>CM024960.1:2886143-4185966 GCA_014282245.1 Rhododendron simsii
GAAGGCTTCAATCAGATTTGCATCAAAACATCTGATCAACTAAGCTAACGCAAATATTGACTTTGGTAAGCAAAACAAACTTACAACTACATTTATTAACAACTTCTTTGCATTATTCAAATCTATTCACTTGTAAACTAACTCTTTGCTATTGGTTTTATCTCTCAACCTCATGTTCACCATCAACCCTCACAAATACCAACTATGACTTTTAGTTTGCTCATCTATGCAGTGAAGCCACTTCTATTAGTTAATCAGGTTTGTTTCACACAAACACTTATTTTTCTTTTCCAGGTTCAATTCAAAATTATCTATTTCAAAAACTCACCATATAATCTAATATATCATATATAGGTATTTGCTCAGCAAATGGAACTATTCTGAATAAACAATGGTAATACAAGCGTTCAATTCGTCATGGGAATGGAGAGCCGGCTTATTCCTATTGTCAATGACGACTTCTATTATCCATTGTTTAAAGATTTTCTGAAAGCTTTGGAACTATGTATTGGAGATTTGATTTTAGTTGGAGTAGTAGAACAAACCATGGTTCGAGTGCTGATTCTAAATGCCAACGGACTAGAGAAAATATATCAATGGCTTTGAAAAAGCCGAGCAATACCAAACTTTTGATCTATGTGGAATTAAGTAGAACAGTACCAAACTCTTTTGCACCGGATACAAATGAAACCAGGATGACGATCAATGTATTATCCTTAAAATTCCTCTACTGAAGGTACCCACTGCAGTACTATGTTCATGTTCAGCTGTGATAAGTATGTCACTCATTTCCTAGAATATATCACAGTATTGTCAGCATGCATTGGCATATGATTGCATGTGTATTTGCTCATCAAATGAATAATTGCACTGCAACTGGTCAATTAGATGGTTTGTTCTCGGAAAGTATAAGATGACTTTTTCCACTACTTTTATCACGTTGTAGTTACTTCCTTTTGAGATTCAAAATTCTGTTTTTTCAGTTGACGTGTTGAATCACAAAGACAGAGACATAGAAAAAAACTATTCTACGCATTGAAAACTTGTTCTGCTGTTCTACACATCTGTATGTTGATCAAATTTATGGAAGAGACTACAGAGACGGTCCCGAGAAAGCTATATTGATGGATGTTGAAGTTATAGAGATGGTTCTCCTTGTACTAAAATATTAAATGTTATTTAGACATTTAAATATTTTAGACTATGTTCGTTTTAATCCAAAAATCCAACCTCTCTCTCTCTCCGCAAAGTCTCCAACCAATTTTTTCTTCAATTATTACCCTCCTTTCTCTTTCTATCTCTCTACTTAGTATTAAAAAAACCTCCCTCAAAATCTCAACCAATAAATTCTTAGATTTCCGAATGAATTTCAAAATTTATTCTTAATAGTTCGGCCCCCATGTTTAACAAATTCTGGTTCCATCCCTATTTCCCTTCCCTCACAAAACCAAAATTTTCAACTATATATTTACTAATTAAAACATGGCAACATTTTCAACATATTCGAACATATAAACCCAAAATTTTTTTTGCATAAAATATAAAACCAATGAACATAACCAAACATGCGTAACACGCTGCTAAAACTCTAGTACTCCCTCCGTCCTTTTTTTATAGTCCGGTATTTCATTTTGGGCTGTCCCTTAATAAATGTCCATTTTGTAAAATTAGTGGGTAAAAGTTGATGCATTGTCTATTTTGTCCCTAAAAGTATATTCCTTTTTGAAAAGTTAGTGAGTAAAAGTGTAATGATGATGGGTAAGTAGGGAAAGTGGAGGAAAAAGTTGATGTGAAAGGAATAAGGTATAATAATGATGTCTTTTTAATAAGTTGAAATTACGAAATAGAACACTTAAAAAGGGCGGAGGGAGTAATATAAAAGGACAATGACGCAACAATGATATAGAAATTAGAAGTTCCGCAAAAGTCAGAGCTGATTAACATGACCAATTTCTTCACGGAAGCGGCTCCTCTCATGTTTACCTCTCCGGTCATTGTCTAGTTTGGATTTTTGTGGGCCTTTTCTAGGTCCAAACCAATGATCGGAACCGTTCATGTTGGAGATTTCGTCGCGAACTTCAACCTCATCAAACATTATGTTGATAGGATGCCATTTGGTACTCTGTCGGCACACAATTATGTTGAAAATCTCCCAAAATGGGTACGAATCCAGTGTGAACATTATATCTTTTAACACTAGTTCCAAATTCGGTGTTTATTTATTTTTGTACTTTTCAAATGCTCTTGTCCATACGAATTTTTAATCCTAAGAATTAAGGCCAAGAGAATAAGAACTATGTATGAAATAAATATATTTTATATAAACACATCCTGACAAATAGTGTCTCAATGATTGATTAAATTGCACGCTGGCAAACACAAACACTCTGAAATATAAAGAAAATGAGATTAAATTCTTTTCATCGGCAGTGGAAAACTCCATTTTTTCACCGCTATCTTTTTCAGTTTTACCGCGTGTTTATTATTTATCTTAACCGCTCATCTTATAGAACCCACATAATAATGTATCCATGTAAAAAATAAACTTGATCGGATATCGATAGAAGTATCAAAAATTGAATTTTGTTTCGTAAAATGGACAGTTTATCTTTATTATTATTTACAGAAATCAAATCGTCTATTTTAGAAACCAAAATTTAAATTTTGATATATTTATCGACTTTCAATAAAACTGATTTGGCAATACTATTCCGCCGGTTTTATAATATGAACGGTTTAAATTACAATAATAGACGCTCAGTGAGGCTATAATAGACAATGGTGTAAAATTGAAATTTTACACAGTAGATAGAATTTATTTGAAAAAAAAAAAAAATCACGGACAGTTTCCGAGAAATGTGGCTAATGGAAACGTTGAGAGAGAAATCGTTGGGTTCCGCGAAAGTGAGAGCGGAGAAAGACAGATCAACTGGTCAACAAGTCCCCTCCGCGTATTGTTAGGTGAATAATCGGAAAATTAAGAAAGACTCTGCTTTTACTATTCCATTCAGCAAAATCATCTCTGTCTCTCCCAATTCCCAAATCCCGGTGATGGCCATTTCTGCACACTTGATGGGATTTGCGGTGAAGCTCCGTATGATCGCCTCCGTGTTCCTCTGTTTCACGGCGGTTGCGGCCCAGAACCTCCAGACTTTCACCGCTACATACAGAACATTCAATTCCAGCTACTATGATATATTCCAGCTGGAGAACGGGGCCACCATCTCCAATGGCGCGCTCCAATTGACCCCGGACTCGGCCATGATATCTTCCAGCTTGTTGGGGTCGCCACTCGAAAATCAGTCTGGACGAGTGATGTTAAAACAACGATTCAAGTTCTGGGAACAAGGTTACGACAAAAACTCGGACAGGGTTGCCTCATTCAACTCCTCCTTCCTCTTCAACATCTACCCGTTGGGTCATAATACCACCTCGGGCGAAGGGCTGGCCTTCGTCCTAGCCCCGGACAAGTACCTTCCGTCGGCAAGTTTTGGCCAATTTTTAGGCCTGACCAACATCAACAGTGACAACTCCCCCGAAAACCGATTGGTTGCCATCGAGTTCGACAACGTCAAGCAGAAATTCGATCCGGACGCTAACCACGTGGGACTTGATATAAACAGCATCATATCTACTGTTAATGCCTCTTTGACCCCATTCGGCATTGAACTCGCTCCAGAGGACGAGGACGAGGCCAGGTTTTACAATGCCTGGGTCCAGTACGACGGGGTCAATAAGGTCATTGAGGTGTACATCGCACAACAAACCGATCATAATGGGGAGACGCCCTCCAAGCCCGATACCCCGGTCTTGAAACATAATCTTGATTTGAGAGAGGTTTTGGATCAGTACTCATACTTCGGTTTCTCGGCATCGACAGGATCTGGTGAGCAGCTCAATTGTGTCCTTAGGTGGAACTTGACCGTGGACTCCTATCCGGACGATGCTCCGGGTCCAGCGAACATTTTAGTCGGGGTTGGGGTTTCAATGCTTTTGATATTGGGGGCAGCAGCGACGGGCTATTATTACCTATGCAGAAAGCAATATATGGTAAAATCTAAGTCCAACTTCTTACTTGGGGCCTTAAAGAGATTGCCAGGAACCCCGAGGGAGTTCCAATTCAAAGATTTGAAGAAGGCAACCAACAACTTCGATGAGAAGAAAAAGTTGGGCCAGGGTGGTTTCGGTGTAGTGTACCGAGGCCACCTACGGACCTACCCAACGAAAATTTGGACGTGGCTGTCAAGTGGTTTTCTAGGGAAACTCTAAAGAGTGAGGATGACTTCTTGGCAGAGCTCACCATAATCAACCGTCTCCGTCACAAACATCTTGTTAGCCTGCTTGGTAAGTCCTTTTGTTTTACAACTTTCTCTTCTTCAATTTGCTTCTTGTCTATTTTGTATGGTAGCAGTAATTTATGGCATTAGTACCAAAACAAAAGTAATTTATGGCATTAACAGGTAATTAATGTTTCATTCAATTGAACTCTTCATTCAATATTCGATCTAAGACACTCAATATTGACTACAACAGATAAGGTCTTTAGGGATCAATTATTTTGGTTCCGAAAGCTTTATTTTTGGTTGCAAAAAGCTTTTATGGACTATTATCGGTTCCTAAAGGGCCGTTTCAAAAAAGTGAGATAGGGGATTCAGGCCCCATTCTTTGTAACTTTTTTGTCTAGTATTTTTTTTGGTAATTTTTATTTTTCATTTTTATTTTTTGTGTAGTTTCTCGTCGTAATTATTGAGATTAATCTTTGGTCTCGACTAGATGAATAAATAAAGTATAGAAAAACTAGTTGTTTAGTATTTTTCTTTCTTTAATTAGAAAATTTCTTTTCACTTTTTGTCATTATTTTTAGACTTTTCTCGACGGAGCATATGATTAATTTAAAAAAAATATCGCGAATCAAAAAAAAATTCAAAACAAACAAACAAACAAAAGTACTAAAACCAAAAAGACAGAAGTTAGGAACGAAACTATATTCTGAGATTTCCTTAAAGGTCCTGCAAATTCCGTTCCCATTGTACAGTTCATTGCTACAAACTTGTCTTAGCTTCCAATAAATATGGTCTCTAAATGGATCACTTTTATGAAACAAATAGAGGAGTATTCCAAAACCACATCATTTTAATGCTGAGACAAAACAAAAGGTAGCTAAAACAAATGGACAAAATATTTTCCTCTATGAAGCAAATTCAGGAGTATTCTTTTTCTATATGTGATAGGATGATGTCACAAGAAAGGGAAGCTGCCACTTGTATATGACTACATGCCTAATGGTAGTCTTGACGCACACCTATTCACCAGGACACCAGATAGCAAGCCACTAAGTTGGGATCAACGTTCCAATATCATATCTGGGGTTGCTTCTGCCCTGCACTATCTCCACAACGAGTACGACCAGAGGGTGGTCCACCGGGACCTCAAGGCCAGCAACATCATGCTGGACTCTGACTTCAATGCCCGACTCGGGGATTTCGGCCTTGCCCGCTCCCTGGACAAGGAGAAGACCTCGTACACGGAGGCCGAGGGCGTGGCTGGCACATTGGGCTACATTGCGCCTGAAAGCTTCCTAAAAGGCAAGGCCACCCAACAGTCCGACGTCTACGCGTTCGATGCAGTCTTGCTGGAAATAGTTTGTGGCTTACGACCTGGAACAAGAATCGATGAATTCCACTTCTTGGTGGATTGGGTATGGTCCTTGCACCGTGAAGGCCGGATATTAGATGCTATAGAAGAGCGGCTCGGAGATGGGTACGCCATTGAGGAAGCTCAGAAAGTGCTAGTTTTGGCTTTGGCATGTTCTCATCCGATAGCGGGTGAAAGGCCTAAAACTCAAGCAATTGTTCAAATCATATCCGGTTTAGTTCCGGTGCCTTACGTGCCGCCATTCAAACCGGCCTTTGTATGGCCATCGATGCCTGTTCTGGAAGAAGATGATATGAGTAGCCTAGCTAGCACTACGGAGACAAAGTCCTTTCCAACGACCAATTTGGGATCCGGCTTCACGCCACAATGCATCAGCCGAGAGCTCTACGCCAGCGACAAATTCAATATTGCATATGTAGTATTTGAATATTATATTCTAGTAGTTAGTATTGTCAATAAATCATACAACTGAATTTTTTGCACGAGTTTAAGAAACTACTCGAGATGTTTAAGTTACTGGACATATCTTTTAGGATTTATGGACAAATGTACACTTTAAGTTTGAAATTATGTTTCTTGTCCAAAAAAGTTTGGGAAATTCACTTTCCAATTAAGATGAAACTATTTCTTTTTTGAGACAGATGTTCATGTTGTGTTGACTGATGGATGATAGTAGTTTGGATCGGGGAGGGATTCGTCCAGTCATTTTTTGTGCATTTTTTCGTTCCGGCGTAGATGGTCTGTCTTCCACTAGACCGGGGAGGGATTAGTCGAGCAAGATTAAGTTATTTTTTTGTGCATTTTTTCAGTTCCGGTATGGATGTCCCGTCTTCAACTAGACCGGAGAGGGATTAGTCGAGGTGCGGACAAGTTTGTCTGGACACACCTGACTGCCTCTACACATACAATTCTGCCTTGTGCTGAGAATGTACTTTTGAAATTCCCAATTCACCTCTTTCAGTTACAACCCCACTTGAATCTCATGGTTACATTTTCGTTATCCCCTCTTCACTACGTCACAAATCTACCCGTCCACAGCTCAAAAAACCAGAACCCAAGTCCTTCCTCACCATTTGCACGCCTCGCTGCAACAGAGATTACCCAAAATAGAAGGAAGAAGAAACCTCCCAGTGATCAAGTGTTTAGGCACGGCACAGAAAGAAAAAGAGTGTGTTGGTAGAGGCTGAGCTTTTCTCCTCCTATTGTGTTTCTGTAAGAAAGTTAATTGTTAATCCTCTTGAAGAAAAAGCTCAAGGAGTATCAATATTTTGATCGGAAAAAGGAGAAGTTTCAACGGTTATTTAAGTTTAGTCCGTTCATAAACCGTAAACGAGTTTTAACTCTTAATAGCTTGGGAGTGGAACGAGTGACCACTTAATAACGTGATGGATTTCTCCACTAATTATCAATTGGTTTTGAGTTGAATATAAAGTTCTCACATGGTATTAGCGCGGGGCTTATTCCACCCCATATTTTAAAATTTTACAATCTACACCCCATGATGACAGAGATTGAGAGTTAAATAGATGATCATTTAATAACATGAGAGACTTCTTCACTTAAGATTGCCAATTGATTTTGAGTTGGATATAAAGTTTGCACATGTTAAGGAAATACAATCTCACATTGTTTGGAAGGAGAACGAGTGTTCACTTAATAATATCAGGGACTTCTTCACTCATTACCAATTAATTTTGAGTTGGATATAATTTTTTTGCATTAACAGTTGTCAAACCTGCTTCAGTAGGTAGCTAGTTGGAGTAATTTGGTTTATTTATATAGTAGCAGCCCACCTCCATACCCCGGCCATCTTTTAAGACTCTTTCAAACTTAATTTTGTTGATCCCACAAAAGCCTCAAAACATTGATTTGAAATTTTCATTTTGGGTGAGAAGATATTTTTATTAAACATCAATTTGATTGGAATCAGATGGGCATGCGAACAGATTGTGTTATAGTAGTATTTTTTTTTTATCGGTCTTACTATTGTCAGTCTATTGGGTTCACAACAAGTACATTAGAAGACAAGAAAAATACATATTTCTGTATACTTTTTAGCCCCTTTATTACACATTCACACACTTATTATTGTTAATCTATTGGGCTAATTTTAGTATTTTCCTTTTTATTGGGTAAATTTCAATAACCTCCCCTAAGGTGTCTAACACAAATAGACACATCCCCTGAAGTTTCTCAAATGACACACTCGTTCGCTACTTTACCTGGCATAATCAACAGACCCCTTCTATTAACATGCAGTTTAACGAGAAAAATTTGAAAAGAAATTATTGACTAACATAAAAATTAAAAAAAAACCTAGATGAAAATAGCTATAAAGATGGTCGTACATTCTTATTAGGCCGCGTTTTTGTTTTTGTAACGCCCCGAATTTTTGAAACGTTAAATAATTATTAAAAGACAATTTTCTCAAAAGATTAATCCGATTTACTGCGTTAGTCATTCCAAAAGCATACGTCATAATATTACAACCATATCGAACTAAGTTTAAAGTTTCAAACAAGTCAAATTATCACATTTCCCAAATTTAAATGTTTAAGATTTCAAAATAAGATGACCAAATATCTGTCAAGAGCATCTAAGCATACGGCAACCAAGGTTCCTCGCTTCCATCCGTAGCAGGGTTGAATTCGGTTTGCTCGAACGGCACTTCCGTTCCTTCTTCAGTACCTGACGTTCGAGTTACCAGGACAACATAGTACCTTAAGCGATGACGCTCAATAGCCAAAACTCATAACTTGCACATAACAAGATAAGGAAAGCATTGCAAATAATTAATGGCGCTTGATTTCAGTTACTACTCCTTAACTTATGGGAAATCTAGGATCTCACCTTAAGGGCTCGTTTGGATGAGGTATTAGGTTTGGAGGTATTATGTAAGAAGGGGGGATTGGATAGTAGGGGGTATTATGTAAGAAGGGTGGGTCCACATTGATGTGACGGGAGGATTAAATAATACTTGGTTTGGATGAGGTATAAAATGGGGGATAATGTTGTTTTGTAGTTGAATGAGAGAGAGAGGGGGTATTATAAGGGGGGATTCCACATAGCCACCTCCCACCCTAGCCATGTGTAATCCCCCTTTAGGGGGTATTAGGGGGGATTATGGAGGAGGGCGTATAAAGATATACACCCGATTTTGGACTTCCCAAACCACGCCATATGCACGGGCCCACGTATTAGGAGGGGGGATATCATAATCCCCCTTTACATCGCTGCTTCCAAACAAGCCCTAAGATCCATCCTACCCTTAACCTCCAGAGTAAGGCAACCCAGTGTGATTCAGACTGCTCCTTGCTGTGTCCCGCTAATAGCTACCAAATTATTTACTCGGATCTACAGTCGACGCAATCACACAAGAAAGGAACCAAACCTATTCTCGCAGTCAATCACCACTGTGCCCTACCTAGGGTTACGTTTCTCAAACAACCTGGGTCCCTGTTAGCACCCATCTTAGCATAAGACTATGCCCCTGTTAGCACCCATCTTAACACAAGACTGGGCCTCTGTTAGCACCCATCTTAAAACCATAATTTAATCACTTTCCGATTTATCCCTTACTTATCAACATCTCCATGATCCTCTAATCGTAGACCACCCTGTGAACCTAAGTCCGTTCTAGGTTCTTGTTACATAATGAACGATAGTAGGACAACAATTTAAATTAAGAAGATAACAAACAATTTACTTAATAACAATAAGGGTCACAAAGCTCATGTCCACATAATTCAATGTTCTGAATACCGTACCGGTCAGGGTACCGATTTTTCTACAGGTACGGTACGTATCGGTACCGGTCAAATACCGGGTACCGTTTCGGATTTAGCGCTATTACCATTATATATAGTTATAAATTTATATTTTTCCCATGTCTTCCCATTTTTTATAACATAAACTTTCATTTAGACAACACAAATTACACTCTCATTTTATAAGCTCCATAAATATCAAATTTTGAAAGTTCATACTTTATTTAAAAGAGAAACTTTAAGCTTGCATAAATATAAATGGAATCAAAATCCTTTACTAACTCATCTCCCCCCTTCCTTTTTGCTCCACGTGTAAGTTGTAGTAAATAAAGGGTAGTTTGGTCCTTGTCCATTATAGGGTTTCAACCTTTTTAGAGTCAACATTTTACCAGCAGCTCCCCACTTCCCCCCCCCCCCCCCCCCCGCTCTCCTTTGCTGCTGCTACTGCTGCTTCTTCTCCTCTCTTTCTCTCACGGCAAACCCAGGTATGAACTATATTGTACAGCTCTCTCTCTCTCTCTCTCTCTCTCTCTCTCTCTCTCTCTCTCTCTCTCTCTCGTGGCAATTTGAATGAGAGGGGTTTGTAAATCCCAATAACAGTCATGCTAAATGGTACCGGACGAAATCTCCGGTTCCTCCATCTCATCCGAGATTGGCTGGATTTTCCGGTACTCGCCGGTAAGAACCGGTATTATAACCGAGACGGTATTAGAGATCCAAAGTACCGATTTTATCCAAATCCGGTACGTACCGGCCGGTACGAAACGGAATTAACAACTTTGACATAATTAACTATATTCACAGCTTCTAACTTGGTCATGGTATATTGGTATTCATTTCAAATCTTAAACCTACTGTCACATGAGAAACAATAATAACATCGAATAATACTTTCATCGAAACCAAAGCGTAATTAGCAACATTGATTACTGTAAAAAATGAAGGAGACTAGCTAATCATCCATTATCATTCCTTTCCTTTTCTCTCTCTTTTTTTTTTTTTCCACGAATCTGGAGGAAAACTTTCATGTGTCCAAAGGTTCCTAAACTGTTAGTAAGTGACCAAAAAGCATGGACTGTTGGGGTCCACCCATAGTGGTGGGGTTATTTTGTGTAATACCCTTATTATTGGGTGTTGAGCGTATTTACCCTTGGAGTCCCTTATATATAGTTGTAAACCTTATTAGGGTTAGTGTGTGGCATAATCTGAGGGAGAGGGTGAGGCGAGAGTGGGGGGCCGGTCTGTGACCTCCCGGGGAGGAACCGGCGTGTGGTTCCCGGAGAGTTTTTTCATCTTTATTGTATATTTTGTGAATATATAATCAAAGAAAGTTTTTCTCTGAAATCACTGCATGGTGTCCCTCACGGTCCTAACAATCGGTATCAGAGCGGGGTAGAAAAAGAGGGTCACAGGAAAAACCACGGGTTCGATTTTTGAAAAAAAAGTTGCTCACAAACCTCGTGTTTTGTCACCCAATATGGCTCGGGAGCCATTCGATCGCAGTGGGCAGAGTCGGCGACGGGTGAAGAGGCTGTTTTGAAAAGCCCGAGATCATAGATGATCAAAAACAAGCTTTGAGCACTGGGTTGTGTTCACCTCGAGAAGACGATCATGGATTGGGGTAGCACGTCACCGGAGGAGCTCGGAGGTGGGGGCAATGGCCGTTCAAACGGCGTAGGCGCGCGGCGGAATGACAGCGAGTACGGTTTTGAAAAGCTCGAGGCGTTGGTTGCTCGGATTGAAGTTCTGTGCACGGGGTTATCTTCGTCTTGAAGAGGCGAGTCCAACGGTTCTAAGCCCGTCGCGGGAAGATGCCCGAGGAGTCCACACGCGCCGGTCAAAGGTCGCGCGTGCGTTTGTGCGTCAGATCTAATCGTGATAGCACTGTTCACGTGCAGAAGGATTTGGAGATGCTGAGTCGAACGCTGAGTCAGCAACATGTGGTGCCACGTCATGCCCATGGCGTCCTAGTCAACAAGCCACGTCATCGCCATGTGGTTAACACGTGGCAGTGCCACATCAGCAAAATGGGTCCATGGGTGCCACGTCATCCGATCAATGATGACGTGGTTGGTCAACGGTCAACGGTCAAATTGCCTGGTCAAACAGGAATATTCCAGATTGGTTTTTTTCATTTTTCGGAGCCGTTTGAACTTCGTTTTTCACGTATGAGTAGTCAATTTCGACTATCTCGACGTTCGGGATCCAAACGTGCATTCCATTTTCTGATTGGAGGCTCCTAGGCTGAGGCTAATGTTTAGTTGAGCAAGAATCAGATGTTTAGAGGTTGTTCGGATGCTTGTTCCTAGCAAGGCGATCCATCACAGGAGACCTAGCAAGCAAGGAAACACTCGATCGAGTCAGGGGATGCTGATTTGGAAGTGATAACAGGTGCTTGTTTAGGGCGACAGTTCGTGGTGATCTTGAGAATGTCAGGGGACGCTGGGAAAAAGCTGGGAATGGAACGAGCATGGACCGAGTGGCAGGAGAAGACTCGAGATGAGATGACATAGAGTGGCAGGAGGCTCTGGGAGTGGCAGATGTGATGAAGACCTATCATCGGGAGTTGCAGTTGTGATTTAGGCTGCATGAGGATGATGATGGGCAACTGATACATGCTAGAGAGTACAGACAGATGGAAATGATGTTTTGTACAAGACAAGTAGTATGAGTTTTGTGACAGTGAACAGGTGAAGCAAGAGTTGCGAAGACACACAGGAAGGGCACTGGAGTACGAGGAGTCATGACCTGAGATGTACAGGAGTGTCAGTTACAGAATCAGATTGTGTGTGGAATAGTCTGCAGATGGTGGGCAACTGGTTGTTTGGGAGATGTTCACGGGAGCTCCGAACAGAGGAATGCAGATGGAGACTAGATGATGCATCGCTGGGATCTCTTCCTTTGTGGATTTTGTGATTGAATTCTCTCCATGGTATGCGGCCGCATGAGAAGAAGAGATGAAGTCACGGATTGCATCCTGGTAAGGATGCGGGCGCTTCGGTCAAGGGGGTGCGAGCACTCTATTGAGGGGGTGCTAAATATCGGCGGAGATGTCGGTATTGCAACCGGACAGCGTTGTGGGTTTAGCCTCGAAAGATCTAGTCTTGCAAGGAGACATTCAGTCAGACAGGCGTACTTCGGTGAGGGGGTGCTAGCAGCTAGACTTGGAGTGACACAGGCGCTTTGCTAGAGAGGCTAGATGGATGCAATGATTACCCACTCTGGGTGGAGGGGGTGATTGTTGGGGTCCACCAATAGTGGTGGGGTTATTTTGTGTAATACCCTTAGTGTTGGATGTTGAGCGTATTTACCCTTGGAGTCCCTTATATATAGTTGTAAACCCTATTAGGGTTAGTGTGTGGCATAATGTGAGGGAGAGGGTGAGGCGAGAGTGGGGGGCCAGTCTGTGACCTCCCAGGGAGGAACCGGCATGTGGTTCCCAGAGAGTTTTTTCATCTTTATTGTATATCCCTCACGGATTTAACCCCGGACTTCACCGCACCTACTCCATCGATCGAGAGTCATCCCCTTAACTCCATCGAGAGCCTCCATGCAGTGCTCTGCCTGCATCCTTGCTCCATCGAGAGCCACTTTGGATTTTTCTCGCTCCACCGAGAGTCTCCATGCAAGTCCACCAAATCGATTTGAGTCCGCCCAAAGATCGTCAGCCATCGGCTTTGATACCACTTGTAAGGAGTCTGATCTGCCTGAGGTTCTCCTGAGTGTGTGCAGGCCCAATCTGTTGGAGAGTGTCCGCAGAGTCCACACCACATCGCCTGAACCCAATATATATTGAATGACCCATATCCCCTTAAAAGGCTAAACCTTATAAGTGGTGAGCCATCCAATTGTATATTAAAGTCCAACTATTTTTTTATTTATCCGATGTGAGACTCAATCTTTCACACATGTTCCCAACATGGACTTTGTTTCTCTTTTTTTTTAAACTACAATATATATAATATATGCCGTTTGTCAACAGAAGAGTTTCAATAAGAACTACCCATTTGTCATCTCTAAAGAAAATCAAACATTAATGTCTAACAGTAAGAACGTGGATAAGTTGTCCGCGAGTTTAACTTTGAAAGTTCTTCATGTTGGGAAATCGGAGCCTTGCGCTCAGACTCGCAACGAACAAAACACACACAGGATCTTGGGATACTATCGTCACAGAAAACAAACCAGAGAAAAGGAAGAGAAAGAGGAACAGAAAAACAGAACACACAGATATACGAGGTTCGGCAACTTGCCTACGTCCCCGAGAGCCACACCAGTCCACTATAAACGAAAGAAAACGAAAGATTACAAGTCTTCTCCTTCCTCTCTGAGAAAAGTTTTCTCTTGCACTCTCTCTCTCGCTAGAAACCCTCTAGAAATTTTCTCTCTGTACAGTCGCTCAAAAAATAATGAATACAACAACTAATATTTATAGGCAAACCCTAAGTGATAGCTGGACCCGTCCAACCAACTTGGGCCGCGGCCCACGACCCATCTCGGCAGCGAGCCTGTCTGTCGCGCGCTACCTGCCGCGAGCCTGACCGCGTGCCTACCTATCGTGGAACTCTCCGCGCTGGTCACAGACCTTTGTTGCTGAACTCTGTTGCTGAAAGTTGTCTGCATCCCCAACAATCTCCCACTTGAAGATAACTGAAGCAAACCAAAATCAACAACCTCAATCAATAGCGGACGTAGTGAACTTCACCCTTCCTGGTGCAACTCCGGCCCTCCAACTCCTCATGCGCGGAGGCCAACTGAAGTTGAGCACAACTTCAGTTTCTCGATGGTGACCGACTTTGTCAACATATCTGCCGGATTTTGGCTCCCCAAAATCTTCTCCAGTAACAGTTCCCCTTCTTCCAAAAGCGAGCGAATGAAATGGTACCTCAAATCGATGTGCTTCGTTTTAGCATGAAATACTGGATTTTTCGCAAGGTGTATAGCACTCTTGCTATCACTGAAAACAACATTGTTCTCCTGCTTCAAACCCAACTCACCCAGAAATGCCTTCAACCAAATCATCTCCTTAGCGGCCTCCGTGACTGCTACATACTCAGCTTCTGTCGTGGACAAAGTTACCAACTTCTACAGACGCGAGACCCAACTCACCGCTGTTGATCCCAAAGTGTAGACATATCCTGTGGTGCTTCGCCTTGTATCGTGATCACCTGCGAAATCTGCATCCACATATTCTCTCACCACCAAATCTGCTCTCCCAAAACACAATGGCACTTCCGCAGTCCCGCGGAGATACCTCAGTATCCACTTGACGGCTTCCCAATGCTGCTTCCCTGGATTGCTCGCAAACCTGCTCACAACTCCCACTGCATAAGCGATGTCCGGCCGCGTGCAGACCATCGCGTACATCAGACTACCGATGGCCGAGGCATACGGTACCTTGGCCATGTGCTCTTTCTCAGCATCTGTCTTCGGAGACTATACGTCAGAAAGTCTAAACTAACTTCCTAAAGGCGCGCCAACTGCCTTGGCGTTCTGCATATTGAACCTTTTAAGAACTCGTTCAATATACTCAGCTTGACTCAACTGCAAGACCCCTTGAGTTCTGTCCCTGCTGATCCTCATCCCAAGTATCTGCTTCGCTGCACCCAGATCTTTCATAGCAAACTCTGCTGCCAACTGTTGCTTCAACCTGTTTATCTCCTGTAAACAGGACCCAGCCACAAGCATATCATCTACGTAAAGTAGTAAAATTATGTAGCTCGCCTTACATCATTTAAGGTAGCAACAGTGATCCGCGTGGCACCTCGTGTAGCCGCTGCGCTGCATGAAACTGTCAAATTTCTTGTACCACTGTCTGGGAGCCTGTTTCAACCCATATAGACTCTTCTTGAGTCTACACACCATCTCTTCCTTGCCTTTCTCAATGAAGCCAATAGGCTGCTTCATATAGATTTCTTCATCCAAGTCACCATGAAGAAACGCAGTTTTAACATCCAACTGCTCAAGGTAGAGATTTTCAGCAACCACCAAACTCAATACCACTCTGATAGTGGTCAGCTTCACAACTGGGGAAAAAATCTCCGTGAAATCAACCCCTTCTTTCTGTTGAAAGCCCTTCACAATCAATCTAGCCTTAAACCTCTTGCTGCCATCGTTCTCTTGCTTGATGCGGTATACCCACTTGTTCTGTAGCGCCTTCTTCCCCGCGGGAAGCTTCGCCAGCTTCTAAGTCACATTCGAGTGAAGAGAATCCATCTCCTCTTGCATAGCACGTTCCCACTTCACAGCGTCACTGACCTGTAAAGCCTCGTCATAGCAAGATGGTTCCCCGCTATCTGTCAAAAGCAAATAATACAGCGACGAAAGGTATTTTGGATTAGGTTTAGGTACCCTAGTTGATCTCCTTACCGCGGCAGCCGGTGAGCTAGACCCTGTCTCTGGAACTGCCCCAAACTCTGTCCGGTCAGATCCCTACTCATCCCCACTGCTTTCTAAAAGATCCTCCAAACTAAAGTACTCGGGTGCTTCGCGATCCTCTTGCTCGACCACCCCCGCGGGACCCTCGCGATCCTCAGTAGAACTCCCACTGGATTGCCTGCTATCTCTGTCCTTGTACAGCACCGACTCATTGAATATGACATCCCGGCTTCTGATTATCTTCCTGTTTTTCTCATCCCAGAAACGATAACTGAACTCATCGCCGCCGTACCCAATGAATGTGCACTTTAATGACTTAGAATCTAGCTTGTCTCTGACTTTGTCACTGAGGTGGACATAAGCAACACAACCGAAAACTTTCAAGTGTGAGAGATTTACCTCCTTACCGCTCCAAACCTCCTCCGGTATCCCAAAGTTCAACGGAACTGATGGCCCATGGTTGATCAAATATGCTGCTGTACTGATCACGTCTGCCCAAAACTGTTTGGACAACCCCGCGTGTATCCGCATGCTCCGCGCACGCTCTGTCAGAGTCCTGTTCATCCGCTCCGCGATGCCATTCTGCTGCGGAGTTCCTGGAAGAGTCTTCTCTAAATGAATCCCGAATAGAGCACAAGCTCTCTTGTACTCTCCCAGTCCATACTCTCCCCCATTGTTTGACCTCAGACACATCACCTTCAAGTTTGTCTCGTTCTCTACTCTGGCTTTCCACTTCATGAAAATTTCGGATACCTCTGACTTGTGTTTCATGAAATAGACCCATACTTTCCTCGAGTGATCATCGATGAAAGTAACAAAGTACCTCGACCCGCCGAGAGAATGCACTGGCGCGGGACCTCATACGTCTGTATGAACAAGCTCCAGCTTGCTTAGCTTGGGAGGTCTGCCACTTTTCTGGAAACTAACCCGCCTCTGCTTGCCGAAGATATAGTCTTCGCACATATCGAAATCCACTGACTCAACTGGCAGCTTCCCCTGTGTCTGCAGAATCTTCATCCCCTTCTCGCTCATATGTCCCAACCTGTCGTGCCACAAACTTGAACTCACTTGGCTCTTTGGCCGCGGACCTTCCACTAGCCTACCCTCGCGCGGTACCACTCGCGCGAGACCTTCGCTATCCTCGCGCGGGATCACCCCCGCAAGTCCCTCCGCGATGGCAAGTGAATAACTCCCATGTGAAGTTAAATAGAGAGTACCTACTTTCTTTCCGCGCGCTACCACCATAGTACCGTTGGAGACCTTCCACGCGTCTCCTGTGAATGTTGAGGTATATCCCGCTGCTCCCAGTTGCCCAACTGAAACAAGATTCCTCTTCAGCTGCGGGACGTGTCTGACATCCTTCAAACACCATTTAAACCCCTGCGTTTCAATCTGCACTTCGCCATTCCCACTATACTACATGGCTCATCATCGCCCAAGTATACTTGCCCGAAGTCGCCTGCTACATAGTTCTTCAGAACACCCTTGCTAGCAGTCGCGTGGAATGACGCGCCTGAGTCAATCACCCATGACTCCGCGATACTGTCCATCGAAAGAATAAGTGCATCTTGCACGATGTGGGCCTCCTGCTCACCATTATTCTTCTTTGGAGCCTTGCAAACTGAAGACATGTGACCCGCCTGGCCACAGTTCCAACATTCACCTTTAATGCCGCGTACTTGTGTTTTGCCGCTGGACTTCTTGCCGCGCGAGTTCGACCGGCTCTTATTCTGGTTCTGACCACCCCTGGCCTGGCCTCTGCTTCTCTGCTCAAAACTTAGAGCGGAACCTGAACCGCTAGAGCCTGACGCTCCCTCGAGCGATTTCCTTCTAACTTCATCAGTCAGAATCAAACTGATTATATCATTCAGTTTGAGTTTCTCCTTCCCAGCCGAATTACTAATCGCAGTAACCGTACCCTGCCAGGTCTCTGGCAACTGAGATAGGATCAACAAGGCTTGAACCTCGTCGTCGAACTCAATACCAACAGAGATCAACTGATCCACCATTGTATTGAACTCACTGAGATGCTTCATAAACGAACCTCCTTCAGGCATCTCGAAGTTGAACAACTTCTTCATCCAGAGCACCTTGTTTGCCGCGGACGGCTGTTCATACATCTCCGCGAGCGCGTCCATCAGATCGGACGCGGTTTTTTCTTTCAGTATATTGTGCGCAACTGACTTCGAGAGTGATAACCGGATCAGACCCATCGCCTTCCGGTCAAGAACATCCCACTCCGCGTTAGTCTCACCTTCTTTTTTCTTTCCTTTTTCTTTACCCAGCAGCAGCCGGTAAAGATCCTTCTGGTACAGATAGTCCTCCATCTGCATCTTCCATAAAGCAAAGTCCGATCCATCGAACTTCTCGATCTTTGATTTCCCTTTTTCTGAACCCATAGCTCCCTCGAAAATCCGGACTGCCCAAAAGCTTCAATCGGAAAACTATTGAACACCCTTACCACAACCGCGGCTCTGATACCAGTTGTTGGGAAATCGGAGCCTCGCGCTCAGACTCGCAATGAACAAAACACACAGGATCTTGGGATACTACCGTCACAGAAAATAAACCAGAGAAAAGGAAGAGAAAGAGGAACAGAAAAACATAACACACAGATATACGAGGTTTGGCAACTTGCCTACGTCCCCGGGAGCCACACCAGTCCACTATAAACGAAAGAAAACGAAAGATTACAAGTCTTCTCCTTCCTCTCTAAGAAAAGTTTTCTCTTGCACTCTCTCTCTCGCTAGAAACCCTCTAGAAATTTTCTCTCTGTACAGTCGCTCAAAAAATAATGAATACAACAACTAATATTTATAGGCAAACCCTAAGTGATAGCTGGACCCGTCCAACCAACTTGGGCCGCGACCCACGGCCCATCTCGGCCGCGAGCCTGTCTGTCGAGCTCTACCTGCCGCGAGCCTGACCGCGTGCCTACCTGTCGCGGAACTCTCCGCGCTGGTCACGGACCTTTGTTGCTGAACTCTATTGCTGAAAGTTGTCTGCATCCCCAACACTTCGATTCCGTTCATTACTCAATATCACACGGTATTAACGCAAACATACAACATTCATACTCCCTAGCTATTATCCAACTATATTTATATTTAGGGAGATAAGTTTTAACTACCTCTCTTTCCGAAGATTAAGCGGTGGATTGAAGGAAAAGAAAAGGAGTGAAACGGCGGTTCAGTGGTGACTCGGTTGCGGCAACGGTGGTCTCCTCTTCTCTTTCTCTTTCCGTTTCTTCTTCTTTTCTCCTTCTTTTTCTTACTCTTTTCTCAGCAATTTCTCTCCCTCCCTCTCTCTGCAAGGTAAAACAAAAAGAAAAGAAAGAAAAAGCTTTTCTCTCTGGATGAAACAAAATAAGGAAGAACATGCTGACAAGGAAGATCAACAAAATAAAAGAGGCAAGGTTGGATGATTTCTTGATCCTCTCTCTCTTGCTCTTTGCCGAAAATAATGGGGAGAGGACATAGGGTGTATTAGTTTGGCTAGGTATTGTAGAAACTTTATATACATCTCAAAGTCAATTGGCAATGAGTGGAGAGGTCCCAAATGTTATAAAGTGATCACCCATTCCACTCTCAAGCAATGTGAGACTCTATTTCCTTAACATCCCCCTCACGTGCAGCCGCGTTTGAAGTCTGTCTCGTGTGGCCACTTTTGGGTCCTATCTGTCATCATGGGGTGTGGATTATAAATTTTTAAAATGTGAGGTGAAACAAACCTGGTTCTGATACTATGTAGAAACTTTATATCCATCTCAAAACCAATTGGTAATGAGTGGAGAGGTCCCCAATATTATAAAGTGATCACCCATTGCACTCCCAAGCAATGTGGGACTCTATTTTCTTAACATCCCCCTTCACGTGCAGCCGCGTTTGAGGTCTGTCACGTGTGGCCACTTCATCATTATGCAGCCTTTTTGCTGGTCTGTCATCGTGGGGTGTGGATTGTGAATTTTATAAAATGTGGGGTGGAACGAGCCCCGCTCTGATACTATGTAGAAACTTTATATTCTTCTCAAAGCCAATTGGCAATAAATGTTGTAAAGTGATCACTCATTTTACTCCCAAGCAATATGAGACTCTATTTCGTTAACAGATACAAATCTGGTGGGTAATATAGTTCAGGATTTAAGGCTTAGAGCCTGTTCCATAACCGGAATAAGAGCTTATTTTTTGTCTAATAATAAGGTATATTCTACAAAAGGGTAAATAAATACTTATTTTTTAAAAAGATAATTTCAAGCTCAAAAATCATATGCTTACGCAAATAATTTTTCTATCACTATGAATCTTCTTTGATAGATCTTATTTAGATCTTTAATACGGCGCAAAAAAAATTAAAAAATTATTTTTTATTTACATTATTTTTTAGTTTGAAAATGTGAAAATAAGCTGCTTATTTGAATTTTGTGGAACAAAGTTCCAAAATAAGTACTTATAAAATAAGAAGGTTCCTGGAATGAGGCTTGACTCAAGGTTAGAGGAAAGCTCCTGAGAAGCGTGTTGAGTTCTTATTGGCTAGAGAAGAGGAAATGCCAAAAATGGCTAAGCACTGTGATGGATCTGCAAGCGGGAAGTTCGTCCAACCCTTCTAACCGGAAGAACGAATCTCTATTTTTCCTCAAAGGTCCTGTACCATTTGAGGTACATTTATGCACCAAGCGACGACATTGATTCAAAGACAATTGAGCGGATTCCCCGCTGCCATTAATAGTCACTCTGGGGACTAATCTGTTCCCTTCACCTCCCGGAGCATCGTCAATTTCTGCCACAGACTCTCTACCTCGTCTTGAGATCCGTCCAGAACGTCACGCCTGAAGCGATGATTTCCCTATATCTTCCCCCCCTGCCTCTAAGCATAACCGTGGTTTTTTCACCGGAGGGGGGGGAGGAGGATCTCCGCTTGAAGGAGTTGACCACAATCGACCCTTGCTACACTTGTCAAGTCCGAGAACTTTGGTTCCAACCGTTTCTTTATCGATACGGCTCGGGCATCAATGTTTGCCCTTTGAGTGTGGCTCACCGTTTTGGGACTAACTAAGAAGGACTTTGCACCTTCCAGCATGGCCGTTAAGGCATACGACAGCACACGTCGTCTAGTTGAAGGCACACTCGTGCTCACTCTCGATGCAGAGGGATTCAAAATGGATGTCGAGTTCCATGTGGTCGACATTCCAGCCTCGTTCAATCTCTTGCTAGGAAGACCATGGCTTCACAGATCTGACATCATGGCTGTTCCATCCACTCTTCATCAAAAGTCATGCTGGGACTTCCCACTGGGACTTTGATTATCTGCGGGGATTCAGGCATTCGCCCGCTCGAGAAGGACGGCACACCTGTTTTGGGTATCGCGCACGACAACGAAGACGTCGATCTCGCGGGATTCTCTTTTGATACTTCTGGCTCGGTCATGGCCATCAACGTGGATGGGGACTTCATCATAAGCTCTGTCGCTCTGGACATTATGAGAAGGATGTCCTATCTACCTGGCCTTGGCTTAGGAATTCACCAACAAGGGATTCCGGAATTCCCTGCGTTTCCTTCCTGTGAGGGCCGCTTTGGCTTGGGATACTCTTCCTCTGCCAATGATGCCAAAAGAAGGAAATACACGGGAAAACCTCGATCCCTCTATGGTGATCCCAACAGCTACTTCGTCCGTGAAAAGGGGAATGATATCTATCGTGGGCAAGCTGAGCCCTTTATCGACTCGGTCACCGGGGAGCTGCTACCTGGTTTTGAGATCTTCGCGGATGATACTTGGTCTTCCAGTGACGAAGAGCCAGCTAGCGCGGAATTCAAGAGGAAGCTTAGCCAACCCAAGCCGAAGACTGACTGGCTGGGATCTTTCGATCAGGGGAGCTTGGAGCAGCTGTTCCGAGAATTCTCTCAAGTGGGTTTGGCCAAAGAAGCCGAGGAGGCCGAAGTGTTCATGCTCGGGCCCGACGCCCTCGAGGATCCCACCTCTCTTATCGTGGAAGCTAAGGGTAGCCTTAAAAATTGCATTTTCAAGCCGCGCCTTACTTGCATTGATGACATAGCTGAGTCCGACACTGAGTCTGTCAGGTCTTTTGAGTCTAAGTCTAGCTCTGAGTCGGAGTTTGTGCCTCTCGGCCCTCCACGTCATAGCTTTTACTTCGAATTCGACTCCCTTGTACTTGGCGACCCTGCAGGGTCTTATGAAATGAAGGACTCCTCTTCTGACTACTTGAATGATCTCTATATAAACTGTGTCGACCCTGACGATGAAGGGATAGATTTCGATGGGGACATCCCCAAGGAAATCCGTGCTTTCATTGAAAGGGAAGACGAAAGGCATGCTCAGCCATTAAAAGAAGAGATAATCTTAATAAACTTGAAAGATGAGAGTGATCCTCGAATGGTTCAAGTGGGCTCCACGTTAGATCCGGAGGAGCATCGTAAGTTCAAAGAGCTCCTCACTGAGTTCAGCGACATCTTTGCATGGTCTCATCAAGACATGCCCGGTATCGATCCTGAGATAGTGGAGCATCGAATCCCCCTGTTGCCCGATGCTAAGCCAGTGAAACAGAAGCTCAGACGGATGCGACCAGATTGGGTGCAGAAAATCAAGGAGGAAGTCACTAAGCAGATTGACGCTGGTTTCCTCGCAGTCTCTCAGTATCCCACTTGGGTGGCCAACATCGTCCCTGTTCCTAAGAAAAATGGCCAGATTCGTGTCTGTGTTGACTTCCGGGACTTGAACAAAGCAAGCCCCAAAGACGATTTTCCCTTGCCACACATCGATGTGCTGGTGGATAATACTGCAGGGCATGCTTTGCTCTCGTTCATGGACGGTTTCTCAGGCTACAATCAGATTCTCATGGCACCTGAAGACCGCGAGAAGACAACCTTCATCACTGAGTGGGGGACTTACTGCTATTTGGTCATGCCGTTTGGTTTGAAGAATGCTGGTCCGACTTATCAAAGAGCTGCCACGACTATTTTGCATGACATGATGCACAAAGAGGTTGAGGTCTACGTTGATGACATGATTGCCAAGTCAAAAACTCGGGAAGGGCATGTCCACGTGCTAAGGAAACTCTTCGAAAGGTTCCGCAAGTTCCGGATGCGTCTTAATCCTCAGAAGTGCACCTTCGGAGTCACAGCAGGCAAAATGCTGGGTTTCATGATCACTTCCCGTGGGATTGAAGTCGATCCGTCGAAAATCAAAGCAATACGTGACATGAAGCCACCTGAGTCTGAAAAGGGGGTGCGGAGTTTTCTGGGGAAGGTTCAGTTCATCAGCAGATTCATCGCCAAGTTAACCTTAACTTGCGAGCCGATGTTTCGACTACTCAAGAAGAATACCCCGTTCGTATGGTCAGAAAAGTGCCAAGCAGCTTTCATCTCGATCCAGGACTATCTACAGAACCCGCCTGTTCTCATGCCGCCTATACGGGGAAAACCTCTCATTCTCTACTTATCTGTGAGTTCTACGTCCATGGGATGTTTGCTAGCTCAAGAAGGGGACAAGGGAATAGAGAAAGCTATTTACTACCTGAGCAAGAAGATGGTTGGAGCCGAGGAACGCTATACCGCTTTAGAAAAGACGTGCTGGGCCCTTGTCTGGGCATCTAAGAAGTTAAGACACTACATGCTGGCTTACCCAGTGAAGTTGATTTCTAGAATGGATCCTCTCAAGTATCTATTTGAGAAACCTGCACTTACTGGTAAGTTAGCACGTTGGTTGCTTCTCTTAGCAGAATTTGATCTCGAGTATGTCACAAGAAAGTCGGTAAAGGGACGCGCCATTGCAGAATTCTTAGCTGACCATCCCGTGGACGGGCCTGAGGATTCAGATTTCGCGTTCCCGGATGAGGAAGTGCTGACAGTTGTTGAGGATGTTTGGACTCTTTACTTCGATGGGGCAGCCAATCAGAAGGGGTTCGGAATCGGGGTTTTGCTAGTCACTCCCGACGATTCTCATATTCCGCTTGCGTTTAAGCTTAATTTCGATGTCACCAATAACCAAGCTGAATATGAGGCTTGCATTGTGGGTATGGAAGCTGCGCTCGCGCTCGGTGTTGAGAAGCTTGAAGTCATCGGGGATTCGAATCTTGTTGTGTCTCAGGCCAATGGAGACTGGAAAGTACGCGAGGAGAAACTGAAGCCTTATCATCACGACTTAGAGGGATTAATCCCTCGTTTCATTAAGGTGACTTTCACTCATGTTCCTCGGTTGAAGAACCATTTCGCTGATGCACTTGCTACCCTGGCCTCCATGGTCGAACTACCGTTAGGCGTCAAGCTCCGTCCTATCTTAATCGAGCAACGGGACCATCCCGCTTATCAATGTGTCAACGCCATCGATGATGTGGATGATGGCCTACCCTGGTACCATGACATATGGAACTTCATCGAGAGTGGTTTATACCCATCTGATGCTTCTCAGAAGGACCAAACTGCGTTACGGAGGATTGCTGCTCATTACATCATCTGCGGGGGGAGGTTGTATAGAAGATCTCATTGCGGGATGCACAAACTCTGCGTCAACGGCGTTGAAGCTGTCAGAATTATGGAAGAAATCCACGAAGGGGTTTGCGGCCCCCACATGAGCGGTGTCATGCTTGCTAGGAAGATTCTGCGTCAGGGCTACTTCTGGTCTACTATGGAATCTCAGTGTGTGGATTACGTGCGGCGATGTCACAAGTGCCAAATCCATGCTAATCTGATGCATGTACCACCTTCTAACCTATTTGGCATGACTTCGCCTTGGCCTTTCTCTGTGTGGGGCATCGATGTCATCGGCATGGTCAGACCTTCTGCTTCAAATGGTCACAGGTTTATCCTAGTAGCAATCGATTATTTCACTAAGTGGGTCGAGGCTGAATCATACAAGACCTTAACTGCAGTTCAGGTCGCTCATTTCATCAGGAAGAATATCATCTATCGATATGGAGTTCCGCAGGCGTTCGTCTCAGACAATGGGGTTCATTTCAAGGGTAGAGTTCTGGAACTCTTTGAAGAATTCAAGATCCAGATTCATCACTCGACCGTCTATCGCCCTCAGACAAATGGAGCAGTTGAAGCGGCAAACAAGAACATCGAGACCATCATCAAGAAATCTGCAGAGTCCGCCAGGGACTGGCACGAGCAGCTGCCTCTAGCTCTTTGGGGGTATCGAACGTCGATCCGGACATCAACAGGGGCAACCCCTTATTCCTTGGTTTACGGAATGGAAGCAGTTCTCCCCATAGAACTCGAGGTACCATCTCTGAGGGTTGCGGTGGAATCAGAACTTTCGGAATCTGAATGGCTCAGTGGGAGATTCGCTGAACTCATGCTTTTTGATGAAAGAAGGCTCCGGGCTTTGTATCATGTTCAAGGGTATCAACGGAGAATCGCCCGGGCATTTAACAAGAAGGTGAAGTCTAGAGACTTAATTGAAGGTGACATGGTCACGAAGGAGATTCGAGCGCCAGTTTTCGATCCCCGCGGCAAGTTCCGACCTAAGCGTTCCGGACCGTACATCATTAAGACCATCCTTTCTGGGGGAGCAGCTCAGCTCATCGATCTTGATGGCAACGAGTTCAACACTCTGGTCAACCTGGATCAACTCAAGCGTTACTATCCCTGAGAGAAGCTCGTTGGACCGAAAACCACAAGGGTGGGCGGTTCCAAGCAAAAATTAGAGCAAGCCTGCTAGACCGAAAACCTGAGAAGGCGGTTTAGGCAAAAATAAATAGGCATCAATCAAGCAGCTCGCTAGACCGAAAACCCGCACGGGCGGTTCTAGGCAAAAATTAGAGCGTAAAAGGAGAGCTAAAACACCCGAGCGAACCTTTGCCTGAACTACGTTTTGACCTGATTCCTTGAAAAGGGATACGTAGGCAATCTCTCCGTGAGATTCGGTCATAATCAATCAACTTGATCCACGGTCCCCTATTACCAGAGTCTGGGTCGATGTTCACGGAATGCTGTGGTTCAACACTTGAAACAAGCGAGGAAAGCTCTCCGACTTTCACTTTTATTTAATTATAACTTCTATTACACAGGCTGAGCAGTCTTACACAAACAGTTAAGCATAAAAAACAGAATAAAATGCTCGAGGCCTTAACAGGCTCACAGTTTATTCTAGATCATTTGAGTCTGTCAAAGAGTCAGTCATTGTTTTGCCTGCTTGCAATCTCTCTTTTCAGCCATGCTCGATATCGGGGCATAAGCTCTGTGCTGAAATCTGGGTCAGCTCCTCCGAGTTGTCTCAGGCCCCAATTATGCTCATATCCTCTCAGATTCTGGAAGGTAAAGGCAGGGACTTGGAAGTCCTCAATCCCAGCTCGGTGAAGCCCTTGGCTTATTCCCAACTGACGGAGAATACGGCCGGGAATGTAGAATGTGAAAGCGGTCAGCCCAGCTATCACCATCCTCTCAAAACCTGCAGAATTCAAGGCCATATCCGGGATGTTCAGGGCCTCATGCCTCCAAGTAATCTCGTTCGGCAACATTTCTCTCATGAATGTGTACCACTGATGCACAGTCATCTCCGGGTAAATCATGCCTCGCTGATGCATTCGGCCGGGCAGATGAGGCCAATTTGCTTCTGGCGCAGTGAGCAATCCCAACTTATCGGACAACCAAAGCTGCAAGAGCGGAAAAACAAGTCAGAAACCACATAAAGCTTGAGTGGAAAAACAAGTGAGAAACTCATAGCCTTAGCCGAGAGACGAGGTAAAAGCAGAATGTGCGAAAAACGGAAAAAGGTGAGCTGAGTGAGAACTTACCTGCAACAGAAGTGGACTACCGCCAAAAACGTTTGTTTGACCTGTGCAAACCAAGTCCAACCCCATGAGTGTTTCAGCCAGAACAAGCGGCACCACATTCCTTCGGAACCCATTTGAGCAGCAACGCTCACCAGCATAGGGTTCACCTGCCCATTCGGAGACACCAGTAAATAAGCAGCCAGCACGCTGATTGTTAAGGCAAAGCGACGCCTGGCCTGCAAAGCCATGTCCTCTACATTCCCTTCTGGCCCGTACCATTCCATTAGGCGCATGATATTGATTTGTCCTCCGACTAGCAAACTTTCGGCTGCTCCCCTAGTAATGTCAAGGCTGGTTTGAAGGAGCTTTGGTATGTTCTTCCGGTAAGGCGGCACGACAATCACGCTCGAGGCAACACCTTGGAGGTACGCTTGGAATTCCTCCACAGTCGGGCACAGCTCATTAACCCCAAACCTGAACACATGGACCTCCGGATCCCAGAATTGCAAGGCCGCCATCAAGAGCTCAGGGCGAACCCTTACATCACGGAGAAAACGAAATGCGGCCAGCCCGTGAGATCGGAATGAGAGCCAATCTCCAGCAACAAAAGCAGTAAGCCATGGGCTAATCAACACTGGGAGGTTGTTCGCCATCTTGATTTTTGGGGAAAATTACCAGGAAGATGCTTCTACTGAATGAAGCGCCAGTCTCTTTATAAGCCTGAATGCGTGAAGCATTTCCCCTTCTCAAAGCAAAAGCCTCTGCTGCACTGTCCTTTCTTCTGAAACCAGGGCATCTCTGCACCGTCCCATAAAAACTTCTGAAAAAGGTGATGACAAGGCCTGACCGCCCTGGACTTCTGAGATGGTCAAATAAAGGTGGCCTGGTGTGCCCAAACCATCGCGCGATGATGTCACTCCATCGCGCGACTGTTCAAAACCCCTCCATCGCGCGATTGTTTCAGTCCATCGCGCGACGGTTCAACCTGCAATTTGACAGTTTCCAGCTAGCTACTGCCCAACTTGGTCATTTTGGATTCCAAAGGTTATCTTGCAATTTTTATGGTTCCAGCAAGTCATTATAAGCATGTGTGACTGTATCCAAGCGCCGGATTCGAAAAATTGCGTTTAACGAAGATTTCGGACCCTTGGTGGCTCGTTTCAAGTTCAAAAGGCCGTTCTAGGGAGTCAAAACTCGTTTCAAAGGGTTTCCCCTCATTCTCTCATGCCGTACAGGTCATAATGACATAATGTGACTGTACGGAGGTGTCGGTTTCAGTCCGGGACATAATAGAGTCTTAGTTTATTATCTCGTGTCCCCTTTGTGTCCTTCGACGTGTCTGTGGCTCTTTGGCATTTTTGGACATATTTTTCGAATTCCATCTATTCTCATAGGTCATTTTGCACATATGTGACCCTACCCTAGTGTCAGTTTCATCCCGATTGAGATATCTTCAGTTTTGGATGGCAAATGTCCAAAATTCCATTATATTGTCCGTATCCTAGCTGTGTCCTAAGGTATTTTCTCATTTTCTTTCGAGCTAAGTCCCATTTGTACGCGTCTCCGTGTCTGTGTACAGTCTTGGTACGTTATCAATGCAAGTACGGTATTAGTGGTAAGCATTTATCTACTTTAACCCATTGCACAAGTAAAATAAACCGCAAAATGCAAATTTTATGGCTAACACTGTGATCTATCCACATCCAAATGAAGAAAACTACTGCATGTACGGCACTTCGGCCACCCAAAGCTATCATGTCAAGTTCGGGCACATCCGCCCATCAAGTCGAAAAGGCACGCAGGCCTCCAAAACGTCTATCAAAGTATCGACCAAGGCGCTCTGGCCTTCCATCTATCTATGCGGGCACGCAGGCCCAAAAGCAAAAAGAAGGTGCAAAAGTGGGAAAAGGCTCCTCAGCAGCCCTCAGTCATCCCCAAACCAGTCGCCCTCTCCGTCGTCATCCTCGTCGTCTCTCTCTGTGAGGTCCACCCTGTAGCCTGGATCCTCTGCTGAGTCGTCAGACCCACTGCTGTCTGACGCTTCCTCTCCCTCTTCTTCTTCTTCCTCCTCCTCTTCGTCCTCCTCCTCGGAGACCTCAGGCAGGATCAGCCGCTTCTTGCGGACCGGCTCGTCTTGTGAAGGCCTCTGGCGCATCTTCAGCTGGTACCTCTCCTCGGCCTGCGCCACAGCCTTTCGAGCCGCCTCCTCGCTGCCAATAGGTGGCTGTGGGCCCCGTGCCTGTGGCCTCGTGCTAGGCGTGGGAGCAGGAGTCCTTGCAGCAAGCTTCTTCTGTGGAGGCTCTCTTGCGCTCTTTCTCCTAGGAGCCGCCTGTCCCTGTGCCTGCATTATAAACATTGTATATATTAGCATATGTTTGCATGTTTCGTCTTCTAAAAGCAGGTGTGTTTAAGCAAAATCAAGAAGCAATCAAAGCAAAGGAATGTATCGAATGCAGGAATGTATCGCATACAGACATATATCGAAAGCAGGAATCTATCATTTTCTAAAAGGATGTACCTGAGATCTCCGAGCTGCTGGCTGAGGGTAGCGCAAGTCCAACGGTAGGCCACTCGCCGCCCTTCTGATCACATTCTCCAACGCAAGCATGCGCCGGACAGCTTCATTCACCCACTCATTGGGTACCTGCAAAGAGGAGTCAAATATGAGCAATTGAATGGCAGTTCAAACTTTATCAGAATACAGTAATGAATGCAACAGTATCTTACGGGCACAGTAACAGGCGCTGGCTCAACTCTGGCCGGGGTAAGGTGCAACTCAGCTGGATTGCCCTGAGAATCCACCACTGCTATCTGCCATGTCAACTCTGGAGGCCCGCCTCTCACTGGTCCACTCGGACCTCGCCTCGAGCGACTCTCACTGCTACCTGGCCTCCCTGAAACGGCCCTCCTCGCCTCAGCAGCCCCACGGGCCTGGCCTCGAACCTCTCTAAACTCTCGTACTCCCAGTGGCCCCGCCAAGCGCTCCCTCTGATAGACTGCATAGTCCATATCAGGACGCAAGTGGCGTGTCAAGTCAGTATCAGGCCGTGTGAAGACCTCCAACTCAGCCAAGGTGTACTCTCCTGTGTGTGAGGCCCGTGGTGGAAGCGGTCCGGGCACCTGAAACCTCGCATAGCCAAGTGACTGGCGTGTCACTCGGTCACCCAAGTACCACTGCCAGCCAAAGGCCGACTCCAGTAGCACTCTGCTCGCCGTGACAGCCCTGCTACGAGCCAAGTACTCGGGCTCAGGCTCTGTCCCCCTCCAAGGATCCCACTCAACCTGTAAAAGCAAACAATGCAAGTATCGGTCAGCGACAGCATTGAAGCAATAAAAAGGGGCATGCACTTTGATTATTTCTACAAAGTATGATGTTATACCTGTGAGGGGCGAAGCTCGTCAAGATATACCCGGAAGCCGTTCAGATCTCCTCTGCCTCTCTTCTCCCCCATGTTCTTCTTGCTCCAAATGTGTGCACGTGGGAGCATCCCCAAGTCCAGGCTCTTTGTCACCGGACGGCACATATTCAACACCTCGTAAGCCCAGAGCTGCATGATTGTCAATGGATTAAATTCGATAATGCATGCAAAGACGCTATTGAACAGATTATGCTATCAAAATGAATACAAGTGCGAATATCAAAGTGTGCAGAATCATACCTCCCAAATCCGCCAGTACCCCGCAGTGCTCACCTCCGTCCTCGACGAGTCTCCAAAGAAGCCATAGGCCGCGCCTAGTGCTGCTCCACCCCAGTCAAAGCGCGAGGCCGTCCTCAGGTCCCTCAACGCTGGCAAGTAGGACAAGTGAACCTTGCTACGCCTGTTTGGATACAGGGTAGCACCAAAAAGGTACAGCAAGTACGCCCGGGCCATCTGCTCCGCCTCCTGCTCAGTTGTCACCTTCTTCTTCAGGTATCGGGTGAATTGCCCGTACCTCGCCATCCCCTCCTCAATTTTGGGCACCTCGCCCAGAAACCACTCCAAGGCTGCCTCATCTCTCTCAATGCCCGAATCAAACGGGATGGGCTCTCCTCCAACTCTCAGGCCCGTGATCGCCGCAAAGTCCGTGGGCGTCACCGTCATCTCCCCAACCGGTAGGTGGAAGGTATTTGTGGTATCCCACCACCGCTCTGCAAGCGCAACCAAGACAGCATGGTCATTCCTAGCCGGAGTGAGTGTCTCAATGAACTCTCTGAAGCCTGCCGCGTCCACCAACTGTCTCACGCTCTCTGGCAAACCCTGGTACAGCGCTAAAGAACTGCATGCACCTCCGAAGCCGCGGATATCTCTGGGCCGCGCCCTCTCCTGCATTGGATACAAACAACAAAAAGACATGTCAGCATGCAATGCTTTCATTTTCAAGTTCCAAGTAATCAATGCAGCCTGCCTACAGATGGTTGGTTCAAGTTATTATATCTCATGCACGATGTTCAAACATGAAGCTATGGTATTGCAGCCTGCCTACAGATGGTTGGTTCAAGTTATTATGTCTCATGCACGATGTTCAAACATGGAGTTATAGTATCGCTATTCAAATTCTATTCAGGGGTTTGCTGTTGCTGTTACTCTACAAACTTTCAAGAACATTTGGGCGCATGCATTGTATTTGAATTGTATCTAAACAAAGGAATGAGCATCTATTAGAAAGTTACCTCAGACCAGTTGCGCGAGATGTGCGTATCAGGGTCTCTCAAGACCAACTCGGGGTCATAATCCGCCTGTCGTGGCCGATATGCTGTAAAACCCAACGGCACGAACAAATGTGGTGCCAGTGCCCTGTATCCCTCTGCTGAAAACGGAGCTCGAGTCAAACTCTCCGCCTCCGACACTGCTGTCACCCTAGGGCCTCCCACTCTGACGCCGGCTCTCTCCTCGGCCTCAGCATCCCTCAAAAGCTCCTCCTCTGCAGCCCTCTCTCTCTCGGCCCTCGCCGCGGCCTCATAAGCGGCAATCTCCCGCTCTCTCTCCTCCCTGGCCTCTAAAACGGCAGCCCCTATCTCGGGGTTGTCCTCCAAAAGCCGCGCAAGCTGCGCGTCACTCAAAAGCTCGGCAACATCTTGCTTTGTAATCGGCCTATGACCCGATGATGTCGCCGCAGGACGGAAAAGCACATCCTCTTCTCTATACGCGAATGGAACCTCCGTGGCTCGCTCGCTCTCGGTCGCCACATCCTTGCCTTTCGCCGGATCCCTCGGCGGAGGCTCGCTCGGCCCAACACCATCACCATCGGCACCACCACTGCCCGTGCCACCAGAACCACCGCCGGCCACTACTGAACCACTCACGGCCGTGCTTGGGTCCAGTTGTTCGATCTGTGACTGCACTGGTCCGACCCCCTCCATCGCGCGACGATCTGACTCCGTCGCGCGATGCTCCCCATCTTCTTCGACCGCCTCTGCATGGCCCTGTCCGCCATCACCGCCGCCTGTCGCCGCTGCACCCGTGTCTGTAGCAGTCCCCACCAACGGCCGATCGCCCATTTGAACTTCCATAGACACTCCCTCGTCCCCCGGACGATCAGCAACTCCTCCTCCACTGCCACCATTACCGTGATCTGCCATGGATGAGTGTGGGTGTGTTGGATTTCCGGATTTCAAAGCAAAGCAAGGGTTTGGAGTTGGGAGTTTGAGAGAGAATAGAGTTTGGGGAGTTTTGAAACTGCTGTGAGCGGTTTCAAGACGTCCCCGTCGATCAAAAGGACGCCAGCAGTCACGGGCCGGGTCTGGGCCCGTTTCAGATTCAGGCCCTAATAAAGAACCATCGCGCGATGGTGTGGCTCTCTCGCGCGACGGACCTCATGGGCCGTTGACCGAATTTGATCCCTGGTTCGGCCCGTCATCATATTTGAGGCCCCCAAAGCTTTTCTTAGAGCTCGCAAGTGATATTGGATCTTTACAAGATATTCTGGATCAAAAATGCATTATATCCTCAGCGACGATCCATCCGTCCATTTTACAATCAGCGACGATCTATCCGTCCATTTTACAATCAGCGACGATCCATCCGTCCAATTTCCAATCAGCGACGATCCATCCGTCCATTTTACAATCAGCGACGATCCATCCGTCCATTTTACAATCAGCGACGATCCATCCGTCCAAATTCCAATCAGCAACGATCCATCCGTCCAAATTCCAATCAGCGACGATCCATCCGTCCATTTTACAATCAGCGACGATCCATCCGTCCATTTTACAATCAGCGACGATCCATCCGTCCATTTTACAATCAGCGACGATCCATCCGTCCAATTTCCAATCAGCGACGATCCATCCGTCCAATTTCCAATCAGCGACGATCCATCCGTCCATTTTACAATCAGCGACGATCCATCCGTCCAAATTCCAATCAGCGACGATCCATCCGTCCAAATTCCAATCAGCAACGATCCATCCGTCCAAATTCCAATCAGCGACGATCTAACCGTCCAATTTCCAATCAGCGACGATCTAACCGTCCAATCCCTTGGTGCACGGTATTTGTATATACTGTCTTGCGCTTTTCGATTAATTGACCTTTGGGTGAGTTAGATGGGTGTCTAGAAATCTTTGACGTTACCCGTACCGACTAATGGTGCTCCGCGTGCCGTCAAAGAGGGACTACTGTAGACACCCCAATCTGATCTCTCAGTCATTTGGTCTCTTTTCAATTTATTTCTGTTCAGTTTCTTGTTCCCCCAATGATGAATCAGGTCGAGAACAGTTTTGATTGAAATGGTTTTGAGTTTGGTGAATGTGGAACCCTTCCCTTAACCCCAGAACCATTTGAGCCCAGCTTTGACTATGGGTTTGACCTTCGCGCGATTCACTGAGACACTCGCGCGATGCTTCACTTGCCAGGTGGTGGTCAAAGTCAAACTTTGACTGATTGACCATCGCGGGGAAGTTAGAACCTTCGCGCGACGGTTCCACTCCATCGCGCGATGGTCGACACCTGTCGTATCCAGCTGGATTTTGTGATGATGAAGCGCCTGCAGGGCCATGTGACCCCGTTCCATCAACTGAACGGCGTTTGCTCGGCCATCCTTGCACCACCTAAACCCCCACTCTCCCATCAACTTAAACCCCACTCCTCTACCAAGGGATTGCTGCCAGCATTGTTGGCTGGCTGCCTAGCCATGTTTGCCACCAACAAGCTCCTTCTTTCCCTATAAATAACCCCCCATTGATCTCTTTCAAAGGGTTACCAAAAAAATCCCAAAGGAAAGAACAAGAGTCACAATCTTGATCTTCCCTCTCAATCAAAAACTACTATCACTTTCTCCCTTGTCAAAGGCATACCACCTCACTCAAACCATTCTCAAGCAAAGGTATAACTTTCAACCTTTACTGTCTTGATCCCTGAGGGGGGCTGACAGGGTCGGGACTGGTAATCAATATCAGCTTCTGACCCCAAAGCCAGCAAATTTACAAGATGCTGTGAACATGAGAACCCACGCGCGATGAACCCACATAATCGCGCGACGCTTCTAGCTCGTGCGATATGGTTCTCGTGGGATGGGTCTCTTGTTCTGATCCAGTTTATATGATTTCATATTTCCATGTTTAATCATATTTGATATATCTCACTGTCTTGCATGTTAAAATCAGTAGATTAGTGTATTTTGCTTTCCTTGTTCATGTTGGAATGCCCCTGGGTAGCTTCTGAATATGTCTCAGAGCCCAGGCATGCAAAGCAATTCCTGGATGTCCAGTCAGAACAATCGCGCGATGATGTGACTCCATCGCGCGATGGTTTAATCATTTCCAGTGATTGCCCTTGTATGGGCAGCTAGGCCTTTGGTCTCTGTTTTTATCACCCTCACTGTTTAAGGGTTGTGTGTTATTCTTACTCAGTCAGATTGTAATAAGTAGTTACTTCCAGTATATATAAACTGCTTGGTTTGTCCTGGGTGTGCACTGGTCCTTCCAGAGCCCAGAAGGAGATAAAATTGAATCTGTAAAAGGATGTTGACACTCGCGGGATGGTATGGGTGTGTCGCGCGATGGTGTGACTTGCATGTTCCCATTTTCTGCATGCAAGTTGGTCACTGTTCGTGATAAATTCATACCCTGCACTGTTTTGGCATCCAGAAAGCAGTTTTCAGTTTTATCTCATTTATTTCATCCATGCATGCTATCTACCACACCTTGCAAACATGTTACAGTTTTAAATCCCCGATTAACTGTTCCCCCGCCCTAATTGGCTAAAAAAATGATTAATTAAACAGAATCGCGAAATAAACATTTTCACAAATGCCTAAGTAGAGACCGATCTCTGGATTGGGCGAGAGGGGTGCCATAAAACCCTTCCCCTCTCGTAACCTGGCTCCCGAACCCAGATATGGTTATGACGGACTGGTTCCTTAACTTTTTCAAATCAAACAGCGCGGCAAGTGCTTCGAAATACGGTTCCTTGGGTGTTGGACCTTCAAACCCAAGTGGTGACTCTGTATTTTTCGCGAGCGCTTGACGTCCAGCTTTCAAAGCGCTCCCGCGAACCGGCAGCATCTCTCCTTTCTCAAAAGGGTGGGGAACGGAATCCCTTCCCTCGGAGGAGATGGAAAGAGTCGGGGCAATTCGCATTGCCCACACTTTAATTGTTAGATTGAAGATTGAACCCAAGCTAAAGATGCACTCACAAAGAAAAAAACGATATTAGAAATAGGGAAGCCAACGCCATAAAGGGAAAGAATGATTGTAGGTTGCCCAATAGGGGTTCCAAACCCAATATATATAAGAAAGTTTTACGTTGAAATAGCGGCTCCCAATACCTTCGGAAATTGAAGAGCTCAATAAAAACTATGTCATTCAACTAACAAAATCGACCCAACTAAAATCAGTCATCCATAACCGAGGAATGAAATGATAAAATCTGTGTCGAACTCACCGTTTAAAGCTCCATGGGAGAGGTCAGCCATGTCAAATGACCGAATGAAAAAGAAGAATAAAAAGAGAGGAATAAAAAGCATCTCAATCTTGAAAATTATCTCATCCCTGCCGTAAAGAGGAAATCTTCTTCCATATGGGGTTTGAAATTTGAACATGGAAAGATTCCATATGGGGTTGAATTTTGAACAGAGAAAGATAATAACCCTTACATCAAATGAACATCAAAACTCAAATTCAATCTCCGCCATTCAAACTGCCACGTAGGACAGTTGGGAGAGAGACATTTTGCAAAAGCGTTGTGTAATGTAATATTTTGTAAATGAAATTGCCAACCAAACAAGACGCAGCTCAGCTTTTTCGGACTAACAAGTTCCGGTGCCTTACACGCCGCCATTCAAACCAACCTTCATATTCTGGTGCCTTATGTGGAAGAAGATGAAATCAACAGCCTGTTAACACGACGTAGACAAAGTCCTTTCCAACGACCCATTTGGGTTGAGGCTTCACTCCGCAATGCCCCTCGCTCAGTGGTTGTTTCCTTCCCAGTTTTGGCTGAATCAAAATTCTCTCACGAAGATTCAAAACCTAATCGGTTTGGACTCTGTCTTTTCACTTGTAGGCCACATTTAATTTAAACCGGTGATTCCTCCTTTTATGCACATTTAACGCAGACGAGTGCTACTTAACCCCAAACCTCTCTATCCAACCAACCAGTGGTCAAATAAGGAAAGGGCCTCTTTTAATAGAGAGAGGTGAGTATGGTTTGTTTTTTTTTATAATAGTCCCACGCCCGAGTCGTTGATTCTCTCCTCGCCTTAACCCCTAAAAAAAAAACATAAATGGCAGCTGTACAGACCAAAAAATGAGCGACAAAGGCCTATGCCGTTGATAGACGCTTTTCCGTTGCCTATTTAGACAGGCTGATAGTAATAATAACAGTGAGATCACCACGGGTTTGTTGAAGAAGGAAAGCCCCCCTGATATAGTCCTTCTACAAGCAACAAGTCTTTTTATATTCATTGCAAATTTCGACATTAATGAAAACAGTTTTGGTATTAGCAGCACCTAGTGACTTGGTGTTAGCACCTTGATTTCCAAGGCTTGCTAAACTTGGCTAGTGGTGGCACCTTGCACCCTAGCCAACCGGTGGAAACAAAGGTATGCGGCAGGCATGTCTTGACAAGGTGACCCGATGGTGTCAGTTGGTATCGGCACTGGTCCCTTAGGCAAGTGGCGGTCATGATGCACATGAAGGCCCGATGATATCGAGGCATGGATGCTAAACGGGAAGCAGGCTTGTGGGACAAGGCAATCGAGAAAAAGGGCTAAATATTGGGAGTTGGGGTTGGATCACGAAATTGGCCAGGCAGCCTTGGGTTGGCTTGGGTAAAACGGAGGCAGAACATGAGTTGGCTCAGGCAAAACGGTTATTGACGGTTAACAACATTCTGCACTTGTTGCTGGGAGCATGGGACAAGTGTCCAAGGCAGAAACGGGCTGCACATGTTGCTAACAGCATGGGACAGATGTCCAATGCAGAAACAGGCAGTTATCTCCAATCAGTTTCAAAATTCAGTGTGCTGGCAGATTCTGGCAAAGCCAGTATAACCCTAGGGCAGTTGGGGGTGTCAACTGCAAGATCATGGGTTGGTTCCATTATCTCATGTACTTAGTGGCCACATTTTTATGATTGTAAGCTTATATAGGCAAGACATTTTCATAGCCTAAGGTAGAGGGGTGTTCTGTCTAGGCTCTTGAGTGTATTATTTTGTAAGTTGGTGCTTAATAAAGGTTGGGACAGTTCCCGTAACTCTTGTGTGTATTCTAGACGTTCAAAACATAATCGGTATGCGAGTAAACACTAGTTGCCTGAGACCAAGTTGCTATCGAACTTGGTATCATCACGGGCAAATTTCTAAGCGAAAAACAGCCCCGTGACACTTGGTAAAGTGATTTTGACATTAATGGGTTAACTTGCCGTTAAAAAGTTAAATTTCATGGTAACTTTGAACAGAGTTTTCCTCTTCTGAATACCTTCCCATAGCTTGAGCGGTCGACTCAGAAAGACAGAAACGCTAGCTCTTCGTGACTGATATTTGAGGTTGAATTCCTCTTGGGCTGAATCGGCTGTGATTTGAAGTCCTTGATTAACAATTCCACTCCAAATATGCTGTCTTAAGTTTGATTGAAGGGTCCGTATGAAGAAATTCATAAACCTAACACTATTGAAGAAGAAAAGCAAGAACAGAAGGAAACAAGATCTCTCTCTCTCTCTCTCTCTCTCTCTCTGAAATGTTCTCTGTTACTCTCATCGGGTTATAGAAATGAGACCTGAGATTCCTTTATACACTTCACAACTTCATTAGGCCTAACTGATCTAACTAACTCGGATTCCAATCCCATCTAGTGTGAGCGATGGCCAATATGGGTGTATTGCCAATCGAAAGAAAAAAAGAAAAAGAAAAAAAAGGCAATATGTGGGTATAGAACCAGGAACGGTCAAACGGAGAGAAAAGAAAAAGGAGTAGTCTTTTATTGCGCGAAGGGGAGGGGCGGCGGCGGGGGAAGGGGGTTTGAATCTTTCAAATTAAGCGGGGCCATTGATCTTGGACTGTAAATTGAGGTATTGCTCGGAATTTCCCTCTAAAGTTGGTTGGACTACTGTTCTATAATTACTTCTTTTCAATTGTGTTCACAATTTTCTCCCATCGAAATGGTTGGTAAAATAAAACAATTATAAGGAAAAGTCCACACGCATCTTGTTTGGTTTTGATCCAGCATTTTTTTGACCACTTATTTCTCAGAATAATTCAACTTATTTAATTTTTTTGCTAAAAATTGGTTAATTCTCAAAATATTGGGATAAAAGTACAAATTTTTTATTTTTTCAATTTTTCTCGTCGAGACAAATCAATAATCTATAAAAATTTGGCACAAAATTAACAAATGCGAAAATTCAAATAATGACAAACCAACTCATTTTAAGTTAAGTGCGAAAGAACACATTTATTTTGGGTAATTTTTTTTAGGACTTTTAAGCTGAATTTTGACTTTTATTTCAACAAAAGAGAAGTATTTAATACAAGTAAAAAGAATTATTTAGACAAATTATTGAAGATGAAATCTAGAAGGACAATGCCACAACAGTGATATAGAAATTGAAAGTTCCGCAAAAGTGAGAGACGGAGTCTTCACCAAGTCAAGAAAGATTGCTTTAAAAATCACAGTACATTCGTCGAAATCTTATATCTCTGCCTCTCCCAATTCACTAGTCCCTGTGATCTCCATTTCTGTCCATGGTTCTCGGCTGCCGTGGCACATCACGGGATTGGCCATGAAGCTTCTCATAATCGCCGCCGTGCTCCTCTGTTTCATGGCGGTCACCGCCCAGAACCTCGAGACTTTCAGCGAGACGTACGGACCATTCGATTCTCGTTATAATGATGAATTCTACTATAGGGAAACAGCCACGACCTCCGAGAACGCTCTCCAATTGACCCCGGCCCTGACCCGGGACCCGGGTGTCTACGTCGTGAGCCCCTTGCCAAATCAGACGGGACGAGTGATGCTGAGAAAACGATTCAAGTTATGGGAACAAGGTTACAAAATTTCCGAGTCCGACAGAGTTGCCTCATTCAACTCCTCCTTCCTCTTCAACATCTATGCGCCTTTTAGCAACACCCGGGGCGAAGGGCTGGCCTTCGTCCTAGCCCCGGACACGTCCATTCCGTCAAACAGTTCCGGCCAATATCTGGGCCTGACCAACGAGGAAACCGACGTCTCCCCCGGAAACCGCTTCATCGCCATCGAGTTCGACACTGTCAAGCAGGACTTCGATCCGGATGCTAACCATGTGGGACTCAATATAAACGGTATCACATCTACTGTTAATGCCTCCTTGACCCCATTGGGATTTGAACTTGCACTTGCACAGAACGCGACTAACTTGTTCAATGTGTGGGTCCAGTACGATGGGTTCGACAAGGTCATTGAAGTGTACATCGCACCTCAAGCTGAGATTAATGGGGAGACACCCTCCAGGCCCGATACCCCGGTCTTGAATTATTCTCTGGACTTGAGAGAGATTTTGGATCAGCACTCGTACTTTGGTTTCTCAGCATCGACAGGATCTGGTGCGCAACGCCATAGTGTCTTTAGGTGGAACTTGGCTGTGGACTCCTATCCGGACATCGATGCTCCAGCTCGGGCTCCAGTTCAAGCTCCAGGTCCGGCTCTGGCACTGGCTCCGGAGGACAAACATCCTCCGTGGAAAAAGATTCTAGTCGGGGTCGGAGTTCCACTGCTTGTGATTGGGGCAGCAGTGACGGGCTATTATTACCTATGCAAGAAGCGATCAATGGCACGATCTAAGTCCAACGTCTTGCTAGGGGCCTTAAAGAGATTGCCAGGGACCCCGAGGGAGTTCCAATTCAAAGATTTGAAGAAGGCTACCAACAACTTCGACGAGAAGAAAAAGTTGGGCCAGGGTGGTTACGGTGTAGTGTACCAAGGCTACCTACACAACGAAAATCTGGAGGTGGCCGTCAAGTGGTTTTCTAGAGAAACTATTAAAGGTCAGAATGACTTCTTGGCAGAGCTCACCATAATTAACCGTCTCCGTCACAAACATCTTGTCCGCCTACTTGGTAAGTCCTTTCTAAAGTTTATAACTTTATCTTCTTCAATTTGCTTCAGGTCTACAATCGTCTGGGACTACTGTCACATAATCCTCCAGACCATTTTACGACGCATTCTTGTAAAGTCTACCACTAAGTGTAAGACCCCACAAGAATATGTTGTTGTAAAGTGGTCCGGACACGTGGTACTTCCGAACTATTGAATAATTACTCCTACTTTTGTATATATGGTAGGCGTAGTAGTAATTTTGGCATTAGTACCACACAAAAAAAATATGTAATTGTGGCATTAACAGGTAGGTTTAATTGAAATCTTGCTTCAATGTTCGATCTAAGACACTAAATATTGGCTATAACATATGGTAGTGTATGTAGCATCGCTCATATACAATACAATAAGTCTAGGTACACTACCTCCAACCACTACATCATCCACTACATCTTTTGTAGGGCTCATCCAGGATCCCAAAAAAATACAGAAAAATATCCATAAATTTTAAAATAATATATTATGGGGCCCTGTAAAAAATCAACTCCAACGGATATCAATAAGTATTATTTCTTGATTCGTAGGGGCGAAACTGTACAGTTGAGCAGTTTCGGCCCTACAAATCAAGAAATAATATTTAACGATATCCGTTGGAGCTGATTTTTTGCAGGGCCCCATAAAATATTGTTCTAAAATTTATAGATATTTTTCTTTATTTTTTGGGGACCCGGGATGAGCCCCACAAAAGATGTAGTGGATGGTGTAGTGGATGAATGGTAGTGTATGTAGCATCGCTCTATACAATAATAGATAAGGTCTTTAGGATCAATTATCTTGGTTCCAAAAGCTTTATTTTTGAGGAGTACTCTTTCTCTCTATGTGACAGGATGGTCTCACAAGAAAGGGAAGCTACTAGTTGTATATGACTACATGCCCAATGGTAGTCTCGACACACACTTATTCACCAAAACACCAGACAGCAAGCCACTAAGCTGGGATCAACGTTACAATATCATAGTTGGGGTTGCTTCGGCCCTGCACTATCTCCACAACGAGTATGACCAGAAGGTGGTCCACCGGGACCTCAAGGCCAGCAACATCATGCTGGACTCTGACTTCAATGCTCGACTGGGGGATTTCGGCCTTGCCCGCGCCCTGGACAAGGAGAAGACCTCATACACAGAGGCCGAGGGCGTGGCTGGCACATTGGGCTACATTGCGCCTGAATGCTTCCTAACAGGCAAGGCCACCCAACAGTCCGACGTCTACGCGTTTGGTGCAGTCTTGATGGAAATAGTTTGTGGCTTGCGACCTGGAACAAGGATCGATGAATTCCACTTCTTGGTGGATTGGGTGTGGTCCTTGCACCGAGAAGGCCGGATATTAGATGCTGTAGAAGAGCGGCTTGGAGATGAGTACATCATTGAGGAAGCTCAAAAAGTGCTGATTTTGGCTTTGGCATGTTCTCATCCGATATCAAGCGAAAGGCCTAAAACTCAAGTAATTGTTCAGATCGTATCCGGTTTAGTTCCGGTGCCTTACGTGCCGCCATTCAAACCGGCCTTCGTATGGCCGTCGATGCCTGTCCTAGAAGAAGATGATATTAGCAGCCTGGCTAGCACTACGGAGACAAAATCCTTTCCAACGACGCATTTGGGATCCGGCTTCACGCCGCAATGCATCAGCGAAGACCTCTATGCCAGCGACAAATTCAATATTGTGTAGTTTCTTTTGTAAACTAAAACCAAGTCTTCTAATATATATATTTTTTAAATTCAGCAATGTTATAATCATAATATTTGAATATTATATTCTAGTTAATATTGTCAACAAATCATGCAACTGAATTTTTCGCACGAGTTTAAGAAACTAGTCGAGATGTTTAAGTTACTGGACATTTTTTTGGATTTATGGACAAATGTACACTTTGGGCGTGTTTGATAGCTGGATTCAGGGATGGGATAGGATTACGAAGGTGGAGGGGCACTCAAAAACCTTGTTTGTTTTGATTTTGGTAGGTTGGATTGCTAATCCGAAGGGATTGTGAAACCCACCATTTCACCGGATTAGCCATCCCGGGGGGGGGGGGGGGGGTTACTAACAGTCCTGTCCCATGGGATTGAATGTGGAAGACTTCCTCTTTTTAGCTATTGACACAATTACCCCCACTGCATATACACCATTTCACCAGAACAAGCTCACCGGAAAAATCAGAACAAGGTCTATGGGCTTACCGGAAAAATCAGAACAAGTTCTCCATCGTTCTCCCGACCTTCCTCCAAGGATTCCAGCTACTTCGACTCTGGCAGCCACGACTCCTCTCTCTCTCTCTCAACCTGTCGTCTTCATTTTTGGGTTTCCAAACGATCGGTTCATTTTTGAATTTCCAGACGATCTATTTTCAGACGGTGGGTTTGGGTGTTTGTGGGAGAAAGTGATTGTATATGGGTTTTGTTTTTTGGTTTTCAATAATTGGGAAGAGAGACAGGATAATGGGTGAGAGACAGATAATGGTTTTTTATTATTATTAGTAATTGCATTTTTCTCAAGTCAAAATTGTAAATGGTGTTCTAATTGTAAGGGTAAAATTGGAAACACAAATTTTAATTCCATCCTATTCTAACCCAAACAAACATGTTATTAACAATTCATGATTTAATCCTGTGCCAAACAAACATAAATAAAAGATTCATCTTCTCATTATTAATCCCACCTCATTACCAATCCTAATCCTAATCCTAATCCCATCACATTACGAATCCCCCCAAAACGAAATCTACTATCAAACACGACCATTAAGTTTGAAATTAAGTTTCTCGTCCAAAAAAAAGTAGGAGAAATCCACATCGCAATTAAGATGAAACCAATTCTTTTTTGGGAGATGTTAGCTTGTTGTGTTGACTGATGAATCATAGTAGTTCGGATCAGGGAGGGGATTAGTGGAGTCATTTTTTGTGCATTTTTTTAGTTCCAGTGTGGATGGCCTGTCGACGTCTTCGACTAGACTAGAGAGGAATTAGTCGAGCAAGATTAAGTAATTTTTTAGTGCATTTTTTAGTTCCAACGTGGATGGCTTGTCTTTGACTCGACAGGGATTAGTCGAGGTGCGCACAATTCCGCCTTGTGCTTGATTCTCATGGTTACATGCATTATCCTTATCCCCTCTTCACTAAGTCTAAGATCTACCCGTCCACAGCTCAAAAAACCAGAACCCATGTCCTTCCACACCATTGGCACGCCTCGCGCGATGCAACAGAAATTATATACCCAAAATAGAAGGAAGAAGAAAACCTCCCAGTGATCAAGTGTTTAGGCAGGGCACAAAAAGAAAAAAGTGTGTTGTGCACTGATGTGTGTGTGGACCCCTTGCTTTTTCTGGGTGGGTACTACATCCGTTCGGCGCATCCAAGCTGTTCATTACATTTTTAGACGGTTCGGATTTGGAGGCAAAAAAAAAAAGAGAAGTGTAAGGGTGAGAGGAGAGAGGAGAGAGATCCAAAAGTGTATTAGAGGGTCCGAATGTGCTGAACGAGTACCATGTGGAATATAAACACGCCCCGGCACTGAAAAATTCTTCCTCGTGTTACAATCAACAAATCTTTGATGTAACAACACATGCAAAGACAAAAAGTGTTGATTGCTATGTGGAGTCTCAAGATGCTTCTTTAGGTTGGGGTCCTTGGGGGAAGGCAAAAGGGTTGTACCGTGTAGCGCTCAATCTCACGGTTTAAAAATATTTTGGATGGTTCGGATTTTAAAATAACTCTTTCCTGAGTTAAAATCTTTCTAAGAATAGTTCTTTTAAAATCGGGATCACAAATTGCGAAGACAGACGGTCAAAATGAAGCGTTGCACCGTGAAGCACGCGGGTCCCCGTGGTTGGATATCACCGTGAATTACTATATGGTGTCTGAAGATGCTTGTGCTTGCTTGGATATCACTCTGATTTTATTCGGTTTTATTTCTCTGTAGGGATTATAGGTTTGGTTGCAGGTTCCAGGCCAACCATCTTCTTATCTTTTTGTTGCTTTGGTCCTTGGAGCCACATGGTTGTTGGTCGCTTGATCAGTACCGACATTAGGGGTGATACCGGTCTGGTTTCGACCGGTTTGGGTGTATTTTTCGGTCGAAACCGGTTATCCGGTTTGAGATTTTTAGAATCGGAAACCGGTTGAGATAAACCGGTTCCGGTTTCGATCGGCTCAACCGGTTCCGGTCCGGTTTATCCGGTTTATCCGGTTTTAATTCATGAGCCATATTTTGGGTCCAACACATCAAAAAATTCATAATTCAACCTATAAAATATCAACCAAAAATCTATAATTCAACCATTTTTTTTTTGCCCAACAAAAAGGATCAATTTTGAGCCCAATACATAAAAAAAACTCATAAAAACATAATTAAGCCCATAAAAACAGTTTTTATATAATAAATATATTTATTAGACCAATATATACTACAAAATATCAACCAAAAACCCATAATTCAACCCCTCCCCTATGTTTTTATATATATATGTATATATTATACATATATATAACCGGTCCGGTTTCAACCGGTTTTTAAAACACATAAACCGGATCGAAATTATTTTTCCGGTTTATAAAATTTTATAAACCGGAATCGAATCGAAATTATTCAACCGGTTTAAAAAATTCGGTCCGGTCCGGTTTTTCCGGTTTCGATCGATTTTCCAGTTTCGAGTAACACCCCTAACCGACATAGTTGGGATACTTGTGTTTCGTGGTGATGCTAATCTTCCCTTGGTCCTTATGATCTTTGTACTCTAATTCTCAAAGATTAATAAAACGAATGTTGCCAATAAAAAAACAGAGAAAGACGCCCACACGTACGCAGGCACAATCAAACACGCACAAAAGGTCCAGTCTATACCGACTTAAGAGAAACATTAATTAAAAGGTTAATTGATTCATTCTCCTCCATGAATTTTTGACTCCCGGAATTACCTTTCATGCATCTGAAAGCTTCTTCTCAAACCTGCAAATATGGAAAACGAAAAAAGTATTAAGTATCACTATTTGTCAGTATGGGCTTATATAGCTCGACCGTTGAAATTAGTTCAAGGGATTTGTACTCTTTAAAACCTGTTTATAAGGCTGGAGCTCATGGAGGATATCCTTGAACGGCAGGTATTATTAATCAACAAGTTTCTTACCCCACTAAAGTTATATCATGCAGTAAATTAATAAATATGTGTTTGGTTTGGAGGGAATAGACAATTTAAAATTTTCACGGCGTAGCCTTCTTGATGATCCGAACCATTAATACATAAAATCCGTTGAATATGATCAAATTAATTTTTTTAGGAAAAATATGGACGACCCATTCTCACTCCTAAGAATAGAAATGGTGATCGTCCATTTTTATGAGAAAGTTGGACAGATCATAAGTCAACTATTGTTTGATCGAATTGATCTTTTACATAAACAAGCTACTCAACAAGTTCTATTATGACTAGTTTGAATTATTGAGGCGATCAATGATCAGCCCATAGCTGAACCCTGAAAACCATCTCTACTAATAAGCCAGTTGTGCTACGATGTATGCGGATTCCACACTTAATATGAGAGAATTTTTGTTATTGGGTGTGCAAGTGCTTGTTCCACACTTAATATTGAGGCGATCAATGATCAGCCCATAGCTGAACCCTGAAAACCATCTCTACTAATAAGCCAGTTGTGCTACGATGCATGCGGGTTCCACACTTAATATGAGAGAATTTTTGTTATTGTGTGTGCAAGTGCTTGTTGTTGTAGACTCATAATAATATAGTGGAGACTTAAATATGACAAATAAGTGTAGAATGAAGGTATATACGTACATATTCATGATCAGTCCTTCTTCATTGGTGCTCGTGCCACCATTTGGAATTGCTTAGCCCAATGTCAATGCATGTTCACCCTTGAAACGGATTTCTGTCGGAATTTTCATGAGTTTTATAATTAATTTTGATTTTTTTTTTGATCCGCTATAATTAATTTTGATGAAGAGGTCTTTCCAAAGCCCTTGGCATGTGTTTACATCTTTTCTAAGAGACATGACTTTTATGAAAAATCATTATAGCCCTGGAAATATAAGATTATATACGGATTACCCTCCAGATTTAAATTATTTTGATAACTTGAGTTCTTCTCTCTTGCTTCTCCAGATTTAAAACAACTATTGAGATCGTGATTAAAGACATACGATCACAGCTAATAATCGTGATCATTATCGTTTATTGATCCTTTTGGAGAGTCTGTGTCATTTTTCCAATTTCAATTGATTATATTTTGTAATCTATGAGGTTTTAAGTGAATTTAGAAACTTTGTTTAATAGTACTAATCAAGATCCATAAAATAAAATTCATATAGGAGTAAAAAGTGTTATCAATTAAAATATATAATCAATTTATTATCCGATTAGAATGGAACAAGAGACTAAAAAAGGGGGACGGGGGCATATGACATTTTCTAGGGTTAATTACTTGTTGCCCATTTTATCTATACACATTTTTCACTTTACCCCCTCTTACTATAGAACACTACAACCTACCCCATTTATCTTTCAATTCCTAACACATAAGGCTTGCCGTTAGTTTGGGATCCAAAAAATCGTCAAAGGGACATGTGCATGTCACATGATCTGTAAAAAAGAAAAAATTAAGTGCTATAATTTTCAATCTGTTTGAATCGGTGCGAAAATTTTATTTCTTTAATTATTTTATCCTAAAGGATCATAATTAATTTTTGGGCTCTAAGGCTTTCGTTAGTTACTCCTAAGAGATATTTGGTTCTACTTTTTTCTTAGGACTAATTAACGAGAGTTCTAAAGTTAAAAATTAATTATGACCCTTTAGGATAAAATGATCATAGAAATAAGATCTTCGCACCGATTCAAACGGATTGAAAATTAGAGCACTTAATTTTTTCTTTTTTACAGATCATGTGACATGCACATACCTCTTTGACGATTTTTTGGATTCCAGACTAACGGCAAGCCTTATGTGTTAGGAATTGAAAGATAAAGGGGGAAGTTGTAGCATTCTATAGTCGGAGGGGGTAAAGTGAAAAACGTGTATAGATAAAGGGGGCAACAAGAAATTAACCCCATTTTCTAATCTCATTTGTTGTGACCGGTACCTAGGAAAAATTAAAGAAAGACTGCTTTACAATTCCATTTGTCAAAATCTAATCTCCCTGGTGTCCATTTGTGGCCCTGTACATTCTCGGCCACGGTACTAACACTTGATCGGCGTGGCAATCCGAAAAACACCAGGGCTCACGTCCTGGTGAGCCTTGGCCGTAGCGCAAAAATAAGTCAGCCTATCAAATTTAGGTTCAATCGGAGCTCGTTCAAATTTTGTCAAATTGGATAATTTGTAATTAAGCATCGTTTGGACTTTCAGGATTTCGATTGGTCCAATTGATCATGAAATTAGACCTCCGTGTATTCTACTTTACACAGTACCGGTCCGGGCTAAAGTTGAAGGTGTGGTTGCTTGAGGCGACTAAAAAAATACTCGACTCCTTGTATATATTTTAATACCCACTATAAAAGTCCAAAAACTCATAATGCAAGTAATGAGATCACTCGATGATTGTTTGGTTTTTTTATTTGATGTGAATGGATTAAGTCCTATAAAGTGACGAATAATTAAAGACAAACACTCGAAAAAAGGTTTGAAAACCAAAGGGGCACTCCTATAATATTTATTGTTGCTTGAGGCTTCTGCAAAGTCAGAGTCACTCATGATTGTTTTGGTTATTTTATTTGATGTGAATGGATTAAGGGGTGTTCCATTAATCCTTCTTTTTTAAAAAGTTCTTTTTTTTCAATTTTCAAATTCAAATATAATAAAAATGAAAAATAATTTTTCGATTTTTTTTCACCGTATAAAAGATCTCAATGAAATCTATCAAACAATATCCATATTGGTAAGAAAATTATTTGCGTAAACACATAATTTTTAAGCTTGAAATTACCTTACTTTTCTAAAAAGTTCTTTGTTAAGAAACCGGAATACCACCTAAGTCCTATAAAGTGACGAATAATTAAAGACAGACACTCGAAAAAAGGTTTGAAAACCAAAGGGGCACTCCTATAATATTTATTGTTACTTTAGGCTTCTGCAAAGTCAGAGTCGGCTCTTGTCAGACTTGAACAATTCAATTCAATGAGAATCTCCAATCAGAATGATCAATGGTTTTTCCGACTAGAACAATAAGTCGATGCATGGCTTATTAGTTTTTTTTTTGTGTGTGTGTGTGTGTAATGGGCCAGCTTGCGCGCATATTGGACAAATTTCTATTGCTTCCTCTCACATCTTTTTCAAATGCTTGCGCTTGAAAGTGCGGTGGCCCCAAGAATTGCTAATTTGAAAAATCGAACATTAAACCTTGGGAGGGAGCGAATCCCTAAATTCCAAGTAAACCATTGTGATTTCATGGCTTGTTATAAGTTGTTTGTAGAGTAGTTGAACCCATGTACAATTTTCTGTTTTGAATGGATTGCCTTGAAGAACTTCAAACCTTGCAAAAGCATTGAAAAAAGTACTATCTTAGTATTAGTAGTGCACCTTATTGAAAAGTCAAAAAGCATATAAAAATGGTTGCCACGATGTCGGTGTCACGAAAATTTCAAATAATTGTATGAATTATATCATATCACGAACATAGATTTTAATTGCAACGAAGGATTGCAAAAAACCACGCAAGGAAAAATACGTTTGGACTCATTCTAGGTCTCACAAAAATTTAAAAAAATATTCATAAATTATTGAATATTATTTTATGGGGCCTTATAAAAAATCAGCTCCAACGGATATCGGTAAGTATTACTTTTGGATTCGTTGGGGCAAAACTGCTCAATTCTCTTATATGAATCCAAAAGTAATATTTACCGATGTCCGTTAGAGCTGATTTTTTATAGGGCCCCCATAAAATAATATTCAAAAATTTATAAATATTTTTCTAAATTTTGGTGGGACCTGAAAGGAGCCCAAACACAATTTTTCTTGCGTGGTTTCCTGTAAAACTTCCTTCCGAATGGCAGGACTAACGAATTGGTATACCGGGTCATTAGCACAACACCACCGTTGAACAAGTTATATTCTTAATTTGGGAATCTCATGTTCGATCAGCAGTGTTTGTAAAATAATGGCACAAGACTGTAATGGGACTTGTTGATTCAAATATATAATGGATTCTTCATTTTTTTAAACTGAAACTGTACGTGCTCCATTTCAATAATATAATTTGACCCTCCTAATGAAGTTGCCCCAAGAATGGAGCACTTTTCACTAAAATCTTGTGTTTTTCCTTTTAACTCTATGAGATATGATTAGGTGGATTATTCACTCATATTTTTCGAATACCGGTACATTAACAAATTTGAATTGTCCAACGGACAACTCGAATGGTGTACAGTATGATGCTATGCACCATCCCTGGTTCTTTTCTTAGATGTTGAACTTTTTTTGCCATTAATAGCTGCCATAAAGGTACTCGTAAGTTCGTTGTATTACTAATGCATTACTAATGCCAAAAGTATTTTTATTTATACCAAAATTATAGTGCATTAAATTTTTGTACCACATGCAAGATACAAGACTTTTATGTTCTAAAATTTTGAAACAAATAAAAATAATTTTGACATTATCATTTCCTTAAACTTTTTACTTGTCTCCCCTCTGTCCCAAGTTTTTCGTCCCCATGGAGTATCACTTTTTGCTACTCTAAAAATATTGTTCCAGTTAAAAAGTGATGGGCAAAAAGTGAAGAATTTACTATTTTATCCTTACTTTTTGAAATGAAAAACATGCAATGAAGATGTTTTGAAAGGGCTGATAAAGAAAATGATGTTTTGAAGGGTAAAAAGATAGAAGAACAAATATGACGAGTGCAATAATGGTATTCCCATAATAAGTTGGGAGAAGTTTTTGGGTGCAAATAAGATATTTCCTCAGTCCTAATTTAAATGCTTCCTATGAAAGATCGTGTAACTTTGACCTCGAAAAATAAAATCGTTTTTGGGATTAATTTTTAACTTTGTTTTCCATCATTGAAAAGATCTCGATGAGTACTTTAAAACGATACAAAAAAGTTCCAAAAAAAATTATGAAAAATACGATTTTTTTTGAAAGCCAAGATAACATGACTTTACGTAGGGAGCATTTAAAATGGGATGGAGGAGTATCATGTGGCGGTACCCAGCGTGCATCTGAGCCATTCAAACGTGTTTTGGATGACGCAGAGCCAAGCATTAATCTCTTTCGTACATAGTTGACCACTCTCTCTACTCTTACTCTCTGTTCGGATCTGGACTGTCCAAAACATGTTTGTACAGCTCAGATGCGCACTCATGTATCACATGGACTATACCCTATTTGCTCTCAAAAACTTCTCATAAGTTGGAGTTCCCAAAAGGCGACAATAAATTGGGACACAGTAGTCCATCCGTTCTAATTTTTGTCTTTTTTGAAGAGTTTGTATCACTTTTCAATCGATTATATCTTGCAATCTATAAGGTTTTAGGTGATTTTGAATACTTTGTTTAATAAGACTAATCAAGAACTATGAAACAAGATTCATTTAACATATAAAAAGTGTTGTCAATTAAAAAATATAATCTTATTTACAGTGACCGGTACCTAGGAAAAATTAAAGAAAGACCGCTTTTAATTCCATTTGTCAAAATCATATCTCCGCGATCTCCATTTATGTCCGTGTACATTCTCGGCCACGGTACTAGTAACACTTGATGGGCTTGGCCATGAAGCTCCTTACGATAGCCGCCGTGGTACTCTGTTTTACGGCAGTCGCTGCCGAGAATCTCAAGACTTTCACATTCACGTACGGGCCATTCAATTCGAGCATTTCTGATATATTCCAGTTCGAGGGCGCTGCTGGCTTTTCCGACAACTCACTCCAAATGACCCAGGACTTTTTGAACAACGGTGATACCAATTCCCTCCCAGATTTTGTGGCCGCCCTGCCAATATATCAAGCCGGACGAATAATGCTGAACCAATCATTCAAGTTGTGGGAACAAGGTTACAACAAAACCTCGGACAGGATTGCCTCGTTCAACTCCTCCTTCCTCTTTAGCATCGACCCGTTTAATAATACCTCCCTGGGCGAAGGGCTGGCCTTCATCATAGCCCCGAACATGTCCCTTCCGTCAAACAGTTACGGCCAATATCTGGGCCTAACCAACAACGACACCGACGGCCACCCTGAAAACCAATTGTTCGCCATCGAGCTCGACGACGTCAAGCAGGATTTTGATCCGGATAATAACCACGTGGGACTTAATATAAACAGCATCATATCTAATGTTACTACCCCTTTGACCCCATGGGGGATTGAAATTGCTTCACTTAACGAGTCCAACTGGTTTTACAATGTGTGGGTCCTGTACGACGGGATCAATAAGGACATTGAGGTGTACATTGCACAACAAGCCGAGCCTAGTGGGGAGACGCCCTCGCAACCCAGTACACCAGTCTTGAAATCGAATCTTGATTTGGGCGCGGTTTTGAATCAGTACTCGTACTTTGGTTTCTCGGGATCGACCGGATCTGGTTCGCAGTTGAACGGTATCTTTAGGTGGAACTTAACAGTGGACTCCTATCAGGAGGATGTCATCATTCCGCAGGATTTGGCTCCCGCTCCCGCTTCCGCTTCCGCTTCCACTTCCACTCTCGAGGACAAACATCCTTCGTTTCCTGCTCCCGCTTCCACTCTGGAGGACAAACATCCTTCGTTGGAAAGGACTCTCCTTATAGTTGGGGTTGGGGTTCCACTGCTTGTGATGGGGGCCGCACTAATGGGGTATTGTAACCTATGCAAGAAGCGATCAGTGGTACATTCTGGATCCAACATCTTACTAGGAGCCTTGAAGAGATTGCCAGGAACTCCAAGGGAGTTCCAATTCAAGGATCTGAAGAAGGCAACCAACAACTTCGACGAGAATAACAAGTTGGGTCAGGGTGGTTTCGGGGTAGTGTACCGAGGCCATCTACAGAATGAAAATCTAGAGGTGGCCGTCAAGAGGTTTTCCAGGGAAACTGTAAAGGGTCAGGATGACTTCTTGGCAGAGCTCACCATCATCAATCGTCTCCGACACAAACACCTCGTCCGACTGCTTGGTATTGTCCTTTCTCAAGTATTTCTCTTCTGCATTCAATTGAAATGTTGTTTTAATAGTCTTTGTAAGAGACACATGGTATTTACTACAACAAATAAGGTCTTTAGGGAGCAATTATTTTTTTTCGAAAGCATACTTTTTGGTTGCAAAAAGCTTTTGCGGACCATCTTTTTCCTATCACTAAATCGATTGTTAAAGGTTCATCTGAAAAAGTAAATAAAGTGAATTGGGTAACCATATTCTGAATTTCCCCAATGATTTGCTTTCAGTACCAAAAATTGGGGTCCTAAGGCATCCAAATTCGTTCCTATTCATTGCTAAGAACTTATCATTACAACAACAACATAACAACATAATGAAACCCATCTAGTCCTCAATTATTAGGGGTATGGGCAGGGGATGATTGGACACAGACCTAACCTCTTGCAATATATGCACAAAGTGGCTGCTCTCGGAATATCACTGAAACAGTGGCCCCCCTAAACCTCCAAGAACCAAGGAGCTACAGAGATATTTTGTTGTAGAACCATGCCCCCAAATCAAAGCCAAATGGCATCAGAGAAGGCCGGCCTAGAGACCCAAATCAATTTTTGTGCACATTACCAAGCTAAGAACTTATCATTAGCTTTCAATAAATATGTTCTCCAAATGGATTACCTTTTTTGAACCAAATTGAGGAGTATTCCGAAACCACATCATTTTGACGTTGAGAGCGAGAGCATATTTGGTAGTTGTTGCCTTTATGAGGGCCAGTATCCACCTTGTACTCAAGACGCCTCCTGTTGGCGCGAGCAAGCGTATTGGGAGGACTAACCGCCTTCACCTATCAATATTGTATGGGTAGCATTGCGAAGCCCCATGTGTAGGGTTCTGCGCTGCCCTATAAAAGGTTAAGTTACACCTTCTCTTAACAGCAATTGCTTTTAGGTAAGTTGGTTAGCACCTGATCCAATAGTAGCTAAAACATTTGGTAGACAAAATATTTACTTTATGAACCATATTGAGGAACTCTCTCTCTCTCTCTCTCTCTCTCTCTCTCTCTCTCTCTCTCTCAACAGGATGGTGTCACAAGGAAGGAGAGCTGCTACTTGTATATGACTACATGCCTAACGGTAGTCTCGACACACATCTATTCACTAGAACACCAGACAGGAAGCCACTAAGCTGGGATTTGCGGTACAAGATCATCTCAGGGGTGGCCTCGGCCCTACATTATCTCCACAACGAGTACGACCAGAGAGTCATCCACCGGGACATCAAGGCCAGCAATATCATGCTAGACTCCGACTTCAACGCCCGACTTGGGGATTTTGGCCTTGCCCGCGCTCTGGACAAGGAGAAGACCTCGTACACGGAGGCCGGAGGAGTGGCCGGCACACCGGGCTACATTGCACCTGAATGCTTCCACACAGGCAAGGCAACCCAGCAGTCTGACGTCTACGCGTTCGGAGTAGTCTTGTTGGAAATAGTTTGTGGTTTGCGACCTGGAACAATGATCAATGAGTTTAACTTCATGGTTGACTGGGTGTGGTCCTTGCACCGCGAAGGCCGGATATTAGATGCTACAGAAGTGCGGCTCGGAGATGAGTATGTTGTTGAGGAAGCTCAGAAAATGCTAATTTTGGCTTTGGCATGTTGTCAACCGATAGCAAGCGAAAGGCCAAGAACTCAAGAAATTGTTCAAATCATATCCGGTTTAGCTCCGGTGCCCTATGTGCCACCATTTAAACCGGCCTTTGTATGGCCGTCGATGCCCTCCATGGAAGAAGATAATATCATCAGCTCGGCCAGCTCGGCCAGGCACCCAATGGAGACAAGGTCCTTTCGGACGACCCATTCGGTATTAGGCTTTACCCCAGAATGCATCAGCCGAGAGCTCTATGCCAATGATAAATTCAAGACTGTGTAGTTTCTTTTGTCACAATACCAAGTATTTTTTCTCTTCAAGTTTCAACAATGTTATGATGATCATAAGTGAGTATTGTAGTCTTGTTATCATCTTCGAGATCTTTTTAATTAGGTGAAAACAATTTTAAAAATTACGCACTAAAGTACGCTTTTTTATTGTAAAATTACATGTATTTTCTTAAAGGACTACAATTAGAAAACAAATGTATTACACAGCTAGACAGACACAAAACAATCTTCACTCATATCGGACACACCGACATGGTTATCGTGCATGGAGAGACTACACATGTATCTGTGTGGAATCTCCCCATGTGCATCGTAAATGTGTTCCAACCATTTTTGGAAACTTTAAAAAATTACTAGTGAATTTATATATTACTATATATTATTAGCGTCGTACCCGTTTGATGAACGGAACAAAAATACGTTCATAATGTTTTCGTTCCCGTGTATCAAACACGCCACACAATAGTTAATAGAACAACAGTTGATGAAAAAATCTTGGAGCTGATAGTAGGGAATGGATGAAGGAGATAGTAGAGAGGAACACAAAAGGGAATATTTAGGGGAAACAATTTTAAAAAAATGAAAATTGGTTGGAAAATGAGGTCAATGTTTTCGGGGGAAGTTATTTGAACAATTTTTGAAATTGAACTTTTCAAAGGTACATGGTAGTTTTTGCATGCAAAATATTTGGCTGGCTATAAATTGGGAAAGAAAGAAGAGAAAAAAGGGGAATTGGGAATCTTGGAGATATATAGTAGGGAGTGGATGAGGGAGATGGCAGAGAGGAACACAAAAGAGAATATTTGGGGAAATAGTTTTTAAAAAAAAGGGGAAATTGGTGGGAAAATGAGGTCAATATTGTTGTGGGAAGTTATTTGAACAAGTTTTGAAATTGAAATTTTCAAAGGTCCATGGTAGTTTTTCCATGCAAAATATTTGGCTGGCTAGAAATTGGGAAAGAAAGAAGAGGAAAAAGGGGAATTGGGTTGAGGAGAGGAAGCACTTAACAGCTCGTTTAGGACAGTCGATTTCAAGAGAAAAGAAAAGGAGATGGAGGGAGAAGTGATTCTCTCCCTTGTTTGAAAGGCCTAGAAAGCGAGAGAGGGTGAGAGAAGGAGGGAGACAGGAACCCCCTCACACACCAGTTCCATTTCTCGCCAAAAGTGGTGAGATTCCGTGAGAAAGGGAGAGAGTGGGACAAGTGAGATGCATGGGTGAGAGTAGATCTCACTCGCTCAACTTCCAGTAGCACGTGTGGTCCACCATCGCGTCGGATCGTCGGTGTACTTGCATCGTTGTCTTCGTCTTGTCAAGGAGATGATGTTTGATCGCCGGAGAGGAGAGAAACAGAGAATTTCACGTCGCCAGAGATGTGGAGAGAATCTGATTTCTCACTGTTGTTTGGATGGGTGGGTGAGAAACCACAACCCTTTATTCTCTTTCCTCACTAATAAGGGAGACCACCCCCTCTTTTTTCTTTTCTCACCTCCATTGCCAAAGGGGCTGTAAGTGCCACGTAAGAGGGGGGAAGCCTACTTTTAGGAGTGTCACACAAGGCATTTTAGCTAATTTAACCAAAATGCTTTTAAAATTTTTTACAAGATTTTTTTTCGAATGAAAACTGGTTGGCGATGTGCCGGCACGGACACGACACGGCATAATTAAAAAACAGGACGATACAATTAAGTAAACGGACTTACACGACACGGGCACGATTAATTAAATGGGTGGACCCATTTGACACCCCTGCATACAAGAGGATAATCAGACTCTTTGGAAAAAATTTTCAGTGCCGAGCGGGTACCACGTGGTGCCCGCTCGGCCATCTGAGCCGTCCATTATGTATATGGACGGCTCAGATTTGGAGAGAGAAGAGGAGAGAGAAAGTGTTTGGATAGGAGGAGAGAGAGTGTTTTGATCCGAGCCGTCTAAAAATGCATCGGACGGCTCGAGTGCGCCGAGCGGGTGCCACGTCGGCAATACCCGCTCGGCACCGAAGAATTGCTCGACTCTTTGGGGCGGGTGTGAACCAGGAGTCCAGGATCAGCCAAAATTTCTGAAGATATATATATGAGTAAATTACACTAAACCCTTCTCAACTAACTTGTATTTTTACTTAGCCCCCTTAAACTATAAAATCCGACATCGTGCACCATCTAACTATCTAGAGTTGACACTTAACACCCTTCTGTTAGATTTCCGTCCATATGGCAAACGAAAAAGGCAGTCAGCTTAAATGGGGTGTTTGGATCGAGCATCTATGCACTTCGGATGCCATTGATTCCCGCGCTAGCCCACTCAGTTTTTTTTAAAAAAAATTTTGGACGGCTCAAATCGGCTGTTTGGTTGTACAAGAGTCCTAAAACTAAAAATTAACGAAAATGATATTGGTACCGATGGTACCATAGGAAAAGTGCATTGACGGCCACTAGACGACCGATTCAAGCCGTTCAAAATTTTTTTAAAAAAAATCGAATGGTGGGCCCGTGGGGGAATCAACGGCATCCGACGTGCGTAAGTGTTCGATCCAAACACCCCATTTAAACTAACTGCCTTTTTCCATTTGCCATATGGACAGAAACCTAACAGAAGGGTGTTAAGTGTCAACTCTAGATAGTTAAAGAGTGCATGATGTTGAATTTTGTAGTTGAAGGGGGTTAAGTAAAAATATGGGTTAGTTGAGAGGGGCTTAGTGTAATTTACTTCATATATATATATATATATATATATATATATACACACACACACGGGGCGATTCTGCAGACCAATTAAACACCTAAAAAAACACCCTAAATTTCAATCTCAAAGTTTTCAATCAAATTTTTATGATCCGAACCATTCAATCTGTGTAAAATGTGATTTTAAGGGTGCTAGAGAAAAATTAACAAAAAAAATGACTGGGAAAGACTTGATTTGAACAGCTTTTATTTGAACCGTTCAATAAAAAACTGTTCGGAACTGTTAGGATCAAATCCTTCCTAGTCATTTTTTTGCTTATTTCTTACGGATACCCTTAAAATCACGTTTTGATCACATTAAACGACTCGAATCATAAATTTGATCAAAAACTATGAGATATTTTTTTAATTGTCGAATTAGTTATCCATGGAACTGCTCCTATTTTATTAATTGTGAAGATATTCTTAGACCTCTGGCTGTGGGCCAACCTCTCTTTCTCTCTCTCCCCCGCTTCCAATTCCACCGTGTGCAGAGGATGTATTTCTGAAGTCCCCAATTCACCGCTTCCAGTTCCACTCCCATTTGAATCCCATGGTTACATTATCCTTATCCCCTCTTCACTACGCATCAAACCCACCAGTCCACACCTCAATAAACCAGAACCAATGTCGTTCCGCTCTAATTCCACGCCCCACTGCAACAAAAACTCCCCAAAACCGAAGCAAGAAGAAATCTCGCAAATTCACCGTACTTGCCGTGACCGAGGGCTCAAGAAAGTCCAAAAAGGAAGTGGAAAAAGAAAAAGCAGAAGAATCAGTGCCTTCTTGGGCTAACCCAGATTCAGACGAGCCCCCGCCTTGGGCTCGGGCGGAATCTGGTTCGAGTGGGTCCCAACAGAGCTTTCAGGTTCCCTTCATCGTGTACTTACTCGCCTCTGCTATCACTGCAATCGCGGCCGTAAGCTCTACGAAACCCTGGTTTTTTTTTTTTTGGGTTTTGTGGGTTTTGTTTGTTTCTTGATGGGATTTTGTGGGTTGGGCGCAGATTGGGTCGGTTTTTGAGTACGTGAATCAGAAGCCTGTTTTTGGAGTTTTGGGATCAGACAGCGTTTTTTATGCCCCGGTGCTCGGATTCTTCGTGTTTACGGGCATTCCCACTGCTGTAAGTTGTTTCTTGTGTGTTGTAATCTGTATGCCTGGGAGTTTCCAATATGTATTGGGGTAGAAAGGGGAAATTGTGGGTTTTCAATGAAATGGTGATTATACGCAAGGGCTTCAAAGTTCAATCTATCTAATGGCCTACAATCCTTTGGATGTTGGTGAGAAAATTTGAGAAAAGAAAAGAAAGAGTTGTGCTATGTGGTTCCCAAATGTGTGTAGATCCATGACCCACATACATTTTTACTATTTATCGAATGGAGAATAGAGTACCAAGTACATTGGTTGCTGCGTATACCAAGAACGCATATTATTAGGTTTTACGGTACCTCTTACCATAATACGGTTTTTTAATATTTCACAAACCGAACATAAAGGGCCTGCTAGTCTTGAATGCTATTATCTTAGCAACTTGGCAAGTTTCTTGGTCTTCTCATGGCCACTTTTAAAAAAATAGGAGAAAACTTATCAACAATTCAATTATGGAGACAATATGTTACTGTCCAGATAGGCCCAAGTCCAATTGAACTTTTAGATTGATTGTCTTTCGTGAAAATGTACAACTTTCGCCTTAAACTCAGTTGTTGCCTTCTTTTAGCTAACTTGTTAATCCAATATTAGGGCTTTTTGTGGTTCAAATCGGTTCAAGTGGCTAACAAGGAAGCTGAGGAACAAGACCGGAGGGATGGCTATCGGTAGAATCAAATTTGCGGGCACATGCCCATGATTAGTATTGAGCAACCACCCTTTCTAGCATTGTATAATGCATTTTCTTTTGTTGACTCTGCATTTTACTTTGTAAATGAGAATATACTACTTGTGTTTCTCTGCTTTCTACTCATACATTGGATTCTGCGTATGTACACAAATCCTAAAGGTTTGTTTTATAGATTGACCTCTAAGCATCTCACTACTGTCATTGCAGAAGTACATATGGTTTGGATAGGCTAGTAGACTTGTTTCATCTCTCCATTCTAATAACGAACATAAACACGCAATGTACTACAAGATGTTGTTTTCTTTGGCTAGCATTCTATGGGCAGTGGCATCAGATTTCTCCATGTTAGATTTTTTGGCACTTTCCGGGGGTGTTCAAAACCTCCTTTGGTGTCTTTGTTATATTGACTCCGTTTGATTGTAATGGGTAGGTTAATTAGGGGGTAGTTGCTCGCTCGATGCGCCTCCCATTTTCTGCGCCAAGTTGACCGCTGGGAAGTCGATCTTTTTGTGTGACAGGTAAGCGCATTGCACAGCATGTCATGCATATGATTGAATTTTGTTACCAAGATTAGATCTCCGAAAATTTGTTTATTTATAAAAGATTTTTGCTTTTCATAATATATTATTGGCCGGGGGGCTAGAGAAATACTTTTTCCTCATGTAGAGATCATAAAAAGATTTCCTTTTTGAAAATATAAAAAGGGTTGGTTGCTAGGGATTTGGACACGGCATTTGAATTTAAAAAGTTGGGCAGCCACCACGGAGTTTTTGGCAGCAACCCTTGATTTCATTACGTTCTTGCATCTAGAATTTTTTTTTGAATGGTTTTGGGTTGTCGAGATCACCTTATACGTTATACATCATTCCATCCTGTGATTTGTTCATGCCTTGCTGTCTATGAAGCACGGATACTCTACCATGGTCTCCGTATTACGTATCGTATTTGTATCAGATACCAATACTCTTAGATACTCTCCGGATACGTATCCAAAGCGCTTTTTCATGTATCCTACTTTTAGAATTATTTTTGGGTATCCCGATACATTTCGGATACGCGCAAATACTCTCGAATACACTCCGGATACGTATCCGATACGTTTTGGATACACGCGGATACATGTTGAATATATATTTCAGATACGCCCGAGGGTAAATATGTTATTACTTAAATATGTGGGTTAAAATTGCAAGTAGAACTATATTTTTCTTTTCCCCCCACCAATTGACACCAGAAACACACCGACGATATCCTCTCCCTCGACAACCTTGTAAGTCTCTCTCCCTCGTGTGTATGTAAATATACATATAACTGCATAGATACTGTTTTATATATTATATATATAACTACATAGATACTGTTTTATATATATATATAATTATATATTATATATAACTATGTGCGAATACATCTCTCTTGGCATGTGAAATGGTGAACTTGTGTATGGAAAACTTTAATCATTAATGAAATTTTATGAATTAAAAATTATATATAATATATTTTTTACTTACTTTTATAGTTAACGTATCCCCCAACATATTGTATCCTTCTTTTTTTTAAAATTACGTATCCGCGTATCTGTATCGTATCCGTATCGTATCTTCATATCCGTATATGTACTCCTTACCTTGCTGCCATTGGCCGAATCAACGGGGAGATTGATTCGGAGCCGGTTGAATCCAAAAATCGGGTGTGAAGTCCGTGATGCATCTATTGAATCTTGAAGAAGCTCGGGGAGCATCGGAGATTGGTGAGAATAGGTAAAGGCTTGGGTAAGATTTTTACTATTTCGCAATCTATACCTTTTTGATTAATAGAATAAATCAATAGTGTTAGGCCGTGGTTTTGGCTTAGGGTTATTTAGGACTCTAAGTTTTTCCACGTAAATCATGCGTCTCTCGTATCAATTTTATTTTATTGCACTACTTGAGTTTAGGTTTTATTAATCGATAACCAACCCGTTCATCTATATTAACTTTTAATCAGTGAATCTACTTTCAAATTGGTAATTTTTTTTTATTATCAAAACTCCTATTTACCCCCCTCTAGGGGTAGTTTGAACGCTTCCACATAATTTCACTCCACTTTGGTAGAAGTGTAGAACCCAAGTGATCATGTGTCTGGAAATAAGGAGCAAGAATGGGGCTCCCTGTGATCAGCCATTGCAAATTGACCGAGTTTATCTTATGTGTGTTGTGAAAAAAATTACTAGGAGTAGCTTGTTGAAGATCTCCCTCATTTTTTGCCTCTGAAATCCACAAGAAGCTCAGCAAACTCTTGAAATAGCAGAAGCTGATTTGAAGAAAGCTGAATGCATGAGACAAATAATTGAAGCACATCTAGCTCTCAAATGAGCTATGACAAAGTCGAAGCTATAAATTTGTTTTGCTACCCAGTCTAGTTGGTGCTTCTGAATAATCAAAAAGGAAAGAAGATGAAGAAAGTGAAAAGGAAGCGCTTCCGACCCCATACAAGGCTGGGGTTGCACTGTCCTTGGCTTTTCTGAGCAGGTTGATTGTGCCTTTATTGCCTGCTGTGCTTGTTCCTCACAGATTTAGTACGGTGGTTGTTATACTGCTACAGTGGTGGCATCGGTTGCTCTGGTTGTTTTGGTGGAGTTGGAGCTTATCTTGGTGGCTTTCCAGTTAGAGTATCTACAGTTAGAGTATTAGTTGGAGGGTCGTTGTCAATGGCTGTTACTTATGGTTTGCTTAACCCTTTATAAAATGACGAAAGGGATCTGATTAATGCTAATCGCTTTTGCAAGTATGATGAACTAATAAGCATACCTTTGTAGAATCTTTGTTCACCTGATAAATGTGCCATGTTTTGTGGAACGGGGATTTACATTTTGATGAATGCATGCTTTGACTTGTCTTTGTACTGGTGATTTTTTTTGGCAAAATCTCACGAGGGTGTGGTTGCAGAATGAATTAAGAACTTGTCTCGTGTCCTCTCGTTAAAAGATCGTTGGAGACCTACTCATTTTGCAATGAAGGCATGTTAATTAATTCTATTAGCTGAGCTCAAAACCGACTCAACAAACTTGAACATGTCGTGAAAAGATTTTTTAGTATAAAAGTTACGAGGTGCACCAAAATATTATGAATCATAGTGAAAATGTTACGAATTATATTGCTAAAAGGTTGTGAGTTTTAGAACAAAAGTTATGAAATACATCCAAATATTATGAATGAACTATACAATAGATGCATATGATACACTTTTAAAAGGTGTGTATTGTAGACTTTTCCGAATGTACCCTACACCAAGGAACTGGAATCAACTCAACAGTTCTAGGAGAGCCTTCTCTGCCATACAGTTCGACAAGTTTAGATCAACTATTTTTTTTGGGTTCATATCAATTATTGGATTCGTTCACACTGTAAAGCTTGTTTGTGACAGCTTTCTACAACACTGATAAGGCCAATTGGATACACCGGCGAAACGTCCAAGAAAACCAATATGAACTGCGAAAAAAAGCAAAGACATAAGTTGTCGGGAAAAAAAGTACCACCCTGGGCAAACATAATCAGATCACTTCTCTTCATCCTCAGAATCAGATTTTGCAAAAACAGGTTCAGGCTGAGTTTGTGCATATGCAGGAGCAATGAATTTCGGGTCTTTTGCTGCAACATCAGCATATTTCAGAATAGCTTCTCTAGGATCTTCATACACCCAAGTGTCTCCTTTATCAACCCTCCTTGCTTAAGAAGGTACTGAGTTAACAAGCTTCCTTTTGTTGAACCAACTCTTCCACAGACCTGGTCCGGCTATAGGAATTTCAGGCTGATGAGACTTCATTGGGTCTTTCAATATCTTCTCCTGCTGACGCTTACAACTTGGTTGATCTCTAAACAAGAGGAGTGAATGAGGGTTGTGTATCACTGGTTTTGCTTCGTAATCATCAATCGACTTTTTCCTTGGTGCACGCAAAACACAAACAAGAGCTCCTATCTCACTGAGGGTTGGATAGTATGGGATGTGAGTTCCTCCTTGGTGTTTATCTCCAGTTGTCGCAACTATCTGATTCAGATTTGGGTGCCATGTACACTGAACAACGCTACCAGTTGGTGAAATCCCAACTCTTGACACAAATTCGAGTTTTGCTCGATCATAAAAGCATAATAAACCTCCAGTTGTACCTTCCCTTTCAACAGAAGTTCCAGTCAAGAAGAGTTGCTCATTCGGACTAAATGCTACATTTGTTTGAGCATAATGATTAGGAAGATCCTCATTTGAGGATTCCTCAAACACCTTGAGTGGATCTTTCATTTTGCGCAGATCCCAAACCTTCAATGATTCATCAAAAGCTTCTTGAGAGTAGAATCTGCCCATCACTAGAGAACTTGAGTCCGGTGATGTCAACTGAGTGAGCCTTTTCGACATGTATATCTGGCCTACTTCCCCAGCCAGGCTTAAGGTTCCATATCTGTATAGAACCATCTCCAATACCACCTGCAATGCTTTTTCCCTCACGATCCCAAGCACATGTGGTAACAGGAACTCTTCCGGACCTTGCGAATTTTGGCTCGATCACCTGCTTTTGCCTTTTGAAGTTATTTGCATCCCATATACATAGCGAACCATCCTCTGATGAGGTCAAAATTGTTTCCTTCGTTTTCGGGTGCCTCCCGTTATATGGCCCTTGGTGATCAACGGCAAGAGCTGAAACAACCTTAGCGTGACCCTTCAAGACAATCTCATTACTGAGAGGTATCGAAACCGACCCTCTCCTTCCCCGTCCGAATCCTCCTCCACATCTGAATCGCCCAAAGCGGCCCAATCATCTCACCATCCTCCTCCTCCTCATTAATAGCCGCCGGCCGAGGCAGCCCAATCATTCCATCGTCATTGTCACTGTTAACCGAATTCAACGGAGGTCGAGGCAGCCCAATAACCACATCATTATTAGGTTTAGGGTGAGGGTCAGGGTTAGATTTTGAGGAGGAAGAGATAGAAGGGAAACCTTTGGTGGTGGTGTCATCGTTAGGGGCAGGGCCAGCCCAGACCCAAGGCCCAAGAGGCCTGGGCCTCCGGCATTCAAAACATTTCAAATTTTAAGAGCACTCCAATATTATTTTATTTGTAAATTAGTGTGTGTGTGTGTGTGTGTGTGTGTATATATATATATATATATATATTATTTGTTCGTTTTATAACACAAATGTCTTTGCTAGCTCGGTGGTAGTTGATTTTAGTCCATGTGAAGTGTGAGTTTGAGTCTTCTAGGTAATTTTCCTTTTGCAATATTTTTTCCCAAAAAATAATGCTATTGTAACTGCCAAGTTTCAAAAACAAGTCAAATAGAATTCAAGCCAACCACTTTGGCCATTGGTGACAAAGCAATTAACATACATTATAAAGTCTAAAGTAGTAATATAAAGAAACATTTCTATCATTATTGTTTAATTCTAAAAATATGTAGAGCACCATACCACAATTTAGCCTTGGACATCCAAATCTCTTGGGCTGGCCCTGATTAGGGGTAGATTGGTCGGTATTAGCAGCGGAGGGACGGCAGGTGGCGTTGTGGAGGGATTCGAGAAGGGTTATGGACTTCGGCTGCCCACCGAAAGTTAAAGGGAAGTGAGCTCTGACTCCCTCGTACATCTCTGCTTCGTCTTCTTCCATATTTAATGGTGATTGGTGTGTGTCGGTTTGATGTGCGTGTGAGTTGACAGTGACAATGACGGTTTATATAGAGTGCATGTGAGTCCAGGTTTGAAGCTCAAGGCTACGGATAGCCTCTGAAAGACTAACATATTAACACTCCGTTAAACCTTACTGATGTATCCGTATGACCCAAAAAAAAACCAGTGCGGCGGTTTATATAGGCTTCGATTGGTAATTGTGCCGCCACCTCATTGTAAAGCTTGCTTGAGTGCAAGAGTCAGGTGCGAAATTGCAGTTAAATCGGATAGCGCGAAAGGAGCAGATTTACACGGGCATAAAATTGGAAATTCTTTTCTGTTGAAGAGCTAGCCCATTTTTCCTTTGTAATGCAATCAACTCGAATAATTCTCATCCCATACCTTCATGTATCACTTTATTTATTCAAAAGCATGCAAACCATTCATTTAACATGAAAAAGAATTGGGATCCAACATGGGGTGTTTGCGAATGAGCTCTTAGCTGGCATCACCTACCGCATTTCTTGGAGAGGTCTGGGTTCGAACTCTATGAAGGACAGTTGGTTGTGATTCAGGGCTTGAACAGTCTCTAAATCCTTGTTGTACAATATCGGGGAAAAAAAAAAAAAAACATGGGGTGTTTGTAAGGGGCCTACGGTTCACACGGCCTACGGGCCCACGGGCCCACGATATGGATTGCATGTGGCTACAACTTAACAAGTGTGCGAGCCATGTGTAACCCCATCAATCACCACCGCTTTGAACCAACCTCCTTGTCCAGCCGACCGGTTTTTTACTACTACGGCATCGGCCGTCGTTGTTCAAAACCGTTCGAAACTTTTTCGGTCAAATTCTCATATGGAGACGGAGCAGAGTAACGGAATACTGCCTCAGCTGCCGCTGCCAGTCGGGGAGGCGCCGCCGCCAACAGAGCTGAGGGGCTCAGAAGGCTCAGCCCTTCAAACTTTTCTGGCCCTGGTTTTGTGGCTTGGAGCTATCCACTTCAACTTCGTTATCGTCTTGGCTTCTTTTCTCTTCCTTTCCCTTCCCATGTTCTTATTGTTCTCTCTCTCTCTCTCTCTCTCTCTCTCTCTCTCTCTCTCTCTCTCTCTCTCTCTCTCTGTGTGTGTGTGTGTTTTTTTAAACACTCAACGTGATACATGACTCCTTTTCAAGGAAAAAAAGAAAAGAAAAGGATACATGACTATGCAGTGTTGTGTTGTGTTGTGTGTCTTCCAGGGTATTGGGTTTGCTTATGGTACTAATGCTGATTCCAATAGACGATAAAAGCAAATGGGGCCGGAGACTATCAAGGTTTGTTATTAATTTTAACTCCCGAGGCTGTGTCTGGATTATGAATTTCCGGAGGGATTGACTTCAGAAGAGTGAAGGTCACTGGGGAATCAAAGATTGGAGAAAATCTCAAATCCAAACCATCGGATTAAAAACTCATCTAGTCATCTCATTTTCAAAAGCAAATCAAATAGCATGAATGAGGCTGGAGAAATGGCAATGCCATATATGGTGCAAGCATCCTCACCTATAAGACTAATTTCTAAACCATCGGTATTAAAAACTATACAGTGTTGTTGTGTTGTGTGTCTTTCAGGTATGTTTGCAAGCATGTTTGTGGCTACTTTCCATTGACTCTTCACGTCGAGGATATGAAAGCTTTCGATCTGAACCAGGCCTATGGTGAACGTCTTTGTCCTTGTTATTTCTTCTTGCAAAGTTGAAAACTGGTGTTTTTCGATCTTCCTTGTGTTAAAGTTTATGAAATCCAAGCAAACAAATTAGGTTTATCCAAACTAAGGCAAATGAGGAAAATTCTTGTCAACAAATAACTAGTCCATTAAGCTAAGATATGAGCAAATGACTTGAAGTGGCTGGCTGTTGCCATTATAACCTTTAAGGTGATCGAGCTTCGACTTCACTTAGCCGTAGTTTATTATCAGGTAACGAAGATACTCCCTCTGCCCCTTAATGTCAGCCCTCTATTTCACTTTGGATTATCTCAAAACATTAGTCCTCTTTAAAAAGTTGGGACTGTCAAACGGGACTAGCAAAAACAGACATAGGGAGTATTTATTTTTGGCCAAGTACACCTGACTAAACATGGTTGTGCGTCATGCAGTTTTTGGTTATGAGCCGCATTCAGTCTTGCCTATTGGTGTCGTTATGCTTGCTGACCTCTCAGGTTTTATGCCTCTTCCCAAAATCAAGGTCCTCGCAAGTACTGCTGTAAGAATGCCACCCTTCATATTATTCGAGTTAATTGAGTCATCCTCTTGAATTCATAATCAATGACTGACTATTCATAATCAATTGGATGCTACAAATTACTCTTGGCCGCATCAAATTGCATTTGGCCGTATCGAATGACTCTCTCGGCCGCAGCGAATTGCACTAGGCCGCTTCGAATTGCACATGGCTGCATGAAATTGCACTTGGCCGTGTGAAATTGCACTTGGCCACGTTGAATTGCACTTGGCCGCATTGAATTGCATGGCCAAGTGCAATTTAAAGCGGCCAAGTGCAATTAGATGCGGTCATGAGTAATTTGTAGCGGCCAATTGTAATTCAAATCGGCCAAAACTAATTTATCTATAGCTTATCATCCTCTTGAATTCATAACCAATGACTGACTATTCTTTATTTCAACCAAAAAAATAAACAGGTGTTCCACACACCATTCCTGAGGCATATGTGGACTTGGTTGGGGCTGTCCCCTGCAACAAGAAAAACTTTTGTCTCACTCTTGGCAGATGGTTATAGCTGCATCTTGGTGCCCGGTGGAGTCCAAGAGACAATTCATATGCAACACGATTCTGAGGTTTACCTTGTTTTCACTCATTGCCTTAGATTCTTATGTGTACTTAATGTCCTCAATGCATCTGGAATCCTAGATTGAAGATTTTAAACTTGAACCACCTAATTCATCAACTACTGATAGATTTGTCTTCTTCTTGGCTTTCCGTTCATACGTGCGAAAATAAGCTCCATTTTGCCGTTATGATAGTCTCAGTCCTCCTTTTCTTGCGTATCTGTGGGTAACCAAGCATAGTCTTCCTCTGTCCCTTGGTTCCACGGACCCTTTTTAGAACCTGTTAAGACCTGTCTCTTCAGGGTAAGAGTCGGTTTATAATACTTGAAGACCTTTGATGACAACTGCACTCAAACATTTCAGTCTTTCACCCAAGTCTTCAAGTTGTTATGCGACTTGTGTCTGTATTTTGTAGGTTGCGTTCCTCAAGTCAAGAAGAGGATTTGTACGGATAGCCATAGAGACGGGCCGACCCTTGGTTCCAGTGTTCTGTTTTGGTCAGGTAGTGATTCTGTTTCTTTCTTTGTTTCCAACTTTTTTATATAAGCAGCAGAAAGGCGGATCAGAATTCTCGCGGTACTATTTATATTCCTATTTTTCTGATTTGCCGATGCTTTGATATATCTTGTTGAGAAATGTTGATTTAGCTATCCAAGCTTCTACTTCTTGAGAACTTTTGCATCTTATTTTCCTTTTTTCTTGTGATTTGGACAAAGATGATCTTTCTCACTCTCTCATTCCAAATTTTGCTGCAGTCAAACGTCTTTAAGTGGTGAAAGCCTGGAGGGAAACTATATGTGCAGTTATCTAGGGCCGTTAAATTCAGCCCAATTGTCTTCTGGGGAATATTTGGGTATGTTAACCTTATATTCTTCACAAGTCTATACTATATAGTATTACATAGGGTATTTTTCGTTGGAGCCCTCCATTCCCGTGCATAGCACGGGTTCATGCTAGTTTGTTGTTTCTAGAAATCATTCTTCTCTAGCAATTGTTTTCTTTGGTAATATCCGCTTCAATGACCGAAACCGAGACCATGTGTAGTTGCAAAACCTCTCTACGATTACTGGACAGCAACCGTTTTATAGAGCTGTTTGAACTGAGAGTCGCAAATCTTCCATCGCAGGTCTCCTATACCCTTTCAACATCCAATGCATGTGGTGGTCGGTCAACCAATTGAAGTTCAGAAAAATCCACAACCCACCATGGAAGAGGTATTCAAGCTAATTACACCCTCCTATATGTATTGCATTACTTAGTGCTTATATGTCCAAGTTGATGCCTTCAGACGGATGCCTTAGGCCTTTCTATGTCTAATTCAAATGTGGGAGAGGTGTTTAGCTCCCTGTTTGAAGGGAAATGTCAAAACTGAACACCCCCTCCTCTCCGAGTATGAATGTCAACGTGATGTGTGCCTTAATATGTAAGGTACTTGCTTACTAAATTTTGCCTACAGAAATATAGCAAATCGTCCATCATAATGTTACTTCAACAGCTAAAACCAATTCTCTTTACTCAAAGTTCTATATTTGCCTCTGTTTTTTTGGTAATTCCTTACTTTTCTTTTTCTTTTTTTTATGGATTCAATATGGGACTAATGGTGGTGAAGGGATATATTATATGGGTTGTTTATTTGCCTCCTGATCTCCTTTGGAAGGTAAATGAAGTGCACAATCAGTTTGTCGAAGCGCTTCGAGACCTTTTCGAGAGGCACAAATCAAGGGTGGGCTATGCTGATCTTAATTTGAGAGTTCTTTGATCAGTGCTTTGATTTCGCCGCCTCCTGTTGTCCATGCCATCTGTTGTATCTTCTTTGTTGTCCATCTGTTGTATCATTCGACACATTCCCCGGTTTATTTGCTTCATCATTTAGCTTGTTTCTTTTCCTTCCTATTTCGTTAGGGGAATAAAATTATTAGGAGAGTTTTACTTTGGGGGAGGATCATCTTTCAAAGGGTTTCGATGGATGAACTACTTACCTTGTGAATGATCTCTTGGTCAACCAACATGTACGCATAACATAGAATGCGTAAAATTCGCAGCCTATAGCATTTGGCATCCAGATGTAACAAGTCAACTGCTTGAAATTTTTCGCTCTAATAGATGCATTGGAATTTCCTACAAATAACTATGCAATGATGAGACGTCTTCAAATTTAGTTTATGAAGAAAACTGCTTGTGACGTAATAGGGGTGGTTTTTTTTTTTTTTTTGTCATTCGTTATTCCTAATCTACTATATCCTAGGGGACTTGAGGAGAGGGATAGATGCTTACCACAGGAATTGAACCTTGCCCACGTGCATCGGAGTATAAGAGAGACATCAACTGCACTCCACTCCACTTGCAATGGGTGTCATCTTATTTTTCTTCTCCTTAATAAAAAACCAGTCTTTTAACGTATAAACAAGCCAAGGTTTGAACATATTTTGAAACTCATTTCGAGTTATGTTTGAGTTAATTAAATTCGACTTTCATTCAATTCAATTGTTAGTACCTTAAGGCTAGCCCCGTTCTGCTATGTTTTTCTTTAAAAAAATAAGTATTTATTTGTAATTTTCAAACATAAAAATAATGTATTTGTTGAAACAATTTGTCAAAAAAAAGAAAAAAGAAAAGGAGCAACGAACAAGGGATGGAATTAAATATGCGTTATTTACAAACAAAAGTATTCGGTTATTCGGGAAAATCAATATACTCTTGGCCGCATTGAATTTACCTTGACCGCTACGAATTATGCTTGGACACGTTGAATTGCTCTTGGCCGAATTGAATTGCACTTGACCGTATCAAATTGCACTTGGCTGAATCGAATCACACTTGACTACATCAAATCGCACTTAGCTACTACAAATTACTCTTATCCACCTCGAATTGCATTTGGCCGCGTCAAATTGCACATGGCCGCATGGAATTGCACTTGGCCGCGTGTAATTGCACTTGGCCGCTTGGAATTGCACTTGGCCGCGTTTAATTGCACTTGGCCGCATTAAATTGCATGGCCAAGTGCAATTCGAGGTGGCCAAGTGCAATTCAAAGTGGCCAAGAGTAATTCAACGCGGCTAGATGCAATTCGACGCGGCCAAGTGCAATTCAACACGGCCAAGAGTAATTCGTAGCAGTCAAGTGCAATTCGATGCGACCAAGAGAGTAACTCGATACGGCCAAGTGAAATTCGATGCAGCCGAGAGTAATTTATAGCGGCCAATTATAATTCGATGCGGCCCAAACTAATTTATCCATAGCTTATCTCACTTGTTGTAATGACTTGGATGCCATCAACCTTAAATCTCCCTCTAATTTAGAGTTTGGAGTAGGTTATTTTAGTTGTTTGTTTGCAGAAGATCAAGTAGTGATGCCCATACCTATATAGAAGTGCAATTCGATGCAGCTAAGTGCAATTACACCTTCATATATGTATTGCATTACGCAGTGTTTATCTATCCGAGTTGACGCCTTCAGACCGACGGTTTCTATGTCTGATTCCCATATGGCATCCGTAACAACTGAACCTAATTGCAATCAACTAATCCAATCAATCATCGTATATACCTTCATTGGCATAGTTGTAACAAGTTGGCACTGACATCCACACTCTCATGTTATCAGTTTTTGTTTTGGACTGATTTATATGGATTTTTGTCACAACTTTAATTGAGTGTCCTAGTAATAGACGGCGTGATTATCAATCTCTCATTAGACCGCATACCGAGTTATTAAGCAAATGTCATTGACACCAAAATGCGAGGTTAAGCTGAGGAAAGTTTAGGAAATAAGTAAATTAAAAAGAATTCCTTCTTTTCTGCGATATTTTTTCTGTGGGCAAACTTTGGTCTTATGCCCTGACCAAGCATCCATGGTGGTAGGGTTCAAATTAACTTTGGTCTTATACCCTGGCCGACCATCCATGGAAGTACGGGTTCAACAAAAATGCTACACACACAATCGTTGTGTATGTTGTTTAACAAATTCTGGCCATCCAGATGTGTTTGGACGGTCCAGATTTTAAGTAAACTATTCGTGCGAATTATTTATTTATTCTCTAAGCGAATCTGGACTATCCATTACAACAGCGATCGGTTGTGCAAAGAGTTTTGCACAACCATTGTGCGTGTAGCATTTTTGTTCAAACTTTCAAATGGAAACTGATTTTTGCGCTCTTTTTTTACTGATGGAGCTCCAATTTTAACGTGAAGTTACTAGCTAGTAACTTCATGAATAAAGTGAAGTGCCATCAATATAAAGTGGAGTGTGAATATCAAAAACCTTTTCAAATCTAACATTTCTATTCTGAGGGTGCCACTTGGGCCTTCCCTAGCGTGCCACCTCATCTTGTGATTCAGAATGGGAAGGAAATCTAGATGGAGAAATCACAATCTTCCAATGATAAATCCCTACCTCAAACAACCCCAAAGGATTTGGTCAGTAAGTATGATCAGAAAGCAAATAAAGGGCTTCCGTCTAAGAGGCTTGAATTTTGAATATCATGAATGTCAAACATTCTAAACCTTAGATTACTGAGGCTAACCCGATTGTTAGCTTTAGGGCTTTAAAATTAGTCGAGGTGCACAAGCTATCCCGAACATCCGGTTATAAGAAAACGGTGAATCCCTCCAATAGAAGAAATAAGTGGTCTTGATAGGAATTATTGTGCACGTTTCTAAATAGATTGGGTTTCCTGTGTTTCAGAGTTTTCCACAATTGTATACGTACCTTTTTATCTAGGGCTGTCCAAGAAAAATTGAGAATCGTGAAACCAGTCCGGACCGAACCGATCTGTGCCTTTTGGATTTTGTCTGTGGATTAATGGTCTAGACACAGATTCAAAAATTAAAAAACCGTGAGATACGGATTAGGATTGGATTTTCATTTTAAAACCGTGGATTAACCGAACCAAACCGTGAGATATTTCAAAATATAAAATTAAAAAAATATGCATGTGTATGTGTAATATTTATAAATAATTATAACTTTACTAATTGTTATAAAAAAAATTAACAATTTTATATTAATGTGACGATATATAAAACTTAAGGGATAATAAGTGTAATGTTATGTATGGAATGTCATAACTAATAATTGTTTGCACTTTGTATTTTTAGTTGGCAGTAGCATCATTTTTTTTATGGAAAAAAATTCGTGGATAAAACCGGGACTGAACCTAACTCACTGTTCAGATTGAAACCGAATCGTGAGACTTTTGGATTAGGATTGGATTACATTTTTTAAAAACCGTGAGATACAAATTAGAATTGGATTCATAGAAAACCAATCCAATCCAATCCGGAGTGTAAACAACCCTAATTTTATCTGGGAATCTCGTAGAAGAACTTAGTAATAATCTACACCACATGCATTATAAAAGATGGAATTTCCTTTCTTATGTTTGGACTATGAGCTTGTGGGAAGACTGGAAAGGGGGAGGAGAAATGTAATAAGGAAAAAAGGTTGACAGTGAAGTTGTCGCCTACCTCAGTTGGTAGATCGCAAGTAATGCACACTTTATTTGGTGAAAGTTCAAACCTCACCCCCGCTTTCCTTTCTCATAGAATAGTACTATGCAGTAGGATTTTCTTAAATTAAAATAAAAGTATTTGTTTCGAACAAAGAAGGATTGTTTTTTTCTTGATAAATACACATGACGTTTAAAGGGTAACTAGTTGGAATTTTTCACTCAATGCTTGAGTTTTAAGCCTGCATAGTCGTTGGGGAGTGTTAAACATCTGCTTTAACGCTCCTATCACATGGTTATATACACAATCAAATCCGACATGATTTACTTATAACTATAAGTACTTCAAGACTAAATAAAAAGGATAAGTGACAACCATGTTCCTCAAACTTAGATTATGCGATTGACTTGTCAAAACTTGACGCTTAAGCACAATTTTCTGAAACTCATGTTTTAATAACCTGAGGAAATAAATTTAAGTTACTAATAAATACTGCAAAGAAAATCTTAAGAGGGTTAGCCTGGTGGTTAAGATAGGGATTTAGGAGTCCGCTCCCTCTTAATTCTTAAAGTCTTAGGTTCGAAACCACCAAAATACTATCAACTCCTATGGAATCAGTCAATACCCAGCTGTAATTTGGCTCCCCGTATATCGGCAATTTGACATTAGGATAGAGCCCTCTAGATTGGTCAATGTACTCCTAAATTGATCCGAACACCTAAGTTATAAATAGTAAAATAATATGAGAAAATACAGCAAAGAAAGGGGAACAGACACGAGCATGCGTCATTGCTAGATTAGGCCCTTTACCTTTAGGTGTAACAAAATTACAACGTGAACCATATCTAACAGCTCAAACTACCAATACCAAGCTTAAACGCATTTTAAAAAATTATTTTAAATTCTAAAATACTACTAACTTTAATCCAATAATTGGGGGTTATTAGTAAATTAAAGAATGTGGTGCACAAGCCACAAGCTAGCTGTTTTTAATTAAGCGGGCATAACGGCATAAAGTCCTCCAGCCTACCTACACCTACTTTCATGAGTTGATGACAGTTGACCTATATAGCTAGCTAGCTGCCCTTGTACTATTTAATTCGACCCAGGCAAAGTCACTACAGTGTTGTAGTAAGTATCTTTAGTTGTTTATCTCAGCAATTAATGGTCCAAATTTTTAAACAGTCGACGGTCCGGATTTGAAAATTGACCCTCACGAGTAATTTTCCCGGAATGGTATTTATGTGGATTCCACATAAAAATCTTGCCGGCCGTAATCTCTTGCATCGTGATAAATTTGATTTAGTGATATATTATAAGTATTCTAAAGTTGCAGCTGCCCCTGTTCTGTAGAGTGTGTTAGTTTTGCTTGCACAATCCTCTCTTCTGTATGGATATTGAATTTGTGGAAACTAATCTAATTTTATATGGTTAACCCCACACAATAATTTTATATGGTTAACCCAACACAATAAAAATGCAGAGAGAGATATGTGGTGAGACTTTGTAAGATAGAATAAAAACAAAAACTTTTGTGGGATAATAAGAATAGCACCGATAGAAGATAAGATGTGAGAGAAAAGATTAAGGTGGATTTAATGTGTCTATATGGATTTGAAGATGCGTAATGCGTTAGTTAGGAGGGGTGATATGGCTACGATAAATGGTACTCCCTCCGTCCCAAATTGTTTGTCCAGTCCGCAAAATAGAGTCTTGAAAATAATTTAATTTTTTAAAGAAAAAATTCAAACTTTTTGAACAAATTAAAATAGCTCATTGATATCAAGTGAGATGTTAAAGAACTTTTGATTTTTTTAAAAAAATTGTATTATTTTTTAGACTCCGTTTTGCGGATCAGACAAATATTTTGGAATGAAGGTAGTAAGTGGCATTAAGAAGATGGATAGACCAAAATTAATTTTAAAGGTATTTAGTTCAAAAGAATCTAAGTTTGTTGGGGACTTCAGATTGGTGTTGTGCAGTGAGGCGCACAACACCGTGCTGCACACCTTCGAGCCGTCGGATCGTGAATTCGACGGCTCGAATCTCATCTCGGCAACCAATAATGAAGAATCGTTCATTGCCAAGATGAGATCCAAGCCGTCGGATGCACGATCCGACGGCTCGGAGGTGCGGCACTGTGCTAAGCACACCACTACACAGCATCATCCCCCAATTTGTTAGTTGGATATCACAAAACACATTGCTCTTGGCAGACCTCAATGGCAAAAATGGATTCATATAGCTACCCCGAATTGATTGAGACTTAAGGTTCGATTCTGTTCAGTTTGGTTTTGTAACTCCACACAATATTTGTTTTGGTGATATATTATAAGTATTCTAAAGTTGCAGCTGCCCCTGTTCTGTAGAGTGTGTTAGTTTTGCTTGCACAATCCTCTCTTCTGTATGGATATTGAATTTGTGGAAACTAATCTAATTTTATATGGTTAACCCCACACAATAATTTTATATGGTTAACCCAACACAATAAAAATGCTGAGAGAGATATGTGGTAAGACTTTGTAAGATAGAATAAAGATGAAAATTTTTGTGGGATAATAAGAATAGCACCGATAGAAGATAAGATGTGAGAGAAAAGACTAAGGTGGATTTAACGTGTCTATATGGATTGGTAGATGCGTAATGCATTAGTTAGGAGGGGTGATATGGTTACGATAAATGGTACTTCCTCCGTCCCAAATTGTTTGTCCGGTTCGCAAAACGGAGTCTTAAAAATAATTTAATTTTTTAAAGAAAAAATTCAAACTTTTTGCACAAATTAAAAGAGCTCATTGATATAAAGTGAGATGTTAGAGAACTTTTGATTTTTTTTTAAAAAAAATTGTATCATTTTTTTAGACTCCGTTTTGCGGACCATACCGGACAAATATTTTGGGACGAAGGTAGTAAGTAGCTTTAAGAAGATGGATAGACCAAAATTAATTTTGAAGGTGTTTAGTTCAAAAGAATCTAAGTTTGTTGGGGACTTCAGATTGGTGCTGTGCAGTGAGGCGCATAACACCGTGTTGCACACCTTCGAGCCGTCAGATCGTGCATCCGATGGTTCGAATCTCATCTCAGTAACCAACGATCAAGAGTCGCTCATTGCCAAGATGAGATCCGAGCCATCGAATGCACGATCCGACGGCTCGGAGGTAAAGCACGATGTTGCGCACATCACTACACACCACCATCCCCTAATTCGTTTCTTGGATGTCACAAAACACGTTGTTTTTTGACGGACCTCAATGGCAAAAATAGATTCAAATAGCTACCCCGAATTGATTGAGACTTAACCTTCGGTTCTGTTCAGTTTGGTTTTGTAACTCCACACAATATATGTTGTTCTAGACAAGTAATTACGTACTCCATTTTCTCTGTTTTCAAATTCAACCCAACCCAAGATAGATTTTTTGCTTTTCATCTTCTATCTTCTTTCTTCTTTTTCCTTTCTTTCCGCAATTTCAACATCCAACTTTTCTTTCACACTCTTATGTCAAATTTGTTGCGTTTACCATACGTTCAATGCCCCATCATTTCTTAAACAGAAGACTTGAAATTTTGAACTTTCATTTTTTCCGTCAATACAGTGTGTTTCGGTTCAACTTGTGCACACCTCAAAATAATTCTTACAGCTCTTTCCATAGTCTTTCCACACACTTACGCATAGAGCGTGAGTGGAAAATATTCCTTGATGTAGGCTACGAAAAAGTAATTTGTTTCCCACTGATCAGGTTGACCGGCCTGCCCTTTTTCACCTCACTTTAAAATTAATAATTTCTACTTTCTATCCGATAATGGTCAACAAATGGATGCTTGAAACTTCACAAAGTAATGGTCCCTTTGTTTAGTTTCTTCTCGATTTCATTCAACTTGCGCTAAAAAAATTCAACAGTTGATTATTGCAAAAACTAACCCACTGTGTCATTTTTTCTATGGATAATTAAGAAGGAAGAAAAACTAGGTGCCCTAAAGACAAAGTTGGTCACCCAAATAGAAATATGACAAATCTATCACGGGTCAAGCTTTGTATTAGACTTTAATAATACTATTCTAGCACCTAAATTTTTTAGAACAAGCTAGACCACTAAAATTTGTCAGTACAATTTTACACGGTGGTAATCCCTTGATATTTTCTTACTTGTTTGCAACGAAATATTTTCTTTTCTATCTAGGTTAAAACGCATGCTTTCTATGGAAAATTCACAAATCGAGTCAAAAGCATTTACCGTACCGGCTCTCTTTTTCTTTCTACCATCACAATCCTCTCTCTCGAATGATCTGCTTTTCTTTATCCAGATTAAAAACGCTTGCTTTCTATGAAAAATTAAATATTACTATTTCACAAATCGAGTCAAAAGCATTTAGCGTACTCCGCTTAATAGGATAATAAAGAATAAGGAATTGGAACAGAGGAGCACCCGGAATAAAGGAATTTTGTCTCGGATTACAAGTCTACACGATTCAATAAATTTATTCAAAAGACAATTAACTATTCACACAAACATACCAAACATGTCTAATCGTATACCTAATACCTTTAATCACCAATATTTTAAAGAAACACTTCCAAACTAACTTTTTCATTTGTCCCCTCCATACATAACAAATTGATATTATAATCTCTGTTTCAATCATATTAACCTCACCACTTTAATTACTAAATTGAGTCATCAAGACCTCCAAAAAGTCTCCAAAACCCTTCCAAGTTCCTTCCTTCCACACCCACTCTTTCCCCTCCCCTTATAAATACATACATAGTTCTACAAACACGTAACGGAACCTCTTTGTTGTCTCTGCACCCCTACCTCCTTTATTAGAGAGGACGTAAATAACGGAACCTCCTCGTTGTTTGTGCACCCCTGCCTCCTTTATCAGAGCGGTCATTTAGGGGTCAGGCAACATAAATATGGGTCATATGAGCTACGATAAGGTTACACGGAGATCGAGCCACGGGAAAAGATGTTTCAAGCTAAAGTACCCAAGAAGGTTTTCAGTCTACCGCTTACGTGCCAAGATCTTCTGCTTGTTCGATTTTCTCAGTAGATGGCGATCTTCGTACGGAGAAGCGCTGGAATCACTGAAGAAAGGTTTTACGCGATGTTCCAGCAGCAGGAGAGAGAGTGGTTGCCGAAGAAATTTGGTCGTGCCGGATACAAGTCGAGCCGAATATAGGCTAAGGTCGTTTGGCCGATCGAATTCTTTCTATTCGGAAGCCATTGCAGATTGTTTGGAGTTCATCAAAAGGTCATCTGTTTCCGGAGATGAGTACAAGCCAGTAAATCAAACGTAGAGAGAGAGAGAGAGAGAGAGAGAGAGGGAAGAGCTAGCTTGTGTACAGAAGCATGCACTTTGGTTAAGTTCATGCCATGTTTTTCTTTACACTTTTTTGCTTGCTTGCGTTTGATCTTTTCTTGTATGGAATTTCAGGGTCATAAGGCCACAAGTTTGGTTAGTTTTGAATTTAAGGGCCAAAAGGCCGCAAAAGTTTGGTTAATTTTTCTTCTTTTTGCGCTTCCTCCCAACCTTCCTTCCTCAAGAGCGGTGCTCTGAGTCAAATGTCGGTGAGAAACTGAGGTAGTTGTGTATCGACCGATAACAGACAGTAATTCAATCTTTGTAATATATATACTAATGAATATGCGAGTTGTCGATTTCATCTTGCGCTTAATTACTACGGGTTTGAGTTAGGATTTCTTGGTTCCTCTACTACTGAGTCACGAATGGGATTCTCATACCAGTGCTTAGTGTAGATTTGCTTTACCAGGGTGTCCTTGAGTCTGTAACCTGTGTGCTTCTTGTAGTAACTTGTGTCTTTAATTTGATAGTTTCGGTTCATTCCTATATATTGTGATGAAATCTTTTCCCTGCGGGTACTGATGAAAGAATTGCTTAACGTTGATAATATATATATTATGCAAATCCTGAGAAAACATGTGAATCTTAAGAAGGTTGATGCATGGTAGGTGTGAATGAAGATTCAGTGGATTGTGCTACCATGCATGCACCTAATTACCTAAACCTTCATTAATTGTTTGACTTGAGAAATTAAACATGTAGAAAAAGACAATAACGTCTGTTCAAAGCATAGAACGAACGCCGCACTACATGTCAAACTATGGCATGAATAATGGCGCTTAACTTTTGTACATTCAATTCTCCAATTTTAGGTTTCAGTATATTTATTCTGTCTTTTCTGAATTTTTATTAGATTCAGATTACATTTTTTAGATTAATCGCTCACCAACGAGAGGATCAGTTTAAGAAGTATAAAAAAATTATGACCATAATCATAACAAAATTACTAAAGACGAAAAAATACGAAACAGCCAGTATTTTCTGTCTCTTATAAACTTCTTCAGTAGACAATTTTATACTATTCTGATTTTTAGATTTTTTATTTCCATTGGTGCTATTCCAATCACCTCAATTTAAGATGAGAAATAATTCTCCATTGGTATTTCCTATTAGTATCGACAAGCGGCAAAAATATGGCGTAAGCAGACCCACATTATCAAACAGCCTGAAGGCCCTAAACTTGTACAGTACAGGATTAACCAGATTGATACAAACTACTAAATTCGCAAGAGTGCTGATTGAGAGCATGTAAGCACGGAGGATACTACTCAAGGATAATGTGATTAGGGTGTGAATGCTAACATTCAAAAAATTCATTACAACAAATGCAAATACGAAGGAGTGCAGCTCAATCAAATTGAGTCCTTACTGGTGTGGATCCATTTGGCTGAATCGACTTGAAAACCGGGCGCAGGAATACTGCAGCCCAAGGTGCAAGGATTGCCGGACTCGACGGAGGCGTTGAAGAGAGAGAAAAGTGTTTTTCTTCGCTTCAATCAATCTGAATTGAGGAAATATCAAAACACGTTGAAGATCAAACTGTGAGATTTGAGGAAATGAGAAAGTGCAGAGAGAGAGAGAGTGAGAGAGAGAGAGAGAGAGAGAGAGAGTATGTTATAGTCGAGTGAGGTGAGTGGAATAGCTTTGGGAGAATAACGTAACAGTGGAAGGAGGGGCAACTATTACCCAAGTCATGGACCAGTTTTTCCTGAATTCATCTGGATATGAGGAGGAGAAAATTAATTCCCAAGACATGGAGAGGGCAACCTAAAATGACTAATATGCCCCCTGATGAAAGAAACCCAAATTTCCCCAATTTTGAATTCCAGCCACTGTTCTCTCATTTCATCCTGCCCTCGTACGCTGAAGAGGAAGCGAACAACAGGAGAGGGTTCCGCTTCTACTCTGATTCGACCTTTCTCACTCACCTCTTCTTCCTCTCTCATCATCTCTCTGTCAGCTACAGTACTCTCTCCATTCCACCGAAGAAGAAGCAGTGTCTTCTCATTGACCAAGCGATTTCGTAGCCGTACGCATCTGGTAAGGAATGTTTTGGGTGTTTCAATTTTTTTTGCAGTTCTCTCTCTTTTCTCTTCTTTCATTTCGTCCATGTGTCTCTGTTTGCAAGCAATTTGGTTTTTTTCATTGTATGAGAGAGTGACCTGGTTTTGGATTAAGGTAGAAGTTGTTAGGTTTTGGGTTCAGTTTTCTCCTTTCTATAGTGACTTGAAAACAATTGCAGCAGAAAAAAATCATGTGCTGTCGACGTGTCGTCCATAATTCGTTCTAACTCATGTAACATGTTTTTCCTAAAAATAAAATTAGTTGCTCTTTAAGTTACCTAATGTTACTCCTTGTAAGAACTTTTGTTGCTCTCTATGTAAGAATGTATGCCCCAGAAATGGAATTTTGAGACATACATTATATGTAATGCCAGTTTCTTTTTTTTATGACTTATCGCCTTGAAATGGAATTCTATGTTTTAGTTGATAGGAAATGAGTATTGGAAACTGTAGTATTGAAATCCATGAGTTACCTGCGTCTTGGTTTGTATTTATCCCACAGTTTAATATGCAAAAGATAAGCACTCATCTGATTTTGAATAAACATACCACTTCCCACAACCACAAAATATTATTGCTAATGGTTGAAAGTAACATATTGCCCATACAGTGTTTGATAATATGCTTCAATGAAATTCCAATCCCCATGGCTGTTGGAATTAGCCACTCGTTTGATCAAAATGTTCTTTTGAGTCGATAGCAGGTAAAGTCTAGGAAATTCCTTTTTGGGATTGTTCACTTGATCATGTATTAGTCTAGAATTTAGCAACATTTCCTGCAAACACCTTTATGCATAGTCGGTCATGAATAATGCTACCAAGATCAGTGCGTTTGTGGTGTGTGAGAGTTCTTTCTATTTGTAGACAAACCCTTATTTTTAATGAAAGTTGTAGAAGTACTTAATTCTTTCTTCAAGCCCAACAATCAACACTAATGATTAAGCACTTATACGTAAGACCACCATTACAGAAAACAACTTGGCTGCCTTAGCCATCTTTTAGGCAGCCATCATCATCGCCCTGGACTCCCTTATAACCGCTACGAGGGCCTAATTATTACATGACAACTTGACAGGAGCATTACGTAATAAAGCCATAAAGAATACATAACAAAGCCGAACAGATATTGCACAACATAGCCTATAGGAGCACTATGAATTGTGGAACACAGAAGGAAGATACGACCCCCATAATTAAGCCCCCCAGCAGAAGAAACGATGCTAACCTGAATCGGAATACTCGAAGACATCATCGTCAGAAGCAAATTCTGAATCCTCCTTAATATAGCTTTAATTCCCTCTATTGCATTCAAGTCATTCCTTTCGGCATCCCTCACATTTCGAATGCATATTCCACAGAGGGAGATGGTGCCATTGAAATCTCTGGAGCGCGAGTATCCCATAGTCGACTTCAATTTCCAGCAGTTCTGCGCTTCTCACAGCATTTTCTTAGTTGAAGATTTTCTCATTCAAGACTTGTATGTATTAGCTGCTTGGGCAGAGCAACATTCTACTTCAAAGAGATTAAAGGAGGGTATTTCCCAGGTCCTCTCTATCATAGATTGTCAGCATCAAACATGGTTGAATGGTTTGGAGCTGTTGGAAGATGCGGAACAGAATAAACACATTCTATCTAGCGGATGCGGAAGGGTCAATATGTTGCTTCAAGGAGGATTCCGTCAGGGCCATCTAACCAACTGATAGTATATCCTTGCATCTGAGGAATCTTGCTTTTAGGTTTCTAATTATGTGTTCTATTCTCTTAAGTTGTAGAATATAAATGCCAAAGTAGATACTACATGGTGAATTCTCTAGACAATGAAAGTTGTTACTGAAATGTCCTAAAACTGTGACTTTCGATAGCATTTTCTGGCTTTGCATTTTTCTATGCTTGATTAAGATGATTACACATGTTATGCTTGGGGCCTGGTAAATAGTCAATCCTCGAAAGCCTGTTTTTTTATTATGGTTTTTAACATGGTTTTTACTAAATCTTTGGCGAGCAAATCCATAAGACGATATTGATATGCCTCTTGCTTGAGACATTGAGTTGACTGTTGATATACATAACAAAATAACCCATAACAATTTAACATGAAATAAGCTGGATGATTATTATTTAAACCCAAGTTTTTGTTCCAAGTGTGCCTCCATCTGATATGTGTAGGAGACTAGGAGTTACTTTTTCAGTCTACTTTGCTCCATTTTGTGTAGAGGTGCCAATTACGTTTGATTTTATTGATTGTTCCGTTTTCCTGATATGTTTTCACTCTTTTCTTGGTCTTCTTGAATAACAATGGGATACAGACGCATTATACGATGAAGTACAGACACTGTGATGGTAAATTAGTGCTCAAGGTCACTGATAATCGTGAGGTACACGTTACTTCTCCCTCATTTTGGTCCCTGTTTATGAATTTTTTTGCCCTTTTCCACAATTTATGTGTTAAATGATGTGAATATGTTTTGGGATATCTATACTTCATCTTAGTATTGATGGGATCAATGATGTTGTGCTTTGTTATTAGATTACATTGACATTGTTGGATTATTAGAATGTGACTAAGAAACAAGGGGATGCAATAACAGAGAGGAACATGGACTTCTCTGCCTATATCCATGTAAGACAAAGTAGAAGGAAGCCTTCTCTATATCGCCTACTGTAATACCCGCCCCGGATATTTCGGTATTTCAATTACTTTTAATTGAACTATATGTTTTGGGGGTTAAAAATCGTAAACAATAGAACCTGCGAGGGTCTTGTGGGTTATTTGTGATTGGAACATAAGTTAACAACTCCCCATTTTTATCTCTTCAACGTGTAGAGAGAGAGAGAGAGAGAGAGAGAGAGAGAGAGAGAGAGAGAGAAACGGTTGACAAGAAGAGAAGAGAAAGAAGAAGAAGAAAATAGGTGCAGAACTGCTCTTCACGAAATTATTCAAGGTACCTAGAAAGCTTGTTAATTTATGGTATTTTTACTGAAGGTTTATTAGTGTGTCTATTGTATCGTGTTAAATTTTCAAAATTTTTTGAGAAGTGTAAAAAAAGATAAAAATCGTAAACCTAACTGTGGTCAGGATCCTATTTTTTAGCAGACAGCTTACAGAGTTGCATCTTTTATCAATTTTTTGTAGTTAAGCAATCCTCCTGATTATGGGTCCGTATGAGTCTGAAATATTGATAAGTTGGTGATGTTTTGACATTGGAATTACTAAAAAGTATTAAGTATTCGATTTTTAATGAATTTTCGAACACAGACTGTTCTGCTGGAAATTGTGCTTCGCTGCACAGAATTTCTGAGTTTGGAGGTGATTTTAACTATGTTCCCTTACTTTGTAAAATCTGGGAAAAATCAGGGATGAACTTTGGTGTGTGGTAATGGTGTGTACCACATTTGGGATTTATTAAATGCATATTCTAAGTTTGGTGGATTTTACAAATTGGTGTATCCTTGCTGAGTTTTGTATTTACTGCATTGACACATTTTGGAAAAATGGTCATATCTTTTAGCTCGGGTATCGGATTAGCACACGGGTTGTTGATTCTGAAACTACACTCGTATGTCTTTTGGGATATGTGAAGTTTGTGGCTTAGTTTGTACCTGGTTAAATCAGTTTTTGATTTGAAGTTGATTGACGTGCAGAATCTGTGATTTTGGACAGATTTTTGTGTAACTTTGGACGCGCATAACTTTGTCGTTTGGACTCCGTTTTTAACAAATTTTATATCAAAATTCATGTACCGGAGGTGTAATTTCTAATGGTGGTAGTATCATGACCCGGTTCTAAACCAGTAAGAAGTTATGGTCGGAATACGATAGGATGGTCATGGTTTTCAAATCGATTTTAAGAGTTATGCCATATTTATACTCTTATGTTTGATTGGGGACACTTCTAGGCCGTAAGATGGACATATTTGTATTCCTTGGGTATCGTCTAATACCTTATTAGTTTTATAATTTGGTATCAAATGGTTGTTAATGGTTTAGGAGGTGTTGGTGGCCTTGTTAATCTTTTTGACTCTTGTTAGCATGGTAAATATATTATGGGGTGTATCATATATTTACTTAAGTAGCAATGTTAAGAAGTCTTGTTTTCGGTTACTTTGATGAATTTTCCACCCCAGTTTTCGAACTCAAAAAAGTATGAGATTTTAACTGTAGTTTTATATACATGTCGAATCTATTGTGTTAAAATTGTAAGATTTTATTCAAAGTACAAAAATTTATAAAAATTCGACACTGAGCTACTGTCGTAGAACTCACTATGCTGACAGCACCGTTGCACTTTACAGAAATGACTATATCTCAGCCTAGAAAACTCGTAAACACATTCCGCTTGTTTTGTTGGAAACTATACACATAGAGCTTCAATAATAGGTAAGCCACATGCCTTAGTTGTGCCTGAGTAATAGCAGATTTCAGTTTGAAGTTTGGCCAAAAATCTGTTCTTTGGAATTCACTGCGAGTTTTGGGTCTGATTGGTACCTGTTTAAAAAATACTTCCCACGGTCAGAAAATTCTGAAATTTTGATATAATCTTCGTTTATGTGTCTGAGTTTTATGGTAAAAATCTTGTGGCAAACGAATTCATTGAAAAATTCCAGAAAATTCGTAGAGGGTAGCATTGCTAGATTTCATAAAGCATTTTATGCATTTCATTTGGTTTTGGGCATGAGCTTTGCTTGTAAACCTTATGGATGGAGCGTTATTCATATTTCTAGGTGGGGATATCATAAGGACCGTCACTGTGACGTCTCCTGCTCGTAGGGAGTAGAGTCGGTAACAGAGTCGGCGTTTTGTAAGGTGAGAATGTACAACTTCAATAATAAATTGAAATGTCTCTTTCTACTTACTCCATGGCACTATATTTACTAATTGAAAAGTCCTATTATGATTTAAGAATATTTTGGAGATAATTGTTGCTTAGATGGATTAAACTGTTTGATGAGTTGAAAGGAATTATTTTTATACCTCTTGTGCCAATGTTCTTATTTGCAAGCTTGGTTGTTGCTTGCTTTTTGGTGGATTGGCAAACTTGTTTGTTGTTTGCTGGTAAGCTTGGTTGGTGCTAACTATTCGGTTGATTACTAATCTAACTTGCTAGCACCTACCATTGGTGATAAAGAATGGCCCTCGTCACTGCCGCTATATGCGAGCCTATGACTGAGGAAAAGGTTGAAAACATTATGGACATTAGTTGGTCGCCTATTGAACCCATTCTTGCACTCGTACACGGAACTTGGAGGAGGAAACCAACCTGCAAGGGTGAGTCGAGCTATTTCATTTCCATATTCCCTTTTAATTTTTTAACTTTCTTTGAATAGTGGAAGTTTATTAACTTGGCATGCTTTTCACAGGTGAGTCTCATTCAAATCCCTGGCAAAGAGGAGTTGAGGCAGAAGAATCTTTTTAGTGTTAGTGATTGCAAAATGTATTGGCAAACCAGTGGAAAGCACCTTGTTGTGAAGGTTGACCAGTATACAAAAACAAAGAAGAGCACATAGATTGGCTTTGAGCTTTTCCGCATCAAGGAATTGGACATACCCATTGAGGTTTTGGAGCTAGAGAACAAAAATGACAAGATTATTGCATTTTTTTGGGAATTGAAGGGCCACAGATTCGCTGTCATTCACGAACTAATGCTATGTACTGGTCGCCAGCTGGATGTTTCATCTTACTTGCAGGGTTGAAGGGCATCAATGGACAGTTGGAGTTTTACAATGTCGATGAGCTTCAAACCATGGCAACATCTGACCACGGCAACGGATATTGATTGGGATCCAACTGGAAGGTAATTTCTAGGAAGAATTTGGTTAGGATTATGTTGGAGGTGATGAAAGTCAATTGGCAAGTTGGGGCATGGCGTGACTATGGTATTTTTTTGTGTTGATCATTGCAATTCCTGTGGCGTTCAAGGCTGCCATCCTTTTTCAGCGTAGAAAAGGAGGAGGAGACTGCCAAGAACTTTAAGAAGTACAGCAAGAAGTATGAAGTAGAGGACCAAGACGTGTCGCTGCTGAGCGAGCAGGATTGTGTGTAGTGGAAGATGTTGAAGGAAGAATGGGAGAAATGGGTTTTCGAGTGGAAGCGATTACACGAAGAAGAGAAATCGGGCAGGCAGTGGCTTAGGGACAGAGAAGCTAGTGACGAAGAAGAGGAATATGAGGCAAAGGAAGTCGAGGTTGAAGAGTTTCTTGATGTTTCGGAGGAGGTTCTATTCGACTTTGGGCAGGAATGAGCTAATAGACGATACAGTCCCTAACATAGTTTGCAGAGCAACACTCTCCAGCTTACATTTTTTGTTTAAAACATGAATTGTGTTTTGAGGAATTTTGTTCTTTCACCGAGATCATACATATGTGCTGTTTGTTATCTGTGTGTGTTGTAAATTGCCCCTTCTGGAAGACGTTGTGAAGACATGATTGCTGAAGTGATCAAGATACATTACAAATGGAATTTGGTGATGCTTAATTTGCATAGTAGATGATTTTATGTAAGTATGGGGTAACTAACAAGTTTGGGGGTTCCAATGTTTGTAACAACTTTGTAAGGGTACTTTTAATTATCGTACTTTCAATTATGGCATTGGCATGTAGTGGTACTTTTATATGAGCCAAAAGAATTGATTTACCTTCGCGCGCGCGTGTGTGTGAGCAAACTGTGTGTGCAAGTGTATAAAGTGCAGGTGTGTGTGCTGCAGCAGTTTTTAGGTTGTATGAGTGTGTTGAGCTATGAAGGGGTGTGTTGGGTGTAGGTTTGATGTGTGTGTGCTTGTGCAGCAGGGGTGTGTGTGATCCAACAGGTGTGTGCTTTTGTTGCAGTGAGTTTTGAGGGGTGTGTGGTGCTGTTTTCTGTCCGAATTATTGCTGCTTTTCTGCTGTTTGTGGGGTGTTTTTCTGTCCAAATTATGAGATATGAAGGGGTGTTTTGTGCTTTGTCTGCTGTCCAAAGCATTTAAGACTTATTCTCTGCCGTGAGGTGGTGTGAGAGTAGTTTATATATGTGTTGCTTCATATGTTGTTGTATTTTAGTGTATGTTGTAGCCATTTTGCTAATATCCCAATTTTTTTTTACTAATCGATTGTAATCCTAAACTTTGTAGACGCATAAAACTGATAAGAGGTTCATATTTGACCACATCTACTAGCTGGTGCCAGATGCACAAAACTGACAAGAGGGAGCCAAGCACGATTGTAAAGAAAGTTCGTTATGTATATTGTGTATCTGCTGTTAAGTAATGAGACAATGGATCTCCGATAACAATATATACTTGTGTATCAGTCCATACGGTCCGATATTGCCCAATATATAATTGTATCATCGATACCATTATGTTTCTCGATTGATACCGCAATGAAAATCTTGGAGCCAACAACGTTATTTTTTGGATTTGAGAGGATTCTGTTTAAAAAAATTTAATTTCAATCTTTCTTGTAGGAATTGAAGTTAAAATTTTAAGATATTACAAAGTATCAAAATTGAAGCATTGTATCCCTCCCCCACTACATCGTAGAACAAGGGTTTTGACTAACATTATGACATTAATTAATTATATATAATTTGGTAGTGAAAGTACCAAATGTACTGTGGAGTTCAGAACCTCAACTACCATTCTCCGAGGTAGTTAGAGCAAGTATAAATTACTGAAAGACTACATTGTGTTTTCACGATGACTACAACTTAGAATCAGAAAGAGCATTTGTTTCTTGATATAACTCTGGAGTATGGAATATTATGTGTGACCCACCCCATATTCCACCGGGCCTTTTTGAATGGGGCCCACCTAAGAAGCCTAGCGAATCTTGTCAGAAATCTACCACCAATATATCCCCCATATATCTTGACAAACATTACCGATATATCTTGACAAACATTATGCAACTATTTATATATGGTTTGGCAGTGAAAGTACCAAATGTACTGTAGAGTTCAACACCTCAACTACCATTCTCTGAGGTAGTAAAAGCAAGTAAATATTACTAAAAGAGTATATTGTTTTTTCCCAAAGATTACAACTTTGAATGACAGAGCAATTCGGTTTTTTAGATAACTATGTAGTATGAAATATTAGGTGTGACTCATCCCCTATTCCAGCACCTCAACTACCATGGTCCAACGTAGTAAGAGCAAGTAAATATTACTGAAAGAGTACAATGTTTTTTCACATAAACTACAATATAGAATCATAGAGAGCACTTATGTGTTTATATAACTCTGGAAGAGTCTGGAATATTATGTATGATCCACCTCCTATTCCACCAGCCCTTTTGAAAAGGGCCCAACTAAGAAAGCCCATCAAACCTTGTCATAAATGTACCCTACCAATATATCTTGACTATCATTGATTTGCAACTATTCATATACAGTTTAACTACCATTCTCTGAGGTAGTAAGAGCAAGTAAAGACTGTGAGAAGACAATGCGCGGCAGTTGTTCGCAAGTAGAGCGACACTTATAACTTTTCCAGCCACCGATCGACTTCCCAATCTTTTCCTTCTACCACTGGATGCATAATCGTTTTTGAAAACCCACCCCATCTAACGCAACGGCAATTTACTCCGAACGGAGGCAAAACAAGAAAAACAAAAGCAGTACTATTGTCACAGATAGACAATGTCATATAATAATGTAGATGGCCACTTTAGTGGTTTTTTGTAAAACCGCCTATACATAAGAAGAACTAGAGAACAACACACTTTTGTAAAAAAAGACCATTTATGAACTTTGGAATGCTAGTGGCATGTAAGTGGGTTTGTGAACAATTCAAACCAATTGCATCTTCTCAGTGATTTTTTTGTGATGACACTGAAGTGGGGGAACTTTCTGATTATGTTAACATGAGGTACAGCTTGGTGGTATTTATATGCCATGAGGATGGGAATTTAGTAGTACGCCTCTAACTTTCTCCCAGGTCATCATACTTTAAGGAGTGTGGAAAGTTAAGTGCGCGAACTTCCATTCCACCTTAATGTACTTATTCGGAAATTCGAAAAGAACGAACTTAGTAATTTAAGACAACTACATCAAACATCTGTGTACACCATATAATTAATGCAGTTTAATGAAGTAGGAGGACATTTGTTGCATACATTGTATGACGCAGAAAGAAGATGAAGTGAGTATTTGTATAAGACAACACCCAAATAATGAAGATGCAAATAAGTTCCTTATCTCATATTTATACACATCATTTACTACTATAAATTAAACACCGAATCTTGTCATGAATGGACCCTACCAATACATCTTCACTAACATTATGACCTTATTTGTACATGGTTTCATAATGAAAGTACTGTGGACACACGCCCCGAAAAAAATCGCCCGATTTTGGTTTGGAATAGATATTGTTCGGGGGGCGGCCCATTTGGAAAATAGCGCGGCGAAACGCTTCGATTCAGAGTCGCCACTCGGGTTTTAGCGGAAGAATACCCAAGGAACCGAACTCGAGAACGTTTGCTACGTTTTGCTTTGATTTTAAAAAAAAGTGTTTGATTTGATTTGAAAAGGCGTAGACTGGTCCGTCGTCACCTTTGATATCTGAGGTTCGGGAGCCAGGTTACGAGAGGGGAAGGGTTTTATGGCACCCCTCTCGCCCAATCCGGAGATCGGTCTCTACTCAGGCATTTCATTAAAATATTTGCATTTTTCTCTCATTTGATCATTTTTGGCCAGTTAGGGCGGGGGAACAGATAATGGGGATTTAAAACTGTAACATCTTGCAGTTATGTGACAAAACATTTATGAATGATGATTTGCTTGAATCGATAGAATGAATATAGATTGAAAACAAGCACCGAGAGCAGTTTGAGCAGAATGGTGTATGCTGTCTTCTCAGGTGCGTGAGCAGGCAACATACTGGCATGCAATGGCCGAGGCTCTGCACGCCACCATACCCTGCGCACGCCACTAAGAAGCTGGCGTACACCACCCTTCTTCACACACAGTCTTTGTTCTCAACCCTCTGGGCTCTGTAGTGGACCAGCGCACACCCAGGACAAACCACGCAGTTTATAATATTATGATATTTACAGATTACAGACAACTGAAATGGCTTGAAGCCATAAAAATAGACTGGAACCCCCATAAACAGAGTGGGGAGATAACAAGAGGCCAGGATTGAGCTATGACGCAAGGGCCAGCCACTGGACCTTGGTATGGTTGCCGTACGCCACTAATGAGAGGCCGTACGCCAGTTGTACCTCTTGTCCAGTGCTTGGCTTTACATCATCTGGGCTCTGGAACATGACCAGAAAGATCCCAGGGGCCTTTCAAAGCAAAAGAAAACAAGTATTGAAATGCTACACCTATACAGTTCTAAATACAGGAAGCTGGAAATTGGTTTTTAGCATGCAATAAGGTGATGAATGGACAAGAAATAAAGCATGAAACAAAGATCTAGACCCCATTTCACAACTGGAGTACGCCAGTTTTGGAGGACTCGGACCTGCGGTACGCCACCTAAAAGGTGGCGTACGCAGGGTCCAGACAGATCCCAGACAGATTAAATTTTAAAACTGTACGTACTGTCACGGACCGGCGTACGCGGGCCTATGACCGGCGCACGCCGATTCTAGTTAGAAACGATTTTTTTGTTTTGAAAACATTGATAGCTTTAGGGCTAGGACTGGTATTGATTACCAGCCTTGACCCTGTTAGCTCCCCTCAGGGACCAGAACAGAAAAAACAGTACCAAAGTGTATACCTTTGGCTTTTGGATTTGAAGGATGTTTGAGCTTTGAACTTGGCTTTGAAAGGGAGAATGTGGGTGGATGTTTGACTGTAAGAGGTGTATGGAGGGGTCTCTTGTTTGCTCTTTCAATGGATGAAAGAAGAGCAAGAAAGAAAACTAAAAAGAAGGAAAGAACATAGACTTGAAGCTTGGAGCCAACCTCTTGAAAGACTAGTGGAGGGGGTATATATAGGGGAGAGGGAGAGAGAGGGGTTAAGGCCAGTCAAAGTGACTGGAGCCTTAGCCCTTAAGTCTCCACTCTCATTGGATGAGAGGGAATATGATGATGGGATTTGTGTAAGAGATGTCCCCTCGGCCGAGACTATGTTTCAATGGATTGGAAGGTTCCCATGTGTTGTAGACCCCTACCCATGGCTTCTGCATGCTGAAAATGCTGAAAAACACAAGTTTGACCAAAGTTTGACTTGGCGTACGCCACCATATACCTGGCGTACGCAAGGTCAAATCTGGTCAACGGTCAAAGTTGACCGATGACTGACACGTGGCAGAGGACCAGCGCACGCCAATTGAGTACTAGCGTAAGCAAGTAGGGTTTTGTTGAGGCCTTTTGGTTCTGGTTTAGAGAGTTTGAAAGGGATTTGAGAGGATTTTTGGAATGCTCAAAGCTCAAACACACTAACATTTCTGAGGTGTTCTTGATCCGTTTCATCATTGGGGAATCGAAGACCGTAAGTAAACTAAACTGGAAAGTCCAAAATAGGGTGTCTACAGTAGCCCCCCTTTGACGGCACTTTGAGTACCATTTGTTTTGGTACAAGTAACGTCAAAGGTTTCTAGACACCCGTTCAAGGCTATCCATATGAGTCAAAGTAGGCATGAACCTTAAAGAACCTGGTTGGTTGAATTTGGACGAGCGGCTGCCGCTGCTGGGGATAATATGGGCAGGTGGACCGCCTCTGCTTGATTGAATTGGAAGGACAGAACGGGCTGCCGTAAAAGGCGAACTCTCCTGGAGAATAATCCATTGCAAGAGTTCCGACTCTGTTGGGGAAAGAGAATCATTGGATTGGCAGACCGTCATTGATTTGACATTGCGCGGGCAGACCGGCGTTGATTTGGAATTGGACGGGGGGACTGTCGTTGATTTGAAATTAGACGGATAGACCGTCGTTGATTTGAAATTGGACGGGTGGACCGTCGTTGATTTGAAATTGGACGGATAGACCGTCGTTGATTTGAAATTGGACGGGTGGACCGTCGTTGATTTGAAATTGGACGGGTGGACCGTCGTTGATTTGAAATTGGACGGATAGACCGTCGTTGATTTGAAATGGGACGGACGAATCGCCGTTGAATCGATATTGGGCGGATGGATCGCCGTTGATTTGAAATTGGACGAGTGGACCATCATTGATGGGGATCAAACCGTCCTCGATACATAGAACTCCAACACCCACGGGTAGGCAATGTCAGGTAGGTTAAATTCCATCTGTTGGGAATCAGAGCCAATCTCCTTATCAAAGACCATCCGAGACAAAGCAATAAGGCTGCTGGAAGATGCGCTTTGAAGCAAGACTGAAGTAATAGTATCTGTTCGGGGCAGGCCGATGCAGACTCTCCTAGGGAATAATCAGTTGCAGATGGACAGACCTATCGAAGGATATTCCGATTTGTCGAACCATCGTTGATTTGAGACGGTGGGTCATCGTTGAGGGACGACTCGTTAAACCATCGTTGATTTGGTTGAAAGAGGGTATGAACTCTGTTGAGAAACGGGGATAGGCAGACCATCATTGAATGCCGAGGCGGACTCTCCTGGGGATTAATCAGTTGCGGACAAATCATTACCCTTGGGGATCGAACCTTCTTCGGCCTATAGAAACTTCAACAGCCACGGGTAGGTCGTGTCAGGTAGGTTAAATTCCATTTGTTTGGGAATCAGAGCCAATCTTCTTATCAAAGACCATCCGAGACAAAGCAATAAGACTGCTGGAAGCTGCACTTGCTGTAGATAGATATGGATCAGGATAGGCGGACGGTTGTTATAGACTATTTGGACGGGCGGACCGCCGTTGAGCTGGACAGTGGGCGATATTTTGAATGCCGTGAAGGGTTGGAAACGGATGATATGGCTGATCGCCGTTGATGGATTGAAGTGGACGACATTCTGATCATCGTCGTTGAACTGAGAATGACGATATGGCTAACCGTCGTTGAATTGAGAATGGCGATATGGCTGACCGTCGTTGATTGAATTGATTTGAAGGACGATATGGCTGACCGTCGTTGATTTGAGAAGGACGATATGACTGACCGTCGTTGATTTGAGAAGGACGATATGACTGACCGTCGTTGATTGAATTGAAGGACGATATGACTGACCGTCGTTGATTGAATTGATTTGAAGGACGATATGGCTGACCGTCGTTGATTTGAGAAGGACGATATGACTGACCGTCGTTGACTTGAGAAGGACGATATGACTGACCGTCGTTGACTTGAGAAGGACGATATGACTGACCGTCGTTGATTGAATTGAAGGACGATATGACTGATCGTCGTTGATTGAATTGATTTGAAGGACGATATGGCTGACCGTCGTTGATTTGAGAAGGACGATATGGCTGACCGTCGTTGATTTGAGAAGGACGATATGACTGACCGTCGTTGATTGAATTGAAGGACGATATGACTGACCGTCGTTGATTGAATTGAAGGACGATATGACTGACTGTCGTTGATTGAATTGAAGGACGATATGACTGATCGTCGTTGATTGAATTGATTTGAAGGACGATATGACTGACCGTCGTTGATTGAATTGATTTGAAGGACGATATGGCTGACCGTCGTTGAGGTTGTGTGCTTGATATTTGGCATGGAGAAATGGTCAGAAAGAACGGCATGTGGCACCCCCCTTTATAATTGCACTATCCCAGAGTAGTGGTTTCGGCTCCAGTTCCAGTAGTGACTTGATCCCAGGCATGAACCCCAAAAGTCTGATTACTTGCTGCTTTCGATACTGGACAGGCATGCTTTAGCACTTGATAGACTTTTCCTGTTTTCAACAGTTGATATACAATATGCAATGATATGTACTCAATTGTATGCACAAATTAAAAATGCAGATGCAAGCTAACGGCGGCTCCTAAGAGGACAACAATGCTTGAGGACTGCCACTGAGTCTCCTTACTTTACTGCCTGCTGCTTTGAGTTTCGGGCTTGCGTGACAAAATAGAGGGGCATTGAGCGGGCTGGTGGGCTGGTGTGCCTTAGTTGACACAGTAACGGTATTGGGCCAGTGTGCCCCTTCCTTGATGCTTAGGCAGATGTGCCCCATAGATATGTTTTGCTTTGCCATGGGCTGACATACTCTTGTTGTTCACACGATTCCACTGCTTGGATAGAAGATAGAAGCTAGGGTAGTAAAATCAGTTTCTTGACTCTCCTTTGAGAAAGAGCGCATAAACCCACCACTAATATCTGATTTGCATTGACAAGTGATCTGAGTCGACACACAGACACACACATATGTATAGACTTGCCTAGCTCGAAAGAGAGAAGGAGAAAGAGCCCCAGGATGGGATGCGGACTCTTTGATTCGCAGAAAAATGAAATTTTAGGCATTAATGAGCCAAAATTCAAATATCCCGCAAACAGGTGAAACTGACACTTGCGTAAGGTCAAATAGGTGTACAATGACCTGTACGAACAAACAAAATTGAGAAGAAAGCCCCAGAATGAGAAACAGATTAAAACACTCGAAAAATGTCGCAAAGATGGACAAAAAGACGCAAAGGGATGACTCGTATAGGCCCGGACTGAAACCGACACCCCCGTGCAGTCACATTAGGTCGGCATGACTTGCATGGTATAGAAAACTTGGCAAAAGCCACTTGAATGATATTCGAGGTGCTTTGAACTTTGAGATGGAAAATGACAAGTTGGAGGCAGTAGCTGACTGCTTCTGAATACTGCTCGAATTGAAGAAGCACGCAGGCTTGAGACCAGCGGGCATAACTTTGAATAAATGAGCATGAACCTCAGACTAGCGCACATGACTACAAGTTCGCTGTGCTTGCTCATACCAGACTTTGCTAAACTTAGAATAAACTATGAGCCTGTTGGGGCCTCTAGCATTTCGTTCTGTTTTTGATGCTTCAGATATTTTAAGACTTTTGCTCAGCTTTGAAATTGAAGAAGTAATTTGAAATAAGATTGAAAGACTAAAGGTTTTCCCCCTTCTGCACAACTGAAGCTTGTCATCTTCTTGACTATGGCGACGTATCGAAGCCTTTGATCCAACTGACAGATTGCAACCGAACTTCAGGGAAGGATTTGTCAAAACATAGTCCAGGCGGCCAATGTGGTACACCAAAGCCAAAACTTGAGATCCAGTTGATAGAATATGACCGAGTCTCGAAGAGAGAGATTGCCTACGTATCCCCTTCTGGGGAATCAGGTCAAAACGTAGTTCGGGCCAAGGTTCACTCGTGTATTTTACCTCTCCTTTTACGCTCTAACTTTTGCCTAGTACCGCCCACTTGGGTCTTCGGTCTAGCGAGCTTTTGACTTTGCCTATTTATTTTTGTCTAGACCGCCTCCTTAGGTTTTCGGTCTAGCAGGCCGCCCTAATTTTTGCTTGGAACTGCCCACCCTTGTGGTTTTCAGCCCAACGAGCTTCTCTCAGGGAAAAGCAAAACTTGAAATGATCCATGTTGACCACAGTATTGAAATTTGTCGAGGTCGATGATCTTTGATTGTAGCCCCAGATAGAATGGCTTTGATAGTGAAAGGGTCCTGACTACTTTGGTTTGAAATGCCTCGCTCTAGGCCACTTTTTGCACCTTTTTAATGTGCGCTTGATAGGAATGATGTTGTTACTATTTTGCACATGGTCTAAGGCCTGGAGCCTTCTGAGCTTCTGTTTTCTAGCTTGGCATCCGGTAGCAGGGGATTGAATGCTTCTTTATCTCATGATCAACGCCAGGCGTGTCTTTGTGAGACCATGCCAAGATGTTGTTGAATTCTTTAAACAAGTCTGAACTGGTACAATGCCTTTCTGGGGACAGCGGTGAACCAGTTTGAACCATTCGGGGGGGTCCACCTCATCTTTCAAGTTTATTAGAAATTACTTCTTCTTTTAGAGGCTGAGCATGCCTTTCGTCTTCCCTTTCGGCGAGGGAACACATTTCCTTGGGGAGACTCCCATCGAAATCTATCCCTTCGTCGTCAGGGTCGACACAATTTATTCAAAAGCCAGCAAAGTACTTAGAAGCAAAATAGAGCATATCATAAAACCCTCGGGGTTGCCAAGTACAACAAAAAGACTCGAGTTGAGGATAGAAGCTACGACATGGAGGGCCAAGAGACACAAACTCCGACTCAGAGCTAGACTTAGACGACTAGACAGACACTGTGTCAGACCCAGACTTAAAAGTGTCAATGCAAATTAGACGCGACTTGCAAATGCAACTTTTATAGTTACCCTTGACTTCCTTGCAGAGAGGTGGGAGCTAGAGGACAGCAGACCCAAGCAACAGCATTTCGGATTCTTCAGCTCCTTCAGTCCGACCCACTTGAGAGAATTCCTTGAACAACAGCCCCAAGGTCAGTTTTCTCCTTTGATTGATTAAGCTTCCTCTTGAATTCCTCCTTTGCAGGCTCCTGATCACTGTCAACCCAGGTGTTGGTAGTGAGGATCTCGACTTCACCCATGGTCATCAAGTTAACCTCGGGTTCAGACGGGAGAGACAAGATTGGCTTGGATTGATTTCCTGGGATTATATGGGGGTAGGATTGAATATGGTGGAGGCAAGGTTGATTTGAGTGGAGGTGGTAGATATCTGACCAACATGTGTGTTAGAATCGTGCTGAGGCAGGGGCTCAAAGATGACATTGGGCTTTGATGGGAGTGGAGCTGGGATGATGCCATCGTCGATGAGATCTTGAATGGCATGCCTGAGGCGGAAGCAGGCATCGGTGAGATGGCCAGGCATTTGATGGAAAGCACAATAGGCATTTGAATTGTAGGATGCCGGGAATGTTCGAGGTGAAGGAGTTGGAAGGAGTGGCTTGAGGAAGCCAGCTTCGAGTAGCTTCTCATACACCGAGGACAGAGGGGTGGAGAAGCGGGAGAAGGTCCTTGGTGGGTTCCGACGACCGGATTGAGGATTCAGAGTGGAACCTTTGCTTGCTTTGTAGTTGCACAACACTGCACCTTCCACACGATGCACTCTTTTGCCTTTAGGATTGATTTCTTTGTTGGGCATACCTTCCCTTTCGGCATTGGCTTTGAAAAATGATCCAACATTCTCCTTCGGGTGAGTCCTGGCTTCATGAAACTCAGCCAGGTCTTTGAACACATCCTTTGAGCACTTTCCGACCGCAGGAGTGTGGCAGGCTTGAGAGAATTCCTTGATTGGCCCCATATCCGACTGCGGGACTATGGTGGTAAAGAGATCAACCAGTCCCTGGACCGTGATCATTTGCTTGTCCATTTTGTGACTTAGTTCCTCTACAACCCTCTTCAGTTCAGCCATCTCTGTTTGTGCTGCCATTTTGGATTGATGATCGGTGAGGGTGATGGCCTAGAGCTTTGGACAGCAAAGTAAATGAGAACTCAGTGGTGTTCCTGCAACCAGATTTTGAAAGAATTTGAAGAAAAGAAATGCAATGTGCACATCATCGTCGTCAGTGTCCTCTTAGACTCTAGAAATAGGTCTGTCTCATGACATTCGGATGCTGCCAGAATCCTCGGATTTCTTTTCGACAGTGTATCCTTGTTTGAATCGACTAACACTAAGAGATGTCAAAATAGTCTAAGCCTTTGACTACTCCGTTCTTGAAGTTTCAACCTTGGAGGTCGGAACAACTCGGTGTAGATGACGTGATACCGGAACCGAAGTGGCGTAAGCAGCCTTGATGGTGTAAGTGATTAGCACTTTAACCTGGATGGTGTAAGTATCACGGCATTCTCTCCGTTGTTCCTAGTTTTCTGTTTGAAACTTCAACTAGGTTTAGACAAGAGACTTAAACAGTTCTGATTTCCCAAAGTCTCGCTGACCCAAGGATTTTTGGAAATTGATAACGCGCAACATCGAGATGCACGACTCTTCATCGGTCCATGGCAGGGTCCTAACAATCACGAGATGAACTCGAGACAGACCTAAAAGCCGCCCTAGCATGCTCCTACGCAGAACGGGATGTATGTATGTACAGGCATGCGATAAGGAAAGCAGTAACACATAGACAGTTTATGGGGGTTAGATGCAAGTAATCCTACCCTGTAGGTTCCTGTCTTAGGTTGAAAGGTTCTAGTGCTTTGTACGCATGACGAGGCTGGGTTTTGGCTGAAAGGGGTTCCTCTGACTAGAGCCGCGGTATACCTCCCACTGCAATGTGTACAGCAAAGCAATGGTCGAACGGTATTACGATTCATCATCGTCCAAGGTTGTTGGGCATTCGAGGACCCCGGGCTCCAGTAAACTGTGCCGGTTACCCAAAATACCTCAACGGGGCTTATCCAACATCGATGCAAATGAAGAACGCCAAAGTTCGACTAAATGAGAGAGAAATGCGAAATTTTGAAAATGCCTTTTGAAGCTTGGCTCACTTTTATTGATCAATATTTAGACAAAACTACACAAGTGAACAATAACAAAGCCCCAGTTCAGATTGGTCGGATGCTGAGATCCTGTTACGTTACCATTCCGTTCTTCAGCAGCGCGGAGCGTACTGTTTCGCCAGGCTTTTGAAGATTGTTCATTTATGTATTAATGCCTAGATATAATCAATGCAATAATCCCCAGCAGAGTCGCCACTGTGGACACACGCCCCGAAAAAATCGCCCGATTTTGGTTTGGAATAGATATTGTTCGGGGGGCGGCCCATTTGGAAAATAGCGCGGCGAAACGCTTCGATTCAGAGTCGCCACTCGGGTTTTAGCGGAAGAATACCCAAGGAACCGAACTCGAGAACGTTTGCTACGTTTTGCTTTGATTTTAAAAAAAAGTGTTTGATTTGATTTGAAAAGGCGTAGACTGGTCCGTCGTCACCTTTGATATCTGAGGTTCGGGAGCCAGGTTACGAGAGGGGAAGGGTTTTATGGCACCCCTCTCGCCCAATCCGAAGATCGGTCTCTACTCAGGCATTTTATCAAAACATTTGCATTTTTTCTCTCATTTGATCAATTTTTAGCCAGTTAGGGCGGGGGAGCAGATAATGGGGATTTAAAACTGTAACATCTTGCAGTTATGTGACAAAACGTTTATGAATGATGATTTGCTTGAATCGATAGAATAAATATAAATTGAAAACAAGCACTGAGAGCAGTTTGAGCAGAATGGTGTATGCTGTCTCTCAGGTGCGTGAGCAGGCAACATACTGGCATGCAGTGGCCGAGCCTCTGCATGCCACCATACCCTGCGCACGCCACCAAGAAGCTGGCGTACACCACCTTTTGTCACTCACAGCCTTTGTTCTCAACCCTCTGGGCTCTGGAATGGACCAGTACACACCCAGGACAAACCACGCAGTTTATAATATGATCATATTTACAGATTACAGATAGCTGAAATGGCTTGAAGCCATGAAAATAGACTGGAACCCCATAAACAGAGTGGGGAGATAACAAGAGGCCAGGATTGAGCTATGATGCAAGGGCCAGCCACGGGACCTTGGTATGGTTGCCGTACGCCACTAATGAGAGGCCGTACGCCAGTTGTACCTCTTGTCCAGTGCTTGGCTTTACATCATCTGGGCTCTGGAACATGACCAGAAAGATCCCAGGGGCCTTTCAAAGCAAAAGAAAACAAGTATTGAAATGCTACACCTATACAGTTCTAAATACAGGAAGCTGGAAATTGGTTTTTAGCATGCAATAAGGTGATGAATGGACAAGAAATAAAGCATGAAACAAAGATCTAGACCCCATTTCACAACTGGAGTACGCCAGTTTTGGAGGACTCGGACCTGCGGTACGCCACCTAAAAGGTGGCGTACGCAGGGTCCAGACAGATCCCAGACAGATCAAATTTTAAAACTGTACGTACTGTCACGGACCGGCGTACGCGGACCTATGACCGGCGCACGCCGATTCTAGTTAGAAACGATTTTTTTGTTTTGAAAACATTGATAGCTTTAGGGCTAGGACTGGTATTGATTACCAGCCTTGACCCTGTTAGCTCCCCTCAGGGACCAGAACAGAAAAAACAGTACCAAAGTGTATACCTTTGGCTTTTGGATTTGAAGGATGTTTGAGCTTTGAACTTGGCTTTGAAAGGGAGAATGTGGGTGGATGTTTGACTGTAAGAGGTGTATGGAGGGGTCTCTTGTTTGCTCTTTCAATGGATGAAAGAAGAGCAAGAAAGAAAACTAAAAAGAAGGAAAGAACATAGACTTGAAGCTTGGAGCCAACCTCTTGAAAGACTAGTGGAGGGGGTATATATAGGGGAGAGGGAGAGAGAGGGGTTAAGGCCAGTCAAAGTGACTGGAGCCTTAGCCCTTAAGTCTCCACTCTCATTGGATGAGAGGGAATATGATGATGGGATTTGTGTAAGAGATGTCCCCTCGGCCGAGACTATGTTTCAATGGATTGGAAGGTTCCCATGTGTTGTAGACCCCTACCCATGGCTTCTGCATGCTGAAAATGCTGAAAAACACAAGTTTGACCAAAGTTTGACTTGGCGTACGCCACCATATACCTGGCGTACGCAAGGTCAAATCTGGTCAACGGTCAAAGTTGACCGATGACTGACACGTGGCAGAGGACCAGCGCACGCCAATTGAGTACTAGCGTAAGCAAGTAGGGTTTTGTTGAGGCCTTTTGGTTCTGGTTTAGAGAGTTTGAAAGGGATTTGAGAAGATTTTTGGAATGCTCAAAGCTCAAACACACTAACATTTCTGAGGTGTTCTTGATCCGTTTCATCATTGGGGAATCGAAGACCGTAAGTAAACTAAACTGGAAAGTCCAAAATAGGGTGTCTACAAGTACTACCAGTACTATGGAGTTGAGCACATCAACTACCATTCTCCGACGTAACAAGAGCAAGTAAATATTACTCATAGACTATACTTGATTTTCACAAAGACTACAAGTTGTAATCACAAAGAGCACTTATGTTTTTTACATAACTGTGGAGTATGGAATATTAATTGTGAGGTATCCTTTATTCCAGCTACCCTTTTAAAGGGGGCCCATCTAAGAAAGAAGGCCAGTGAACCTGGCCTAAATAAATGGACCCTTACCAATACATCTTGACTAACATTATGACCTTATTTGTACATAGTTCCACAGTGAACGTACTAAAAGTACTATGGAGTTGAGCATCTCAACTACCATTCTCCGACGTAGCAAGAGCAAGTAAATATTACTCATAGACTACACTGGATTTTCACAAAGACTACAAGTTGTAATCATAAAGAGCACTTATATTTTTTACATAACTGTGGAGTACATATTATTAATTGTGAGGCATCCCCTATTCCAGCTGCCCTTTTAAAGGGGGCCCACATAAGAAAGAAGGCCAGTGAACCTGGCCTAAATAAATGGACCCTTACCAATACATCTTGACTAACATTATGACCTTATTTGTACATAGTTCCACAGTGAACGTACTTAAAGTACTATGGAGTTGAGCATCTCAACTACCATTCTACGACGTAGCAAGAGCAAGTAAATATTACTCGTAGACTACACTGGATTTTCACAAAGACTACAAGTTGTAATCATAAAGAGCACTTATGTTTTTTACATAACTATAGAGTACGAAATATTAATTGTTAGGCATCCCCTATTCCAGCTGCCCTTTTAAAGGGGTCCCACCTAAGAAAGAAGGCCAGTGAACCTGGCCTAAATAAATGGACCCTACCAATAAAAGATTGGTTTCAACGTAAGGTAGATATGTTGAGATTAGGGATATTTGAGAGAGTATGTTGGTAATGTTCTTTCTGAATGTTTGTGTAGTTTTTTGTTTTTTTATTGAAGGCACATTGAAAGAAGTTTGAACAAAATCATGGACAAGTCGGACCCAAAATGGAAGGGCAAAGGCATTGCAGAATGTAGTTCGGGATCAGAAAAGGTATGTCATCAAAAGCTTCCCGGACCAGCTGGTGTTGTTGAAGAAGCATTACATCGCAGAAGGGAAGGGGAGGGTGTGTTGGTAATGACTACACAAGAAGCAGTTCATAGAGCCCTTACAGTAGAGAGCGAGGACACTGATTTCATAGACAACCCAGCGTGGATAAAGTTTGTAAATGAAGGATACCTTCAATTGCCTGGATACACGGATTTGGCTACTTTGAATGGGAGATGGTCTAGCGTTTTTTCTTAGGTGGGCCCCTTTAAAAGGGCAGCTGGAATAGGAGATGCCTCACAATTAATATTCCGTACTGCACATTTATGCAAAAAATAATGTGCTCTTTGTGATTAAAACTTGTAGTCTTTGTGAAAAAAACAGTATACTCTTTGAGTAATATTTACTTGCTCTTGCTATGTCGGAAAATGGTAGTTGAGGTGCTCAACTCCATAGTACATAGTACAGTAACTTTCATTGCAAAAATATGTATAAATAGTGTCATTATGTTAGTCAAAATGTCATAATGTCAGTGCTAGACTCCTTTATATATACCCCAGGTTCACCTAGTCATAAACCCACAAACATTAACCACAATTCAAACTTAACTTTTCCAACTACTTTGTCCTACCAAAATTCTACTTGCTTCACGTCAACAAGATGTTGTCTGTTTTGGTTCACAAACCCATAAACAAGCAAATACAATCCAAACCTCAAAAATGCTCGGCCATTGATGAGAGATCATATCTACTAATTTAGATGTCTATATACACACTTGCTCGGCCATTGATGAAGCATTCAAAACAATTACGATGTGGATCCAAACTGTCCGTTTGGAAGAAGACTAGAAAAGGGAGAGAGTTCTCATTCTCGTACACATACACCCCCACTTGTTCAACATCCAGACTTCCTTTGGTTCGGCAGAAGATCAAGAACTGCATCGTTTACTTCAAACAAGAAGTGTGAGAATTCTCACAAATGGGAAAGTTGTGGAACGATCGATAGAACAATATGATGGATTACCAATCCAAGTGCCACCAGTACACCCCCCATCTGTTGATCTACCGAACAACTCCGGTTTCCGTCATTTCTGACTACCAAGTGAGATGGATGAAGGGGATGATCGTTGACATTCCAATGACGAATAGGAGTAATTGTATTTTTATTTCATTTTAGTAATTATAAATTGTGGTAGTATTGTTGTTCAATCTATGCAACAACTTTATAATTTCTTGCCCAAAATAGTTGCTCTGTCAATCCACGTATGTTGCTCCTTCTATGAAATAAAGTTACCATTTCTGTTCTTTTTTCAGGACAACTATTTTAGGATACTTCAATAAATTACTCTCTAAGGATGGGTGCCCATCAAATTTATTTCATTCATAGTATAAAAACCATATGTTTTGTATACATTAATTGTAAGAAGAGATTATTTTTCATTCCTAAATATAAACAAATCTCTGTTCGGCTATACAGATCATGAGATAAGGCTATCATTCTTATAAATTGGCCGATGGGAAGGCCAATACTCTCACCCAAAAATATGTGCCCTTTCCAAATAGTATGGAGACCTGGAACTTTGGAGCAGTTTGGAGCAAGAGTTTATAGAAAATTTTCCCTAAAATATACGAACAAAGTCCGAACAAGCTAAATGACATATCACCATTCATAATAACATTAGAATTGAGAAACTGTAGTATTTGTCCACATCCACATCTACTGGCACCTTACATGTTAGAAACTGTAGTATTTGAGGATTAGTATTTGTCCATGAACTAGACTAACAAACGAGAAGAACCCAGTTACCGTCTGGGTAGAAAATCAGGAACCCACCAACAATAAGGGTTCCGCAGCGCTATAAAACAGGTGACTCCACGTCATTGTCTTCAAAATCCATCTCCCCAAACTGAAGACCAAACGAGAATATTGACAACCTTTGGTTCAAACAAGCAAACAAGCAACTTCAACCCACAAAATCACTTCAAAGTTTCCTGCACACAATCCACTAGAGTATCAAGTACATGAATTTGACCACCAATACCCCATAATCTCCAAGTATGAAATATTAACAAGGCTAAATGATACAGCTTGGAGTGTCCATGTAGCAGGGGAAAGAAAGGAAAAACAGAAATGAAAATTGTTGAATAGCATCTCCCTTTCTTTCGTTGCTCCACAAACCAAGATCTAAACAGCGCCAGAGGGTATTGAGATTTTGCTAAACCATTCACAAAACAAAAATCAGAAAAAATGCAACGACTTATAAACCTGTCGAAAGCGATGGACGCAAGCTGATAGTGCTATTCTTGTTTCGCGCAATATGAATACTCAACTGAACTCAACCTTCATTTCACTTCACTAATGGTATAGCGTCGGATCTGTATACCCAATGGCTACAATTGGTTGTACATGCAATTAGTATCATTCATAACTCAACCTAATTAAGCCTCATTTTACTTGACATTTTGAAAATAGTCATCAGAATAAGAAAGGGATTCATGTAAGTTCTGAACATAGGTCCTAGCTCCGTCCATATATATTGACAACCTTTGGTTCAATGCAACTAGGCGGGAATGGAATGGTCATTCTCCTGGAATGCTCATTAAGACATTGGGGGTTTGCCAAAAAAGACATAACATAGATATCACATCTAGATTCATCATTAACCAAAAAGGTAAATGGCCATACCACTGCAAGGCTAGGGAAGGGACACTCTGAGTGCTACTGCAAAGGGATACGCCAATACGATGAATAGTAGACAAATTGGCGAACGACATATACCAATCTGTGCGTGATTGTGGAACATAACTATTCATGTGAGAAAACTATGTAAAAAGCTAGAACTTCAACCACATGCATTTAACTACCAGCCGAGCCACATAGCTATTCAAACACATACATTATTGATCAATGGTGGCAAACAATGAACATAGTGCTCTTGAAAAAGATAAATGACACCGGTTTCACTAATCATCCCCATTAACCAAATGGGTTAGAGTTTTGTGCACGTGTCGATATACATACAATGGGCGAGAGCAGTTCACATTAACCTATTGGGATATAGTCATTCACTATCATCAATGTTCAGATCCACATTACACCAGCACCCTCTAAATTGCGCGAGGTTCCGCACAAGGACGTCCGGCACAGGGTGAAACGCGAAGTATATTAAAACGATGTCGTCCGCTCTCACTCAGGCTTCGCAATTTGGACATGAGAAGTCTAATGAAACTCCGTAATTGGTAAATTGTGAACTCATTCCTTCTTATTTTTATGATCGAAACTGTTCAAGTTTTAGATCGTATCAAGAAAATATACCATGGCAAAGATCATGTCAATCGAATGCTGATTAGTTCATAATCGAAGATAATCTGTGTGAATTTAGTGTCAAAAATATAAATTTGACCACGTTGTATCAAACCCAATCCTATAAATCAGTAATGATTAATGGAGTCTCAAGACCCGAATCCTTCCACTCGCGCTACATAGACGACCGCACGCCGTCCTCTCCGCCATCCTCCCGCCGACGCTACCGTCACCTCCACGCCGCCGGTTAGAATCAATTATTGTGTTATTAATATAGGTCCTGTGGATGTCGAAATTTCTTATATCATACAGTTCCAATCCTTTTGTCTTAGTGAAGTTCAGAATACAGTTCCAAAAATTTCTTCTCAAGCTCAGCCGTTAATGGCTTCTTTACCGCAGTAATCAATTGCAACGGTCTAAAAGTGTTCTGGACGGTCCGAATTTTAAGAAAACTTCTCCGAATTTTCTAAACTTTTTTCCGAAAAAATTTCGTTAACCTCCGGACCGTTGAAACTACTTTTGGAAGCTGCGATTAGCACCATAAACAACTATTCATATAGGCTCTGTGTAGTTTAGAATGAAGTAGTTTGCATTCATATTGGCGTATTGGCCGGTTAGATAGCATCAAGCAGCAAATTCGATTAGATACATAATTGAGCATAGTTGCTGGGCCTTCAATTTCTTGGTTTTGATAGCAAACCTATTAATTGATCTTTGACAAATTGCTTTCTTCTTTCGAGGTCTCAGATTGCCTTTTTTCTCCTTTAAATTCAAGTGTCTTCTGGATTGACATGCGTTCTTTATACCTGGTGGTCTAATCTAATGTCTTGGCATATGCATTTACCTATTGAGGAAGATGACAAGGATCCAAGAATCTGGTTTCTTACCATGATTACGACGAGGATAAATGGTACAATTTGAACCTTTATAATTTATCGTCGTACTTTGATTTCCTGGGTCCATTAACCTAGGCGCCTCGCTCCTTTGAACCAACTCGGGAGAGTTAAGGCAGTTTTATATACAAATAAACAGAACAATTGAAAAACTAGACATATTCTTGCGAGGTCCATGTGAAACTGGATATTTTGGATATAAAACCCATATGGACACTTTGCGTATTTGGAAAAGTGGATGTGGCATATCTTCAAAGCAGCGTACAATGACATAGCTGCTTTGTTTTTACCATGCAATGGCTCCGCGTAGCTGATACATTTGGGGGCGTCCATGCAAGAGATAGTTAAAATGCCTTAAATGAGGACCTGCTATTGGATAAAATGCTGTTAGCTAAACTTTAAGAGGGCAGCTGACAATCTTAACCTTCCAAGCACATTTATCCGTTCTCTGTGGTTATAAGAAAGTCTTAAGTGTTGTTCATGGGTTGCCCACTTGATATTCCAGGAGTGCACTTCCAAAAGGTGCAATTTGTACTGAACATATATACCTATATAATTACAAAGTGTTGCCAAGTGCCTCACCACCAACTGATTCCCAGGCTGATCTGTCATGGCAACTGACTCTTCAAAATGTATGGGAGAACCTCGGTGGCATCGAAAAGGTACTACTGGCAATTGCGATAAATTTTCTTTTCAGATGGAGAAGTGATCAAAATTTGAGTAACTTAACAATATGATTCCTTTCCTGTTCAGAAAAGAGTATGATTCGTCATATTTTTCAACTGTTGGCATTTCAGTTTCATGTACTTCGAATTGTTCTTGATAGTTTAACTCCAATTTCTATGGGAAACTACTCTTATTTGTATGGAATTCTTTCACAATCATATGTTGCATGCCTTTAAATCAGGAGCTTCGATTTGATAGGAAGGGATGCCAAAGATGGGGACCTGATCTACGAAGAAAATGACAATAGCAGGGAGAGTAGAGTTAGGAGCTGTGAGAATATGGTTTTCCCCTCACTTCCCCTTGCTATCAAATGGTTGTGGGACGGTTTTCAGGTAATGGTTTACTTTCAAGAAAACATGTTTCCTAAAACTTATCTGACGAGGAAAGGATTACAAAAGCATACCACATTATTGAAGTATCTCTGAGGAAGACCAGCAATTTTTTTATTGTTTGATGTTTGAACCATCGAGGAAACTTCCAATAGTGTAGATGTTTTAGGTTTCATATATTTTGCTATATATGCAATTGAAGAGTGTTTGTCCATTAGTTGTCTTCATTGTCAGCCCATATTCCGTTCCCATATGCACCATCTCCAATTAGGAACCATGCCTAAGCAGAATAAGACTTCCTTGCACTTTCTCTTTGGTGAGCTCTACCCGAGTTATGTTACTCGAAAGGTGATCATACCGGAATGAGGAACGGGAAGGTATGTGGTATATGACACATACCCTAAACTATCATGCTTCCTTCAAGCAATAAACTTCCAATAGAAGTTATTATTTTTCTAACTTCTCATGCAAAACATACTCTTAAGAGAATAATGACCAATTTTTTGGAACATTTTCTCATGTCAAAATTCCACTCTTTCTAGATTTTTAGCTTACTATTTGATTTTTCAGTAAAACTTTGGGCTCCTCTTTAGATGTCTTAAATTACTACAGTAACAAATTTATATCATGTTTGGGAGCGTGCTTTCCAAAGCGTAATACAGTGAGGTATTTGCCTTCCCTAATAATACAATTCCTGAGAGACCAACTAGAAAAGTCAGAGAGTACTACTTCCTCTATGATTACTATGTGTGAGAGGAATCACATCATTCTGCTAATCTAGTTACAATTGGGTAAAACATAAAACCTTATGATGAACAAAGAAAAGACAATAGTCCATAAAATTGGCCATCTTACTTTTGCAGCCTTTCCACTACATCTATTGAAAAACAAATGTGTGTTCCACCTGTCAATAAATCATGTTGCTCTAATGTGTATCTTCTTCTTGTTGTTGTGGATGATGAGGGTTTAGAAGTCATAGACTTCTACAGTACTGACTTTTTCTTTTTTCTCTGGTTTCTTTTATCAGGTGCTCGTAACTGGTTCATTACATCTCGTGGGTGATGTATTAAGATTAGTCAAGAAGTGAGACATGAGATTTTAGGTTGTATCCCTGCTTCGGAATGTCATTCAAACTGCAACCTTATGTTACAGAAGGCAATGATTGTTGCATTTTATTTTGAGTGAGTAATCTCTCGTACTATTTGCATCATAAGAATGACTTGCCGTTGGTGTAGTTTTGAACCTGTATATCCTTTAGTCTGAAAAAAAAAAATTAGGTGACGAGCGTTGGATCTCAAAAATAATGCAAAACCTTTAGCAAGTAGAAGAGAATAGAGAGCCTAGTTTCCACTTTTAACTGCGTGGAACACCATGTTTCCCAACTAAACAGGAGGTAGCCTTGATGGTCTTTCTATCGGATGCTAACATCATTTTGTTCATTTCCTGGTTCTTGGGGCCTTTCTCAAGTTATTCTTCGCAGGTTTCTAGTCTGCACTTAACTCATCTGTGCAAAGGGGTTCCTTAAGGCCACATTTTGTTATTGTGGTTCCTAATTAATTTCAAGGACTAGGATCATTTTGCTATATTGTCTTAATGGTGCTACTGTGGTAACAAGAGAGGCCTGGTGGTGACAATTAAGGGGTCACGAATAAGATCAAAAGAGATCCAAAAAGGGCCACAAACCAAGAACAGAGACAGAAGAAGCCTTTCAATTCACTCCCCATTCTATCGTCAAATAAAGGAAGCTCGCCTTTGGGCCTAGGAATAGAAAAAGGAACGGACCTCTAATAGCATGATGTATATGACTTGAGATTACTACAATGTCTGAAAGAAAACTGATCGCTAGGGCTGTAAACAAACCGAGCTGCTCGCGAGCTCAGCTCATTAAGGCTCGGCTCGGCTCGGCTCATTTAGTAAACGGGCCGAGCTTCAGCCCGAGTTTTCGGCTCATTTGACAAAAGCTTAGCTCATTAAGGGAGGCCCGACTCGACTCGATTAAAGAGCCTCGTTTAGTAAATGACTAAGCTTGGCTCGTTAAGGCTCGAGCCGAGCTCGAGCTCGAGTTTTTGGCTCGTTTAGTAAACGAGCCAAGCTAAGAAGACTTGAAAGGATGCGAATTTGATGATGATTAAGTTGCTCACATCATGGAGTTATTACATTTTGTGGATAAGCGTTTGTTAATTACTTAGTTTTGAGAATTTAACAAACTAAAGTGATCGTAACAAAAGTATGAATTAAGATTTTGTGGATCTGCTTGGATTCCCATTTCTTTTCTTCTTCTTAGGATATTTAGCTTTGTTGGGCAGCTTACGATGCAGGCCCTTACCTTCGTTGCAGAAGAAAAAAAGGTTGGAGGGGCGAAATTTTATGTTAGGACAATGAATCCAACCATGATAATTCCCACGCGACGGGGTAGTATATAATCTAGGCAATCTTTGGTGGTTTTTTCTGCACTCCACCTCCTTTATCACCAAGCGTTCATTTAAGGTTTAAGGTTCTTAGCTGGTTATCCTGGTGGTTTCCCTCTTCACAACGAAGTTTCACTGATTGTGTTGTACTCGTGGTGCAAGATTTCTCAAAATTTCGTCGTTGAATTTCGAAAACAACAAAATTTGGAGTGATCTTAGGAGTTTCACTGTTTAATTCCTCCTTGTCTTCCCTTTTCTTTTTCTTTTTTTTTTGGTGAACGGTGCTTGCTTTTGTTGATATTGCCCATCCAGTCACTCTGGGCTTTCGAAATTTTCGGATTGCGAAGCAAAATTTTTTGGACAATAAATGGCAATTAATCTTGTGTCGGAACCGCAAATTCAGTCCGATAGCCCGTTTTCACTTGGTTGCTGCCAGATGATTGAAATGTGTAATGAAAATGCAATGATTTGGGTGGCGCTGATCGAACAAGTAATGGAAAATGAGAAAACAAAAAAATTTGACTGCTAAGGCCTAAGGGTGCAGTTTTGCAGAGAGGTGGCTACCAGCCTCCTACCACTGTCAAAAAAATTTGACTGCTAAGGCCTAAGGGTGCAGTTTTGCAGAGAGGTGGCTACCAGCCTCCTACCACTGTCCAGTGGTCTCTAGATTTGGGGGCTTTGAAGCTTGCCCATAACCTCTGTTTTCTCATCATTTGCTATCATCTCATACAGTAGGACTCCTAAAAAATTACTACTACAAAGTTCAGGGGCGGAACTAATAAAGGGGCTGCATAGCACTTGCCACAAAAAAAAATATTTTGTAGCATTGTTATTCTTAAAAGCACATATATATTTTTGGATATTAGAGCATCTTCAATCCAATACTCTATTTGAAACTATCAACATACTCTATTTTATTCATAAAGTGATTTTAGAGGAAATCACTATTCATATTTACTCCAACCACAAACTCTCTATTTTTCCCTCTAAAATTTTCCTCCAAAATTAACCTCTACCAATTCCCTCCAAAATTAACCTCTACCATAGCAAAACAAGTTCCCGTCCTGTTTTTTACTCCAGTTTTGTAGACCACATGGCTTCCGCTACATTTCCCCCTCCCTCCCATTTGTTTTTTACTCCAGTTGTTGTAGAAGTTAATGTTGTAGAACCTGTGAAATGTACTAGAAGTTAAGCACAAGTCCTGTGGAATTAAGTTGATGTTGTAGAAGTGTAGACAGTGTTAAAAGGTTTGAAATAAACGTGCAAGGGTGAAAGGATATGATTGACATAAACAAAAGCTCATAATGATACAAATGTCATTTTAAAAGGTGAATAGTGTTATAGAGGAGATCCTCCATATTTTCTCCCATCCTCTAAATATGGAAGATCAAAATCCTATCCTCTCAAATAGAGGATGCTTGAGAGGATGGATTAAAGGAGTTTCATACTCTCAAATGGAGGAATAGAGCATGGGTTGGAGATGCTCTTAAGCATGTTGATTAGTGATTAAATCGATAAAAATATGTACTAATTTTTTGATATTAAGTATGTTGATGAATGATTAACATACGAAAATAATTAAGCTTAGAACACTAGTACTTTTTTTTATACTAATAATAATTACCTCCTTCGCCCCGTAAATATACTTCACTACCAAAAAAAATTCCAATTTTCGGATATATAGAAATAAAGCAATTCTGTAAATAATTTCATATAGTTCTTGACACCAAATCACAAAACTAACTGAGATTATTGTTCAAAAATTACACGTCATTCTTTAATAGACTATCTTTGTGGGACAAATGGAAAGAGAATACTGATTTTAAGTGTCACTTTTGAATTGAAATCTTAACTCCGCCACTGACAAAGCTTACTTGTTTGTCTGCTCTATTTTAGTCAAATACCAATCGCGTAAAATAGCTCAAACAGCTAGAAAGCAGAAACTAAAAATAAAAATAAAATAAAAAGGGTTGGCTTTTCTTTAACAGAGCTTAGCACGGGCTGTTCTTTGCCACGACGTTTATAATTTAAGTAGAACACTGATGTACAAGTGCCGTCTTAGCTCAGCCGGTAGAGCGCGTGGCTTTTAACCACGTGGTCGTGGGTTCGATTCCCACAGACGGCGTTTTAAACATGTGTCTTCAACTTTTCTAAGCTCACTAGTGGTATAGAGAGATTTTATCCTTGCACTTGCCATGTTTTTTTTTTTCTCACTTTACCATTTAAGTCTTTATCAAAATATCATCATTCCATTTTATTTTCTTATGCCTGAATAATTCATTTCAAAAGTGATGAGTAAAAGAGTAATTAAGTAACCTTTAGCCCATTGGTTTTAGTCCAGGACAATCTTTTCAGGACAATAAAAAAAAAATTAAAATGGACCAATAAATAAGGGAACAGAGGGAGTAGTCAAGAAGGACTATGTTTAATCTTCTCGAGTTGTCCGGTGGCAATGGCGGCTCCAGAAATATTTTCTAAGGTGTTCAAAAAAATCTTAATCTCCGATAACTTTGTTCAACACTAATAATTAAACAATTTTACTAGAAACTATTAAACCAAGCAAAACTGTCGTCGATAAGTTAGACTATTTTGAAACCGTTGCGTTTCATAATCAACAATATTTGGTTCATCTTTTCAAATATAATTAATCATGCTAACATTCATCTATCTCTCCTTGGCTTAAGTAGTTTAACTAATTAGAAAAAAAAATTAAAAAATAGTGGAATATATATCCAACAACATATATTCAACTTGAAATGGATTAATAGTTTACACGGTGAACAACTAAAAATCAATAGAATAACAATTTTATCATTCTCTCCTCCTCTTGATTTCTTAATTTTTACTAGTAGCATTTATGGTTGTGGGGTGTGGTGATTTTTTTCTTAGGATAACTTGGCGTTCGGTTACATGCACCTCGACTAATTTTGGAAGACCATATAAGCACGCCGTTCACTAGTTGTAGCCCACTTAAACCCCAAGCAAATGTCGTCTGGACAAGCCTCAAAGGCGTTGATAGCACCTGAGAGATTTCGAATCTAGATATGAGTTGATTGGCTCTTTTATAGGCTGATGAGTGTTCAAATTAACTTTATTGAATTTGGGCGTTCAAATCAGGGATACAACAAAAAAACATAGGACTCATATACACCCTATAAAATTTCTAGGGTGTTCACATGCTTCAATGTGCCACTGCCTCTAGTTGGGGGTGCAGTGAGTAGGACGGGGCTTACTCTTCTAAACTCGCATGTTGAAACCTCACCGATAGTGAAATTCCTTGGAACCCATTAGAGCTTTCAATTTTAGAATTAGTAAAGGTATCTGTAACTTGCCAACTAAACACACTTATCAGAAATAAATAATAAGGACGACCGTGGCTTTCTCATTAGTGGTTGTTTGGTGTGAAAGCCAAAGTTCACTTTCACATGTGCATTGAGTGCTTGTTGAATGTGTAGTTGTATTAAAGTAGAGCCTCATAATTAAGTCAAGAATATGCCCCCAGAAATTTACAAATTTTTGCATATATAGAGATAGATTCAAGTGTGGCGGCGTTCATTCTTCGTACTCAAAGTACCAACATTTAGGTGAACATATTAAAGTCTATGACTATGACCCATAATCCTTAGAGTTGTTTTGAGGCCATAACCTTGAGTGGCCAAGGGGACTTTTGAGGCCTTGAATTCCTGTTAATATTAAATGCCTGAAATTAGCAGTGTGGAATTGGGACACTCCTGACCTGAATTGGATGGTCCTTATGCCACCTCTAAAGTCAATAAAAGCCTTTTTTTCCCAAGGGACAGAGGCCAATAGTATCTGATCGATCGATCGACACTTATTAAATCATGCACCTACTTTCTACTTTGGAGTCTCCGTACACAGTCAACTAGACTACCCCAACTCCAAGTGAAAGGCACATTGACAACAATGGCATCAAGATTTTGCTTTGGTATGATACTGGGGTTGCAAACGTAACGAGCCGTTCGTGAGCAGCTCGATCAAGACTCGGCCCAGTAATTAACGACTCGCTCGAACTCAAGTCGTTAGGTGAGTAATTAAAGCGCTTGAATCAAAACTTTCAAACTTGGCTCAACTGATCAGATTGTTTGTAGCCCCTGTGTATCAGAGCAAGAAGTAGATTTAATTTGTGTTCGAAGTTCATTGCCTATCTAATAATAAAATACTTGCACATACATGCAAGGGGCGTGTTAAAGATAGATATATATCTATATATATAATAAAAATAGAATTTGCTACAAAAGCCGACTAACAAGTGTATTCCTACATATGAGAATATGGTAATGGAGAAGATAATAGCAGAAATTTATCCATCTCTCTGACAGTTCAATTTTTAAATATCCGGACGGATTGTATCTGATCGATCAACACTTATTAAGTCATGTACCTACTTTCTACTTTGGAGTCTCCGTACACAATCAACTAGACTACCCCAAGTGAAAGGCACATTGACAACAATGGCATCCAAATTTTGCTTCGGTATGATACCGGGGTTGCAAACGTAACGAGCCGTTCGTGAGCAACTCGATCGAGACTCGGCCCAGTAATTAACGACTCGCTCGAACTCGAGTCGTTAGGTGAATAATTAGCGCTTGAATCAAAATTTCAAACTTGGCTCAACTGATCAGATTGTTTGTAGCCCCTATGTATCAGAGTATGCAGTTGATTTTGTGTTCGAAGTCATTGCCTACCTAATACTAAAATACTAGCACATACATGCAAGGGGCGTATTAAAGATATATATATATATATTTAATATAATAGATTTGCTACAAAAGCCAACTAACACGGTTATTCCTACATATGAGAATATAGTAATGGAGAAGATAATAGCAGAACTCTTTATCCATCTCTCTGACAGTTCAATTTTTAAGATTGAGTTGATTGTTAACAATTAATTACTATAAATGAAAATTAAGGATAGTGATAATCCCAAAACCGTTTTTGTTAATGTCAAAAACTTAAGTGCATAAAAGTCTTATACATTGCAAATGGTATAAGTCTTTTGTGCACTAGAGCTTTGACACCACAAAAACGGTTTTGACATTACCATTTCCCATGAATAAAAGTAATATCTGAGAAAAATACTAAGAGTTAATATTTAAAATCGAATCAGACTTTTTAAGAAGCCATTAGCTAATTAGTTCATGTTATTGAAATATTGGATTTCCCCTACAAGACTGTAAGTGTAGAGATTGACGGCTTGGATTGTGCACTAACTACACCCAAACTGTGCACTAACTACACCCCTGTAGGCTGTATAGTGCACCCTTACGCTATACGGTCCCGTGTTCCGTAATATGTGCGCGAGTTTGTGTATATTTTTAAGTCCTGGTGTATTTTATTGGAGTACCATTTTAAGCGGAGTGTAAATTCCATTCACCTAACCTTGGGTGAAAATTTTGGGTTTTCCACCACCATCAATTGTGGGACCCGCCGTGCGTATATTATAGTAATCTGAACTGTTCATCTTGTAGAACTCATAAAGTAGTATATCTTCACAAAAAATCAGATTTATCGGACATGAATAGGTATATAAAAAATTGAAGTTTGATTTAAAAAATTGACGGTAGATAAATCTAAAATTAAACTATTCATAACCGTCTATTTTATAAACTAAGATTTAATATACGTATTGATATCCAATAAATATGATTTTTTGTGTGAATGTACTGCTATGCAGATCCTATGAGATGAATAGTTCAAATTACTGAAAAAAATACACGGCGAGGCCCACAATACGCGGTAGAAACCATGGTTTTCTACCTAAGGCCCCGTTCAGTTGCCAAGAAAGTACAGGAAAGGATGGAAAAATCAAATTTTCCATAACTTTTCTAGTGTTCAGTTGGCAGGAAAATTCTAGGATTTACCAATTTAAGTTTTCCTGCAGAAATCACATTCCTGCAAAAGTGATCCTGCAAAAAACACCGGATTTTGCATCGCGAGAAAAGGAAAATGAGTGAACACTCAAATTGAAGTTTGATTTCCAAAAATTTACGGTAGATATTCCTGACAATTGAAACTATTCATAACCGTCTAATTTTATAAACTTGCAAAGATTCTTTTGTCAATATACGTATTGACTCATCAGGATAAATAATTTTTTTTTTTGTGAATGTACTTACTATGCAAACTCACTTCAGATGAATAGTTTAAATCTGGAGAACCAATATACACGGCGAGGCCACAACTTTACTCGTACAAACCATGGATTTTCCGAAGCCAAGGTGGAAAGACTTTTTTTCTCTTTTAGGCTCATGAGAGAGAGAAGTTTTTCAGTGCCGGGTGGGCACGGGTCATGTGGCGCCGAGCACAATCTGGACTGTCTAAATGTGTTTTGGACGGTACAGATCTGTTTAGGTAATTTTCTAGTGTAAAATTATCAAAACACCCTTTCAACTCAAACAGATTTGGACTGTCCGAAACATATTTGAACGGCCGAAATGAGTGCTCGGCAGTCGGCACCACGTTGCCCTTGCCCACCCGAGGCTGGAAAATTTCTGCTTTGACCTTGAGATATGATGATGAGTACACCTGGCATGGCATGAAATCAAAGCAGCTGTTTTTGTTTGACTGTACTATACACAGAGCCACAAGTGGCTACTGGATACGCTACCCACGTGCTCCAAATGCGACATTCCAACCTAACCTCTATATGTATTTAACTCGTGTGTACTTGCAGTGTAGGCCTCCGTTCCGCTAACTTTTTTACAAAAAATTCAAAAAAAGTAATTTTAAATTCAAATATAATGAAAATAAAAAATAAATTTTGTATTTTTTTACCGTTTAAAAAAATCTTAATAAGATCTATCAAATAAGATCAATATTAATAAGAAAATTATTTTCATAAATACATAATTTTTGAGTTTCAAATTATCTTATTTTTTGAAAAAAAAAAAAAAAGGTTAACAAAGAAACTAGAACGGCACCTACAGGGCAAGCAAATCATAGAAAATTCACTTTATGGGGATATATTAATCTCAAGCCCTATTTGTTTTTTGTTTAATTTGGAACAACCTTTTTGACCTTTTTTTTTTTTTTTTTTGATCAGCCCTTTTTGACCTAATTTGTTAGGACTATTATTGTGTGTGTGAATGCTTCCTGCTTTTGGCAGCATTTAAATCTAGTAGAGTAGGCGGTATACCGCCTAAGTGGGCCTGCACCATCCAAGCTAAGCTATTATCCAACTTGCACTTTTCCAATTAGGTTGGTTTGGGGAGCCTACTCCTCAGCTGTGGTGTGGTTATGAGAGCCGTCCTAGCGTTTAAAGGCTTCGCAGGACCAGGCTTTTCTATATGTATGTTTCAAATCTAAACTGTCAATTGGCTGTCCATAACAACAATCAAATAATTCATATTTATAATTGGTTACCAATTAAATTATTTTTAAGAAATCTCTACTATCAAAAAAAATGCGACGGCTGAGATTACAAGTACTGCTGTTTACAGCCGAAATCCTAACCGCATACAAGTCAAATCCAGCTTCAAATATTAGCACTTTTCTCAAATAGGGTTAGGGATCCATCAATGTCGCTATGGAAAGCAACAAAAACATGAGTAGTACACAGCATTGGTCACTACCGGATCCTTGATGGTGCTTCCACGTCCAAACAAAGACTCTCTTTTTTTCGACGGTCAACAAGGTTATGTGCACCACAAATAATTTTCTCTACAGTCTGATCCAAAGCAAGTCATCCACATCAAAATTATGAGATGTTCACGAAAAATTTCATTCTTGAGGCCTAACCTCGAGGATTGAATCTTGATCAATTCACAATTGTGTGGAGAGTAAACCCGCCAACCAAACGAATTAAACAAAATATTAAGGCCTCGTTTGGCAACAACTAAACAAGTTTTCGTAGACTGTTTCTCTTTTTCATTGCTCTGCTTCCAGATTGATTTAGTGCCACAAAATGTAACCAAAATATTTCAACAAATACAAAAAACACGAACACTACGCATTCTTCCAAAAGGTGGCTCTCCATTTTTCATATACAACTTGAGACAAAGTTTTGAAGAAATATAAATCCAATTTCTGGATCCATATATTTTCTTCCTAAATTACAAGCTAATAATAGCCACAATTCATGTAAAGTGGGAGCCCTCTTTCACATACTGAAAATAGAAAAACCAAAACAACAACAACAACAACAAATAATACATCACTACATCCATTTCCAGAGTTTCATTACTCCACATGGGCTCTGCTTTCTTTAACAAAAACAGAGAATATTAGCTTCTGGCTCTGTTCTGTTCCACTTCTTCTTAATTTTTCTCTCTCCCCCTCCTCCACATGACTTCTTCTCTATTTTATTTCTCCCCTCACTCTCTGTCATCCGAGAACTTATTATTTCTAGCTTTTTCTTGGGTCCCTATCTTTTTAATGGGTAATTACATTAAGAAAAAGTAGTGGGTAGGTGGGTGTTTTTTTTTTGTCCCCTAGTTTTTTTTTTTGTTTCTTCTCTCTTCTTTAAGAAGAGATCTTGGTCACATCTCTGCTAGATCTGTTGTATTTCATGTGACTATTGACTAGCTGTCCAGCTGCTAGGGCTGACATGAGAGAGAGCTCCCCAGCAAGAACAGAGCCAGCCACAATGCAGGCCAACAGCCTTGAGTTGGACCCTGCCGACTCCTTGTTTGCACCCTTGACTCCAAGTAGGTTCAGACATGCTGACTGGGATGCTAGCTGAGTCCCACCTCCCACTGTTCCCACCTGTTTTTTCAAATCATTAGAAAAATAACCAAATCAGAATTAAGAAAAAGAAGATAATATTTGTGTATGTTTTGTTCATCGAGTTAATTTTTCTTTTGGTTGTTCAGGCTAATTTGTTGTTTCTGATCTACGGGGACAAGGGTCTTTCCCATGAGAGAAACAGGTGTTTGTATGACAAAGTTCTGATATTTGATTCCTCTGTTACATCTGAACTATAGAGAACCTTTGAATAATCTAAATGAAACAGGGAAAGTTGGATTCTATCAGTCTGTTTTTCTTATTTATTACTCACAGTGAATTAAAAAGATAGGAAGAATCCAAATCCCCAGGGCCCAAGGCCAACTGTTTACATCCTTGCAGTGATTGAAGCAGTACATGTGGAGAAGATCTAAATTCGCCAAATTTTGTTTGTCTACAAAAGATTCCATTACACTGTCTCCCATGCATCCAATCCGATTGTCCCCTCCCCAAAACACAGTCGGGTGCATGGCATCATGTGATAATTTTGCCAGAGTAGTCTCTAGATTATACTAATCAAACTTGGTCACTTTGTTGACTTAGACAAAAGACATGAGATAAAGTGTAAAATACTCCCTCACGTGCAGGGTGAATGCACGTGGAGATACGAAATTGAGGAGGCAAGGCGATTTGACTCAGAAGCATGTATAGACTCGACAATGTGAGATGAGGCTACCCAAGACTTAGTTCTGATACCATGTTCTGGGATTGGCAAACAAGGTCTAAGAGTGTTTTTATTAGCATTTTAACTACCCTTTTAGATAACTTTTAACTTGGAAAGGCCATTTTGTCCTCGTTCAATAAGTCAATTTTACCAACCTAGTAACAAGAACTGTCCATAAAACTGATCCAAGCAAGGTCTAAAACAAGTATGAGGTCAAATTGCCAAAGACCAGAAACTAAGAATACCTCAATAGAAGGCATGGTGACAGAGACGTGAAGATCCTTGCCATTATTAACAGCTTCCATCATAGTAATGCAATGAGAGCTCTCCACATTCTGCGCCGGGTCCTGACCCGTGGCTATATACACTGCCGAGACGATGTTGCTGGCATGGGCATTGAACCCGCCGAGAGCACCTGCCATGGCCGACCCGGTTAGGTTCTTGAGCATGTTGAGCTCCACCAGAGCAGCCACGTCTGTCTTCAACACTTTCCTCACCACCTCTTCCTTTATGATTGCCTCACAAACAACAGATTTCCCACGCCCTTCTATCCAGTTCACTGCTGCTGGTTTCTTGTCCGAGCAAAAGTTTCCTGTTTCAGTTTAATCCACGAATCCAGTGAATATCGAAACACCAGACCTTACGACAACGATATGTATCTAGAAGAACTACTGCAAGTACTGAAAAATAAGACGTTAACTTCGCCATGTAGAAACAGAGTATTTCTCTTGCACCATTTTCGTGAAATTTCAATGAAAACTTGGTATGCAATAGACTGAGAAGCAGGGGTCGCGATCATGAATTTCGTAAATTACCACTCACAAGACGGACCTATAGCTACTTGACTGTATCACCCGTGGTTGAACTCTCTTGACTGTGGACGTTCTAGCGAATTGGGTCAAAATTGATATGTATGGTGAACCACCTAATACGAAAACGATGGACATAATGTATTGAGATGCCAAAAACTCCAACATGTCATGTGGTACCCGTCGCTTCATCTAAAACCCTACGGTCTTTGGTCCTTGCGATGTGGCGCTATGATGGTGACCGTTCTACATACGACAGAGCAGTGTTCTTCAATAAAATGTTCGGGAGGAAGGAGAAATTACCAGAGATGCCAATGACATCCATGTCAGGGAAATCATTCTGAAGGAAATCAAGAACGTTCTGGACACCCTTGGAAATCATATTCATCCCCATCGCATCCCCGGTACTGCAGGTAAACCTGGTGTACAGATTCTTCCCCGCGATTGCACATTTAATCCCTTGTAGCCTTGCAAATCTACTCGACCTGTGTTCAACACACGATACATAAATTCGGTCAATTTACTATTTGTTTAAATAGCTTTCCATTACTCTTGAATTTCCATAAAGGCAAAATGAAAATATATTCACAAAAGCCGTGCTTAAAATTGAGAATTTTACCAAACTTTGAAAACAGAAAAGAGAAAGAGAAAATTAACCAAAATAAGGAACAGCTAGAAGCTGACAACCAACCACCTCCCCTGATATTATTGGATCAAAATTAAGGAGTAATGAAAAGGCAATAATTCAACAAACATCAACATCACAAAGATGCATGCAAATTAGGAATTCAGAAGGCAAATACCCAAATCAAAAAGATTATAGAAAATCAAACGAAAATGTCAACGGATTCAATAGTACAATCAATTCAACTCGCATTTGTTGGGTTTTTTTTTTTTTTTTTGGTCAAACGGAAATACGTATTTGTTGTTATTATCACACCAACCATTGCCACTAGCATTGTTCGGAGATAACTATGTCCAGAATCGTCCAAATACACGTACGCTTCAAGTTTATAGAAAATTCTGAACAAATCAATGTCTTGATTTGTGAACAAAAGTTTATGCACGTAGAATGTTGGAGTAGTAAAGAGACAAAAATAAGTAAAATCATCCCCGTCCCATTATTTTTGTTTTTTGGCTAAATGACGGGAAAAGCTACAATACACACCCCTTATTTGGGTGTGTATCATATGCACCCCCTAAAATGTTATGAATTATAGAGAAAATGTTACGATTCGTATTGCTAAAAAGTTACGAATCGTATAAAGGTTACAATATATACCAAAATGTTATGAATCATAATGAAAATGTTACGAATCGTACTGCTGAAAAGTTATGAATTCTAAAACAAAAGTTACGAAACATGCTAAAATATTACGAATGAGACATAAAATAGGTGTATATGGTACACCCTTTTAAATGATACGATTACGTGACACTGGATGATTAGTGGTTGCAAAGTAATTTCAAAAGGAGAGAGAGAGGGGGGAGTACTGACTTGTTGAAAACAACAGAAAGAGTGTCAAAATTCATATCATCCTCCAAGAAGAACTTCAACTCCGCCGCCCTCTTCGCCGTCCCAAACCTCACCACCGGCGCCCTAGTCATCCCATCCCTCAACAACACGCTAGTAGCCCCACCGCACAAGTAAATCGCCTTGCACCCCCTGTTCGTGCTCGCCACCAGACACCCCTCCGTCGTCGCCATCGGCACCGAGTACTCCCTTCCGTCGAGCAGCAGCGGGCCCGCTATCCCCACCGGAATCTGGATGTACCCCACCGGCATCTCGCAGCACTGGCCCAGTATCGAGTCGTAGTCGAACCCGTCCAAGGGAAGGCCTCCCAGGGATTTTCCGGTGATTCTTTGTAGCGCCTCGCGGCGTACCAACGCCGCTTTCCTGCAGTCTCCTAGCTTTGTTTCGAGCGAGTACGACGGCGTTGTGCCCGCCACCACTGATTTGATGATTTCCTCGTCCTCCGCCTGGTGGAAAGTACAAAATGGAATTAATTTTGAGATACTGTATACGTATTTTTTAGATAAAAATACTTTATAAATTTGTGTATTTTTTGTGTTTAGTTAACTTTTTAAATATTTTAGCAAAAAATTTGATTTTTTAAATAGAAGTACGGTATATACATTTCAAAAGTAAAAACTAAGCAAAAATGTAAAAAATGACTAAAAATAAAAAAACATAGATGACGAAACATTTAAAAATTATTAAAAAAATATTTTTAAAATAAAAACCAAACAAAACCGCACTACATGGTTTTTACCGGACAATAGAAAGATAATATTTGTTAGATTCCTAAGAGGCCAATCCTCTAAAAAAAACTCAGTGCTAAGTGAATATTACGTGGTGTTCGCTCGACTCATTCAAGCCGTTAATTACGTTTTTATACAATTCAAATTCGGAGAAAAAAAAATAGTAGGGTAAGAGGAGAAAATATTTTAACCAAATTATCCAAAAGTATATTAGATAGCTTGAATGTATAGAGCCACATGCGATATACTCATCGGACACCGACAAATCTCTCCAACTGTAGACCTCTAGGCAATCATTGCGTCCAAGATCATGTAAAAGATCTTTCAAGTTTGTACTAATGCTACTTTCACACATAGACAGAGATTTGTTTGGCTTTATTTGACTACGTGAAAGTCTTTGTATGAAAATCTTTTTATTTCAAAAGAGAGACTTATTCACGAAACTATTTATAGCGCAGTAAATCAGAACCGTTTAAAATACTTTTAAATGGTTCAGATTTACATACGTAAATAATTTTCTCTCTTTTAAGATACTTATTCCATGCTTGTGCATGCACCCCCCTTCAAGTTAGAATAATTTACATTATTCGAATCCCAAACTTGAACTCGTTACCCAAGATTGAAAGTTTTCTTACACGACAACGGAAAACATAACACATCATGCATAGTTTCACAATAGTACTAGCTAGTAGCAAAAAAAAAAATTCAACCCTAAAGCAATTTATTAAATTGGAGTTGGATTCCCACCTATCTGGAGTACTTGACAAATTGACGGGCCCAATTCAATTCACGCCAATGATCGAAACCGTGAATTTTTTACATTTACGATCCTGTCAAGTAAATCCATGACGCCCGAAAATTAACCCAATCATTGTCCAGTTTACTAGAAAGAGTCCATTTTATTTACTTTTACTTTCTCCTCTTTCGGATATGGCCTACCAAGGTTGAAAAAATCTCCTTCCAGAATTCAAAAGGCATAAAGAGAGGCAGATTACTCATTTTGTTACTTCCTTATTTTATTTTTCTACCGACATTTCAAATTTTATTGTTACATAGTTAACTGAAATTCAAAAAAAAATTGCTACTTCTCCCGAAAACTCGTTCCCCCATTAAATTTTCTTGAGGAATGCTACTTATACAAACTCTCGATCATAACTGCGTCGGAAGCCATTCGATGCTATTCATGTGCATATTTGAACGATTCCGGACGCAGTTATGTACGTAGATTTAGGATTCATTTTCATTCATTGAATTTTAACCAGTACCTCCAAAACTAGGGCAGGCTGCTCCGCCACCAGAACCGCGGCCTTAGCCGGGGCCACCACAACCGGCGAGCAGTCGATCCCGGCCCCACAAGGCTTCTTCAAGCTGTCCTCCTCGATGACAAACCGGTCCACCGAGTTGATCTCATCCTCCACATCCCACCCATCATGAGTGTGCCGGCCAGTAAAAAGCGACTGGACGAAGTCTATCCCGAAGAAGCCGAGGAGGTAGACGACGGAGGCGATGAGGGAGACGACGGCGAAGAGCTCGGAGAGGGTGACGACGTGGAGGGGCATGGAGTTGCGGATCTTCTCGCGCCAGCGGTGGAGGAGGAAGTAAGCGACGGAGAAGAAGAGGGTGAAGAAGACGCCGTTGGTGAGGTAGAGGGGGAGGGGGAGAGCGTCGGAGGCTTTGGTGTTGTTGGTGGTTTGTTGGTATTTGTGGGGCTTGAGGAGGGGTTCGCCGACGGTGGGGGGAGGGAGGGGGTTGAGTTGGCGCCGGCGAACGTCCATGGTTGACGCCCCAATGAGTGAGAGCGAGAGAGAGAGGGATTGTTGGTGTTTTTTTTACGGTTTGTTAATGTTGGGTTTTGAATGGAGAAGCGGAGGTATAGGAGGTTTTTTATAGAGAGAGGGGAGGGAGAGAGAGAGAGAGAGGGGGGGGGGGGGGGGGGTTGGCGCTGTGGACTTGGTGCCCACACGTACCGCGTGGCACGTGTTTTTCTTTCAATTTTACCAATTTTGTTGGTTTTCGAATGACATGAGTAGGAGTACAAGTTTTCCACACTTCGAAAGCTACCCACCAAACGAGCCGACGCGCGTATGACTTTTGAAGTATTTAGTTTGGCTCGTACAAAACTAGTCTAAGCACTCCTTAGTTGAGCCAATAGTTCGAGCTTGACTCGTTTAATATTGAAAGCGATTAAGCTCAATTTATATGCTAAATGAACCTTTATAAACAAATCGAAGTTTCACAAATGAGTTGAGCTATAACTATCTTGCGCTTAGTTCAAATTTAAAATTCAATCTCGAACTCTACTAGTTTACTTATGAAGCAAGCAGTGTTACATTTGGGTAAGGACGAGAAATCAAAATTTTCTTTTACTGAGATAGACATTGTTACTTTTCTCGAAAAAGAACATTCTAACAACATAAGGGTAAATTTGGCCTAGTTTCCCCACCAAAAAAAAAAAGTTAACTTGACCTTTTGATTTATCCTTATTCTATTTTTTTTTTTTGTATTTGATAGTTTTGCGCTAAGTATTTATAGATTATTGGTCCGTCTCGACGAGTTTTTTGTACTTTTTCTTGGATATTTTTGAAAAATATTTGGATAAAAGTCATAATATTATATTTTTCTAATTCCTCTCATCGAAATAAACCAATAATCCACCAAAGTTAGACGCAAGAACTAATAAATGCGATTTTTTTTTTTTGAAAAATGACGAAACAAAAAACCAAATGAATTATTGCTCAATTTGGGAATTTCATTACTGAAAATTGCAAATTCTAAGGCTTATGGGACGTCTGCTCTCGAAGAACTGCACCAACGTAATAGAGGGTGTCATAGTAAATTTAGAATGTTGACAATTGAAGTTAAAAAAACGTTCGTAACATTGCATTAGTCATGTGAGTGACCAGCGATTAAGCCCACTTTCCTCCATTTCTCGTTTTGGCACATATTCAGGGATCCGGACCACCTACAAACCCGAAGGAGTTGGCAAGTAGCCAACGTCCCATACTTCGGGATTTGTTCTCTTTTAAAATCTTCGACTCGGAATTTTTCTATATAAGGCAGTACTTTGTTTTAGTCTGACTTTAAATTGGGACTTCCGCAAGTGGGCAGCAAAATTGCTCCCCAATATTATTTAAGGTACGCGTAAGTTGACTCAAACACCTGAGTTATAAAATAACAAAAATTCAAGACCACCTACGTCGGACTAGATATCCGTCCAATGAACCAATTAAGTAATTTGGATGATCAAATCATTGTTCGCGGGCAAGAACTCGGTATGAACCGGGCTTTTAGGCCATGTTTGATAAATGTGTTAGGCTTTGGGATAGGATTGCTAATCTTTTGGGCTTCTTAACTCTTTGTTTGGGTTTTCTTTGTGCCGGGCATTATTGTTGTATCTGGGCTTTTAGGCCTTTCGGGTTGTTTATGTTTTTCATTATTTTTATCTGGGCAATTTAGGCCCTTAGGTGTATATTGGGCTTTGCCATCTGGCTTAATTCTTCGACCCTCCGAACCCAATTTTTGACACTCAACTGATTATATAGGACCTTTAGGACTCTTATTAGAGTCATGTTAATTATTCCCATATTTTTATCTAATTAATGTGTTTAATTAGTATTTAATAAATCTATTTACTTTGTAAAAATTAGTAAAAGCCTAGAAAATATTTTATTAAATTCTTATAAAGTTTCTACTTCATTATTGACATGATGGTTACACAAGAATAAGGGCAACGGCCCATCCATAAAAGGTTGTGTGATTTAAATGCTTGTCGTTATTTTAATTGTTATTAGATTTAATTTTATATTGCACCAATTCTTGAGTTATATGCTAGATTGGATTTTAGAGACATGGGATGGTATGCGAATAGAATTCACCTAGACGATGATAGTTAATGGATGAATTTGGAAAGTTTTATTTTTAGATCTGCCTGCAGGCAGGATGTTGAGATGTGATGAGTTGGATGTGACGATTTGAAACTGGCAAAGTAAGCCCAGTAATGAATTAAACTGGCGGGTAGTCCAGTGATGATTTAAAACCTGGCAGAGTAAGCCCAGTGATATTTTGATAAAACCTGGCAAAGTAAGCCCAGTGATATTTTGATAAAACCTGGCGGGGAGTCCAGAGATGCTTTGTGATGATAAAACCTGGCAAAGTAAGCCCAGTGACATTTTGATAAAACCTGACGGTTGGTCAGTGATGTTTCTGATGATAAAACCTGACGATTGGTCAGAGACGTTTTGATAAAACCTGACGGTTGGTCAGTGATGTTTTCTGATGATAAAACCTGACGGTTGGTCAGTGATGTTTTCCGATGATAAAACCTGGCAAAGTAAGCCCAGTGGTATTTTGATAAAAACTGGCAGGTGGTCCAGCGATATTTTGTGATGATAGAATTGGTGGGAGTCCCGTGGTGATTTTGACGTGGTGAGTAAATGGGTAAACCCTAGTTATGGTCTGGGCATAACTAGATTTTCCTTGTTGATAGGCTATTGATCGATAATGAATAGATTTACGAGTATTCTACCTTCTTGCATTGATGATATATCGTTACCTGCTAGCTGTAATGTAAGGAGGGATGATTGGGTTGGATTATATTACGGGGTGAACTTTTTCACTCAGGCACGGATTGTCTGGCATCCGTGTCAGATTTTGCAGAAAATCAGTGGAAGACTCAGGACCCTGAAGGAGGGCGATATTACCTAGAGACGAACCCGGAGCTGGAGACTGAGCCAGTATACGCTTGGAATCCGCATCAATCCTAGAAGACAGCTCTGTTATTTTGTTTAGATTATTACTACGAAGACTATTTTCAGTATTTCTTTAATGGTTTGCAATTGACGAATCTTTAGAAAGAATTATCCAGTTTGGATTTTGAATTTAAATTACTAAATTTTTAGAAATCAATATTTAATACCTCCGATTTTATTTCTGAAAATCGGGGCGTTACAACTGTTGTAACAACCCGGATTTTTGACCCTATTTTTTTTTTTTAAAAAATAGAGTTAATATTATTATTAATATCATTTAAAGTATATTATTAGTAATAGTAAAATTATTTTAATCATAATTATCAAATATTTACAAAAAAATTGTTTTTAGCCTTAATTACCCTACTTTTAATTATTTAAATTTCATGCATATAAATCCTACCACCTCTCCCTTTCCTACTCAGCCTCTAATCCTTATTCCTGACTATATTTTCGTTCTAATTTCGTCCATCTCAAAGCCCAAATAATTTGAGTCCTTTTCGAACTCAAATTTGATCAACCTCTTCCCATCCTCCTATATATACATCACCAATCCGACCTTAGGTCAAACCATTATATTTTTCACGCCCCCTAGTCCAGAAAGAACAAAAAAATCAGAGAGATTGAAACTCCAATCCATGGAGTTCTAGAGAGAGAAAGAAAGAGAGAGAAAAGTGGGTTTGTGATCAAGACTCGACCGAAATCCAAATTGACCATTCCATACGCTTCCTACAATCCCTAGCATCATCGAACGTCATCCAATTCGATCCCGAAGTCTCCCGATCGAAGAACCCGAAACCTTCTTCCCAAATTTTTAAGTTTCGAGCAAGAACCAATTCGATCCGATTAAAGGTAGTATAATCTCTCCCAACCACTTCTCTAAGTATATTTAATGTTTTTAAGCATAACCCAATAGCCCAATCGGTCCCATGCATCGAAACCGTGACCAAAAAAATAAAAAAACGAATTCTGCGTTGCACCTTGCGGCCGCAAGGTGCGGGCCGCAAGAACCAGACGCAAGGTTGCGTCTGGGCTCCCAGCCGCAAGGTTGACTAAGTCAAACCTTGCGGTTTGCACTGTTTTGGTTCGAATCAACTTTGCGACCTCCCGAACACCGTTTTCGACCCCCGAACTATTTTTCCTAGACTTTTCACACCTCAAAGATCATAACTTGTTAAGGTCATATTTTTTTATTTAATTATCTATTTATTAAATTATTTGTTAGTTATCGTTCAAAGTTTATAAACAAAAATTAGATACGACCTTTAAACGAGCGTTTTAACACTCAACAAATTTTTTTTAGACTCCTTGCATCTCAATTACAGTAACTTGTCTAATTAAATATTTATTTTATTTAATTCACTATTTATTATATTTTAAAGTAATTCCAATCAAAATTACTTTACGACTTTATAAACATTATTATTAATGACCAAATAATTTTATTTAGACTCCTCACTGTCCAAACATGTTATTATGTCAGTCTCAACATTTATTTTTATAATTAATTATTTATTGTCTATTTACTTCACGTTCGGTCCTTTTAATAAACGTTTTCATGTAAATTAATTCTTCAATCCTCCGAACCCAATTTTTGACACTCAACTGATTATATAGGACCTTTAGGACTCTTATTAGAGTCATGTTAATTATTCCCATATTTTTATCTAATTAATGTGTTTAATTAGTATTTAATAAATCTATTTACTTTGTAAAAATTAGTAAAAGCCTAGAAAATATTTTATTAAATTCTTATAAAGTTTCTACTTCATTATTGACATGATGGTTACACAAGAATAAGGGCAACGGCCCATCCATAAAAGGTTGTGTGATTTAAATGCTTGTCGTTATTTTAATTGTTATTAGATTTAATTTTATATTGCACCAATTCTTGAGTTATATGCTAGATTGGATTTTAGAGACATGGGATGGTATGCGAATAGAATTCACCTAGACGATGATAGTTAATGGATGAATTTGGAAAGTTTTATTTTTAGATCTGCCTGCAGGCAGGATGTTGAGATGTGATGAGTTGGGTGTGACGATTTGAAACTGGCAAAGTAAGCCCAGTAATGAATTGAAACTGGCGGGTAGTCCAGTGATGATTTAAAACCTGGCAGAGTAAGCCCAGTGATATTTTGATAAAACCTGGCAAAGTAAGCCCAGTGATATTTTGATAAAACCTGGCGGGGAGTCCAGAGATGCTTTGTGATGATAAAACCTGGCAAAGTAAGCCCAGTGACATTTTGATAAAACCTGACGGTTGGTCAGTGATGTTTCTGATGATAAAACCTGACGATTGGTCAGTGACGTTTTGATAAAACCTGACGGTTGGTCAGTGATGTTTTCTGATGATAAAACCTGACGGTTGGTCAGTGATGTTTTCCGATGATAAAACCTGGCAAAGTAAGCCCAGTGGTATTTTGATAAAACCTGGCAGGTGGTCCAGCGATATTTTGTGATGATAGAATTGGTGGGAGTCCCGTGGTGATTTTGACGTGGTGAGTAAGATGGGTAAACCCTAGTTATGGTCTGGGCATAACTAGATTTTCCTTGTTGATAGGCTATTGATCGATAATGAATAGATTTACGAGTATTCTACCTTCTTGCATTGATGATATATCGTTACCTGCTAGCTGTAATGTAAGGAGGGATGATTGGGTTGGATTATATTACGGGGTGAACTTTTTCACTCAGGCACGGATTGTCTGGCATCCGTGTCAGATTTTGCAGAAAATCAGTGGAAGACTCAGGACCCTGAAGGAGGGCGATATTACCTAGAGACGAACCCGGAGCTGGAGACTGAGCCAGTATACGCTTGGAATCCGCATCAATCCTAGAAGACAGCTCTGTTATTTTGTTTAGATTATTACTACGAAGACTATTTTCAGTATTTCTTTAATGGTTTGCAATTGACGAATCTTTAGAAAGAATTATCCAGTTTGGATTTTGAATTTAAATTACTAAATTTTTAGAAATCAATATTTAATACCTCCGATTTTATTTCTGAAAATCGGGGCGTTACAACTTGGTATCAGAGCTTTAGGTTCAAACCCTCGGCCTTGGGTAGATTGGGTAGATCACATCAACCTGTGTATATAACCAATAAGTCTATAATATCCTGTCTCCGTTTATATATACATATATATATTTATTTATTTTTAATAAATAAAACCTCCCCCTTACTAAAGACAAAACACAACGGTATCTAGATGGTGGAAGCAGGGAATGGATTTCACGGAAACAACAACCAAAATGACGAGCAAAACAATGGACAAAATGGGGCCCCTCAACCCAACGGCCAAATTGGGACTACTGAACTAGTCCAACTTATGCAAGCATTCATTGCCGCTGCGACTGCAAATAACCCGACTCCACGTGAAGCCCCACATGCACCTCGAGGGCCAATGACCAGGAGTCAGGCATTGAATGAATTCTGCAAGCGTCGTCCGCCCTACTTTCAAGGAGAACCTAACCCCACAGCTGCGGAAGCCTGGTTGACAGAAATCAAGAAAATTCTTGAAACATTAGACATTCAAGAGGCCAGCAGTCGAATTGCCCTAGCTACCTATCAGATGCAAAGTGAAGCTCAGCATTGGTGGGACTTGATGAAGAACACCCACAATGTGACAGCAATGACTTGGGATAGGTTCGAGGAAATTTTCCTTGACAAGTACTTTCCAGCACCTGTCAAACAAGCACTGGCCTCGGAATTCATGAACCTCGAGCAGGGCACAATGACCGTGACCCAGTACGCAGCACGGTTTGAAGAACTGTCTCGCTATGGCACAAGAATCATACCTACTGATGATGACAAAGCAAGAAAGTTTGAGTGGGGACTTAATGAGACACGCCAAGCAGTAGTGGCGCAAACGCTTCCCACCTATTCACAAGTGGTGCAATGTGCACTTAAAATGGAGAGAGAAAACCTAGATTCCAAGGCGAAACGTGAGCAAAAGAAAGCCATGATAACAACTGGAGGACCTATCCGCTCAATCCATAGCAACAGGAATGCTCCTACTTCCCAACCTTATAACCTGAACTATACTCGCCCCCAACAACCACAATTTAATCAAGCTTGGAGGAACCCTAATCCAGAATTTAACCAAAACCCTAATCCCAACCAGATCCAGGCACAGAATCAAGACTCAAACCCTAACCTTGGATCCAACCGCAACCTCCTTCTCCAAAACCAAAACTTAAACCGTCGTTGTTATTATTGCTTAGAAGAGGGACATATTAAGAGTGATTGTCCTAAGCTAATCGGAGCTGGGAACCAAGGAGGACAGCCGCAAAATCAGGGTAAAACTGTAAGGTTTGGAAATCAGAATCAGGCTATACCAGTTGGGTTTGGAAACCAACTCGGAGAACAGAATCAGCCTCGCGGTGGTTGGAATCAACCGCCAACTCGTCCTTTTCAGAACAAAGGACCAAACGGACAAATCCAGCCCACGGAAGGGAGAATGTTTGCACTGCAAGGAACGGAAGCAGAGATAGACCCTGCAGTAATCCAAGGTACCCTCATCCTTTACACCATATATGTACAAACTTTATTTGCTTCCAGAACTTTGCACTCATTCATATCTGCTGCATACATATCCGCACTTGGATTAGAAACTGAAACCCTAATAACGACTACGCATGCGACATCACCATCAGGGGGTAAGATATCGGCAGTACTAATCTGTGAAGGGTACGAATTGGAAGTGTCAAAATTTACGATTAACCTGCAATTTACGAATAATTGAGGTGACTGACTTCGGTGTCATAGATGGGATGGATTGGCTAACTGCAGACCGAGCTGTCATAGACTGCCATCGAAAGATACTGACAACTTAGATGTGACGTGCTTCAAATTTAAGGGGGATAGACAAGACCCTTCTGCACCCAAGGCTAACGGAAACTAAATGGCTAACAAATTCACGAGATGGATGGTTAGCAAGCCTCAAGTTGGAAGAAATGGACCATATGAAGTTAGATCTTCACCAAATTATATGTGAATACGAGGACGTGCCTTGCTAGGAATTATCAGGACTGCCACCACACTGGGATATGGACCTCCTTATAGAATTGTAATCGAGAACGACACTAATAACCGTGGCCCATACAGAGTGACACTGACGGAGCCCAAGAACAGAAGAAACAACTCAAGGAACAACCAATGGAGATTAAAGATTTTAACGAGAAGTGTGTTAAAGGGGCAATACCATTCAACCAGTCTAAATTCGTTGGCAACATCAAGCAATTGAGAAACCAACTTGGGAAGGGACCAATACTTTGGACATCAACTACCGTATCTAGTACTCGCGAATTTCGAGGACGAAATTATTTTAAGGGGGATAGGTTGTAACAACCCGGATTTTTGACCCTATTTTTTTTTTTAAAAAATAGAGTTAATATTATTATTAATATCATTTAAAGTATATTATTAGTAATAGTAAAATTATTTTAATCATAATTATCAAATATTTACAAAAAAATTGTTTTTAGCCTTAATTACCCTACTTTTAATTATTTAAATTTCATGCATATAAATCCTACCACCTCTCCCTTTCCTACTCAGCCTCTAATCCTTATTCCTGACTATATTTTCGTTCTAATTTCGTCCATCTCAAAGCCTAAATAATTTGAGTCCTTTTCGAACTCAAATTTGATCAACCTCTTCCCATCCTCCTATATATACATCACCAATCCGACCTTAGGTCAAACCATTATATTTTTCACGCCCCCTAGTCCAGAAAGAACAAAAAAATCAGAGAGATTGAAACTCCAATCCATGGAGTTCTAGAGAGAGAAAGAAAGAGAGAGAAAAGTGGGTTTGTGATCAAGACTCGACCGAAATCCAAATTGACCATTCCATACGCTTCCTACGATCCCTAGCATCATCGAACGTCATCCAATTCGATCCCGAAGTCTCCCGATCGAAGAACCCGAAACCTTCTTCCCAAATTTTTAAGTTTCGAGCGAGAACCAATTCGATCCGATTAAAGGTAGTATAATCTCTCCCAACCACTTCTCTAAGTATATTTAATGTTTTTAAGCATAACCCAATAGCCCAATCGGTCCCATGCATCGAAACCGTGACCAAAAAAATAAAAAAAACGAATTCTGCGTTGCACCTTGCGGCCGCAAGGTGCGGGCCGCAAGAACCAGACGCAAGGTTGCGTCTGGGCTCCCAGCCGCAAGGTTGACTAAGTCAAACCTTGCGGTTTGCACTGTTTTGGTTCGAATCAACTTTGCGACCTCCCGAACACCGTTTTCGACCCCCGAACTATTTTTCCTAGACTTTTCACACCTCAAAGATCATAACTTGTTAAGGTCATATTTTTTTTATTTAATTATCTATTTATTAAATTATTTGTTAGTTATCGTTCAAAGTTTATAAACAAAAATTAGATACGACCTTTAAACGAGCGTTTTAACACTCAACAAATTTTTTTTAGACTCCTTGCATCTCAATTACAGTAACTTGTCTAATTAAATATTTATTTTATTTAATTCACTATTTATTATTATTTTTAAAGTAATTCCAATCAAAATTACTTTACGACTTTATAAACATTATTATTAATGACCAAATAATTTTATTTAGACTCCTCACTGTCCAAACATGTTATTATGTCAGTCTCAACATTTATTTTTATAATTAATTATTTATTGTCTATTTACTTCACGTTCGGTCCTTTTAATAAACGTTTTCATGTAAATTAACCAAGTTGTAACGCCCCGATTTTCAGAAATAAAATCGGAGGTATTAAATATTGATTTCTAAAAATTTAGTAATTTAAATTCAAAATCCAAACTGGATAATTCTTTCTAAAGATTCGTCAATTGCAAACCATTAAAGAAATACTGAAAATAGTCTTCGTAGTAATAATCTAAACAAAATAACAGAGCTGTCTTCTAGGATTGATGCGGATTCCAAGCGTATACTGGCTCAGTCTCCAGCTCCGGGTTCGTCTCTAGGTAATATCGCCCTCCTTCAGGGTCCTGAGTCTTCCACTGATTTTCTGCAAAATCTGACACGGATGCCAGACAATCCGTGCCTGAGTGAAAAAGTTCACCCCGTAATATAATCCAACCCAATCATCCCTCCTTACATTACAGCTAGCAGGTAACGATATATCATCAATGCAAGAAGGTAGAATACTCGTAAATCTATTCATTATCGATCAATAGCCTATCAACAAGGAAAATCTAGTTATGCCCAGACCATAACTAGGGTTTACCCATCTTACTCACCACGTCAAAATCACCACGGGACTCCCACCAATTCTATCATCACAAAATATCGCTGGACCACCTGCCAGGTTTTATCAAAATACCACTGGGCTTACTTTGCCAGGTTTTATCATCGGAAAACATCACTGACCAACCGTCAGGTTTTATCATCAGAAAACATCACTGACCAACCGTCAGGTTTTATCAAAACGTCTCTGACCAATCGTCAGGTTTTATCATCAGAAACATCACTGACCAACCGTCAGGTTTTATCAAAATGTCACTGGGCTTACTTTGCCAGGTTTTATCATCACAAAGCATCTCTGGACTCCCCGCCAGGTTTTATCAAAATATCACTGGGCTTACTTTGCCAGGTTTTATCAAAATATCACTGGGCTTACTCTGCCAGGTTTTAAATCATCACTGGACTACCGCCAGTTTCAATTCATTACTGGGCTTACTTTGCCAGTTTCAAATCGTCACATCCAACTCATCACATCTCAACATCCTGCCTGCAGGCAGATCTAAAAATAAAACTTTCCAAATTCATCCATTAACTATCATCGTCTAGGTGAATTCTATTCGCATACCATCCCATGTCTCTAAAATCCAATCTAGCATATAACTCAAGAATTGGTGCAATATAAAATTAAATCTAATAACAATTAAAATAACGACAAGCATTTAAATCACACAACCTTTTATGGATGGGCCGTTGCCCTTATTCTTGTGTAACCATCATGTCAATAATGAAGTAGAAACTTTATAAGAATTTAATAAAATATTTTCTAGGCTTTTACTAATTTTTACAAAGTAAATAGATTTATTAAATACTAATTAAACACATTAATTAGATAAAAATATGGGAATAATTAACATGACTCTAATAAGAGTCCTAAAGGTCCTATATAATCAGTTGAGTGTCAAAAATTGGGTTCGGAGGGTCGAAGAATTAATTTACATGAAAACGTTTATTAAAAGGACCGAACGTGAAGTAAATAGACAATAAATAATTAATTATAAAAATAAATGTTGAGACTGACATAATAACATGTTTGGACAGTGAGGAGTCTAAATAAAATTATTTGGTCATTAATAATAATGTTTATAAAGTCGTAAAGTAATTTTGATTGGAATTACTTTAAAAATAATAATAAATAGTGAATTAAATAAAATAAATATTTAATTAGACAAGTTACTGTAATTGAGATGCAAGGAGTCTAAAAAAAATTTGTTGAGTGTTAAAACGCTCGTTTAAAGGTCGTATCTAATTTTTGTTTATAAACTTTGAACGATAACTAACAAATAATTTAATAAATAGATAATTAAATAAAAAAAATATGACCTTAACAAGTTATGATCTTTGAGGTGTGAAAAGTCTAGGAAAAATAGTTCGGGGTCGAAAACGGTGTTCGGGAGGTCGCAAAGTTGATTCGAACCAAAACAGTGCAAACCGCAAGGTTTGACTTAGTCAACCTTGCGGCTGGGAGCCCAGACGCAACCTTGCGTCTGGTTCTTGCGGCCCGCACCTTGCGGCCGCAAGGTGTAACGCAGAATTCGTTTTTTTATTTTTTTGGTCACGGTTTCGATGCATGGGACCGATTGGGCTATTGGGTTATGCTTAAAAACATTAAATATACTTAGAGAAGTGGTTGGGAGAGATTATACTACCTTTAATCGGATCGAATTGGTTCTTGCTTGAAACTTAAAAATTTGGGAAGAAGGTTTCGGGTTCTTCGATCGGGAGACTTCGGGATCGAATTGGATGACGTTCGATGATGCTAGGGATTGTAGGAAGCGTATGGAATGGTCAATTTGGATTTCGGTCGAGTCTTGATCACAAGCCCACTTTTCTCTCTCTTTCTTTCTCTCTCTAGAACTCCATGGATTGGAGTTTCAATCTCTCTGATTTTTTTGTTCTTTCTGGACTAGGGGGCGTGAAAAATATAATGGTTTGACCTAAGGTCGGATTGGTGATGTATATATAGGAGGATGGGAAGAGGTTGATCAAATTTGAGTTCGAAAAGGACTCAAATTATTTGGGCTTTGAGATGGACGAAATTAGAACGAAAATATAGTCAGGAATAAGGATTAGAGGCTGAGTAGGAAAGGGAGAGGTGGTAGGATTTATATGCATGAAATTTAAATAATTAAAAGTAGGGTAATTAAGGCTAAAAACAATTTTTTTGTAAATATTTGATAATTATGATTAAAATAATTTTACTATTACTAATAATATACTTTAAATGATATTAATAATAATATTAACTCTATTTTTAAAAAAAAAAAAATAGGGTCAAAAATCCGGGTTGTTACAACCTATCCCCCTTAAAATAATTTCGTCCTCGAAATTCGCGAGTACTAGATACGGTAGTTGATGTCCAAAGTATTGGTCCCTTCCCAAGTTGGTTTCTCAATTGCTTGATGTTGCCAACGAATTTAGACTGGTTGAATGGTATTGCCCCTTTAACACACTTCTCGTTAAAATCTTTAATCTCCATTGGTTGTTCCTTGAGTTGTTTCTTCTGTTCTTGGGCTCCGTCAGTGTCACTCTGTATGGGCCACGGTTATTAGTGTCGTTCTCGATTACAATTCTATAAGGAGGTCCATATCCCAGTGTGGTGGCAGTCCTGATAATTCCTAGCAAGGCACGTCCTCGTATTCACATATAATTTGGTGAAGATCTAACTTCATATGGTCCATTTCTTCCAACTTGAGGCTTGCTAACCATCCATCTCGTGAATTTGTTAGCCATTTAGTTTCCGTTAGCCTTGGGTGCAGAAGGGTCTTGTCTATCCCCCTTAAATTTGAAGCACGTCACATCCCGGATAGGTTGTAACGCCCCGATTTTCAGAAATAAAAATCGGAGGTATTAAATATTGATTTCAAAAAATTTAGTAATTTAAATTCAAAATCCAAACTGGATAATTCTTTCTAAAGATTCGTCAATTGCAAACCATTAAAGAAATACTGAAAATAGTCTTCGTAGTAATAATCTAAACAAAATAACAGAGCTGTCTTCTAGGATTGATGCGGATTCCAAGCGTATACTGGCTCAGTCTCCAGCTCCGGGTTCGTCTCTAGGTAATATCGCCCTCCTTCAGGGTCCTGAGTCTTCCACTGATTTTCTGCAAAATCTGACACGGATGCCAGACAATCCGTGCCTGAGTGAAAAAGTTCACCCCGTAATATAATCCAACTCAATCATCCCTCCTTACATTACAGCTAGCAGGTAACGATATATCATCAATGCAAGAAGGTAGAATACTCGTAAATCTATTCATTATCGATCAATAGCCTATCAACAAGGAAAATCTAGTTATGCCCAGACCATAACTAGGGTTTACCCATCTTACTCACCACGTCAAAATCACCACGGGACTCCCACCAATTCTATCATCACAAAATATCGCTGGACCACCTGCCAGGTTTTATCAAAATACCACTGGGCTTACTTTGCCAGGTTTTATCATCGGAAAACATCACTGACCAACCGTCAGGTTTTATCATCAGAAAACATCATTGACCAACCGTCAGGTTTTATCAAAACGTCACTGACCAATCGTCAGGTTTTATCATCAGAAAACATCACTGACCAACCGTCAGGTTTTATCAAAACGTCACTGACCAATCGTCAGGTTTTATCATCAGAAACATCACTGACCAACCGTCAGGTTTTATCAAAATGTCACTGGGCTTACTTTGCCAGGTTTTATCATCACAAAGCATCTCTGGACTCCCCGCCAGGTTTTATCAAAATATCACTGGGCTTACTTTGCCAGGTTTTATCAAAATATCACTGGGCTTACTCTGCCAGGTTTTAAATCATCACTGGACTACCCGCCAGTTTCAATTCATTACTGGGCTTACTTTGCCAGTTTCAAATCGTCACATCCAACTCATCACATCTCAACATCCTGCCTGCAGGCAGATCTAAAAATAAAACTTTCCAAATTCATCCATTAACTATCATCGTCTAGGTGAATTCTATTCGCATACCATCCCATGTCTCTAAAATCCAATCTAGCATATAACTCAAGAATTGGTGCAATATAAAATTAAATCTAATAACAATTAAAATAACGACAAGCATTTAAATCACACAACCTTTTATGGATGGGCCGTTGCCCTTATTCTTGTGTAACCATCATGTCAATAATGAAGTAGAAACTTTATAAGAATTTAATAAAATATTTTCTAGGCTTTTACTAATTTTTACAAAGTAAATAGATTTATTAAATACTAATTAAACACATTAATTAGATAAAAATATGGGAATAATTAACATGACTCTAATAAGAGTCCTAAAGGTCCTATATAATCAGTTGAGTGTCAAAAATTGGGTTCGGAGGGTCGAAGAATTAATTTACATGAAAACGTTATTAAAAGGACCGAACGTGAAGTAAATAGACAATAAATAATTAATTATAAAAATAAATGTTGAGACTGACATAATAACATGTTTGGACAGTGAGGAGTCAAATAAAATTATTTGGTCATAATAATAATGTTTATTTGTATTATTAATTGTGTATGTTTTAATTTTGTATCGTAAAGTAATTTTGATTGGAATTACTTTAAAAATAATAATAAATAGTGAATTAAATAAAATAAATATTTAATTAGACAAGTTACTGTAATTGAGATGCAAGGAGTCTAAAAAAAATTTGTTGAGTGTTAAAACGCTCGTTTAAAGGTCGTATCTAATTTTTGTTTATAAACTTTGAACGATAACTAACAAATAATTTAATAAATAGATAATTAAATAAAAAAAATATGACCTTAACAAGTTATGATCTTTGAGGTGTGAAAAGTCTAGGAAAAATAGTTCGGGGGTCGAAAACGGTGTTCGGGAGGTCGCAAAGTTGATTCGAACCAAAACAGTGCAAACCGCAAGGTTTGACTTAGTCAACCTTGCGGCTGGGAGCCCAGACGCAACCTTGCGTCTGGTTCTTGCGGCCCGCACCTTGCGGCCGCAAGGTTGCGTCCAGTTTCGTTTTTTCCGTCTTTTCGTCTCGGTTTCGATGCATGGGACCGATTGGGCTATTGGGTTATGCTTAAAAACATCAAATATACTTAGAGAAGTGGTTGGGAGAGATTATACTACCTTTAATCGGATCGAATTGGTTCTTGCTCGAAACTTGAAAATTTGGGAAGAAGGTTTCGGGTTCTTCGATCGGGAGACTTCGGGATCGAATTGGATGACGTTCGATGATGCTAGGGATTGTAGGAAGCGTATGGAATAGTCAATTTGGATTTCGGTCGAGTCTTGATCACAAACCCACTTTTCTCTCTCTTTCTTTCTCTCTCTAGAACTCCATGGATTGGAGTTTCAATCTCTCTGATTTTTTTCGTTCTTTCTGGACTAGGGGGCGTGAAAAATATAATGGTTTGACCTAAGGTCGGATTGGTGATGTATATATAGGAGGATGGGAAGAGGTTGATCAAATTTGAGTTCGAAAAGGACTCAAATTATTTGGGCTTTGAGATGGACGAAATTAGAACGAAAATATAGTCAGGAATAAGGATTAGAGGCTGAGTAGGAAAGGGAGAGGTGGTAGGATTTATATGCATGCAATTTAAATAATTAAAAGTAGGGTAATTAAGGCTAAAAACAATTTTTTTGTAAATATTTGATAATTATGATTAAAATAATTTTACTATTACTAATAATATACTTTAAATGATATTAATAATAATATTAACTCTATTTTTTTAAATTTGTACGGTTCCAACTTTTGGTTAGACCCCCTTTCTCTCCCTCTAATAAAATGTTATTTTTGCCGATAAAAAAAAAAAAAGAACTCCGTATGAACTGACTCTACCATAGCTATGTTAAGAAAATATAATTCCACATCGGTTGGGAGAGTAATGAGCGAGCACTTGACATTTGGGACTTCTTCATTCATTGTCGATTGCCTTTGTGTTGGACATAAAGTTTTCACAAATAGCACCTTTATACTTTCTCCGTCCCCAATTAATGGTCCACCATGGGGAATCCAACTATTTAAGTAGACAACATTATTACACCCTAAAAATATTTGTTTTTCAAAAATGCCGGTCAATTAAAATCTTGTGAGTTTGAAAAAACTAGTGCAACTAAATTCAAAAACTTGGCGGCAGAATTCGTGGTGAAAAAATTGGCAAGTGCAGATCCAAATCCTTCCAAAACTTGGCGGCAAGATTTGTGGCGAAAAAATTGGTCATTGCAGATCCAAATCCTTCCAATAACTTGGCGACAGAATTTGTGGTGAAAAAATTGGCAAGTGCAGATCCAGATCCTTCGAATAACTTGGCGACAGAATAACTTGGCGACAGAATTTGTGGTGAAAAAATTGGCAAGTGCAGATCCAAATCCTTCCAAAAACTTGGCGGCAGAATTCAAAAAAGCAATATCAGTTGGGAATATGTGTTGTTTTGTTTGACTTTAAGCATTTACAGTGAATTTTTTGAAATGTACGTACTACTAGTTCAATTTTCAAAAGAAGGGCAAAAAAAGAATTTTGGCAAGTTATACCTAAGGGTGGCAAATTGAACTCAGACCCATTAACAAACCCAAACCCATCAACTAAAAATTAGACCCAACCCAACCCATTTATTTGTTGGGTAAGAAGCCATTCCAGATTCTTGGAAAAGGAAATTTTAGAAAAGGAAGGTAATTTTCAAGCTTCAAAATCATGTATTTACGCAAATAATTTTTTACCAATATGGATCTTATTTGATAGATCTCATTGAGATCTTTTAAACAATGCAAAAAAAATTTAAAAATTATTTTTCATTTTTGTTATATTTGGGTTTGAAATTACCCTCGTTTTGAAAAAGAAAGTTTTTAGAAAAAGCGGAACGGGGCCTAAGAATGGGTCCAAACCCAACTAACTCATTATTAGTTGGGTCTTAATTGGGCATTAATTGAGTCAACTAAAATGACCCAATGAGTATGAAAGTAACCCATGAAAATTTTCCATCTCTTTACCAGATTTCCAATGAATGCAGCCCACCCCCTATCACGCCACCACCACAACGGCCACCGCCGCCGTCACCACCACCACCACAATCGTCGCCACTACCATCACAACACCGCCATCGCCACCACCACAATAACCACCACCACACCACCCTCACCACCCCCACCACCACGCTACCACCCTCACCACCCCCGCCACCACCCTCACCACCCCACCACCACGCCACCACCACCACAACACCGCTGCCACCACCACCACCGCCGCTGCCACGCCACCCTCACCACCCCCACCACCACGCCACCACCACCGCAATGCCGCCGCCACCAGCACCACCACGCCACCCTCACCGCCGCCACCACCATCACCACTACGGTCACCGCCGCTGCCGTTGCGCCACCCTCACCACCCCTACCACCACGCCGCCACCATCGCCACCACCACCACAATGCCGCCACCACTGCCGCCGCCGCCGCCACCACCACCACCACCACATGCAACAATGTCGCCACCAATGGTGGTGGTGCGATGGTGGCAGCGGCGATCGTGGCCGTAGTGGTGGTGGTAGCGGCGACGGTGAGGGTAGCATGGTGGTGGTGGCGGCGTTGTGGTGGCGGTGGCGGCGGTGGTGGGGGTGGTGAGGGTGGCGTGGTGGTGGTGGTGGCAGCGGCGGTGAGGGTGGCGTGGTGGTGGTAATGGTGGTGGTGGCGGCGTTGTGGTGGTGGTGGTGGTGGTGGTGGCGGCGGCATTATGGTGGTGGTGGCGGCAGCGTTGTGGTGATGGTGGCGGCATTGTGGTGGCGGCGGTGGCCGTGGTGGTAGTGGCAGCGGTGGTGGTGGCGCGGTGGTGGGGGTGATGAGGGTGGCGAGGGTGGCGTGGCGGCGGTAAAATTCTAAAGTTCCTTATTCACATCTGCCGAGCTGCAAAAAGAGAGAACTTGTTCACGGCTCCGCACAATCTTATCCGTCCATGCGCGCAATTAATGGCTGAGATGTGTTTTCAATTTTGACCGGTGTAAAAATAATTTTTACCGGTCAAAATTAATTTTCAATCCGGACCGTCCAAATATTTTTAAATACGCGCGATTTAACGCTGTAAGTCTTATTTACGAGATGCTCCCATAAAAACGTTTTTCTCCTGCGAAAAATACTTTTGCGAGACACGCACGTACCCATGCCGACCGACAAGGGGCACTCCAATTACATCTGCGAAAACTACTATGCGACACACATATAACGACAAGGGGGCCCTGCTATGCTCTGGTGATATTTCGAGCTCGAAAATATAATCCAAACCAATGGCTGTTTAGAGTAATGTGCGAACAACAATTTCTGCAAAAAAAAATCAAGTCGATCAGGCAACGGTAGCTTATAGATCGAATCAAATAATCTTGTTGGGTAGTTTACTATAGTATTGTATATGTTGTTCATTTGCTAGAGCAAAAAGTTATTTGATTATTGTGCTGCAGATATCTGATTGACTTAATTTTTTTTTGAATCTGTTGTATATATGCATTAAAGTCTATAAAGCGAAAAGTTCGAATCATGTTTTTTGAGCTCGAAAAGATGCCCATCCCGAGGGCACAACAGTATGTTTTGCCTTAGGCCCCTCTTTTCCAAGGGGGCTGCTGTCCCTAAAGAGACAGCAGGCTGCTGTGCCGGTCAAAACAACATCGTTCCGAGCCCGAAAACTTGATCCGAAACGTTCACTTGAAAGATCTCATTGCATACTATGGCCCCACAAAAAACCAAGTTGATCGAGCATCAATAACCTAGTGAACGAATCACTCTTTTGCTTAATTTTTGGCTTAATATTTTGGACATTGATAATAACACTGTAAACAGTTGATTTGTTCACTTGGTTATCGATTTTAGATCGACTTGATTTTTTGCAGGGCCATAGTATGTGATGAGATCTTTCAAGTGAACGTTTCGGATCAAGTTTTCGGGCTTGGGACAATACTGTTTTGACCAGCACAGCAGGGGACAGCAGCCCCCCTTCCTCCTGTCCCGTAGGCATATGGATAATCCTATCGCTTACTCTAACAGTAAAAAGTTGGTTTTTTTTTTTTGCTTATTTCACTTTGGTGTTATTTATTTTTTTATTAAAATTTTCACCTCGTTAGGTTTCTAACGGAGACAAATTGCATCTAAGATAAATTGAAGAAAAATAATTTTTGCACTCCACTTTTATAAATAGACTCTAAATTTTGTCTAGTGTTTTTGTTTGTGTAATTTTAAGCACTAAGCCACCAAAATATAACTTTCAGAATGCATTTTGTAAAAATACAGAGTGCAAAAATCATTCCAGGAATTGAAAAATTTTACAAAAAGGCAAAAACGATGAACTATACTCCCTATGTCCCTAAATAATTGTTTGGCCCGTAAACCTAGAACTTTAAAAAAAAAAATTGGTCAGAAGATTTCAAACTTTTTTTACAACTTGAAAGAACTCATTAATATCTATTGATTTTGTTCGTTAAAAAATTTAAATTTTTTTAACGAACAAAATGCATCCTTTTAGAGACTTTTAAGTTTGCAGTCCAAACGTTTATTTAGGGACGGATCGGGGAAGTTTCTTACCCTTCAGGTACATGCATGCATCTAGTTTATTTTCGATATTCTGATTTCCAACAGACGGATTCAAACTTGGTAGCAGTAGTAGTAGTTTACGTGAGGGGAGCCAGCCAGCCGAGGCTGAAAAGTGGAAACTTCACAGGCAAATTAACCTTGGACTGTTTCTTAATTTGTCATCGATTCTGAACATGCAAACCTATTTATTTAGAGTTTTTTATTAGGTTTTTATTTTACTTGCAGTTTCAATGACACGTACGTGCGCCTGTAAAAGTCGGTGCCTTGGCCTTGGAAACATACCTCCCGTCCAAGTATTGACTGAATCAGAAAGCAAAGCTGCCGTTTACACTTCCTATAACTTTCTTTTTATACTACTGTATAACTCAAGGGTGGGGTCGGATCCGGTCAATGCAAGTTGTCTGCAACCAGTTTGGTCCATTTTTTTTATCCGAGCTGTCCAAACGTGTTTTGGACGGCTCAGATTTGTTCGAACAAATCTGTGCCGTTCAATTGTCCGAACAAATTTGAGCTGTCCAAACTGGTCCAGGAGACAGTACTTGACAGGATCCGACTCCCTCAAGGGTTTCAGTAGTTTACGCTCATCTCAATTAAATTTGAGGAATTAATTTCACTGTCCACTTGTAAGAGTCTGAATTAAAGTATGTACTGACCCTAAAAGAGTTGATATACATATATATATTAGGAGAGTAAACTTTTAAGTCTCAAACTTTAACCACTTATACTTTTTGTCGTAGGCAGCTCAACTATGGTTTGAGGGGAACTTGGAAAACGCACTTGGAAATTTGTTTTTTTTTTTTTTTACATATAATTCATATTTTTGTTTCTATAATTTAATTTTACTTTCGTACTGTCGGCACTGAATTATCCATATGTACGTAGCTAAAGTAAAAGAAAATTCACTCCAAATTTGTGAGTAAGTAACTGATCATATAGCTCAATAAAAGAACAAAATAAATTTGGCTCAATTAATTTGCAACCAAAATATATATGTTTATTTCATGTATAGTTTTGTATTAATTTTTTTAATATACATTTTTGTCAACGCTGAGCTCAACTCCTCCTGAGCTTTTGTACTTATATTTTGCGTGTATATACAAACATGGATGCACGTGCGTCAACACGATACACCTAAGAGCTCATTTGTTTACTCGGAGATAAAAAGATAAAATATGAAATTCCTGGATATCGCTTTCATTAGTCGGAGATTAAAAAAAAAAAAATTCCCGAGGATATAATTGGAATATAAACTAACTTAGGATATTGAAATGATACAGAAAGAAGAAATCTAGTAGTATTTGCTCTTTGGGATTATCCGTAATACAAGTTATGTCCGGATATATAAACCCGACCACATATAATAAGAGTGGTGCTAGGGACACACCCATTTTCACACCCAAACACACACCCACCACTCACATGAGTGGTGGGTCCCACACACACTACACACTCTAGTGTGTGTATGGGGCCCACCACTCATGTGAGTGTGGGTGTGTGTTTGGGTGTGAGAGTGGATGTGTCCCTAGAATTATTGATATAATAATGTAGCCAACAGGGGAAGTTTTGGGACCAACGGCCAACCCTAATATCGCCCCAACAAACAAGCCCTTAGATGCGTACGTACACGTTAAATAAATTTGTGTTCGGACATAAAGGACCGATTGCGGATAAAAAATAAAAAAAAAACATAAGGGGTCAATTGAATGCGAGATGAGTTTTGGAAGTATTATTTATGAAAACGGATAAAATAGAATGGAGCATTATTTATGAAAGGTGGACCCTCTACTTATATTAATACACATTTCCTATTGACAATCTTCCTTTCAGTGCGTTACGTGCTGCGAGGCTTCATCGATTGAGAGCCATAAGGTCCGCCATAGAGTATAATAGAAGTCAGGCCTTGCCCGCAAAAAAAGAGAAAGACGAAATCAGGAAAAAGGTTAGGGTGCGTTTGGCAACCCTTTTAGTTTTCAATTTTTTGTTTTTAAGAAACTAAAAGTTGAAACAGGTTTATGTTTTCATAAAAACAAAAATAAGAAACATGTTTGGTAATATTAATTTGTGTTTCTCAAAACAAAAAACCGAGGAAAACACCTTTTTGTAGTTTTCATAGTTTACAAAAATTCTAAAAAAGTTTATGAAAAACAAAAACATAAAAACTTGTTACCAAAGAAGTTTTCTTCATTAGTTTTCAAAAAAGTAAAAACAAAAACCGAAAAAAAAAGGTTACAAAATACCCCCTTAAATATAGCCAATTTTAAAAGCAAACTCAAGATTTGCGGTGGTGGGTTTAGTTTTCGTCTGTACTTGTCTTTGATAAGTTCTTGTTTTTGGCACATAGCACACACTTCCACATTATGTTCTGTTCATTAGGCTCTTGTTGGCCTCCGTTTGTCGTCGTCTTCCCTAGGCCTCGTTGGCCTTTAACTTATGGCGATAGCATAGGTTATGTATTTTGCATGTGTTTCTGCAAATTTGTATGTTGTGTTCTGTTCTGTTCTGTTCTTTAGGTCCTAATTTGGTTTTCGCTCATTGCTGACGGTTCTTCATTAATGTAACGACAATAGCACAGATGTACGTTCATTATTCTTATTACTGCATTTCTTGTTATTCCTAAAATAAATATAAAAAAAAAAATGACACAACACGAAAGACATACACAACCAAAGAAGTAAGCCATTGATTATTGACTTTGATAACCAGCTGATCACTAACCTCTTAGTTAAGAAAGCGCACAGGTTGTCAATTAAGCTATAGCTAGCCTCCACTGATTCTTTTGTTATCAAGTTCTACAAATTATTAAAAATGGAAAGAAATTCATTGATATATATCTTTTATGAAACTTACGCAAAAAATCTAAATTTTTTTTAAGAGTTTTTTTTCTTTTTTAAAGTTTTCATTTTGTGAACGGCTATAGGACCGAAAGGAGAACGATTTTTCAGGTAGATAATTTGAACGGTTTTATGTTAAGCCCCTGATGAATCATAATCATATCGTGGGCTGTGGCCTAACTAATGCGTCATTTGATAAGTTCTATTACCAAACTAATAAACTAGTCTAATCATGGCACAATAAAAGTCAGACACATCATTTAATTATAAGTACTACTCCTACCAAACTAAACGGCTATTGAATGATGAAAGATGGAATTCGACTGGAAGAAGAAATGAATTAAATCAATCAAAATAGCCAAAAAAGGAAAAAAAAAACCGGAATTAAAGAGTTTTAATTGGTTTAGGCCTCTTTTTTGGCTTAATAATCCAGTTAGATTTTTTTGTCTTTATTCAAAAAAAAAATTTATTTGTTAGTTTTTGTCATTTTTTTTTGGACCATTACTTCGTCATGACAAAAAGAATATAAAAGGTAAAAAATTATTATCGTAACGAAAAAAAAATTAAAAAAAAGACAAAGGTAAGCTAATAAGCTAATTTTTTTGGTCTTTATTCAAAAACAATTTAGGTTTCGATGTTAATTTTATACTTTTTAGATTTTTGTTACCTTGACGTCACAATAGTCCATAAAAAATCAACGAAAAACCAAAAAAAATAAATAAGGACAAGCCACTCTTTGCTGCTTATTCAGCCAAAATAGGCCTTAATGTCTACTCATGGAGTAATTATCCAGTATTGGCACTGTACTAGTATTGCTCTATCTATCTCACCTACTTAACTATATCAAGTAGAAAGTGACCTAAAATGAGGAAAAATATCAAATCTCCATGCACATTGTCCTTTTTTTAATCAACACCATACACATATTGTCATTTGACGGGAAAATGCATGATCCACATTTCATTTGCTGAGCAAAAAAAAAAAATGCATGATCCACATTGCCTGCAAAAAGAAAATGACGTGCGCTAGAGTCTAAATCCTGTGAAAATGACATAGAAAATTGTGCCCTTCGTTTAAGGGTTTCATATTTTGAATTTTAATTATTGTTTAATTTTTCTTCAATTATTAATCTCATTTTTCTCTTATCTGTCTTCAATCATTACTTATATTTTCAATCACTATTCTGTTTCTCTCTACATTTATTACCTATAAATCCAAATCCAAAATTTCAAAATGAACGGGGTTGTGATGTTTTTAACTTTGGATGCAACCTTCCAAAAAAAAAAACCAAGAAACTTTGCATGCATGCATGTTGTTTTACATGATATCTTCATGGAAGAAATGCAAAAAATGTGTTTTCCAAAAAAACAAGAAACTTAATTTGCTTGCATGCGTGTTGTTTTACATGACATCTTCATAGAAAAATAGCAAAAATTGTGTATTGATATCTGTAAAAAGTGCATCGATATCGGTCAAAGTGCATTGATATCTGTGAAAACTATATATATTGGATGTCTAGTCATTTTCTCTTTATGTGTGTATTATCTATCTCATGCCCAATAGACTCACGTTAACGGGACCCTATTTTCATTATTATCTCTCCGGTAGATCCGAAATCGGGTACTTTAATTATATATCTTCCTTGTTTTATTTGTCCTACCAATTTTCCCATTTCATTTGATCCGCTTACCAAACCCTTAGCTAGGGGTAGGCATGCAGAGACTTAAATCCGAAATCTCCTGCGTGCTATTCCATATGAAATTTTGCTCGACTTTGATAATACCACTCCATGTGAAATCTTGCGCACTTTAATCAGAGCTCTCGCTATTCTGCAGTATGATTAGTGAGAGGCACGTCAATTGACCCAAACACCGGTCCTAGGCTCATATCTATTCAGGCCATCAACTTCTTGTCAATATACCCTACGCAGTGGACAGATCGAACCATGACTCATAAAGGCCCATCTCGAAAGACCGAATACTTAGATAGTATACTAATTAAATACTCTCTCAGTCTTTTGATCTCGTGTTGGACCACAACTTGGCCACACGTATTGAGAAGTACTGGAAATAAACAACTCAATCAAATTTCTCTTTGTCTAAATGAATAGGACAATACCTCTTTGTTTCTTTATAAGCGGATGTTCGGGTTAGTTTACACACACATTGACCAATTCTAAGTCCTTGAGGTTAACGATTGGTCGGACAAACCCTTCAATGGTTCACTGGCCCCGAGATTTGGAATGTTTGAATTCCGTGAGAATCGAACATACGATCTCATAGAGAACAAACACTTATTGTTTTTTTTCGTTTTTACTTGGACCAACCCCTTCGGGTTGCCAGCTGACTACCTGCATTGGCGATTTGTACATCATCAAGACAACAACACAGGCTGAAACAGCATATCTAGTTTTCTTTAATATGTTACTGAATTTTCCTCCCCGTGATCTCACTATCAATTAAGGTGGGCAGTCATGGGTCTACTTTGCAAGCTGGATGAACATACTTTTATGGTCCAGGACGGTTGGCTCCATCTTTTTCAAATAAATCGCCACCAATGTCCAATTTGACTTATTAAATTCTTTGCAAAGGAAGTGTATGAAACTCTCAAACGTCCTTTTAATATCTAGCCAAAAGCCAAAAAAATCCTTGCATCAAAGCTTTTAAGTAATAGTATCGGGGCACCTAACAGTAGCTGTGACCTGTGAACCGGTCCATGAAACACAAATAGATTGATACGTTACGAGAACGAGTTGATACACATGTCACATCTGATTTTCTATATCACAGGTGCATACAGGTATAATGGCATAGGATAAAAACATTATGTGTCGGTCGATAGACTCGATACGATATGTAACGGCTTCTGTTTATAACTTTGCCTTAGAGATACCGATACTTTATCATCCGACCGGTCACTCAAGAACCTTAATTAGTCGAAGTGCAAGGTAAACTGGTTTGGACATTTAGTGATAAAAAAAAAAAAAGTAGTTGAGAATTCGCGTGTCTGAAATGACGCAGAGTTGTGACTTTTAGAAATTCAGGATCCCAACTACTCTGGGATTTAACTAACAATATCGACATATAGTTTGAAGAACACCAATTGAAAAGCCAATTAATAAGCCATTCGAAGAATCAAATACCCAGGCATATGTTTGCATTCAATTAATTTATTAGTACTTATTTTTTAAGAAGACTTAGCGAAACGGAGCCGTGTGATAGGGTGGGACAAGTTAGTGTTCCTAGTTTCAAGCGTACGTAGTGAGGGAATCAAAATCGTTGTCCCTCAGGAATTACGAGTAAGCTGCAGGATCGGACACTTGGAGCTATCACAAGCTAAGAAAGATGTTAAGAATTGTTTAAGATCTTCCTCAAAGTGAGACTCTTCTGTGAAATCATCTCCTTTTCTACCGTGTTCATCTGAAAAATAACGTTTATTACATGATTTTACTGCGTTGTTTCCACTCTTTTATATCGTTGTTTCTATTCTGTGCTCAATGTGTTCAGAACGTGATTTTAAGGTACTCGCGAGAAATCAGGAAAAAAAAATAATCGGAAAGGTTTCATCCGAGCAGTTTTTGTGTGTTTTTTATCGAACGGTTCAAATAAAAACTGCTCGGATGAAACTCTTCCCGGTGATTTTTTTTGCTGATTTCTCGCTGGTACTCCTAAAATCATGTTCTAAACACATTGAGCGGCTCGGATCATTGAAATTTGAAGGGAAAATGAGAGAAATGGAGAGGTCCTTATAATAGTGTGTATATATATATATATATATATATATATATATATATATATATATACACACACATACATACATACATACATACAGTCCACTTCCTGTAAAAACCACATTAACTTAATAAAATGCAGACCTCCCTTTTCCGATCAAATTTCGATGATCCGAGCCGCTTAATGTGTTCAAAACGTGATTTTAAGGGTACCCTCGAGACTTCAGTAAAAAAAAAATGACCGGGAAAGACTTCATCCGAGCAGTTTTTGTTTATTTTTTATTGAACGATTCAAACATATATACAATCATTTTCAAATTAGGAGGTCCTAATTTTAACTAAAATAAGGACCTCTCCATTTCTCCCATATTCCGATTGAATTTCCATTAAGGGATTTCGTAACTTGTTAAGTTAAGGACCTTTTGAGTTTGACATTGTCCTCGATCAAATTTTGATGATCTGAACCGTTCAATGTGTTTAAAACGTGATTTTAAAAGTACCGTAGAGAAATCGGCAAAAAAAATGACTAGAAAGGGATTGATCAGAGCAGCTTTTTGTAAAAACGCTATAAATGCATTTTTATGGAAAAAATGTTCGGATCAAACCCTTCCCGGTCATACTTTTTGCTGGTTGCTCATAGAGACCCTTAAAATCACGTTCTGATCACATTGAGCGGCTCGGATCATCAAATTCGATCAGAAAATGGGAGGTCCTTAACTTAACTCAATAAGGGATCCCTCATTAGAAGGGAACTGATATATACACACACATACATATACATATGTACACTGGGCATCAAGTAAGGGCATCCACAAATAAGCAAAATGCGAATTTCCAACAGCAGGCGGTGGATCGTGTTTTCAATGGTCTGAATTTGCTAATGGTCAAACATGTACATATGTACACTGGGCTTCAGGTAAGGGCGTCCACAAATAAGCAAAATGCAGACTTCCAACGGCTGTCAACGATGTCCGCATTTAACTTGTTTGAGGACACACTTACTTGAAGCCCACTGTACATATGTATAGTTATAGTGTAGTCCATCCTTTGGTTTTGATTTTAGTATACATGTTTGCCACCACCACGTGAAAATCTTGGGTCCGTCCCTTCCTCTCTCTTTCTATATATTTTTGTTTTTTCGTTAAGTTTTGTATAAATAACCTGAGAGGCCACTTATTTCAGGTGTGAAAAGAGAAGCAGAGTGATATCAAATATGGACGGCTACTTCAAAAGCATATGGTAAAGAAATACGGGCCACCTACAGACCTACTGCTTGTTTGGCTTATTACTAATTTTCCTACAGTGATTTAATTTCTCATCAAGTTGATGACATCCTTATCCACAATGACTCTCAAGCTTCTTCTTTTTTTATAACCGGCTGTCTAGGCCAGTTTGCTCATCTCGATTAATTTCGGGACCTGAAATGAATTAACGATCAGATAAACTCTCCAGCGGCTCCAAGACTGGGCAAACCTCTATCGACCCCCAAGGTTTGAAATGTTTGACCTTCGATTCGTGAGACTCAAACATGCAATCTCAAAAGAACAAACACTTATCTTATTGCTTGATTTTCTCAATCCCTTCAGCCAAACCCTTGGGGGTTAATAACAGTGACTCTCAAGGGGTCAATGTTATTAATGCAGAAAAGGGTCACGCCAAAGTTGCGCAATTTTTCCTTCGTCAAGAAAGTCGGTGGAAAATCATCCCCAACTTGTAATTAATGCAGAAAAAATACTAGTAACAAGAAGAAAAAGAATATATGTGCTTTAATTTGTTAATAATCCAACAGAGTTGCTGAAAGAATATCTTCTTGCTTTCATACGCGTATGCAACCCCCCCGCCTTGATTGATCGCCTTGATTTCATCGAATTTGTATAGAGATTTTTAAAATTTGTACAAAAATTTATAACTTTTACGGAAGAGTATATAACATAAGATTGCTGATTTTGCCACTCATTTTTTGTTAACGTCAGATTCCCCGTTGGAGTCAACATCTTAATGGAAGCCGACAACAGGCATTGCAGAAGACTACAAAGAGCACGAAAGCAAGAGGATTTAACGGGTAGTTAATTCCCTTAAAAAAGCCAACTTGGACCTTTTTTTTGTTTTTATACAAATTTTAATCGGTAAAATTCAGTATTGCTAGAATAGTTAACACCATGGAGATAGAGTTGAACTATTGATCTCCTTTCTCCAAGTACATAAGTGCACCCCGTCAAGCTGTTGGGCCAAAGGCTTCTTGGCCGCGTTTGTTAGTTGCGCCAAACTTTTGTTGATGATTGATTTGTTTGGCGTGAGGAATTGAAAAAGTAAAAAACTATGATCGAAACTCAATTTTTCTCGAAAAAAGCCAAAAAAAGAAAAAAAGAAAGAAGAAGAGCCAAAAGTATTTTTTTTGGTGTGTTTTTTCCATAATTATTTACTTTGCCGATTCTTCTCGTCAAGACTAAAACTAATTAATAGTTTAAAAAAATTTAACGCAAAATTTACAAACACGGATAAAATATTGAATAAAGACATAAAAAAAAATTAAGTGGGAACTACCCCTGAAGTCATCTGTCCAGGGTGAGAAAGCATTAAAATAGAATACTTGAGAAAAAAAAGAAATGAAATCTTATGTAATTAAGCATACAAAAATGTCGTGTGATAGAATTGAATGGATGATCATAGAAGAATCGTTGTGCGGAGCATCGACAATGATACCCTAGACCCAAAGTTCACGATTATATGAAGACTCACTCACACAAGTATCGTACGCATAATGCATACACACGTTTCTATGTGTATGTGTGTCAGTGTACGTGTTTAAATTCATTTTGAGTAGTACAACCTAATTGCTTCGTTCTTGATTTAGCTATAGACTTGAATGATTGATGAATCTTAATTTATAACCTACGTTTCTCTGTGAGTTTTTAGGAAAATAGTGAAAATATATTGATTCAATGGCATTATTGCTGGCATTGGTAGCTGGAGGAAACTCATTGCATTTCAAGCCAATTTGTGGCCGGGTTGATATTGTTGGCTCCATAAATGGAGTGTTTTGCCTGAACTCAAAACCCTCTGCATTATCCCTTACCTCCACCATATCGTTGTGGAACCCAGTGACCAAACGGTTCAGAAACAATCTCCCCGGCCACCCCAACGCTGAGGCTTGAAATTGACAACTGTTTTGGGTTTTGTTTCAATGACAGGACGAAGGATTACCTCGACATTCATGTTGCAATTTTCAACAATCCCAACATTCAATCTCCTCCTATGGAGCTCTACTCTTTGAAAGAAGACTCGTGGCAAGAGATAGGTACTTTCAACCTCCAATTTTCCTTTAAGGTCGGTCAATGCGACTCAATCGTGGATATTCCACGATGTCCAAGACGGTTGTATTGTTTGATGTACCAAAAATTTTCATTGCAAACCAAAAGTTCCTTAATTACAGACTCTCTAGCCTCCAGGATCGACTTGACTTTAGAAATTATAATAGACATTGATGGGACAAATCAACTTCAGACCATCATCCGAAGAGGTTACATTAGACAGAGACTGATCAACAAACTTGACTAAGGCTGGTTCAAATAGAAGACCGAAAGACTTCAGCTGAGGAAAAGAAGAACAATTGCATGGTGCTCCATCGGCTGCAGAGTCGGAATATTGCCCAAGTTGATAGGATGAGGCTAGATAAGCGTAAGCTATTTAAGTAGGCTCATGAAGGGCAGGCTCGCAGCTTCGCTCAGTAGAAGAGCCTTAACTTTCCATTATATTAGTAAAGCGCTAGCGCCCAATTTATAATTAAAGAGGCTTTGAAGGGATGGGGGAAGGGAAGAAAACAAAGATGGCCACTCCTTTTAGGAGCAAATTCTCCCAATTAATATTAGGTCAGCGAATACTTGCACAATAATTTATACAAATGAACACATTAATTTTTTCCTTTTATTTTCATCTAACAACCCACATTTTCCTTTGAGAATCCTCCTAAAAATATGTATTTCCTTCTTTACATCTCTAGAATATTTCAAAACTCTCCACACATATCTAGCATATAATAGAGTTTTTTACAATCTTGTAGAATATTCCAAAAGAAAAATGTACAGTAATTCATTCTCATTTTTTGTAAGTATTTTATTGAATAACATGATCTTGCAACAAAAAGTTAGACGGTTTGATTAAGCACTTAGAAATGTCTAATTGAGATCGTATATTTTTAATAAACGATTAAAATTTTAAAATATTAGAAAATGGCTTTGACTATTGAAGTGAGACCTAGTATGGATTCTAAATAAAATTGATAATGTTCACCATATTTTTAGTTTTTGACAAAATTCTTGATATGCGCGTAATTGTATTAGCTAGTAGGCTCAACTGTATAAAAGCAATATTATTTGATTAAAGAAAAACTTAAATTATCAATTGAAAAAGAAAAAAACTGAAACTGAAACCCAAATAAAATGGTTGTGGGGCCCGTGCCCCGGTCAACCAAGGGTGGCTCCGCCACTGCCTACTATAACCTGCAGAAGGAAAGCCGTAGGGTTATATTCCCGTTAATTAACAGTTACAATAATCTTATTTGTGTAAAATTCGTGGAGTTTGATGGAGAGAGAACGCTTAAAGGACGGATATTCATATTCAATTATTTATTAGGGTTTTGATTAGGAAATATTTTGTTCATTAAGAGCATCCACATTTGTCTCTTTAGTTTCGCTCTCTACTCTAAACCAAAGTTGTCAATACTCTCTTTACTTTCTCTCTCTACTCTAAACCAAAGTTGTACCAGCCAACATACCGTTTTCACTACTGGAATGGTACGTACCGGTACCGGGCTGTATCCCGGTACCGTTCCGGATTTACCGCAATTAATATTATATATATATTTAATATATATCTACCATGTTTTAAAATTTTAAGTGTAAACATAAACAAAATGTAAAGTAAAAAAAAGAGAGAGAGAGAGAGAGAGAGAGAAGGTAATTTTGTACCGGCCGGAACACCGGAAAATGTCCGGAACAGACCGGTATTGTCCGATACGTCCTGTATTGGCCGGAATAGGCCGGTATTTCAACCGGAACTGATCTTGACTTTTTGCGTTCCGTTTAAGGACCGGTACGGTACGTACCGGCCGGTACGGAACGGATTTGACAACTTTGCTCCAAACTAAAGAGCCAGACCCCAAAAAAACCCCCAAAACTCAGCGTTATCAGCCTCGTGGGAATAACCTAAGAAGTAGCTCGAGCTACAGTTCCTCGTTGAAACACACAAGGAACTGTTCACTCGTTTCCTTTCTCCTGCCCATCTGCACTTCCATCTGGTGCCAAAATGGAACATAGAGCCACAAGTGAGAGTCATTCTCTCTCCCTCATCAGCTCTCACAATAAATCCATCGCTGGTAAAGTGATTTGGGATTGTTTGCTGGTTTTTTGGGGGTTGATCGGAGGGAATGATTTTGCTGGTGTGAGAGAGAGTGAGGTCGGTGGTTTGGGGTTTTATTTGCTGTTTTTTTTGGGGTTGATCGGAGGGGTGATTTTGCTGGAGAGAGGGGGTTCGATAGTTTGGGTTTTTTTGCAGCTGGTTTTTTGGGTTGGAAAGAGAGAGAGAGAGAGAGAGAGAGGTGGTTTGGGGGGTTTTGTTTGCTAGTTTTTTGGGTTGGGAAGAACCGAAGAAAGAGTAAAGTTTTGGTTTCGCCGGTTTCAAAAAAATTCTGGTTTTGCTGTTGTTTCTTTTTCTTTTTAGAATAAAGAATTAATATTTTTATTGAGATAATTTTAATATAGAGAGTCTGATGCAGTAGAGATTTTAAAAGTGAGTAGCTAAAGTAATAAAAATGGATTTTGAGGATTAATTTAGTCCAAAATTTGCTGAGTCTAGTGCGGATGCTCTAACTCTCATTTCTCAATCTTTATAAGTACGATGCAATCATGAAATGTAATAATTTGAGAGTTGATGAACTAGCCAACGGGCTTGTTGCCCAATGACTCTCCCTCACCTAATGACTCTCCGTCACCTATTTCACATGAAAATTGAAGGTTCGAATCTCGTCAGAAGCTCGAGTGCTTGGTGTGGTAGTTAATGCCTTTTGGATTTGCTCCACCTATATGCCGCTTAGTGGTACCCCATTCCCATTCCCATTCCCTTAATAGTAGGCTAAATATCTATCGTATGAAAAAAAAAAAAAAAAAGTTGAAGTTGAAGTTGCCAAAAAAAACCATTTGAGAGTTGAAAAATGTGTTATTGACTTCCTCACGTGGATCTATATAAGTTAGTAAGCAACACTACAATATACAGCCCTTAAATTGTACCAAAATTCATACTAATATTTTCACAGAAATTTATAGTATCGCATATATAGCAATTCAATACCGCAAGGTGATGGTATAAACTTACATGCCAATGTTAATGAATTCTTGTATAAATGTTACTAAGAATTAAGGTGGAATCACAAGGGTGGAGCTAGTCGGTGGATGGGTGTGGCATGTATCTGTATTTAAACGTACAATTTGATTTTTCACAGAGCTGATGAAAAGATAGTGATTTAAAAAATAAGTGATTTGGATTTATAAAAAAAAAAACATGCTAATGACTTTCATTTAAAGGCCACATGAGAATTGACTAAGCCTTTACTATTTTCTTAACAGAGAAACAAAGTCCAAGGCAAATCCTGACTTTACACTTAACATTTTTCTTCATATTTTTAGTAAAGAAACAATTTTTTTTTTTTTTGAACGCTAAAGAAACATAATAATAGCAGTGGACTTCCGTCAAACAACGGCACACCAGAACCTAGCTAAGTCCTTATCCCACCACTGAATGAAATAGAATGTGTACTTTACACACCCAAATGATGGTCTATATTGTAGCACTCTCGTGTTTTTTTTTTTTATATAGGCAACACAAGTTTTATTAAGAATACTTGACAAAAGGTACATCGAGAGAAAGGGTCAGGAATCCAACCAAGGGTTGAATGGAAAAAAACAAAAAAACAAAAATGATGTAGCACTCTCGTGTTAGTCACTTTAGTTGTATAACCCTTTTCTGTAAGTAAATGGATTAATTGTTTGACAATTAATTATATTCTTCCACGATAGGAGCTTTAGTTTGACCAAGAGTTTGTTTATGCTTTGGTCCAAGCCTCCAAGGCTTACTCAACCTTTTTATAATTATTATTATTACTAAATATCATGATTTTTGTTCATTCCTCGCTAGTTCATGTTTTATAAACAATTGAAATATATATATATATATATACTCATCCACGTACATGTGAATGCATGAGTAGTAAGTAGAGCTAGGTTTTAAATAATAGATCTTGAATATATACTAGTATTACAGACGAAACTCATGGTTAATGTGGCACAATTGATTTAAGTGAGGATTATAATCTGCACTTATTGTAATTTATTACATCAATAATTCATAACCAGAACGACTCGATCATCAGCTTACTATTGAAACGTCTCAAAATCGCGTAGTAATGCGTCACATGTGCACCATAGCTCTTTCCGGTAAATTCGCCTAAAATTGTGCTCAATTCAATGGCAAGTAGTTGGAAAAGATATATTTCGTATTCGTTAGCATGAAAATTGAAGGGGTGAGAATTAGCAGATCGAGTAAATGAGCTTCACTTTTCTCTTAATTAAGCTATAATTGTAAGATACATGTAGCCGTCGTTTTTGAATGTGGTGAAAATGAACGTAGAAATTAATTACCATAGATATTGTACTTGATCAACCAACCCAGTCAATAAAAAACAATTTTATCTTCCATATATATATATATATATATATATGAGTCCTCTTCTTATAAGGACTACCTTATTTTTAATAAAATGCGGACCTCCCTTTTCCGATCGAATTTCAATGATGCGAGCCGCTCAATATGTTCAAAACGTGATTTTAAAGGTACTCGCGTGAAATTAGCAAAAAAAAAGACCGGGAAGGGCTTCATCAGAGCAGTTTTTGTTTATTTTTTATCTAACGATTCAAATAAAAACTGCTCAAATCAAGCCCTTCCCAGGCATGATTTTTGCCGATTTCTCGTGAGTATCTTTAAAATCACATTCTGAACACATTGAGCGGCTCAGATCATCAAAATCCGATCGGAAAAGGCGAGAAATGGGAGATCCGCATATAAGGTCATTATTTTAAGGTCATTACTATATATATATATATATATATATATATATATATATATATATATATATATATATATTCAAGAGGCAAAGTCTGGAAATCTATTGTAGATTTTTCATAGATGCATACAACATACTTAGGAGGACGATAGACAAATTTTCTTCAAAAAAATCTTACGTAAACAATTTAAAAAACACATGAAAAACAATCTTAATATTATTAATTATAAACTTTTGAGAATAAAATCTACCATAATTCTGGGGAAATTTTGGAACTTAAATAATGGTGGTTGCCTAGACTCATCTACCCCTCCTCCGTTTTTTAGCGGAAATGTTGATCTAATTTTCTAACAAATCATTATATTGTAAAGATGTTAACTTGTTTTGACCAAGATGTGGTAATGGATTGATTAATTTGGTCAAAGCGAAATAATTAAGTCTTACTTTTAAGTTTTAATAATGATTAATTAGTCAAATTCAAGAATAAGATGGATGCGTATATACTAGTACTTAATTTAACTTGTGCATGGCTTCACGCCATATTGGAACACAATTTTTGAAAACTTATAAGGGGGCGTTCCACTTCCTTTTTAAATCTTCTTTTTCAAAAAAAAAAATGTAATTTTAAACTCAAATATAATGAAAATGAAAAATAATTTTTAATTTTTTTTGCATCGATCGTTTAAAAGATCTTAATGAAATCTATTAAACAAGATCCATATTGCTAATTAGTGCTCTAAATATGTTAATCATCCATATTGCTAATTAAAACTGTTGTTTGTTTTTTCCCCGTTTCGTATTTTGTTGACCATGCACAGAGAATGCTAATTAGTACTCTAACCATGTTAATCATCCTACCTACTATCCATAATCCATGCATTATGTTTAGTGAAAGACATTAAATTCTTTACACCGTCGGTGTAAACATTTATTTCCTCCAAATCAATTATATTGCGCCACGTCGCCGTATTTTATTGTTGGGACCACTGTTTTGCAAAGTGGCGCAATGTAATTGATTAAGAGAAAATAAATGTTTAATTTACACCGGCGGTGTAAAGAATTTATTCTCTTAGTGAAACGTTATTTTCAAACATAGCGGTTGTTAATTTGTTAAAAAGATATTGTTGAGGGAGACTTTCGGGGTTATAAGTGGAGCGAAATAAAAAAAAAAAAAATGAGAGTAGTAAGAGCATCCGCATCAACCTCTCTAAATTTTGGACCAAATTATACCTTAAAAACCCACTTTATTATTTTAGCTACTCACTTTTAAAATGTTTACTACATTAGACTCTTTACTCTTACTCTCTACTCAATTAAATATTCATACTTTTATATTTTCTTTATTTATTCCCACATTTCTGTCATAATTAAGTACGTATTTGCTCCTCATTTGGTTTTATGACTATCTTAGGGCTCATACATGAGAGCACTAGAGCCAATTTTAAATTCATTTAAATCGATGCAAAATCTTATTTTTCTGATCATATTATTCTAAAGGATCATAATTAATTTTGGTCTTTAGGGCGCTCATAATTAAGTATCTGCTTTTTATTTGGAACTCTGTAGAGCAAATACTTGATTAAGAGAGCTCTAGAGACAAAAATTAATTATGACCCTTTAAGATAAAATGATAAAAAAATAAGATTTTCGCATCCATTCAAACGAATTGAAAATTAATACACTGAATTTTTTTACAATACCATGAGTTGGCAGAGTGGGCATGAGAAAATAATAAGTGCTACTGCTTGACCAATGAGGTCGCATGTTCAAAACTCACGGGGCCACTGGGGTTATGTCCGGTCATTACTTTCAGAATCTTGGAATTAATCGAGATGCGTGCAAGCTGACCCGGATATCCGATTATAAGAAAATGGAATAATTGATTTTTTTTGAGATGCGTACAAGCTGGCCCGGTGATCCATTTACTAAAAAAGAATAACAGAATAGCCAATTAAAAAAAAAAACAGAATAACAAAGGAGTCATAAGAAGTGTAAATTAGTAAATAGTAAAATAATAAGTAAAGGAATGAATAGTGCCTCGTGGGAAATAAAGATGCACTGTAGCAAAGCTACTTCAATTGCAAAATAGAGAGGGCAGCAGTGAGGCTAATGCATGTGATTTCTGTCGGTTTGGCTCTTTATTATACAATGGAAAGGCAAGTAACGAGACAAATGTGGATGCCCTAAAGGGAGTGAAAATTTATTAGAAACTGTACTGAGGGTCCGGGGGTGATTATGGAAACCCTAAATGAACAAAGCCGATATATGTAAATGCATTGAAGGGTAAAAGGCAAATGCTAAAAACAGCCCAGTGGACTATTGGTAAAGTTTAAAAAAAATGTTGAGGTATGTGAATTGTGAAAGTGTTTTGAAAATAGTTAAAAAAGTATTAAAGTGTGTTTTTGTCATTTGCTTACACTTATGGGAATGATTTCGGTGTTCCCAGTCATTTTGGGGACACCGTAACTTTTGGCATAATAAAACCATTATAAGCATAACCAAATTCATTACAAGCATAACCAAAACCATTATAAGCATAACCATAACAAGGCATAACTTAGTTGGTTATGCCTTGGTTGATTTTTTGTTATGCCTTGATTGGTTTTTGGTTATGCCTTGGTTATGCCATGTTATGGTTCTATTATACTTGTAATGATTTTTTTATGCTTGTAATGGTTTAGGCATAACAGAACCATTACAAGCATAACAAAAATCATTACAAGTATAATAGAACCATAACATGGCATAACCAAGGCATAACCAAAAACCAATCAAGGCATAACAAAAAATCAACCAAGGCATAACCAACTAAGTTATGCCTTGTTATGGTTATGGTTATGCTTATAATGGTTTTGGTTATGCTTGTAATGAATATATATTAACAGCCCAATAAGTTATCAATAAATGGACCCTTTCCGTAGAGTTTTAAGAATACAATTGTAGAACAAAAATCAAGTATATACACCCGTGAACGGAGCGGTCCAATGCATGCATGATTAATTAAATAACTCCGGGTACAAGTGTTCCCCGGAAATATATTTTAAAATTGTGTGCCTAACAGTGCTAGCTAGTTTTTTTTTTGTTTTTTCTGATCAAGTATTGTGTACGGTTTCATTTTTGTCAAAATTCTGCTTGACGAATGGGCACCTTACTAGCCAAATCTTTGGATGGAGACACCTTGATTTTTGAATATAATAATGGCCTCAAGTAATTTTTTTTTTTTTTGATTATGGCCTCAAGTAATTTGATTCGACATTTTCATAACTTCCAGAATAAATACTCCTTCCGTTCGAATTTAATTGTCCCTAATTCTATTCTAACTGGCTAAAAAACGGGTTATATCTTAGAATCCGTAATGAATTTCATATTGAATATGAATCTTATTTGATAGATCTCGATTAGTTCTATAATACAACATATTCGAAAATCAATAGTTCTATAATCCGGACGGAGGGAATAAATCACTTCTTATACAGTATCTTGCAATTGAGAGAATCTATTCACGATTTTGAGCAATTTCAGCCGTCCGTTTTGAAAATCAATAGTTCAAATTTAAAATATAAAAAAACACTCTTCCAACCAATAGTTTTTGTTTTTTTGTCAAAATATGCACTGCAAACCTCCTTGATACGGCATTAAGCAGTATGTCAAATTTCTTTAGTCAGTTCAATAGATAAAATAAAATAATTTCTACCAACCACACTGATGTTTCCAATTTTTGTTATTTTGTGGGTTATTTTGACTATTGAACCAACCGTCATTTATGAATATAGACTAGTTCATATGATGAGTCTTGGTCGACCAAATAAGTCATTTGGCGTTCGGCCAAATAAGTCATTTGGTTTATTTTTTTGTGCTTATTTAAATTTTTTTCATATCACTTAGTTTATCATTAATTTTTTGGGGATTATTGCATCCTTACAACAAAAGAAATCTAAAAAGTAAAATTTTTTGACCAAAATCCAAAATTTTTGAATAAAGACAAAAATAAGTCAATAAGCCAATTTTTTCGTCTTTATTAAAAAAATGAATTTTGATCAAAAAAATTTACTTTTTAGATTCCTCTTGTCGTGAGGATGTAATAATCCCCAAAAAATTAACGATAAACCAAGTGATACGAAAAAAATTTGCATAAGGACAAAAAAATATGCCAAGTGGCTTATTTGGTCGAACGGCCCTCCGGATGACTCAATCTAGGCCTGCTAATTACGTGCGTCTCAACTAATTTTGGAAGACTAATTTTATCGCCCACTTGCAGGGTCTCGATTAACTGTGCAGACTGACCCCATAGAAATTGATAGCACCCGACTACCCGAGAGATTTCGAAGCTAAGATCTTAGCTAGGAGGGAGCAAACCCCAATGCATGTACAAGGCCTTAACCACTAGACCTACCCCTTTGGATTACTAACTATGCTAGCTAGGATAGAAATAATGTAATTTCTTCACTTCATTATCATCTTTTCCTTTTGCGTTCAGATTCTCTCTAGTTCCATGTTTTGGACTAGACGGGATAGATCAAATCTGAATCATATATGCATTGGCATAATCAATAGCTTGGATTTGCTCAAAGACTTCTGCAATAATGGACAATCTAGATTTTGGATTGTCTCGTAATTTGGACTATAGAAGATCCAACTCCTTTTATCCCCTTAGCAAGTCTTTTCAAAAAACCAATTGGGGTTAGCTAAGTCGGCCAGGACTCTAGCATCTTATTAGGAGGTCAAGAGTTGAAGTTTTTCCACCTACGTGTTGGTTTCAGTTATAAGACTTGATTATCTTGTGGACTCTCATACAATGAATGTAGTATTCCATGATTTGTACTTTGTACTTTATACATGATGTAATGATCTCTCCTATCGATTGACAAAAAAAAAATTCCCTTCAAAAATTCATGATCCAAAAATATTTAGCCGTTGATTGTTGAAGCCATTGGAATTCAAGCATTAAGCCATCAAAAGGTGGATGAGCTTGAATTTCAACTTATTCCGTGGATGGAAATTGTATTAGGCCAGGCTGGTAGGTGCAAATCAGCCAAGACGAGTTGAGAATGGGGCTTTCACACTTACTAGATTTGAAATTGACAGAAGCTTGGGTTTCTTATTAGTTGAGGTGAGGAGCTTTCGTTAGGCCGATCCCGAATAACTTGATTTTTTTCAATAGTACTAGCTAGCTTATCGATTTGTATGGTATTCTTAAAACTTGATTTCAAAATTTAACATCTTTGAAAAATATGCTTAAACTTGATTTGTTCAGACAACAAACCGCGAATGACACACGGGTCAAATTTGAGTAACTTGTGGTTGGACATTTCTTGCTCCTCATTTGTTTTCTATAATAAAACAAAACAAATGTTGTTCATTTATTTGCAATTTGATTTCTCTTAACTCAACCTTTTTTTCTGTATTGTTTACTATGATACTCAAAGTATGTTGTTCTCCTTCACAAGAAAAGAAGACCCTAGATAGTACTGAGCCGTGATTGTCGGAAAGATATAGTAGCAAAAAATGAAGTAAAATTGACGTAAAGAAAATGAAAATTTATTTTCCTTTATGTGATTTGCCGACAAATGATTCCGCCGGGAAAATAAATTTCTTGTGTTATGTAAGATCTCTATTGCAATAAAATATTTTTCAGTGAAAAAGTTAAAAGTTACAGGTTCTTCACTTTTGTTGGTAACTGACAACTAGAGAAATTTACAGAAAAGTCAACATTGCAGGCCCATTTTTGGGCCTCGGCCCATCTCCTACTACAAGGGATACGTCTGTGAGGCCCAGATACTCAGCCCACGCAAGTTGTGATTATAATGAGCTCTTCTTCCTTATGTAACAGTGGGCCTCACGCATCCAATAAGGAGTCGGTTCAGCGGTAAGAACTTGAACCCGGTTGCATGAGGCTCGGGTAACCGGGTTCGAGTCCCCGTAAACATGCTAACAACATCATCGACGCCTAATAGGGCTTTATTTACGGTCTCAATGCAGGTGCGATGAAATTCTTTACGGGTAATGGCAGATTTGACAGAGTACCATATTTACGGTCCTATTTCGTACACCTAAAATGAGTGGGCCTTGAATTTCATGGTAGACTATCAATCGTGATCATGATCAAAGGAGAGAGTTCCTCTCATAGAATTGAATAATTTTTTTATCACAATTATTCAATAATAAAGGAGAGACTAATTAGCAAACATGTTTTATGATATTTATGTTAGCACATACGCAAAAACGGTACAGAATGAACTCTAAGGTTGGTGTCTTTTTATTTAACTTGACGAGAATTTTGATTCGGGAATTGAAGTGTTTTTAGGGGTGTTTTAGGTAAATAATTGAGTTAGATATATATTTGTATTTGTTAGTTTTGTGTTGACTTTTTGTGAATTATTGAATCGTTACGACTAAAGATATTTAAAAATTACTCCTACAAAGTTATGATAAAATTTTTGAAAAAGTTCACTTAAAATAATTCAAAACAGACAAAATTTTCTTTGATTTATTTTGTCTTTATTAAAAAAAATTAGTTTGATTCAAAAAAATTTAATTTTTTGATTTTTTTGCTCGTCGATATTAATAATTAAAAAATTAACGTAACTTAAAAAAAAAAACAGAAAAATAATCTGGCCAAAACACTCCTATCACATCACAAAAAATAATACTACTTAGTGTTTATAGTATTGAGGCTCCGTTCAGAATACTTCTTAAAAAATAAATACTTATTTCATATTTTTAAACTCAAAAATAATGTAAATAATAAATAAATTTTCAATTTTTTTTGCACTGTATAAAATATCCTAATAAAATCAATTAAACAAGATCCATATTGATAGAAAAATTACTTATTTAAATACATATTTTTTAAACTTAAAATTACCTTCTTAAAAAATAAATATTTATTTTCGCACGGGGGCATGCTTCAACACAAACAAAAATGTCACCCAAATAATACTCTACCCTTGTTTTTTTGGATAAACCCCAACCAAATAATACTCCATGCTTGAATAAATTTGTCAACCCAGGGGATGAGATTCACTGATCGACTCACCACCGGGCTAGGCTACTGCTAGATTCCGTCATTCAAACATTCGTCCGATCTCCCAAACCCTAATTTTATACCACCAGATCAATATCCATACATACATACACTATAGACGCAACCCTAGTTCGAGATGGAAGAGTACCCGGAGGAGCTGCGAACGCCGCCGGTGGCGCTGGCGGCGGTGGTGGGGTGCCCGGAGCTACACACGGCGATCTCCACGCACCTCCACTCCGAGCAGCCGCCGATAAACACCCTAGCCCTACCGGACTTCTCGAAGATCTCCGTCATCGCCAAGAGGGCAAAGGAGGGCTCTGAGGCAGGCCAATTCAGCGGCATTTTGAAAAGGGATTGGCTTCTGAAGCACCGCACCATGGTGCCGGCTGTCGTCGCCGCGCTTTTCGGCTCCGATCATGTGAACGGGGACCCTGCCCAGTGGCTTCAGGTCTGCACCGATCTCGAGAACCTCAAGTACGGTTTCGTTTCCTCCTTTCGCTTTCTTTTCAGTGTATAGAATCTGTCAAGTGTTCATGTTTGGTAAAATAGTGCACCCGCATTTTGCTTATGATTGAATTCAATACAATTAAGTGACTTTTTGAGAATATTTGTGTGATGTTGGTTGTGTATTTGTGGGCAGAGCTGTAATTAAAGGAAGGAATATCAAACTAGTTCTGGTTTTGGTTGTGCAGTCCACTTCTAAGGGTAAGTTGTCTTATTTACAGTACGGATCCAATGAAGAACTATCATATTACAGAATAACTGAATAACCTCTGATATAAATCATATAATCTCTAAATTTAAGGGTTTGCACCCCAAATAAGTAGAAGTTTGCTACCTTAAAGATAGAATCATGGATCCGTTCTTGATACAGATGAAATCAGTGAAGATCGAATGATTGCTCTGCGAAAGCGTGCTGAAGTAGATTCCAAGTACATTGTTGTCTTTGAGCCGAACAATGCAATGGAGCTAAAGCAATCCCTCAGCAGGCATGGAGCTTTTCTATAATGTTCAAATTTTATTCTTCTCCTGCTATTTGCTACACATTTTTGTTAATCTATGGAAAATCTTTCGCAGGCTGGGGAACACATTCTCAGAATTAGCAAATACATATTACCGGGATGAAGGACGAAGGATCAAAGCACGTCTTGATAGGAAGAGCCTCGGTTCTGTAGAGTTGAGTATCCGCTATTGCTTTAAGGTTTGAACATCGACTTCTCTTGATTTATACCTAGGTGCATAAAGGCTATAAGGTGCATTGTTGCAGTTCTTTTTCTGTGACTATTTCATATTCAATTTTAAGCAATAAATGAAAGTATAGTTTCATTTCCATTGAGCTGACCAAAAAACTTGCACTTGGAAGTTTGCACTTATAGCAGCCGTACATGTCACATGAAAAATCCACCATGAAGGCCTTAATAGTGGTTTCTATCAGTATTTGGAGACTTGCAGTATAGATAATGTGAGGGTGGTCAGTGTTCTGACATGGTACAAAAGATGACCTTAACCAATGGATCCTACAAAAGATGACCTTTATGAAGCGATTGATTCAATGGATTTAGAATTATATTCCATGTTGCAATTATTTTTCTTGTTTACTCCTGGATCAAATTACGAGATGTTGGTGCCAATAGCTTGATTGCCTTGAGTTCTATGCATCATTTTGTGCTCTGTGAGCTTGTATGCACTGTTCATTGGTTATCTAAACCGTATGAATTGCTAGGTTGCTGTATATGCAGAGTTTCGGAGAGACTGGGTTGAAGCTTTGAGGATGTATGAGGATGCATATAAGACATTGCGTGAGGTATGTGTTTCATATTAGCTATGGCCCATCTTATAAGTAGTCTTGTTAGTTTGAGTCTTTACCTTCTGTTGCATCGACTCTGCACATTTGCTTTTCTTGTGGAGATTCCTGTGTTGGATTTTATATCAGTCATGTTTCTCTATCCAATGCTATGAAGCACTGACACTAATAGAGGCCGGCGTGTCCCCGTGTCCGACACGGGGGACACGGTCAAATACGTATGGGACACGCCACTTGGTGTGTCCAATAAATTTAATTAGTTTTTTTTGGGGGACACTTATAGGCACACACCAAGGGGCAACGGTTAAATATGCAATTTTTTAGTGTGTGCGTTTGGGGGGGGGGGGGGGGGGGGGGGGGGGGCGGGGGATGTGTATTTGTTCAAATATTTTGGGTTAAAAGTATTATATGACATATATATATGATAATTGTTTATATATATTGGAGCTTCTTGCTTATTCAGCTAACTATATTTCCACTCGTATAAAATTAATATATTTTTTCTTCCGTGTCCGCTGCAGTGTCTATGTCCCCATTTTTTGAGAAATCCCGTGTCTGTATCCATGCTACATAATCCAACGAATAAATAATAGTAATAATAAAGCTGATACTTTCCGCTCAAGTCATCACAAGTATTTTAACATGGATAGCCTCATCCTCGGTCTTGATTGGATGATCATATTTGGCGCATGAACCTTTTGTGCGGTAACATATAGAAGAGCATATAGTGGTTTCTTCTGCGTATCTTCGGGCTTTGGAATTGATACTGGAAAGGTTCATGCATGAACTGAAACTACTGTCTCTACTTTTTGGCTCAGGGAATAAGCTGTATACAGTTTCGAGTTTCCTAAGTTTATGAACTCCAAAATATAGCAAAATTGCCTAAAGCTGCATCAGAAAATTTATTATCAACATGAACCAACTGTTGCATTGTCATGGTTGCTGTTAGTTTATCTTTATATGTGCATTGAAGCTCTATTATGGTAACCCCATCTTTCTGGTGGACACTTATGTTATATACAGATGATTGCGACATCAACAAGATTACCCCCAGTTCAGCGATTAGTTGAGATTAAAACTGTTGCAGAGCAATTACACTTCAAGATATCAACGTTGCTCCTGCATGGTGGGAAGGTTGTAGAAGCAATCACATGGTTCCACCAACACAACGCTTCTTACAAGAGGCTCGTGGGAGAGCCTGAAGTTAATTTTCTTCATTGGGAATGGTTAAGCAGGCAATTTTTAGTTTTTGGCGAGTTACTAGAGACAAGCTCTGCTTCCATCCAAAGCACGTCCTCTCCAGTTTTAGGTGCTACAGATAGAGTGAGTGAATGGGAGTTGTCTTCAGCTTATTATTATCAGGTACATGGCTTACATGCTGAACCTTCCGATTTACAGTCATCTTTTTCTCAAACAAGACTTAGGCTTGTGATATCCTTTCGTGTGTCTTAGACATGCCATTGTTTCGCGTACTTTACTCATCACTGTAGGACTTTGATGCATGTCAGCAACCATGGACACCTGTTTGGAATTATGGAGTGACCTACAAAGGTCACTGCACAACAATTATCTTTAGGGCAGTGGTAATTAGTATCATCACTTGGCTCAACTGCTTAGACTACAATTGGACACTCTTTTGTGAGCTCAGGACAACGCAGGGGCAAATGGTTAGGATGGTTTCATAGTTAGAATCCTTCTGCAGCAGCTTCGCTGATTAACTCAATAGTGGGGTACCCCATGAACTTGTGGCACAACCCTCCCTCCTGCAGAAGGGGTGCATAGCCTTGATTGATTATGTAGAGTTGAGAAGGTTTCATATTTCCTATGTATAATATCCTTATCATTTCATCTTGCAACAGTTAGCGGCTCAGTACTTGAAGGAGAAAAGATCTTGCTTGGAACTTACTCTGTCGATGTCAGAAACTGCTACTGATATTGACTGTAACGCTGAATCTGTTGCGCCTTCAGTTTACGTGGGCCAATTTGCTCGTTTACTTGAGCAAGGGGATACATATGTTATGCAACCGTAAGCCTTGTTGTTATCCGTGATGATGCCCTCTGATTTGTATCATTTCTACTCTAAAATGCTGATATTTCCCTATTGGCCATGCAGTCTTTCTGATGAAGAGTATGTCCGTTATGCTTTAGCTGAAGGAAAGAGATTCCAGGATTCCTCCGAAATTATGGCACTGCTTAAAAGGTCTTTTGAATCATACACTAATTTCAATGCCCAGAGGATGGCCTCTTATATTGGGTTCGAGATGGCCAGGGAATACTTTGCTGTGAATGATTACCCTAATGCAAACGAGATTTTTTATAGTATTGCAAGTTTTTATAGAAAAGAGGGTTGGGTCACTTTATTATGGGAGGTCTTGGGTTATCTACGAGAGTGTTCAAGGATTCTTGGTAAAATGAAGGATTTTGTGGAGTACTCCCTTGAAATGGCTGCGTTGCCAGTATCATCTATTGCCGGCGTCCAATCCTTAGGTTTCAAGGAATGTGGGCCTGCTGGCCCTGCAAGTTTCTCACAGAGAGAAATCATACACACTGAAGTGTTTGGGCTTGTCCGAGGAGAAACTGGTCTGGTGTCAAATGAAGGAAACAATAGTTTCAAAGTAACTGGTGATCAACCCCTTCGTCTTGAGATTGATCTTGTTAGTCCCCTCAGAGTGGTACTTCTTGCATCAGTTGCTTTTCACGAACAGATAGTCAAGCCCGGGGCACCCATTTCAATTTCACTGTCCCTTCTGTCACAGTTGCCGCATACCGTAGAGATCGATCAGTTGGATATCCAGTTCAATCAACCTGTGTGTAATTTTACTATTGTGAATGTCCAGAGACCTAAGTCGGATGAAATCTCTGATGGTCAGACGGACCAAAGGGTTGAAACTGCTCCCGTTCTGGCGCTTTCGACAAATAAATGGCTACGGCTAACGTATGACATCAAATCAGGTAAGCCAGTTATTCTTTTCGTGATTGCTAATGGGTGGGGTTTTATTTCTTTCTGTTTTCAATAATCATGTAGTACATTTCCTGCATTATGTCACTAATTGGTCCTCCAGGATGGGTTGAGTTTTGAACAAAAAAAGCACGGGCAGTCTTGTTGACTTTTGGTGGTTAACAATTTCCTTGTATACCCACCTTTATTGATTACATGTTTATGTCCTTGCTGCTTGGTCTCCGTCTAATGAACTCGTGAACCACTGGACTTTCCTGTGCTTATACGTAACAACTTGTCTGTTGCAGAACAAAGTGGAAAGCTTGAATGCATTTCTGTTGTTGCAAGATTGGGACCTTACTTCACTATCTGTTGCATGGCCGAAAGCCCTGCCTCATTGAACGACTTACCACTTTGGAAATTTGAAGACCGTATGGAAACTTTTCCAATCAAAGATCCTGGTCTTGCATTCTCTGCTCAGAAGGCCACTCAGGTTGAAGAACCGGACCCACAAGTGGATGTTAAACTAGGGGCTTTAGGGCCTGCATTAGTCGGTGAAAATTTTGTTGTACCTGTTACTATTTCAGCTATGGCCCACGCCGTTTACTCCGGTGAACTGAAGATTAACTTAGTAGATACAAGAGGCGGTGGCTTGCTCAGCCCAAGGGAAGTAGACCGGACTTCTGCAGACAGTCTTCATGTTGAACTCCGTGGCATATCTGGACTTCAATGTGAAGACGAATCTCAATTTGGTATTGAAAAAATCCGGAAAATTCAGCATTCTTTCGGTTTGATTTCTATTCCGTTTCTGAAAGAGGGAGACTCGTGGTCTTGTAATCTAGAAATCAGATGGCATCGCCCTAAACCGATCATGCTTTATGTTTCTCTAGGATACTCTCCACATAGCGATGACCTAGGCACCCAAAAAGTTCATGTCCACAGAAGCTTGGAGATAGAAGGAAAGACCGCTGTTGTGTTTAGCCATCACTATATGTTGCCTTTCAGGCGGGACCCATTGTTGCTTTCAAAGCTCAAGGTGGGTCCCAATTCTGATCAAATGCCATCACTTCCTGCCAATGAAACTAATGTACTTATTGTTACTACGAAGAACAATGCGGAAGTGCCATTGCGGTTACTCTCTATGGTTATTGAGGTAGAAGATGACAGCGATAGCGGGAACTCTGCCACAGTGCTGCAGTCGGACCCTTTGGAAACTTCACTCCTTGTGCCGGGAGAAGGATTCAAGAAGGTTTTCCCAGTTACTCCTGAGGTAAATGCTCCCACGCTTAAGATGGGGACAGTTTGTTTAAGATGGAGAAGAGATGGTGGTTCTGCTTCAACTGAATCTGAAGTTGTGACCAAATATAGACTTGGTGATATTAAAGTGGAGTTGCCGCCGTTGGTTGTGAATTTGGAGTGTCCACCTCACGCCATCCTTGGCAAACCCTTCACGTATTTTGTTAGGATTCAGAATGGGACACACTTGCTTCAGGAGATCAAGTTCTTATTGGCAGATTCACAGAGTTTTGTGTTATCTGGGTCCCACAATGATAGGGTTTTCATTTTGCCAAGGTCTGAGCATATTCTCAGTTACAAGCTCGTTCCGTTGGCCTCAGGTTCTCAACTTCTTCCCAGAGTTTCCGTGACCTCTGTGAGATATTCGGCTGGGTTTCAACCCTCGGTTGCTGCATCCTCCATTTTCGTGTTCCCCTCCGAGCCTCATTTTGAGATGACAGATGTGGGAGTGAGGCCAGAATCTATTACAGCCAAGTAGATACTATTATAGACCTGGAAACTCTGCATAAATTGGGTGTTAAGGAGAAACAGTAGTTGGATTGCTCGATGTATCCTTCTTGTGAGTGCATGACTCTGGTCGATTGCTTGATGGCTGGATTTACTGTTTGTCAGGGAGCAAGAGCTTTGGCACTCTGTATTTTTTATAGTGAATTTTTGGGATGCTGAATTTTGGGCTAGCTTCTCAAGCACATACGTATATGTTGCCCCATCTGGGGAAGTTTATGTCCAATGCCTTCTTTCTAGCAGAGTTGTTTACTTTGTTAGAATTGTGATTCTTTATGGAGATTGTAATAAGAAATGTTAGGAGGTTTGAGCAGGGGAGACGAGATGGCAAACATGGGCCGCTAACTCACGTAATCTACGTTGTTTGCTTAAAAATTCCTTATTGTCATTTGTCACAGGAATCAGCTTTTGCACAAATTGCGGGAAAATCAATAGCTTTGAACACCCTTAATCACCACCCACTCATGCATGCACTTTACATGATTAAGCTTTATTTGATCACGGGATGGTTAAGGGTGTTGGAGCATTATGCGACTATGCCCCAGACAGTTGAATGGTTAGTCATGTAGCATGCATTTGCCGTTGGCGACTTCACCTCTTGGTTTCCACCCCCTATCCAAATCTGATATTCTTATTGTTTTCTGGTAGAAGGCAAGACTAGTGGATTAATGGAGCTACTAGGAATGTTGATGCTCGAACTTAATGCCCACGATCTCATGGATTTCCAGTCACTAGTTTACCAAACAAGACAGATCGTATGATCCAACTCAAACCACAGGAGTTATGACCTACATTTTAACTCCACTCTTAGGCATGCTCAATGCATCAGGGTAAGAGGAGCTGCCCAACTGCTTAGTTACAAGATGACTTGATGTTCGGTATCGGAATTTTATACATAGTTTCTCCACAAATTCCCTGTAACGCTATAGATACATGTAAAGAACAAGCTACGAGATCTTTACAGCAATTTCAGGTTTTGATTTCAGAGCAAAGATGAGTTTAAATCCATCGCACCGCAAGTATCAGCCACTAAAGAATTTAAGGAATCTCAAGATGCTCCAGGAAGATGATAATACATAAAAATAAAAGCTCGAACAAGTGAGCACTGCTGTATTTTACTGTAAATCCGCAAAAAAATTGGTAGAAGTGCTGAGGCCTTGCCTGCCTTTTCTCTTGGTCCCTGCAGAGCCAAAACAAGAATGTAACGACCAATTACTGCAAAATATACCAAAACAGATAGATACATACGTACATCAGTAGAAACGTACAGCTTATGTGTGACTTGTATATAACTTCTATAGAAAAACGGACACAACCATAAAAAGACACAAATATGAAAACATTAATTGGCTTATACTATATGTACACAATAGGCGATCCATAAAAGTTAGAAGTCTGGGTAAACACGTGCATATCAATTACTCACAGCTTATGTGCGACTTGCATATAACTGCGAAAAACGGACAACCATAAAAAGACATAAATATGAAAATATTAGTTGGCTTATACTATATGTACCCGATAGGCGATCCATAAAAGTTAAAAGCCTTGGTAAACACGTGCATGTATGCAAGAAACATACATGTCAAGATATAGAATCTCCAGCATAGTACCAGTCACTACCACCACCAACTTTAGTCATAATTGTATCCACAAATCGATAGATGCCCTCCGTGGTTTTGCAAGGACAAAAATCATTCATCGGTTTACGCTATATCAACTCCCATTAATAAATTTTTAAGAAGTACATAACATCAATGAACAATCGTGTAAAATGCAGAAATTGGATTACTAATACATTTAGGATAACAATTTAAGCGCCATGTATCCTCAATGAAACTAGCCATGAGCGGATCTCAATCTTAGTTCTTCCAATGGGGTAACAGGCAAATGGGAATTTTAACAGGATGGAGAGAAGCAAACAACAGGCAACCCGGGCCAAGTATCAGGTGTAGAACATTGCTCGAACAAATGCATAAATGATGGCTTACATTTACATTTCCAGTTCTAGTCACGCCACACATACGGCACTTTAAGTGGAAAACTATGACTGCAGAAATGAACAATAAAGAATGCAAATTCCATTAAAGAGATCTATTAGGTTAAAAATTAAGATCGTTACATAGACCATGTGATTTATGCAGCTCTGTTTCCCTTCAATTCAAGCCAAAACTGCCCAATGGATTGGGAACTCTTGTTGATGGTCCAAAACTTGTCTACTCGCACATAACTTCAAGCTCGGGAAGACAACATCCCCACCCAAGATCTCCTTTATTATGTGATAGATAGTATCTTTCAATTGCTAGGATCTAGTACTACTATTCCCAAGTGCATTTCATGAGAAAGGCTTCCGGTTTAAACTTTAAGGACACATTATTCTGAATTACCATAAGATTATTTTCCCTAATTTTTAGAAGAATTGTCAGATAAGTTTGAAACTCTAAAAATACCTTTGGAAGATTTTGGAAGACTATCATCCATATCCATCTCGTTTGCCCCGTCACTATCACTGTCTACAACAGCTCCATGACTATTTAGAGTATTGGCAGAACCTCGCAGTAAATCATCCATATCCCAGAACTATAGGGAAAACAATGTAGATAGTAAAATTTCTGATTAAAATAAAAAAATCCACATAAGAGGGACAGAAATCCACATGCCTTCAATGTGTTATCATGCGATATGCTGCCCAGATACTTTTTATCATGAGAAAATGCTGCAGGACCAAACAAATAAAAAGAGTAAGAAATGCTCCAACTCTTCTTTTTTTCTTTTAACCAGAAAGAAATAATCTAACTTGAGCAGGGACAGAACCAAGTTACAGTGAAAAGCTTAAAAGAACATCTTCCAATTGCTTAGCATATTATAGGGTATAACCATGCAGATAGACACCAGTCATTGTAACCATGTGGTGAAAAAATTAACCATGGCAGATGATATTATGATACATCATACAATATCTGGACAGGCGCACCCCAAATATAATAACTTTTCTGCAAGTCCCAGCAACATCTGAAGGTGGTAATGGTCCAAATACTAACAAAGGTATTTCAATTTCTTGCTTGAAAAGAAGCAAACCCATACCAAGACGTTCAACGGGATATTCTTCTGAATGTTGCGCAATGGGCTGTATTATTCTGTTTGGTAATATGCCTACCAGGCTAAAAGCACAAAACAAGAGGATATTAGAACTACCAAAATGCTGTCATAGATTTAATGAAAAAAGAATCATATCTTCCAGAGAGTGTTCTCACCTGATGAGTCCATTTCCAGATCCAGCAATAACTCTTTCTTCATCAAGCTAAGACGAGAAGAACAGTCATTATTTTAAAGTACAGAGTACATCGCAAATCTGATTTGAAACCCAATCAGCTGAAGAGTCAAGAAAATAGTGATTGAGACACTCACCTTTAACAATGCGTCAACAGGGTTTCCGGATAGATCAACAAAGCGATCACTGAAAAACAAGAATGACCATCCGACAGAAAGAACATGAGAAGTTCAAATAATGAAAACATAAAATTAGCAGAAATTCAGAATCTCCTGTGGATAGGAAAGAGACCCTCATCTACACCCATTTTTGCAGAACTTACAAAATATATAGACTAAAATGAATCACCTGCAGTCCCTGAAAAATCCCCAAGAATACAATAGTAGTGTTCCATTTTGTGAACCACATATGACTTTTCGGCCATTCTGATTACAACAAATTACTAGTCAGCACAGTAATAGCAAATATATAAACCAACACAACGGTTTTACAAAAATGTTCTCTTCTCTTATGTTTGATTAAATTATTTCAGAAAGCTTAGTGCTCCATCTTTTCCTCTAGGACTTACATAAGCATGAGATTAAATAGGATGACTAGAAGGGGAAAGAACTAAATAAACCAAGGCAATTGTCCTCCAATACTAAAAGATAAATCAGGTCCAATTTCACCAAACAAAATGCAGTTTATGTTTGTTGCAGCTTTTATGTCACATTACAAATCCTTTGGAAAAGAAAACGTGTATCCTTTTAGTGACCTTGTGAATCTATCAACTTGTTGAGAACACAATTATGTCATTTACCCAAAACAGGCATTTTTTTGTCAGGAGTCAGGACCACGTTCAGTAAGGGAGTAGAAGACCAACAAGAATTAATGATACCAAACTTGGCAGATTTAGCGCAAGGAGAAAAAAATTATAATGGCACACCAACTTGATACCAGACGTGATGTCTGGAAGCATGTTAGATGTGTAAGTACATGTTCACAGAGAACATGTCTGCATAATTGTGTGCAATACATGTTGCCAAAGAAAAAAGTTTGCATAAACATGAAGGCAGTGCAGGCCTGGGGGAAGAGAAAGACTATTTTTTATACGAAAAAGTTGACGTATTACCTTCATGATTACCACAGAAAGCAGCTCGTCTTCAGAAAATTCAGATCGTGTTTGAAGCTGTGATTAGCATACAGAAAGATGGATCCAATGAATGAAGCAAACATTGATAGCCAAAAGAGTCTATAAGCACAATATTCTTGAATCAAACAAATCAGTCAGAAATTCAACAAAACTACCTTGCTGCTCCGAAGATTGCAAACAGAGAGAGTCCCGTCTCCACTGAGTAAGTACAAGAAAATAAGGCAAAAAAATGTCAAATAAAATCAAACGTAAATATCATGAAGTCATTCAACATGATTTGAAGAGTGGAAAATGCAGCATTCAGGCAAAAGAATCGCCTACTAGTACCCATAAGGAAGATAAAAAACGATAGATTGGCTATAGTGCACACTCACACTCACACACACACACACACAAGAAAGAAATCCCTGCCACAGATAAAGTTGTAAGAAGTTACATTCCTCAACTGAACTTCAAATCCGAATAAAAAACGCATAGAAACATCCCTTATTAGTTCTATTAAACCTTCACAAGCAGCTATATAGAGTTGCAATCACGTCACGTGGCCATTCTTTAGTCCTAACTTTTATCTAGCGACCTTTGCTACAGATTCTCCTTGTATGGGGTTGTAGATGCCTAATAAAACTTATAAAGTCAAGATAATTGACGGGAATTTACAAAATTCATTTGAAACTCGTGGATTTGACTTTTTATACTCATGGATTTGACACTATTTGTTTTTAAATACGCAGTATAGAGTCTAGAGTGGGGATCATTCACCTAGCCCAATGGATTAGGTGATATTATTTGCAGCTCCAGATCCTTCCAGTCACACATGAATTGCCGAAAATAACAAGTGCACGCACTCATAAGTCATAACCATGTAATTCGCAAATAATATACCCTTATCCTAAGTCAAGGACGGTAAGTTATAAGAGCTTGGTCTTGGTGCAAGGCACCTCTTACCCATATACAATTACTGAAGCACACGGATGGAAAAACCAGCATTGAACATGCATACTACTTGTTATAAAAAAAAAATATAGGATTTGAGACAGGGAGCCGAGTACCTTGTTGCCAATAGTCTCATGGAATCAGTTGCAAAAGTCATATCTGAAATGTATTCTTCATGAGCGTGAAAAGAGCTGCAGCAAGTCCGCTGTCTTGTATCCCAAACCTGCACTAGAGTCAAACTGATGAAATACAACAGTAACTCAATAAGCAAACAAATTCTACGAATAAAAGCTTCTCTTGTCCCCTATAGGGTCCCTACTGTAGGAAGGGAACTTATACGCAGTCTGGACAAAGATATCCCTCAGGCTGGTTTCAAAACTACATGAGAGATCATTGATTTTGCTGGGAGAATTGGAACATAATTATTTTTTTAACACAGTATGTAGTTTGGGAGCAAGTAAACAAAAACTACTGATGTTTCCACTTAAACAAGGCTTCATGTATGCCAATTATTTTTTATTTCATTGTGCAAGTTCTCAATACTTGTTCGACATAAAAGCTATGAGTATCATCCTTCCCCAGAATACGAACATGAAGGCTCATGGAAGCCACCTCACTTGCCTATTGATCAAAAGTCAAAACGCATGTAGCCAATAGAAATGGAGGGGTGTATATTTTATTTTGAAGCTTCCAATGATATTTCAAGGAATGGACACCCAATCCCAACCTTCAATCAGTATATTCTTTAACGAAGGGCAAGAAAATGAGACAATAATAGCAGCAAAATGAAAAGTCCAATTTAGCTTCCGGCTTAGTCTTTTGCTCCTTTGGAAATCTTCAACATGAACAAGTAATAATAATCAAGGAAACATGCAAAAGTAGCCAAAATTGAAGAAAGATTACCTTAACACACCCTTGGTCATCACCGGATGCAATAGTTGAATCAGTCAAGTTGATTATCCTACTGACAGCATCCCTGCATACCCACACCATAACTTTCAAGTTGACAGAGTTACCAGGAAATAAGATAACTAGGCATCAAACAACTGTGACAGCTATCATGCTTGACGATCCAGAAAATTATACAAAATTCTACATAAGGTAGCCTTGAAATTCCCACCCATGAGAGTTTTCAAGCCGAGCAATTGTGGACCCTGTTTCGACATCTGTGGCAAGAATGGAGCAATCCGGAGACCCCGTGACAATTGCTGAGCATTCAAAATAGACAGAGGGTAATTCAGTGACTAATTTATACATAAAACCTCATGTCCCAATCAAATCCAAAAAAACAATTAGCAACACACAGCGTAATGCATTACCTTGACCATCGTTGATGAATCTTGTGGCTCTACAAGATTCGCTGTGGGCATTAACTTCCAACAGCCTAAACCAATCACAATTTAACATGAGCACATAATTTCCACAACTACCTTCCGTTTGGCGTAGGAGGTGTAAAGAGAGAAGAAAAGGAAGGGTACTAGTCAGGGCTCTTTCATGTATGAAAACTGAGAAGAGAAATAAACAATTGTGTTCTCTTCCCATGTCTGAATGAGTAGAAAAAAAAACAGTTTTTCCTCATTTTCATTTCAATGGCCAATCTCACCTTTTGAAAGGGGGAAAAAAAAAAACCAATCTATTTATTTTCTTCCCCGTTTTCACTTAATTTCACCATTCTTGATGACAAAAAAAAAAAACCTCGTTATAGTAGAGAGTTCTCTTTGTCACCGTTGCATACTTAATTCATGATCCAAACAAAGGGAAAATGCTTCAATACACACCTCAATTGGCTGTGTACGGTACGCAGTCCTTCATTCTTGACATTTTGGATAAAAATTCATTTTGGATAAAAATTTCCTATCCTCAAACTCGAATTCATAACTTTTTGTATAAAAAACTCGTGACACTTTTCCAAAAAATAATAAGTTAAAGGGGTGCATGCCGTACACAACCGAAAAGAGCATGTATTGTAGTGTTTCCCTATGTACCATAAAACTCTCTTTCGCACCATTTGATACTCTGTACATATCTGAACTAAACCAAACACGCAGAAATATACACCAAAAAAAAAAAAGGGAAATTAGTGCATACTTCTCGGGTGGTGAATCGGCGGCGTATCGGTATCTGAAAAAGCACGAGATCAAATCGATTAGGTACAATTCGATTCACATGAATGAGGAAAAATTCCAGAAGGCTTACAGAAGGAGGTCGCCAGTGATGAGTCCAGCAGCGACGATCGGGTTCGACGGGTGGAAATCGATGTCAAATGGTTGCTTTTTGTCTCCGAAATAGATTTCCATTGGAAACTCGAGTGACTGTTCGCGTGTTTTCGAATTCGCTAATCTCTGATGAATTTATGTGTATATGCTTTGTTGATGAGAGAGAGAGGGAGAGAGAGGAAGTGAGAGGGATTAGCAAAACCTCATAAACCCTAGAGTTAGGGTTTTTTTTTGGGTTTTTTTTGTTACAGGGAGTGGCGGAACGGTTTGTCGCGGTTTGACCGGTTCGAGCAGTTTGGCGCGGTTGACCGGCTCGAGGAAATAGAGGAAAAAATGTCAAAATATATTGGATTTTAAATTTGTTTTTCCTTTTTTTAAAAAAAAAAAAAAAATCAGTGCTAGTAGTGTACACCTGCTCATTGGATAACTGGAAAAGATTATGAACTAAAAAATGTTCGATCTAAATTTTTGAGTCTTTTTTATAATTTTTTAGGATCGAAATGCATTATCTTTTCGGTTAATGTTGATTGGGTTTTCAAGCAATGTGATTTCAAAACATATATATGGACAAAAATATACTTGCAAACTAGATCAAATTTTCCTTTAGAAATAAAACGTATTTTAAGCATGTATTGTATCTAATATGCATGTCCAAAACGGTTATTGTTCTCGACGATTGGAAAAACAATTTTAATTATTAAAGGAGATATAAAATGAAAAACACTCAATGGGTATCAAAATTACAAACTCCTAAAAAAGTAAATTATTCTTAAAGCATATGTATCCTCTCATTCCCCTAGTTGAAAACCTTGTACTTTTTATAACTCCTAAAAAATATCCATCATAACAAAAATTATGTTTTTTTTTAACAACATATAACAAAAATCACGTTGATTGGATATCAATTTGATACAATTTTGTTAACATATTGATCTTTGCCATTAATGAATTTTAATTCAGTATTACAGGTTTTGTTTAGTATTTGCAATTTTTTTTTATCTTAATTGAATTATATTTCAAATTGTATTTATTAATATTTGAACAAGATAAATTTTAAATTGATATTTTAGACACAATTTTATAAAACACTAACTGATATTGATCATTATGGTAGTAGGTCCACAAAAGACCCGTACATAGCCTAATAGACTGTCTAGTGAGAACCAGGGAGGATCCAGCCGGCCGGTCTTTAGGCTCCATTTTGAAATTCATTTTAAGTACTTATTTTTAAAAAAAGTAATTTTAAACTCAAAAATGATGTGTCTATGTAAATAATTTTTCTAGCAATATAGATTTTGTTTGATAGATCTTATCGAGATCTTTTATATGGTGCAAAGAAAAAAAATTTATTTATATTATTTTTGAGTAAAATGTGAAATAAGTATTTATTTTTTTAGAATGTATTCTGGAGCAGGGCCTTATAACCAAATGATTTTAGCCAAGTGGTTATCTTTTGGTACTTCCACAAAAAAGACAAGCGTTCGAGTCTCAATAGAAGTATCTAGGGTTCAGAATTATGAACAGCTTCTGGACTACTAATAAGCTATTTTTTTGTTTTTATTTTAAAAGAAATTTATTTCGATAATAATTTTTTTATCTTTTTTGATTAATCTCGTCATGATGAATTAATAATTTATAAAAAAATTAGCAAAAAAATAATTAATGTAAAAAAATTAAATTAAAAAAAAGTCATTTTACTAGCCCCAAATGTATACAATATTTATAAAAAAAAACGGTGCTTTCTCTCGGAAGCAATAATTTAATTTTTTTCCCCTTTATATCTTCTCCTCTACGGTATTAATTAAACCACTCATTTCCTTTTCAATTTATATATATACGGAGTATATCAGTAAAATCAAGTCCCAAAAACATCCATTATTTTCTGCTCATTTTTTCCTACGCGACCATTGAAATTTTCGAAACTCAATTAAATTGTTTTTCCTAGGCTTTTTAGCCGGATCTCGGCTTACTTTTCGATTAAAAAGTTAAAAGTCCTTGTTTTTTCTTTTTTCCCGATTTTCGTATTTGATTTTTTCTACCTTAAATCAATTAGGGTTCGTGCCTTCCTGTTCTTTCCTCTTCCCCTCGATCTGGTAATCTGGTTTCAGTTTTTAACTTTTCCAAAATTTCGCTTTCTGTTTAGGGTTCATTGGTTTTTTTTTTGGGTTTGTAAAAGTCTCGTTTTTTAGGGTTGGTAAAAGTCTGGGTTTTTTTTTTAATTTTTTTTTTAGGGTTTTCACAAATTTTCGAAGCTCCCATTGAAAATATCAAAAAATTTACCAAATTTTCGAAACTGAAAATCTGAGCAAAGTGATCCTAGTTTTTCATAACAAGAAACTGAAATTTTTTTTGTCTTTTTTTTAGTTTTTAGTGTTTATTTTTTCTCTGCAAATTAGGTTTCCTGTCCATCTGTTCTTCCTTCTTCTCTTTGATCAGGTTTCAGTTACTCATCTTACTAAAGTTTCAATTTTTTTTAAGAATTCCGTATTTGAATTTTCGTTTCCTGTCTAGGGTTTTAGGGTTTATGGTTTGAAAAAATCGACTATGGAAACGTACGGTACAGTTACTGGTAGCGACGGCGGTGACGGTGGCGGCAGTGGTACTACTGGTGTTGTACATAACAACAACATGAACTTAACTTTCACCACCGCCGATGGCGCGGCGGTGTACAAGCCTGTGATTCCGCAGTCCTCCCCTCCGGCGACGCCCACACAGGCCTACCAAGCCGGGGGCAGCGGCAACGGCTCTGCCGTGGCTGCAAACATCGCGGCCGCCACCGCGGCGGGAGAACAGACCAAGCGGAAACGAGGGAGGCCTAGGAAGTACCCGGTTGATGGTACCGTGACTCCACGCTTGGCACCGCCTCCACAGCCACGGGCAGAGGCAGCGTTGTTGTCTCCTGCTCCGTTGGCGGTTGTTGCTCCTACGTCGGGTCCCGGGAAGAAGGCAAGGGGCAGGCCGCGTGGTTCTGGGAATAAAATTAAACAGCATGGGAATAGACAGCATGTTGCTCCTCTGGTTAGCCAGGGTAGGCATCTAATTATACTAGCATGTCTCATTTATGCATATCGAGAAAGTCTCGAAACACAACAAGTTGCACAACATGCTAACATGGCACTGTTTCACTGGTCAGTCGGTAGATTGATGATTGTCAATTTGTAATGAAGCAATCCCACGTTGACATGTTGCACATATTGTTGTAGGATGGCTCATTTGTATATGCAGCTATGTACACATTTTTCCATGTTCCTGACTCAATATCTTTAACTACTAAGAAGTTTGATAGTTGGATCTTGTGGGAGAGTTTATCATTATTGTGTAGGATTTCCATACGAGTATGTGTTGGGTCGTGGTTTATGGGTGTTTTCCTTTTATCGTATCATGGTACGCGTTCAAAGTTGGGAAAAGATTGCAGGATCTCAAAGTTTTCTTGTTAACTCTATTTCGGTTTATTTTGATTCAGCCTTATATGTGCTATATGTTTTTATGTCCCTTTCATTGATTTGTGTTGCTGGGAGAAGAAAAAGGAGAGTAAAGATAACAGCGGTAAAAATGGAATAAAACTTCATTTTCAAATTGCCGCCTTTTTGTTAAATGCATCAGATAAGATTTCTCATTGCAACTGTAGTTTGATTCTTGGTCTTCTCTTGTTAAAACCCTTTTTGGACCTTTTTCGTTGAGAAGGAAAATAGGAACTCTTAACTCAAATTTAAGGTGTTAATTTTTATTTGTTATCAGATAATTGCTGTAAACTTTAGGTAAAATTCTACGAGCTAATTTCATGTGCTCATGCACAAACCTAGGAGTCTCTTGAATCAATACTACAAATCGAACATTGGTGCTTTAGTTGCAGCTGGGTTGCCACTAATGTTGTATTGAAGATCTAGTGGGAATATTGTTTTGCAGGTGCAGGGTGGTCACCAGGGGTTGGGTTTACGCCACATGTCATCACAATTGCAGCTGGAGAGGTGGTCATCAATCTCTCAGTTTTCCTCTGCTGTTTCTTGTGCCTATTTTACCTAATTCATGTTAGAAGTTTGTTTCAATAGGTTAAGGAAATACTATGTTGATAATCATGCAACTGGATGAAAGATTAGTTTTTTCTGCTTCATGAGGTTAATGTGGTGTATCTCTCTGTGTATCAGCTGTCAATTTCAATACCTTCTATGACAGGAAAAAAAATGGCACACGGCGTGCACTACAAATAAACTCATAGAGTTTGTATACAAAACATTTTGTGGTTCATGTTAGTACGTGGTAACTTGGATACGTCCTCTAATTCTCAATCCATGATTACACCATTGCAGTTGGTAATTGGTGTGAGACTTGTTAGGACTTAGCAGTCAGTTACTTAGAACCTTTGGTGTCATTGTTACAAATCTTTTCCACTGTCGAGATGCCAAAGCATGCATCGTATGTGCCCAATGTCCTGTCAGCTCAAATTTTTTAGATAGGACAAGATGTCATAAATTAATTGATTAACTGAAGGCCAAATATTGTGATTACATAGTGAAATCAGGTAGAACACATCCTTCTGGTTTTCCGGTGTGGGGCTTAGTTGGTGAATTTTATTTGAAATCATTGTGGTTTAACTGGTGTTCAAGTGACAAAGTCTGACATTGCCTTCACTTAAAATCATACTTATCAATTATACCTCAATTAAAACCTTTTCCTCTTAGCATTGGGTTTGTTTGATTCAATTATATTGTCTCAATGAGTTTATTTTCCTATATTATTAATTGCCAATTTTGGAAACGTTACAGTTTGCTGAAGTAGTAAAAAAATATTCTGAGTGAGTTTTCTATACAGCTCCTTGAAAGCGCAAGAGCATATGAATGTGAGGAGGGATTAAGTATTGGAAATTGGAATGACTCCTTAGATCAAGATCGTAGTTTTTAGCCATTTTATGCTTCTACTCTTTGGTTTCTCTTTTTTCTGGGTATTAATGGTCCGGGGTACTTAGTGCTTTCCCAACGGTTCAGAATTGTGAGAAGTTGGGTTAAGGGACAGGCTTGCTATGCGCGGGCGTGTGGGTGTTCTTCCAGAAAGCCTAAACCCTGAGCTCAGATTTGGGATTACATCAACATTAAGTTGCTCGTTCATATGTACTGAGGATAAGTAAATCATTATTGTTATGTTAGGGGTGTGAGATCAATATTGTTTAAACGGTTTTAATTGTTCGTACCACATGCCTATTTTATGTCCATATGGAGATGCTTTTTTGTCAATAATTCTCTTATGACCATACCTTCGTGTGTATCTTAATTTCTGATAAACGTGGAGTAAAGCTTGAACCCAATCACCTCATGGAATGTGGAAATGCATTTATTGAATGTTGATCATGTTTCTAAGTAAGATTTTCGCTCCTACTTAAGTACTTTGTGATTTGAACACTTGTACTCCCTCTATTTTTTTTTGTCCATTTTGGGAATCCAACTTTGGAGGAGATACGATAATTGCACCTATAAAGTCTCAACTTTCCCAAAATTGCCCTTCTTTTAAAATTGGTCAAAAGACAAGGGAAAACCGGAAAGGAAATTGTGGTTGACTTGGTTCATCAACTTTTCAACATATATAATCATTTTGGGACAATCATTAGTCAAAAAGTGAACAAACAGATATGGATGAAGGTATTGTTGTTGTTGTATTCCATTCGGTGGCTTAGCCAGAAATTTACGTCAATGTGGCAACTGTTGAACGAAATCTTAAGGAAAAAATTGCAATAGACAATGACTAGATGGGAGACAAAAATCTCCCTCAAAACAAGAACAAAACCTACATGTCCTTTGGTTTGTCTTGCCTAGTTATTTAATCTTTGGAAAATAATTCATCTTTAATGACTTTAGTGCATTTAACTCAAAACGATTTATTTTTAATTTCTAGATGAGAAGAATCGAGAAAGGATCAAAATTTGCTCAGTGACCAATGAACAAATAATCAGCACACAAGCTCTCATGGTTGTATTTATGTCTAAAGAATACTTCTCATATTACTAACCTACTATGCTCTGTAGAAGAAAAGTTGTTGATGTTTCAAATACTTGGCAAACTGTGATATAAGTATGTTAAAATTAAAGGTGTGTATGAATTCAAGTTTTTTTTTTAAAATAAAATAAAACAGGAACCCCGCAGTGGGGGCACGTACCCCCGGTGGGCCTGTGTTCCCTGCACCACTGATTGCGTTTGACTTGCTCAACCACCCTGCTCTTTGTACTTCCATTTGCTTATTTCATTGAACTCTAAGATTACAAAAGGTAAGTCTCTAATTTAGCATTTATTCTTCTGTTTGTCAGGATGTGTCTTCCAAAATAATGTCATTTTCTCAAAGTGGCTCACAAGCTATCAGCATTCTTTCAGCCAATGGTACCATATCTAATGTAACGCTCCGTCAAGCAGCAACATTGGGTGGAAGTGTAACGTATGAGGTGATATTCTTATACACTCGTCTATGATATCTTTCTTATAAATTATGTCCGGCAAGGGAGCTCATATCCAGTATAGCATAGGATTATAGGAAGACTTTGAAGTCAAATCATTTCCTTGTGATGCGTCAGAAAATTTAATTTATATGGACAAAATATGATCGCCATTATGATTAGGCAATTACTTCAAGATCACCTTTAAAATGCTAAAACAGCCAAAGTTTCAACTATTATTAAGCAATAGTCGAACCATTCACATGTTTGGAGAAAACGTGATCGTTTGATATACATTTTGGTGCGAATCCCACTTATTTATTTCAATATCATCATATTGGTTAGATTTCTCCTTTATATTTCTTACTTCTCTTCTTTTTACCTGTTCAATTTCTATATGTCAAGCTGGTGTTTTATTGCATCGCTATGGGGGTGGTGACCTGCACTCTAGCTGACTTAGTTATCTTTGTGCCAATATTCACTGTTGAACTGTTCCATGTCAATGTAACCTGATAACGATCTCTTTACTTCCTCTGTTCTCATTAATGGCATGATGTTCACACTTTTGTTCCCTTGGTTCTGTCCCTGTAACATAAGCTTTGAAATCAATGGAAGGCATTTGACACCAAGGGATGGTTGGATTTACCTTGATCCTTCCTATAAAACTCGGTGAAAAAATATACCTCTTTTAAGTTTGCAACATTTTTGTACAAGAGCATTCAGCAGAGGAGAGGATGCCTTTGGAGACTGTTAAAGGTTTCTCTTTTCTCTGATAACCTATCATCATGGGTCTCTTCGGAGAAGGTTTCTCAAGTGGCCATTGATTGTTGTTACGCCATTTGTTGCTCTAGAGACTTCATAGCTCATTGCTATTTTTGCTGGTGTACAATTGTTGATCATTCTATATTTCAATATGCTCAAGCATACTTCTTAATGCATATTCAGGGACGCTTTGAGATCCTCTCTCTTTCTGGTTCATATATGGTCTCAGAAAGTGGTGGTCAGCGTAGCAGAACTGGTGGATTAAGTGTACTGTTGGCTGGTCCAGATGGTCGCGTCTTAGGTGGTGGTGTGGCAGGGCTTCTTACTGCAGCTGCTCCAGTGCAGGTTTGTTTTCTTTGAGCAAATCCTGTATTAATTTCTTGCTTTCCAAGTTATGTAACTTGTCTTATGATTGTCCATGTAGTATCAATTGATTTTCCTATCTGCACTTCAATAAGATGTGAAGATGCCGCTCTTTTAGGAAACTCTTAAAATCTGTTTAGATGGAGTATATGGTGTACATAGACTGTTCCTTAGATTTTTCCCATTTGTGTGTAATCCGTTGTTATTTCTGGAAGAAAAAGGAGATTTGATTTCTGGACTTGGAATTCATATGGTCTCGGCTGTACGTTCCCTTCATGATTTTCTTCTTCCCCTCTTCCTTTAAAAGAATGTATTGTTTACTTGTTTCCAACTATGACGAAACCCGTTGACCTTTTGTCAGTAGCAATCAGAAAAGTATGTATCCACCTTTTAGATCTTTTCTTTTGTAAAAACACCAAAAGCATGACTGTCTCCTCTCTCATCTTCGCCGCTCAATCAACAGTAAAAAATGAGGAATCTCTCTCTTGAAACTTATCTTTTAATGAATCTGTGCCATCTCTCTGGGATTTTATTTGTTAATAGCCCCATGATTCTTCTTTTTAATTTTTCTTTTTCCCCCTTGATACCTTTGCTGCTCACAGGAAGTCATGGTAGACTCAAACGATTCAACACCTCTATGATTCATGTAGTTCGCATCTTGTTGATATTATTAGTTTATCCTAAGGCAGTTGCATTTGGTTCTGTTGCTTGCAGGTGGTTATAGGTTGTTTTCTTCCAGGTCAAGAGTTAAAACCACCAATCCAAGCAGAGCCTTTAGCTGCCGCTCCACCAAGGCTCAACCATGGAGCATCAGCCGCTGGAAGCCCAGCATCTCGTGGGACCCTGAGTGAATCTTCTGGTGGCGGGCCTGGAAGCCCTCTTAATCAGAGTACCGGAGCATACAATAATAACAATGCACAAAGCATGACTGCTTTCTCTTGGAAATAGACCAGCGACTGTTAAAAAAGTGGCTTTCGCCCCCTGAACGCATGATTCATCCTAGTGTTAAATAGTTGTGTAACTAATGGCTAGCCTTTGTGTTAGCATACTTTGCTACATTGTAATGTAGAAACCAAATTCTTCCTTTCCCCTTCTGGGTGACCCCGAGATACTACATAACAGTAGTTAGATTGTGTTTTTAGATCAGTTTAGTAAGGTTGAGTTATATATTTCAATTGGACATCGCTTTGTGGTCGTATCAATCCTGGAATTCTAGTGGTTGTTCCCCGTTGTCGAAATTGTGACTGGTGTTTTGAGTTAGTTCGTTGTACTTTTCCTCTTTGAGTTTTGCTGAAGGTTGGTCGGCTTGTCAGTTGGTTTCTAACTTTTGATTTGGATGCGAGTACAAAAGCACCAATTGTTTTCAATTTATTCAATAGAACTCCTCCGCAGTGGAATCTTTGTTGCATTGAGCAGTTGATCATTGCCATGGGAAAGCCTTCAAGACTGAATTGTACGAACTTGTATTGGCTGCAGTGTATTACTATATCTGGATTGAAAGGAATGCTCGAAACCATATGGATGAAGCTGGGATTATGTCATAGAAGGGGATGCTAGAGCTAGGATGAGCTCTTGGAGGGATATTCCAAATTCTACAGGAATGTTGCTTTTTAGAACCTGTACTGTTCCTCTGTCAAGTCTACATACGGAAACTTTTTTTTTTTTGTTGGAACTAGAAATACATAGGGAAACTATGTATATGTTTTCGGTAGTTTTTTTGGGTGATCTAGTTGAATGTCTAGAATCTTGATTTCGTTTTGTTGAGTAACGGGGAGGTTGTTCCCCCAGTTTCTCTTGGTTGTTTTGAGTTCTCTTTGGTAGTAAAATGAGCAAAGTCTACTTTCACCCCCTGTGGTTATCGCCATGTGCGGATACTCCCCTCATGTTTCAAAACTGAGCACATAACCTACTTATGGTTTTGAAAATGTGCGGATAGACCCCCTACCGTCATGTTTTCCATTCATATTAACGGAGGTGTATCTCACACGCCTCTAGAATGTAATCTGAGTCTTTTATAATGTATTAAATAAAGAATAGAGTATCTTTGTAAAAAATCATCTCGATCATACATCAATAACCCAGTGATCCAAGTTTTAGTAAATTCAAATTTGAAATTTTAATTTCATAACAAAATTGATTCGATCATTGGTTTTTCATTTTTTGATTTGACTTGAATTTTGGCATAGATGTATTACTCGTCAAAATTTACAATATCAACGGTTTAAATTTAATTTTTGATATAGGAGATTGTGTGATTAGATTTTTAAAAAAAAGAAGAATCAATGGACATGATGAAAATATATCAGTCTTTTAATGCTTTTTCCGTTAATATGGATGGAAAAAATGACGGCAGGAGGTCTATCCGCACATTTTTAAAACCACCGGTAGATTATGTGCTTAGTTTTAAACCATGAGAAAGGATATCCGCACATAACAATAACCACAAAGGGTCAAAGTAGACTTTGCTCTACTAAAATCCATGTTTACCACACAACAGAAAAGGAGCACGAGGGGACATAGAATATTACTACTACTTGGGAAGTATTGCAATCAGAAGGGGAATCTGGTGCCTTGGCATTCGATGACAACCAAAGAATAATAATTATACAAGCAGTGAACTCACAATTCTCCAACAGAGATTACATTTCTTGAGCTTAGTTTACCTATATATAACTGGAAAAACAAAAGGGGACAAAAACATTTAGATGATTTCGAAGTTGAAATTACAGATTACGCAGGAGAAACTCCAGCACACACTAGTTTTACACCCGCCCAGCATCTTGTATCACAAGAGATGAGGAATTCGTCGGCAAATTGATGGACCATTTCCTTGGGTCCTTCTGCTACGAAGGTAAAAAGCCATTTGTGCATCACAAGGATTCTGGACTCATGGACGGTCTGATTCTCGAGGGCATTTGCATGGCACCGCCTCGTAATTCACCTCCAAACCGATACTTCAACGAATTCTTGGGGGTGATGGACATTTTGTTCATTGAATAGTCAAACTCATCAAGATCGATATCATGATCCTCGTAACTCGCGGCCATTGCATCATCGACGACATTCTCCCCACTCCCACCTGTAAAATCCTCAAAAACATCCTCCTCACTGCTACCTTCTTCGTCATCGTCATCGTCATCATAAGTAGTTCTAACCATTGACCAAAATACAAAGTTTGGGCGGATGAACCTGCATATAGTACCCAAATGAGTTGTCAGGACATTAAAATAAAAAAGAAGACAAGGAGGAAAAACCGAAAAAGTTAGAATCATACAGAAGCAAATGCAAGGTCATTAAATCATGATCTAAAAACTAGATAGCGTGGAAGTTGTTGAAAGATGCAATAATCTGCTCCAGTCAAATATAATGTTGCTTCAACAAGGCAGATTCTTAGCTTGTCTTATCCGTAATTGGCTTATTTTTGTCTCCAGTGTGTTTTTTGTTTTTTGGCAAACACTTTTACAAATCCTAATGAAATCTGAAAAAACGTACAAAAAAAAGAAAAAGAAAGAGGGCTAATTATCCTATTTAGCAGACCTTTTTTTTACCTTTCGGTCAATTTTTTTACTTTGCTGATCCCTCTTGCCGAGACGAATCAGAAAAGCAACAAATTGACCTGAAACTGAAAAGGTGGTTCAAAAACAACAACTAAGCCAATTTGCAGATGGGCATGGCAAATATAAGTGGATTCAAACTTCTGGCCAGAAACCCCATCAAAAGATGTGTAAGAACAACTAAACATTGCTTGCATCCAGAGACCCTCCTTTAAAATGAGCAGTTTTCAACTACATGTAAACGACATTTTTAAAAAAAACATTTAAAGGCAAAGCAAACATAAGTGAGAGAATTACCTGTCAGATTTTTTTAGCAAACATGGATCAAACGGGAAGAACATGTCAAGCCTTTCCATTCCACCAAACGCTCTGGAAAGTTCTGATTCCAACTGATCGTTAAAGACAAAGGTCTCCAACACCATGAACAGGCGAGCTGCTTTTGCCTGCCGGAGAAATTCCTCCACTATGGACGGTAGGCAAACCTATCGAGAAGACAATAAGTACAGATAAGACAATGTAGCTTGCACGAATGAGACCAGGCCAAGATGCAAATTATGTAATCATGAACATATATGAGCTTGTACAGGTTTTCACAGCAATGAGGAATCCATCCATTTTGTAATTTGAAGGTCTGTGAGAAGAGATTGAAAAGGGCGCTTCACCTTCAACGAGTTCAATGGATGTTTCAAGATTGCCTCTATTGGCATAAGGAAAAGTTGAGACTTTAGACGAGGAACATCCATTGCTGATCTCATACGGAAGCATAACACGTACATGATGGCCTGCGAAACCGCAAGATGACATCAGAAAACATGCAACTATTTCGAATTAAATAAAAACTTTACAATGTAACTAAACAATCAAATTCTGCAAAGTAAATCTGGTATAAAACATTCAGGGTTCTTGCAATTATAAGTTCTCATTGAGACCCAATTTCCAGTCATATTGAAATGAACAGAAAAACCTAACTGTTTTATGCACCACCACCAACAGGAAAACCATATTGAGTGGAAAACACTACAATGGAATGAAATTTTCCCTTCTGACAGGCTCAAGATTGCAATCCCTATCAATGGATATCACATCATGAACAAGAACCAAGTAATATTCAACGTGTACACAACTCCATGGACGCCATGTGTGAATTTTAGCTCAGAAACCATACTATACACATTGCATAAACACAAAATCTTCAAAAACAAAATTGCATCTTTTTAAGAAGAAAGGGTGGCAGTATCTCTCCAAATATCCTCCAAAATCTTATGAAACAAAGTTTATTTTGTGCTTGCAGTTCATTACCTAGTTGTCAAACCATAACATACCTGGCATCCAGAATAGAAAACTCTGTGAGCTTCTGGGTTAATAGTACCATCCTGATTTTCACAATAATTCCAACACCAACCAACTAGCCTGAAAACCTCAAATATGGAAAACGGCAATTATCAGAAATCCACATTCGCTTTCCCTTATTTGAAGGATGAACACAGAAATTCAAAGGCGAGGGAAAAAACTGGAACCTTTGCAACATCTTAACAACAAAAGAGACTGATAGAAATTTTGCACGGGACAAATAACTAGCAAGATAAGCAACAGCACTCATCCTGCAGCAGAAGCAATAGAAGAATTAGCAACACCATAGACAAGCACAAAAACAAAAATGCAGAACTAATTAAATTCCAGTTATTCAAGCTCCAGATTTTGACTTCTAACATGGTTGCAGAAATCAATTAAAAAAAACATGCAGGAAATAACTGCATCACTGCATCAGAAACAGTCACAGAAACAGAGAGTGACAGAAAGCAATTCACCGTAGAATTTGCCTAATGATTAGAGTCCTAGACTCTGTTCGTTTTGGGTCTCTAGATTCAACCCCTCTCTCAATGCAAGGTCCCCAATAAGTTTCTCTACAGTTAGTACTCTCATTCCTCTATCTATTTATCTCCCCTCATTACCCCAAAAACCTCCCTCAAAACCCAAACCAAACAAAGTAATGTTCCTGACCCTTAAAACAAATATGTTGCCATCCACCAATGTCACATAGGTCTCGAGAAGAATGAGGAAGAATGAGTATGCAAGCAAGCAAGCGCACTCACAGATCAGGGGCAAGGTACATCCATGCAACAATATGTTCGTCAATATATTTATCTCCTCTTTACATAGGTAGGTTCGTCCAAAGTCAATGGAATAGTTTGTTTATCAAGCTCCAGTCACCACACAAAATCATAGTCCAATGATTATTAGTTTATCACTTAATCAAAGCTGCTTGAAGCTCAGGTAAAAATTGATTGTGTGCACATTATAATTCGTAGAGCAATTTTTCTTCAATAACAGCTGGTAAAAGCTTTAGAGGAAAATCCAATACACAATACATGTTTAAATTTTATCTCCCTGTGCCATTCTGATCTGCTGCATGCCTCAAACCAGTAGTGATTTGCCATTTAGATTTCTATCCTAATTTGGAATAGAAACTACCACATCTAGCTAGGAAACAGCATTATCTAAAGACCTTTTACAACTGTTGCCTACGCTAGCTTGCTTCTTGTGCTTGCTGAAATAGTCAAAAGTCCTGGAGTCTTCCCCAAAGGGCTCACAAGGAGTCCAATAAGACAACAAAGAGGAGCAAGAAAGGGGCTCGATAGAGAGCAAGAATGAGATCCCCAAGTTCATGAGAAAGTGAATGAGTGAGCCATGCTACAGAAAGGAGTGACTATTCCCAACTGTTAAGACGGCTCCTTTTCCCCCAGATCAATGAAGAAGGGATACGTCACTTCATTTTTTAGAAGAACCGGAAGTGAAGCGCCACGACAGGGCGCGGGGAAGGGCAAAGAAACAGCTCCAAGGAAAGATGTGCCAACCTCAGGATTCATTACACCTGACCCCACAAGGTTCCGAGACATCCCCTCATCATCCTTCCACTAGGTCGGAATCAGAAGGTAAAGCATCATCATAGATTGAGATCTCTTAAAACTCAAAATGTGATTAGATATAAAGAGTGCCACGACGTATGGCTTAGGCAGAACATATTTGTTTGCGAGTTTCTTAGTCCTGGAAATATTGTACTTCACCCCATGATCCCTTTTCCCATGTCGTGGAAGTGCAGCATTTTCGTTAGCTGGTCTGGAATAAGGTGTAGCTATACCATAAGTTCGTGTCTATATACAATCTTCATCTAAATTTACATGAACGATCCTACAAAACTCAATCAAAGTGGTTCTCCCTTGTGTTTAGGAGAATGGTCTGCCCAACAATGACCATTCTTAGCTTTCTAAGTTTGCAGACAATTATAGGCATAATGGTGGTTTATGAAGGCACACTTGAGGCAATTGTGTAGGGGATTGAGTAGGGACGGACACCATCCCTGTGCAGAAGGGCAGTTAACGGGGTTGACTCAATATCAATATCAATATGGCGACCACAAAATCCAGATCAAAATCACAAAACGTATCTCACTGGTAAATTGGCACCATGCAGTACAACAAGAAGGCAGAACCAGAAAAGAACTAAATATTCTTATTCCTTACCTCTTAAAAGCGGGATACGAATTGCTTAGAAAAATGTCTGCAAGAATATCGGCGAATCTCGTACCACAATTTTCGGGATCCAGTGAACAGGCATAGAACATTACAAACTGCAAAATGTAAATAAACGTAGTTTAAATGAAAATATGGTAACTCATGCTGCTTCTCAAATGTGATGCCCAAAGATCCAGTTAATGTGATTAATACGATAGTTTATGCATGCAAATCATATATCTAACATGACACCTGGAATGAGTACCTGAGAAAACTTTGACTTGTACGCACTCAAGACAGTAATCTGAAAGGACTCGAGTAAAGTTTCAAATACCTAATTATGGCATCAATGAAAAGGGGAATATCAATCAGTTATCCAAGAAGACAAAATATCTCTATCAATTAACAGAATGATGTGCTTACTTTAGCCAAACGACCATCTTTAGCACAAGTTTTGAGATGCTCAAACATAAGCACCAACATGCTATCTAATTTTTCCGCAGATGCATTCCCCCGAAAACTCCTCCCACTTGAATATTCTCTTGGAAGCTGGAAAGAGATATTGCATCAATGCAACAATGAAGGCCGAATACGAGGACAGGTTAGAGAAGCTCAGAAATTGTAAAAGCAGGAACCCAAACGACTTCGCCTTAAGATCCACTTTTTGCCAGAAAAATTAATGTTTACAGCACCCGCCAACAACACCTTATTTTTAACCCAAGAAAACAAACATACCTGCTCACCCTCTTGATCAGCATCATCTAAAGTCTCTTCCACATCTTCTAGCTCCATTTCAAATATGCCTTTACCAGAATCATCCTGTAAAATATCCTCCCATTCTATCTCCACCTGTAAGAAATACCCAAACGAGTTTAGGACTGAGAAGTGCAACTCCTTACAGCAGAGTGTTTTACAAAAGATGTATTAACAACTCACATCCAAATCTATCAGCTTATCCACCACGGCTGCAAGCATCATGTCCCCAACAAGTTCTCCCATAACACTCCTCTCCAATCTTAACATGTTTTCCGCATATATAATGATCATCTATAACAGCAGATGAGTACATATTCAGACAACTGTCAGACAAATTGTTTACAAACTCTATTAAAAACATGAGCAGGATATCAACCGAAGCAAGGTGTAAAAGTGTTCAAGCACTCCAGTGGGCACATTACAGAAGAATAATCATGCATCCTAGGATACGTCAACAAAAGTTAACATACAATCAATCTAAAAATTTGTTGTATATACAAATAATAAGTGCTTTATAAATGAAAACACTGGAAAATAAGTTTTCAGGATGAGGATTTTCAAGTCTCCCAAGTGGAGTCTATTACATTGAGAGGTTTTCTGGTGCCTTGGTCAAGGAAGGAGAAGAAGAGTGCGTGCTTATCTGATTCATACAAAACATGATTGAAACATGTTATTTCTTCCATTCAAGCTCCAATGGATTGCGTTTTAGCTTTCTTTAAATGGTTTGAGTGTCAGCATAATTTAATCAAACAATTAAGAAGGGGTTCGGTATTCTGCATCTTAAAATACGGTATGACTTTCTCAACAAGAAATGGTAGGATACGTACCGAATTGAGATATGCAAACATGCTGTAAGATGTGTCATTGTATCATAGGATTTTATTTCTATACAAAAAGGATATGGGATGGGATACGTATAATCTTTGGAAGGAGACGATATGAATCGTAGGATACGTACCGTGTGTTTTTAACTATGAACCGGAGACATGCAACCTAACTCCAATGTGTAAAGACAAGCTTGTCTATGCATCAAGCAAAAACACCTTACAAAGGTCATTACATGCCCCAATAAAAAGGTTCGATGAAAGTAAATAGTCAGCTTGTATAAATGCGTGCAGCTCATGGTACATGGATCCAAATTCGCGGGCGCATGATCAGGCCAATTATGACAGGAAACCAAAATCGGAGCATAAATAACCACGAAATCAAGGATGACTGAAAAGTCCCCAAAAGGTTAGATTCTATGTTTGGCTGAGATGATGAACAAGCCAAACAAGAGTGTCCACCAGCCACACAATCTTTTAAATTATAATCGTGGTAAACTCTGATTGCTTGCTTTTGAGAAAATATACAATACGACGGCAACATCCAATAAGCACGTAACGTACAACAACAATCTTACACTAAAAACTAAAAAGGTAAAGCAATGAAAATCAACATTGGGTTCATTGCAACTCACAGGTTCCTTATTAGAGCTGTGGGGCATTTTATCGCAAACAATTCGCTTTAATCTCAGTGGTGCAAGAGGAATCAAATCAGAAATGTCTTCCAGCGCAGAATGCACACGATCAAGAACATGGTCCTTCTTTGCAAGACCGCGTGGCTGCTTCAGTAACTCTAAGAAATTATATGGAGGCATAAAATTCCTTACAAGCATGTCCAAGCAAGAATCAATATATTTTCCACTTGCAGCAGCCTGCAACTCAATAAAATAAGATAAAATAAAGATGAATCCAACGTAAGACCTTGCAAGTATTACAACATGCTGACGTACCAAGGCTATTATTAGCTCGACCAATGCATCCATCACATCAGGACTATAGTGCCACATGCTCATTCCAAATATCTGAAAGCAAACCCATCTTAGAACATGGAATAGTCAGCCTCAATGATACACAAGATGCAGCAAAAAGTCTGTGTTTTCACACATTAGCTACTTACAGCAGAAAGAAGCTCATGGTGAACATTATCAAAACAAGAAACTGCTCCTGACAATGCCTTTAGACTTGTCTGCCAAGCAGCAAAAACAAAGGAAAATAACAACAGCTAGTGTAAATGATGACGGTACTTGGGGAATACAAAAGTGAAGTTACTATTTTATACAAAAATGAAGTTACTATTTTATAAGCTTGATCATAGGAACATACCACAAGTAGTGCCACCTCATCTGGGGCAAGATTTTTTGTGTGATGGATAACCCCAATTAGTTGTTCATAATTTTCTCGGTCACCCTGGGCCATCAAAGTTCAGGATTATAAACATGCTAAGCCTTTGACTTAAAAAAACTGCATACTACGCTTCTACATATTATGACAGATCTTCAACTAACGTACTAGTATTACAGAAAACCCTTGATCCTAAACAGTAACGAACTCAATTTCACTGAACAAACACAGGAATAACCCAAAGGGTAGCTTGTAGCCAAGAGAGGAGGGAAAAGAAACCAAATTCGCCATCTCACATTAAGTGATGGATCTGAACTTTCTGGAATGCTTACTTACCATGGTGAATGATGTTAGGGCATCGCGAACGAAACGTACCACCTCCAAATCAGTGAAATTAACATCCTCCATTTCGGTTAGTCCTGCCTTCCCAGCTGGTAATTCCACTCCCATGGTGTCTCTACCAAAAAGTAATACTAATGCTCCCAATGATACCGGACAGAGTAAATATAATAGATTAAACCTGCCAAATGGAAAAACACAATAGAAATGGCAACTTTTATAACCTAAAACTCCAGTGGTATGCAATATTACTAGACTCTACAGTAATTCCCCAGGATATTTGTCATACTTATCACCGAATTCAGATTTCAAAGCATGTCTTGCATTGCCAACTACTTGAACATGCAAATTCCGAAATATGTTCCAAGTCCTCCAAATCATGAATAGACTCAGCATTCTAATCAATCTTATTTAAATTATCTCCTAGTTGTTTATCTATATTTATTTTCACTACTATGTTTTGTAACACGAGATGTGAAATGAATATTTGTTGACTTTAACGAGACGGGTACTAATTCTTTATAAAATACCGGGGTGCAAAACCCTTATGGTTTCAAAACATTCATAACCAATAATACCATTGAAACAGGTTGTACTCAAAACTGTGGGGTGGCTGCCTCCCCTTGGGTCCATCCCTAGTCCATACGAAAAAGTCATACTCTTTTAATGCACAATTTCAGAATTAAGCAGTACAATTTAACCAGCTACCATCAACAGAATTTGAGACTGACCCATTCTCAAGTATACATCAGAGTAGAAGATGAATATGATCAGCTCAGTTAAAACTGTTATGCTTTGAGGTACAGGAAACAATCCAACGGGTAGGTCCATAACTAATTGATACATGCTATGTATGTACATCAGATTATATCATACACAAGGAGTGGAATCCCCCAAATTCCTTCCTTTACACAAGCCCATACATAAGCATAGATAAAATTACTCAAGCGCGGATAGAGAAAGAAAGGGAGCTTACGAGCAGGAGAGGGAAAATCGGAGAGTGAGAGAAAAGGGGAGAAGTCTGGTCTGGTCGGCGTTCTTTTGCAGTAAACCCTAAGCCCGAACGCGCTTGAAGTTGCAGTCTCTCTCTCTCTCCAGACGCTCTCTCTCCTCTCTCTCTCTCTCTCTTTGCCGCCACACCGAGTATGGGAAGTGGAAGCTAGGCTGTTCAAACTTCCCACACCAACCCTAACCCTAACTTCTCTTAACCCTGGTTAAGTTTTTACACTTTTACCAGATTTTAGACGAAAATTAAGAGGGCCCTACCTTTTTAGAATCTCACTCCCACCATGGCGTATGGAGTGTTTTTTTTTTTTTTAATTTTAATTTTTCATTAATTTTTTATTAATTATTGATTCGTTGTAACAATAAGAATTAAAAAAGTAAAATTTATGATCGAAACTTAAATTGTTTGAATAATGATAAAAATAGAGAAATAATAATGTCAAAACTATTTTTGTTGGTGCCAAAATTCTAGTGCACAAAAAGCTTGTACCATGTGCAATGTACAGGACTTTTATGCATTGAAATTTTAGCATTAACAAAAATAGTTTTGGCATTGTCAATATCCTAAAAATAAGCCAATAAGTTCATTTTTTTTCGTCTTTACTTAAAAAGTTGATTAAAAATCGATTTCAATCGTAATTTTTTATTTTTTAAATTCATCTCATCAGGACGTAGTAATAATAAAAAAATTTGATGGAAAACTACAAAAAAAAAAAAAAAAAATTCAGTTGGCTTATTAGGCCGAATGACTAAAGCTGATTTTTTTACAAAAATTCTTAAAAAATATTTTAAAAATATTGAGCGTCTCCGATCTCTTTCAAGTGGCACCCCAAAATGGGTTCCTTTGGACACAGTGTGGATTTAGTGTACACCAAATGATGTGCCCATATCTTTATTGTTTATGTACCAACAAAAGGAAAAATGATGTTGGCACTACAAAATTTGTCTAATATTGTACCTTTTTATGTATAATTTTTATATTGAAAAATAAATTTTGGAGTGCCAAAATCATTTGCCATACTATTATATCTTTATTGTTTGGGAAAATGACGGCCAAGGACTTATTTTGATATTAATACCCTTCAACGACATTTTCAGCATTAACAAATATTCTTAACTTATCGTTCGTGGGTATTAATTATTAAAACATATCCTGGAGTGTCATTTTCCCTTATTGTTTTAACTGACAGATAAAAAAAGGGCCAACAAAGTGGGCTGGGGAATCCCAAACCCAGGCCTTAGATTTGGGCTTTGTCTGTAGCCCAGTCCAAATTTTGGACGGGAAATGGATTGGCGGCTGGCGCTAGTCCAAATTTGAGTTCGGTTGACCCAGTGGGTGATAATTAATTGTGCTTGGAGGACAAGCATAGAAAGTGGCGTGGACATCACTCATCCGCACTTCACCAAGGAAGCAGCCATTTGCCAAAGATGGGAGGGTCAATTTGTCATGTGTTTTTTTTTATACAACACATCTGTCCAGATTAATTTACGCACATGCCGATTAATTTTGAAAGTTCAATCTCACCGCTCACTTAGGGAGAGTTTAATCAAAGCTAGAACAAACTTTTATATGAACTCGAGATTTTAAAAAAAAAAAGGTTTTATATGAACTGGCTCTAAATGAGTTTAAAGCACCTACGGCTTGGTACTTTTGGGTTTACATATAGAAACTGTACAAGGGATCGCTCGGGGGTTTTGAAGCTCCCAAACAAACAAGCTCTAAGAGATTTCAATATAAAATTTCAGAAGGAAGCAAACTCTTAAGTCATAAGGATTGACGATCACTTAATCATTCTTTTGAATAACAAAAAATTAAAAAGTACAAGATGATGATCAAAATTAAAGTAAATTTATTAACCAAAAAAAATACGAAATGTCTTTCTTAATTTTTATTTTTATACTTGAGGTTTATGTTGGTATGTCGGTACTATACTATTTTGTTTTGTTCATTGAGGTGAATACATAATTTCGAATTATTTGTCGCAATCTTTTTTTTTTAACTCAGCACAAAACTATTTTTAAAACATTACTACTCCTTCTAGATCTCATTTGGCATAATGAGTCAAATGGGTTTTTTTTTCTTTATTCAAATTTTTTTACATTTATTAATTTTTTGTCAATTTTTTTAGAATTATTGCTTCTTCGAGAATTTATAAAGTAAAAAATTAGGATCAAAATTCATTTTTTTTAATAAAGACAAAAAAATTTTACTTCCTATAAATATATCTTCGTCATGAAAAAACAATAATCTTCAAAAAAAACTAATAAATATATATAAAAAAAAAAAATCATTTAGCTTATTTTTGGCAGACAACACACTATTTACACTACTCTATAGGATCAAATCGAGTCTTTTCCCTTCTCAGCAAAACCCAAAAACGCTTATAAAACCCTAGCTGGAACTTTGCCATTGGTGAATACGGCCCGGAGCTTTCCGATCAAAGCTGTCTGTAGAACTTCTCTCTGGTAATCCATAAAGAGACCCAAATAGGCATAGATCTCTCCTTTGCACATGTATCTCTGATTACTCGAAGTCGTTTATTTCTTCTGTGTCTTCCTGAAATCGACTTTTTTTGCAGGTCCTGTAATACTCCGATTCTTTGCACGTTCAGCTGATTGTCTTATCGTCATGGCAACTAGTAAGTTATATTCACACCCCCTGATATGTGTATATACATATAGAAGCACATCAATTACTACCTCTTGCGGCTCCCCAAATCTTCATTGTTTCCCTAGCTGTATGTAGATATTTTATAGACTAGAAGCCCGGGCACATACGATATGTAGCAAACCGTGTAAAAGAGGGGTAATTTATGATTGGGGTGGAAGTTTTTTTATTTTATTTTCCCTTCTTGGTAGTTTCTTTAGGCAGTTTAAAGGCGTAATTTAGGAAGCTAAAGTGTGAGCCAGTCCCATAATAGCTGTAGAAATGTAATTGATTGGCTAAAATGTGAATGGGTTTTGCGCAGGACTTCAATTTGAGAACTCGTGTGAAATTGGGGTATTCTCAAAGCTGACCAATGCCTACTGTCTGGTTGCCATTGGGGGTTCGGAAAGTTTCTACAGGTTTGTTTGGGTTTCGGGGATGTGTGAGTTTTTCATTGCTTTCTTTTGTTTTGTATATGGCTTTCGAAAGGCTGTAATGCCTCAATGCCTGGATTGTGTGCAGCACGTTTGAGTCCGAGTTAGCAGATGTTATTCCCGTGGTTAAAACCTCAATTGGCGGTACTCGAATTATTGGACGACTTTGTGCTGGTAAGGATTTTGAAGTCTTTTATAGTCTCGTGGAGGAATCATCGAACACTTTCTTGCAAAGCCATGAGCTTTAATTTCTTTTTGTATGTATCCTCGGTTGTTATTTGTAGGAAACAAAAATGGGCTTCTCTTGCCTCACACCACCACTGATCAAGGTAATGCTGCAATCTTCTTTTGTTGTTTTCATTTGTAAAGGTAGGAGGTCCCAATACTTGGGTGAGTCCTGTAGGGAGGAGTATGTAATTACTCCATATCCTAGTAGGTTAGAGACTATGCTTTTTGGGGGTGTGATGGGGTGCTCCGTAAAAAGGGCACGGTGTGACAAACATAGGGGGATTTTTAGTAGGATGACATTTTCATGTTGCTTTGTGTTACAATAGTTCTCGTGGTTCCAAAATTACCTCCCATTGCTGTTTCTTGAAACCTGCAGCTAGAAGTCTAAATGCCTCTGTCTATGCATATAAAATTGTAATTGTACCAGTTTTTTTAGTTTTGATGGGGTAAATAGTACTATGTCTTGTGACATATATTCTCTTCCCGTGTCCTTTTGTCTTTGGGAAGTAATTTGCGGTTATGCATTAATCTTGACCGACTGGATTAAGTTGACATGTAAGTTTGCAAGAGAAATTTTAGAATGTAGATATTTTGGGACAATGGGATCAACCTGACTAGATTGCCTACCTACTGGGCAGAATTCATTAGTCGTCCACAGTTTGGTAATCACCTGATCACCACAGGGTGGGGGATAAATTCAGTTGCACAGCTCAAACCTCATTTGAGTCATGGTGTGTAACTGTGTATCCTTCTTTTGTTGTTGATAATTTTGAGAATATATATTTGGCGGTGGTTGTACTTCACCAAGATTTGAACTTTTATAGTTTTACAGGACATAACTCATTGTGGATCTTGCATCTGTCAGATATCGGTGGCGATGAACATGATTGTTTGAAATGTAGTTTAAACATTTATAATTTTGCTAAAGTCACCTTTGATGGGCTTTTTTCTGGGCTTATGGACTCATCTTTCTACTACTTTTTCTTATTTAAAGAACTTCAACACCTGAGAAACAGCTTGCCAGATCAAGTTGTTGTTCAGCGCGTTGATGAGAGGCTATCTGCTCTTGGGAATTGCATAGCATGCAATGATTATGTTGCTCTAACACACACTGATCTTGACAGGGTAAGTTTGACTATTTATTTGGTGCAAAAGTCAATTTGTCTGTTCCTGTCCCTGAAATAGTAGTAACGATTAATGATGTCTGTAATATGTGTCTCTGTTCTACTTCAATTTGTCAATTGCAGCACTTGAGCTTTCTATGCTCCTTAGACTTTGAGGCATGTGGATGTTGTTATCATATGGTCTGATGAGTTATGGTGATGAAATAGTTTATTGTCATTACTTAAAGGGGTGGGAAGTTAGTTTCAAGCTCCAAGAAATAAATTTTCATTTGATACAGCTGTTTTTCCTTGCCACTTTGGTCAAGTGGTGCATTCCTGAATGCTCAAGAGGTTTATTTTGGGTTAGCAATTGATAGTTGTCGTCTGGTGGTGCGTTCTTTAATGCTACATGGGTTTGTTCGGATTAGCATTTGGTAGCTGCCTTACCTTGTCCTGACTTTTGATGATGACTTTTAAATCTGCATAGCACATCGATTACCTTAACGTCTATAAACCAAGGAGAAAGGCAGCCATCTGCATTTTTAGGTTTTGATATGTTCATAGGCAACTATATGTTGTATTTATGTGGTTGTAAATCTTCCTGTCCCCTTCTGTTTTGCAATTGTCCTTGGAGAGATCATATTAGACTCTCTCTCTCTCTCTCTCTCTCTCTCTCATGCAACTTCCAAATTGCCCCCGAGTTCTGGTCAATGTAGAAATTGGGGAGGAATGAAACTAAAGTTATTGAAGGAGCTCCACAAGTTAATTATGCAGAGTGGATATCCTCATCCCGTGACAGAGCATTTTACTACCTACGTTCTTGGATATTTGTTAGTTGTTACCTTGAATATATTCTCGACTAATTGCAGCATTCTATTATACTGGTCATTGGTGGCAGTATACTGCTTTTGGGAATCATATCATTATATTGGGTTTGAGTAACAATGGTTTCCAACATTTTGGTAGATGTTAGCATCAGCAGGCTTTGGACATCAGTTTCTTTGTATTGACGCAAAACCTCAGTTAGGAAGCTGTTTCCACGGTGCTCATGTACTGCCTTTCTATGCAGGAAACCGAGGAGATGATTGCTGATGTTCTTGGGGTAGAGGTTTTCAGGCAAACAATTGCTGGTAATATTCTTGTGGGCAGCTACTGCGCCTTCTCCAATAAAGGTGGTCTGGTAAGAACTCTTATCTTCCATCAAGCCAATCTTTAACAATCAAGTTGTGAATATTGTATTCCATATGGTTTATGTTTTCAGAATTAGCTTTGCGGAATAGTTTTTGGAAACTGTTATTGCACCCAAAACAATTGTTTTTACATGAAAATAAGTTACGAGAATATCGTAGCCATTTTAAGTGAGGATAGTTACAAGATGTAGTTCCAATGTTTTCTTGAAAGTTGGATCTTTTCCGCAGAACATCATTTGAAACCGTGAAAGAAACATGTTTTTCATACGTATTCCATAAAATAAATTCTGAAGAAAGCAGCTTCCGTTTTCCCCCGCTGTTTCCAATGGAAGTTTATTTTGGAGCAGGTCCATCCTCATACGTCCATTGAAGATTTGGACGAGCTTTCAACCCTCCTTCAGGTTCCTCTGGTGGCGGGAACTGTGAACCGTGGTAGCGAAGTAATAGCTGCCGGCATGACAGTAAATGACTGGACAGCATTCTGTGGATCAGACACCACAGCAACAGAGTTGTCTGTTATTGAGAGCGTCTTCAAGTTGAGAGAAGCCCAACCCAGTGCCATTGTTGATGAGATGAGGAAATCGTTGATCGACAGCTATGTTTGAACCAGTCAGCCGTTCTTGGGCATTTAGTTCCCTGTCTCAACCGCATTGCCCTTGTTTCTCTAAGTCGAAAACACTTGTTCTTATATTTGATGTTTTTTTTTTTTTTATAAATATTTGTTCTGTTTTTGTTGATACCTATTTCTTCTTAAGAATCATCTGTACCTGATGGTGTTGTCTGTTCTGAATTGCGCATACCTGAAAATGTGTATTCGTTTTTACTTTTCTATGTACCAGAGAGATGTCATAATTGTGAGTTGTTTTATTTGGAAAATCTTGCGCTTTCACTTGGTTGGGGATTGCCATGGGGCCGATGGTCCTAACCTGATATCGAAAATCGCCTCTTTTAATGCATTTGTCGACATTGAGATTAGACAACTCTTGAACGGCTCAGCCATTGGAAAGTTCTCAGGGAACCCTAAAAGCCTCATTCTTGAACAATGCAAGACCATCAAAGACATCAACCAAAGCCACGCCCAGCGCACCTCATCAAAACTTGCCTCATTCACAACCCGAGAGTGGCCGAAAACCTCCTCGAATCTGCTATCGTACTTATCCCAAAACAACCCACAGACTATCCCATCTCCATCTTCCGAAAACTTGAAGAACCAAATTCTGCTATCGTACTTATCCCAAAACAACCCACAGACTATCCCATCTCCATCTTCCGAAAACTTGAAGAACCAAATTCAGCCGCTTATAATCTCATGATCAGAAGCTTCACATTCAAGCAATCACCCAATGAACCCATTCTTTTGTTCAACAAAATGTGTGAACATAGAATTTCCGTAGTACCCAAAAAACAGTTCGACCCGATGAATTCACCTTCCCCTGCATGTTGAAAGCTTGTTGTAGACTAGCTACATGCTTAATTTGAAGAAGGGACATCAAAAAGTGGTGGAGATCTTTACTATATTCGTTTCTTATTTTCATATTAATATTCACTGAATTTGAAGTCCTTTACAAGTAATTAAGGCAACCTCGGATCACTTTTATAGCCTTTTCCAATGGGTTGTAACGCAATCGTTCGGTTAGAAGTTAGGAATAAGGCCTTATATATAGTCTTATTCATAGTTGGACCACTTCATGTTCTTGGCACGCCCTCGGAATCACTCATCACCCCCTTCGCCAGGAGGTATTGTGCCCTTGTCGCGTTTTTGAGGTGGAACAGGTATAGGGCTAGGTTCCAAGCATGATATATATAACACAAAGGTATATATGTATATAACTATTCACTTATTACACTTTAGTTTTGCCAACATTACAAGCAAGAGACGGAATTAAATTGAAGCCCTACTAGGTTTTTCTGTCTCCCTCGAAGGAAAAAAAGAAAAAAAAAAGATAGAAAAGAAGCAAGCTCTTAAGACTATTTCAGGAATTTGATGTCAACTAAGGGTAGTTCATTGGATAAGGGTAAATTTCACTAGGGGGTTGGTTGATCGCGGAACTGGCGATAGGGAAAGTTGAGATGCCCGGTGGAAAACCGGGGCCAACCTCGGTACCATAGTTGGTCATGAGTCCTTCATTGTTATGAAAATTGTTGTGATGGTTGTACATGGCCGGAGTTAGGCCGCCGAAGGGGTTGGGAATCGGTACTTGGGGAGGAATTAGTTCATCGGTCATGATCGGGTTCATGTTCATCTGGGGAGGGTGTGGAAAGAAGCTGGAATTGACGGTTTGGATGTCGTGGATGCTCGGCCGGCGGCGGTCGGTCGGAGTGGTGCAGGTCTGTCGCCGGAAGTATTTCTGGGCATGGCTGGCAACTTGGGTTGGGGTCTTGGTCACAACATAGTACCTTGATATGCTCCTCCAATCCCCTTTTCCATACTTGTTTAGTCCCATGAGGAACAACCTGCATGTACAAGGGCAAAAATGGAAGAGAGAAAATTGTGTGTATGAAAAAGACAAAATTAGGGGTTGAAAAGTGGATGCGCAAAAAAGGAAAATGCAATTAAATTTGTGTAGGTAGACTAGCAAAAAACCAAATGAAAGGGAAATATTAATAAAAAGAGAGAATGGAGATTTAACAATATTAATTAGTTGGAAATTGGATTTGGGGAGGAAATATAAACTCAACAAAGAGGAAAGTACGTTTAATTATAGAGATAAGGTAACAAAGATATTGTAGTAGAAATGTTCGAGTTCATATTTGAAACCTGTCAAGATTTATAAAACATTCTTTTGTCAAAAAAAAAAAAAAGTAATGTTAAATTAAAGGGATTCTTCGAGTAGAAAGTTGTGTAAAATACTCGATCCTTGAATAACACTCATTTTATGCATGAATGCCCTTTGGAAATTCTAAACACCATTGACCCTACAGAAAAAAAAAAGAAAAAAACAAAAAAGAAAAAAGAATATTTTCTAATGTCCTAGGGTGTTTTTTTTTTTTTTTTATCGGCAATGTCCTAGGGTTGTTGATATCATTAGTATATTTATCCGATTACTTTCCACATCATCCGGTTGACAAATTAAACACCAATTACCTAACAATATAAAAGAAAAGTAGATGAACAAGGTTTGATATTTTCTTATGTCTTAGGGTTCTTGATATGCTCAGTAGATATGATATATATCAAACTTTTAAACATGTATCCGCACTCGTTTAAACAAAATCAAGCAATGATTTGTATGTGATGTGTCATTTTAGATTTTCACAATAGATGAGAACAAAGGACTCTGAACGAAGCACAAAGAAAACCAATAACGCGTGATAGGAAAGTATGATCTATATAAACCCAAGAACTTGAATATCAATGGAAACATCGAAATGAAAAATGAAAAACTCAATGAACTACTAATTCATTGCTAAAAATTGAGAATCCAAAGAAGTCGATGAAATGGTCCTGAGAAAACCTCGATAACTAGAAAATGATCATATGTGCACCAAAAACCAGTTTCATCTTGCACAAAAACCTAGCATGCAACCTTATTAATTTCTTTCTTTCATTTTTGTTTAGATTTTGGTTTCTACCCAAGCATGCAATATTTCGGTGAAAGAATGTAAATTTTACCAAGACCATGCAACCATCTAAACATGTCAATCTGCAATTATGTTCAATAAAATCAACAGATTATTTTCAGAAATTCAATTTTAAAAACTTTTGCAACATGCTTTTTTATATATATAAAAACACCGATCGGTTTCGTATGTCATGTTCAATTTCAAGCAAAAACACCTTTAAAAAATCAAGAAACATTTATTGTTGGGTATTTTTCAAAAGAAATCTTCCAAAAATTGTTTGCCACATAAGTTATTTTATACATGTTTTTACAAAACAAGAACACAAAAATAAAAATGGTACTGCCTCCGTCCCAATTAAATGCTCCCTATGAGAAACGGTGTAACATTGACCACAAAACAATTGTATTTTTTGTTATGTTTTCTTGAACTTTTTTTGCACTGTTTGAAAGAACTCATTGAAATCCTTTAAACGTCACCAAAAAAAGAAAAAAAATTAATTCTGAAAGTACTTTATATTTAGGTCAAAGTTACGTGGTCTGAACATTAAAATTGGGACGGAGGGAGTACCAAACAACCTTTTATATAACCCTAAACTCTCAAATAGTGAAAGATTCTACTAGGGTTAAGAAGATCATGAATGTTACTGGTGTTCTTCTTCAGTCCATGGAATGGCTCTCTTCCTTTGATTCCCACTGCATGCCTTTCTAGCCACCTCCTTAGAACTAGATCCCACTTTCTCTCTCCTAGTCTCATCTCCTCCACCTTGATCATTCTCCACATGATCATCAAGATGATCATCATGAGGTGTCACATATCTGGGCATTGGAAAAAATCCTGCCTCAATCATATCCACATCTTGAAGCAAGCGCGCGTAGTGCCTTTTGATGTCGTCCATTGATTTGGAAGGAACCCTAGATGCAACATGGTTAAAGAAGGCCGGTGAGTCAATGCCGACTTCCGCCAAGGCACTCTCAAACACCTTGTTTTCTTCAAAAGTCCATTCTGCTGGATCCTGGTACTTATGATCAACTTCAAATTGGCTTGCAAACGTAGCTGGTGCGAATATGTCTGACCATTCCATTTGTATCTACGGTTTTTCTCCGTGTCTGTATCAAAAAGAGAAAGACACGAAGAGGAAGGGGGAGAGAGACTCTAGTAGATGCTCAATGCATGGAGGAAGAGATCAGAAAAAGAAGGTGGTTTCATACCTCTTTACTTGTGCGTTGGAGAGAGAGAGAGAGAGAGAGAGAGAGAGAGAGGGGTCAAATGGAGTGAAGAAGGAGATAGAGGTCTCTCTTGTGGTCGTCCACCAACTACCACATAGGTGATAGTTGTGAAAGGTTTTCTTCTTGGTTTCTTATACTTCGATCTTATAGAAAGGACAACTTCTACTGAAATTACAAATTTGGGCATGAATAAATCAACAGACCAGATATTATAGTTAAGTGTTATAATTATGGGAGGATCTTGATAGATGTATATTTATTTGGCTCCCCAAAATGAAAGCATCCTTTGAAATCGCTCTCAAGAAAAAAGCAAAGGAAAAAAATTTAAAGTGGAGATTTAACCTGGTAACTACTCCCTCTCTCCCAAATTGATAGTCGATCCATTAAAAAAATACGTGCAATTTTTGAATAAAAAAAATTAAGTACTTCAATGCATAATTTTCCAAATTTTCTAGTACCAAATTAAAGAACTAATCGAAATCTTTAATTTGGTGCGAAGAAATTTAAAAAATCATATACAAAGTACTTTCTTCCCTGATTCAAAAATTACATGCGTTTTCGCAGCATACTGCATATCAATTTGGGACGCGGGGAGTAAAACAACATTTACAAACCAAAAAGGGTTAAAGTTGAGTTTGAATATTAGTATTTCACTTATTGTTATCGCAAGTACAATATTGAGTACTCTATAGAAATGCTATTTACTCTAGGTAGCTTCAAGGGGTGCATGCCATAGTTGTAAAATCATTCGTTATAAATTTATGTGAAAGCATTAAAATTCATATCCCAATGTTATTTTAAGGTGAATTCAAAGAGTACTACAATTTATACTACAAAGTTAGATGTGTAGTGTAACATTGGCCCTTTTCTAAACAACATATTTTTTTTTTTATAATTATGGTCTCCAAGCCAATTCACGTATACCTCGACTCCCTCTGCCCACTTGACAGGTTACGACCTTGAGTTTTGTCCATTGGTCGGACTAGCTCCAAAGGGATTAATTGATAGTACCTAGCTGTGAGTTTCCAAACTTAAAAATTAACGTCCTTAATTAGAAGGAAGCGAGCTTCTAAGTCTTTGGCGAGACTGCCAGGCCAACCTCTTGCGATTCTTTTTCTAAACAACATTGGCCTAATTAGTGTATTCTTGTGATCGAAGTTAATTTACTTGGAGTTCAGTACTGTTGCATTAACAGTTAAATTCAAATGAGTTTTCTTTCATTAGAAGAGCCATATATATACTAGTGTTTGCCCGTGCCTACGGCACTACACACCTTGGTAGTGCCGTAGGCACGAGCATTTTTGTAATATATTTTTATTTTTTTTTTTGCCAATGCCAGAAGCCGAGCAGTGAGTAAAAAGAACCGATAACATTTCTGTAATATATTTATAAGAGTATGAGTGTTTTCTTAAGAGAGTTGGAGAGTACATACTAGCCCTTGGATCAAATGAATCTTAACCCTTCTTTTAACTTGTGTTCGTATGGTCTCCACACTCTTGTATTTTATTAGATAGATTTTTTTATGCCAACACCAGAAGCCGAGCAATGGGTAAAAAGAACCGATGACATTTCTGTAATATATTTGTAAGAGAATGAGTGTTTTCCTAAGAGAATTGGAGATCACACATTAGCCCTTGAATCAAATAAATCTTAGCCCTTCTTTCAACTTGTGTTTGTGTGGTCTCCACACCCTTATATTTTATTAGATAGATATGCAATACTTTTTACTGAAACTTTCACTATCATTGGACGACCCCTATTACAAAATTTCATTTCAAATAAACCGATGCGAGTTTGTATGGAAATGCATGTTATTCAGCAGAGAAATCTAGAATGCATGTATATACGTCCACTCACCGTAATTCCGAGATATCGTGGTGAATAATTCCGAGATGTTGTGGTGAATGATACGAACCATCATATAAATACGACATTTCTAAGAAAGACAAAAAAAGAAAAAAAAACCTTCACTTTGATCTAAAGAAATTTTGAACATGAATTAGGTGATTGCCCAGACTCATCTAGCTCTCATCCGCGTAGGTGATGGGTTCAAATCCTATCAAACTATCGGCAAAGCAACGGGCGCCTTTCGTACTTTTTTTGTTTTAATCTATGGCATCTTTTTTTTTTTGATCCGCATCTACGGCATCTTTAGTGCTCGAAAAAATTCAGTTTACACCGAGCGAAAATAAGGAAAGACTTGAATGCATAGTAGTAGTTGAGGAAGAAGGAAAAATGCAAGAATAAAGACAAGGAAATCATTTGGAAGGCCATGCAATTATTTTCAAAACCAAAATAGTTTCAACTGTACGCGACCCAGAAAATTTAATGAATTTTTTGAGCGTCATTTTATTTATTTATTTATTTCCAATTATCTCAATATATGCCCACGTATGTGGAAATTTGCAGCTTTTAACTGCCAATTGTGAGACATGTAAAGGGGAGGGATCTATGTTGAGAGTCAACTTAGGGATAGTGTTTTTTCCTCTCTAGTCTCCACCTGCCTTGTTGTTTTGTATCTTTTTGAGCCCTAAAAGTTAGTACTATTAGGGTTTGGACAGAAAAAAAAATAAGCACAAGCCTCTTCATAATCTGCAATTCTTAAAATAGGGAGAGACTACAAATCACAAGGTTATTGAAGAGTTGGCATTTTGTGTGAGTTTATAATAAACCATGTTGTCATCAATTAATGGTGAGAATTAATAATAATTATGCATTTGGAATGTTTTGATGACGATAACGACGTACAGAGTATTTGGAATGTGGAATTTGAGCGACAGGGATGGTTATAAGTTTGGAATGTCTCCACGAGGATAAGAAAATGTTTTGAATGCATTAACGACAAAACGGTAGGTTTTGGATGTAGACCGTAACGGTAATGTTGAAATGTGTCTAAGACCATAACGACAAGTTTTGAATGTCTATATTTGCAACAATAGTAGCGCATGTCTAGAATGTAGAATTTCAATGGCAACAACGGTGCGTTTGGAATGTATTGAAGACAATAACGATGCGCATTTGGAATTCCAAACTTAATTGTGAGCCACTTGGGGCGGATCTAAGTATAAGCCAGGCCCAGAGGGTCATGTGCGCCCTGATTTCTTCACACTTGTACTAGTGCCCCCAAGAGATTAGTACTACCTTTCACATTGGCCCTTGGTAATTAATTACTACTTCACTACCCACCTTAAATCTTAATCCGTTGTTATCTTAAAATTTATCAATACTGCCTTTGTTTTCTTTTACTTCCCTTCGTTTTTTGTCAAAGGCATAGTTAAACCTTTTGTTTGACGAAAAAGTAAAAAAAGATTAACTTATTCTGTTATTCTCTTGTGGAGAGGAATTGAAATACCGAAGCAAATTAGTTCACTAAAATATTACTCCATAAATGATATTGCATGCACAGAAACAGAATACAACTAAGAATCCTCGCAAACTACCCGATTGGTCAACCTGACACTTTTGATTCGATTTTTTTTCTATTCTTGGATCCATATATAAATAACCCATGCATGTTGTTCATCTACATCACTGAATTGGACCGTTGATTTTTTGGGTCTTTCAAGGCCTAACTTGTTCTGTTAAAATTTTTATTTTTTAAGTACTTATTTTTTCACTTTACAAAACAATATATATCACCTTTAATTTTAAAAAAAAGTACTTATTTTAGTTAATAGAACACAACTTAATTTCTTTTCACTGACTTTTCGATCGTATGGCATTGTGTGGGCAACAAATTTGCAATGGATGAGCACAAACCCAATAAGGCATCAGGGAATAATGGGCTATAAGAAGGACCTTAAACTTGAAAAAAAGAAACGGAAGAGTTTCTCTATGGTCTAGTGGTTTTGTCCAAGGGCCCTTCAGTCCCGATCATCAAAATAGATTTGAAAGAGCCCGGAAATGACCTGGACGGGAAACAAACCCTTAAAAAGACTAGAGAGGATCCCAAGGTGAAAGGGTATATAAGAGACTATAAGCTTAGAGGCATATTACATCATTAGCGTATATTGAGTAATTGTGAATCTTAAAACATTCTCATGATTGCGGCACGCAAGGACTATAAGTCTATAAGTAATAAATTGCGTCGTAATGATAGCATAGTTCTTTGTGGACAAACTAGTTATTCTCCCCGATCATAATTTTGCTCCTTTTTTGTGAGATCGTGTTATTTTGTAAAATGAAAAAGAAAGTACATCTGGGGATAACTTTTGATTTTTCACTAATAGAAAAAACTAATTGAGGCCTTTAAATTAGTGCAAAAAGAATTTAAAAAAAAAATCGATACGAAATCTTTATTGTTCTGTGTAGAAAAAAGTATGCAACTTTGAAAACAACTAAAATTATTGGACCGAGGGTGTAATGGCAATAGTAAAAGCATTACCAATAAAAGTCTATATTAGTTAAAGCTAAACATGTGAGACTATCTCCAACGATGGATTCCCTATTTGGCTCATAAAATAGAAATAATTAATGCCACTAATTTGTACTAATAGCAATATTATTCCAACCGCGGACTAATTATTACTCCTTAATTATCATCACCAACTTTTGATGGTAAAGATGACAATGAAAAGTTTAAGACAAATCACCACCGTTGATAGTTTACTTAAACTTATTGTCAAACATGACCTCAATTAATTAAATTTCAATAATTTCCTGTAAAAAAGCATGCCAAATAGCACATGGGTTAATGGATTATCTTCCAAGTTTCTTGCTAATTAAGTTATAGCAATAACAACTCAAATGGCCCGTCTACGTACCGATTAATCATGGAGTGCATAATCATTTGCAAGAAATTTTACCACACCTATATATCTTGGGGACGAAGTTTACGGGGGTGTTTGGTTACTTCATTTTTTACTTTTTATTATCATCTTTTCTCATTTTGTATGTTTTGCATCCTCATTTTATAATCCAGTCTCAGAAAATGTGGCTGGTGTTTTTGAGTTTAGAGGACATAAGTCAAAATTAAGGAGCCCAATAGGTCCTTTTTGCATTCTTGAATTTTTCATTTTTCATTCAATTACAAAAATACCCTGATTCAAATTGGGATATTACCACAAATCCCAATTTTACATAACTGCTATCCACAAATCCCAAATTGGGATATGTGCAGAATGTGGCATTCTTGTAGCTTTTTTGTTGTCTTAAATTTTCAAGTTGTTTAAATCGGTGCTTAATAGGGTCCCAAATAAAGAGTATACTTAATTTTGAAAACCTTAGAGATAAATTTAATTTTGTCTTTTTAGAATAATATGATCAGGATAATAAGATATTTCGCACCGGTTAGTCTGGTTTGGTTCGGGCTCCTTCTCAACTTCAAGATCTGGTGGCAGGGCTGACGGTTCAGAGGGCGTAGGTGGTGGGTTGCGAATAACGGCGAGGTGGGGGGACGGCGTTGAGGTTAGGGTTTTTCTTTCTTTGTCTTTCTTTTTTTCCGACCGTTTGGCTCGGTATCTACTGACTGATTTGGGTTTCAGTCCGGTTTGGTAACAGTTTGGCTTCCCCAAATCTGGCATGGAAGAGGAGGTGGGCGAATAATCCGGCGCCTATTGAGAATCGTCCGAAGTTGGGGTTGTATGTGGTTGTTGGTGGGTTGAGGTTCGTCCGGGAGCTGTTGTCAGTGATGGGGTCTGCTACTGACTTCTGTTACTAACTTCGGCTCCGTCCAGATTTCATATGCGCTTATTGGGTTTGAGTTGGGGTTCGGTCCGTTTGGATTCTCTACTATCTAGGCATTGATTGGTTCTCATCTGGCGATTTCGCCGGTCTTGCTTCTGCAGGGGGAGTCTGTGTTGAAGTCTGGATAGTTTTGGCTCATTCTTGTATTTTTTGACGAAATCTGTATTGCCTTCGGGCTTTGTTATGAAATGAATTGAATGTGTTAAAAAAAAAAAAGACATATCTCCCAAACACTACTTCTGTTGTAAAATGCATTCTGCACATATCATCCAAATACTCTACCAGATTCAAAATACATTTTGACCATAATCCAAAAAGTCAAAAAAATTAAAAAGTTGAAAATGAAAAGCCAAAAAGTAAACTCTCAAACACTACGGCCCCGTTCAGTTGCCAGGAAAGTATAGGAAAGGATGGGAAAATCAATTTTCCCATAACTTTCCTAGTGTTGAGTTGACAGGAAAATTCTAAACTTACCAATTTAAGTTTTCCTGCAGGAATTAATTTCCTGCAAAAGTGATCCTGCAAAAAACACAAGATTTTGCGTCGCGGGAAAAGGAAAATGAGTGAACACTTACAAAATTTTCCCGGAAGTTTCTTTTTCTTGACAAATGAACAACTAAACCTTAATTTTTCTCGCAAAATTCTTTTCTCAAATGAACACTCACAGGAAAATAATTTTCTTTTTCTTTTACTTCACCTCACTTCACTTTTTCTGGGAACCAATTTCCCACACAACTTTCTCGACAACTGAACGGAGCCTACATCTCACCACGTGTACTGAGACTTGAACTCAAGTGTTGAGTGAGCACCATGGCCCCGTTCAATTGCCAGAAAAGTACAGGAAATGATGGGAAAGTCAATTTTTTCATAACTTTCCTAGTGTTCAGTTGACAGAAAAATTCTAGAACTTACCAATTTAAGTTTTCCTGCAGGAATTACTTTCCTGCAAAAGTAATCCTGCAAAAAACACAGAATTTTGCTTCGCGGGAAAAGGAAAATGAGTGAACACTCACAAAATTTTCCCGAAAGTTTCTTTTTCCTGACAAATGAACAACTAAACCTTAATTTTTTTTGCAAAATTGTTTTGTAAAATGAACACTCACAAAAAAATAATTTTCTTTTTCTTTTACTTCATTTCACTTCACTTTTTTTGAGAACCAATTTCTCATACAACTTGCTCAACAACTGAACGGAGCCCATAGGAAAAAAAACATGTTCGGTTCTGGTAATACACCCAAAAAATGTTAAACGTACGTTTGTAAATACGCGCGTTTACCTCTTTTACCGGTGGAATTTTTTTTTTTCCACATTAATCAGTCATGTCCAGTCGGATTCAGAAAGTCTAAGCATCCCGCTTGTGGGTTCCCGACCGAATTTCCAACGCCACGCCGGGCCCACTCCGGCCACCGGACGGCTGATCGGAGCCGACCAAAAATTCTAAAAAAAAAAATCAAGTGGGTTCGCATGGGAATCAATGGCATCCGACGTGTGTAGGTGGCTGATCCAAATACTCCATTTTTCCACTCGGTTTTTTTCTTTAGAATTTTTGGTCGGCTCCGATCAACTATCCTGTGGCCGGAGTGGGCCCGGCGCGGCATCAGGAATTCGGTCAGGAACTGTAGTCTTACTCAGTCGGATTTGGTTACTGAGAAATTTTTGGGTGTCAGGTGGGTACTACGTGGGCACGTTCACGGTCCATGTGGTGTCCGAGCAACGCATCTATACCGTCCAAAATTATGTTGTACAGCCTAAATTGAAACTTTCTATCTCCTCTCATCCGATCACTCTCTCTCATTTTCTCTCCCTAAATCTGAGCCGTCCAAACCAAAATGGACGGTTGGGATACAAGGCTCGGGCACCATTTATGAATATGTTATGCCTCAGTCCTGATTTTTTTATACTAGGTACGTAATAATCTCTGGGCCAAGTATAAGAAAGAGAAAACAGATCAGCGATAGCACATTTCTCGCGGTTTTGAACTGGTTTTACGTCTCTTTCTCTCTCATTTCTTCCTCCAGAAAAAAAGAAAAGAAATGACAGATCTGTATAAGAAACCGTCTCTTTCTCTCTCTAAGCAGTGTTCTTTGAGTTTTTTCGCCATTTGTAATATGGCACGATGAGATTACAGGTTAGAAGCTGATCAAAATCTACTCCCGGTATGCTCAAAAGACTTGTTTTTTTTTTTTTTTAATCCTGGGAAACTAGAACAATCATAACAAAATTTCACAATTGTAATTTACCATTAAAATAATAATTTCACAATTGTTCTTCCTTTGGCCAAATGTGTTCGAGTACATGTCTGCATGAAAACTTATACACATGCACTTGTAAATTTCTGGGTTCATTTTCTCCCTTGCATTCCAAGTCTCCATCTTTCTGGGTTCTCTCTGTTTCTTGAAATTTCAATAGGGGTCCGTTTGATTGGTTGGATACTTGGATTAGACATGAGATTGGTTTTTGGCTTTTGCATATGGGAGTTTATTTTTGGCCTTTAAATGTGATAATTGACGGAGGATGTACGTATCCGTCGGATTACGAATCCCATGTTATTTCATTTTCGGCGTTTGAATGCAACAATTGATGGATGATTACATACCCGACACGCGACACCAATCTTACAAAATGTGAGATATACAATTTGAGCACATAATTTGAATTTTTCGTACATTTTTCGTGTGCTCCTCAGTCGAAGGAGGAGGATTCTTTTGCAGCTTTGTATAAAAAGATAGCATCATCTCGTCGTAAATTCCGCTAGTAGCGAGCAATATTTTTGGGGAATGACTTTGGTGTCCCCGGTCATTTTGGGGACACCGTAACTTTTGGCATAACAAAACCATTATAAGCATAACCAAATTCATTACAAGCATAACCAAAACCATTATAAGCATAACCAAAACCATAACAAGGCATAACTTGGTTGGTTATGCCTTGGTTGATTTTTGGTTATGCCTTGATTGGTTTTTAGTTATACTTTGGTTATGCCATGTTATGGTTCTATTATACTTGTAATGATTTTTGTTATGCTTGTAAGGGTTATGTTATGCCAAAAATTACGGTGTCCCCAAAATGACCGGGGACACCATAGCATCATCCATATTTTTGCTATACAAATACATTTGTGTATATGTATACCATTTGCCTGCAAATAAGCTGGCATTGATTCGTCGACGGGGCTTTGAAATATCAGATTCAAACGGCTATAATTGAGAAACTCATCTCATTTTCATGTTTACAGGTTATTATGAATCGTTGATCAAAGTGGGAAAAAAGGATTAGAAAGTGTTGAACCAGTAATTGAACTACTCTATCAGATCAAAGATTTCACTTTTTTGAAAATGATGAGGGGGGCCGCGCTAGTAGCTATTGCTGCTGCCATTGGCAACTTGCTACAAGGATGGGACAATGCAACAATTGCAGGTATACATTCCATTGCTTATCACTCTCATTGTTCTGTACTGTGACATAATGCAGTTCTTAGTAACTTGAAATTTCATTTGAATCAATTCTCTGCCCTCGAAATTAATGCAGCATACTTCACTCTTTATTTTGTTATTTTGTCTACTGATTTGTATCCGTTTCATAGCGTGATCGATGTGTACAAAAATTCATGGATCAATTTACCTTTTCTCTTCAAACCATTGGTTTTGGTGGTTTAAAGCTAGTCTCTAATCTCATTGCCAAAGTAAACATATATTATCTACAGGGTCCGTTCTTTATATCAAGAGGGAATTCAAGTTGCAAACTGAACCAACGATCGAAGGGCTAATAGTAGCCATGTCACTAATTGGAGCCACAGTTATTACAACATTCTCTGGACCTGTATCAGATTCTGTTGGTCGGCGTCCTATGCTTATAATTTCATCAGTTCTTTATTTCCTCTCTGGTTTGGTAATGTTGTGGTCTCCCAACGTCTATGTCCTTCTAATAGCACGGCTACTGGATGGGTTCGGAATTGGTCTTGCTGTTACTCTGGTTCCTGTCTATATATCCGAGACAGCCCCACCAGAAATAAGGGGATTGTTGAATACACTACCACAGTTCACTGGCTGTGTTGGGATGTTTTTGTCATATTGCATGGTTTTTGGAATGTCACTAATGGATTCACCAAGTTGGCGGCTGATGCTTGGGGTTCTTTCTATTCCTTCTATTGTTTATTTTGGCTTGACAGTATTTTATCTACCTGAATCTCCGCGGTGGCTTGTTAGTAAAGGGCGGATGGTAGAGGCTAAAAGGGTGCTGCAGGGACTGCGCGGGAGAGAAGATGTCTCAGGTTCGTCCACTGATGCTTTTTCTAAGTCGTCAAACTCTCGATAGTATATTTACATGCTGCCGCTGTTTTATATAGAGATACTAGAGTATTTAGTTAGAACATTATTTCCTCTTGACTGAGCTTGGTCTGCGTAACGCAGAAGTCAGAACACAAAACATACACACACAATGAAGCTATTTCACTCTTCAGGCCTTTCACTTCTGATCAATGACCATGCACCTAAGATGTTATCTTTCCTATGTCGTAAGCCTTCACCAGTAGGACAGCCCCTTGGGTCAACTCTCCTTGCCGGCAGTTCTTGAGGTCACCCCTACCCCACACATAAGCGTGTGAAGTGGTTGTGGGAGAGGATGTATGAATTAGCCCGAGTTGCACGCAAGCTGCCTGGACACCCTGCATTACCCAAACAAAAGAAAAAATTATTGCAAAATGATTCTTACCTCATGATAATGATGCTACTTGCTAGCAGTGTGTTTGTTTGAAAAACCTTTCTAAAAAGCTACATTTTCTATAGGTATGTTCTCACGGTTACTGCAATCCCAAAAAAAGTTGCAGCAAATTGGTGTGTTCTCATTTTTATGCTTCTTGGCTCAATTAGCATTGGCAATAAAAACCTCATAATAGGAAGGGTTGGCGAAGTCTGTCAATGGAAAGTTGGACATATAAACTGGGCAAAGAAAGTATCTCCTACTTTCTAGCCTGAGTTCATCCAAGTTTCATTCTTGAAGTTGTTTAAGGATATGATATCCATGCCTCTAAATGAATGATGATACGAATATACTCATTGGAGTAGTTATGTCAATTTTTTTTTTTTTTCTAATTGGTGATTAGTTCTATCTGAAGGGGCCTTGTTTCGGAGATTATGCTGTGTTTCTGGAATTCCTAGTGAAAATGGGATAATTTACCAAGTGCAATACATAGTAGCTACTCTGTAATCTGTATTGCATCCGAGAGTATAATGAAATCCATGTGGAATGCATAGTTGACAACTTCTATAAACAACGTAAATCCACGTCGACACGTTCAATAAATCTTGTGAAAATTGTTAGACCACCACTTAAGCAGACAAATTCTCTCACATTCACTTGTTCTACATATAGCAGATACTTTACCCCGCCTATGTAGATGCAGATACATCCGTTCTCATCTACACCCTGCCTGCAGCTAATGACACCGAATGTAAGAACTAAGAGTATTGTCAAATCAACAACTCAATCGTTTTTCAAGATTTTCCATGTAATTATATCTACTTTATGTCATTATCTGGGATCTTTACTTAGGCACAAGCCAGTAATCTCTCAAGTTAGACACAACCCAATTAGTAATCACTTCATTATTTCTGTGCATATGGTAGTTTGATAGGTCATGTTGTGGATGTTTTTTCTTCATTAGTATAGAAATCTTGCGAAGTAAAGCAACATTTATGCATAAGAACTTAAAAGAAGGAAAGGCTTTTAATGACATGTATATGCTTTATGGTTGATTAGATTAGGAATACAATTGAAAAGATGCATGTAATGTCTACTTCATTTGCAAGATAGAATATATGGTAGGATGGATCTTTTTCTTCGAAAGAAAAGCCGAAACTTAAATTTCCATCAACTCAATGCATATATTGGAGCACTGTCATTTATTGAAGATTCAAAACTGAAGTTATATACATCATGAGGTGTCTGATGAATAACTTTTTAAGAGAGTATATTTCACAATTTGTAAATGGGATTCCCTTCTCAATAGTTGGATTTTTTTTTCAAAATCTTCAGGTGAAATGGCTCTGCTGGTCGAAGGTCTGGGCGGTGGAGGCGGAGCATCAATAGAGGAGTACATAATTGGACCAGCCAACGAACTCAGTGACAACGAACAAGCTGCAGAGAAAGATCAAATCAGGTTATACGGAGCGGAAGAAGGAGTCTCTTGGATTGCGAAACCCGTAACGGGTCAAAGTACTCTTGGCTTAGTCTCCCGCTACGGTAGCATGGCAAACCAGAGCACCTCTCTCATCGATCCAACGGTCACTCTCTTTGGAAGCATCCACGAGAACCTTGGGGATATGGGAGGCAGAAGGAGCATGCTGTTTTCCAATTTTGGAAGTATGTTCAACATGGGTGATCACGGTAATAATAAAAAGGAAAACGAGGATGTGGAGAGCTTGCAAAGGGAAGGAACCGACGGTTCTGGGGTCGAGTCAGATGACAATATACGTAGCCCGTTACTTTCACGCCAGGATACTGATGTTGAGAATCCTGCTTCCAATGCTATTGAACAAGTCAGTGGTATGGACATTGGCGGCGGTTGGCAGCTGGCGTATAAAGTGTCAGAAGGCAAAGGTGAAGACGGCAACAGAAAGGGGGGAGGAGGACTTAAGAGGATATATTTGCACCAGGAAAATACCACTGGTTCCCGCCGTGGATCCGTTCTTTCGCTCGTTGGTGGTGATGTACAAGTAGAAAGTGAATGTGTTCATGCTTCTGCTCTTGTGAGCCAGTCTGCTCTTCCTTCCAAGGATCTGATTACCCAGTTTTCGGGCGAAATCGAGAAAGTTAAACCATCAGCCATTGCCAAAGGGCCAGGTTTGGCTGATCTTTTTGATCCAGGAGTTAAACATGCATTAGTTGTTGGTGTAGGAATTCAAATACTTCAGCAGGTAAGGATATAACTCCTATCTTCCTTTTGTCATAATTTTCACTTTTTTCAACACAAAATTTGAAGGAGTCTCTTCACAAATGAGGGGAAATTCCATACATCCCTTGAATCTGGGAAAAAAACTGCTTTATGAATTCTGATATAGGCAAAATGTATTCTGATTGCTAAGTTAGATTTAAAAAGTTGCAATAAATCGCTCCTTTTGACGTACAAAGTACATAGAAGAACTGTGATTCTTTGAATTATCGATAGCTGTTCACCGGGCATGGCATTATGTGTCTAACTTAGCCAGAAATACACACACACACACACACACACACACACACACAAAAGCAACACTTTTAGGAAGCCCCCTTTAATGAATTCCTGCTCTTGCTTCAAACTATTTCTGCTATATCTGCGGTGGAACTGAGGCATCTTTCTATTTGTTTCGTTTTCTTTTTAGTCTAGCCTACTTTTAGTATCTTCTGTGAAAGCATCAGTTAAAGAAATTTCAATGGAGCGACATTACAAAATTGGACAAATGGATCCAACATGCATTTGGATTAAGGAAACTACACCATACCATGAAGCATGCCTATGCTTAATTTTCAATAAAGTGGTTGAAAGATTGACCGAAAGCATACGGTTTTGTTCTCGTTATGTACTCCACGTGATCGCATGATTCTTGTGCATATATGCAGTTTTCTGGCATAAATGGTGTCCTCTACTACACTCCACAAATTCTCGAACAAGCGGGCGTGGGAGTGCTTCTATCAAATTTGGGTATTCGTCCAGACTCTGCATCTTTCCTTATAAGTGGTGTCACAACTTTGTTGATGCTTCCAAGCATCGGTGTTGCTATGAGATTAATGGATATTGCAGGCAGAAGGTAAATATGTTTTCTTGTTTTGAACCTATGTTTTTTTGTTGGAAATGGGAATGCATGCAGGAAAAGAAAATAAATGAAAAACAAAAATCAAGAGTCTTTTCCTATGAGTTTTTCCCACTGCAGAAGGAAAAGTTTAGGCTATATTTCGTCAAGCATTTAGGTAACGAAAATGAGAAGGAAATGAAATTCCCTGTTTATGAGTTCTATGAGTTTAAGTGTTTAAATTCCCTGTTTCATTACCCAAATCCTTGTTACAATCTTAAAAAAAAATCTATAACGATAAAAGTCCCGAAAAAAGAGGAAAACCGATAACTGGGACTGGACACTCACATATAATTTCAGCATTTTTCAAAGTACCCAAAGAAGAAACATAGTCTCTCTTTCCTATTTTCTTCTTTGTAGGCTTTGTTTGGATCAAGAATTTGTAGAGGGACTTATTGATAGAAAAAGAAAAGGGAGGGAAATAAACTTCCAATATTGGACCTCAAATTCCCCATACTTTCTTTTTCCATACTCAAATTCCTCTACAAATCCTTGATCCAAACATAGCAATGGCCTTCGAAATCCATGAAACACAAACGGAGACATCACTTGACTCTATATTCTTCCTATACAGGTCTTTGTTACTATCCACTTTACCTGTATTACTACTCTCGCTCATCGTACTAGTCCTCGGCAATACCATCAGCATGGGCTCTGTTGTCCATGCCGTAATCTCAACCGTGAGTGTTGTCGTCTACTTCTGCTGCTTCGTAATGGGCTTCGGTCCCATTCCCAACATCCTCTGTGCAGAAATATTCCCAACACGCGCCCGCGGCGTCTGTATTGCCATATGTGCACTGACTTTCTGGATCGGAGACATCATCGTTACGTATTCACTCCCTGTGATGCTCACCTCCATTGGCCTCCAGGGTGTGTTTGGCATCTATGCTGTAGTTTGCGCCCTCGCATGGATTTTTGTTTTCCTAAAGGTTCCTGAAACTAAGGGAATGCCGCTTGAAGTCATCACTGAGTTCTTTGCAGTTGGTGCAAAGCAAGGTGAGCCAGGAGCTTAAAGTGTTAGTTGGTTTTTATTTCTCTGGAATACGAACTGCAGAATAGGCTGCAAAATTTTGTTTTAACATTGGCAACACAGTTGGAGTTGAAAGCTATCTTTCTCAAGGTTAGGGATGGTCGATTTATCTGTTTATTGTTTGAATTTTGTTCAAGATTGTGTCTTTTTGTTCTGCAGTCATAAAGATTATTTGTTTGTCAATATGAGATTATCAATCGAAATGTTCGATGCTTGAGCTTTTATTAGTGAACCCTTTTGTCATTCAGCCTAATTCTTGGCACTTAATGTTTCTCTTGGTTGTTTTTAGAATTGCCATACATGACACCTTTGAAACACTTGCTTGGTTGATGAACGCTTCCTGGAAACTTCAATTTCTCAAGATATCATTTTCCGCTGAAAGTAAATTAATGATGAAACATGTTATTTCTTTCAGAAACTGAAAAGTGTTCTGCAAAACTGGTTTTGAATAGCACAACCAACAAAGTTTACTTGAAGAATCGACTCATTATACCGATCCAACAAAAAAGAATCGACTCATTATGTTTTAGTACTCACCCTGAATTGGATATTTGGATGCATATCAGATTGATACTTGTAAATAATTAGACACAGCCCACATTTCATTCACTGTATATTACCAAGCTCCTTTATTCCATTAGTAATATTTCTTTGAAGTACGTGGAATCTTACAATGAATTTATTGAAATGAAGTGGGAGAATCACCAGGATGGACATATTCATTTCTACTTCCCTCGCCAGGGTGTGGGGTTGCACTTGTTTCGGTCCCTAAATCATCATCAATTTTCACCATCAAGTTTGTGGTCGATGGCATAACTACTTTTAAATCAGATGGTTCATGGTCCTCGTAGGAGAAGGAATGGGTAGAGTGACCGGTAGTCTTGAACTGGTGGAGCGTGGCTTCTCCGGGGGAGGGTAATGTTAAACTTACTGAAGCTGCTGGTGGGCTTCCCCCTAGGCTGGAATGAGCTGGAGATTTTCCTCCCCCTTTATCCTGCTTCTTTTTTGCAGCCTTGTGCCAGTTCTTAAGGGCCTTGGATGTTTGTTGATCAAATATAGATTTCTTCATGTGTGAGCCCATCTGTGATTTCCACCATAGGAGTTTTAGGCCAAGTCAAATCATGTCTTTTAAGGTTAATGCCATGATGGAACTTGATACTTTTTCAATGTTATTAGAACTGATTTAGGTAGTTTGGTCTGAAAGAGTTGGGGAAAATTGGTTAGTTGCGAAGAGCATGAGAAATGCAGCTTCTTATGAAACCCTTGACTATGGGAGCTGGCTAATTTGCACAGACATGCGACACCAACTCGACCCAAACATGATATGAGTACGTCGACACAGACTTTGAAAAGTACATGACACGGAATGGACACCTGGTGTTTATCTACACATTCATTAGCATTTCAATCAGTTGTGGCAGAAAAACTAAAGTGCCATATAAAACAAGTTAAAACCATTCGAAACCAATTGTTCTTGTTTTAAGATTACATCACCAGTTTTGTCAAAATGGTATAATGTTTTACTAATGGACACGAGTCTCTCAGTGTCCAACAACCATTGGTGTTCCGACATGGACATGTCACCGTCTTAAAAGCGTTCATGCTCCGTAGGGATCAGTGTCGCCCAAGACTTTTGTGATATTAAAGTTCGCTGAAAGGAAAAAAAATTCACAAATTAGAGGGAGAGATGTTCATTGGAGCGAGTACCTGGGCTACAAGGGCATACAGTGGGAGGGTAATGTAGCTGCACAAGAACAGGACTCCAAACCTGTGAGCCCAACAAAGTTCATTCAAGCAATTCAAGGTCAATTGCAGTGTGTCAGATAACGTTCTCTATAAATAAGGTGGCTATTTAGATTTTGAGAAGAGGAACTATGGGAGACAAAAAAGACTTGCCCTAACGTGATTTTCGCAATCACAAGCTTGAAATTATCATGGAAGCAAGATTTCAGTCCAAATGAGTACTGTACACAAAGCCAATTACTATGTTATTTACGTAGATCATTAGAAATCAGATTTTGATTGGAAAGTTTAAGATACAGAATCCTTACCCATATCCACAAGAAATATGTAATCTGGAATGCATTCTGCAAGTAGCGCAAAAGCATTTAGATATCTTGTCAGTAATTGAAGGAAAACTGACATGAGAGTCAAGAATTGACTGAACATATTAGTTCCTATCTTTTCCTCATGCGTCTCCCAACGGAATGATACGATGCAAACAGAAAACGAAAAGAACAATAATGGGAAATAAAACTCTCATCTGGATTTTGAAAGCTAAAACAAGAAATGCACTACAACATTAGTCGGTATATTAGGCCGTATACTGAATTATAAAAAAGAGAGTGCCTGACAGAGGACGAATCCTAACCTGAAACAAAGCAAAGTGGATAAGATTAAGAACTAGTTGTGGGCGACCAAACCAGAAATACTTGTCTGAGCCCTGTACAAGAGGAATCCCTTGAACTACTGCATGTCTTTCTGTGGTTTGAAGAGCCATCCTTATCAAAATAGCTCGGAGCTTTGTTCCAACGGCTAAGATAATCTGAAAAACAGTTACATAGTCAACGCCCGCCTTCTATATTAATTCCAAACAGACAGTAACTCTATGGACACCGAAACCGGCAACAGAGAATCCTTACAAACAGAGGAATTAAGGATGCCCAAAACAAAGCCTGCCACCCTGAAAGAGCTGATAGATGGTTTATAAGAGAATTAGCCGAAGAGTGAAGAATGTTAATCGGAATGGTATCTATGAAAGAAAGAGTGCATACCATAGACATTGAGGAGCAAGAAAATCACAAATGATGCCCATAAGACAGGACTGTCACCACCATGAAGATACACCAAGTCAGGATTTAGGAACAGAAATGCCTAAGAAGCACACACGGTCACATGACATGACATGACATGACAGACACGACACTTGTGGGACACCCAGAAAGTATGTTGTTTGCATGTACTTTCATACATCATTTAGAAGGGTAAGTAATTGCCAAGTGTTGTTTAATTAAAACTGTAATTAAACTTTATATTCTAAGGTACAAAGAAGGAAAATATGTAACATACCACATTTCAATTTTATCATTGGATTCCTGGGTATCTTAAACTGTCAAAGTTTCAGAGTTTAACAAGATTTTCGGAAAAATAGTTAGACTGGTTTGGACGTGTGTCTGATAGGTGTCTAGACGCGTCTGATGAATGTTGTGTCCTTCAACACAACATGCCACCTTTTAAAAGGTGTTCGTGCTTCTTAGAGAATATGAGTCCACTTGGGAATGATTGCATGATCAAACCCTCAATTCACTCCAGAAAAATCACAGCCGTAAACAAGAATATTACCTGACTCCCACAATGGTCTTAAAGTCATCTTCTAATGATCTTTTGATATATTTTTGGAAGTTGAATTTAATTCCAGGAGCTAAATGTACCTATACAAGCTGTATGATTAGAAGAAACGAAGGCAACCTGAAATTGCTTAAAGTTTTTTCTAACATAGAAACCTCACATGGATGAATCCGTTGCGCAAGGTCAAGTAATCAGACTTGTTAACAGACCTAAAAAATTGCTGGAAGAAGCATCCCTGCACATTGAAATGATTGAATACATCACAAAGTGATTCCTGATTTGAGTGCTAAACAGTCCCTAGAATGTCTCAATATGTTAAACAAGTTATACTTCAGTAATTTAGAGATCACATTAAAATGAAAAAGCCAGGATATTATCTCACAATGTAAAAGAAGATGGGAATCGTGGTCCAGAAACTTGTGTGTGCTCTCACAAAAGTTGTTTCATGAGCAAGCCTGAACCTCAAATGATGGGACGTTGTCTCTTGCTCCCACTGCTTCCACCGACGAATCTGTATCTCACAGTTTTAACAAACATGGAGAAATTTTGAAGTTTTTCATCAGTTCAAATGCTTACTATTAATTATTAAAATGCTAGCAAAAGGCATATTGCTAACTTTGACTCCAAGAAAACTTCTTGCAGCCATCCTCTCTATTATTCGAAGGAAATGTTTTTGGTTTTGTTACTGAATAAAACTACAACAATGACTCGAGAACAAAGCATTGGATGGTCAGCGACGAGTCTCTAACCACCCAATTCGCTAAAAACATTATACCAGCAATTCATATTGAAATTCATTTTCAAAGTATTAACCGAAACACACTGAGAAAAATTACGGCACTTCAAGTTACCTTTAGTCTCCCAAGCGCCATTGTGACAGCACTGTATATCACATGAAAGACTGCTAAAAAGAAAATGAGGATGTGTAATTGATGCAGTCCATTGACAGTTATGAGTGGAACCTTCCCCTGGTGACAAAAAACAACCTGACATAAGGAAGACAAAATTGTATATGTGATTTTCTCACAAAATGGCAAGTTATTGTCCTGATTTTTGCAGTTGAACCTAGTAAGCATTCACCATCTTATATAGTAAGATTTTTATAGATCAAATGAATTGACTTTCATTAATATCTAAAGATAATCTTGACATGTATAAATTAGTGATACAAAAGACAAGTCGAGGAGTCACTAGTCAACCGAAATCTAATGAAATGTTTCGCTTGGATAAGAATCAAGTTTACTCTTCTAGTAAAAAATCGTTTTGAACTATTTTACCATTCACATTCATCACTAAGTCCAATCAATAAGATGAACTGCACTACATTGGTTTCTGGAAATGAAAATGATTGTTATCTCCTTCAGTTTTTTCGATTAGTCATTTCATAGAATAAGTCAGTTTAGTAACCCTATCTATAACAAAAATCGATTGAGCCCTTTATATTATATAAATTAACATAGGAGAGATTTCTAACAGTATCGCATTGTCTACTTGTCTGAAACTTAACAAAGGCCAAATCTACAAACTGGAGAACCAGGATGCATTGACTAGCAACTGTCAGTGCCAGAAGCACGCGCATTCCATACTGCAACGATGCCCTTTCAATTTATAGGCTTCGATAGGGAAAGAAAAATGGGGGAGAAGGAAAAAGAATCCAAAGAGATGCCATAAACTATCACCACTCATCTTCTTTTGTTTTACAACTCCTTTAAAAAAAAAGGGAAATAGGAGCGCTTACCACCTTGCATGTAGTACCATAGCCACCAGCAGCTAAGACTCTGTGATCAAACCATAAAAGCCTCCTTCCCTCAGCACTGATTTTATCCCTCGCGGGACATGGCAACATAGTATTCGCGATGTTATAGGGAATACATATCCGTGCAATGTAATACTGACTAAATGTCAGGAGTAGCGAAATGAAGCCCAGAACCATCAACTCTGCAATAACCAAAAGTAAGTTATCTTTCATGTTTAGCCAATCCTGCCTATAATGAAACAAAATATGGAAATGAAGTTCAGAAAATCATAGTCATTAGTGTAAACAAGTTATGTCGTTTCGTTTACCTGCTTTAACCTTCTCTAGAGCTTCAAATAGAGCTTTCTTGTGCCTTTTTGTGAACCACTGGAATAAGATTTTTGTAGAGTGTCAATACCTCTATTTTTTTAATATCAGAACAATAGAAAAGTTTGATTGGTTGACAGGTTTTGAAATTCACTTTCTTGCTATTTTCCCATTTTTTTAGAGAACATTAGAAATATATTTTCAAATCCTGGGAAACCATTTTCTCTAAGAATTAAATGAATAAGATAGATAGAAAATCAAATGAGTAATTTTTCTTTTAAAAACAGTCTCTGAAACAAAATTGACTATAAGAATACCACCTTAACATAATTTCTAAACCTGCTTTCCCAATTGAAAGGAAAAGGTCATATTAACTCAACCAAATGAAAAACATAAATAAATAAATAAAAAGATCACACCAAAAAAGAACTCATCTATTCCTTTTTTTTTGGATAGGCACAGCTATTCCTTTTTTCAGGGTAATGCAGGGCGTCCCGGTCCCACGCCAACTTGTGCACACCTCGGACTAATCCCTAACATACCTTTATTCACACAGCTAGTCCTTTATTCATTACCCAAATTTAAATTAGCAACATTTCTAGTCTACAAAAAGAAGAAACATCAACCAATAGAGCTAAATTACTCATTTCAGAGAGAGAGAGAGAGAGAGAGAGAGAGAGAGAGAGAGTAAAAAACTAAGAAAACCATAAGCAAAAGAACAGGGTTTATGATTTTCCCCGAACAGAGAATACATTCACTATTGACAGAAAAAGATTTCGAGCACCAATAGCTAAAAATTACGTGGGTTTGATTAATTGAATGATTATAATTACCATTCCAAGTTTGTGGAGAATTTTTTCCAAGGCAATGGAGATGATGATGATGACCATACAGACCCCAGCAACAGCCCATGTCGGCGTCTGATCAAGCTCCCTTGTACCACTGCCGCTACTCACAGCCATACTCAACTTTGAGAGAGAGAGAGAGAGAGAGAGAGAGAGAGAGAGAGAGAGAGAGAGAGAGAGGATTTGTGGTTTAAGAGTTGATAGAGATGACAGAGTACAAGCGAAAAAGAGCGCGTAAACGACCTGAATGAACCAAGTAGGCGGTTGGTCAAATTATGAAGAGATTGTCTTATTCACAGGAGCCGTAAGACATTCACAGAGCCGCGTGGTCTGGACTGTCCGTTCTGGCTTTGGACGGTCCAAATTTGAATAAAACTTTTCTGGATTTAAACTCTTCCCCGGAGAAGTTTCATTTAAATCCGGACCGTCAACAACCGAAACGGACGCACGCAATTCACCTCCGTAAACCCCTGTTCACAGAAGCTCCGTTAAAAAGATTTTTCAAATTATAAAATGCTGGTTCTTTTTATTAGGAGAAATTACGCTTGACATATACCGTTTATTCAGGAGTGATAAACGACCTGAATGAGCCAATTAGTAGGTGGTTGGTCATACCAAGTTTGAAATACTCAACAAAGGTTCAAAAATATGTTTGAGGTTAGGTTATTTGTAAGACAAGTCGATCTTAAACGGGTTTTAATCGATCCAATTTTGAGTGGCTTGATTTTTTATGCATCATAAGCCAAACGAGCCGAGTATTAGCTTGCTCAGGCTGATTTGAAAGCTCAATGAGCTAGCTTCACAAAAATGTTGAAAATTTGCTTGCTTATGTAACACATTAATTTTGAACGAACTTTAGCCTTGGTATCCGGGTTGTGGCAATTTTAACTGGAACTGGGGATCCTATAGGGCGGGCTGCTCGACAGAGCTGTAGGGCGGCCAATCCGGCGGTCCATTTCGGCTATGGACGGCTTGGATCAATAGAAGCTCGAATTTAAATCCGAGCAGCATCAAAATGGATGGCTGGATTGGCCGCCCTATAGCCCTGAAGTGCAGGGATTTCCAAATTCCCTTTAAGTACTCCCACCATTTTGTTTTCAAGTTATCAGTTCAACTCTCAACCTATATGAATCCTCTTTTTTTTTTTTTCTTTCCTTTTTCATTTGTTACTGTTATGTATAATTTGATTTTTTGGATTCAATGTCAAATCGATCATCTTCACTTCCACACAAAACAGTAACAGACGGTCATACGGAGGAATTTGATAACGAGAGACGCAGACAACCACAATACCGACTGCTATTAGTCAAGAAATGCAATATACATCTCATCGATTTTACTACACTCGGGGTTGCAAATGAGCCGAGCAGTTCGTGAACCGTTTGAGGCTCGATTCGGTGAAGGTCCGTTCGAGTTTGACTTAAACCCAGGAAAGTATGGCTCAAGCTTAGCTCGTCAAACAGCTCGAGTTCGCTTAAGAACTTAACGAACGAAGCTGAACATCCTAAAGCTCAACTTGGTTCATCTTGTTTGCAGCCTAGCTAAGTCGACACTTTAATTCTCTTTTTCTGACCTTCCACATGTTACGGCCCAAGACTCTCACACGGTCACATTCAACATTAATTGATTCATTGTTAAAGGGAGTTAAGAACCTGATGGATTCATATGCCTAACAAATTTGGTATTTGTGTTTTTCAAAAGAAAATTCTACCGCAAATGCACATTAATGAACACAGCCTAGCAATTAAGCTACTAAAGTTGATGAGCCATGCATAAAGGTACATGGTGCACGAATAGACCAAAATGGGAACTGACCAAATAATAGACCAGCCCTATAAGCTTGACCTCCACAAATATTATTTACCATAATTTGAGTACATAAGTTTGAGGAACGAAGTTGACTTGCTCTATGGTTGATCCCCTAGTATATAGTTTAGCATCTTTAGAGTAGGAAAGCAAATTGCCTTTGGGTATTAGTATACTATGGTATAATTATTCAACAGTTCGGCCGGAAGCACCGCCACGTAATACTCTGTATCGCTTTAGAACCACCATACATTCTTGTAGGACCCATGACTAAGTGTATGGCCCCCGTGTAAATGTGTGGTGGTTCTAGAGTGATCTAGAGTATCACGTGACGGTGCTTCCCGACTAGTACTATACTACGTGGTTTGACTTAAGTTAGAAACAAGTTGACATCCTAGCACATATTCTATTTTTTTCCTTCCTTGCGAATGTGAGGTGTGACATACTCCGGAGAAATAGAATAGAAAGCCTAATTCCAAACTTAATGTACATCTTTCATAGTTTGAAAGCTCTTTAGGAAGTTTCCTTAAATCGGTCTGTTTTCAACTAACTTTTCATAAATGAAACTTTATTCTTTTCATTATTGATTTCCATCATACTTTAGGACTTTGAAAATTATATTCATCAACATAGAATTGGTCTTGATCCGATTTAGAATGAGGGGAATACGAGCTTTTATCCAATTGATGTATTTTTCGACTCATTGAGGGTAAAATGGTCATGACTTTTGAATTACAAACAATTTTGGACCAAAACCACTTAGATTAGAAATTAGATTTAACAAACTTTTTAACGGTTCTAACCACGTACAAAACGGATTTCGGGAGTGTCCGTAGCATGCGTACGAAGTTTGGCTTGTTTGGCAATTTTGAGGACTGAGCCCGGGGTGCACAGACATGCGCCTGGGCGCATGAAGTTTCGCCTGAGGTGCATCAAAGTTGTAGAGCAAGTCAATATTTGCCAACATGCGCCGGACACTCCCGAACTCCGTTTTATGGGTAGTTTGAACCGTTACGAAGCTTGTTGAATTTATTTTCTAACCAAAGTAGTTTTGATTCAAAATTATTTATACATCAGAAGAAGTGACCATTTTACCCTCAGTGGATCAAAAAGTAATTCACTACGGTAAAAAACTCGTATCTCTTTCATTTTAAATTGGATCAAGACCTATTTTATATGGAGAAATAGGGTTTTAATAGTATTAAAAGACGGTAGGATCCAACTATAAAAATATTTAGAATTTGTTCATGAAAAATGGGTAGAAAGCATACCACTATAGAAATCGTGAGAGCCACTAAGCCAAAAACACATTTTAAGTTTCATTCAATGTTCAAATCCCTTATTCTTAAGTTTTTCTTCATTGCTTAAATGTTCCACAGAGTTTATAGACCATCCACATTTCATGGAAGCGTACGGAATGTCATTTCATCATCAAGATTGGTTCGAAGCAAGGCTTAAATGTATACAAACAATGTCATGTCATTTGAATTACAAACAAATTTGGACCATAACCACTTCGATTAGAAAGTAGATATAATAATCTTTTTAACGGTTCTTAACCACATGCAAATCGGATTTCAGGAGTGTCTGTAGCATGCACGTGAAGTTTGGCTTGTTCGGCAATTTTGAGGACTGCGCCTAGGGCGCACAGACATGCGACTAGGGCACATGTAATTGCGTCCCAAGCGCATCAAAGCTGTAGAACATGTCAATCTTTGCGGACTTGCCCCAGACACTTCCAAACTCCGTTTTATGGGTGGTTTGAACTATTACACAGCTTGTTGAAATGCTAAGAGTGAGTGACTGGATGAGCAATATCAACAAAAGTAAGAACCATTTTTAAGAAAAAGGTGGAATTAAACAGTGAAATTCCTAAGATCAATCTGAATTTATTTTTTTTGAAATTTAATTCTGAAATGAAATTTTGAGAAATCTTGTATCCTATACTAAGAGTGCGACACAATCCGTATCTAAGTACATTTAATGATAGCCAGTGAAATGATAGGGGGCATAAACACCATCGTGGAGAGGGAAACCACCCAGATTACTAGCTATGAACCTTAAATTTTAAATGACTGCTTGGTGATAAAGGAGGCGAGAAGAAGCCACTAAAGATTGCCTAGATAATATACTAGCCCCATCTTGCAGAATCATCATGCATGGATTAATTGTTCTAACCCAAAATTTCGTCTGCAACCTTATTTTTTTCCTTCAACGAAAGTAAGGGCATCACAACTCATAAGAAACCCGATGATCATTCCTTTTCTACATATCCTTAAACTACAGATGCTTCTTAAAACCTTGTCACAACTTGTACAAATCAACATGTTAACGAGTATATGTACAACTGACTAGAGAGCCGAGTGCCCAAAATCGGTGCTAGTTAACCATAGAATCCAAAAATGTATATCTGAGTGTCAAATACAGGTAGTCGCAAAAAAAACACTCAATTCCAAACTAAAAATCCACCAGAAAAACATGTTTACTCGGATGAATTGCAAATCCTGCAATTCAAGACAAACAAACCATCCTTAGCAACTACAATCCCTCTTCTTATTTGAGAAACTTGATCATCATTGACTCTTGTCATTTCAAATCTGTTTAATTTCCTGCAATTGGAAAGACAACATTAGTTGATGTTAGCAACCCATGATTTACACTACCATCTAACCATCTTAAATGCCAGAATGCCAAAACGAAAACAGTGCAGCTAAGAAAGAAAAGGCATATGGTAAAGTACTCGACATAGAATCTCGATTGATTCATATACAGCAACCAAAGGAAAAAAAAAAAATCACCAATTCCTACCAAGAGATGCAGAAAATGGTCGGAAGTTTTGCAAGAAATTCCACTCTCTTGAATCAAATACATAAACCATAATCTAGTCACTAATCCAACAATAGCAGTCACAAAAAGAGAGGAGAAAATAATAAATTTATTATGCACTTACGTGGCAATATGAAGATACGACTTGACTATATGATTCATGAACAATGACTTACACAGTCAACTCCTCCCTGTATCAGTTCACAATCAAAACAAGCCGATGATGCAACGTGGGCTATGGCAGTAGTTCTCTTTTAGACATTAATTTCTTCTCAACTCTATACTTCTTTTTACTATTAGCATTAGAGGTCCAATCCTTTGCTATTCCTAGGATCGATGGCGAGCTTTCTTTTTTTAAGAGGATGCGGAGTGAATTGAATGGCTTTCGTCTCCGTTCTTGGTTTGGGGGCTTTTTTTGGGCCCCTCTCGATCTTATTTGTGACCTCTCAATTGAAACTAGGCTTTCTCTCTCTCGCTAGGTAGTTAAAGCTGAAAAAAGGAATTGAGCTCCACCAACTGGAACATTCAAAAGTTAGCTTGATGCAGGACTAGTAAGTCTTATATTCCACGATACCATGTTATGAACCTCCTCAGTCATAAATCCTACTTTGGGAGGGATGATATTATAATTGTTTATGTCTAGATATCACTTCATGGATGCAAAGTTGAGCACAATCTATGCATCTACATTCTAACCCGAGAAGCACCAAAATGTCTATTGGCCTTGTGTATCGGCGTCCCACACACGACATGCTTTGGATATTTAGTTCAGTGATTTACCCAGATTCTTTCATTGAAGAACATGTCCCTCTCTCTCTCACACACACACACGAAGAACTGAAGACTCCACCCGACCCCGGATTGGTTGCCTGCTATGCTATCCTTGTAAGGTTCAAAGAGCGAGAGACAAAGAGACACACACCCTTGTAGTGTAATTGAAACACTTCGTATCTTTACTATGATCTGATGACTAACTCGGTTGTATGGATATGCACTTGGAGAAACATGTAGAAATCTTATGCAAATAGGCTATTATGCAAGGGACTGCAGATTAATGCTAGAGTGTTTACTAAGCATGTGCAGGTTCATGCTAAAACTAATTGGCAATAGGTGGAGCAGCCTCTAGAATATATTAACCAAGCTTGAGGGGTGGCCTTCGCACTTGTACTTTGTTAGAATATATATTCCCAGGTTCAAGATACAAAATATGTATTCACAGGTTGTTCTGTCATTTGTTTGTACTAGGAAGGATTTGGTTGCCTTGTTAGATTGTTGCGTTGATCTTGGGAATGCCCCTTGGCACTTGTACTTTGTTTGGTTCAATAAAACGAACTACAGTGTACTTCAGGCATACAGTTTTTAGCCATACACTTAAAACCATCTCAATACCAGCTTGTGGTTGAAAATCAGAGGGTGGGGACAAATGAACAGTGGAAGCCATAGCTTCCAAGTCGGCAAGTGGTTTCTACTTCACTAAGCTCTGTTGCGAGAGAATCGACCACAGCCAAAGATCCACCATATAATTTTTTTTTTGGATAACTCTGGTGTCACGGCCAGCTAATGCACACCTAAACTAATCCTGGGGCACAATCCCACAGCTCACTCACGGGAAGCCCAATTAAAGCCAGAGCAAATCTCCATATGGATTGGCTCCAAAGAAGTTGATAGTATCTGAGAAGTTTAGAATCTGAGACCTTAGGAGGGAGCAAACCCCTAAGTCTCAAAATCCTACGTCTTGACCAGCAGGCTAACCCCTCGAGGTATCCACCATACAAATTAGGTAACATGAAATGAAGAAATCAAAAGCCTGATTTGAATCATATATAATTCGGAAAAAGTTGAGCTTTTGCATACCTGAAATGCAAGGCCGGAATCAGTTAACAGATAAATGTGGACGACGACCGATGATCTTCCCCACTTTGGGGGCATTGGGCTGGCACACATTACAAGCTCACATTTAATAGAGGTGAGGTTCAGCAAAACAATGTCGAGCAGGTTTCCTCAATACTTCGCATTTTGAACATGCAACGTTTTTTCTATTATCGAACTGTTCAAGTTATAGAACTTGTATAGAAAATAAACTGTCTTCTTCCTCTTTCTTGAAGAAGAGTATTACACCTTCCTCATCAACGGATAGAAGCCCGTTGACACACGGAATAGGGACATCCCCATTTCCCTTTGATACAACCTCAAATTCATGCCAGAGAATTTGAAGTTCACTTGTACAATGTTGAAAGCTCAATGCCTAATTTCAGTTTTTATAGAATGAGTTGCACACATCATTTCGATAATTGCCAGTCCTTTTCCAAATCCTCTGTGTTTTTATATCTTATTGAATGGGAAGTGGTTAACTTAAATTTTATCTTTTCTTTTCTCCCACTCCATTTTAAATTCAACACAGGTATCCAAGATGTAAAAGAGGATTCAGTCTACCCGCGTAAACCTCAGCATATGTAATTACTTTACAGTCTAATGAAATAGATTGCACTACTAAACCAACCATATCATATTCCAAACTCTGAACAATGAACTAGTGATTAAGGGATCAAAAAAAGAAGCAGCAAAACTTGAAGCAAAAGGAAGAAATAGTGGGTTAAAACTCAGGGTAAGTGTTCATCACGACCGGCTATCGTAAATTACTCTAGTTGGATACCTTAGGATTGACAAACACCATTATCTTACAATGGCAAAGAAGCATAGAAACATTAGAAAATCGTTGAAGGTTTCCAGTTGAGAATTTCGATCTGCTGATTAATTTGGCCCAAAGGAAAAGAATGACAAGAGATGAAAGTGCATAATCATACTTTCCAAAAAAAAATGTGCATGGCCAGATTTCTCAAACACCTACCTAACAGCAAGATGTTTAAAAAAAAATAAAGAAAACCCAAGTAGAATCCCCACTATAAGATTGTTTTCCCTCACATGTACTCCAGTTGATTCTTTGTGTTGCTTCCATTTTACATGTGGCAAATGGAGTGACAGCCAAATGAAACACATTATGCTCCGTACATTTTTCGAAAGTGAAAAGTTTGAAATGACCTATGAGAGTGTTATTCCATTTCACATGTGGCAAATTCAGTGATAGCCAAATGAAACACATTATGCTCCTTACCAAATTTAAAATTTGGAATGACCTATGAGAGTGTTATTCAATTTCACATGTGGCAAATTGAGTGATAGCCAAATGATGAACACATTATGCTCCTTACACTAGGTGAGGGTTCAAACACCACAAACTTCATCCCCTTTCTCCTAAATAAGTACTGATTTATTTTGTTTAAAAAAAAAAACACTTCACATGCAAAACTCAAAACAAAAAAAAAAAAAGAAACACTCGAGGGGCCTTGGCCACCCCCATCCCTTAATGGCTCCGCCATTGGTGTCTTGGTAGTGGACGGTGTGATCGATCTCTCCAATTCTCTCATTGGACAGCATACCGAGTTATAAAGCAAATGACATTGACACACGTACAAACGCAAGGTTAAGCTGAGGAAAAGTTTTCTGACACTCAAAAATTACTATATCACTGAGTGTTAGAAAACTTGAACCCCTGCTTCCATTGATCTCTTATACCCTGGCCGACCATCCATGGAAGCTGGGGTTCAAATTTTCAATTCTTCTATTTCTATTCTGAGGGTGCCACTTAGGGCTTCACTGGCGTGCCACCTCATCTTGTGATTCAGAACAAGAAGGAAATCTGGATGGAGAAATCACAATCTTCCAACGATAAATCCCCAAAATAAAACCAAAAACCTTTGGTCAGGTGGGATAATCAGAAAGCAACTAAAGGGCTTTCATCCAAGAAGTCGGAATTTTGAATATCATGAACGCCAAACATTCCAAACCTTGGGTTACTCGAGGTTTGTCCAACCGTTAAATTTTAGGGCTCCAGAATTAGTCGGGGTGCGCGCACGTTGTCATGGACATCCGATTTTTAAGAAAACGATGAATCTCTACAATAGAAGAAATAGGTGGTCTTGATAGGAATTAACGTACACGTTTCCAAATATATTGGGTTTCCTGTGTTCCAGAGTCTTCCACAATCGTATAGTGCCATTCTATTTTAGCTTTGGAAACTCGCATACACCATATACCACATGCATCACAAAAGATGGAATTTTCAAACTTATGTTTGGACCTTTGAACTTGTGGGGAAGACTTAAAAGTGGAGGAGAAATGTAATAGGAAAAAAGGGTAAACGTGAGGTTGCCTCCCATCTCAGTTGGTATAGTAGGTAATGTGGGCACTTAATTTCGTGAGAGTTCAAACCCCACCCCCACATTCCTTTCTCCTAGTAGGATTTTCTTAAATTGAAAATAGAAGTATTCGCTCCGAACAAAGAAGGACAAGTTTTTTTTCCAAAATAAATACAAGCGTGCTAAGTTAACTGCTTGGAATTTTTCGCTCGATACTTGAGTTTCAAGTCTCCATTGTCTGTTGGGAAGAGTTAAACATCTGCTTTAACGCTCATGTCACGTGGTAATATCTTAGCTTCGGACTTGAAATAGATGCATTGGAATTTCCTACAAATAGCTATGCAATGTTGAGACGTCTGCAAATTTAGTTTATGAAGAAAACTGCTTGTAACGTAATAGGGGTGGGGTTTTTTTTTTTTTTGTCATTCGTTATTCCTAATCTACTATATCCTAGGGGACATGAGGATAGGGATGGGTGCTTACCGCAGGGACCGCAGTAATCGAACCCATGTGCGTCGGGGTATAAGAAAGACACCAACTGCACTCCACTCCACTTGCAATGGGTGTCATCTTATTTTTCTTCTCCATAATTAAAAACCAGTCTTTTATAACGTTTAAACAAGCCAAGGTTTGAACATATTTTGAAACTCATTTCGAGTCATGCTTGAGTTAATTAAATTCGACTTTCATTCAATTCAATTGTAAGGATCAAAAAAAAAAATCAATTGTAAGTACCTTAAGACTAGCCCCGTTCTGCTAAGTTTTATTTAAAAAATAAGTAATTATTTTTAATTTTAAAACTTAAAAATAATGTATTTGCTTAAACAATTTGTTGACAAAAAGAAAAAAGAAAACGAGCAATTTACCAAGGATGGAATTAAATATGCATTATTTACAAACAAAAGTATTCGGTTATTCGAAAAAAAATCATTATACTCTTGGCCGCATCAAATTTCCCTTGACCGCTATGGATTACTCTTGGATGCATTAAATTGCACTTGGCCACACGAAATTGCTCTTGGCCGAATCGAATTGCCCTTGGCCCCATCGAATCACACTTAGCTGGTACGAATTACTCTTGTCCACCTCGAATTACACTTGGCCGCATCGAATTGCATTAGACCGCTTCGAATTGCACATGGCCGCATGAAATTGTACTTGGCCGCGTCGAATTACACTTGGCCACGTTCAATTGCAATTGGCCGCTTTGAATTGCACTTGGCCGCATCGAATTGCACGGCCAAGTGCAATTTGAGGTGGCCAACTGCAATTCCAAGTGGCTAGATGCAATTCAACGCGGCCATGTGCAATGAGACGCGGCCAACTGCAATTCTATGCGGCCAGGTGCAATTCAAAGCGGCCATGTGAAAGATAAACATCCCTGAAGCTGGACTGGAAGTGGTGCACGAAATTCTTAGTTAAAAATCCCACAAAATCATCTTCATCCACCGAGCAAAATGAGCGAAATAGTTAAAGGAATTATGCTGCAAATGAGGGAAATTGAATGATGAAGAAAGCTGAAATGAGGGAAATTCTTTGGAGCTCGAGGAATTATAGTGTTCTTCTGCTGCCCTGATCAGATGATCGAGAATTTCTACGTAAGTTTCGTTGCAAGCCCTGCGTATTCGTGTGAGAAGAAGACGCAGGAATCACAAACAAAATTACTAGTATTAAAGAAAGAGAGTGGCTCGTGGCCACATTATCCGGAAAGCGTGAAACAGAACTACGCCTCTCTTATAAACAATGGCAGCACTCTTTTACTCTTGGCTGCCCTCTTTTGCTTTTGGCCGCGGAATTTGACTCTAGACCACATAATTTTGCAACGACGCCATTTGGATTAATTAGAACTCGCATTTCGTGAATACGAGTTCTATGCGCGCATGGGCAAAGCCAGGAACCAAACCCGCATCTATGGAATGCGATTTACGTAAGACCTCAAACTACTTCAGAAGATTCCTCCCCTCTCCAACTCACCATCTGTCAAGTTTTCCTTACTTTTTTTTAAAATGAATTTTAACTGTTGGGGGCTGATACGAAGTATGCTATATATGGAATGTTCGTAATGTACGGTGAATTAGGATTTGATTACAGTCACGAATGAAAAATGGGTAGAAAGCATACCACTATTGAAATCGTCGGAGCCACTAAGCCGAAAACACATTTTAAGTTTCATTCAATACTCAAATCCCTTACTCTTAAGTTTTTCCTATTTGCTTAAGTGTTCCACAGAGTTTATTGACCATCCACATGTCATGGAAGCGTACGGAAAATCATTTCATCACCAAGATTCGTTCAAAGCAAGGCTTAAACGTTTACAAACAATTTTGGACCATAACCACTTTGATTAGAAAATAGATTTAACAAGTTTTTAATAGTTCTAACGACGCGTAAATCAGATTTCGGGAGTGTCCATAGCATGCGCGCAAAGTTTGGCTTCTTTGACAATTTTGAGGACTGCGCCCGGGCCGCACAGACATGCGCCTGAGGCGCATCAAAGCTGTAGAACAAGTCAATCTTTGCGGGCTTGCTTTGAACACTCGAGAACTCAGTTTTACAAGTGGTTTGAACCGTTACAAAGCTTGCTGAATTTACTTTCTAACCCAGGTGGTTTCGATTCAAAATTATGTATACATCAGAAGAAGTGACCATTTCAACAGTATGCTAAGTTTAATCCCAATGGATATCTAAATGAGCTCTAGATTTGATCCCAGTTGCCTTTTCTAGTGTCTGGTCCTAATAATTGTATGATGAGTTGATTTTCAATGTTCAATGTTTAGAGTCTCTTGACATAGTTAAAAGATTAAAATGTTTTCATGTCATGGGGCTTCCCGTTGTTCGATAAGCACAGCTCGCATCTTTTCATTTGGCCCCCGGGCAAGAATGAGAAATAGGCAATGCACCATCCTTGCTGCTACATACATTGACCTCTCTGTCAATAAACCAGAAGCTGAATTCCATGGCACAATATACTAAATAACCAATGCTAACAGTGAAGAGACTAAGAAAAGTTGCAATCCCGCAATTGACACGAGTTTTTGCAGAAACCCCTATGTGAAAAAATGAAAAACAGTCGACAAATGCAAAAATGTGCTGTTATGAATTGTTATGACGCAAAGTCCTCCAGTTTGACATAAAAGACAATGCAGTTGGATGCGATTTATTTGCTACTATTCAGGTAAACAGCAAGAAACCTTGCTCTGTGCAAGGATCTACCACACACGATAAGCTTCAACATCTTCATTCTTCTCCTTATTGAAGGGTTTGATCATCTGAATTTATTCCAGCATTTGAAAATATTTATAAGTAATTCAAATGTAATTTTTCGCCCAATGGGTGTATACGTGACGTGATTATATAAGCTTGAAGGCATTTCAATGGGACATTTCGGTCTGAGATTGGTAAAATATTTTCTCATCGTAGCCACATAAAATTTCAGGTTTGTCTTTCAATGTAAGTGGCCCAACGTCTAGCCCCAGTTATCATTTTATCAGCGACGGTAACACGGAACAGCAAAAGTGTTGATTACATAAGGTCATTGACAGTGCAGGCAAGGTAAATTTTTATGGGGGGCAATGAATATCTTGATCCTGTTCACTGCTTTAAGAACTGTAATAGTTTTTATTCTTTGTGTTTCTTCCCTCACATGTTCTCCAGTTGAAATACTCCTACAGTTGCTAGAGTTGGTTACTATGTCCAAGGAAGCTAGGCTATTTACAATATGCACCAAGGACAACAAATGCTTATGGCTCTGCACACAACTGCCAGTTGATATCTTAGTTTGATTTGAAATCTTTACTGCTGAGGAGGTACTTCTTGGCATGGAGAAGAATCGGATTAGAAGGCCACCTTTGCGCCTAGCGCAGGAAGTTGAATGGTTTAGTTCCTAAACTTTTTTTGCTACTGGTTTAGACAACATATGGGGTTAAAATAATGCTAGGATTGTCGAGCACAAATCCAGTGGTGAAGAAGGGGTTATTGCCAAAATAGCTTTGGCTATCGATACTACCTTAGCTCTTGGAGAAACATAAAGAAATCTTATGCAAATAGGACAATTGTGGCCTTAAGGAACCCCTTTGTGCCATGTTAAGTGCAGACGAGAGACCTAGAAAAGAATAACTACAGAAAGGCCCCTAGAACAAGGAAATTGATAAAACAATCTTAGCATCTAATAGGAATACCATTAAGGCTACCTACTGTTTAGTTGAAAGCATGATTCTTTGTGTATTTAAAAAACTGAAACTCGGCTCTCTCTATGTAGTTAAATCTGAAAAAAGGAATTGATAAAGGAATGGTAAGTCTTATATTCCATGATACCATTCTATGATATTTTCGAATAGTTGTTTATGTCTAGATATCACTTCATGGATGCAAAGTTGAGCACAATCTATGCATCTACTTTCTAACCCGCGAAGCACTGAAATGTCTATTGGCCTTGTGTATCCATGTCCCACACACGACGTGCTTTTGATATTTAGCTTAGGGTCTGAGCATAGAGGGTTAAGTGTTCATCACGACCAGCTATTGTAAATTACTCTAGTTGGATACCTTAGGATTAGAACCACCACACATTCTTGTGGGACCTATGACTAAGTGTATGGCCCCATGTAAATGTGTAGTGGTTCTATATAGAGTGATCTGGAGCATCACGTGAGTACGTGACGGTGCTTCCGGACTACAAGTATACTACACGGGTCAACTTAAGTTAAAAACAAGTTGACATACGAGCATATATTCTATTTTCTGCTTCTTATTTGTGAATGTGTGGCATGACAAACTCAAGAGAAATAGAATAGAAAGCCTAATTCCAAACTTCATGTACATATTTCGTAGTTGGAAATCTCTTTAGGAAGTTTTAATCGGTTTGCTTTCGTAGTGGCTGCAATCATTTTTAAATCAGTCGGCTTTCGACTAACTTTTCATAAATGAAACTTTTGTTAGTTTCATTATTCATTTCCATCATGCTTTAGGACTTTGAAAATCATATTCATCAACATAGAATTGGTCTTGATTAGATCGATTTAGAATGAGGAGAATACAAGCCTTTTATCCAAATGATGTGTTTTTTGACTCATTAAGGGTAAATTGGTCATGTGCTTTGAATTACAAATAAGTTTGGACCAAAACCACTTCGATTAGAAAGTAGATTTAACAAACTTTTTAACGGTTCTAACCACGCGCAAATCAGATATCGGGAGTGTCCGTAGCATGCGCGCAAAGTTTGGCTTGTTTAGAAATTTTGAGGACTGCGCCCGGGGAGCACAGACAAGCGCCTGGGCGCATGGAACTGCGCCTGAGGCGCATCAAAGCTGTCAAACTAGTCAATCTTTGCGGGCATGTCCCAGACACTCCCGAACTCCGTTTTACGGGTGGTTTGAACCGTTACAAAGCTTGTTAAATTTAATTTCTAACCCAAGTGGTTTCGATTCAAAGTTATTGATAAATAAGATGAAGTGACCATTTTACCCTCAGTCAATCAAAAAAATAATTCATTTCGGTAAAACACTTGAACCTCTCTCATTTTAAATCGGATCAAGATCTATTTTATATAGATAAATAGGGTTTTAAAAGTATTAAAAGATGGTGGGATCCGACTATAAAAATATTTAGGTTTCGTTCATGGAAAAAGGGTAGAAAGCATACCATTGTAGAATTGTCGGAGCCACGTACTAGGCCAAGAACACATTTTAAGTTTCATTCAAAGCTCAAATCCCTTATTCTTAAGTTTTTTTTCATTGGTTAAGTGTTCCACAGAGTTTATAGACCATCCACACTTCATGAAAGCGTACGGAAAGTCATTTCATCATCGAGATTCATTCAAAGCAAGGCTTAAATGTTTACGAACAATTTTGGTCATGTCTTTTGAATTATAAACAATTTTGGACCAAAACCACTTCGATTAGAAAATAGATTTAACAAGCTTTTTAATGGTTCTAATCACACACAAATCAAATTTCGGGACCGTTCATATATAGCATGCACGCGAAATTTGGCTTGTTTGGCAATTTTGCGAACTCCACCCGGGGCACACAGGCATGCGCCTGGGGCGCATGAAATTGCTCCTAAGGCGCATTAAAGCTGAAGAACATCTTGATCCTATTCACTGATTTTACAACCGTAATAATTTTGATTCTTTGTGTTGCTTCCCTCACATGTACTCCAATTGATTCTGTGTTGCTTCAATTTTACATGTGGCAAATTGAGTGATAGCCAAATGAAACACATTATGCTCCGTGCATTTTCGAAAGTGAAAAGTTTGAAATGACCTATGAGAGTGTTATTCCATTTCACATGTGGCAAATTGAGTGACAGCCAAATGAAACACATTATGCTCCTTACCAAATTGAAAATTTTGAAATGACCTATGAGAGTGTTATTCAATTTCACATGTGGCAAATTGAGTGACAGCCAAATGATGAACACACTATGCTCCTTACACTAGGTGAGGGTTCAAACACCACAAACTTCATCCACTTTCTCCTAAATAAGTACTGATTTATTTTTTTTTTAAAAAAACACTTCACATGCAAAACTCAAAACAAAAAAAAGAAACACTCGAGGGGCCTTGGCCACCCCCATCCCTTAATGGCTCCGCCATTGGTGTGTTGGTAGTGGACGACGTGATCGATCTCTCCAATTCTCTCATTGGACAGCATACCGAGTTATAAAGCAAATGACATTGACACACGTACAAACGCAAGGTTAAGCTGAGGAAGAGTTTTCTGACACTCAAAAATTACTATAGCACTGAGTGTCAGAAAATTTGAACCCCTGCTTCCATTGATCTCTTATACCCTGGCCGACCATCCATGGAAGCTGGGGTTCAAATTTTCAATTCTTCTATTTCTATTCGTAGGGTGCCACTTAGGGCTTCACTAGCGTGCCACCTCATCTTGTGATTCAGAATAGGAAGGAAATCTAGATGGAGAAATCACAATCTTCCAACGATAAATCCCCAAAATAAAACCAAAAACGTTTGGTCAGGTGGGCATAATCAGAAAGCAACTAAAGGGCTTTCATCCAAGAAGTCGGAATTTTGAATATCATAAACGCCAAACATTCCAAACCTTGGGTTACTCGCGGTTTGTCCGACCGTTAAATTTTAGGGCTCCAGAATTAGTCGGGGTGCGCGCACGTTGTCATGGACGTCCGATTTTTAAGAAAACGATGAATCTCTACAATAGAAGAAATAGGTGGTCTTGATAGGAATTAACATACACCTTTCCAAATATATTGGGTTTCCTATGTTCCAGAGTCTTCCACAATCGTATAGTGCCATTCTATTTTAGCTTTGGAAACTCGCATACACCATATACCACATGCATCACAAAAGATGGAATTTTCAAACTTATGTTTGGACCTTTGAACTTGTGGGGAAGACTTAAAAGTGGAGGAGAAATGTAATAGGAAGAAAGGGTAAAAGTGAGGTTGCCTCCCATCTCAGTTGGTATAGTAGGTAATGTGGGCGCTTAATTTCGTGAGATTTCAAACCCCACCCCCACATTCCTTTCTCCTAGTAGGATTTTCTTAAATTGAAAATAGAAGTATTCGCTCCAAACAAAGAAGGACAAGTCTTTTTTCCAAAATAAATACAAGCGCGTGAAGTTAACTGCTTGGAATTTTTCGCTCAATACTTGAGTTTCAAGTCTCCATTGTCTATTGGGAAGAGTTAAACATCTGCTTTAACACTCATGTCACGTGGTAATATCTTAGCTTCGGACTTGTAATAGATGCATTGGAATTTCCTACAAATAGCTATGCAATGTTGAGACGTCTGCAAATTTAGTTTATGAAGAAAACTGCTTGTGACGTAATAGGGGTGGTCTTTTTTTTTTTTTTGTCATTCGTTATTCCTAATCTACTATACCCTAAGGGACATGAGGATAGGGATGGGTGCTTACCGCAGGAACCGCAGTAATCTAACCCATGTGCGTCGGGGTACAAGAAAGACACCAACTGCACTCCACTCCACTTGCAATGGGTGTCATCTTATTTTTCTTCTCCTTAATTAAAAACCAGTCTTTTATAACGTATAAACAAGCCAAGGTTTGAACATGTTTTGAAACTCATTTCGAGTCATGCTTGAGTTAATTAAATTCGACTTTCATTCAATTCAATTGTAAGGACAAAAGAAAAAAAAATTCAATTGTAAGTACCTTAAGACTAGGCCCGTTCTGCTAAGTTTTATTTAAAAAATAAGTAATTATTTTTAATTTTACAACTTAAAAATAATGTATTTGCTTAAACAATTGGACGACGAAAAGAAAAAAGAAAACGAGCAATGTACCAAGGATGGAATTAAATATGTATTATTTACAAACAAAAGTATTCGGTTATTCGAAAAAAATCATTATACTCTTGGCCGCATCAAATTTCCCTTGACCGCTACGGATTACTCTTGGACACGTTGAATTGCACTTGGCCGCATAAAATTGCTCTTGGCCGAATCGAATTGCCCTTGGCCCCATCGAATCACACTTAGCGGGTACGAATTACTCTTGTCCGCCTCAAATTACACTTAGCCGCATGTAATCAAAATTTTCCGCGTCTAATTACACTTGGCCGCGTCGAATTGCACTAGGCCGCTTCGAATTGCACATGGCCGCATTGAATTGTATTTCGCCGCGTTGAATTACACTTGGCCGCGTTGAATTGCAATTGGCCACTTTGAATTGCACTTGGCCGCATCGAATTGCACGGCCAAGTGCAATTTGAGGCGGCCAACTGCAATTCCAAGCGTTCAGATGCAATTCGACGCGGCCATGTGCAATTAGACGCAGCCAACTGCAATTTGACGCGGCCATTTGTAATTAGACGCGGCCAACTGCAATTCTACGCAGCCATGTGCAATTCAAAGCGGCCATGTGAATGATAAACATCCCTGAAGCTGGACTGGAAGTGGTGCACGAAATTCTTAGTTAAAAATCCCACAAAATCATCTTCATCCACCAAGCAAAATGAACGAAATAGTTAAAGGAATTATGCTGCAAATGAGGGAAATTGAATGATGAAGAAAGCTGAAATGAGGGAAATTCTTTGGAGCTCGAGGAATTATGGTGTTCTGCTGCTGTCCTGATCAGATGATCGAGAATTTCTACGTAAGTTTTGTCTCAAGCCTTGCGTATTCGTGTGAGAAGAAGACGCAGGAATCACGAACAAAATTACTAGTATTAAAGAAAGGGAGTGGCTCGTGGCCACATTATCCGGAAAGCATGAAACGGAACTATTCTCTTATAAACAATGGCAGCACCCTTTTACTCTTGGCTGCCCTCTTTTGCTCTTGGCCGCGGAATTTGACTCCAGGCCGCATAATTTTGCAACGACGCCATTTGGATTAGTTAGAACTCGCATTTCGTGAATACGAGTTCTATGCGCGCATGGGCAAAGCCAGGAACCAAACCCGCATCTATGGAATGCGATTTACGTAAGACCTCGAACTACTTCAGAAAATTCCTCCCCTCTCTAACTCACCATCTGTCAAGTTTTCCTTACTTTTTTTTAAAATGAATTTTAACTGTTGGGGGCTGATACAAAGTATGCTATATTTGGAATGTTCATATTGTATGGTGAATTAGGATTTGATTACGGTCACGAATGAAAAATGGGTAGAAAGCATATCACTATAGAAATCATCGGAGCCACTAAGCCGGAAACACATTTTAAGTTTCATTCAATACTCAAATCCCTTACTCTTAAGTTTTTCCTATTTGCTTAAGTGTTCCACAGAGTTTATTGACCATCCACATTTCATGGAAGCGTACGGAAAATCATTTCATCATCGAGATTCGTTCAAAGCAAGGCAAACGTTTACAAACAATTTTGGACCATAACCACTTTGATTAGAAAATAGATTTAACAAGCTTTTAACAGTTCTAACCACGCGTAAATCCGATTTCAGGAGTGTCCATAGCATGCGCGCAAAGTTTGCTTCTTTGGCAATTTTGAGGACTGCGCCCGGGGCGCACAAACATGCGCCTGAGGCGCATCAACGCTATAGAACAATTTTGGTCACGTCTTTTGAATTACAAACAATTTTGGATCAAAGCCACTTCGATTAGAAAATAGATTTAACAAGCTTTTTAACGGTTCTAATCATGCGCAAATCAAATTTCAGGACTGTCCATCTATAGCATGCGCGCGAAATTTGGCTTGTTTGGCAATTTTGAGGACTCCGCCTGGGGCACACAAGCATGGTCTGGGGGCGCATGAAATTGCTCTAAAGGTGCATCAAAGCTGAAGAACATCTTGATCCTGTTCACTGATTTCAGAACCGTATTTATTTTTATTCTTTGTTCACTGATTTCAGAACTGTAATAATTTTGATTCTTTGTGTTGCTTCCCTCATATGTACTCCAGTTGAAACAGTCCAACAGTCGCGAGAGTTGGTTATTTTGTCCAAGGGAGCTTGCTAGGCTTGTTACAATATGCACCAAGGACAACAAATGCTTATGGCTGGAAACAACCACTAGTCGATGTCTTAGTTTGATTTGAAATCTTTGCTGCAATAATAGCTGCAAAGCTATAAGAGTTCAGCTGGCAATCCGGGTTGTTTCTGCTTCCACAGTGAAGCTTATGTCTCCATTGTTTCACTCTCTATCCTTGATTAAAGTTAAAAAATTAATGACTGGGTTGTACTCATGGTACAAGACTGCTCAAAACTTCATCACTATGGAATTCCAATTACAGGGAAATTCGCGATGATATTAGGAATTTCACTGTTTCATTCTTCATACTTTTGCTGCTATTGCTCATCCAGTCACTCTTGCCAATGAAAGTTTTCATATTAGGACTGCAAATGTTGCAAGGTAGTCGCTGGGGTTGCAAAGTTGGGCACAATCTATGCATCTACTTTCTAACCCTAGAAGCACCGAAATGACTATTGACCTTGTGTATCCGTGTCCCACACACAACATGCTTTGGATATTTAGCTCAGAGTCTGAGGATATAGGTTAAATGTTCATCATGACCGGCTATCATAAATTACTCTAGTTGGATACCTTAGGATTGACAAGCACCATCATCTTACTATGGCAAAGAAGCATACAAACATCAGAAATCTTTGACGGTTACCAGTTGAAAATTTCAAAACAACACTCAAGACAAGTGATAAAAGTGCATAGCCAGATTTCTCAAACACCTACCTAACAGCAAGATTTCATAAAATTAAAAAAAAAAACTAGCAGAATACCCACTATAAGATTGCTTTCCCTACTGAACAATTCCGGTGGAAGAACCATCCACTACTCAATGAACCCTCATTCAATTAAAAGAAGAAGACAATTAACTTGTATGAGTTAATAAATAATCAAGCATAGTAAGGCTCTTACCTAGATAACATCACTGAAGTTGGACTGGAAGTGGTGCAAGAAATTCTTAGTTAAAATCCCACAAAATCATCTTCATCCACTAAGCAAAATGAGGAAAATAGTTGAAGGAATTATGAAGAAATAGAATGATGAAGAAGCTGAAATGAGGGAAATTCTTTGGATCATAAGGAATTATAGTGTTCTGCTGCTGTCCTAATCAAATGATCGAGAATTTCTATGTAAATTTTGTTGGAAGCCCTTTGTATTTGTGTGAGAAGAAGATGCGTGAATTACAAACAAGTTTACTAGTATTATAGAAGTGTGGCTTGTGGCCACGTTATTATTCGGAAAGCGTGAAACAGAACCATGCTTCTATTTAAACAATGGCCTCACGCTTTTACTTTTGGCTGCACTATTTTACTCTTGGCTGCCGAATTTGACTCTTCGCCACTTTTACTCTTGGCCACGTTATTCGGAAAGCGTGAAACGGAACCACTTAAACAATGGCCTCATGCTTTTAGCCATGGCCGCACTTTGTTACTCTTGGCTGCTGAATTTAACTCATGGCCGCTTAATTTTGCAATGGCGCCGTTTGGATTATTGAGAACTCACATTTCGGGAATATGAGCTATGTGCGCACATGGGCACCACGCAAAGCCAGGAAGCAAACTCGCATCTTTGGAATGTGATTTACGTGCTAGCTCGAATTACTTCATCGGTGCCCTCCCCTCTCCAACTCACCATCCGCCAAGTTTTCTATTTTTTTTTTTTTGGAATTTTAACTGTTGGGGGCTAATCTGAAGTAGGCTATATTTCGAATGTTTGTAATCTTGAGTCAATATTAGGATTTGATTACAGTAACCAATGATATAGATATACCTCCGGTATGAATTAGTTGAAAAATGAAGATCAGGAACATATTCATGAAGCTTTAGAAAGTCTTTAAAGTTCAACATTCCTTCTTGACCGGGCTTATTTTCGTGCTACTATCTTTGGCTTATATAGTCCAAAGATGTCTCAACTCTGAAGCCTCATTCTGCAACTTCCTGAAATCTGATACTTCGTGAGTAAAAATGAATCCGTAACTGTGTGGTTAAACATCAGTGTCTTTGGTCTAATTAAGAAGCTGCCACTTGATTCTTCTTGGAATTGGAGTTGAGAAGCACTGGCCCGGAGATTTTTAAGCACATTGTTTGAATGGGCAGGGTACTCAATTATTTACCTGAAAGTAAGGAGATTCCACCCATTCCATTATTGCAACTATACTATAATGCAACCATTCAATGTTTCTGTTATCAAGATTTCTGGGCTCCACACTATGAATTTTCTTCTTTCTCCATTGGGATCTTCACTAAGGAGTTGATATTCTTCGTAACTGATTTTATTAGATTATTGACTTGATTTGTTTTGGTTTATGTATTTGCTTCAAGGAGTTGTATCGCTAACTTCCGTTCATGTTTTTGCATCTCTTCCAGTTTGGGAGTTGGTGATCTCTTCCAGTTTTGCAAATATTTGTAGAGCAATTTGATGCGGCCATGTGCAATTCAATGCAATCAAAAGTAATTTGTAGCGGAGAAGTGCAATTCGATGCGGCCAAGAGCAATTCAAAGCGGCCAAGTGCAATTCGATGAGGCCAATAATTATTCTTCGCGGCCAAGAATTACTTTGCAGCCAAGAGTAATTCTTTGTGGCCAAAAGTAATTCTTCGTGGCCAAGACGCATGTAAAACACAAGAGCATTGTGCATAGTAATCACACTTTCAAAACTTTGCAGAGAAATCTTACTGGAACGGGATCTAAAAAAAAGGATAAAAGTGATAACCATGTTCCTCAAACTTGGATTGTGCGATTGACTTGTCAAATGTTGAAGCAAGGTGTGTAAGCTGGCTCCCGGTAAGTTGGTGGTGAGATTGGGCCCTCTGTCAAATCCATTTATCTATCTCTATTTACATACTGCAGTAAGACAATACGTTGTTGAGATATCTTTCATTTCAGTTTTTTTTTTTCCTTTCAATTACCATGCGTATATAGCTCACATTCATGCTAGTTTAGTGTTTTAGAATTCATTCTTCTCTAGCAATTGTGTAAGGGCAAAATTTTTATGATTGTCAATGGCATGCGTCAAAACACATTCGTCAGTGTAATTGCGATTATTTATTTATTTTTATTTTTTTTAGAGTGTCTGTTTTAGGAGTGGAATGGAATCAATAATTTTTGTAATGCGCGAATTAGAGTTATTGTGCTCGTGAAGGCTGAAGGGATTGGGAGTGGATCTAATAAGGAGGAGTTTTTGGAAGAAAAGATTCTAAAGAAAGAAAATCTCGGCAGCGGGTTGATAAAGGAAATAAGGTTTTGATTGCAATGATTTATGGGCTTGGGATCACGCAGCTGCGGAAAAAGAAAATAGGACAAGCTACATACATATACAAAAACATGTATTGTGATTAAGGGAAGGAATAGCAGCCGACGTACGTACACGGTTTTTTTGAAGAGAAAAAGTCTTGAGGGTTTTTTATTCTTTTGGATCTTGGAGTACAATGGGATCGATGGATCATTGAGTGTACAAGACATCTTCAAGAGGTTTCAACATCTTCTTCAACTTATTTGACAAAAGCCATAAGATGGATTCCTGGGCAAGTTCAAGCCCTTCGGTGGATTTTCAGGAGGCAAACGGAAGGCTTGTGGATTCAAGGCAGTGGCGGTCAAGCATTCAGAGAGGTGTATGTGGATTCGGCAAGAGCATCTATATTTAGGTTTGTGGAGTTCAAACTTATGGTAAGAGTACTTGTAACCTCGTGTTTAGTAGTGTTTGTTTACTTCCCGTGGTTTTTTCCCATTTTGGATTTTCCACGTATATCTTGGTGTTCGTTTTTTGTTTGCTTTCCGTTTATGAGATTGACTTTGTATATCGCATGGTGAATTGTTGATTGAGATTTAAACATAGCAAATCTTTAAACCTAGAGGATCTAGGATTTTCAAATTGTTTTCTTTGGTAATATTTGCTTCAATGACCGAAGCCGAGACCATAGTAGTTGCAGAACCACTACAGGATTACTGGACAGCAACCAATGCATGTGGTGATTGGTCGACCAATTGAAGTTATGAAAAATCCACAACCCACCTTGGAAGATGTATTCAAGCTAGTTACACCCTCCTATACGTAAATTGCATTACGTTGCGATTATCTGTTTGAGTTGACGCATTTCTATGGGCAATGCCAATGTGGGAGAGGTGTTTAGCTCTCTATTTGAAGGGAAATGTCAAAACTGAACACCCCCTCCTCTCCAAGTAGGAATGCCAACGTGCCTTACTTTGCCTACAGAAATATATATAGCAAATCGTCTACCAAAATGTTACTTTGACAGCTAAAACCAATTCTCTTTACTCGAAGTTCTGTATTTGCCTCTATTTTTTTTGGTAATTCCTTTCTGGGTTTTTTTTTTGGTTTCAATATCGGACTAATGGTGGAGAAGGGATATATTATATGGGTTGTTTATTTGCCTCCTGATCTTCTTTGGAAGGTGAATGAAGTGCATAGCCAGTTTGTCGAAGCACTTCAAGACCTTTTCGAGAGGCACAAAGCAAGGGTGGGTTATGCTGATCTTTTGAGAGTTCTTTGATCAGTGCTTTGATTTCGCCGCCTCCTCCATCTTCCCCGTATCTTCTTTGTTGTCCATGCCATCTGTTGTATCTTCTTTGTTGTCCATCTGTTGTATCATCGACACATTCCCCCATTTTATTTGCTTCATCGTTTAGCTAGCTTGTTTCTTTTCCTCCCTATTTCATTAGGGGAATAAAATTATTAGGAGAGTTTTACTTCGGGGGAGGATGATCTTTCAAAGGGGTCTTATCGATGAACTACTTGCCGGTGATTGATCTCTTGGTCAAACGACATGTACGCATAACATAGAATGTGTAAAATTTGCAGCCTAGCATTTGGCATCCAAACGTAACAAGTGAACCTAATCGCAATCAACTAATTAATCAAATCTGTTGTAACGAACACTATGAATGCAAGCTAAGAACGAGAAATTGAAAACTAAACAAGAAATCACAAAGACACAAGATATACGTGGTTCTTCAAGATGGGTACGTCCACGGGCGAGGAGAGAGAGGATTCACTAACCAACGTGAAGAAGAGATACAAAGAGCCAGCTGTAATCCGTAAGTACTCTAGAAAGGCCACAATATGAAAGCCCAAAAGATACTTTAGAAGTTCCCCAAAAGCCCTATTTATAATAGGCTACAAAAACGGGAATAACATAATTAACCAATGTGGGACTAAAGAATACAAGACATTCCCAACAAAATCAAACATCATATATTCCTTCGCCGGCATAGTTGTAACAAGTTGGCACTAACATCTATGCTCTCGTGCTAAAAAAGGCTTTAACCATCAAAATGATAAGATGTGTTTTGTGTTTCTTTTGTTTTTTTTTTTTCCAAAATGAAAATTTTGAAATGACCCATGAGAGTGTTATTTCATTTTACTATGGGCACACGCCCCTGAAATTTTATAAAAAATTGGGAGCAGTCCTTTTTTGGAAAGCGTGGCGAAACGCTTCGATTCAGAATCGTCACTCGGGTTTTGTGGTATGGACCCAAGGAACAGAACTTGAAACGTTTGCTACGTTGTTTGATTTTAAAAAAGGCATAGACTAATCCATCGTCACCTTTGATATCTGAGGTTCGGGAGCTAGGTTACGAGAGAGGAAGGGTTTTATGGCACCCCTCTCACCCAATTTGGAGATCGGTCTCTACTTAGGCATTTTGTAAAATATTTGCATTTTTCTCTTATTAATTATTTTTTTGCCAATTAGGACGGGAGAACAGTTAAGGGGGATTAATATGCATTATTTACAAACAAAAGTATTTGGTTATTCAAGAAAAATCAATATACTCTTGGCCGCATCGAATTTCCCTTGACCACTACAAATTGCTCTTGGACGCGTTGAATTGCACTTGGCCGCATCAAATTGCTCTAGGCCGAATCGCATTGCACTTGGCCGCATCGAATCACACTTAGCTGGAACGAATTACTCTTGTCCACCTTGAATTACACTTGGCCGCGTGTAATTGCAATTGGCCGCGTCGAATTCCACTAGGCCCCTTCAAATTGCACATGGCCACATGGAATTGCACCTGGCCACGTTGAATTGCACTTGGCCACTTTTAATTGCACGGCCAAGGGCAATTCGAGGTGGCCAAGTGCAATTCTAAGTGGCCAGATGCAATTCAACGCGTCCAGGTGCAATTCAACGCGGCCAAGAGTAATCCGTAGTGGCCAAGAGTAATTCGTCTGCAACATTATAAGATGTGTTTTGTGTTTCTTTTTTTTTTTCCAAAATGAAAATTTTGAAATGACCTATGAGAGTGTTATTCCATTTTACATGTGGCAAATTGAGCGACAGCCAAATGATGAACACATTATGCTCCTTTCATTTTTTCAAATTGAAAATTTTGCAATGACCTATGAGAGTGTTTTTCAATTTCACATGTGGCAAATTGAGTGACAGCCAAATGATGAACACATTATGCTCCTTACACTAGGTGAGGGTTCAAACACTACCAACTTCATACCCATTCTCCTAAATTAGTACCGATTTATTTTGTTTTAAAATAAAAAAAAACACTCGAGTGGCCTTGGCCACCCCAGCCCCTTAATGGCTCTGCCATTGGTGTCTTGGTAATGGACAGGGTGATCGATCTCTCTAATTCTCTCATTGGACAGCATACCGAGTTATAAAGCAAGTGACATTGACACCCAAATGCAAGGTTCAGCTAAGGAAAAGTTTTCTAACACTCAAAAAATAAACAAAAATTACTAATAGCACTGAGTGTCTGAAAATTTGAACCCCTGCTTCCATTGATCTCTTATACCCTGGCCGACCACCCATGGAAACTGGGGTTCAAATTTTCAATTCTTCTATTTCTATTATGAGGGTGCCATTTAGGGCTTCACTAGCGTGCCACCTCATCTTGTGATTCAGAATAGGAAGGAAATCTAGATAGAGAAATCACAATCTTCCAACGATAAATCCACAAAATAAAACCAAAAACCTTTGGTCAGGTGGGCATAATCAGAAAGCAACTAAAGGGCTTTCATCAAAAAAGATGGAATTTTGAATATCATGAACGCCAGACATTCCATACCTTGGGTTACTGGAGGTTTGTCCGACCGTTAAATTTTAGGACTTCAGAATTAGTCGGGGTGTGCGCACGTTGTCATGGACATCCGGTTCTTAAGAAAATGATGAATCTCTACAATTGAAGAAATAGGTGGTCTTGATAGGAATTAACGTACACGTTTCCAAATATATTGGGTTTCCTGTGTTCCAGAGTCTTCCACAATCGTATAGTACCATTCCATTTTAGCTTTGGAAACTCGTATACACCAGATACCACATGCATCACAAAAGATGGAATTTTCAAACTTATGTTTGGACCTTTAAACTTGTGGGGAAGTCTGAAAGGTGGAGGAGAAATGTAATAGGAAAAAAGGGTAAACGTGAAGTTGCCTCCCATCTCAGTAGGTAGAGCAGGTAATGGACACTTCATTTCGTGAGAGTTAAAACCCTACCACCACATTCCTTTCTCCTAGCTTGTTAAGAAATTTTGAGGAATGCGCCCAGGGCGCATGAAATTGCGCCTGAGACCCATCAAAGCTGTCCAACAAGCCAATCTTTGCGGGCTTGTCCTGGACACTCCCGAACTCTGTTTTACGGGTGGTTTGAACCGTTACAAAGCTTGTTAAATTTACTTTCTAACCCAAGTGGTTTTGATTCAAAGTTATTCAATAAATTAGAAGAAGCGATCATTTTCACCTCAGTGCGTCAAAAACAATTCATTTCGGTAAAACGCTCGCATCTCTCTCATTTTAAATCGGATCATGACCTATTTTATATTGATAAATAGTTTTTTAAAAGTATTAAAATATGGTGGGATCCGACTATAAAAATATTTCAGTGTCGTTCGCGGAAAAAGGGGAGAAAGCATACCGTTGTCGGAGCCACCAAGCCAAGAACACATTTTCATTTTCATTCAAGGCTCAAATCTCTTATTCTTAAGTATTTTTTCATTGGCTAAATGTTCCACAGAGTTTATAGACCATCCACATTTCATGGAAGTGTACGGAAAGTCATTTCATCATCGAGATTCATTCAAAGCCAGGTTTAAATGCTTACGAAAAATTATGGTCATGATCCGACTAACTTTTCATAAATGTAACTTTTATAATTTTCATTATTACTTTACATCATGCTTTAAGACTTTGCAAATTACATTCATCAACATAGAATTGGCCTTGATGCGATCGATTTAGAATGAGGGGAATACAAGCCTTTTATCCAAATGATGTGTTTTTCAACTGGTTGAGGGTAAAATGGTCATGTCCTTTGAATTACAAATAAGTTTGGACCAAAACCACTTCGATTAGAAAGTAGACTAAACATACTTTCTAACGGTTCTAACCACGTGCAAACCGGATTTTGGGAGTGTCTGTAGCATGAGCACAAAGTTTGGCTTGTTCGGAAATTTTAAGGACTGCGCCCGGGGCGCACAGATATGAGCCTGGGCGCCTTAAATTGCGCCTGAGGCGCATCAAAGCAGTCGAACAAGCCAATCTTTGCCGGCTTGTCCCGGACACCATCGAACTCCGTTTTATGGATGGTTTGAACAATTACAAAGCTTGTTAAATTTACTTTCTAACCCAAGTGGTTTCGATTCAAAGTTATTCAATAAATTATAAGAAGCGATCATTTTCCCCTCAATGCATCAAAAAACAATTCATTTCGATAAAACGCTCGCATCTCTCTCATTTTAAATCGGATCATGACCTATTTTATGTATATAAATAGGGTTTTAAAAGCATTAAAATATGGTGGTATCCGACTATAAAAATATTTCGGTGTTGTTCATGAAAAAAGGGTAGAAAGCATACCATTGTCGGAGCCACCAAGCCAAGAGCACATTTTAAGTTTCATTCAAGGCTCAATCCCTTATTCTTAAGGGTTTTTTTCATTGGTTAAGTGTTCCGCAGAGTTCATAGACCGTTCACATTTCATGGAAGCGTACAGAAAGTTATTTCATCATCGAGATTCTTTCAAAGCCAGGCTTAACCGTTGATGAAAAATTTTAGTCATGATCTGACTAACTTTTCATAAATTAAACTTTTATAATTTTAATTATTCATTTCCATCATGCTTTAGACTTTGCAAATCATATTCATCAACATAGAATTGGTCTTGATCTGATCTATTTAGAATGAGGGGAATACAAGCCTTTTATCCAAATGATGTGTTTTTCGACTCACTGAGGCTAAAATGGTCATGTCTTCTCAATTACAAATAACTTTCGACGAAAACGACTTCGATTCTAAAGTAGATTTAACGAAATTTTTAATGGTTCTAACCACGTGGAAATCGGATTTCGGAAGTGTTCGTAGCATGCGCACGAAGTTTGGCTTGTTTGGAAATTTTGAGGATTGCGCCAGGGGCGCACTGAAATGCGCCTAGGTGCATCAAAGATGTCGAACATGCCAATCTTTTCCGGCTTGACCCGGACACCCCCGAACTCCGTTTTACGGGTTGTTTGAGCCGTTACAAAGCTTGTTAAATTTACTTTCTAACCCAAGTGGTTTCGATTCAAAGTTATTCAACAAATTAGAAGAAGCGATAATTTTCCCCTGAGTTGATCAAAAAACAATTTATTTCGGTAAAACCCTAGCTTCTCTATCCTTTTAAATCGAATAATGACCAATTTTATATAGATAAATAGGGTTTTAAAAGTATTAAAATATGGTGGGATCCAACTACAAAAATATTTCGGTTTCATTAATGAAAAAAAGGTAGAAAGCATACCATTGTCGGAGCCACCAAGCCAAGAACACATTTTAAGTTTCATTCAAGGCTCAAATCCCTTATTCTAAATGTTTTTTTTCATTGGTTAAGTGTTCCACAGAGTTTATAGACCATACACATTTCATGGAAGTGTACAGAAAGTCATTTCATCATCGAGATTCATTCAAAGCCAGGCTTAAACTTTTACGAAATTTTTTTGTCATGATCCGACTAACTTTTCATAAACGAAAATTTTATTATTTTCATTATTCATTTCCATCATGCTTTAGGACTGTGCAAATCATATTCATCAACATAGAATTGGTCTTGATCCGATCGATTTAGAATGAGGGGAATACAAGCCTTTTATCCAAATGATGTGTTTGTCGACTCACTGAGGATAAAATGGTCATGTCATTTCAATTACTAATAAGTTTGCACCAAAACGACTTCGATTCTAAAGTAGATTTAACAAACTTTTTAACGGTTCTTACCACGTGCAAATCGGATTTCAGGAGTGTCCGTAGCATGCGCGCGAAGTTTGGGTGTTTAAGAAATTTTGAGGATAGCGCCCGGGGCGCACTGACATGCGCCTGAATGCATGAAATTGCGCCTCAGGCGCATCAAAGCGGTCGAAAAAGCCAATCTCTGCAGGCTTGTCCCGGACACCCCCGAACTCCGTTTTACGGGTGGTTTGAACCGTTACAAAGCTTGTTAAATTTCCTTTCTAACCGAAGTGGTTTCGATTCAAAGTTATTCAACAAATTAGAAGAAGTGGTCATTTTCCCCTCAGTACATCAAAAAACAATTCATTTCGATGAAACGCTCGCATCTTTCTCACTTTAAATCGGATCATGACCTATATTATATCGATAAATAGGGTTTTCAAAGCATTATAACATGGTGGGATCCGAGTATAAAAATATTTCGGTGTCAATCTTGAAAAATGGGTAGAAAGCATACCATTTTCGGAGCCACCTAGCCAAGAGCACATTTTAAGTTTCATTCAAGGCTCAATTCCCATATTCTTAAGTTTTTTTTCATGGGTTAAGTGTTCCACAGAGTTTATAGACCGTCCACATTTCATGGAAGCGTACAGAAAGTCATTTCATCATCGAGATTCATTCAAAGCCAACCTTAAACGTTGACGAAAATTTTTGATCATGATCCGACTAACTTTTCACAAATGAAACTTTTATAATTTTCATTATTCATTTCCATCATTCTTTTCAACTTTGCAAATCATATTCATCAACATAGAATTGGTCTTGATCCGATCAATTTAGAATGAGGGGAATAAAAGCGTTTTATCCAAATGATGTGTTTGTCGACTCACTGAGGACAAAATGGTCATGTCTTTTCAATTACTAATAAGCTTGGACCAAAACCTCTTCAATTACAAAGTAGGTTTAACAACCTTTTTAATGGTTCTAACCATGCGTAAATCGGATTTCGGGAGTGTCCGTAGCATGCACGCGAAGTTGGGCTTGTTTGTAAATTTTGAGGATTGCGCCCGGGGCGCATTGACATGCGCCTGGGCGCATGAAATTGCGACTGAGGCGCATCAAAGCTGTCGAACAAACAAATCTTTGCCGGCATGTCCCGGACACCCTCGAACTCCGTTTTACGAGCGGTTTGAACCATTACATAGCTTGTTAAATTTACTTTCTAACCCAAGTGGTTTCGATTCAAAGTTATTCAACAAATTAGAAGAAGTGATCATTTTCCCCTCTGTGGATAAAAAAAATTCATTTCGGTAAAACGCTCGCATGTCTCTCATTTTAAATGGGATCATAACCTATTTTATATAAATAAGTAGGGTTTTCAATGTAATAACATATGGTGGGATCCGACTATAAAAATATTTCGGTTTCGTTCTTGGAAAAAGGGAAGAAATCGTACCACTTTAATTAATAATTGTCGGAGCCACCAAGCCAAAACACATTTTAAGTTTCATTGAAGGCTCAAATCCCTTATTCTTAAGTTTTTTTTCATTGGTCAAGTGTTCCACAGAGTTTATAGACCATCCACATTTCATGGAAGCGAACGGAAAGTCATTTCGTCATAGAGATTCATTCAAAGCCAGGCTTAAATGTTTACGAAAAATTTTGGTCATGATCCGACTAACTTTTCATAAATGAAATTTTTATTATTTTCATTATTCATTTCCATCATGCTTTTGGACTTTGAAAATCATACTCATCAACATAGAATTGGTCTTGATCCGATCGATTTGGATTGAAAGGAATAAAAGCCTTTTATCCAAATGATGTGTTTGACGACTCAGTGACGATAAAATGGTCATGTCCTTTCAATTACTAATAAGTTCGGACCAAAACGACTTCGATTCTAAAGTTGATTTAAAAAAAATTTTTAACGTTTGTAACCACGCGCAAATCGGATTTCGGGAGTTTCCGGAGCATGCGCGAGAAGTTTGGCGTGGTTGGAAATTTTGAGGATTGCGCCCGGGGCGCAATCAAATACGCCTGGGCGCATGAAATTGCGCCAGAGGCGCATCAAACCTTTCCAACAAGAGAATCTTTGCCGGCTTGTCCCGGACACCCCCGAACTCCGTTTTACGGGTGGTTTAAACCATTACAAAGCTTGTTAAATTTACCTTCTAACCCAATTGGTTTCGTTTCAAAGTTATTCAATAAATTAGAAGAAGCAATCATTTTCCCCTCAGTGAATCAAAAAACAATTCATTTCAGTAAAACCGTCGCATCTCTCTCTTTTTAAATCGGATCAAGACCTATTTTATATAGATAAATTGAGTTTTAAAAGTGTTAAAATATGGCAGGATCTGACTATAAAAATATTTCGGTGTTGTTATTGTAAAAAGGTAGAAAGCATACCATTGTCAGAGCCACCAAGCCAAGAACACATTTTAAGTTTCAATCAAGGCTCACATCCCATATTCTTAAAAAAAAATTCTTTGGTTAAGTGTTCCATAGAGTTTATAGACCATCCCCATTTCATGGAAGCGTACGGAAAGTCATTTCATCATCTAGATTCATTCAAAGCCAGGCTTAAACGTTTACCAAAAATTTTGGTCATGATCCGACTAACTTTTCATAAATGCAACTTTTATTATTTTCATTATTAATTTCCATCATGCTTTTCAACTTTGCCAATCATATTCAACAACATAGAATTGGTCTTGATCCGATCGATTTAGAATGAGGGGGATACAAGCCTTTTATCCAAGTGATTGTTTTTTCAAGTCATTTAGGATAAAATGGTCATGTCTTTTCAATTACTAATAAGCTTGGACCAAAACCATTTCGATTGTAAAGTAGATTTAATAAAAATTTTAACGGTTCTAACCACGCGCAAATCGGATTTCAGGAGTGTACGTAGCATGCGCGCGAAGTGTGGCTTGTTTGGACATTTTGAGGATTGTGCCCTGGGCGCATAAAAATGCGCCTGAGGCGCATCAAAGCTGTCGAACAAGCCAATCTTTGCTGGGTAGTCCTGGACACCCCCGAACTCCGTTTTACGGGTGGTTTGACCGTTACATAGCTTGTTAAATTAACTTTCTAACCCAAGTGGTTTCGATTCAAAGTTATTCACCAAATTAGAAGAAGTGATCATTTTCCCCTCAGTGGATCAAAAAATAATTCATTTCAGTAAAACGCACGCATCTCTCTCATTTTAAATTGGATCATGACCTATTTTATATAAATAAATAGGGTTTTAAAAGTTTAGAAAATGTCGAAGCCACCTAGCCAAGAACACATTTTAAGTCTCATTCAAGGCTCAAATCACTTATTCTTTAGTTTTTTTTCATTGGTTAAGTGTTCCACAGAGTTTATAAACCATGCACATTGTATGGAAGCGTACAGAAAGTCATTTCATCATCGAGATTCATTCAAAGCCAGGCTTAAACGTTTATGACAAATTTTGGTCATGATCCGACTAACTTTTCATAAATGAAACATTTATTATTTTCATTATTCATTTCCATCATGCTTTTGGACTTTGCCAACCATATTCATCAACATAGAATTGGCCTTGATCCGATCGATTTACAATGAGGGGAATAAAAGCCTTTTATCCAAATGATGTATTTTTTGACTCACTGAGGATAAAATGGTCATGTCTTTTCAATTACTAATAAGTTTGGACCAAAACAACTTCGATTCTAAAGTAGATTAACAAACTTTTTAACGGTTCTAACCACGCGCAAATCATATTTCGGGAGTGTCCGTAGCATGCGCGAGATGTTTGGCTTGTTTGAAAATTTTGAGGATTGCGCCCGGGGCGCACTGAAATGCGCCTGGGCGCATGAAATTGTGCCTGAGGCGCATCAAAGCTGTCCAACAAGAGACTCTTTGCCGGCTTGTCCCAGACACCCCCGAGCTCCATTTTACGGGTGTTTTCAACCGTTAGAAAGCTTGTTAAATTTACTTTCTAACCCAAGTGGTTTCGATTCAAAGTTATTCAATAAATTAGAAGAAGCAATCATTTTCCCCATCGAATCGCACTTAGCTGGTACGAATTACTCTTGTCCGCCTCGAATTACACTTGGCCACATGTAATTGCACTTGGCCACGTCTAGTTACACTTGGCCACGTCGAATTGCACTAGACCGCTTCGAAGTGCACATGGACGTGTCGAATTACATTTGGCCGCGTCAAATTGAAATTGGCCGCCTTGAATTGCACTTGGCCGCCTCGAATCGCATGGCCAAGTGCAATTTGAGGTGGCCAACTGCAATTCCAAGCGGCCACATGCAATTAGACGCGGCCATATGCAATTAGACGCGGCCAACTACAATTATACGCGGCCAGGTGCAATTCAAAGCGGCCATGTGAAAGATAAACATCCCTGAAGCTGGACTGGAAGTGGTGCACGAAATTCTTAGTTAAAAATCCCACTAAATCATCTTCATCCACCGAGCAAAATGAGCAAAATAGTTAAAGGAATTATGCTGCAAATGAGGGAAATTGAATGATGAAGAAAGCTGAAATAAGGGAAATTCTTTGGAGCTCGAGGAATTATAGTGTTCTGCTGCTGCCCTGATCAGATGATCGAGAATTTCTACGTAAGTTTTGTTGCAAGCCCTGCGTATTCGTGTGAGAAGAAGACGCAAGAATCACGAACAAAATTACTAGTATTAAAGAAAGAGAGTGGCTCGTGGCCACATTATCTAGAAAGTGTGAAACGGAACTACGTCTCTCTTATAAACAATGGCAGCACTCTTTTACTCTTGGCTGCCCTCTTTTGCTCTTGGCTGCGGAATTTGACTCCAGACCACATAATTTTGCAACGACGCCATTTGGATTAGTTAGAACTCGCATTTCGTGAATACGAGTTCTATGCGCGCATGTGCAAAGCCAGGAACCAAACCCGCATCTATGGAATGCGATTTACGTAAGACCTCGAACTACTTCAGGAAATTCCTCCCCTCTCTAACTCACCATCTGTCAAGTTTTCCTTACTTTTTTTTAAAATGAATTTTAACTATTGGGGGCTGATACAAAGTATGCTATATTTGGAATGTTCATAATGTACGGTGAATTAGGATTTGATTACGGTCACGAATGAAAAATGGGTAGAAAGCATACCACTATAGAAATCGTCGGAGCCACTAAACCGAAAACACATTTTAAGTTTCATTCAACACTCAAATCCCTTACTCTTAAGTTTTTCCTATTTGCTTAAGTGTTCCATAGAGTTTATTGAGCATCCACATTTCATGGAAGCGTACGGAAAATCATTTCATCATCGAGATTCGTTCAAAGCAAGGCTTAAACGTTTACAAGCAATTTTGGACCATAACCACTTTGATTAGAAAATAGATTTAACAAGCTTTTAACAGTTCTAACGACGCGTAAATCAGATTTCGGGAGTGTCCATAGCATGCGCGCAAAGTTTGGCTTCTTTGGCAATTTTGAGGACTGCGCCCAGGGCGCACAAAAACATGCGCCTGAGGCGCATAAAAGTTGTAGAACAAGTCAATCTTTGCGGGCTTGCTTTGAACACTCAAGAACTCAGTTTTACAAGTGGTTTGAACAGTTAGAAAGCTTGTTGAATTTACTTTCTAACCCAAGTGGTTTCGATTCAAAATTATGTATACATCAGAAGAAGTGACCATTTCAACAGTATGCTAAGTTTAATCCCAATGGATATCTAAATGAGCTCTAGATTTGATCCCGGTTGCCTTTTCTAGTGTCTGGTCCTAATAATTGTATGCTGAGTTGATTTTCAATGTTCAATGTTTAGAGTCTCTTGACATAACTAAAAGATTAAAATGTTTTCATGTCATGGGGCTTCCCGTTGTTTGATAAGCACAGCTCGCATCTTTTCATTTGGCCCCCGGGCAAGAATGAGAAATAGGCAATGCACCATCCTTGCTGCTACATACGTTGACCTCTCTGTCAATAATGCGCCCAAAAATAAACCAGAAGCCAGATTCCATGGCACAATTTACTAAATAACCAATGCTAACAGTGAAGAGACTAAGAAAAGTTGCAGTCCCGCAATTGACATGAGTTTTTGCAGAAACCCCTATGTGAAAAAATGAAAAACAGTCGGGCAAATGCAAAAATGTGCTGTTATGAATTGTTATGACGCAAAGTCCTCCAGTTTGACATAAAAGACAATGCAGTTGGATGCGATTTATTTGTTACTATTCAGGTAAACAGCAAGAAACCTTGCTCTGTGCAGGGATCTACCACACAAGATAAGCTACAACATCTTCATTCTTCTCCTTATTGAAGGGTTTGATCATCTGAATTTATTCCAACATTTTAAAATATTTATAAGTAATTCAAATGTAATTTTTCGCCCAATGGGTGTATACGTAACGTGATTATATAAGCTTGAAGGCATTTCAATGGGACATTTCGGTCTGGGATTGGTAAAATATTTTCTCATCGTAGCCACATAAAATTTCAGGTTTGTCTTCAATGTAAGTGGCCCAACGTCTAGCTCCAGTTATCATTTTATCAGCGATGGTTACACGGAACAGCAAAAGTGTTGATTACATAAGGTCATTGAGAGTGTAGGCAAGGCAAATTTTTATGGGGGGCAATGAATATCTTGATCCTGTTCACTGCTTTCAGAACTGTAATAGTTTTTATTCTTTGTGTTTCTTCCCTCACATGTTCTCCAGTTGAAATACTCCGACAGTTGCTAGAGTTGGTTACTATGTCCAAGGGAGCTAGGCTATTTACAATATGCACCAAGGACAACAAATGCTTATCGCTCTGCACACAACTGCCAGTTGATATCCTAGTTTGATTTGAAATCTTTGCTGCTGAGGAGGTACTTCTTGGCATGGAGGAGAATTGGATTAGAAGGCCACCTTTGCGCATAGCTCAGGAAGTTGAATGGTTTAGTTCCTAAACTTTTTTTGCTACTGGTTTAGACAACATAAGGGGTTAAACAATGCTAGGATTGTCGAGCACAAATCCAATGGTGAAGAAGGGGTTGTTGCCAAAATAGCTTTGACTATCAATACTACATTAGCTCTTGGAGAAACATAAAGAAATCTTATGCAAATAGGCGAGAGACAATTGTGGCCTTAAGGAACCCCTTTGTGCCATGTTAAGTGCAGACGAGAGACCTAGTAAACAACAACTACAGAAAGGCCCCTAGAGCAAGGAAATTGATAAAACAATCTTAGAATCTAATAGGAATACCATTAAGGCTACCTACTGTTTAGTTGAAAGCATGATTCTTTGTGAATTTAAAAAACTGAAACTCGGCTCTCTCTATGTAGTTAAATCTGAAGAAAGGAATTGATAAAGGAATGGTAAGTCTTATATTCCATGATACGATTCTATGATATTTTCGAGTAGTTGTTTATGTCTAGATATCACTTCATGGATGCAAAGTTGAGCTCAATCTATGCATCTACTTTCTAACCCGCGAAGCACTGAAATGTCTATTGGCCTTGTGTATCCATGTCCCACACACGACGTGCTTTTGATATTTAGCTTAGGGTCTGAGCATAGAGGGTTAAGTGTTCATCACGACCAGCTATTGTAAATTACTCTAGTTGGATACCTTAGGATTAGAACCACCACACCTTCTTGTGGGACCTATGACTAAGTGTATGGCCCCATGTAAATGTGTAGTGGTTCTATATAGAGTAATCTGGAGCATCATGTGAGTACGTTACGGTGCTTCTGGACTACAACTATACTACACGGGTCAACTTAAGTTAAAAACAAGTTGACATACAAGCATATATTCTATTTTTTGCTTCTTATTTGTGAATGTGTGGCGTGACAAACTCAAGAGAAATAGAATAGAAAGCCTAATTCCAAACTTCATGAACTTATTTCGTAGTTGGAAATCTCTTTAGGAAGTTTTAATCGGTCGGCTTTCGACTAACTTTTCATAAATGAAACTTTATTATTTTCATTATTCATTTCCATCATGCTTTAGGACTTTGAAAATTATATTCATCAACATAGAATTGGTCTTGATCCGATCGATTCAGAATGAGGGGAATACAAGCCTTTTATCCAAATGATGTGTTTTTCGACTCATTAAGGGTAAATTGGTCATGTGCTTTGAATTACAAATAAGTTTGGACAAAAACCACTTCGATTAGAAAGTTGATTTAACAAACTTTTTAATGGTTCTAACCACGCGCAAATCGGATTTCGGGAGTGTCCGTAGCATGCGCGCAAAGTTTGGCTTGTTTAGAAATTTTGAGGACTGCGCCCGGGGCGCACTGACATGCGCCTGGGCACATGGAACTGCGCCTGAGGCGCATGAAAGCTGTCAAACTAGTCAATCTTTGCGGGCATGTCCCGGACACTCCCGAACTCCGTTTTACGGATAGTTTGAACCGTTACAAAGCTTGTTAGATTTAATTTCTAACCCAAGTGGTTTCGATTCAAAGTTATTGATAAATCAGATGAAGTGACCAATTTACCCTCAGTGGATCAAAAAAATAATTCATTTCGGTAAAACACTCGAATCTCTCTCATTTTAAATCGGATCAAGATATATTTTATATAGATAAATGGGTTTAAAAGTATTAAAATGGTGGGATCCGACTATAAAAATATTTAGGTTTCGTTCATGGAAAAAGGGTAGAAAGCATACCATTGTAGAAATTGTCGGAGCCACTAGGCCAAGAACACATTTTAAGTTTCATTCAAAGCTCAAATCCCTTATTCTTAAGTTTTTTTCATAGGTTAAGTGTTCCACAGAGTTTATTGACCATCCACACTTCATGGAAGCGTAGGGAAAGTCATTTCATCATCGAGATTCATTCAAAGCAAGGCTTAAATGTTTACGAACAATTTTGGTCATGTCTTTTGAATTATAAACAATTATGGACCAAAACCACTTCGATTAGAAAATAGATTTAACAAGCTTTTTAATGGTTCTAATCAGACGCAAATCAAATTTCGGGGCCGTTCATATATAGCATGCACGCGAAATTTGGCTTGTTTGGCAATTTTGTGGACTCCACCCGGGGCACACAGGCAAGCGCCTGGGGTGCATAAAATTGCTCCTTAGGTGCATCAAAGCTGAAGAACATCTTGATCCTATTCACTGATTTTACAACCGTAATAATTTTGATTCTTTGTGTTGCTTCCCTCACATGTACTCTAGTTGATTCTTTGTGTTGCTTCAATTTTACATGTGGCAAATTGAGTGACAGCCAAATGAAACACCTTATGCTCCGTACATTTTTTGAAAGTGAAAAGTTTGAAATGACCTATGAGAGTGTTATTCCATTTCACATGTGGCAAATTGAGTGACAGCCAAATGAAACACATTATGCTCCTTACCAAATTGAAAATTTTGAAATGACCTATGAGAGTGTTATTCAATTTCACATGTGGCAAATTGAGTGACAGCCAAATGATGAACACATTATGCTTCTTACACTAAGTGAGGGTTCAAACACCACAAACTTCATCCCTTTTCTCCTAAATAAGTACTGATTTATTTTGTTTAAAAAAAAAACACTTCACACGCAAAACTCAAAAAAAAAAAAGAAACACTCGAGGGGCCTTGGCCACCCGCATCCCTTAATGGCTCCGCCATAGGTGTCTTGGTAGTGGACGGTGTGATCGATCTCTCCAATTCTCTCATTGGACAGCATGCCGAGTTATAAAGCAAATGACATTGACACACGTACAAACGCAAGGTTAAGCTGAGGAAAAGTTTTCTGACACTCAAAAATTACTATAGCACTGAGTGTCAGAAAATTTGAACCATTGCTTCCATTGATCTCTTATACCCTGGCCGACCATCCATGGAAGCTGGGGTTCAAATTTTCAATTCTTCTATTTCTATTCTTAGGGTGCCACTTAGGGCTTCACTAGCGTGCCACCTCATCTTGTGATTCAGAATAGGAAGGAAATCTAGATGGAGAAATAACAATCTTTCAACGATAAATCCCCAAAATAAAACCAAAAACATTTGGTCAGGTGGGCATAATTAGAAAGCAACTAAAGGGCTTTCATCCAAGAAGTCGGAATTTTGAATATCATGAACACCAAACATTCCAAACCTTGGGTTACTCGCGGTTTGTCCGACCGTTAAATTTTAGGGCTCTAGAATTAGTCGGGGTGCGCGCACGTTGTCATGGACGTCCGATTTTTAAGAAAATGATGAATCTCTACAATAGAAGAAATAGGTGGTCTGGATAGGAATTAACGTACACGTTTCCAAATATATTTGGTTTCCTATGTTCCAGAGTCTTCCACAATCGTATAGTGCCATTCTATTTTAGCTTTGGAAACTCGCATACACCATATACCACATGCATCACAAAAGATGGAATTTTCAAACTTATGTTTGGACCTTTGAACTTGTGGGGAAGACTTAAAAGTAGAGGAGAAATGTAATAGGAAAAAAGGGTAAACGTGAGGTTGCCTCCCATCTCAATTGGTATAGTAGGTAATGTGGGCACTTCATTTCGTGAGAGTTCAAACCCCACCCCCACATTCCTTTCTCCTAGTAGGATTTTCTTAAATTACAAATAGAAGTATTCGCTCCGAACAAAGAAGGACAAGTTTTTTTTCCAAAATAAATACAAGCGCGTGAAGTTAACTGCTTGGAATTTTTCGCTCGATACTTGAGTTTCAAGTCTCCATTGTCTGTTGGGAAGAGTTAAACATCTGCTTTAACGCTCATGTCACGTGGTAATATTTTAGCTTCGGACTTGAAATAGATGCATTGGAATTTCCTACAAATAGCTATGCAATGTTGAGACGTCTGCAAATTTAGTTTATGAAGAAAACTGCTTCTGACGTAATAGGGGTGCTTTTTTTTTTTTTTTTGTCATTCGTTATTCCTAATCTACTATATCCTAGGGGATATGAGGATAGGGATGGGTGCTTACCGCAGGAACCGCAGTAATCGAACCCATGTGCGTCGGGGTATAAGAAAGACACCAACTGCACTTCACTCCACTTGCAATGGGTGTCATCTTATTTTTCTTCTCCTTAATTAAAAACCAGTCTTTTATAACGTATAAACAAGCCAAGGTTTGAACATGTTTTGAAACTCATTTCGAGTCATGCTTGAGTTAATTAAATTCAACTTTCATTCAATTCAATTGTAAGGACAAAAAAAAAAAAACCTTCAATTGTAAGTACCTTAAGACTAGCCCCGTTCTGCTAGGTTTTATTTAAAAAATAAGTAATTATTTTTAATTTTAAAACTTAAAAATAATGTATTTGCTTAAACAATTTGTCGACAAAAAGAAAAAAGAAAATGAGCAATGTACCAAGGATGGAATTAAATATGCATTATTTACAAACAAAAGTATTCGGTTATTCGAAAAAAAATCAATATACTCTCGGCCGCATCAAATTTCCCTTGACCGCTACGGATTACTCATGGATGTGTTAAATTGCACTTGGCCGCATGAAATTGCTCTTGGCCGAATCGAATTGCCCTTGGCCCCATCGAATCACACTTAGCTGGTACGAATTACTCTTGTCCGCCTCGAATTACACTTGGCCGCATGTAATTGCAATTGGCCGTGTCGAATTGCACTAGACCACTTCGAATTGCACATGGCCGCATGGAATTGTACTTTGCCGCGTCGAATTACACTTGACCGCGTCAAATTGAAATTGGCCGCTTTGAATTGCACTTGGCCGCCTCGAATTGCATGGCCAAGTGCAATTTGAGGTGGCCAACTGCAATTCCAAGTGGCCAGATGCAATTAGACGCGGCCATGTGCAATTAGACACGGCCAACTGCAATTCTATGCGGCCAGGTGCAATTCAAAGTGGCCATGTGAAAGATAAACATCCCTGAAGCTGGACTGGAAGTGGTGCACGAAATTCTTAGTTAAAAATCCCACTAAATCATCTTCATCCACCGAGCAAAATGAGCAAAATAGTTAAAGGAATTATGCTGCGAATGAGGGAAATTGAATGATGAAGAAAGCTGAAATAAGGGAAATTCTTTGGAGCTCGAGGAATTATAGTGTTCTGCTGCTGCCCTGATCAGATGATCGAGAATTTCTACGTAAGTTTTGTTGCAAGCCCTGCGTATTCGTGTGAGAAGAAGATGCAAGAATCACGAACAAAATTACTAGTATTAAAGAAAGAGAGTGGCTCGTGGCCACATTATCTAGAAAGCGTGAAATGGAACTACGTCTCTCTTATAAACAATGGCAGCACTCTTTTACTCTTGGCTGCCCTCTTTTGCTCTTTGCCGCGGAATTTGACTCTAGACCACATAATTTTGCAACGACGCCATTTGGATTAATTAGAACTCGCATTTCGTGAATACGAGTTCTATGCGCGCATGGGCAAAGCCAGGAACCAAACCCGCATCTATGGAATGCGATTTACGTAAGACCTCGAACTACTTCAAAAGATTCCTCCCCTCTCCAACTCACCATCTGTCAAGTTTTCCTTACTTTTTTTTAAAATGAATTTTAACTGTTGGGGGCTGATACGAAGTATGCTATATTTGGAATGTTCGTAATGTACAGTGAATTAGGATTTGATTACGGTCACGAATGAAAAATGGGTAGAAAGCATACCACTATAGAAATCGTCGGAGCCCCTAAGCCGAAAACACATTTTAAGTTTCATTCAATACTCAAATCCCTTACTCTTAAGTTTTTCCTATTTGCTTAAGTGTTCCATGGAGTTTATTGACCATCCACATTTCATGGAAGTGTACGGAAAATCATTTCATCATCGAGATTCATTCAAAGCAAGGCTTAAACGTTTACAAATAATTTTGGACCATAACCACTTTGATTAGAAAATAGATTTAACAAGCTTTTAACAGTTCTAACCACGCGTAAATCCGATTTTGGGAGTGTCCATAGCATGCGCGCAAAGTTTGGCTTCTTTGGCAATTTTGAGGACTGCGCCCAGGGCGCACAGACATGTGCCTGAGGCGCATAAAAGCTGTAGAACAAGTCAATCTTTGCAGGCTTGCTTCGATCACTCGAGAACTCTGTTTTACAAGTGGTTTCAACAGTTACAAAGCTTGTTGAATTTACTTTCTAACCCAGGTGGTTTAGATTCAAAATTATGTATACATCAGAAGAAGTGACCATTTCAACAGTATGCTAAGTTTAATCCCAATGGATATCTAAATGAGCTCTAGATTTGATCCCAGTTGCCTTTTCTAGTGTCTGGTCCTAATAATTGTATGCTGAGTTGATTTTCAATGTTCAATGTTTAGAGTCTCTAGACATAGTTAAAAGATTAAAATGTTTTCATGTCATGGGGCTTCCCGTTGTTCGATAAGCACTGCTCGCATCTTTTCATTTGGCCCCCGGGCAAGAATGAGAAATAGGCAATGCACCATCCTTGCTGCTACATACATTGACCTCTCTGTCAATAATGCGCCCAAAAATAAACCAGAAACCGGATTCCATGGCACAATATACTAAATAACCAATGCTAACAGTGAAGAGACTAAGAAAAGTTGCAATCCCGCAATTGACACGAGTTTTTGCAAAAACCCCTATGTGAAAAAATGAAAAACAGTCGGGCAAATGCAAAAATGTGCTGTTATGAATTGTTATGACGCAAAGTCCTCCAGTTTGACATAAAAGACAATGTAGCTGGATGCGATTTATTTGCTACTATTCAGGTAAACAGCAAGAAACCTTGCTCTGTGCCGGGATCTACCACACACGATAAGCTTTAACATCTTCATTCTTCTCCTTATTGAAGGGTTTGATCATCTGAATTTATTCCAGCATTTTAAAATATTTATAAGTAATTCAAATGTAATTTTTCGCACAATGGGTGTATACGTGATGTGATTATATAAGCTTGAAGGCATTTCAATGGGACATTTCGGTCTGAGATTGGTAAAAATATTTTCTCATCGTAGCCACATAAAATTTCAGGTTTGTCTTCGATGTAAGTGGACCAACGTCTAGCCCCAGTTATCATTTTATCAGCGACGGTTACACGGAACAGCAAAAGTGTTGATTACATAAGGTCATTGACAGTGCAAGCAAGGTAAATTTTTATGGGGGGCAATGAATATCTTGATCCTGTTCACTTCTTTCAGAACTGTAATAGTTTTTATTCTTTGTGTTTCTTCCCTCACATGTTCTTCAGTTGAAATAGTCCGACAGTTGCTAGAGTTGGTTACTATGTCCAAGGAAGCTAGGCTATTTACAATATGCACCAAAAACAACAAATGCTTATGGCTCTGCACACAACTGCCAGTTGATATCTTAGTTTGATTTCAAATCTTTGCTGCTGAGGAGGTACTTCTTGGCATGGAGAAGAATCGGATTAGAAGGCCACCTTTGCGCCTAGCTCAGGAAGTTGAATGGTTTAGTTCCTAAACTTTTTTTGCTACTAGTTTAGACAACATATGGGGTTAAAACAATGTGATGAGCACCCAATATTGTAGATATTTGGTGCGACTAGTCCCATACTATATTGGTTTATCTTGCTTTTATTTAGCTTTTATAGTGATATCGCACGTAAGGTGTGTTTTTGTGTATTTCAGGTAATTCATACAAATAAGGCGCGTTTGAATGCCAAGGAATGCTCCGGGCGCAACCAAGTACTCAAGGCCACGTGCCACCCCATGGTGGTGCCCGAAAAGTCATGAAAAGATGGTTTGGAGGTTGTTCGGGTCGCCCAACGGTCAAGGGAATTGAAGGACATGTGAGGATTTTACAAAAGCAATTCATCTTCCGACTAGCTGAGGGTAGAATTGTCATAACTTTTGATGTACAAATTAATTTTGATCCAAACCACTTGGGTTAGAAAGTAGACTCAACGAGCTTTCCAACGGTCCAAAGAACACCTAAATCCGAGTTCGGGAGTGTCCAGAACGAGCCTACGAAGTTGCCCAAAAAAATATGCCTTCTATGAACCGGTACGGGTTTTGGCTGTACCGGTTCATGCTGTCCAGAGTTTATGTTTTTCAGCGTTTTTGAAGACATGAACCGGTACGGGTTTTGGCCGTACCGGTTCATACTGCAGAACTGAGACACGTTTTTGCTGCTTTTTCAACTTTCTACTTTTGGGTTTTTTTCCACTTTTAGCTACTTTTAGGATATTTCTTGGGATATTTTGAGGGAGAAAGACCATTTTGTATAAATAGGGGTGTCTCTCTCTCTCTTCTTGATCATCTTTTGTACATATTAGTTGCTTTAAGTCTTTTTATTTTAGAACTCCATTAATGTTTCTAGCTTTCCTAGCTTAATTCCTTCAAGAACACTAGTAAGTCTTTCTCGTTTGTTAATTTCTCGTTTATTAAAGTTGTTTGTACGGACTAGATCTTGACTAATATCAAGTTTATTTCCGTTTTTATCGGTTAATCATGTTTCCTTTCTTAAGCATGTTTTCTAGTCTTTTTATTATGTGTGAATAGTTTTTCGGTTAAGTCTTGGGCTAATCTTTCCCAATGACTTAGGTGGTTATTTGGTTCTCGAACTCTCGGGTTTAAAATCATGGTTTTCGGAATTGGATTAATCTAGCCATTTTGGTCTAAGCGAGGGGTGTTAACTCCTAGGTATGTTGTTTAGTCAAGCGGTCTTGGCAAATGGCATATTGAGGGCTTGTGGCCTCCTACGTGTTAGATACATTAGCAAAAATAGGCTGGTTTAGTTTCGATAAATCACATCTTTTGACAAACGTAGTCGTTAAAGTTAAATATTCCGGGCGTGAGCACGCGGTCGTGACTCTCGCTTGAGTTATAATCGAGAACCGGTAACGGCCTTTGTTAAGGGTTAGACGATCCCTAGACTTGCCTCTTTTAAGTTCTTTAAACTCGTTTCTAGTCTTTTCATTAGCATTTTCACCGTTTAAAACAAAACCTAGTTGGCCGTCTTGAAAGCCGCACTACACCGTATAAACCTACAATCCAAACTAGCTATATTTCGATTCTCTGTGGGTACGATCCCGGACTTCCGGATATTATGCTATCAACGACCTAACCCTACGCTTGGGGTTTTCTCAACCTTATTTGAAGGCGAGATTCGGAGGCTAAGCACAATGCTAGGATTGTCGAGCACAAACCCAGTGGTGAAGAAGGGGTTATTGCCAAAATAGCTTTGGCTATCGATACTACATTAGCTCTTCGAGAAACATAAAGAAATCTTATGCAAATAGGCGAGAGACAATTGTGGCCTTAAGGAACCCCTTTGTGCCATGTTAAGTGCAGACGAGAGACCTAGAAAAGAATAACTACAGAAAGGCCCCTAGAACAAGGAAATTGATAAAACAATCTTAGCATCTAATAGGAATACCATTAAGGCTACCTACTGTTTAGTTGAAAGCATGATTCTTTGTGTATTTAAAAAACTGAAACTCGGCTCTCTCTATGTAGTTAAATCTGAAAAAAGGAATTGATAAAGGAACGGTAAGTCTTATATTCCATGATATCATTCTATGATATTTTGGAGTAGTTGTTTATGTCTAGATATCACTTCATGGATGCAAAGTTGAGCACAATCTAAGCATCTACTTTCTAACCCGCGAAGCACTGAAATGTCTATTGGCCTTGTGTATCCATGTCCCACACACGATGTGCTTTTGATATTTAGCTTAGGGTCTGAGCATAGAGGGTTAAGTGTTCATCACGACCAGCTATTGTAAATTACTCTAGTTGGATACCTTAGGATTAGAACCACCACACATTCTTGTGGGACCTATGACTAAGTGTATGGCCCCATGTAAATGTGTAGTGGTTCTATATAGAGTAATCTGGAGCATCACGTGAGTACATGACGGAGCTTCCGGACTGCAACTATACTACACAGGTCAACTTAAGTTAAAAACAAGTTGACATACGAGCATATATTCTATTTTCTGCTTCTTATTTGTGAATGTGTGGCGTGACAAACTCAAGAGAAATAGAATAGAAAGCCTAATTCCAAACTTCATGTACATATTTCGTAGTTGGAAATCTCTTTAGGAAGTTTTAATCGGTCTGCTTTCGTAGTGTCTGCAATCATTTTTAAATCGGTCGGCTTTCGACTAACTTTTCATACATGAAACTTTATTATTTTCATTATTCATTTCCATCATGCTTTAGGACTTTGAAAATCATATTCATCAACATAGAATTGGTCTTGATCCGATCGATTTAGAATGAGGGGAATACAAGCCTTTTATCCAAATGATGTGTTTTTCGACTAATTAAGGGTAAATTGGTCATGTGCTTTGAATTACAAATAAGTTTGGACCAAAACCACTTCGATTAGAAAGTAGATTTAACAAACTTTTTTACGGTTCACGGTTCTAACCACGCCCAAATCGGATATCGGGAGTGTCCATAGCATGCGCGTAAAGTTTAGCTTGTTCGGAAATTTTGAGGACTGTGCCCGGGGAGCACAGACATGCGCCTGGGAGCATGGAACTGCGCATGAGGCACATCAAAGCTGTCAAACTGGTCAATCTTTGGGGCCATGTCCCAGACACTCCCGAACTCCGTTTTACGGGTGGTTTGAACCGTTACAAAGCTTGTTAAATTTAATTTCTAACCCAAGTGGTTTCGATTCAAAGTTATTGATACATCAGATGAAGTGACCATTTTACCCTCAGTCGATTAAAAAAATAATTCATTTCGGTAAAACACTCGAACCTCTCTCATTTTAAATCGGATCAAGATCTATTTTATATAGATAAATAGGGTTTTAAAAGTATTAAAAGATGGTGGGTCCGACTATAAAAATATTTAGGTTTCGTTCATGGAAAAAGGGTAGAAAGCATACCATTGTAGAAATTGTCGGAGCCACTAGGCCAAGAACACATTTTAAGTTTCATTCAAAGCTCAAATCCCTTATTCTTAAGTTTTTTTTCATTGGTTAAGTGCTCCACAGAGTTTATAGACCATCCACACTTCATGGAAGCGTACGGAAAGTTGTTTCATCATCGAGATTCATTCAAAGCAAGGCTCAAATGTTTACGAACAATTTTGGTCATGTCTTTTGAATTATAAACAATTTTGGACCAAAACCACTTCGATTAGAAAATAGATTTAACAAGCTTTTTAACGGTTCTAATCACGCGCAAATCAAATTTCGGGACCGTTCATATATAGCATGCACGCGAAATTTGGCATGTTTGGCAATTTTGCGAACTCCACCCGGGGCACACTGGCATGCGCCTGGGGCGCATGAAATTGCTCCTAGGGCGCTTTAAAGCTGAAGAACATCTTGATCCTATTCACTGATTTTACAACCGTAATAATTTTGATTCTTTGTGTTGCTTCCCTCATATGTACTCCAGTTGATTCTTTGTGTTGCTTCCATTTTACATGTGGCAAATTGCGTGAGAGCCAAATGAAACACATTCTCCTCCGTGTATTTTTTGAAATTGAAAAGTTTGAAATGACCTATGAGAGTGTTATTCAATTTCACAAGTGGCAAATTGAGTGACAGCCAAATGATGAACACACTATGCTCCTTACACTACGTGAGGGTTCAAACACCACAAACTTCATCCCCTTTCTCCTAAATAAGTACTGATTTATTTTGTTTAAAAAAAACACTTCACATGCAAAACTCAAAACAAAAAAAGAAACACTCGAGGGGCCTTGGCCACCCCCATCCCTTAATGGCTCCGCCATTGGTGTCTTGGTAGTGGACGATGTGATCGATCTCTCCAATTCTCTCATTGGACAGCATACCGAGTTATAAAGCAAATGACATTGACACACGTACAAACGCAAGGTTAAGCTAAGGAAAAGTTTTCTGACACTCAAAAATTACTATAGCACTGAGTGTCTGAAAATTTGAACCCCCGCTTCCATTGATCTCTTATACCCTGGCCGACCATCCATGGAAGCTGGGGTTCAAATTTTCAATTCTTCTATTTCTATTCGTAGGGTGCCACTTAGGGCTTCACTAGCGTGCCACCTCATCTTGTGATTCAGAATAGGAAGGAAATCTAGATGGAGAAATCACAATCTTCCAATGATAAATCCCCAAAATAAAACCAAAAACCTTTGGTCAAGTGGGCATAATAAGAAAGCAACTAAAGGGCTTTCATCCAAGAAGTAGGAATTTTGAATATCATGAACGCCAAACATTCCAAACCTTGGGTTACTCGCGGTTTGTCCGACCGTTAAATTTTAGGGCTCCAGAATTAGTCGGGGTGCGCGCACATTGTCATGGACGTCCGATTTTTAAGAAAACGATGAATCTCTACAATAGAAGAAATAGGTGGTCTTGATAGGAATTAACATACACCTTTCCAAATATATTGGGTTTCCTATGTTCCAGAGTCTTCCACAATCGTATAGTGCCATTCTATTTTAGCTTTGGAAACTCGCATACACCATATACCACATGCATCACAAAAGATGGAATTTTCAAACTTATGTTTGGACCTTTGAACTTGTGGGGAAGACTTAAAAGTGGAGGAGAAATGTAATAGGAAAAAAGGGTAAACGTGAGGTTGCCTCCCATCTCAATTGGTATAGTAGGTAATGTGGGCACTTCATTTCGTGAGAGTTCAAACCCCACCCCCACATTCCTTTCTCCTAGTAGGATTTTCTAAATTGAAAATAGAAGTATTCGCTCCGAACAAAGAAGGACAAGTCTTTTTTCCAAAATAAATACAAGCGCGTGAAGTTAACTGCTTGGAATTTTTCGCTCGATACTTGAGTTTCAAGTCTCCATTGTCTATTGGGAAGAGTTAAACATCTGCTTTAACGCTCATGTCACGTGGTAATATCTTAGCTTCGGACTTGAAATAGATGCATTGGAATTTCCTACAAATAGCTATGCAATGTTGAGACGTCTGCAAATTTAGTTTATGAAGAAAACTGCTTGTGACGTAATAGGGGTGCTTTTTTTTTTTTTTTGTCATTCGTTATTCCTAATCTACTATATCCTAGGGGACATGAGGATAGGGATGGGTGCTTACCGCAGGAACGCAGTAATCGAACCCATGTGTGTCGGGGTATAAGAAAGACACCAACTGCACTCCACTCCACTTGCAATGGGTGTCATCTTATTTTTCTTCTCCTTAATTAAAAACCAATCTTTTATAACATATAAACAAGCCAAGGTTTGAACATGTTTTGAAACTCATTTCGAGTCATGCTTGAGTTAATTAAATTCGACTTTCATTCAATTCAATTGTAAGGATCAAAAAATAAAAAAAAAATTCAACTGTAAGTACCTTAAGACTAGCCCCGTTCTGCTAAGTTTTATTTAAAAAATAAGTAATTATTTTTAATTTTAAAACTTAAAAATAATGTATTTGCTTAAACAATTTGTCGACAAAAAGAAAAAAGAAAACGAGCAATGTACCAAGGATGGAATTAAATATGCATTATTTACAAACAAAAGTATTCGGTTATTCGAAAAAAATCAATATACTCTCGGCCGCATCAAATTTCCCTTGACCGCTACGGATTACTCTTGGACACGTTGAATTGCACTTGGCCGCATGAAATTGCTCTTGGCCGAATCGAATTGCCGTTGGCCCCATTGAATCACACTTAGCTGGTACGAATTACTCATGTCCGCCTCAAATTACACTTGGCCGCATGTAATTGCAATTGGCCGCGTCTAGTAACACTTGGCCGCGTCGAATTGCACTACGCCGGTTCGAATTGCACATGGCCGCATGGAATTGAAATTGGCCGGGTCGAATTACAGTTGGCCGCGTGGAACTGCAATTGGCCGCTATTAATTGCACTTGGCCGCATTGAATTGCCCGGCCAAGTGCAATTTGAGGCGGCCAACTGCAATTAAAAGCGGCCAGATGCAATTCGACGCGGCTACGTGCAAATAGACGCGGCCAACTTCAATTTGACTTGTCCATGTGCAATTAGACGTGGCCAACTGCAATTCTACGCGGTTATGTGCAATTTAAAGCGGCCATGTGAAAGATAAACATCCTTGAAGCTGGACTGGAAGTGGTGCACGAAATTCTTAGTTAAAAATCCCACAAAATCATCTTCATCAACCGAGCAAAATGAACGAAATAATTAAAGGAATTATGCTGCAAATGTGGGAAATTGAATGATGAAGAAAGCTAAAATGAGGGAAATTCTTTGGAGCTCGAGGAATTATGGTGTTCTGCTGCTGCCCTGATCAGATGATCCAGAATTTCTACGTAAGTTTTGTCGCAAGCCTTGCGTATTCGTGTGAGAAGAAGACGTAGGAATCACGAACAAAATTACTAGTACTAAAGAAAGAGAGTGGCTCGTGACCACATTATCCGGAAAGCGTGAAACGGAACTACTCTCTTATAAACAATGGCAGCACTGTTTTACTCTTGGCTGCCCTCTTTTACTCTTGGCCGTGGAATTTGACTCCAGACCGCATAATTTTGCAACGACGCCATTTGGATTAGTTAGAACTCGCATTTCGTGAATACGAGTTCTATGCGCGCATGGGCAAAGCCAGGAACCAAACCCGCATCTATGGAATGCGATTTACGTAAGACCTCGAACTACTTCAGAAAATTCCTCCCCTCTCTAACTCACCATCTGTCAAGTTTCCTTACTTTTTTTTAAAATGAATTTTAACTGTTGGGGGCTGATACAAAGGATGCTATATTTGGAATGTTCGTAATGTACGGTGAATTAGGATTTGATTACGGTCACGAATGAAAAATGGGTAGAAAGCATACCACTATAGAAATCGTTGGAGCCACTAAGCCGAAAACACATTTTAAGTTTCATTCAATACTCAAATCCCTTACTCTTAAGTTTTTCCTATTTGCTTAAGTGTTCCACAAAGTTTATTGACCATCCACATTTCATGGAAGCGTACGGAAAATCATTTCATCATCGAGATTCGTTCAAAGCAAGGCTTAAACATTTACAAACAATTTTGGACCATAACCACTTTGATTAGAAAATAGTTTTAACAAGCTTTTAACAGTTCTAACCACGCGTAAATCCGATTTCGGGAGTGTCAATAGCATGCGCGCAAAGTTTGGCTTCTTTGGCAATTTTGAGGACTGCGCTCGGGGCGCACAAACATGCGCCTGAGGCGCATCAACGCTGTAGAACAATTTTGGTCATGTCTTTTGAATTACAAACAATTTTGGATCAAAACAACTTCGATTAGAAAATAGATTTAACAAGCTTTTTAACGGTTCTAATCATGCGCAAATCAAATTTCAGGACTGTCCATATATAGCATGCGCGCGAAATTTGGCTTGTTTGGCAATTTTGAGGACTCCGCCCGGGGCACACAGGCATGCGCCTGAGGGCGCATGAAATTGCTCTAAAGGCACATCAAAGCTGAAGAACATCTTGATCCTGTTCACTGATTTCAGAACCGTAATTATTTTTATTCTTTGTTCACTGATTTCAGAACTGTTATAATTTTGATTCTTTGTGTTGCTTCCCTCATATGTACTCCAATTGAAACAGTCCAACAGTCGCGAGAGTTGGTTATTTTGTCCAAGGGAGCTTGCTAGGCTTCTTACAATATGCACCAAGGACAACAAATGCTTATGGCTGGAAACAACCACTAGTCGATATCTTAGTTTGATTTGAAATCTTTACTGCAATAACAGCTGCAAAGCTATAAGAGTTCAGCTGGCGATCCGGGTTGTTTCTGTTTCCACAGTGAAGCTTATGTCTCCATTGTTTCACTCTCTGTCCTTGATTAAAGTTAAAAAATTAATGACTGGGTTGTACTCATGGTACAAGACTGCTCAAAACTTCATCACTATTGAATTCAAATTACATTCCAATTACAGGGAAATTCGCGATGATATTAGGAATTTCACTGTTTCATTCTTCATACTTTTGCCACTACTGCTCATCCAGTCACTCTTGCCAATGAAAGTTTTCATATTAGGACTGCAAATGTTGCAGGGTAGCCACTGGGGTTGCAAAGTTGGGCACAATCTATGCATCTACTTTCTAACCCTAGAAGCACCGAAATGACTATTGACCTTGTGTATCCGTGTCCCACACACGACATGCTTTGGATATTTAGCTCAGAGTCTGAGCATATAGGGTTAAGTGTTCATCATGACCGGCTATCATAAGTTACTCTAGTTGGATACCTTAGGATTGACAAGCACCATCATCTTACTATGGCAAAGAAGCATACAAACATCAAAAGTCTTTGACGGTTACCAGTTGAAAATTTCAAAACAACACTCAAGACAAGTGATAAAAGTGCATAGCCAGATTTCTCAAACACCTACCTAACAGCAAGATTTCACAAAAAAAAAAAAAAACTGGTAGAATACCCACTATAAGATTGTTTTCCCTACTGAACAATTCCGGTGGAAGAACCATCCACTACTCAATGAACCCTCATTCAATTAAAAGAAGAAGACAATTAACTTGTATGAGTTAATAAATAATCAAGCATAGTAATCAGGCTCTTACCTAGATAACATCACTGAAGTTGGACTGGAAGTGGTGCAAGAAATTCTTAGTTAAAATCCCACAAAATCATCTTCATCCACTAAGCAAAATGAGGAAAATAGTTGAAGGAATTATGAAGAAATAGAATGATGAAGAAGCTGAAATGAGGGAAATTCTTTGGATCACAAGGAATTATAGTGTTCTGCTGCTGCCCTGATCAAATGATCGAGAATTTCTATGTAAATTTTGTTGGAAGCCCTTTGTATTTGTGTGAGAAGAAGATGCGTGAATTACAAACAAGTTTACTAGTATTATAGAAGTGTGGCTTGTGGCCACGTTATTATTCGGAAAGCGTGAAACAGAACCATGCTTCTATTTAAACAATGGCCTCACGCTTTTACTTTTGGCTGCACTATTTTACTCTTGGCTGCCGAATTTGACTCTTCGCCACTTTTACTCTTGGCCACGTTATTCGGAAAGCATGAAACGGAACCACTTAAACAATGGCCTCATGCTTTTAGCCATGGCCGCACTTTGTTACTCTTGACTGCTGAATTTAACTCATGGCCGCTTAATTTTGCAATGGCGCCGTTTGGATTATTGAGAACTCACATTTCGGGAATATGAGCTATGTGCGCACATGGGCACCACGCAAAGCCAGGAAGCAAACTCGCATCTTTGGAATGTGATTTACGTGCTAGCTCGAATTACTTCATCGGTGCCCTCCCCTCTCCAACTCCCCTCTCCAACTCACCATCCGCCAAGTTTTCCATTTTTTTTTTTTTTTGTAATTTTAACTGTTGGGGGCTAATCTGAAGTAGGCTATATTTCAAATGTTTGTAATCTTGAGTCAATATTAGGATTTGATTACAGTAACCAATGATATAGATATACCTCCGGTATGAATTAGTTCAAAAATCAAGATCAGGAACATATTCATGAAGCTTTAGAAAGTCTTTAAAGTTCAACATTCCTTCTTGACCGGGCTTATTTTCGTGCTACTTGATGGGCATAAAATATGGTACTTAAAAGACTCTCATATTTGCCTTGTTAGTCTGAACTTAATAGTTATTTTGACTTATTATTACTTATTTATGTTTTGTAGGTATTGTTGGGCTTGATCACGCAAAATTGTTTCTTCCGAGACTTATGAGATGAATTCTGAACCAAGTGGGCTTAACCCAATCTAAAATAGAAGATTCAAAAGAGCAAAACCCAAAATCCAAGATCACGGAATTCTCTATGATGGAATTGAAATAAGAAGATTTGGATTCCATGAATTTTGGTTTTGCACGTGGCTTTGTGGCAACAGCTAAGTGGGTGACATGAGTTTATTGGCTTTGGCTAGAACTCTTAAGGTAAGTATTGTTTAAGGAAAGAAATACTACACAATCGGTGATTACCGAATTGACAAGAAATTGACGGAAAAAGAAATTACATTCCAAAGGGATCTGGGGCCTTATAAATTGGAAGCATCAGAGAGTTTGGAAGAGGACTTTCTTTTCCACGCAGCAACACACCAGGAAGCCACGCCTAGCTACCACGAGCGATGGCAGAGAAGGAAGAAAGCTAGGGAAATTTCTAATCTTTTGTAAGCTTATTATGGAGTTCTTTTATTATATGATTAAGTGTTTTGACTCCATGAGCGGCTAAACTCTTTAACTAGGGTTGAGGATGAAACCCCATTAATGACTATCAATTATATATTCATGAGATTTGGTTTTACCTGAATATGTGGTTTGATTTCGATTAAATTGTTCTTACTCCAATTCAATTGTTAGGGATAGATTCTGGATATGAGTTCAATCATGTTTTTCTCATGATTTGGAATTGTCTAAAGCATTGAAAGCTGGTTTTTCATCGTTAACTATAGAACTGGATATTTATTGTGATTTGTTAAAATCGGATACAATTAATGATTTGGTTTTATATTTGCGAGCGGAGAGGAACATATATACATTAGACTTTTTGATGAACTTTCACGATGATATTTTTCCGTGGTAACAGAATTAGCTTTCAGATTATCATGAAGAAATTTTGGGTAAAGTCAATGATCATGAATATATAATGATACGAGTTAATGGGTGTGGATTCCGAAACCTTAGTATTTTTCCATTGATTAAAAAGAAACTTTAATTTTCTCATCTCTGATAATTTAGTTCATTGTTTTTACTTTTCACTTTTAGTTTAAAAATCAATCACAACCTTTGTCAACTAGGTAAGGGTTTAATCGGTTTAAGTTACTTATTTTTCCTAGAAAAATCATAAGTCCTTGTGGGTTCGACCTCGCTCTTGCATTACTATACTTCGGTACGATTCGTGCGCTTGCGAGTACATTAAAATTTCACATCAAGTTTTTGGCGCCGTTGCCGGGGACTTAATTATTTTTTTAGGAAATCTAGTGATTTGAATTGATTTCACTCTTCTACTAGTTGTAGTTAGGATCTTAAAAGTAAAAATAAAAAAAATTGGCATTCTACTTCTCAGCAAGTAGTTTTGTTTTGTTTTGTTCGTCATTTTTTTTTTTCCTACTGTCTCCACCAAGTTTTTTATTTTATTTTTTTAATTTGTCATTCATTTGCATATTGTAGGATATATTTTGCTTTCGTTTTTCTCTTTGTTTAATTTGTTCACTGTTCCTACAATTAGTTAGTGTCTTGGCAATACAGTGGCAGTAAGATCAATTAAGCTCTTCAGGTTTTTGATTGGGTTAACTTTTGGAACCACTGTTACCACGGGGCACCACGGTGGTGGGAGTTAGAAGCAACGCATTAAAGGTTAGTCAATATCTAGAACTTAATTTACTGTCACTATTTATTTATTTATTAATTAACGTGTTCGTGAGTCAGTTTTTGAAAGGAAAGAACAAAATTATCATTTTGCTTACAGTTAGCTTACTGGTAATTTACCTTGTCACGGGTTGAGTGCTCTTGACAAGTAAGCTGCCTGAGGTTTTCATTTTGATCAGTAGTAAAAAGCATTTTGTCTTCCTAAGCCTTGAACTATTTTTCTGAAAAAAAAAAAAAATATTAGTTAGTTTCAGACGCATCTGTTGCATTTTTATCTTTCGCTGTTCTCTTATTTGCTTACATTCATAAGTTTATGTTCGGTTGCCGTTCGAAAAACTTAGAATTAATACCTCTTGATCCAGAAATTGAGAGAACCTTTCGACGCAGCTTAAAGATTCAAAGAGTAGAACGTAATCAAATAAAAATGGCGGAACTTGCAGAAGCTACAAAACCTTTAAGGGAATTATTTTCCCCCGTGACCACAAATCCTCCTTCTTGTATTGTGTTACCCACGACAAATGCGACACATTTTGAGCTGAAACATCACGTAATACAACTTCTTCCTCAATTTCATGGGATTGAACGAGAGGATCCATACATGCATGTCAAAGACTTTCTTGAAATTTGTGCTACCTTTAGGTTTCAAAATTTTTCTGAGGAGTCTGTTAAATTGCGCCTTTTTCCCTTTTCACTGAAAGATAAAGCAAAGGCTTGGTTAAATTCTCTACCCCCTGGTTCAATCACTTCATGGGACATCCTCGTTAAAAAATTTCTTTCAAAATTCTTTTCAATGTCTAGAACAACTACTCTAAGGAGGGAGATTACAGATTTTTGTCAAGAAGAACATGAAAAATTTTATGAGAGTTGGGAGAGATTCAAAGATCTTATTTTAAAGTGCCCCCCTCATGGTTTTGAAACATGGAGACTAGTTCAATTTTTCTATAACGGTTTAACTCAATCTAATCGCAATATGATTGAATCAATGAATGGTGGTGATTTTTTAAATCTTAGGGGCGATGCAGCTTATGAGTTTCTTGAAAATTTGTCTGAGAGATCTCAACAATGGGATTTTACTTCTCATCGAGACAAACCAACTTCCACACCTAAGAGAGGGGGATTATATGAGGTAAAAGAAGATTCAGATATGAGAGTAAAGTTAGATAATCTTACTCGAAAGGTTGAGGCATTAGTTTTAAGTAAAACTATGGAGTCAGCCAATCAAGTTCAAAATGAGGTGTGTTCTCTTTGCAGTAGTCACATGCACACAACGCAAACTTGTCCTTCCATGATTGGATATTCTGAGAGCTATGTTGAACATGCAAATACACTTAATAATTTTGGAAAATCATTTGCTAGTCCTTTTTCAGAAACATACAATCAAAATTGGCGAAATCATCCAAACTTTTCATGGCGTCAGAACCAACCTTCTACAAATATAGGTGGGCAACCCTTCCATTCACAAAACCAATCTCCCCCAGGTTTTCATCCTCCTACACAATCATATCCTGCTCAATCTCAACCTTTCTATGCTCCAACTCTCGTGTCTCAACCAAACTTCCAATCTGTTGCACCACAACAACAGTCATCCTTAGAGGACACTCTTAAAGCGTTCATGGATGAAATGAAAAGTACTACTCACTTGAATACTCAAGCCATTACAGAGATTAAAAATTCCACTCACATAGCCATCGCTAAACTGGAAAATCAAATGGGTCAATTGGCTAGTCAAGTGGCAGAGAGAGAGATCGGAAAATTCCCTAGTCAGCCGATACCTAACCCAAAAGGACAATTTGCTCTTAGCAACCCCTCTAACTCTACCTATAAGCATGAGCAGGTTCAATCCATTGTAACCCTCAGGTCAGGAAAACAAGTTGACAACCAAGTCAGTTTGCCAATAGAGAAGAGTTTAGAGGAGTTTGAGACAGAAGAAAGGCAGAGTAGTCCCATCAAAGATCAGGAATCTAGTCCTCCTCGACCTCCAAAAGAACCCCAACTTAGGAGTTTCATTCCTAAAGCTCCATATCCTGAACGACTAGTGGCCCCTAAGAAAGGTGTAGATCATGGAGATATTCTAGAGGTATTTAAGCAAGTGAGAATCAATGTTCCATTCCTAGATGCTATTCGACAGGTGCCTTCATATGCCAAATTTTTAAAAGACCTAGTCTCCATAAAGAGAAAGACCAGCACCCCTAAGGAAGTAGTGTTGACCGAACAAGTTAGCTCCATTATCCAACACAAAGTACCTGTCAAGTACAAGGATCCAGGGTGTCCTACAATTTCATGCACAATAGGTAATCATCACATTGAGCGAGCTTTGTTAGATTTGGGAGCCAGTGTCAATTTACTACCATATTCAGTTTACCTACAATTAGGTTTGGGGGAGTTAAAACCCACTTCAGTAAGGCTTCAATTGGCTGATGGATCCATTAAAATTCCTAAAGGTGTTATTGAGGATATTCTAATAAAAGTTGACAAATTTTATTTTCCCGTAGACTTAATAGTCTTAGACACTCAACCTGTCCAAAACTCAAAGGGGCACATTCCAGTCATATTAGGCCGTCCTTTCTTGGCCACCTCTAATGCTCAAATTAACTGTAGGAATGGTGTGATGAAAATGTCATTTGGTAACATGACTGTTGATCTTAATATTTTTGATATTGACAAACAGTCATCATGTGAGGATGAGGTGAGTGCAGTTTACATGATAGATAGCCATGTTAAAGAACAATCTCCATCAAGTTATGAGGATCCTTTTGAAGCTTGTCTATCTCATTTTAATAACATTGATGAAGACTCTACGATTGAATCTGTCAACATGTTTTTAGAGTCTTTCATAGATATTAGCAGGCGGAGCTCTTGCTTTGTAGAGCCGCAATCTAAAGAGATTATCCCAAGTTTGTGGAATGAACAAGAATCCAATTTTGAGTTAAAACCTTTGCCACCCGATCCTAGTGTTGAAATTGTGGGACCAACAGAAATTATGTCAGCAGCTATCGTTACCCCAAATAATGATCAAATTGAAGAGGAAAAGAAAGTAGATGAGAATGACCATTGCAATAAAGAATTAGAGTGCGATTTTGTCATTGGTAAAGAGCCCGTACATTCCACTGGTAGGGCTTTGCTAGCCATATTGTTATTTAAAAACTCATTTCCCTGGTATGCTGACTATGTGTTTCATGTGAATAAGGTGGATAGTGTGACTAATCTTGTTGGACGATCTAGTATAGAATTGTTAATCAAGTCACATAATTTTTATTGGGCAAAACCATGTATCGTTAATTACAAAAAGCGGATAAAAGGAAGTGACTTGGTGATGATATTTCACATGGCGTACACTTTTCATTGGAATAACCCTCAACTATTCCGTCTCTTGCTATATGACCATGGTGGGCAACTCTTGGTCTATTGAAATCCATATAGAGATTAGATTTGAGGGATGCTCTAAATTTAAAAAAAAAAAAAACTATTATCGCTTACTTTCTTTACTTTTGTTTAGTGCAATTTTTCTTTTCTTGTGTTTCCATAATTTGTTTTGCAGGTGTCGCACAGTTCAATCTCATCGCGCTTACCAGGTGTACCCTAATCCATCTCTTTTTAAGCATTTGTATTCATGACATTGAGGACACTGTCATATTTAGGTTTGGGGGAGGGTTCACCTATTATTTATATGTTTGTTCTGTGCATAATCACTGTAGTATATCAATTTTGTTACCGTCTAAAAATTAAATTACCGTCTAAAAAATTAAAAAAATTAAAAAAAAGAAGAAGTAAACATTGAAAATTTTTCAAAAAAAATTATTTTGGATACTTGATTATGATTTCCAACGTGGCAATTGGTTTTCAAATAGTGCTAGTTTGATTGTTGCCCAAGTTGGAGTCTTGATATGAATTCATTGGTTTAGTTAAACTTGTGAACACATGTATTGATGAAAGGCACTTAGTTAGTTCATATCACCTATGTTTGGATAGCGAATAATCACTCGTATGCATGCCTTTGCACGAGCACCGTCACACTTAGAGTTGGATTTGACCTCGAGTGCTGTACATATATTCTTGATGCCTCAGTATAAGTCAGATGTCTTATTAGAAAGCTTAATGTCCTCTCCCCAAAGAAAAAAAAAAGAAAAAAAGAGAGAAAAGAAAAAATAAAAAAAATGAATAAAGTGCATGCTTTTTCGGGCTTTTCACTTAGTAACCGGGCCTCTTGCCTCAGTAAGCAGTGAGTGTTCGCGTCAAACGGTGGAGAGTTCTGGGATTGTCATGTGTGGTTAGCTTGGGTTCGTAGCCTTTTTGACTTGAGTGATTAAGTCCGTTGGGGTGTTCTCTACATCTAGTGCCCTAAGATCATCTGGTTTGGGTGTCACTGGCCTAAAGCTCGCTACAAGGGTCAATTAGAAAGCTTAAGGGACCAAGGCATTGCACGACCACAACAAAAAAATATATAGCAAAAAAAAAAAAAAGGAAAAAAAAATATGAATCAAGGGAGGGACTATAATAAGCATTTTGATGAGTATTGAGGCATTGAATGTGCGTGTATTGTTTTCGAGGTTAATGAATATCTTTGTGGGACTTTTCACTTTACACGCATGCCTTGTGATTTCTTTCTATCCAGATATTTGTGGGAGGAACAGTTTTTGTGCAAAGTCGGATTAGAATGTTCACTTGTTTAACTTTGTTAATGGATGAAATATCTTGCCTCTAACTTGTGTTATTCTCACGCTAGTTACTTTGAGAGGCCATAGATTATGTTTTGGAATTTGAATCGAGTGTCATCTTCTTAGGAATTTTGTGGGTATTTTCACGGCAAACCCTCACGAGACTATAACTCGTCCACTAGGGCAACCTAGGGGTTTAAAGGCTTGTTGCATACGCTAAATGCAATCGGACTCCTCCGAAAAAGGATTAGTTAGTAATTTTTGTTTCTTTTGTTTATCTTATTTCTTTTGCTCGAGGACTAGCAAAATGTAGGTTTGGGGGTATTTGATGGGCAAAAAATATGGTACTTAAAAGACTCTCATATTTGCCTTGTTAGTCTGAACTTAATAGTTATTTATGACTTATTATTATTGATTTATGTTTTGTAGGTATTGTTGGGCTTGATCAAGCAAAATTGTTTCTTCCGAGACTTATGAGATGAATTCTGAACCAAGTGGGCCTAACCCAATCTAAAATAGAAGATTCAAAAGAGCAAAACCCAAAATCTAAGATCACGGAATTTCTCTATGATGGAATTGAAATAAGAAGATTTGGATTCCATGAATTTTGGTTTTGCACGTGGCTTTGTGGCAGCAGCTAAGTGGGTGACATGAGTTTATTGGCTTTGGCTAGAACTCTTAAAGTAAGTATTGTTTAAGGAAAGAAATACTACACAATCGGTGATTACCGAATTGACAAGAAATTGACGGAAAAAGAAATTACATTCCAAAGGGATCTGGGGCCTTATAAATTGGAAGCATCAGAGAGTTTGGAAGAGGACTTTCTTTTCCACGCAGCAACACACCAGGAAGCCACGCCTAGCTACCACGAGCGATGGCAGAGAAGGAAGAAAGCTAGGGAAATTTCTAATCTTTTGTAAGCTTATTATGGAGTTCTTTTATTATATGATTAAGTGTTTTGACTCCATGAGCGGCTAAACTCTTTAACTAGGGTTGAGGATGAAACCCCATTAATGACTATCAATTATATATTCATGAGATTTGGTTTTACCTGAATATGTGGTTTGATTTCGATTAAATTGTTCTTACTCCAATTCAATTGTTAGGGATAGATTCTGGATATGAGTTCAATCATGTTTTTCTCATGATTTGGAATTGTCTAAAGCATTGAAAGCTGGTTTTCATCGTTAACTATAGAACTGGATATTTATTGTGATTTGTTAAAATCGGATACAATTAATGATTTGGTTTTATATTTGCGAGCGGAGAGGAACATATATACATTAGACTTTTTGATGAACTTTCACGATGATATTTTTCCGTGGTAACAGAATTAGCTTTCAGATTATCATGAAGAAATTTTGGGTAAAGTCAATGATCATGAATATATAATGATACGAGTTAATGGGTGTGGATTCCGAAACCTTAGTATTTTTCCATTGATTAAAAAGAAACTTTAATTTTCTCATCTCTGATAATTTAGTTCATTGTTTTTACTTTTCACTTTTAGTTTAAAAATCAATCACAACCTTTGTCAACTAGGTAAGGGTTTAATCGGTTTAAGTTACTTATTTTTCCTAGAAAAATCATAAGTCCTTGTGGGTTCGACCTCGCTCTTGCATTACTATACTTCGGTACGATTCGTGCGCTTGCGAGTACATTAAAATTTCACATCACTACTATCTTTGGCTTATATAGTCCCAAGATGTCTCAACTTTGAAGCCTCATTCTGCAACTTCCTGAAATCTGATACTTCGTAAGTAAAAATGAATCCATAACTGTGTGGTTAAACGTCAGTGTCTTTGGTCTAATTAAGAAGCTGCCACCTGATTCTTGTTGGAATTTAAGTTGAGAAGCACTGGCCCGGATATTTTTAAGCACATTGTTTGAATGGGCAGGGTACTCAATTATTTACTTGAAAGGAAGGAGATTCCACCCATTATTATTGCAACTATACTATAATGCAACCATTCAATGTTTCTGTTATCAAGATTTCTGGGCTCCACACTATGAATTTTCTTCTTTCTCCCTTGGGATCTTCACTAAGGAGTTGATATTCTTCGTAACTGATTTTATTAGATTATTGACTTGATTTGTTTTGGTTTATGTATTTGCTTCAAGGAGTTGTATCGCTAACTTCCGTTCATGTTTTTGCATCTCTTCCAGTTTGGGAGTTGGTGATCTCTTCCAGTTTTGCAAATATTTGTAGAGCAATTCGATGTGGCCATGTGCAATTCAATGCGACCAAAAGTAATTTGTAGCAGAGAAGTACAATTCGATGCGGCCAAGAGCAATTCAAAGCGGCCAAGTGCAATTTGATGAGGCCAATAATTATTCTTCGCGGCCAAGAATTACTTTGCGGCCAAGAGTAATTCTTTGTGGCCAAAAGTAATTCTTCGTGGCCAGGACACATGTAAAACACAAGAGCATTGTGCATAGTAATCACACTTTCAAAACTTTGCAGAGAAATCTTACTGGAACAGGATCTAAAAAAAAAGGATAAAAGTGATACCATGTTCCTCAAACTTGGATTGTGCGATTGACTTGTCAAACGTTGAAGCAAGGTGTGTAAGCTGGCTCCCCGTAAGTTGGTGGTGAGATTGGGCCCTCTGTCAAATCCATTTATCTATCTCTATTTACATACTGCAGTAAGACAATACGTTGTTGAGATATCTTTCATTTCAGTTTTTTTTTTCCTTTCAATTCCCATGCATATATAGCTCACATTCATGCTAGTTTAGTGTTTTTAGAATTCATTCTTCTCTAGCAATTGTGTAAGGGCAAAATTTTTATGATTGTCAATGGCATGCGTCAAAACACATTCGTCAGTGTAATTGAGATTATTTTTTTATTTTTATTTTTTTTAGAGTGACTGTTTTAGAAGTGGAATGGAATCAATAATTTTTGTAATGCGCGAATTAGAGTTATTGTGCTCGTGAAGGCTGAAGGGATTGGGAGTGGATCTAATAAGGAGGAGTTTTTGGAAAGAAAGGATTCTAAAAGAAAGAAAATCTCGGTAGCGGGTTGATAAAGGAAATAAGGTTTTGATTGCAATGATTTATGGGCTTGGGATCACGCAGCTGCGGAAAAAGAAAATAGGACAAGCTACATACATATACAAAAACGTGTATTGTGATTAAGGGAAGGAATAGCAGCCAACGTACGTACACGGTTTTTTTGAAGAGAAAAAGTCTTGAGGGTTTTTTATTCTTTTGGATCTTGGAGTACAATGGGATCGATGGATAATTGAGTGTACAAGACATCTTCAAGAGGTTTCAACATCTTCTTCAACTTACTTGACAAAAGCCATAAGGTGGATTCTTGGGCAAGTTCAAGTCCTTCGGTGGATTTCCAAGAGGCAAACGGAAGGCTTGTGGATTCAAGGCAGCGGCGGTCAAGCATTCAGAGAGGTGTATGTGGATTCGGCAAGAGCGTCTATATTTAGGTTTGTGGAGTTCAAACTTATGGTAAGAGTTCTTGTAACCTCGTGTTTAGTAGTGTTTGATTACTTCCCGTGGTTTTTTTCCGTTTTGGATTTTCCACGTATATCTTGGTGTTCGTTATTTGTTTGCTTTCCGTTTGTGAGATTGACTTTGTTTATCGCATGGTGAATTGTTGATTGAGATTTAAACATAGCAAATCTTTAAACCTAGAGGATCTAGGATATTCAAATTGTTTTCTTTGGTAATATTTGCTTCAATGACCGAAGCCGAGACCATATGTAGCTGCAGAACCACTACAGGACTACTGGACAGCAACCAATGCATGTGGTGATTGGTTGACCAATTGAAGTTACGAAAAATCCACAACCCACCTTGGAAGAGGTATTCAAGCTAGTTACACCCTCCTATATGTAAATTGCATTACGTAGTGATTATCTGTTTGAGTTGACGCATTTCTATGGGCAATTCCAATGTGGGAGAGGTGTTTAGCTCCCTATTTGAAGGGAAATGTCAAAACTGAACACCCCATCCTCTCCAAGTAGGAATGTCAACGTGATGTGTGCCTTACTTTGCCTACAGAAATATATATAGCAATCGTCCACCAAAATGTTACTTTGACAGCTAAAACCAATTCTCTTGACTCGAAGTTCTGTACTTGCCTCTATTTTTTTTGGTAATTCCTTTCTGGGTTTTTTTTTTTGGTTTCAATATCGGACTAATGGTGGAGAAGGGATATATTATATAGGTTGTTTATGTGCCTCCTGATCTTCTTTGGAAGATGAATGAAGTGCATAGCCAGTTTGTCGAAGCATGCACTTCAAGACCTTTTCGAGAGGCACAAAGCAAGGGTGGGCTATGCTGATCTTTTGAGGGTTCTTTGATTAGTGCTTTGATTTCGCTGCCTCCAACCTCTTCCCCGTATCTTCTTTGTTGTCCATGCCATCTGTTGTATCTTCTTCGTTGTCCATCTGTTGTGTCATATACACATTCCCCCATTTTATTTACTTCATCGTTTAGCTAGCTAGCTTGTTTCTTTTCCTTCCTATTTCATTAGAGGAATAAAATTATTAGCAGAGTTTTACTTCGGGAGAGGATGATCTTTCAAAGGGGTTTTATCGATGAACTACTTACCTCGTGATTGATCTCTTGGTCAAATGACATGTACGCATAACATAGAATGTGTAAAATTTGCAGCCTAGCATTTGGCATCCAAACGTAACAAGTGAACCTAATCGCAATCAACTAATTAATCAAATCTGTTGTAACGAACACTATGAATGCAAGCTAAGAACGAGAAACTGAAAACTAAACAAGAAATCACAAAGACACAAGATATACGTGGTTCTTCAAGATGGGTACGTCCACGGGCGAGGAGAGAGAGGATTCACTAACCAACGTGAAGAAGAGATACAAAGAGCCAGCTGTAATCCGTAAGTACTCTAGAAAGGCCACAATATGAAAGCCCAAAAGATACTTTAGAAGTTCCCCAAAAGCCCTATTTATAATAGGCTACAAAAACGGGAATAACATAATTAACCAATGTGGGACTAAAGAATACAAGGCATTCCCAACAAAATCAAACATCATATATACCTTCGCTGGCATAGTTGTAACAAGTTGGCACTAACATCCATGCTCTCATGCTAAAAAAGGCTTTAACCATCAAAATGATAAGATGTGTTTTGCGTTTCTTTTGTTTTTTTTTTTTTCCAAAATGAAAATTTTGAAATGACCCATGAGAGTGTTATTTCATTTTACTATGGGCACACGCCCCTGAAATTTTATAAAAAATTGGGAGCAGCCCTTTTTTGGAAAGCGTGGCGAAATGCTTCGATTCAGAATCGCCACTCGGGTTTTGTGGTATGCACCCAAGGAACAGAACTTGAAACGTTTGCTACGTTGTTTGATTTTAAAAAAGGCATAGACTAATCCATCGTCACCTTTGATATCTGAGGTTCGGGAGCTAGGTTACGAGAGAGGAAGGGTTTTATGGCACCCCTCTCACCCAATTTGGAGATCGGTCTCTACTTAGGCATTTTGTAAAATATTTGCATTTTTCTCTTATTAATTATTTTTTAGCCAGTTAGGACGGGAGAACAGTTAAGGGGGATTAATATGCATTATTTACAAACAAAAGTATTTGGTTATTCAAGAAAAATCAATATACTCTTGGCCGCATCGAATTTCCCTTGACCACTACAAATTGCTCTTGGACGCGTTGAATTGCACTTGGCCGCATCAAATTGCTCTAGGCCGAATCGCATTGCACTTGGCTGCATCAAATCACACTTAGCTGGTACGAATTACTCTTGTCCGCCTTGAATTACACTTGGCCGCGTGTAATTGCAATTGGCCTCGTCGAATTCCACTAGGCCCCTTCAAATTGCACATGGCCACATGGAATTGCACCTGGCCGCGTTGAATTGCACTTGGCCACTTTTAATTACACTGGGCCGCATCGAATTGCACGGCCAAGGGCAATTCGAGGTGGCCAAGTGCAATTCTAAGTGGCCAGGTGCAATTCAACGCGTCCAGGTGCAATTCAACGCGGCCAAGAGTAATCCGTAGTGGCCAAGAGTAATTCGTCTGCAACATTATAAGATGTGTTTTGTGTTTCTTTTTTTTTTTCCAAAATGAAAATTTTGAAATGACCTATGAGAGTGTTATTCCATTTTACATGTGGCAAATTGAGCGACAGCCAAATGATGAACACATTATGCTCCTTTCATTTTTCCAAATTGAAAATTTTGCAATGACCTATGAGAGTGTTGTTCAATTTCACATGTGGCAAATTAAGTGACAGCCAAATGATGAACACATTATGCTCCTTACACTAGGTGAGGGTTCAAACACTACTAACTTCATACCCATTCTCCTAAATTAGTACTGATTTATTTTGTTTTAAAATAAAAAATAAACACTCGAGTGGCCTTGGCCACCCCAGCCCCTTAATGGCTCCGCCATTGGTGTCTTGGTAGTGGACAGGGTGATCGATCTCTCTAATTCTCTCATTGGATAGCATACCGAGTTATAAAGCAAATGACATTGACACCCAAATGCAAGGTTCAGCTCAGGAAAAGTTTTCAAACACTCAAAAAATAAACAAAAATTACTAATAGCACTGAGTGTCTGAAAATTTGAACCCCTGCTTCCATTGATCTCTTATACCCTGGCCGACCATCCATGGAAGCTGGGGTTCAAATTTTCAATTCTTCTATTTCTATTATGAGGGTGCCACTTAGGGCTTCACTAGCGTGCCACCTCATCTTGTGATTCAGAATAGGAAGGAAATCTAGATGGAGAAATCACAATCTTCCAACGATAAATCCACAAAATAAAACCAAAAACCTTTGGTCAGGTGGGCATAATCAGAAAGCAACTAAAGGGCTTTCATCAAAAAAGACGGAATTTTGAATATCATGAACGCCAGACATTCCATACCTTGGGTTACTGGAGGTTTGTCCAACCGTTAAATTTTAGGACTTCAGAATTAGTCGGGTGCGCGCACGTTGTCATGGACATCCGGTTCTTAAGAAAATGATGAATCTCTACAATTGAAGAAATAGGTGGTCTTGATAGGAATTAACGTACACGTTTCCAAATATATTGGGTTTCCTGTGTTCCAGAGTCTTCCACAATCGTATAGTACCATTCCATTTTAGCTTTGGAAACTCGTATACACCAGATACCACATGCATCACAAAAGATGGAATTTTCAAACTTATGTTTGGACCTTTAAACTTGTGGGGAAGTCTGAAAGGTGGAGGAGAAATGTAATAGGAAAAAAGGGTAAACGTGAAGTTGCCTCCCATCTCAGTAGGTAGAGCAGGTAATGGACACTTCATTTCGTGAGAGTTAAAACCCTACCACCACATTCCTTTCTCCTAGCTTGTTAAGAAATTTTGAGGAATGCGCCCAGGGCGCATGAAATTGCGCCTGAGACCCATCAAAGCTGTCCAACAAGCCAATCTTTGCGGGCTTGTCCTGGACACTCCCGAACTCTGTTTTACGGGTGGTTTGAACCGTTACAAAGCTTGTTAAATTTACTTTCTAACCCAAGTGGTTTTGATTCAAAGTTATTCAATAAATTAGAAGAAGCGATCATTTTCACCTCAGTGCGTCAAAAACAATTCATTTCGGTAAAACGCTCGCATCTCTCTCATTTTAAATCGGATCATGACCTATTTTATATTGATAAATAGTTTTTTAAAAGTATTAAAATATGGTGGGATCCGACTATAAAAATATTTCAGTGTCGTTCGCGGAAAAAGGGGAGAAAGCATACCGTTGTCGGAGCCACCAAGCCAAGAACACATTTTCATTTTCATTCAAGGCTCAAATCTCTTATTCTTAAGTATTTTTTCATTGGATAAATGTTCCACAGAGTTTATAGACCATCCACATTTCATGGAAGCGTACGGAAAGTCATTTCATCATAGAGATTCATTCAAAGCCAGGCTTAAACGTTTACGAAAAATTTTGGTCATGATCCGACTAACTTTTCATAAATGAAACTTTTATTATTTTCATTATTCATTTCCATCATGCTTTAGGACTTTGCAAATCATATTCATCAACATAGAATTGGCCTTGATCCGATCGATTTAGAATGAGGGGAAAACAAGCCTTTTATCAAAATGATGTGTTTTTCGACTCACTGAGGCTAAAATGGTCATGTCTTTTCAATTACAAATAAGTTTAGACCAAAACGACTTCGATTATAAAGTAGATTTAACAAAAATTTTAACGGTTCAAACCATGCACAAATCGGATTTCGAGAGTGTCCGTAGCATGCGCGCGAAATTTGGCTTGTTCGGAAATTTTGAGGATTGCGCCCGGGGCGCACTGACATGCGCCTGGGCGCATGAAATTGTGCCTGAAGAGCATCAAAGCTGTCGAACAAGCCAATCTTTGCAGGCTTGTCCCGGACACCCCCGAACTCCGTTTTATGGGTGGTTTGAACCATTAAAAAGCTTGTTAAATTTACTTTCTAACCCAAGTGGTTTCGATCCAAAGTTATTCAATAAATTAGAAGAAGCGATCATTTTCACCTCAGTGCGTCAAAAAACAATTCATTTCGGTAAAACGCTCGCATCTCTCTCATTTTAAATCGGATCATGGCCTATTTTATATTGATAAATAGTTTTTTAAAAGTATTAAAATTTGGTGGGATCCAACTATAAAAATATTTCAGTGTCGTTCGCGGAAAAAGGGTAGAAAGCATACCATTGTCGGAGCCACCAAGCCAAGAACACATTTTCATTTTCATTCAAGGCTCAAATCTCTTATTCTTAAGTTTTTTTTCATTGGCTAAATGTTCCACAGAGTTTATAGACCATCCACATTTCATGGAAGCGTACGGAAAGTCATTTCATCATCGAGATTCATTCAAAGCCAGGTTTAAATGCTTATGAAAAATTATGGTCATGATCCGACTAACTTTTCATAAATGTAACTTTTATAATTTTCATTATTACTTTACATCATGCTTTAAGGCTTTGCAAATTACATTCGTCAACATAGAATTGGTCTTGATGCGATCGATTTAGAATGAGAGGAATACAAGCCTTTTATCCAAATGATGTGTTTTTCGACTGGTTGAGGGTAAAATGGTCATGTCCTTTGAATTACAAATAAGTTTGGACCAAAACCACTTCGATTACAAAGTAGACTAAACATACTTTCTAACGGTTCTAACCACGTGCAAATCGGATTTTGGGAGTGTCTGTAGCATGAGCACAAAGTTTGGCTTGTTCGGAAATTTTAAGGACTGCACCCGGGGCGCACAGATATGAGCCTGGGCGCATTAAATTGCGCCTGAGGCGCATCAAAGCAGTTGAACAAGCCAATCTTTGCCGGCTTGTCCCGGACACCATCGAACTCCGTTTTACGGATGGTTTTAACAATTACAAAGCTTGTTAAATTTACTTTCTAACCCAAGTGGTTTCGATTCAAAGTTATTCAATAAATTATAAGAAGCGATCATTTTCCCCTCAATGCATCGAAAAACAATTCATTTCGATAAAATGCTAGCATCTCTCTCATTTTAAATCGGATCATGACCTATTTTATGTATATAGATAGGGTTTTAAAAGCATTAAAATATGGTGGTATCCGACTATAAAAATATTTCAGTGTTGTTCATGAAAAATGGGTAGAAAGCATACCATTGTCGGAGCCACCAAGCCAAGGGCACATTTTAAGTTTCATTCAAGGCTCAATCCCTTATTCTGAAGGGTTTTTTTCATTGGTTAAGTGTTCCGTAGAGTTCATAGACCGTTCACATTTCATGGAAGCGTATAGAAAGTTATTTCATCATCGAGATTCTTTCAAAGCCAGGCTTAAACGTTGATGAAAAATTTTAGTCATGATCTGACTAACTTTTCATAAATTAAACTTTTATAATTTTAATTATTCATTTCCATCATGCTTTAGGAATTTGCCAATCATATTCATCAACATAGAATTGGTCTTGATCCAATCGATTTAGAATGAGGGGAATACAAGCCTTTTATCCAAATGATGTGTTTTTTGACTCACTGAGGCTAAAATGGTCATGTCTTCTCAATTACAAATAACTTTCGACGAAAACGACTTCGATTCTAAAGTAGATTTAACGAAATTTTTAATGGTTCTAACCACGTGGAAATCGGATTTCGGAAGTGTTCGTAGCATGCGCGCGAAGTTTGGCTTGTTTGGAAATTTTGAGGATTGCGCCAGGGGCGCACTGAAATGCGCCTAGGTGCATCAAAGATGTCGAACATGCCAATCTTTTCCGGCTTGACCCGGACACCCCCGAACTCCGTTTTACGGGTGGTTTGAGCCGTTACAAAGCTTGTTAAATTTACTTTCTAACCCAAGTGGTTTCGATTCAAAGTTATTCAACAAATTAGAAGAAGCGATAATTTTCCCCTGAGTTGATCAAAAAACAATTTATTTCGGTAAAACCCTCGCTTCTCTATCCTTTTAAATCGAATAATGACCAATTTTATATAGATAAATAGGGTTTGAAAAGTATTAAAATATGGTGGGATCCAACTACAAAAATATTTCGGTTTCATTAATGAAAAAAAGGTAGAAAGCATACCATTGTCGGAGCCACCAAGCCAAGAACACATTTTAAGTTTCATTCAAGGCTCAAATCCCTTATTCTAAATGGTTTTTTCATTGGTTAAGTGTTCCACAGAGTTTATAGACCATCCACATTTCATGGAAGCGTACAGAAAGTCATTTCATCATCGAGATTCATTCAAAGCCAGGCTTAAACATTTACGAATTTTTTTTGTCATGATCCGACTAACTTTTCATAAACGAAACTTTTATTATTTTCATTATTCATTTCCATCATGCTTTAGGACTTTGCAAATCATATTCATCAACATAGAATTGGTCTTGATCCGATCGATTTAGAATGAGGGGAATACAAGCCTTTTATCCAAATGATGTGTTTGTCGACTCACTGAGGATAAAATGGTCATATCATTTCAATTACTAATAAGTTTGCACCAAAACGACTTCGATTCTAAAGTACATTTAACAAACTTTTTAACGGTTCTTACCACGTGCAAATCGGATTTCGGGAGTGTCCATAGCATGTGCGCAAAGTTTGGGTGTTTCAGAAATTTTGAGGATAGCGCCCGGGGCGCACTGACATGCGCCTGAATGCATGAAATTGCGCCTCAGGCGCATCAAAGCGGTTGAAAAAGCCAATCTCTGCAGGCATGTCCCGGACACCCCCGTACTCCGTTTTACGGGTGGTTTGAACCGTTACAAAGCTTGTTAAATTTCCTTTCTAACCCAAGTGGTTTTGATTCAAAGTTATTCAACAAATTAGAAGAAGTGATCATTTTCCCCTCAGTACATCAAAAAACAATTCATTTCGATGAAACGCTCGCATCTTTCTCACTTTAAATCGGATCATGACCTATATTATATCGATAAACAGGGTTTTCGAAGCATTATAACATGGTGGGATCCGAGTATAAAAATATTTCGGTGTCAATCGTGAAAAATGGGTAGAAAGCATACCATTTTCGGAGCCACCTAGCCAAGAGCACATTTTAAGTTTCATTCAAGGCTCAATTCCCATATTTTTAAGTTTTTTTTCATGGGTTAAGTGTTCCACAGAGTTTATAGACCGTCCACATTTCATGGAAGCGTATAGAAAGTCATTTCATCATCGAGATTCATTCAAAGCCAACCTTAAACGTTGACGAAAAATTTTGATCATGATCCGACTAACTTTTCACAAATGAAACTTTTATAATTTTCATTATTCATTTCCATCATTCTTTTCAACTTTGCAAATCATATTCATCAACATAGAATTGGTCTTGATCCGATCGATTTAGAATGAGGGGAATAAAAGCGTTTTATCCAAATGATGTGTTTGTCGACTCACTGAGGACAAAATGGTCATGTCTTTTCAATTACTAATAAGCTTGGACCAAAACCTCTTCAATTACAAAGTAGGTTTAACAACCTTTTTAATGGTTCTAACCATGCGCAAATTGGATTTCGGGAGTGTCCGTAGCATGCACGGGAAGTTGGGCTTGTTTGTAAATTTTGAGGATTGCGCCCGGGGCGCACTGACATGCGCCTGGGCGCATGAAATTGCGACTGAGGCGCATCAAAGCTGTCGAACAAACAAATCTTTGCCGGCATGTCCCGGACACCCTCGAACTCCGTTTTACGGGCGGTTTGAACCGTTACATAGCTTGTTAAATTTACTTTCTAAACCAAGTGGTTTCGATTCAAAGTTATTCAACAAATTAGAAGAAGTGATCATTTTCCCCTCTGTGGATCAAAAAAATTCATTTCGTTAAACGCTCGCATGTCTCTCATTTAAATGGGATCATAACCTATTTTATATAAATAAATAGGGTTTTCAATGTAATATAATATGGTGGGATCCGACTATAAAAATATTTCGGTTTCGTTCTTGGAAAAAGGGAAGAAATCGTAGCACTTTAATTAATAATTGTCGGAGCCACCAAGCCAAAACACATTTTAAGTTTCATTGAAGGCTCAAATCCCTTATTCTTAAGTTTTTTTTCATTGGTCAAGTGTTCCACAGAGTTTATAGACCATGCACATTTCATGGAAGCGTACGGAAAGTCATTTCGTCATCAAGATTCATTCAAAGCCAAGCTTAAATGTTTAAGAAAAATTTTGGTCGTGATCCGACTAACTTTTCATAAATGAAATTTTTATTATTTTCATTATTCATTTCCATCATGCTTTTGGACTTTGAAAATCATATTCATCAACATAGAATTGGTCTTGATCCGATCGAATTGGATTGAAAGGAATAAAAGCCTTTTATCCAAATGATGTGTTTGACAACTCACTAACGATAAAATGGTCATGTCCTTTCAATTACTAATAAGTTTGGACCAAAACGACTTCGATTCTAAAGTTGATTTAAAAAAACTTTTTAACGTTTGTAACCACGCGCAAATCGGATTTCGGGAGTTTCCGGAGCATGCGCGAGAAGTTTGGCGTGGTTGGAAATTTTGAGGATTGCGCCCGGGGCGCAATGAAATGGGCCTGGGCGTATGAAATTGCGCTAGAGGCGCATCAAAGCTTTCCAACAAGAGAATCTTTGCCGGCTTGTCCCGGACACCCCCGAACTCCGTTTTACGGGTGGTTTAAACCATTACAAAGCTTGTTAAATTTACTTTCTAACCCAATTGGTTTCATTTCAAAGTTATTCAATAAATTAGAAGAAGCAATCATTTTCCCCTCAGTGAATCAAAAAACAATTCATTTCAGTAAAACCGTCGCATCTCTCTCTTTTTAAATCGGATCAAGACCTATTTTATATAGATAAATTGGGTTTTAAAAATGTTAAAATATGGCAGGATCCGATTATAAAAATATTTCGGTGTCGTTATTGTAAAAAGGTTGAAAGCATACCATTGTCAGAGCCACCGAGCCAAGAACACATTTTAAGTTTCAATCAAGGCTCACATCCCATATTCTTAAAAAAAAATTCTTTGGTTAAGCGTTCCACAGAGTTTATAGACCATCCCCATTTCATGGAAGCGTACGGAAAGTCATTTCATCATCTAGATTCATTCAAAGCCAGGCTTAAACGTTTACCAAAAATTTTGGTCATGATCCAACTAACTTTTCATAAATGCAACTTTTATTATTTTCATTATTAATTTCCATCATGCTTTTCAACTTTGCCAATCATATTCAACAACATAGAATTGGTCTTGATCCGATCGATTTAGAATGAGGGGGATACAAGCCTTTTATCCAAGTGATTGTTTTTTCAAGTCATTTAGGATAAAATGGTCATGTCTTTTCAATTACTAATAAGCTTGGACCAAAACCATTTCGATTGAAAAGTAGATTTAATAAAAAATTTAACGGTTCTAACCACACGCAAATCGGATTTCAGGAGTGTCCGTAGCATGCACGCGAAGTGTGGCTTGTTTGGACATTTTGAGGATTGTGCCCGGGGTGCACTGTAATGCGCCTGGGCGCATAAAAATGCGCTTGAGGCGCATCAAAGCCGTCGAACAAGCCAATCTTTGCTGGGTAGTCCTGGACACCCCGAACTCCGTTTTACGGGTGGTTTGACCGTTACATAGCTTGTTAAATTTACTTTCTAACCCAAGTGGTTTCGATTCAAAGTTATTCACCAAATTAGAAGAAGTGATCATTTTCCCCTCAGTGGATCAAAAAACAATTCATTTCAGTAAAACGCATGCATCTCTCTCATTTTAAATCGGATCATGACCTATTTTATATAAATAAATAGGGTTTTAAAACTTTAGAAAATGTCGAAGCCACCTAGCCAAGAACACATTTTAAGTCTCATTCAAGGCTCAAATCACTTATTCTTTAGTTTTTTTTCATTGGTTAAGTGTTCCACAGAGTTTATAAACCATGCACATTGTATGGAAGTGTACAGAAAGTCATTTCATCATCGAGATTCATTCAAAGCCAGGCTTAAACGTTTATGAAAAATTTTGGTCATGATCCGACTAACTTTTCATAAATGAAACTTTTATTATTTTCATTGTTCATTTCCATCATGCTTTTGGACTTTGCCAACCATATTCATCAACATAGAATTGGCCTTGATCCGATCGATTTAGAATGAAAGGAATAAAAGCCTTTTATCCAAATGATGTATTTTTTGACTCACTGAGGATAAAATGGTCATGTCTTTTCAATTACTAATAAGTTTGGACCAAAACAACTTCGATTCTAAAGTAGATTAACAAACTTTTTAACAGTTCTAACCACGCGCAAAGATTATTTCGGGAGTGTCCGCAGCATGCGCGAGATGTTTGGCTTGTTTTGAAAATTTTGAGGATTACGCCCGGGGTGCACTGAAATGCGCCTGGGCGCATGAAATTGCGCCTGAGGCGCATCAAAGCTGTCCAACAAGAGACTCTTTGCCGGCTTGTCCCAGACACCCCCGAACTCCATTTTACGGGTGTTTTCAACCGTTACAAAGCTTGTTAAATTTACTTTCTAACCCAAGTGGTTTCGATTCAAAGTTATTCAATAAATTAGAAGAAGCAATCATTTTCCCCATCGAATCGCACTTAGCTGGTACGAATTACTCTTGTCCGCCTTGAATTACACTTGGCCGCATGTAATTGCACTTGGCCACGTCTAGTTACACTTGGCCGCGTCGAGTTGCACTAGACCGCTTCGAAGTGCACATGGACGCGTCTAACTACACTTGGCCGCGTCCAATTGCAATTGGACGCTTTGAATTGCACTTGGCCGCCTCGAATTGCATGGCCAAGTGCAATTTGAGGTGGCCAACTGCAATTCCAAGAGGTTAGATGCAATTAGACGCGGCCAGGTGCAATTCAAAGCGGCCATGTGAAAGATAAACATCCCTGAAGCTGGACTGGAAGTGGTGCACGAAATTCTTAGTTAAAAATCCCACAAAATCATCTTCATCCACCGAGCAAAATGAGCGAAATAGTTAAAGGAATTATGCTGCAAATGAGGGAAATTGAATGATGAAGAAAGCTGAAATAAAGGAAATTCTTTGGAGCTCGAGGAATTATAGTGTTCTGCTGCTGCCCTGATCAGATGATCGAGAATTTCTACGTAAGTTTTGTTGCAAGCCCTGCGTATTCGTGTGAGAAGAAGACGCAGGAATCACAAACAAAATTACTAGTATTAAAGAAAGAGAGTGGCTCGTGGCCACATTATCTAGAAAGCGTGAAACAGAACTACGCCTCTCTTATAAACAATGGCAGCACTCTTTTACTCTTGGCTGCCCTCTTTTGCTCTTGGCCGCGGAATTTGACTCCAGACCACATAATTTTGCAATGACGCCATTTGGATTAGTTAGAACTCGCATTTCGTGAATATGAGTTCTATGCGCGCATGGGCAAAGCCAGGAACCAAACCCGCATCTATGGAATGCGATTTACGTAAGACCTCGAACTACTTCAGAAGATTCCTCCCCTCTCCAACTCACCATCTGTCAAGTTTTCCTTACTTTTTTTTCAAATGAATTTTAACTGTTGGGGGCTGATACGAAGTATGCTATATTTGGAATGTTCGTAATGTACGGTGAATTAGGATTTGATTACGTTCAAGAATGAAAAATGGGTAGAAAGCATACCACTATAGAAATCGTCGGAGCCACTAAACCGAAAACACATTTTAAGTTTCATTCAATACTCAAATCCCTTACTCTTAAGTTTTTCCTATTCGCTCAAGTGTTCCATAGAGTTTATTGACCATCCACATTTCATGGAAGCGTACGGAAAATCATTTCATCATCGAGATTCGTTCAAAACAAGGCTTAAACGTTTACAAGCAATTTTGGACCATAACCACTTTGATTAGAAAATAGATTTAACAAGCTTTTAACAGTTCTAACGACGCGTAAATCAGATTTCGGGAGTGTCCATAGCATGCGCGCAAAGTTTGGCTTCTTTGGCAATTTTGAGGACTGCGCCTGGGCTGCACAAACATGCACCTGAGGCGCATAAAAGCTGCAGAACAAGTCAATCTTTGCGGGCTTGCTTTGAACACTCGAGAACTCAGTTTTGCAAGTGGTTTGAACCGTTAGAAAGCTTGTTGAATTTACTTTCTAACCCAGGTGGTTTCGATTCAAAATTATGTATACATCAGAAGAAGTGACCATTTCAACAGTATGCTAAGTTTAATCCCAATGGATATCTAAATGAGCTCTAGATTTGATCCCAGTTGCCTTTTCTAGTGTCTGGTCCTAATAATTGTATGCTGAGTTGATTTTCAATGTTCAATGTTTAGAGTCTCTTGACATAACTAAAAGATTAAAATGTTTTCATGTCATGGGGCTTCCCGTTGTTTGATAAGCACAGCTCGCATCTTTTCATTTGGCCCCCGGGCAAGAATGAGAAATAGGCAATGCACCATCCTTGCTGCTACATACGTTGACCTCTCTGTCAATAATGCGCCCAAAAATAAACCAGAAGCCAGATTCCATGGCACAATTTACTAAATAACCAATGCTAACAGTGAAGAGACTAAGAAAAGTTGCAGTCCCGCAATTGACACGAGTTTTTGCAGAAACCCCTATGTGGAAAAATGAAAAAAAATCGGGCAAATGCAAAAATGTGCTGTTATGAATTGTTATGACGCAAAGTCCTCCAGTTTGACATAAAAGACAATGCAGTTGGATGCGATTTATTTGTTACTATTCAGGTAAACAGCAAGAAACCTTGCTCTGTGCAGGGATCTACCACACAAGATAAGCTACAACATCTTCATTCTTCTCCTTATTGAAGGGTTTGATCATCTGAATTTATTCCTACATTTTAAAATATTTATAAGTAATTCAAATGTAATTTTTCGCCCAATGGGTGTATACATGACGTGATTATATAAGCCTGAAGGCATTTCAATGGGACATTTCGGTCTGGGATTGGTAAAATATTTTCTCATCGTAGCCACATAAAATTTCAGGTTTGTCTTCGATGTAAGTGGCCCAACGTCTAGCTCCAGTTATCATTTTATCAGCAACGGTTACACGGAACAGCAAAAGTGTTGATTACATAAGGTCATTGACAGTGCAGGCAAGGCAAATTTTTATGGGGGGCAATGAATATCTTGATCCTGTTCACTGCTTTCAGAACTGTAATAGTTTTTATTCTTTGTGTTTCTTCCCTCACATGTTCTCCAGTTGAAATAGTCCGACAGTTGCTAGAGTTGGTTACTATGTCCAAGGAAGCTAGGCTATTTACAATATGCACCAAGTACAACAAATGCTTATGGCTCTGCACACAACTGCTAGTTGATATCCTAGTTTGATTTGAAATCTTTGCTGCTGAGGAGGTACTTCTTGGCATGGAGAAGAATCGGATTAGAAGGCCACCTTTGCGCCTAGCTCAGGAAGTTGAATGGTTTAGTCCCTAAACTTTTTTTGCTAATGGTTTAGACAACATAAGGGGTTAAACAATGCTAGGATTGTCGAGCACAAATCCAGTGGTGAAGAAGGGGTTATTGCCAAAATAGCTTTGGCTATCGATACTACATTAGCTCTTGGAGAAACATAAAGAAATCTTATGCAAATAGGCGAGAGACAATTGTGGCCTTAAGGAACCCCTTTGTGCCATGTTAAGTGCAGACGAGAGACCTAGAAAAGAACAACTACAGAAAGGCCCCTAGAACAAGGAAATTGATAAAACAATCTTAGCATCTAATAGGAATACCATTAAGGCTACCTCCTGTTTAGTTGAAAGCATGATTCTTTGTGTATTTAAAAAACTGAAACTCGGCTCTCTCTATGTAGTTAAATCTGAAGAAAGGAATTGATAAAGGAATGGTAAGTCTTATATTCCATGATACCATTCTATGATATTTTGGAGTAGTTGTTTATGTCTAGATATCACTTCATGGATGCAAAGTTGAGCTCAATCTATGCATCTACTTTCTAACCCGCGAAGCACTGAAATGTCTATTGGCCTTGTGTATCCATGTCCCACACACGACGTGCTTTTGATATTTAGCTTAGGGTCTGAGCATAGAGGGTTAAGTGTTCATCACAACCAGCTATTGTAAATTACTCTAGTTGGATACCTTAGGATTAGAACCACCACACCTTCTTGTGGGACCTATGACTAAGTGTATGGCCCCATGTAAATGTGTAGTGGTTCTATATAGAGTAATCTGGAGCATCACGTGAGTACGTTACGGTGCTTCTGGACTACAACTATACTACACGGGTCAACTTAAGTTTAAAACAAGTTGACATACGAGCATATATTCTATTTTCTGCTTCTTATTTGTGAATGTGTGGCGTGACAAACTCAAGAGAAATAGAATAGAAAGCCTAATTCCAAACTTCATGTACATATTTCGTAGTTGGAAATCTCTTTAGGAAGTTTTAATCGGTCGGCTTTCGACTAACTTTTCATAAATCAAACTTTATTATTTTCATTATTCTTTTCCATCATGCTTTAGGACTTTGAAAATCATATTCATCAACATAGAATTGGTCTTGATCCGATCAATTTAGAATGACGGGAATACAAGCCTTTTATCCAAATGATGTGTTTTTCGACTCATTAAGGGTAAATTGGTCATGTGCTTTGAATTACAAATAAGTTTGGACAAAAACCACTTCGATTAGAAAGTTGATTTAACAAACTTTTTAACGGTTCTAACCACGCGCAAATCGGATTTCGGGAGTGTCCGTAGCATGCGCGCAAAGTTTGGCTTGTTTAGAAATTTTGAGGACTGCGCCTGGGGCGCACTGACATGCGCCTGGGCACATGGAACTGTGCCTGAGGCGCATGAAAGATGTCAAACTAGTCAATCTTTGCGGGCATGTCCCGGACACTCCCGAACTCCGTTTTACGGATGGTTTGAACCGTTACAAAGCTTGTTAAATTTAATTTCTAACCCAAGTGGTTTCGATTCAAAGTTATTGATAAATCAGATGAAGTGACCAATTTACCCTCAGTGGATCAAAAAAATAATTCATTTCGGTAAAACACTCGAATCTCTCTCATTTTAAATCAAATCAAGATATATTTTATATAGATAAATGGGTTTTAAAAGTATTAAAAATGGTGGGATCCGACTATAAAAATATTTAGGTTTCGTTCATGGAAAAAGGGTAGAAAGCATACCATTGTAGAAATTGTCGGAGCCACTAGGCCAAGAACACATTTTAAGTTTCATTCAAAGCTCAAATCCCTTATTCTTAAGTTTTTTTTCATTGGTTAAGTGTTCCACAGAGTTTATAGACCATCCACACTTCATGGAAGCGTACAGAAAGTCATTTCATCATCGAGATTCATTCAAAGCAAGGCTTAAATGTTTACGAACAATTTTGGTCATGTCTTTTGAATGATAAACAATTTTGGACCAAAGCCACTTCGATTAGAAAATAGATTTAACAAGCTTTTTAACAGTTCTATTCCCGCGCAAATCAAATTTTGGGGCCGTTCATATATAGCATGCACGCGAAGTTTGGCTTGTTTGGCAATTTTGTGGACTCCACCTGGGGCACACAGGCAAGCGCCTGGGGTGCATAAAATTGCTCCTAAGGAGCATCAAAGCTGAAGAACATCTTGATCCTATTCACTGATTTTACAACCGTAATAATTTTGATTCTTTGTGTTGCTTCCCTCACATGTACTCCAGTTGATTCTTTGTGTTGCTTCCATTTTACATGTGGCAAATTGAGTGACAGCCAAATGAAACACTTTATGCTCCGTACATTTTTCGAAAGTGAAAAGTTTGAAATGACCTATGAGAGTGTTATTCTATTTCACATGTGGCGAATTGAGTGACAGCCAAATGAAACACATTATGCTCCTTACCAAATTGAAAATTTTGAAATGAACTATGAGAGTGTTATTCAATTTCACATGTGGCAAATTGAGTGACAGCCAAATGATGAACACATTATGCTCCTTACACTAGGTGAGGGTTCAAACACCACAAACTTCATCCCCTTTCTCCTAAATAAGTACTGATTTATTTTGTTTAAAAAAAAACACTTCACATGCAAAACTCAAAACAAAAAAAGAAACACTCGAGGGGCCTTGGCCACCCGCATCCCTTAATGGCTCCGCCATTGGTGTCTTGGTAGTGGACGGTGTGATCGATCTCTCCAATTCTCTCATTGGACAGCATACCGAGTTATAAGGCAAATGACATTGACACACGTACAAACGCAAGGTTAAGCTGAGGAAAAGTTTTCTGACACTCAAAAATTACTATAGCACTGAGTGTCAGAAAATTTGAACCATTGCTTCCATTGATCTCTTATACCCTGGCCGACCATCCATGGAAGCTGGGGTTCAAATTTTCAATTCTTCTATTTCTATTCTTAGGGTGCCACTTAGGACTTCACTAGCGTGCCACCTCATCTTGTGATTCAGAATAGGAAGGAAATCTAGATGGAGAAATCACAATCTTCCAACGATAAATCCCCAAAATAAAACCAAAAACATTTGGTCAGGTGGGCATAATTAGAAAGCAACTAAAGGGCTTTCATCCAAGAAGTCGGAATTTTGAATATCATGAACACCAAACATTCCAAACCTTGGGTTACTCGCGGTTTGTCCGACCGTTAAATTTTAGGGCTCTAGAATTAGTCGGGGTGCGCGCACGTTGTCATGGACGTCCGATTTTTAAGAAAATGATGAATCTCTACAATAGAAGAAATAGTTGGTCTGGATAGGAATTAACGTACACGTTTCCAAATATATTGGGTTTCCTATGTTCCAGAGTCTTCCACAATCGTATAGTGCCATTCAATTTTAGCTTTGGAAACTCGCATACACCATATACCACATGCATCACAAAAGATGGAATTTTCAAACTTATGTTTGTGTAGACACCCCATTCTGGACTGTCCGGATTAGTCCTTTTTACTTCCGTTGTTGACCCGATGATGATAAACGGTCGAGAACAGTCCAGAGTCGATGGATGGATTTGAGCTTTGGATGTTGGACCCTCCACCTTCAAAGCCCGCTTTCAAAGCCCACTTCAAACCCTTCAAATCTCGAGCCCAATGAACCTCAGCAAAGCCATACTTTGCTTACGCCACCTTATCGTTGGCGTGCGCCAGGTACTTGCCACGTGTCGATCATCGACCGTTGACTGAGTTTGACCTGGCGCACGCCGGGTTATAGATGGCGTACGCATGGTCAAGACCGGTCAAATCACTGCTTTTCTGTCACGTGCTCGAAACTTTGCAACCGTCTCAGTACGGCGCAGAGTCCCCTGATCATTGCATTTTGCAGGGGACGTCCCCCTCTCTCTCCTACATAACCCATCACCTAGTCCCATGCATTTAATGCATGGGAGCTCCCTTCTAACCTAACCCAACCACCCTAACCCCAGCTGATTAGCCCTTGGTCTCAGCCTCTCTCCTCTATAAATGCAAGCCCTTGCATTCATTTGCAAAGGTTAACCTCATTAAGAACTCAAGCCTATCCCTCTCTTCTCTCTTGTTCTTTGCTCTCCCATTGAAGGAAAGAGAGAAAGAGAAGTTCAGTACACACTCCTCTCCACTGTCCAGTCACTACACACCCTTCATCTTCAACATCCAAAGCTCAATCTATCCTTCTATCTCTTGCAACCAAAGGTATACCACCTTTGTGTTGCTTTCTGTTTTCAACCCCTGAGGGGAACCAGAAGGGTTCTGGCTAGTAACTGATACTAGTCCAGACCCCTCTCTGGTAAAATAAATCAGTCGTAGAGGACACTTCATGGCGCACGCCAGTTTAGCCATGCCGTACGCCACCTTTGGCTGTATGTGCACTGCTGGCGTGGGGATCATGATGTGTCCATTTATTGCTTACTTCCTTTCTGTCATCACCTTATTGCATGCTAAAAACCAGTTTACCGCTTTCTGTACTTTTAAGTTGTCTAAGTGTAGTTTTCAATACTTGTATCATTTCTCGCTTTATAAGGCCCCTGGGATCCTTCTGGTCATGCTCCAGAACCCAGATGATGTAAAGCCAAACACTGGATAAAAGGCCAACCTGGCGTACGGGCTCACATAAGTGGCGTACGGCAGGTTAGCCAGAGTCCAGTGCCTGGCCCTTGCATCATAGCTCAATCCTGGCCTCTTTTTATCTCCCCACTCTGTTTATGGGGGTCTGTCTTGCTGTTTTCCTGGCTACTGGCCATTCTTTACGTCTTTACATGCGTGTAATCTATGTTAGAAACTGCGTGGTTTGTCCTGGGTGTGCACTGGTCCCTTCCAGAGCCCAGGGAATTGAGAATAGGAGCTGTAAGAAATCGATGTGTTAGTGTACGCCAACATTGAGGTGGCGTGCGCAGGGTGTACTGGCGTGTCGTGGTTTGGCCATGGCGTGCCAGTATGTCGCCTGCTCACGCACCCGACGGGCAGCATACATCATCCCGTTGAGCTTCTGGCAGCGCTTGTTCTCGATCTATGTTCTTACATTTAAATCAATTCAAACAAGCGAATCATCATCCATAAACATTTTTTTGTCATACAAACTGCAAAGTGTCACAGTTTTAATCCCTATTAACTGTTCCCCCGCCCTAATTGGCTAAAATTGGTTGAATGAGAGAAAAATGCAAATGTTTTGATAAAATGCCTGAGTAGAGACCGATCTCCGGATTGGGCGAGAGGGGTGCCATAAAACCCTTCCCCTCTCGTAACCTGGCTCCCGAACCTTAGATATCGAAGGTGACGACGGACCAGTCTACGCCTTTTCAAATCAAATCAAACCATTTTTCAAATCAAAGCAAAACGTAGCAAACGTTCTCGAGTTCGGTTCCTTGGGTATTCTTCCGCTAAAACCCGAGTGGCGACTCTGAATCGAAGCGTTTCGCCGCGCTATTTTCCAAATGGGCCGCCCCCCGAACAATATCTATTCCAAACCAAAATCGGGCGATTTTTCGGGGCGTGTGTCCACAGTGGCGACTCTGCTGGGGATCATTGCATTGATTAATATCTAGGCATTAATACATAAATGAACAAACTTCAAAAGCCTGGCAAAACAGTACGCTCCGCGCTGCTGAAGAACGGAATGGTAACGTAACAGGATCTCAGCATCCGACCAATCTGAACTGGGGCTTTGTTATTGTTCACCTGTGTAGTTTTGTCTAAATGTTGATCAATAAAAGTGAGCCAAGCTTCAAAAGGCATTTCCAAAAAATTCGCATTTCTCTCTCGTTCAGTCGAACTTTGGCATTCTTCATTTGCATCGATGTTGGATAAGCCCCGTTGAGGTGTTTTTGGTAACCGGCACAGTTTACTGGAGCCCGGGGTCCTCGAATACCCAACAACCTTGGACGATGATGAGTCGTAATACCGTTCGACCATTGCTTTGCTGCACGCATTGCAGTGGGAGGTATACCGCGGCTCTAGTCAGAGGAACCCCTTTCAGCCAAAACCCAGCCTCGTCATGCGTACAAAGCACTAGAACCTTTCAACCTAAGACAGGAACCTGCAGGGTAGGATTACTTGCATCTAACCCCCATAAACTGTCTATGTGTTACTGCTTTCCTTATCGCATGCCTGTACATACATACATCCCGTTCCGCGTAGGAGCATGCTAGGGCGGCTTTTAGGTCTGTCTCGAGTTCATCTCGTGGTTGTTAGGACCCTGCCATGGACCGATGAAGAGTCACGCATCTCAATGTTGCGCGTTATCAATTTCCAAAATCCTTGAGTCAAGCGAGACTTTGGGAAATCAGGACTATTTAAGTCTATTGTCTAAACCTAGTCGAAGTTTCAAACAGAAAATCAGGAACAAATGGAAAGCATGTCGTGATACCCACACCATCCAGGTTAAAAGTGCTAATCACTTACACCATCAAGGCTCCGGCACAGTGCTGCTTACGCCACTTCAGGTTATGGTATCACGCCATCTGTGTCGAGTTGTTCCAACCTCCAAAGTTGAAACTTCGATAAAGGAGTGGTCAAAAGGCTTAGGTTGTTTTGACATCCTTTAGTATCCATCGACCCAAATGAGGATACACCGTCGAAAAAGAAATCCGAGGATTCTAGGGCAGCGTCCTAACAGCATGAGTTTGACTCCCTCTAGTGTTAGAGTCTAGGAGGACACCGACGACGTTGGCATGTTCACATTTTCTTTCAATTCCTTTCACAATAAACTGTTGCAGGCTGTCATTGAGCCCCTCTATTTTGCTGTTTAGCTGAGCCATGGGGAGCATCGAAATCAAGAGCCAAACCTGCTTGGGAACGTCCGTCGGGTCTGTTTGAGGGTCTGTTTGGGGATTTCCTTTTCTGCTCGTCACAACGGAAGCTCAGCTCTGCGTTCTGTCTAAGGAGGATTCGCCGCCGACCACTCCGCACGAATCTCCTCCATCCACTCCATCTCCACCCGTATCTCCGAAACCGATCAAGACAGAAACCCTAGACATGGCAGATATTCCTCCACCAAATCTCGCCACTCTCTTAGCCGATCTTCAGCACAACCTCGCCATCATGCAACAAAGAGCTGACCAGGCCGATACCGCCATGGCTAATCTGCAGGCTCTTATCAACGAAAGAGTCCCAGTCGCAAGGATAGAAGGCGACCGGGAAGGGCGCGAGAACCCAGCTGGGGAGGACATCCCAGCCGAACAGCCTGCTGAAAATCCCGAAATGGCTGCCTTGATCGCCAAAATGGCTAAACTGGAAGAGTCAGTTGCCAAGTCCGAAAGAATCAGCGCCGGAGGGTTGGACATGGACCGTCTCTGCCCCTTTCCAAATGCACGGCTCCCGGAAAGGTTCAAAATGCCCGACTTTACAAAATTCGACGGGACAGGCGATCCGAAGACACACCTGCTGGCTTATCACGGTGCAATGAAGTTGCATGGGGTCGAAGAGGAGGCAATGGCCCAATTGTTCCCTCAAACTCTGGCTGGCCCAGCTTTCCAATGGTTCTTGTCTCTCGACGTTTCCAAGCGCAAAACGTGGGAAGATATTGGTGCGGCCTTCTTCGCCCAGTATAGCTACAACTCCCAACTCAAAATGACCACCCGAGAGTTGGAATCCACCAAGATGAACCCGAAAGAGTCCTTTGCGGATTTTATCAAGCGTTGGAGGACCAAGGCTGCAGTTATGACCGATCGGCCGAGTGAGAAGGATCAGATCCGTATCATCTCCCGTAATCTGCTGCCTGACTTTGCTAAGAATCTGGTCCTCGTCCAAGGGGCCGATTGGGATACTTTCTTCGAATCCGGCCTTGCCATCGAAGAAGCTCTCCAAACAGGGGTTCTGCCGCGCAGCGACCCTCCTTCCTCCTCCTCGGGATCCAAAGCCAAAAATCGCGCCTACTCAGGGAGCAGCGCTGCTCTATTCGGCAATAACAGTTATGCCAATGCCGCGACTGCCGGAAACAGTAATACTCAAGACTCCAACCACATTGCCGATGTCAACCAGGTCCAAGCCCCTCCAAAGCACCGAAACCGTAACCAGCCCCGGAACTTCACCAAATTTGAAGCTCCGCTCTCTCAAGTGCTAGAAAGGTTGGCCAAATCCGGTCACCTTAAACCGATGGACCCAACTCCGCTGCCCCAAAATCTATCCCCCAGCCATAATCCGAATGTTTTCTGCGCCTATCACCAGATGCCTGGCCATCACACCGATTCCTGCTATCGCCTCCGCCATGCGATTCAGGATTTGGTGGACAACGGCACTCTCCCAACCCCTCCTAAGCCTAACGTCATCACCAATTCCATGCCGCAGCACAACGGCCACCCTCAAATCAACCAGATCAGCCTTACTTCCACTATAATCCAGCCTAGCTCCACTATATTCAACCCCACTGACCATATAGCCCCAGAACATCACCCGAAACCCGTTGTAACCGTCCCGGCAGAATTCAGTGTCAACATGCTGGCAGTTGGCTGGGATATGGAGGACAAAGCAAGGGACTGGGCAGAACTTGCCAACGATTGGAACGAGCAGTACTTCTTGGGATTCCCCCAGGCACCAGTTGTCGATCAAGCTCAGTTGGACCAATGGGAGGAGGATTGGAACGCGGCAAGGACGGATCCGCTCGACGGCCTGTCCCTATTTATGCTTTTCTACCAGCCTGAGCCTGCTGCAGCCGAAACTGACGAGGAATACGTGTGGGACCCGGAGCCCGTTGCTGCTCAATTGGCCGGGAATCAGAACTTCCACATGGAAAAGGGAGACGACGATCAGAATTTAGGCGAACAGTTCTTGGATTCCTACAGCCAAGAAGAAATCATCCCTGATGTGCGCCGACAACTGGGGGAAGCATGGCCATTATTCGACTCCATCTCCAATGCTGTACATGCAGGCGACCCGACCGTCGACATTGTGCCTGCAGGAATGCCGCGTCCATTAGTGCATCCTAGGGATGATTGCTCTATCATGGTATTGAATGCACCGCCCGATAACCTGTGGGATGTTGATGAGATTGTCGACCTTAGCCCACTGCCCGCTGATTTCTGGGACGTCAATGAAGTGGTCGACGTGCAGGTCGGGAATGAAGTCTGGACCGTCGATACTGCTTTGGTGGACGGAGGCCTTTGGGATGTACCATTCATCACTAATCCGGAGATTGGGTTTTGTGAAGCTGCCGCACAGGATCCGGCCCCTTGGGAAGGACAAGTCATGAGTGATCTGGAATGGGTTATGGCTTCGGAGCAGGTTGCATCGATCGACAAGGGGAAACGCAAGCTAGAGGAAGTGCCTGCTGACTTCTGGGATTTTGTGGACACCTCGCCTTGGTGGGAGGTCGCTAACGTCACTCGGAGCGGCCGAGTCTTCCAACCACCCAATCTTTCGGCTGGAAGCTCGTCCAATCCCGGTAGCGATCAAAGACCCACTGTGCCAAAGAGCACTCCGGCCATTTCTAGCGGGGTACCTGAAGAGGATGCCATCCTGAAGCAGCTGGAAAGGATTCCCGCCGCCGTCTCCGTCTGGGGTCTGATATCATCGTCAAAGGAGCATCGAGAGAGGCTGTCTGCAGCGCTGGCTCGTCTTACTGTACCAACGGATATCACCGCTGAGGCCCTGGTTGCCCTGGTCTTGCCTCTGCTTTCCAAGCATGCCGTCACTTTCACCGAAAAAGATCTGCCTGTCGATGGGACTGCTCACAACCGCCCATTGCACATTACTCTCAAGTGCAGGGGACATTGGGTTCCAACCGTGCTAATCGATAACGGATCTGCAATCAACGTTTGCCCAATGAGGGTTGCTTACCGTCTGGGGCTCACGAAGGCTGACCTCACGCCTTCCAATCTGGCAGTCAAGGCCTATGACAACACGCGACGCGTAGTCGAGGGGACTCTCATGCTGAAACTGGATGCCGAGGGTTTCGAAATGGACGTAGAATTCCATGTGATTGACATCCCTGCCACCTTCAACCTGCTATTGGGGAGGCCGTGGCTGCACAGAGCGGACATCATGGCTGTACCGTCGACTCTCCATCAGAAGGTCATGCTGGGGCTTCCTACTGGGACTCTAACCATCTGCGGAGACTCTGGGATCCGCCCGCTCAAGGACGATGGGACTCCTGTTTTGGGGATCATGCACGGAGAAGAGGACTCAGACTTTGGAGGATTTGCTTTCGACACCTCTGGCTCAGTCCTGTCCATTGTCATGGACGACGACTTCATAATCAGCTCTACTGCCCTCGAAATCATGAGGAAGATGTCGTTCATGCCTGGCTTAGGGCTCGGGATCAACCAGCAGGGGATCGCTGAGTTCCCTGTCTTTCCCTTTACTGAAGGCCGCTTTGGCCTGGGATACACTCCCCCTACCAAAAAGGCCAAATCAGGGAAAGACACGGGAAAACCTCGGACCCTTTATGGTAACCCCGACAGCTATTTCGTCCGCGAAGGAGGAGGCGTTGCTTATCTGGGGCAGCCAGAACCGTTTTGGGATCAAGTGACTAGGACTTGGCTTCCGGGTTTCGAGATCTTCGCTGCCGACACCTGGTCTGATGACGAAGAGGAGCTTGCAAAGGAAAAGCTGGCTGCAAAGGAGTTCAAGAAGCAGTTGGTCGCAATCAAGGAAAGGGCAGACTGGCTGGTTGCTTTTGATCAAGGGGGTCTAGAGGAGCTGTTCTCCCAAGTGGGTTTGGTTGGCAACGAAGATGAGGCCGAAGTGCTGATGCTTGGGCCCGACTCTCCAGATCTTCTCAGCGATCCAACTTTCCTCATCATCGAAGCAAAGGGTAGTCTCAATAACTGCATTTTCACTCCCCGTCTAACTTGCATTGATGATGTATCTGAATCTGACACAGAGTCTGTCGAGTCTAAGTCTAGCTCAGAGTCGGAGTTTGTGCCTCTCGGCCCTCCACGTCATAGCTTTTACTTTGAGTTCGAGTCGACTGTACTTGGCAACCCCTCTGGGTTTTGTGAAATGAACGATCCTGCTTCCGATTACTTTGCTGACTTTTACATAAACTGTGTCGACCCTGACGATGAAGGAATCGACTTTGACGGGAACATCCCGGCCGAGTTGCGTTCCCTCATCGAAAGGGAAGACGAAAGGCATGCTCAGCCTCTAAAAGAAGAAGTAATTTCAGTAAATTTGAAAGATGAGGATGACCCCCGCATGATACAAATCGGTTCAAACTTATCCCCGGAAAATCACGCTGGTACCATCGAGGCGCTCAAAGAATACTTCGAAGTTTTCGCCTGGTCTCACGCCGACATGCCTGGCATCGATCCCGAAATAGTACAGCACCGCATTCCGTTAATGCCAGGGGCAGTTCCTGTCAAGCAGAAGCTCCGCAGAATGAGGCCGGATTGGGTTCAGAAGATCAAAGAAGAGGTCACCAAGCAGATTGACGCAGGATTCCTGAGGGTTGCTGAGTACCCCCAATGGGTTGCCAATATCGTACCTGTACCCAAGAAGGATGGAAGGATCCGGGTTTGTGTCGATTTTAGGGATTTGAACAAGGCAAGCCCTAAAGATAGTTTTCCCTTGCCTCACATCGATGTGCTTGTGGATAACACGGCGGGGCATGCCTTGCTCTCCTTTGTCGACGGGTTCGCAGGATACAATCAGATCTTCATGGCCCCAGAGGATCAGGAGAAGACAACGTTCGTCACAGAATGGGGAACCTACTGTTACGTGAAGATGCCTTTCGGACTCAAGAATGCCGGGTGCACCTTCCAAAGGGCCCAAACAACCCTGTTCCATGACTTCATCCACAAGACAGTCGAGGTGTACGTCGACGACATGATCGTAAAGGCAAAAGAGGAAAAGGACTATCTCCCTTCGCTCAGGCAGTTTCTCGAAAGGCTCCGGAAGTACAATGTGCGTCTCAACCCACAGAAGTGCACATTCGGGGTTACAGCAGGCAAAATGTTGGGATTTCTAATCACCAAGAGAGGAATCGAAGTCGACCCATCTAAGATCAAAGCAATTCTCGAAATGGAGCCCCCGCAATCTGAAAAGGGAGTACGGAGTTTTCTGGGAAAGGTTCAGTTTATCAGCCGGTTCATCGCTAAACTAACTCCGACTTGCGAACCGTTGTTCCGTCTACTCAAGAAGAATGTCCCGTTCGAGTGGACAGACAGGTGCCAGGCTGCTTTTGAGTCAATTCAGAGATATCTGCAGAACCCTCCGGTCTTAATGCCGCCTACGCCTGGACAACCGTTGATTTTGTACTTGTCTGTAACTCCGACAGCAATGGGGTGTCTGCTAGCACAGGAAGGGGAAAACAGAGTCGAAAAGGCCATCTACTATCTGAGCAAGAAAATGGTGGGTAGTGAGGAACGATATACCCCTTTGGAGAAGACATGCTGGGCGCTAGTTTGGGCTACCAAAAAGCTTAGACACTACATGCTAGCCTATTCGGTGAAGCTGATTTCTCGAATGGACCCCATCAAATACCTGTTCGAGAAGCCAGCGCTCACCCATAAGCTAGCACGTTGGTTGCTTCTGCTGCTGAGTTCGACCTCCAGCATGTCACGAGGAAGTCAGTGAAAGGCCGCGCCGTGGCAGAATTCTTGGCAGATCACCCAGTTGACGGGCTGAGGATGTAAATTTCAACTTCCCAGACGAGGATGTGCTGACCGTAACTGAAGAAGTATGGACGCTGTATTTCGACGGGGCTGCTAATCAGAAAGGGTTCGGAATCGGGGTGCTGCTGATCACACCCGCCGGTGCTCATATTCCGCTCGCATTCAAACTAAATTTCGATGTTACTAACAATCAAGCTGAGTATGAGGCCTGCATCGTCGGAATGGAGGCAGCAATGCATTGGGAGTTGAGAAGCTCGAGGTTATCGGAGATTCGAACTTGGTGGTGTCCCAAGCCAACGAGAATGGAAGGTTCGCGAGGAAAAGCGTGAATTTGGCCATCATATCTTCAACATAGATGTGGTCTTGATCCAATCGATTTTAGAATGGTGGATACAAGCCTTTATCCAAATGATGTGTTTTTTTTGACTCACTGGCTAAAATGGTCATTCTTCTCAATTACAAATAACTTTCGACGAAAACGACTTTCGATTCTAAAGTAGATTAACGAAATTTTTAATGGTTTCAACCACGCGTGAAAATCGGATTTCGGAAGTGTTCGTAGCATGACGCCGCGAATTTGTTGCTTGTTTGGAAATTTTGAGGATTGCGCCAGGGGCGCACTGAAATGCGCCTAGGTGCATCAAAGATGTCGAACATGCCAATCTTTTCCGGCTTGACCCGGACACCCCCGAACTCCATTTTACGGGTGGTTTGAGCCGTTACAAAGCTTGTTAAATTTACTTTCTAACCCAAGTGGTTTCGATTCAAAGTTATTCAACAAATTAGAAGAAGCGATAATTTTCCCCTGAGTTGATCAAAAAACAATTTATTTCGGTAAAACCCTCGCTTCTCTATCCTTTTAAATCGAATAATGACCAATTTTATATAGATAAATAGGGTTTGAAAAGTATTAAAATATGGTGGGATCCAACTACAAAAATATTTCGGTTTCATTAATGAAAAAAAGGTAGAAAGCATACCATTGTCGGAGCCACCAAGCCAAGAACACATTTTAAGTTTCATCCAAGGCTCAAATCCCTTATTCTAAATGGTTTTTTCATTGGTTAAGTGTTCCACAGAGTTTATAGACCATCCACATTTCATGGAAGCATACAGAAAGTCATTTCATCATCGATATTCATTCAAAGCCAGGCTTAAACATTTACGAAATTTTTTTGTCATGATCCGACTAACTTTTCATAAACGAAACTTTTATTATTTTCATTATTCATTTCCATCATGCTTTTGGACTTTGCAAATCATATTCATCAACATAGAATTGGTCTTGATCCGATCGATTTAGAATGAGGGGAATACAAGCCTTTTATCCAAATGATGTGTTTGTCGACTCACTGAGGATAAAATGGTCATGTCATTTCAATTACTAATAAGTTTGCACCAAAACGACTTCGATTCTAAAGTACATTTAACAAACTTTTTAACGGTTCTTACCACGTGCAAATCGGATTTCGGGAGTGTCCGTAGCATGTGCGCAAAGTTTGGGTGTTTCAGAAATTTTGAGGATAGCGCCCGGGGCGCACTGACAAGCGCCCGGGGCGCACTGACATGTGCCTGAATGCATGAAATTGCGCCTCAGGCGCATCAAAGCGGTCGAAAAAGCCAATCTCTGCAGGCTTGTCCCGGACACCCTCGTACTCCGTTTTACGGGTGGTTTGAACCGTTACAAAGCTTGTTAAATTTCCTTTCTAACCCAAGTGGTTTCGATTCAAAGTTATTCAACAAATTAGAAGAAGTGATCATTTTACCCTCAGTACATCAAAAAACAATTCATTTCGATGAAACGCTCGCATCTTTCTCACTTTAAATCGGATCATGACCTATATTATATCGATAAACAGGGTTTTCGAAGCATTATAACATGGTGGGATCCGAGTATAAAAATATTTCGGGGTCAATCGTGAAAAATGGGTAGAAAGCATACCATTTTCGGAGCCACCTAGCCAAGAGCACATTTTAAGTTTCATTCAAGGCTCAATTCCCATATTTTAAGTTTTTTTCATGGGTTAAGTGTTCCACAGAGTTTATAGACCGTCACATTTCATGGAAGCGTATAGAAAGTCATTTCATCATCGAGATTCATTCAAAGCCAACCTTAAACGTTGACGAAAAATTTTGATCATGATCCGACTAACTTTTCACAAATGAAACTTTTATAATTTTCATTATTCATTTCCATCATTCTTTTCAACTTTGCAAATCATATTCATCAACATAGAATTGGTCTTGATCCGATCGATTTAGAATGAGGGGAATAAAAGCGTTTTATCCAAATGATGTGTTTGTTGACTCACTGAGGACAAAATGGTCATGTCTTTTCAATTACTAATAAGCTTGGACCAAAACCTCTTCAATTACAAAGTAGGTTTAACAACCTTTTTAATGGTTCTAACCATGCGCAAATTGGATTTCGGAAGTGTCCGTAGCATGCACGCAAAGTTGGGCTTGTTTGTAAATTTTGAGGATTGCGCCCGGGGCGCACTGACATGCGCCTGGGCGCATGAAATTGCGACTGAGGCGCATCAAAGCTGTCGAACAAACAAATCTTTGCCGGCATGTCCCGGACACCCTCGAACTCCGTTTTACGGGCGGTTTGAACCGTTACATAGCTTGTTAAATTTACTTTCTAAACCAAGTGGTTTCGATTCAAAGTTATTCAACAAATTAGAAGAAGTGATCATTTTCCCCTCTGTGGATCAAAAAAATTCATTTCGTTAAACGCTCGCATGTCTCTCATTTTAAATGGGATCATAACCTATTTTATATAAATAAATAGGGTTTTCAATGTAATATAATATGGTGGGATCCGACTATAAAAATATTTCGGTTTCGTTCTTGGAAAAAGGGAAGAAATCGTAGCTCTTTAATTAATAATTGTCGGAGCCACCAAGCCAAAACACATTTTAAGTTTCATTGAAGGCTCAAATCCCTTATTCTTAAGTTTTTTTTCATTGGTCAAGTGTTCCACAGAGTTTATAGACCATGCACATTTCATGGAAGCGTACGGAAAGTCATTTCGTCATCGAGATTCATTCAAAGCCAGGCTTAAATGTTTACGAAAAATTTTGGTCATGATCCGACTAACTTTTCATAAATGAAATTTTTATTATTTTCATTATTCATTTCCATCATGCTTTTGGACTTTGAAAATCATATTCATCAACATAGAATTGGTCTTGATCCGATCGAATTGGATTGAAAGGAATAAAAGCCTTTTATCCAAATGATGTGTTTGACGACTCACTAACGATAAAATGGTCATGTCCTTTCAATTACTAATAAGTTTGGACCAAAACGACTTCGATTCTGAAGTTGATTTAAAAAAACTTTTTAACGTTTGTAACCACGCGCAAATCGGATTTCGGGAGTTTCCGGAGCATGCGCGAGAAGTTTGGCGTGGTTGGAAATTTTGAGGATTGCGCCCGGGGCGCAATGAAATGCGCCTGGGCGTCTGAAATTGCGCTAGAGGCGCATCAAAGATTTCCAACAAGAGAATCTTTGCCGGCTTGTCCCGGACACCCCCGAACTCCGTTTTACGGGTGGTTTAAACCATTACAAAGCTTGTTAAATTTACTTTCTAACCCAATTGGTTTCATTTCAAAGTTATTCAATAAATTAGAAGAAGCAATCATTTTCCCCTCAGTGAATCAAAAAACAATTCATTTCAGTAAAACCGTCGCATCTCTCTCTTTTTAAATTGGATCAAGACCTATTTTATATAGATAAATTGGGTTTTAAAAATGTTAAAATATGGCAGGATCCGATTATAAAAATATTTCGGTGTCGTTATTGTAAAAAGGTTGAAAGCATACCATTGTCAGAGCCACCAAACCAAGAACACATTTTAAGTTTCAATCAAGGCTCACATCCCATATTCTTAAAAAAAAATTCTTTGGTTAAGTGTTCCACAGAGTTTATAGACCATCCCCATTTCATGGAAGCGTACGGAAAGTCATTTCATCATCTAGATTCATTCAAAGCCAGGCTTAAACGTTTACCAAAAATTTTGGTCATGATCCAACTAACTTTTCATAAATGCAACTTTTATTATTTTCATTATTAATTTCCATCATGCTTTTCAACTTTGCCAATCATATTCAACAACATAGAATTGGTCTTGATCCGATCGATTTAGAATGAGGGGGATACAAGCCTTTTATCCAAGTGATTGTTTTTTCAAGTCATTTAGGATAAAATGGTCATGTCTTTTCAATTACTAATAAGCTTGGACCAAAACCATTTCGATTGTAAAGTAGATTTAATAAAAAAATTTAACGGTTCTAACCACGCGCAAATCGGATTTCAGGAGTGTCCGTAGCATGCACGCGAAGTGTGGCTTGTTTGGACATTTTGAGGATTGTGCCCGGGGTGCACTGTAATGCGCCTGGGCGCATAAAAATGCGCCTGAAGCGCATCAAAGCCGTCGAACAAGCCAATCTTTGCTGGGTAGTCCTGGACACCCCGAACTCCGTTTTATGGGTGGTTTGACCGTTACATAGCTTGTTAAATTTACTTTCTAACCCAAGTGGTTTCGATTCAAAGTTATTCACCAAATTAGAAGAAGTGATCATTTTCCCCTCAGTGGATCAAAAAACAACTCATTTCAGTAAAACGCATGCATCTCTCTCATTTTAAATCGGATCATGACCTATTTTATATAAATGAATAGGGTTTTAAAACTTTAGAAAATGTCGAAGCCACCTAGCCAAGAACACATTTTAAGTCTCATTCAAGGCTCAAATCACTTATTCTTTAGTTTTTTTTCATTGGTTAAGTGTTCCACAGAGTTTATAAACCATGCACATTGTATGGAAGTGTACAGAAAGTCATTTCATCATCGAGATTCATTCAAAGCCAGGCTTAAACGTTTATGAAAAATTTTGGTCATGATCCGACTAACTTTTCATAAATGAAACTTTTATTATTTTCATTATTCATTTCCATCATGCTTTTGGACTTTGCCAACCATATTCATCAACATAGAATTGGCCTTGATCCGATCGATTTAGAATGAGGGGAATAAAAGCCTTTTATCCAAATGATGTATTTTTTGACTCACTGAGGATAAAATGGTCATGTCTTTTCAATTACTAATAAGTTTGGACCAAAACAACTTCGATTCTAAAGTAGATTAACAAACTTTTTAACGGTTCTAACCACGCGCAAAGATTATTTCGGGAGTGTCCGTAGCATGCTCGAGATGTTTGGCTTGTTTTGAAAATTTTGAGGATTGCGCCCGGGGCGCAATGAAATGCGCCTGGGCGTATGAAATTGCGCCTGAGGCGCATCAAAGCTGTCCAACAAGAGACTCTTTGCCGGCTTGTCCCAGACACCCCCGAACTCCATTTTACGGGTGTTTTCAACCGTTACAAAGCTTGTTAAATTTACTTTCTAACCCAAGTGGTTTCGATTCAAAGTTATTCAATAAATTAGAAGAAGCAATCATTTTCCCCATCGAATCGCACTTAGCTGGTACGAATTACTCTTGTCCGCCTCGAATTACACTTGGCCGCATGTAATTGCACTTGGCCACGTCTAGTTACACTTGGCCGCGTCAAATTGCACTAGACCGCTTCGAAGTGCACATGGCCGCGTCTAACTACACTTGGCCGCGTCCAATTGCAATTGACCGCTTTAAATTGCAATTGGCCGCCTCGAATTGCATGGCCAAGTGCAATTTGAGGTGGCCAACCGCAATTCCAAGAGGCCAGATGCAATTAGACGCGGCCATGTGCAATTAGATGCGGCCAGGTGCAATTCAAAGCGGCCATGTGAAAGATAAACATCCCTGAAGCTGGACTGGAAGTGGTGCACGAAATTCTTAGTTAAAAATCCCACAAAATCATCTTCATCCACCGAGCAAAATGAGCGAAATAGTTAAAGGAATTATGCTGCAAATGAGGGAAATTGAATGATGAAGAAAGCTGAAATAAGGGAAATTCTTTGGAGCTCGAGGAATTATAGTGTTCTGCTGCTGCCCTGATCAGATGATCGAGAATTTCTACGTAAGTTTTGTTGCAAGCCCTGCGTATTCGTGTGAGAAGAAGACGCAGGAATCACAAACAAAATTACTAGTATTAAAGAAAGAGAGTGGCTCGTGGCCACATTATCTAGAAAGCGTGAAACGGAACTACGCCTCTCTTATAAACAATGGCAGCACTCTTTTACTCTTGGCTGCCCTCTTTTGCTCTTGGCCGCGGAATTTGACTCCAGACCACATAATTTTGCAATGACGCCATTTGGATTAATTAGAACTCGCATTTCGTGAATACGAGTTCTATGCGCGCATGGGCAAAGCCAGGAACCAAACCCACATCTATGGAATGCGATTTACGTAAGACCTCGAACTACTTCAAAAGATTCCTCCCCTCTCCAACTCACCATCTGTCAAGTTTTCCTTACTTTTTTTTAAAATGAATTTTAACTGTTGGGGGCTGATACGAAGTATGCTATATTTGGAATGATCGTAATGTGCGGTGAATTAGGATTTGATTACGTTCACGAATGAAAAATGGGTAGAAAGCATACCACTATAGAAATCGTCGGAGCCACTAAACCGAAAACACATTTTAAGTTTCATTCAATACTCAAATCCCTTACTCTTAAGTTTTTCCTATTCGCTTAAGTGTTCCATAGAGTTTATTGACCATCCACATTTCATGGAAGCGTACGGAAAATCATTTCATCATCGAGATTCGTTCAAAACAAGGCTTAAACGTTTACAAGCAATTTTGGACCATAACCACTTTGATTAGAAAATAGATTTAACAAGCTTTTAACAGTTCTAACGACGCGTAAATCAGATTTCGGGAGTGTCCATAGCATGCGCGCAAAGTTTGGCTTCTTTGGCAATTTTGAGGACTGCGCCCGGGCTGCACAAACATGCGCCTGAGGCGCATAAAAGCTGTAGAACAAGTCAATCTTTGCGGGCTTGCTTTGAACACTCAAGAACTCAGTTTTACAAGTGGTTTGAACAGTTACAAAGCTTGTTGAATTTACTTTCTAACCCAGGTGGTTTCGATTCAAAATTATGTATACATCAAAAGAAGTGACCATTTCAACAGTATGCTAAGTTTAATCCCAATGGATATCTAAATGAGCTCTAGATTTGATCCCGGTTGCCTTTTCTAGTGTCTGGTCCTAATAATTGTATGCTGAGTTGATTTTCAATGTTCAATGTTTAGAGTCACTTGACATAACTAAAAGATTAAAATGTTTTCATGTCATGGGGCTTCCCGTTGTTTGATAAGCACAGCTCGCAACTTTTCATTTGGCCCCCGGGCAAGAATGAGAAATAGGCAATGCACCATCCTTGCTGCTACATACATTGACCTCTCTATCAATAATGCGCCCAAAAATAAACCAGAAGCCGGATTCCATGGCACAATATACTAAATAACCAATGCTAACAGTGAAGAGACTAATAAAAGTTGCAGTCCCGCAATTGACACGAGTTTTTGCAGAAACCCCTATGTGAAAAAATGAAAAACAGTCGGGCAAATGCAAAAATGTGCTGTTATGAATTGTTATGACGCAAAGTCCTCCAGTTTGACATAAAAGACAATGCAGTTGGATGCGATTTATTTGTTACTATTCAGGTAAACAGCAAGAAACCTTGCTCTGTGCAGGGATCTACCACACAAGATAAGCTACAACATCTTCATTCTTCTCCTTATTGAAGGGTTTGATCATCTGAATTTATTCCAACATTTTAAAATATTTATAAGTAATTCAAATGTAATTTTTTGCCCAATGGGTGTCATGATTATATAAGCCTGAAGGCATTTCAATGGGACATTTCGGTCTGGGATTGGTAAAATATTTTCTCATCGTAGCCACATAAAATTTCAGGTTTGTCTTCGATGTAAGTGGCCCAACGTCTAGCTCCAGTTATCATTTTATCAGCAACGTTTACACGGAACAGCAAAAGTGTTGATTACATAAGGTCATTGACAGTGCAGGCAAGGCAAATTTTTATGGGGGGCAATGAATATCTTGATCCTGTTCACTGCTTTCAGAACTGTAATAGTTTTTATTCTTTGTGTTTCTTCCCTCACATGCTCTCCAGTTGAAATAGTCCGACAGTTGCTAGAGTTGGTTACTATGTCCAAGGAAGCTAGGCTATTTACAATATGCACCAAGTACAACAAATGCTTATGGCTCTGCACACAACTGCCAGTTGATATCCTAGTTTGATTTGAAATCTTTGCTGCTGAGGAGGTACTTCTTGGCATGGAGAAGAATCGGATTAGAAGGCCACCTTTGCGCCTAGCTCAGGAAGTTGAATGGTTTAGTCCCTAAACTTTTTTTGCTACTGGTTTAGACAACATAAGGGGTTAAACAATGCTAGGATTGTCGAGCACAAATCCAGTGGTGAAGAAGGGGTTATTGCCAAAATAGCTTTGGCTATCGATACTACATTAGCTCTTGGAGAAACATAAAGAAATCTTATGCAAATAGGCGAGAGACAATTGTGGCCTTAAGGAACCCCTTTGTGCCATGTTAAGTGCAGACGAGAGACCTAGAAAAGAACAACTACAGAAAGGCCCCTAGAACAAGGAAATTGATAAAACAATCTTAGCATCTAATAGGAATACCATTAAGGCTACCTCCTGTTTAGTTGAAAGCATGATTCTTTGTGTATTTAAAAAACTGAAACTCGGCTCTCTCTATGTAGTTAAATCTGAAGAAAGGAATTGATAAAGGAATGGTAAGTCTTATATTCCATGATACCATTCTATGATATTTTGGAGTAGTTGTTTATGTCTAGATATCACTTCATGGATGCAAAGTTGAGCTCAATCTATGCATCTACTTTCTAACCCGCGAAGCACTGAAATGTCTATTGGCCTTGTGTATCCATGTCCCACACACGACGTGCTTTTGATATTTAGCTTAGGGTCTGAGCATAGAGGGTTAAGTGTTCATCACAACCAGCTATTGTAAATTACTCTAGTTGGATACCTTAGGATTAGAACCACCACACCTTCTTGTGGGACCTATGACTAAGTGTATGGCCCCATGTAAATGTGTAGTGGTTCTATATAGAGTAATCTGGAGCATCACGTGAGTACGTTACCGTGCTTCTGGACTACAACTATACTACACGGGTCAACTTAAGTTAAAAACAAGTTGACATACGAGCATATATTCTATTTTCTGCTTCTTATTTGTGAATGTGTGGCGTGACAAACTCAAGAGAAATAGAATAGAAAGCCTAATTCCAAACTTCATGTACATATTTCGTAGTTGGAAATCTCTTTAGGAAGTTTTAATCGGTTGGCTTTCGACTAACTTTTCATAAATGAAACTTTATTATTTTCATTATTCATTCCCATCATGCTTTAGGACTTTGAAAATCATATTCATCAACATAGAATTGGTTCTTGATCCGATCAATTTAGAATGACGGGAATACAAGCCTTTTATCCAAATGATGTGTTTTTTGACTCATTAAGGGTAAATTGGTCATGTGCTTTGAATTACAAATAAGTTTGGACAAAAACCACTTCGATTAGAAAGTTGATTTGACAAACTTTTTAACGGTTCTAACCACGCACAAATCGGATTTCGGGAGTGTCCGTAGCATGCGCGCAAAGTTTGGCTTGTTTAGAAATTTTGAGGACTGCGCCTGGGGCGCACTGACATGCGCCTGGGCACATGGAACTGTGCCTGAGGCGCATGAAAGATGTCAAACTAGTCAATCTTTGCGGGCATGTCCCGGACACTCCCGAACTCCGTTTTACGGATGGTTTGAACCGTTACAAAGCTTGTTAAATTTAATTTCTAACCCAAGTGGTTTCGATTCAAAGTTATTGATAAATCAGATGAAGTGACCAATTTACCCTCAGTGGATCAAAAAAATAATTCATTTCGGTAAAACACTCGAATCTCCCTCATTTTAAATCAGATCAAGATATATTTTATATAGATAAATGGGTTTTAAAAGTATTAAAAATGGTGGGATCCGACTATAAAAATATTTAGGTTTCGTTCATGGAAAAAGGGTAGAAAGCATACCATTGTAGAAATTGTCGGAGCCACTAGGCCAAGAACACATTTTAAGTTTCATTCAAAGCTCAAATCCCTTATTCTTAAGTTTTTTTTCATTGGTTAAGTGTTCCACAGAGTTTATAGACCATCCACACTTCATGGAAGCGTACGGAAAGTCATTTCATCATCGAGATTCATTCAAAGCAAGGCTTAAATGTTTACGAACAATTTTGGTCATGTCTTTTGAATGATAAACAATTTTGGACCAAAGCCACTTCGATTAGAAAATAGATTTAACAAGCTTTTTAACGGTTCTATTCACGCACAAATCAAATTTTGGGGCCGTTCATATATAGCATGCACGCGAAGTTTGGCTTGTTTGGCAATTTTGTGGACTCCACCTGGGGCACACAGGCAAGCACCTGGGGTGCATAAAATTGCTCCTAAGGAGCATCAAAGCTGAAGAACATCTTGATCCTATTCACTGATTTTACAACCGTAATAATTTTGATTCTTTGTGTTGCTTCCCTCACATGTACTCCAGTTGATTCTTTGTGTTGCTTCCATTTTACATGTGGCAAATTGAGTGACAGCCAAATGAAACACTTTATGCTCCGTACATTTTTCGAAAGTGAAAAGTTTGAAATGACCTATGAGAGTGTTATTCTATTTCACATGTGGCGAATTGAGTGACAGCCAAATGAAACACATTATGCTCCTTACCAAATTGAAAATTTTGAAATGAACTATGAGAGTGTTATTCAATTTCACATGTGGCAAATTGAGTGACAACCAAATGATGAACACATTATGCTCCTTACACTAGGTGAGGGTTCAAACACCACAAACTTCATCCCCTTTCTCCTAAATAAGTACTGATTTATTTTGTTTAAAAAAAAAACACTTCACATGCAAAACTCAAAACAAAAAAAGAAACACTCGAGGGGCCTTGGCCACCCGCATCCCTTAATGGCTCCGCCATTGGTGTCTTGGTAGTGGACGGTGTGATCGATCTCTCCAATTCTCTCATTGGACAGCATACCGAGTTATAAAGCAAATGACATTGACACACGTACAAACACAAGGTTAAGCTGAGGAAAAGTTTTCTGACACTCAAAAATTACTATAGCACTGAGTGTCTGAAAATTTGAACCATTGCTTCCATTGATCTCTTATACCCTGGCCGGCCATCCATGGAAGCTGGGGTTCAAATTTTCAATTCTTCTATTTCTATTCTTAGGGTGCCACTTAGGACTTCACTAGCGTGCCACCTCATCTTGTGATTCAGAATAGGAAGGAAATCTAGATGGAGAAATCACAATCTTCCAACGATAAATCCCCAAAATAAAACCAAAAACATTTGGTCAGGTGGGCATAATTAGAAAGCAACTAAAGGGCTTTCATCCAAGAAGTCGGAATTTTGAATATCATGAACACGAAACATTCCAAACCTTGGGTTACTCGCGGTTTGTCTGACCGTTAAATTTTAGGGCTCTAGAATTAGTCGGGGTGCGCGCACGTTGTCATGGACGTCCGATTTTTAAGAAAATGATGAATCTCTACAATAGAAGAAATAGGTGGTCTGGATAGGAATTAACGTACACGTTCCAAATATATTGGGTTTCCTATGTTCCAGAGTCTTCCACAATCGTATAGTGCCATTCAATTTTAGCTTTGGAAACTCGCATACACCATATACCACATGCATCACAAAAGATGGAATTTTCAAACTTATGTTTGGACCTTTGAACTTGTGGGGAAGACTTAAAAGTGGAGGAGAAATGTAATAGGAAAAAAGGGTAAACGTGAGGTTGCCTCCCATCTCAATTGGTATAGTAGGTAATGTGGGCACTTAATTTCGTGAGAGTTCAAACCCCACCCCCACATTCCTTTCTCCTAGTAGGATTTTCTTAAATTAAAAATAGAAGTATTCGCTCCGAACAAAGAAGGACAAGTTTTTTTTTCCAAAATAAATACAAGCGCGTGAAGTTAACTGCTTGGAATTTTTCGCTCGATACTTGAGTTTCAAGTCTCCATTGTCTGTTGGGAAGAGTTAAATATCTGCTTTAACGCTCATGTCACGTGGTAATATCTTAGCTTCGGACTTGAAATAGATGCATTGGAATTTCCTACAAATAGCTATGCAATGTTGAGACGTCTGCAAATTTAGTTTATGAAGAAAACTGCTTGTGACGTAATAGGGGTGCTTTTTTTTTTTTTTTGGTCATTCGTTATTCCTAATCTACTATATCCTAAGGGATATGAGGATAAGGATGGGTGCTTACCGCATGAACCGTAGTAATCGAACCCATGTGCGTCGGGGTATAAGAAATACACCAACTGCACTCCACTCCACTTGCAATGGGTGTCATCTTATTTTTCTTCTCCTTAATTAAAAACCAGTCTTTTATAACGTATAAACAAGCCAAGGTTTGAACATGTTTTGAAACTCATTTCGAGTCATGCTTGAGTTAATTAAATTCAACTTTCATTCAATTCAATTGTAAGGAGAAAAAAAAAAAAAAAACCTTCAATTGTAAGTACCTTAAGACTAGCCCCGTTCTGCTAAGTTTTATTTAAAAAATAAGTAATTATTTTTAATTTTAAAACTTAAAAATAATGTATTTGCTTAAACAATTTGTCGACAAAAAGAAAAAAGAAAATGAGCAATGTACCAAGGATGGAATTAAATATGCATTATTTACAAACAAAAGTATTCGGTTATTCGAAAAAAAATCAATATACTCTTGGCCGCATCAAATTTCCCTTGACCGCTACGGATTACTCTTGGACGTGTTGAATTGCACTTGGCCGCATGAAATTGCTCTTAGCCGAATCGAATTGCCGTTGGCCCCATCGAATCACACTTAACTGGTACGAATTACTCTTGTCCGCCTCGAATTACACTTGGCCGCATGTAATTGCAATTGGCCGCGTCGAATTGCACTAGACCACTTGCCGCATGGAATTGTACTTTGCCGCGTCGAATTACACTTGGCCGAATGGAATTGCAATTGGCCGCTTTTAATTGCACTTGGCCGCCTCGAATTGCATGGCCAAGTGCAATTTGAGTTGGCCAACTGCAATTCCAAGCGGCCAGATGCAATTAGACGCGGCCATGTGCAATTAGAATTAAACATCTGCTTTAACGCTCATGTCACGTGGTAATATCTTAGCTTCGGACTTGAAATAGATGCATTGGAATTTCCTACAAATAGCTATGCAATGTTGAGACGTCTGCAAATTTAGTTTATGAAGAAAACTGCTTGTGACGTAATAGGGGTGCTTTTTTTTTTTATTTGTCATTTGTTATTCCTAATCTACTATATCCTAGGGGACATGAGGATAAGGATGGGTGCTTACCGCAGGAACCGCAGTAATCAAACCCATGTGCGTCGGGGTATAAGAAAGACACCAACTGCACTCCACTCCACTTGCAATGGGTGTCATCTTATTTTTCTTCTCCTTAATTAAAAACCAGTCTTTTATAACGTATAAACAAGCCAAGGTTTGAACATGTTTTGAAACTCATTTCGAGTCATGCTTGAGTTAATTAAATTCGACTTTCATTCAATTCAATTGTAAGGATAAAAAAAAAAAATTCAATTGTAAGTACCTTAAGACTAGCCCCGTTCTGCTAAGTTTTATTTAAAAAATAAGTAATTATTTTTAATTTTAAAACTTAAAAATAATGTATTTGCTTAAACAATTTGTCGACAAAAAGAAAAAAGAAAACGAGCATTGTACCAAGGATGGAATTAATATGCATTATTTACAAACAAAAGTATTCGGTTATTCGGAAAAAATCAATATACTCTCGGCCGCATCAAATTTCCCTTAACCGCTATGGATTACTCTTGGACACGTTGAATTGCACTTGGCCGCATGAAATTGCTCTTGGCCGAATCGAATTGCCCTTGGCCCCATCGAATCACACTTAGTTGGTACGAATTACTCTTGTCCGCCTCAAATTACACTTGGCCGCATGTAATTGCAATTGGCCGCGTCTAGTAACACTTGGCCGCGTCGAATTGCACTACGCCGGTTCGAATTGCACATGGCCGCATGGAATTGTACTTGGCCGCGTCGAATTACACTTGGCCGCATCTAATTGCAATTGGCCGCCTTTAATTGCACTTGGCCGCATCGAATTGCACGGCCAAGTGCAATTTGAGGCGGCCAACTGCAATTCAAAGCGGCCAGATGCAATTCGACGCGGCTACGTGCAAATAGACGCGGCCAACTGCAATTTGACTCGTCCATGTGCAATTAGACGTGGCCAACTGCAATTCTACGCGGTCATGTGCAATTTAAAGCGGCCATGTGAAAGATAAACATCCTTGAAGCTGGACTGGAAGTGGTGCACGAAATTCTTAGTTAAAAATCCCACAAAATCATCTTCATCAACCGAGCAAAATGAACGAAATAATTAAAGGAATTATGCTGCAAATGAGGGAAATTGAATGATGAAGAAAGCTAAAATGAGGGAAATTCTTTGGAGCTCGAGGAATTATGGTGTTCTGCTGCTGCCCTGATCAGATGATCCAGAATTTCTACGTAAGTTTTGTCGCAAGCCCTGCGTATTCGTGTGAGAAGAAGACGCAGGAATCACGAACAAAATTACTAGTACTAAAGAAAGAGAGTGGCTCGTGGCCACATTATCCGGAAAGCGTGAAACGGAACTACTCTCTTATAAACAATGGCAGCACTGTTTTACTCTTGGCTGCCCTCTTTTGCTCTTGGCCGTGGAATTTGACTCCAGACCGCATAATTTTGCAACGACGCCATTTGGATTAGTTAGAACTCGCATTTCGTGAATACGAGTTCTATGCGCGCATGGGCAAAGCCAGGAACCAAACCCGCATCTATGGAATGCGATTTACGTAAGACCTCGAACTACTTCAGAAAATTCCTCCCCTCTCTAACTCACCATCTGTCAAGTTTTTCTTACTTTTTTTTAAAATGAATTTTAACTGTTGGGGGCTGATACAAAGTATGCTATATTTGGAATGTTCGTAATGTACGGTGAATTAGGATTTGATTACGGTCACGAATGAAAAATGGGTAGAAAGCATACCACTATAGAAATCGTCGGAGCCACTAAGCCGAAAACACATTTTAAGTTTCATTCAATACTCAATCCCTTACTCTTAAGTTTTTCCTATTTGCTTAAGTGTTCCACAAAGTTTATTGACCATCCACATTTCATGGAAGCGTACGGAAAATCATTTCATCATCGAGATTCGTTCAAAGCAAGGCTTAAACATTTACAAACAATTTTGGACCATAACCACTTTGATTAGAAAATAGATTAAACAAGCTTTTAACAGTTCTAACCACGCGTAAATCCGATTTCGGGAGTGTCCATAGCATGCGCGCAAAGTTTGGCTTCTTTGGCAATTTTGAGGACTGCGCCCGGGGCGCACAAACATGCGCCTGAGGCGCATCAACGCTGTAGAACAATTTTGGTCATGTCTTTTGAATTACAAACAATTTTGGATCAAAACAACTTCGATTAGAAAATAGATTTAACAAGCTTTTTAACGGTTCTAATCATGCGCAAATCAAATTTCAGGACTGTCCATATATAGCATGCACGCGAAATTTGGCTTGTTTGGCAATTTTGAGGACTCCGCCCGGGGCACACAGGCATGCGCCTGGGGGCGCATGAAATTGCTCTAAAGGCACATCAAAGCTGAAGAACATCTTGATCCTGTTCACTGATTTCAGAACCGTAATTATTTTTATTCTTTGTTCACTGATTTCAGAACTGTTATAATTTTGATTCTTTGTGTTGCTTCCCTCATATGTACTCCAGTTGAAACAGTCCAACAGTCGCGAGAGTTGGTTATTTTGTCCAAGGGAGCTTGCTAGGCTTCTTACAATATGCACCAAGGACAACAAATGCTTATGGCTGGAAACAACCACTAGTCGATATCTTAGTTTGATTTGAAATCTTTACTGCAATAACAGCTGCAAAGCTATAAGAGTTCAGCTGGCGATCCGGGTTGTTTCTGTTTCCACAGTGAAGCTTATGTCTCCATTGTTTCACTCTCTGTCCTTGATTAAAGTTAAAAAATTAATGACTGGGTTGTACTCATGGTACAAGACTGCTCAAAACTTCATCACTATTGAATTCCAATTACATTCCAATTACAGGGAAATTCGCGATGATATTAGGAATTTCACTGTTTCATTCTTCATACTTTTGCTACTATTGCTCATCCAGTCACTCTTGCCAATGAAAGTTTTCATATTAGGACTGCAAATGTTGCAGGGTAGTCACTGGGGTGGCAAAGTTGGGCACAATCTATGCATCTACTTTCTAACCCTAGAAGCACCGAAATGACTATTGACCTTGTGTATCCGTGTCCCACACACGACATGCTTTGGATATTTAGCTCAGAGTCTGAGCATATACGGTTAAGTGTTCATCATGACCGGCTATCATAAATTACTCTAGTTGGATACCTTAGGATTGACAAGCACCATCATCTTACTATGGCAAAGAAGCATACAAACATCAAAAGTCTTTGACGGTTACCAGTTGAAAATTTCAAAACAACACTCAAGACAAGTGATAAAAGTGCATAGCCAGATTTCTCAAACACCTACCTAACAGCAAGATTTCACAAAAAAAAAAAAAAAACTGGCAGAATACCCACTATAAGATTGTTTTCCCTACTGAACAATTCCGGTGGAAGAACCATCCACTACTCAATGAACCCTCATTCAATTAAAAGAAGAAGACAATTAACTTGTATGAGTTAATAAATAATCAAGCATAGTAATCAGGCTCTTACCTAGATAACATCACTGAAGTTGGACTGGAAGTGGTGCAAGAAATTCTTAGTTAAAATCCCACAAAATCATCTTCATCCACTAAGCAAAATGAGGAAAATAGTTGAAGGAATTATGAAGAAATAGAATGATGAAGAAGCTGAAATGAGGGAAATTCTTTGGATCACAAGGAATTATAGTGTTCTGCTGCTGCCCTGATCAAATGATCGAGAATTTCTATGTAAATTTTGTTGGAAGCCCTTTGTATTTGTGTGAGAAGAAGATGCGTGAATTACAAACAAGCTTACTAGTACTATAGAAGTGTGGCTTGTGGCCACGTTATTATTCGGAAAGCGTGAAACAGAACCATGCTTCTATTTAAACAATGGCCTCACGCTTTTACTTTTGGCTGCACTATTTTACTCTTGGCTGCCGAATTTGACTCTTCGCCACTTTTACTCTTGGCCACGTTATTCGGAAAGCGTGAAACGGAACCACTTAAACAATGGCCTCATGCTTTTAGCCATGGCCGCACTTTGTTACTCTTGGCTGCTGAATTTGACTCATGGCCGCTTAATTTTGCAATGGCGCCGTTTGGATTATTGAGAACTCACATTTCGGGAATATGAGCTATGTGCGCACATGGGCACCACGCAAAGCCAGGAAGCAAACTCGCATCTTTGGAATGTGATTTACGTGCTAGCTCGAATTACTTCATCGGTGCCCTCCCCTCTCCAACTCCCCTCTCCAACTCACCATCCGCCAAGTTTTCCAATTTTTTTTTTTTTTTGGAATTTTAACTGTTGGGGGCTAATCTGAAGTAGGCTATATTTCGAATGTTTGTAATCTTGAGTGAATATTAGGATTTGATTACAGTAACGAATGATATAGATATACCTCCGGTATGAATTAGTTCAAAAATCAAGATCAGGAACATATTCATGAAGCTTTAGAAAGTCTTTAAAGTTCAACATTCCTTCTTGACCGGGCTTATTTTCGTGCTACTATCTTTGGCTTATATAGTCCAAAGATGTCTCAACTTTGAAGCCTCATTCTGCAACTTCCTGAAATCTGATACTTCGTAAGTAAATATGAATCCAACTGTGTGGTTAAACGTCAGTGTCTTTGGTCTAATTAAGAAGCTGCCACCTGATTCTTGTTGGAATTTAAGTTGAGAAGCACTGGCCCGGATATTTTTAAGCACATTGTTTGAATGGGCAGGGTACTCAATTATTTACTTGAAAGTAAGGAGATTCCACCCATTATTATTGCAACTATACTATAATGCAACCATTCATAGTCTGGGATCCACACTATGAATTTTCTTCTTTCCCCCTTGGGATCTTCACTAAGGAGTTGATATTCTTCGTAACTGATTTTATTAGATTATTGACTTGATTTGTTTTGGTTTATGTATTTGCTTCAAGGAGTTGTATCGCCAACTTCCGTTCATGTTTTTGCATCTCTTCCAGGTTGGGAGTTGGTGATCTCTTCCAGTTTTGCAAATATTTGTAGAGCAATTCGATGCGGCCATGTGCAATTCAATGCGACCAAAAGTAATTTGTAGCGGAGAAGTACAATTCGATGCGGCCAAGAGCAATTCAAAGCGGCCAAGTGCAATTTGATGAGGCCAATAATTATTCTTCGCAACCAAGAATTACTTGGCGGCCAAGAGTAATTCTTTGTGGCCAAAAGTAATTCTTCGTGGCCAGGACACATGTAAAACACAAGAGCATTGTGCATAGTAATCACACTTTCAAAACTTTGCAGAGAAATCTTACTGGAACAGGATCTAAAAAAAAAAGGATAAAAGTGATAACCATGTTCCTCAAACTTGGATTGTGCGATTGACTTGTCAAACATTGAAGCAAGGTGTGTAAGCTGGCTCCCCGTAAGTTGGTGGTGAGATTGGGCCCTCTGTCAAATCCATTTATCCATCTCTATTTACATACTGCAGTAAGACAATACGTTGTTGAGATATCTTTCATTTCAGTTTTTTTTTTCCTTTCAATTCCCATGCATATATAGCTCACATTCATGCTAGTTTAGTGTTTTTAGAATTCATTCTTCTCTAGCAATTGTGTAAGGGCAAAATTTTTATGATTGTCAATGGCATGCGTCAAAACACATTCGTCAGTGTAATTGAGATTTTTTTTTTTTTTTTTTTTTTTTAGAGTGTCTGTTTTAGAAGTGGAATGGAATCAATAATTTTTGTAATGCGCGAATTAGAGTTATTGTGCTCGTGAAGGCTGAAGGGATTGGGAGTGGATCTAATAAGGAGGAGTTTTTGGAAAGAAAGGATTCTAAAAGAAAGAAAATCTTGGCAGCGGGTTGATAAAGGAAATAAGGTTTTGATTGCAATGATTTATGGGCTTGGGATCACGCAGCTGCGGAAAAAGAAAATAGGACAAGCTACATACATATACAAAAACGTGTATTGTGATTAAGGGAAGGAATAGCAGCCAACGTACGTACACGGTTTTTTTGAAGAGAAAAAGTCTTGAGGGTTTTTTATTCTTTTGGATCTTGGAGTACAATGGGATCGATGGATAATTGAGTGTACAAGACATCTTCAAGAGGTTTCAACATCTTCTTCAACTTACTTGACAAAAGCCATAAGGTGGATTCCTGGGCAAGTTCAAGTCCTTCGGTGGATTTCCAGGAGGCAAACGGAAGGCTTGTGGATTCAAGGCAGCGGCGGTCAAGCATTCAGAGAGGTGTATGTGGATTCGGCAAGAGCGTCTATATTTAGGTTTGTGGAGTTCAAACTTATGGTAAGAGTTCTTGTAACCTCGTGTTTAGTAGTGTTTGATTACTTCCCGTGGTTTTTTTCCGTTTTGGATTTTCCACGTATATCTTGGTGTTCGTTATTTGTTTGCTTTCCATTTGTGAGATTGACTTTGTTTATCGCATGGTGAATTGTTGATTGAGATTTAAACATAGCAAATCTTTAAACCTAGAGGATCTAGGATATTCAAATTGTTTTCTTTGGTAATATTTGCTTCAATGACCGAAGCCGAGACCATATGTAGCTGCAGAACCACTACAGGACTACTGGACAGCAACCAATGCATGTGGTGATCGGTCGACCAATTGAAGTTACGAAAAATCCACAACCCACCTTGGAAGAGGTACTCAAGCTAGTTACACCTTCCTATATGTAAATTGCATTACGTAGTGATTATCTGTTTGAGTTGACGCATTTCTATGGGCAATTCCAATGTGGGAGAGGTGTTTAGCTCCCTATTTTAGCTCCCTATTTGAAGGGAAATGTCAAAACTGAACACCCCATCCTCTCCAAGTAGGAATGTCAACGTGATGTGTGCCTTACTTTTCCTACAGAAATATATACAGCAATCGTCCACCAAAATGTTACTTTGACAGCTAAAACCAATTCTCTTTACTCGAAGTTCTGTATTTGCCTCTATTTTTTTTGGTAATTCCTTTCTGGGTTTTTTTTTTTGGTTTCAATATCGGACTAATGGTGGAGAAGGGATATATTATATGGGTTGTTTATTTGCCTCCTGATCTTCTTTGGAAGGTGAATGAAGTGCATAGCCAGTTTGTCGAAGCACTTCAAGACCTTTTCGAGAGGCACAAAGCAAGGGTGGGTTATGCTGATCTTTTGAGAGTTCTTTGATCAGTGCTTTGATTTTGCCGCCTCCTCCCTCTTCCCCGTGTCTTCTTTGTTGTCCATGCCATCTGTTGTATCTTCTTTGTTGTCCATCTGTTGTATCATCGACACATTCCCCCATTTTATTTGCTTCATCGTTTAGCTAGCTTGTTTCTTTTCCTTCCTATTTCATTAGAGGAATAAAATTATTAGGAGAGTTTTACTTCGGGGGAGGATGATCTTTCAAAGGGGTCTTATCGATGAACTACTTACCTCATGATTGATCTCTTGGTCAAACGACATGTACGCATAACATAGAATGTGTAAAATTTGCAGCCTAGCATTTGGCATCCAAACGTAACAAGTGAACCTAATCGCAATCAACTAATTAATCAAATCTATTGTAATGAACACTATGAATGCAAGCTAAGAACGAGAAATTGAAAACTAAACAAGAAATCACAAAGACACAAGATATACGTGGTTCCCTAAGATGGGTACGTCCACGGGCGAGGAGAGAGAGGATTCACTAACCAACGTGAAGAAGAGATACAAAGAGCCAGCTGTAATCCGTAAGTACTCTAGAAAGGCCACAATATGAAAGCCCAAAAGATACTTTAGAAGTTCTCCAAAAGCCCTATTTATAATAGGCTACAAAAACGGGAATAACATAATTAACCAATGTGGGACTAAAGAATACAAGGCATTCCCAACAAAATCAAACATCATATATACCTTCGCTGGCATAGTTGTAACAAGTTGGCACTGACATCCATGCTCTCGTGCTAAAAAAGGCTTTAACCATCAAAATGATAAGATGTGTTTTGTGTTTCTTTTTTTTTTTTTTTCCAAAATGAATATTTTGAAATGACCCATGAGAGCATTATTTCATTTTACCGTGGGCACACACCCCTGAATTTTAATAAAAAATTGGGAGCAGCCCTTTTTTGGAAAGCGTGGCGAAACGCTTCGATTCAGAATCACCACTCGGGTTTTGTGGTATGCACCCAAGGAACAGAACTTGAAACGTTTGCTACATTGTTTGATTTTAAAAAAGGCATAGACTGGTCCGTCGTCACCTTTGATATCTGAGGTTCGGGAGCTAGGTTACGAGAGAGGAAGGGTTTTATGGCACCCCTCCCACCCAATCTGGAGATCGGTCTCTACTTAGGCATTTTGTAAAATATTTGCATTTTTCTCTCATTAATTATTTTTTAGCCAATTAGGACGGGGGAACAATTAAGGGGAATTAATATGCATTATTTACAAACAAAAGTATTTGGTTATTCAAGAAAAATCAATATACTCTTGGCCGCATCAAATTTCCCTTGACCACTACAAATTGCTCTTGGACGCGTTGAATTGCACTTGGCCGCATCAAATTGCTCTAGGCCAAATCGCATTGCACTTGGCCGCATCGAATCGCACTTAGCTGGTACGAATTACTCTTGTCCGCCTTGAATTACACTTGGCCGCATGTAATTGCAATTGGCCGCGTCGAATTCCACTAGGCCGCTTCAAATTGCACATGGCCACATGGAATTGCACTTGGCCGCGTTAAATTGCACTTGGTCACTTCTAATTACACTTGGCCGCATCGAATTGCACGGCCAAGTGCAATTCGAGGTGGCCAAGTGCAATTCCAAGTGGCCAAGAGTAATTCAACGCGGCCAGGTGCAATTCGATGCGTCTGGGTGCAATTAAACACGGCCAAGAGTAATTCGTAGTGGCCAAGAGTAATTCATCTGCAACCTTATAAGATGTGTTTTGTGTTTCTTTTTTTTTTTTTCCAAAATGAAAATTTTGAAATGACCTATGAGAGTGTTATTCCATTTTACATGTGGCAAATTGAGCAACAGCCAAATGATGAACACATTATGCTCCTTTCATTTTTCCAAATTGAAAATTTTGCAATGACCTATGAGAGTGTTTTTCAATTTCACATGTGGCAAATTGAGTGACAGCTAAATGATGAACACATTATACTCCTTACACTAGGTGAGGGTTCAAACACTACCAACTTCATACCCATTCTCCTAAATTAGTACTGATTTATTTTGTTTTAAAAAAAAAGAAAACACTCGAGGGGCCTTGGCCACCCCAGCCCCTTAATGGCTCCGCCATTGGTGTCTTGGTAGTGGACAGGGTGATCGATCTCTCAAATTCTCTCATTGGACCGCATACCGAGTTATAAAGCAAATGACATTGACACCCAAATGCAAGGTTCAGCTGAGGAAAAGTTTTCTAATACTCAAAAAATAAACAAAAATTACTAATAGCACTGAGTGTCTGAAAATTTGAACCCCTGCTTCCATTGATCTCTATACCCTGGCCGACCATCCGTGGAAGCTGGGGTTCAAATTTTCAATTCTTCTATTTCTATTCTTAGGGTGCCACTTAGGGCTTCACTAGCGTGCCACCTCATCTTGTGATTCAGAATAGGAAGGAAATCTAGATGGAGAAATCACAATCTTCCAACGATAAATCCACAAAATAAAACCAAAAACCTTTGGTCAGGTGGGCATAATAAGAAAGCAACTAAAGGGCTTTCATCCAAAAAGACGGAATTTTGAATATCATGAACGCTAGACATTCCATACCTTGGGCTACTGGAGGTTTGTCCGACCGTTAAATTTTAGGGCTTCAGAATTAGTCGGGGTGCGCGCACGTTGTCATGGACATCCGGTTCTTAAGAAAACGATGAATCTCTACAATTGAACAAATAGGTGGTCTTGATAGGAATTAACGTACACGTTTCCAAATATATTGGGTTTCCTGTGTTCCAGAGTCTTCCACAATCGTATAGTACCATTCCATTTTAGCTTTGGAAACTCTTATACACCAGATACGACATGCATCACAAAAGATGGAATTTTCAAACTTATGTTTGGACCTTTAAACTTGTGGGGAAGTCTGAACGGTGGAGGAGAAATGTAATAGGAAAAAAGGGTAAACGTGAAGTTGCCTCCCATCTCAGTTCGTAGAACAGGTAATAGACACTTAATTTTGTGAGAGTTCAAACCCTACCTCCACATTCCTTTCTCCTAGCTTGTTCGGAAATTTTGACGAATGCGCCCGGGGCGCACAGACATGCGTCTGGGCGCTTGAAATTGCGCCTGAGGCGCATTAAAGCTGTCCAGCAAGCCAATCTTTGCGGGCTTGTCCCGGACACCCCCGAACTCCATTTTACGGGTGGTTTGAACCGTTAAAAAGGTTGTTAAATTTACTTTCTAACCCAAGTGGTTTCGATTCAAAGTTATTCAATAAATTAGAAGAAGCGATCATATATTTTCACCTCAGTGCCTCAAAAAACAATTCATTTCGGTAAAACACTCGCATCTCTCTCATTTTAAATCGAATCATGACCTATTTTATATAGATAAATAGGGTTAAAAAATATTAAAATATGGTGGGATCCGACCATAAAAATATTTCGATGTCATTCATGGACAAATATTTCGATGTTGTTCATGGACAAAGGGTAGAAAGCATACCATTGTCGAAGCCACCAAGCCAAGAACACATTTTCATTTTCATTCAAGGCTCAAATCTCTTATTCTTAAGTTTTTTTTCATTGGTTAAGTGTTCCACAAAGTTTATAGACCATCCACATTTCATGGAAGCCTACGGAAAGTCATTTCATCATCGAGATTCATTCAAAGCCAGGTTTAAAGGTTTACGAAAAATTAGGGTCATGATCCGACTAACTTTTCATAAATGTAACTTTTATTATTTTCATTATTACTTTACATCATGCTTTAAGACTTTGTAAATCATATTCATCAACGTAGAATTGGTCTTGATCCGATCGATTTAGAATGAGGGGAATACAAGCCTTTTATCCAAATGATGTGTTTTTCGACTCACTGAGGCTAAAATGGTCATGTCGTTTCAATTACAAATAACTTTCGACCAAAACGACTTCGATTCTAAATTAGATTTAACAAACTTTTTAACGGTTCTAACCACGAGCAAATCGGATTTCGGGAGTATCAGTAGCATGCGCGCGAAGTTTGGGTTGTTCAAAAATTTTGAGGATTGCGCCCGGGGTGCACTGAATTGTGCCTGGGCACATGAAATTGCGCCTGAGGTGCATCAAAGCTGTCGAACAAGCCAATCTTTGCCGGCTTGTCCCGGACACCCCCGAACTCCGTTTTACATGTGGTTTGAACAGTTACAAAGATTGTTAAATTTACTTTCTAACCCAAGTGGTTTCGATTCAAAGTTATTCAATAAATAAGAAGAAGCGATCATTTTCCCCTCAAAGCATCAAAAAACAATTCATTTCGATAAAACGCTCGCATTTCTCTCATTTTAAATCGGATCATGACCTATTTTATGTAGATAAATAGGGTTTTAAAAGCATTAAAATATGGTGGTATCCGACTATAAAAATATTTTGGTGTTGTTGATGAAAAATGGGTAGAAAGCATACCATTGTCGGAACCACCAAGCCAAGAGCACATTTTAAGTTTCATTCAAGGCTCAAATCTCTTATTCTTAAGTTTTTTTTTCATTGGTTAAGTGTTCCACAGAGTTCATAGACCGTCCACATTTCAAGGAAGCGTACGGAAAGTTATTTCATCATCGAGATTCATTCAAAGCCAGGCTTAAAAGTTGATGAAAAATTTTCGTCATGATCTGACTAACTTTTCATAAATTAAACTTTTATAATTTTAATTATTCATTTCCATCATGCTTTAGGACTTTGCAAATCATATTCATCAACATAGAATTGGTCTTGATCCGATCAAATTTAGAATGAGGGGAATACAAGCCTTTTATCCAAATGATGTGTTTTTCGACTCACTAAGGCTAAAATCGTCATGTCTTCTCAATTACAAATAACTTTCAACAAAAACGACTTCGATTCTAAACTAGATTTAACAAACTTTTTAATTGTTCTAACCAAGCGGAAATTGGATTTCGTAAGTGTTTGTAACATGCGCGCGAAGTTTGGCTTGTTTTGAAATTTTTAGGATTGCGCCTGGGGCGCACTTCAATGCGCTTGGGCGCATGAAATTGCGCCTGAGGCGCGCATCAAAGCTGTCCAACAAGCCAATCTTTGCCGGCTTGTCCCGGACACCCCCGAACTCCGTTTTATGGGTGGTTTGAGCCGTAACAAAGCTTGTTAAATTTACTTTCTAACCCAAGTGGTTTCGATTCAAAGTTATTCAACAAATTAGAAGAAGCGATCATTTTCCCCTCAGTGGATCAAAAAACAATTTATTTCGGTAAAACCCTCGCATCTCTATCATTTTAAATCAGATCATGACCAATTTTATATAGATAAATAGGGTTTTAAAAGTATTAAAATACGGTGGGATCCGACTACAAAAATATTTTGGTGTCATTAATGAAAAAATGTAGAAAGTATACCATTGTCAGAGCCACCAAGCCAAGAACATATTTTAAGTTTCATTCAAGGCTCAAATCCCATATTCTTTAGGTTTTTTTCATTGGTTAAGTGTTCCACAGAGTTTATAGACCATCCACATTTCATGGAAGCGTATGGGAAGTCATTTCATCATCGAGATTCATTCAAAGGCAGGCTTAAACGTTTACGAAAAATTTTGGTCATGATCAAACTAACTTTTCATAAACAAAACTTTTATTATTTTCATTATTCATTTCCATCATGCTTTAGGACTTTGCAAATCATATTCATCAACATAGAATTGGTCTTGATCCGATCGATTTAGAATGAGGAGAATACAAGCCTTATATCCAAATGATGTGTTTTTTGACGCACTGAGGCTAAAATGGGCATGTCTTTTCATTTACAAATAACTTTTGACCAAAACGACTTCGATTCTAAAGTAGATTTAACAAACTTTTTAACTGTTCTAACCAAGCGGAAATTGGATTTCGGAAGTGTTTGTAACATGCGCGCGAAGTTTGGCTTGATTTGAAATTTTTAGGATTGCGCCTGGGGCGCACTTCAATGCGCTTGGGCGCATGAAATTGCCCCTGAGGCGCGCATCAAAGCTGTCCAACAAGCCAATCTTTGCCGGCTTGTCCCGGACACCCCCGAACTCCGTTTTATGGGTGGTTTGAGCCGTAACAAAGCTTGTTAAATTTACTTTCTAACCCAAGTGGTTTCGATTCAAAGTTATTCAACAAATTAGAAGAAGCGATCATTTTCCCCTCAGTGGATCAAAAAACAATTTATTACGGTAAAACCCTCGCATCTCTATCATTTTAAATCAGATCATGACCAATTTTATATAGATAAATAGGGTTTTAAAAGTATTAAAATACGGTGGGATCCGACTACAAAAATATTTTGGTGTCATTAATGAAAAAAGGTAGAAAGTATACCATTGTCGGAGCCACCAAGCCAAGAACATATTTTAAGTTTCATTCAAGGCTCAAATCCCATATTCTTTAGGTTTTTTTCATTGGTTAAGTGTTCCACAGAGTTTATAGACCATCCACATTTCATTGAAGCGTATGGGAAGTCATTTCATCATCGAGATTCATTCAAAGGCAGGCTTAAACGTTTACGAAAAATTTTGGTCATGATCAAACTAACTTTTCATAAACGAAACTTTTATTATTTTCATTATTCATTTCCATCATGCTTTAGGACTTTGCAAATCATATTCATCAACATAGAATTGGTCTTGATCCGATCGATTTAGAATGAGGAGAATACAAGCCTTATATCCAAATGATGTGTTTTTTGACTCACTGAGGCTAAAATGGGCATGTCTTTTCATTTACAAATAACTTTTGACCAAAACAACTTCGATTCTAAAGTAGATTTAACAAAAATTTTAACGGTTCTAACCACGCGCAAATCGGATTTCGGGAGTGTCCGTAGCATGCGCGCGAAGTTTGGGTTATTCAGAAATTTTGAGGATAGCACCCGGGGCGCACTGACATGCGCCTGAGCGCATGAAATTGCGCCTCAGGCGCATCAAAGCATTCAAAAAAGCCAATCTCTGCCGGCTTGTCCCGGACACCCCCAAACTCCGTTTTACGGGTGGTTTGAACCGTTAAAAAGCTTGTTAAATTTACTTTCTAACCCAAGTGGTTTCGATTCAAAGTTATTCAATAAATTAGAAGAAGCGATCATTTTCCCCTCAGTACAACAAAAAAGAATTCATTTCGAAAAAATGCTCGCATCTCTCTCATTTTAAATCGGATCATGACCTATATTATATAGATAAATAGGGTTTTAAAAGCATTAAAATATGGTGGGATCCAACTACAAAAATATTTTGGTGTTGTTCATTAAAAATGGGTAGAAAGCATACCATTTTCGGAGACACCAAGCCAAGAGCACATTTTAAGTTTCATTCAAGACTCAAATCCCTTATTCTTAAGTTTGTTTTCATTGGTTAAGTGTTCCATAGAGTTTATAGACTGTCCACATTTCCTGGAAGCGTACGGAAAGTCATTTCATCATCGAGATTCATTCAAAGCCAGCCTTAAACGTTGACGAAAAATTTTGGTCATGATCCGACTAACTTTTCACAAATGAAACTTTTATAATTTTCATTATTAATTTCCATCATGCTTTTCAACTTTGCAAATCATATTCATCAACATAGAATTGGTCTTGATCCGATCGATTTAGAATGAGGGGAATAAAAGCCTATTATCCAAATGATGTGTTTGTCGACTCACTGAGGACAAAATGGTCATGCCCTTTCAATTACTAATAAGTTTGGACCAAAACGACTTCGATTCTAAAGTAGATTTAACAAACTTTTTAACGGTTTTAACCACGCGCAAATCGGATTTCGGGAGTGTTCGTAGCTTGCGCGCGAAGTTTGGCATGTTCGGAAATTTTGGAGATTGCGCCCGGGGCGCACTGAAATGCGCCTGAGGCGCCTCAAAGCTATCGAACTAGCCAATCTTTGCCGGCTTGTCCCGCACACCCCCGAACTCCGTTTTACGGTTGGTTTGAACCGTTACATAGCATGTTAAATTTAATTTCTAACCCAAGTGGTTTCGATTCAAATTTATCCAACAAATTAGAAGAAGCGATCATTTTCCTCTCAGTGGATCAAAAAACATTTCATTTTAGAAAAACGCTCGCATCTCTCTCATTGTAAATCGGATCATGACCTATTTTACATAAATAAATAGGGTTTTAAAAGTATTAAAATATGGTGGGATCTGACTATAAAAATATTTCGGGGTCGTTCATGGAAAAAGGGAAGAAAGCCTACAACTTTAGAAATTGTCGGAGCCACGAAGCCAAGAACACATTTTAAGTTTCATTCAAGGCTCAAATCCCTTATTCTTAAGTTTTTTTTCATTGGTTAAGTGTTCCACAAAGTTTATAGACCCTGCACATTTCATGGAAGCGTACGGAAAGTCATTTCATCATCGAGATTCATTCAAAGCCAGGCTTAAACGTTTACGAAAAATTTTTGTTATGATCCGACTAACTTTTCATAAATGAAACTTTTATTATTTTCATTATTAATTTCCATCATGCTTTTCAACTTTGCAAATCATATTCATCAACATAGAATTCGTCTTGATCAGATCGATTTAGAATGAGGGCAATACAAGCCTTTTATCCAAATGATTGTTTTTTCGACTCACTGAGGATAAAATGTTCATGTCATTTTACTAATAAGCTTGGACCAAAACCACTTCAATTATAAAGTAGGTTTAACAAAAATTTTAACGGCTCTAACCACGCGCAAATCAGATTTTGGGAGTGTCCGCAGCATGCGCGTGAAGTTTGGCTTGTTTGGAAATTTTGAGGATTGCGCCCGGGGCGCACTTAAATGCGCCTGGGCGCATGAAATTGCACCTAAGGCGCATCAAAGCTGTCCAGCAAGAGAATCTTTGCCGGCTTGTCCCGGACACCCCCGAACTCCGTTTTACGGGTGGTTTGAACCGTTACAAAGCTTGTTAAATTTACTTTCTAACCCAAGTGGTTTCGATTCAACATTATTCAATAAATTATAATAAGCAATCATTTTCCCCTCAATGGATCAAAAAACAATTCATTTTAGTAAAACCCTCGCATCTCTCTCTTTTTAAATCGGATCAAGACCTATTGTATATAGATAAATTGGGATTTAAAAGTATTAGAATATGGCGGGATCCGACTATAAAAATATTTCGGTGTCGTTCATGAAAAAAGGGTAGAAAGCATACCATTGTCGGAGCCACCAAGCCAAGATCACATTTTAAGTTTCATTCAAGGCTCAAATCCCTTATTCTTAAAATTTTTTTCATTGGTTAAGTGTTCCACAGAGTTTATAGACCATCCACATTTCATGGAAGTGTACGGAAAGTCATTTCATCATCGAGATTCATTCAAAGCCAGGCTTAAACATTTACGAAAAATTTTGGTCATGATCCGACTAACTTTTCATAAATGAAACTTTTATTATTTTCATTATTAATTTCCATCATGCTTTTCAACTTTGCAAATCATATTCATCAACTTAGAATTGGTCTTGATCCGATCAATTTAGAATGAGGGGAATACAATCCTTTTATCCAAATGATTGTTTTTTCGACTCACTGAGGATAAAATCGTCATGTCCTTTCAATTACTAATAAGCTTGGACCAAAACCACTTCGATTATAAATTAGGTTTAACAAACATTTTAACGGTTCGAACCACGCGCAAATTGGATTTCAGGAGTGTCCGTAGCATGCGCGCGAATTTTGGCTTGTTCGGAAATTTTGAGGATTGCGCCCGGGGCGCACTGACTTGCGGCTGGGCGCATGAAATTGCGCCTGGGGCGCATCATAGCGGTCGAACAAGCCAATCTTTGCCAGCTTGTCCCGGACACTCTCGAACTCCGTCTTACGGATGGTTTGAACCGTTAAATAGCTTGTTAAATTTACTTTCTTACCCAAGTGGTTTCGATTCAAAGTTATTCAACAAATTTGAACAAGTGATCATTTTCCCCTCTGTGGATCAAAAAAGAATTCATTTCGGTAAAACGCTCGCATTTCTCTCATTTTAAATCGGATCATAACCTATTTTATATAAAGAAATAGGGTTTTAAAAGTAATAAAATTTGGTGGGATCCGACTATACAAATATTTCGGTGTCGTTCATGGAAAAAGGGAAGAAAGCCTACCACTTTAGAAATTGTCGGAGCCACCAAGCCAAAACACGTTTTAAGTTTCATTCAAGGGTCAAATTCCTTATTCTTAAGTTTTTTTTCATTGGTTAAGTGTTCCACAGAGTTTATGGACCATCCACATTTCGTGGAACCGTACGGAAAGTCATTTCATCATCGAGATTCATTCAAAGCCAGGCTTAAACGTTTACGAAAAATTTTGGTCATGATCCGACTAACTTTCCATAAAAGAAACTTTTAATATTTTCGTTATTCATTTCCATCATGCTTTTTGGACTTTGCAAATCATATTCATCAACATAGAATTGGTCTTGATCCGATCGATTTAGAAGGAGGGGAATAAAAGCCTTTTATCCAAATGATGTGTTTGTCGACTCACTGGGGATAAAATGGTCATGTCTTTTCAAATACTAATAAGTTTGGACCAAAACGACTTCGATTCTAAAGTAGATTTAACAAACTTTTTAACGGTTCTAACCACGCGCAAATCGGATTTCAGGAGTATCCATAGCATGCGCGCGAAGTTTGGCTTGTTTGGAAATTTTGAGGATTGTACCCGGGGCGCACTGCAATGTGCCTGGGCACATGAAATTGCGCCTGGGGCGCATCAAAGCTGTCCAAAAAGAGAATCTTTGCCGGCTTGTCCCGGACACCCCCGAACTGCGTTTTACGGGTGGTTTGAACCGTTACAAAGCTTGTTAAATTTACTTTCTAACTCAAGTAGTTTCGATTCAAAGTTATTCAATAAATTAGAAGAAGCAATCATTTTCCCCTCAGTGGATCAAAAAATGTTTTATTTCTGTAAAACGCTCGCGTCTCACTCATTTTAAACCGGATCATGACCTATTTTATATAGATAAATAGGGTTTTAAAAGTATTAAAATATGGCGGTATCCGACTATAAAAATATTTCGGCGTCGTTCATGTAAAAAGGGGAGAAAGCATACCATTGTCGGAGGCACCACGCCAAGAACACATTTTAAGTTTCAATCAAGGCTCCTATTCTTCAATTTTTTTTCATTGGTTTAGTGTTCCACAGAGTTTATAGACCATCCACATTTCATGGAAGCGTACAGAAAGTCATTTCATCATCGAGATTCATTCAAAGCCAGGCTTAAATGTTTACAAAAGATTTTGGTCATGATCCGGCTAACTTTTCATAAATGAAACTTTTATTATTTTCATTATTCATTTCCATCATGCTTTTAAACTTTGCCAATCATATTCATCGATATAGAATTGGTCTTGATCCGATCGATTTAGAATGAGGGGAATACAAGCCTTTTATCCAAAGGATGTGTTTTTCGACTCACTGAGGATAAAATGGTCATGACTTTTCAATAATTAATAAGTTTGGACCAAAATGACTTCGATTCTAAAGTAGATTTAACAAAATTTTTAACGGTTGTAACCACATGCAAATCGGATATCGGGAGTGTCCGTAGCATGCGCGCGAAGTGTCGCTTGTTTGGAAATTTTGACGATTGCGCCCGGGGCGCACGGATATGCGCCTGGGCACATGAAATTTCGCCTAAGGCGCATCAAAGCTGTCGAACAAGCCAATCTTTGCGGGCTTGCCCCGGACACCCCCAAACTCCGTTTTACGGGTGGTTTGAACCTTTAGATAGCTTGTTAAATTTACTTTCTAACCCAAGCGGTTTTGATTCAAAGTTATTCACCAAATTAGAAGAAATGATCATTTTCCACTCAGTGGATCAAAAAACAATTCATTTCGGTAAAACGCTCGCATCTCTCTCATTTTAAATCGGATCATGTCCTATTTTATATAAATAAATAGGGTTTTAAAAGTGTTAAAATATGGTGTGATCCGACTATAAAAATATTTCGGTGTCGTTCTTGGAAAAAGGGAAGAAAGCCTACCACTTTAGAAATTGTCGAAGCCATCTGGCCAAGAACACATTTTAAGTCTCATTCCAAGCTCAAATCACTTATTCTCCAGTATTTTTTCATTGGTTAAGTGTTCCACAGAGTTTATAAACCATGCACATTTCATGGAAGCGTACAGAAAGTCATTTCATCGTCGAGATTCATTCAAAACCAGGCTTAAACGTTTACGAAAAATTTTGGTCATGATCTGACTAACTTTTCATAAATGAAACTTTTATTATTTTCATTATTCATTTCCATCATGCTTTTGGACTTTGCCAATCATATTCATCAACATAGAATTGGTCTTGATCCGATCGATTTAGAATGAGGGGAATACAAAAAGGATGTGTTTTTCGACTCATTGAGGATAAAATGGTCATGACATTTCAATTATTAATAAGTTTGGACCAAAACGACTTCGATTCTAAAGTAGATTTAACAAACTTTTTAATGGTTCTAACCACGTGCATATCGGATTTCGGGAGTGTCCATTGCATGCGCGCGAAGTTTGGCTTGTTCGGAAATTTTGAGGATTGCGCCTGGGGCGCACTGACATGCGCCTGGGCGCATGAAATTGCACCTAAGGCGCATCAAAGCTGTCAAAAACAAACCAATCTTTGCCGGCTTGTCCCGGACACTCCCGGACCCGTTTGACGGGTGGTTTAAACTGTTACAAAACTTGTTAAATTTACTTTCTAACCCAAGTGGATTCGATTCAAAGTTATTCAATAAATTAGAAGAAGCGATCATTTTCCCCTCAGTGGATCAAAAAATATTTTATTTCAGTTAAACGCTCGCATCTCTCTCATTTTAAATTGTATCATGGCCTTTTTTATATAGATAAATAGGGTTTTAAAAGTATTAAAATATGGTGGGATCCGACTATAAAAATATTTCGGTGTCGTTCATGGAAAAAAGGGTAGAAATCATACCAATGTCGGAGCCACCAATCCAAGAACACATTTTAAGTTTCATTCAAGGCTCAAATCCCTTATTCTTATGTTTTTTTTTATTGGTTAAGTGTTCCACAGAGTTTATAGACCATCCAGCTTTTATGGAAGCGTACGGAAAGTCATTTCATCATCGAGATTCATTCAATGCTAGGCTGAAACGTTTTCGAAAAATTGGTCATGATCCACATAACTTTTCATAAATGTATCTTTTATTATTTTCATTATTCATTTCCATTATGCTTTAGAACTTTGCAAATCATATTCATCAACATAGAATTGGTCTTGATCCGATCGATTTAAAATGAGGGGAATACAAGCCTTTTATCCAAATGATGTGTTTTTCGACTCACTGAGGATAAAATGGTCATGTCTTTTCAATTACTAATAAGCTTGGACCAAAACCACTTCGATTATAAAGTAGGTTTAACAAAAAAAATTAACGGTTCTAACCATGCGCAAATCGGATTTCGGGAGTGTCCGTAGCATGCGCGCGAAGTTTGGCTTGTTCGGAAATTTTGAGGATTGCGCCCGGGGGGCATTGACATGCGCCTGGACGCATGAAATTGCGCCTGAGGCGCATCAAAGCTGTCGAACAAGCCAATCTTTGCCGCTTGTCCCGGATACCCCCGAACTCCGTTTTACAGGTGGTTTGAGCCGTTGCAAAGCTTGTTAAATTTGTTTTCTAACCCAAGTGGTTTCGATTCAAAGTTATTCAATAAATTAGAAGAAGCGATCATTTTCCCCTCAGTGGATCAAAAAATATTTTATTTCAGTAAAACGCTCGCGTCTCTCTCATTTTAAATCGGATCATGACCTATTTTATATAGATAAATAGGGTTTTAAAAGTATTAAAATATGGCGGGATCTGACTATAAAAATATTTCGGTGTCGTTCATGTAAAAAGGGGAGAAAGCATACCATTGTCGGAGGCACCAAGCCAAGAACACATTTTAAGTTTCAATCAAGGCTCAAATCCCTTATTCTTCAATTTTTTTTCATTGGTTTAGTGTTCCACAGAGTTTATAGACCATCCACATTTCATGGAAGCGTACAGAAAGTCATTTCATCATCGAGATTCATTCAAAGCCAGGCTTAAACGTTTACGAAAAATTTTGGTCATGATCCGACTAACTTTTCATAAATGAAACTTTTATTATTTTCATTATTCATTTCCATCATGCTTTAAACTTTGCCAATAATATTCATCAACATAGAATTGGTCTTGATCCGATCGATTTAGAATGAGTGGAATACAAGCCTTTTATCCAAAGGATGTGTTTTTTGACTCACTGAGGATAAAATGGTTATGACTTTTCAATTACTAATAAGTTTGAACCAAAAGGACTTCGATTCTAAAGTAGATTTAACAAACCTTTTAACGGTTGCAACCACGCGCAAATCGGATATCGGGAGTGTCCGTAGCATGCGCGCAAAGTGTCGCTCGTTTGGAAATTTTGACGATTGCGCCCGGGGTGCACGGACATGCGCCTGGGCGCATGAAATTTCGCCTGAGGTGCATCAAAGCTGTCGAACTAGCCAATCTTTGCGGGCTTGTCCCGGACACCCCCGAACTCCATTTTACGGGTGGTTTGAACCTTTAGATAGCTTGTTAAATTTACTTTCTAACCCAAGCGGTTTCAATTCAAAGTTATTCACCAAATTAGAAGAAACGATCATTTTCCCCTCAGTGGATCAAAAAACAATTCATTTTTGTAAAACACTCGCATCTCTCTCATTATAAATCGGATCATGTCCTATTTTATATAAATAAATAGGGTTTTAAAAGTATTAAAATATGGTGGGATCCGACTATAAAAATATTTCGGTGTCGTTCTTGGAAAAAGGGAAGAAAGCCTACCACTTTAGAAATTGTCGAAGCCACCTTGCCAAGAACACATTTTAAGTCTCATTCCAGGCTCAAATCACTTATTCTTCAGTTTTTTTTCATTGGCTAAGTGTTCCACAGAGTTTATAAACCATGCACATTTCATGGAAGCGTACAGAAAGTCATTTTATCGTCGAGATTCATTCAAAACCAGGCTTAAACGTTTACGAAAAACTTTGGTCATGATCCGACTAACTTTTCATAAATGAAAGTTTTATTATTTTCATTATTCATTTCCATCATGCTTTTGGATTTTGCCTATCATATTCATCAACATAGAATTGGTCTTGATCCGATCGATTTAGAATGAGGGGAATACAAAAAGGATGTGTTTTTCGACTCACTGAGGATAAAATGGTCATGACTTTTCAATTACTAATAAGTTTGGACCAAAACGACTTCGATTCTAAAGTAGATTTAACAAAATTTTTAACGGTTCTAACCACGCGCAAATCGGATTTCAGGAGTGTCCATTACATGCGCGCGAAGTTTGGCTTGTTCGGAAATTTTGAGGATTGCGCCCGGGGCGCACTTACATGCGCCTGGGCGCATGAAATTGCACCTAAGGCGCATCAAAGCTGTCGAAAACAAACCAATCTTTGCCGGCTTGTCCCGGACCCATTTGTCGGGTTGTTTAAACTGTTACAAAACTTGTTAAATTTACTTTCTAACCCAAGTGGATTCGATTCAAAGTTGTTCAATAAATTAGAAGAAGCGATCATTTTCTCCTCAGTGGATCAAAAAATATTTTATTTCAGTTAAACGCTCGCATCTCTCTCATTTTAAATTGTATCATGGCCTTTTTTATATAGATAAATAGGGTTTTAAAAGTATTAAAATATGGTGGGATCCGACTATAAAAATATTTCGGTGTCGTTCATGGAAAAAAGGGTAGAAATCATACCAATGTCGGAGCCACCAAGCCAAGAACACATTTTAAGTTTCATTCAAAGCTCAAATCCCTTATTCTTATGTTTTTTTTTATTGGTTAAGTGTTCCACCAAGTTTATAGACCATCCACATTTTATGGAAGCGTACGGAAAGTCATTTCATCATCGAGATTCATTCAATGCCAGGTTGAAACGTTTTCGAAAAATTTTGGTCATGATCCGACTAACTTTTCATAAATGTGTCTTTTATTATTTTCATTATTCATTTCCATCATGCTTTAGGGCTTTTCAAATCATATTCATCAACATAGAATTGGTCTTGATCCGATCGATTTAAAATGAGGGGAATACAAGCCTTTTATCCAAATGATGTGTTTTTCGACTCACTGAGGATAAAATGGTCATGTCTTTTCAATTACTAATAAGCTTGGACCAAAACCACGTCGATTATAAAGTAGGTTTAACAAACTTTTTAACGGTTCTAACCATGCGCAAATCGGATTTCGGGAGTGTCCGTAGCATGCGCGCGAAGTTTGGCTTGTTCGGAAATTTTGAGGATTGCGCCCGGGGCGCACTGACATGCGCCTGGACGCATGAAATTGCGCCTGAGGCGCATCAAAGCTGTCGAACAAGCCAATCTTTGCCGCTTGTCCCGGATACCCCCGAACTCCGTTTTACGGGTGGTTTGAGCCGTTACAAAGCTTGTTAAATTTGTTTTCTAACCCAAGTGGTTTCAATTCAAAGTTATTCAATAAATTAGAAGAAGCGATCATTTTCCCCTCAGTGGATCAAAAAATATTTTATTTCATTAAAACGCTCGCGTCTCTCTCATTTTAAATCGGATCATGACCTATTTTATATAGATAAATAGGGTTTTAAAAATATTAAAATATGGTGGGATCCGACTATAAAAATATTTCGGTGTCGTTCATGAAAAAAGGGTAGAAAGCATACCATTGTCGGAGGCACCAAGCCAAGAACACATTTTAAGTTTCATTCAAAGCACATATCCCTTATTCTTAAGTTTTTTTTCATTGGTTAAGTGTTCCACAGTTTATCGACCATCCACATTTTATGGAAGCATACAGAAAGTCATTTCAACTTAAATAGAACTTGACCGATGGATGGTGTCAACAAGGGGAATCTGGTCAACTTAAACTTATCCTAAAAAGTACGGACACGGATACGGATACGGACACAGACACGACAAAAGGTGGGAACAGGAGGTGTTGTAGTGTCGCGTCGCTCTCAAGCTTTACATCATTTAGAGAGATGTGCATATTGGCGGGGAACACCGTACGAACAACTTTTGTCACTTCGGCATAATTAGTCACCAAATATTGTTTTCCAGGTTGGCTTGCTCGTGAACAGATCATGGACTCTTATTATCATGATTCCTCATGACCTTTCATTTGCCTCACTGATGGTTTCTGCTTGTTGTGTGGATTGGCCCAGGAACATCATCTCCACTTATTCTTTCCCGCACTCTGCTAGTGTTTGGGCGGGGTCCCCTTCTTTTTTTTTTGTAATGAAGAGTGTCCTAATGAACTGTGACTAATTTCTCCAGCCCTTTTCACATGCGCCTTCGTGAGGTCAGGTGGCCCTGAGGACAGATCGCTGCCCAGGGGAATCGATCACAAGCTCTCTCTCTCTGCAGTCGTATTTAATGGCCGGTGCTATAGGAATAGAAGGGTTTTTTCAAAAACAGTCCCTTACCTCTATGCTATGGAGATCATTAATTTCCTGTAGCCTATGTGTGTGGGTTCCACACATGATTGTTGGTGGATGTGTAAAATTGTGCATATAAATGGGCGTGGTCATAGAAATTTTTTTTATTGTGAGTTAGTAGCTTTTTGTCAATCTACACATCTCAAAGGACCTTTATAAACTCATTTAAATATGGATTTCAAGTATTTTTTTTGCTAGAAATTTGACTTTCGGCTTACTGAACCGACTAACTCTAGAGTTTAATCTCATCGTCCCTTAACAAGACCCCAATTTAATGTCTGGATAAAGGTTCATAAAGATTGGCCAATTAATACAGGAATCGATGGCATATCGAATTCCAAACTAAAGGCTTCCTAGTTCCTACCAAGCCACTACCATTGCACTAACCCAGGGTGATTTCATTGATACATCTCCTTAATTGTTATTTCTTTAAGGGAATGCATTGAGGCCATGTTACGCTAAGATTTTTGAGTTTTTTCTTGTTTTCTTCTCATTCAAAAAATTTCATGTTTGTTAATTTTGTGCTTAACTTTTGCGGATCATTAATTCATCTTATCAAGACCAATCAAAAAAGTAAAAAATTAAGCAACTTTTGCCCATATATTTTTTGGGCTTTATTTTAGATATTTCAAAATTTTGGGTAGAATTTATAATTTTTTATTTTTTTGATTCGTCTTGATGAGATGAATCAATAATCCACAAATATTAAGTATAAAACTAACAAACGTGTAAAAAAATTTGAATAAGAACAAAAGAAGAAAAAATTCAAAAGTCTTAAAATGCCTTTAGCAAAGCTTAACCAATTAATGTAGGAGAAGTGTTGTCCGATGAACCAATTTCTTTATTTTATATATAGTTCCTTTCTTAATTACTCCGACCTGATCCCCATTAAACTTGCGTTTTTCGACAAAGACACGTTTCAACTTTCAAATGTGTCCAAACATTTTGCCAGACTAATCATTGTCACTTGCGTTTTGTCACTTTTTTTGTGAGACTTTTGTCCCTCCTTCTTACGAGAGTTTTTAGTTTCGTCTTTCAGTGAATAATACGTCTACAGATCAGGTTCTTTCAGATCTTCACAACGGTATCCATGTTAACCGTACTCTACTCCTGTATGATGTCTTTGCAAGAGGAATTCATGGTAGCTTATCAGATCTACAGTTTTGAGAGTTCATTGGCACGTTCATACTTGTTGGAGTTCGTCCAATCGTCTAGAAAATTTTATTTTTTTTCTCGGCTAACACTTTCTCTCTTTTTTGAGACTGTTAGGGAAAATATGAAATTTCAATAAAATATGGGTTGGGCGAGATGCCTGAATTGAGGTGAAAGATATGTACCGCCTTTTACTATTCTGACGATTAATTTGACTTTCTCCAAAATCTTTGTAATGAATTCCGTTTTGTTAGTGACATTGGACTTATATCGATACAACTTCTCTATGAATACGTGTAATTCATGTTGGAGGGGTAGAGTCGGAACACGCAAGCTTCCGACGGCTTAATTTGACTCTTAATTATCACCTCACCAAGTTGCTCTCATGCCATGGCTGTAGACCGAAGTTGTAGTGATCAATTTGTCAATGTACCATACCCATTCATTCCTTTTTTGTCTATTATATACGGAAAGACATGCGCTTGCATCCTATCAGGAATTCGGTCAAATCAACAAACATACAAAACACGAATAATTCTTCAATAAACATATAGATTATACCTAATTCTTCCATAATTTGTTGAGTACATCCATGAATCACTCCAGTTCGATACACTGTGTATCTAAGAGCATCCACAGAGATGTAATCAAAACCAAATGCTCGAAAAAGAGCTCACATTGAAATAACCAAATTTAACAACCTCTTAGCAACTGATCAAATTTTGACACTTGGATAATCAAAATTAGCAATCTTTTATTAATAATCAAATTTAGTTATTCTCATATTTTTTCAATCAAATACACCATCATTACACAAAATAGAAAATAATTCTCATCAAGTCTCCTCTAATTAATGAAACACTAAAACCCCATGAAAGTGCCTAAAATCCTAAATCCTAAAAGTGTCTAACCCCTAGGGCACCATATGAAAGTGTCTAAATTTTAGAGTACCCTATAAAAATTAGTCGAGGTTCAAGCAAGTTAGCCTGGACGTTCGATTAAAATAAAGAAAGATTGAATGCAAAGACTATATGATATTGGCGGCCGTAATTAATTTAGTCCATGTAGTAGTAATCTGCCAGCTTATACTCCAATATCTATCTATATGGAGTTAACTCTAAAACTTTGATTTTTTGGAAATCAACTTCCTCATCTGATTCACGTGTTAAAAAATAATAATAATAAATTTTGATGGACCTCTTTAAAGAAATTATGGCAAGCCATTTTCAACCCCACATGTTATTTCCTTGTCCTTCACTTTGATTCCTTTTCTCTTCTTTTTTTTCTACAAAACCTTGCTTTAATTCAAAGGTGAGAAGTTCCACTTAAATTAGGGCATGGTCGAACTCGAGTTGGAGCATGGTTGTCCTCGAGTGGGAGCATGACAATAAAAAATAGACAGATTGTCAAACTCGCATGTTAAACTCTTACCATCCGGGAAAAAATAAACATGTTGGGGCCACTCATAGAAGTCTGCCCAATCACAAATTGCAAGAGCTCAATTTTAGTCGAACTACGTACGCATAAACTGATCCATGACCAAGGGAAATCAAAAAAAGAAGAAGTTAAATTGCGCGAGGCTATCTTTTATTGGGTACTGCCTCCAAACTGTTCCCTGCGAAACTAGTTTCCGTCCAGCTCTAAAAAGAAACTAGAAAAATCACAAGTTGAACTAATCACTTCAATAGAATTTGAGAGTAGTACCATATTGTTTTTATCCATGTGATGATGCATATGTACGAATTCACAAATATCTTCCCAATCATAATTGTCACATGTCGGCCAGCTGGTTCATTAATTATTGTTGCCTTGTTGGTTCACATATGTTTGTTGTTTACACTAGCTGCATGTGGGAGTCGGACTCATGGTTAGGCAAACAAATTAGGATTTTGCTTTCAGTCCCCAATTTCAATTAGTTGATCATGACCTGATTCGGATCCGATTTAAAAAATTCAATCCGAATTCAATAACGTCGATCCGATAATTCGATCCGATCAGATTCGGATCTAATATAATCTGTTATCAATTTGATCCGAAATTTTATTTTTTTTAAAAAATTTAATTTTAAAAAAAAAACTGTAAATTTTTTATTTTGAAAAAAAATGTTTAAAAAGTTTTTTTTTAATTTTTTTTTTGGACAATAATTTTTTTTGATTCAAAAAAAATTTTTGCTAAAATTTTTTAATTAAAAAAGTTTTCGGATCAGATTCGTATCTTATCGGATTTGAATTTGTCGGATCTGACTTATTAACAGGCTTAGCTGGGGTGAGTCTCTGACCATTGAGAATGTGTGCAAATATTTGTGCGCGTGCGATTATGCATTTTTCCCGATTCCGTTCGGATAGAACAAGAGCTTTCTCTTTTCTAAACACATATGGTTAAATGCTGGCTTATTGGACCACATATGTTTGTTGCTACTAGCTCCTCTAGTTGCATGTGGGATTCATTGCAAATTATTGCAGGACCCATCCTTTGTTTGCTACTCCATAATTCATAGTGATCGTTAATATCGCATGGCCCCACAAAATTTGGGTGGTTGACATTGATTGTTCAAACGTTAATTAGAGGTGTTTCTACTAATCAATAAGTTGTAGACTACAGATTTTTTAATTTTCTCTTATTGATTAGTCTACACGAGAAAAATCGGAAAAGTAAAAGAAATCGACTTTCACATGAGTATTTTTGAAAAATATCCATGCAAAAAAATTCACAAAAATTATAACATTTACACAAGTATTTTTTAAAATATTCAAGAAAAAGCCTACAAAGTCAGTTATTTTCATATTTTTAAAAAATATTTGTGTAAAAGTCAAAAAATTTTACTTCCCCGATACGTGCTATCGCGTATGACCGTAGAGACTTTTCTACGGCAAAACATACTTGTGTAAAACATTAACTATCGAGACGTGCGATCAAGCATAACCGTAGAGACTTTTCTTCAGTCCAGCCACCGAGAAATCGGTACACGGGCTCGACTGATGGTGAGGTCTACATGCAGCACGAGATGGGAAACGAACCAAAAAAAAAAAATGCCTCCGCGCACGGCTCTTTCTGTCCTGTTGTTGGGACGGTGAGATATGGACCATATGGTCTCCCTCTCTCTCTCTTCTCTCTCTAGATTCAGGGGCGATGAATTTTCCTTATTTATAGGAGATAGAAGTTGTACCTGGAACAACCAGTATAATACTACCTTCAATCCATACAGTTGTATCTATCCTATGGCAATTATTGTACCAACATTATATCCACACACACGCATAGCTAAATTAGTAGTACTATTTTAAGGTGGCGTGGAGCTGTATAAATTGAAATTGCCGCAAGAATTGGAGAGTCCAATGGCTTCCTCTCTCTCGAAGCCATTGAGTCTCCCTTCGTCGTCCTCCTCCTCCTCCTCCTCCGCCGCTCTCTCGCTCGCGACGGCGGTGACCTCCAGGGTTTGCTTCTTTCAACCTAAATTCGATTCCAGGTTCGTCACTCAAATATATAATTCTCACGCGATTTTGCATGAATATTAATTTGCATATGTGTATGTATGTGTGTATATATGCTTGTATACATGCCAAAAATGTGTATATGTATGTTTGCGAGGAACGCTCTCAATACGCATGGCCCCACATACACAGAACGGTTATGGACACGATTGTGTTCGAATTTGTATTTTAAAATTTCGCTTCTAGACTTTTTTAGGTATGCGAACGCGCTGGAACAGAGTAATCATCGTTGTGGAAATGGTGATTTATATTTTATTTTGAGCACCACTACGTACAAAAGAAAAATATGCGGAGAAATTGGTGCGAGAAAAATCAACTGTTTGGTTGAGATTTATTCTGGATATGATCTCTCTCTTTTTGTACAGATCATGATCTTAACTATACCAGCTTGAATCTAGGTCACCCGTTAATTCTGCCTAAATTTTTTCTTTCTTTTGTGCGGTTTTATGTTTTGATATTTATTAATGGACTTGAAATTTTAAAAATTATTTTCGACCAAAAAAAATTCCAAAGCACCTAAATCACCCGACCGATAACCAGCCCTACCGGTTACGTATCGACAAGTATTTTTCTCATCTTGGAGTGTCACGGTATCGGAAGCTAAAAAATGTTACATATCTATGGAGCTCATGAGGCGTTTATTTGATGCTACGTGCACAGATTTTGACGCAAAGATTCAAATACAAATAAGTCAGAATTGTCTGATGCGCGTGAATCTCTCATTATTTCGTGGAGTCAATGTGTTTTGGATGGTCCCGAACACATTTTTGTCCGGATATGTGCACCAAATTATTTGCATCGACAAGTATTTTTCTCTTCTTTTTTTTTTTTGGATCGTAGTATTATTCTCATCTGTGTATGGGTTAATTAACCAAGAGGATCTAACTAGAGTGGAAGTACTCCTTAATTTTGAAGTCGGATGCTTTGCCTTTTGACGTCCCTGCAATTGTCTGGCTTTTTCGAGTTCTTTCTCGTTCCACTTTTTCAAAAAAGAAGATTTTGGGAAAAAGAATGTAATTTTAAGGACGTAAATAATTTTTTTATCAATATGGATCTTGTTTGATAAATTTCATTGAGATCTTTTAAACAGTGCAAAAAAATTTTAAAAATTATTTTTTATGTTTTTATATTTGAATTTGAATATACCTTATTTTTAAAAAAGAAAATTTTAGGAGAAAGTGAAACGGGATCAAAATTTGTTTGGCTATAATTAGTACTAGAGGGACAAAATTAAGATTGCACGCAAATTAGAGGGACTATTTCTAAAATTAACCCATTTATATTGACCGCATAAAGATTTTGGTGCGTGTAGAACTGTCTTTTTCTCTGGCTCATCTATAAGCTCAACCACGCAGCTGGCTTTTCCAGAAAAAAGGATGATGGGCATTGTCTTTTCATTTGGCTTCTTCCAAAAAAAAGGATGATGGGAATTGTCTCTTTCATTTGGCTCTCTCTCTCTCTCTCTCTCTCTCTCTCTCTCTCTCTCTCTCTCATCTATAAGCTAAACCACACAGAAAAAAGATGATGGGCTATCAAACAAGAAAAAGTAGTAGTAAGGGATAAACGAGTTAAATGTTTTGTCTTTTTCCTGATTAATGTTTTTGTTGTATTAAAGGAGTTATAATTAGGAGTTTAGGACCAGCCCTCTTCCGCTTTCAAGATGTACTTTAAATACTATTTAATTGGGTTTAATTAGTTGGTCACTTTCGTAGGTTATCAGCTGCTTTCAATTGCTTCCTACTTCTAGAACAATTAATTGGTGTACCAATAGTTGATTTATCTATCTTTTAATGTGAATCTAATATTTTTAGAAAGAGAATTAATCTAAAAGAGAACGTGAACTATCACTAGGCTTTCTTTGTGATGTTGAGAATAGCTGTGTTTTTTCTTCTTCTTTTTTTGACTTTTTGCTGAAAATTGAAGTCATTTGTGATTTATTTTGGACTTTCAGCTTTTTTTTGGTGGATTAAAATAACTAAAATCCAAAAAATACGTAATCTGCCTACGAACAAAACTTCACTCTAGACATAATGAAATTCAACGTGTCAGCATGCGTTAAAAACAAAGCAGATCTTTTTGGTATTATTTATAAGTCCATTAGTGTGCTTTGAAGTTATTTTGTGTTAACATTAAGAAGAATGTGTATAACATTTTCCCTCAAGTCTCAACTCTGCTTTCTATCATAATGAACTGTTCATTTTCTAGATTTTTAGGTGTGAACTCGTCCTTCTTGTTGGGCCCAGAGTGCCCCATGGATTTGGTTACACTACTATTTCCTGCGACCACTCTAAAAACACTTGTGAATGCGATGTCGAATATCATAAAATACTTAATTTAAACTCTTCCTACCACCAATTGATTTTAAGAGAGATCGATGTGAAAAAGCGGTCCGACACTTCTGATTGTACTCCTTACTTTGACCCTTGTGTTTAGTCTGAACTGGTTGGTTGGTTGGTTGGTTGGTTGGTTAGATTAGATTTGTGGAGGAGCTTGAGGAAAGAAAGAAAAGCAAATGTATATGTGGAGCTATTTATTCCTATTTTCCTTTTTCCTTCAAAAGTATACTTGTACAGAAACTCCCTTTGTTGTTATTCAAGCCAAGACAGATGGTGGCACCTTCATGGCTCCTTCCTTTCCTCTGAATCTTTAACTCTTGGAGGGAAAGAAAAAGAAGTGGAAGAGATTCAGAAGGGGAAAAGATTAAAAAAATTGGATAATTCTCATGCATATTCTCTTCCACATTTCCGGGATCCAAACACGACCATGACTGTGTTGGGTTTCTATGAAATATGCTATCTCTCTTCGCTTGTAAAATTCTTATTAGGTTTTGCTTAACTTTCTTGTTATCTTCATTAATCCTAGTGATTACTGTGTTTGGTTTGTGCCTTGAAAAGTTTTTTGAAAAATAATAAGGGTAATAAGTGGAAAGAGATAGAGAGAGAAATGTTGAAAGGAGGGAGAATCGAGGGGAAATTTTTTGAAAAATCCTTTTCAAAAAGCAAAGAGAACAATGTCTAACTCTCTTTTCTCTGTCTTTCTTCCTTACAGGACTTATCTTCTCTTCTACTAGGAATATATAGCTTTAGAGATTCTACTTAGTTCACGTAGGCAGCAGCACTTGCAGAATTCGGAGTTCAGAGGAGGAAACCCGACTTCATTTGCAATCAAGTTTTGATTAAAGTTTCACAACAAAGAGTAGAAGATGGGTTTCTGGTCACTTTTCGAGGTGGCTTCCGTGCCTATAGTGCAGGTGCTCATAGTCAGCTTATTAGGAGCTTTAATGGCAACCAATTACCTCAATCTTCTTCCCGCAGATGCACGGAAGTCCCTGAACAAGGTGAGTCTGAGACCTCCTCAATATATTTCGTCGCACCTACATTGTCACGCATTAGTTTCATGATTCATGTTGTTGATAAGATTTAACTCGATTACAGATTGTGTTCATGGTGTTTACTCCGTGCCTTATGTTTGCACATCTAGCTGAGACTGTCACCTTCAAAGATCTCGTTGCATGGTATGGTATACTAGAATGTCTTGCCTGCCATTTCTTTTTGTCTTCTTTTCTTTCATTATATCGTTGCATGGTGGCCGAATTTGGACGCTCGAGTCTCATGGAGTTCTGAAAATAAATGCTAAATGTGGCCTTTGATACTTCTGGGGAAACCATTGAAAATTGATATGCGTGCTATGTGTAACAGATCTGATCATTTGTTTCTGTCCTCTCTCCTCAGGTGGTTTATGCCGATTAATGTTGGCCTAACCTTTCTATTTGGAGGAATACTGGGATGGATAGCAGTTAAACTACTGAAGCCCAAACCACATTTGGAAGGACTGATCGTTGCTACATGTGCATCAGGTAATTGTGCAGATAGAGAGAGCTTCAGCTCCTTCTTTGCTTTTGGAAACACAACTTTGAACCCTCATTAGTTTTGCTTGTGACATTTGTTTGACAGGAAACTTGGGAAACCTTCTCTTGATTATTATCCCTGCAACCTGTTCTGAGGATGGCAGCCCTTTTGGCGATCACGATGTCTGTAGTACCATGGGACTCTCATATGCATCTTTCTCCATGGCGGTAAGGCCCAATTCGGTAGTTGGATTTTCAAATTTTGTTAATGAGATTATTAAAGAATACATGATTAGGGCCCTCAGTTGAGTACTCCCCTTCACTATACTATGATGCAATTGGAAAAAAAACATAACGGAGAACATTTCGGAAATTATTCAAATTTATCTCAACTTTCTTTATTATCTTTTGTAGCTTGGTGGTTTGTTCATCTGGACTTTCTCTTACCAACTAGTACGAAGCTCGGCATTGAAATATAAGGCTCTTAAAGCAGCTGAGGAGGTTTCAAAGGTACCTAACAAGGATTTAGATGCTAATGGGAAGACTCATCTTCTAGAGGGAGAAGTTCAAGAAAATGTTGCTATAGTTGTGTCATCAATGACCTCTACCGAAGAGGATACAGAAAATCAAGCTGTATGTCTGTTAGTTGAACTTTCCTTATATGTGAAATGAAGAAGAGAAAAACGATAAAACAGAATCCAACATTTCTTCTTGTTTCCTGAAAGTTTCCCTCATTCAGATTGTGCCGGATATGTCTGGTAGCCAAACGGAGAAAGGGAATGCATCATTCTGGGGTAATGCATTAGTAATTCTTCAGCAATTTCTGGAAGAACTATTGGCACCTCCAACCCTTGCTGCAGTAAGTTTTTCTAAATTTTCCCCATACATTCAATTTCATTTATGTGCTGATTATTAATTAGTTTGGTGGTATACTGTTGCTGTTACTCCAAGAAATTTAAAAAAAAAAAAACATATCACTTTTTCTATCTGTAATCAGATTGTTGGATTCTTTTTTGGTGCGACCCCATGGCTGAAGAATCTCATAATTGGTGATACCGCCCCTCTAAGAGTGATCCAAGACTCCATCAAACTACTTGGGTATGTAGGTTTTCTTTTCTTTTCATTTATAAGAACGCTATGTACCCAGAAAAAAACATCTTAAAATAATTTGTGTGGTACTGATTCGAATTTCATATGGTTTGGACCACGTCCAGAACCAGAACGTATTTGATCCACATATTCCATTCGTCGTATACTTCCCCCGGTATCTGTTTTAATTTGGAACCTCATATTCCCTTTGTTGTGAATTTTTATATAGTGAACTATTATAGTTTATTGAAGTGTTTTACAAAGTCTTAGAGTGTTAATATACTGAACAAACTCCACCACATTTGAAGTTTCAATTCCTTGTGTCTGACTGAATAACTAACTGTGCAGTGAAGGGACACTACCTTGCATCACCCTTATACTAGGAGGCAACCTCACACAAGGTAAAATAAGGTTTTGAGTCTTCCTATCAAGCACCTTAAAGCAATATAGTGGGAAAAGTAGACATTTCAGAAAATGATGATTGTCCAATGAACTCAACAGGATTACGCACGGGGAGATTAAAACCGATAATAGTTATCGCTGTCATTCTTGTGCGATATGTGTTACTACCTGTGATCGGGATTGGTGTGGTCAAAGCTGCCGGCAGTCTTGGCTTCCTTCCGTCGGACCCGTTGTACCGCTACGTACTACTGATCCAATTTGCATTACCACCTGCTATGAATATTGGTAATCCGTTGCCTTAATTCTCTTTTATGTCCTGGTACATGAAATCTGTTGCCTTAATCTCTTGCCAGTTTTCTTAAGTACTCTAAAATAAAGCTTATTCGACCTCTGTCGCCATTTCATTGTGGATTGGTTTTCTGTATGTAAAATTGACTTCTTTCAATTAATCTTAAATTGATGCAAATGCAGGTACTATGGCCCAACTGTTTGATGTGGCTCAAGAGGAGTGTTCACTGCTGTTAATGTGGACTTACCTGGTGGCTTGCCTCTCACTCACGGCTTGGTCCACAATCTTCATGTGGATCTTGTCCTGAAGCCCCCTTCGCCTCGCAAACCGATGCACTTTGTTCTTCACACATACACATAGAGATAGGTATATACGTTTGTATATAAGTAGAGAGAGAGAGAGAGCTTACAGTCCCAATCGACTCGGGCTGCATTTCATCCATGGTGTTCTGTCATGTGCTTCTATTTTTCCTTTTCGTTTGTGTTAATGATTGTATTAGTTCAGTGTAGTCAATTGTGAGTCAGAATCTCTCAAAGGGAAGAGTCTTGATTAGGCCTTTGTGTGTTTTACTTCCTATAGATTGAAATACAAAAAACAAGAAAATTATTTGCGCTTTAGCCCCTTCTCTGATTCTCTGAGGACTAAAAAGTGCCCTTTTGCATCCCTGCTATTTCAAATTTCAGGGACTCGTGAATCCCATTTGTAACTACTTGGCCTTCTGTAGTTCCAGGAATGCCTCCTCACCAAGGAGGTCGCAGTGACCATACCCGGCCGACTATAAAAATGTAGTTTCCACCACTCTCGATAGACAAAAAAATGTGAACTTTCTTCTTCTTTTTCCGTTAGCCGTCTAAAATTCTGGATTTAGGATCCCTTCAGTTGGATTAGCAGACGTCCAGCTTAACTTACATTAATGACTTCTAGCAACGCACATTCATGCTTATCATTTTCAGTATATTGTTCTTCTGGGCTAGGTTATGTTGCAGCGTCTAGAGACACTTCCTGAGGACACCATGACTGGAGTGCGTGTTGTGATCAGAATCTGAGCCAAAAACGAAACCAAAACAAGCCTTATGGTGCGCAGAAAGATCAGAATAAATTGAGAACCATACACGTTTTATATGTATTTGTTGTGTTTAATATACAAGGAGAAAGAGAGACTAGTTAGAGACTCTTCCAGAGGATCAAGGGTGAATATTGGCATAGAAATAGGAGAACATACCGAAAATGCCCAACTGCAGAGGGCCAACATTACTACAATTGTACTAATACAAAACCAAATATTAGATTGTGGAATTCATAACAGTGGCCAATGCGAGTAATTATTCGGTGGCCGATGCGAGTAATTTTGCGAGCATAACCAAAAATGCGAGTAATAATACAAGACCATGGCATAATTTTTCGGCTGATGCACAAGGCTTTCGCTTACAGAGCTGTTAGTGAGAAACTACTTATTAGTTCCAACCCCAAAACTGACACTTCTGTTGGAACTCACTGCTGTACAAATTTTCTTGGAAGAGTTGGTGGATTCGTTTTCACCAGTGATTCCATTTGGAGCCTGCTCGGACTGCCCAACAAACGAAAGGAACCTCCGAATCCGGGCTGATTGCGAGCTTCTCCCAGAAGAATCAGATGACTCAGAGTAATCCTTGGTGAACTGGCATACTAGAAGCGCAAAATACACAAGAAAAGCAAATAAGCAAGCTAATCCACATAGTATGAAGAGGCCTGAAAAGCTTTTGAGTTGAATGCGGTCCACTTCCAGATTCGCGCCTTGTAGACTGCAAGCGCTTCTCATTAGCCACTTGTCGTGTATCCGTTGGAGTTCCCCGGTTTCTGATAGTTTTAGAATGGCAGTTGACATGTCAATCGCCAAAGGTGAATCCCGCGGAAAGGCCTGAAGGGAGAAAAAGAACAAAAAGTGTTGGTCTAATTTTTGCAGCAAGGCAATAAATTGTATCCGGGAGAGTACAAGCTAAAAAAACCAACATAACCACCTACAATAATACTTCTACAGCTAACTGAGCACAGGTGTTTTCCCATCTATTGACATTGATGTTCCGCTTCTCTCCCCTAGAATTAGTAGTCACAGCAGCCGAATAATGTTCAGAAGCACCTCTATTCTATTCTCAACCTCTCCCCCTACTTACAATTCTCAGGGCACCGCCCCTCTGATGACTCACTCCGGCCCCTTTCCTCCTTATAACTATCCGTGCAATGAAATGTTTTTATGCCCCCTTTCCAGATTACAAGATTTCTCGATTTGCTTGGTGCAGTTTTCTGAAAACGTATTTACATGGACTCGGGTACAAGTAATTGGTGCAGGTGGGTCCATCTGTTGCATATCACTTAGCCCTTAAGCTAAGTGTCCAGTCATTGCATGACACTAAAACCTTAAGCAAAAGAGACAGGAATACATACCCAAGTCTTGGATTGGTTACTTGAAGATTCGATTAAGGGAAAATGAGATTTTCCGCGTGTGTGGCTAGACAATTTTCTTTTCCTACCACAAGCAAACTTATTGTCTGAAACATCATTAAGAACTAAAGGATCCAAGTGTCGAATTGGGGTAAGAGTATTGTACAAATATCTCATAAAAGTACCCTTGCCATATTCATTTGACGCGGATAGTTGATTTATGGAGAATTGAAGAGTCCATATAATGCAGCTCAAATCAATCACAATTACCCAACAAAGCCATACCCAAACTTCAGTCTCATGACCTTTGTCCAAGGGCCTGTTAATGGATAACTGAGGTGCATACAATCTCAGATTTTCAACAAAATTATGTTTCTTATGCACTCATGGGATATGAAGTCAGAGACACTGAGAATTGGAAGCTCATTAGTTCTTCAACCAAAAACAACAAAACAGATCAGTGGAGTGTAAACAACTGATTGTCTTCACAGCCAATTGAAAATGGTTCTCCCAGTTCTACCACAGAAAGAACCAAAAAAACATGCGCTAGGGGAAGAATGATTGTGGAAAAACAACAGTTATCGATGAAGAAATACTTACAAATCCCCATCCATTATTGGTGAACTCTTGGCCAACGATACTAAATTCACAGTGGGATGAGAGAAATAATTCCATGTAAGCTCGTTCGTCAACCACTGCAGCGACACCACCTTTCTTTGGACCGTCTTCCAAGGCTTTAGCATATTCTTCTTGTGAGTTAAGAGGAACAAGTCTAGACTCGTGGATGCCGAGTTCATCACTCAGATAATTTCGGGCAAATGAACCTTGTTGGTAGCCAATTGGGACATTGCTTGCTATTAAACTCTCTATCCCTTTAATGGGTGAAGAAAGCTGTTGTACTGTGAGGATTGAGGTTAGACTTGCCGTGTAGTTGGACTTGATTATTAGGATCACAAATAGCCATATGATAAGCACCATGCGACCAAGGGGACTGACTGTGTTTTCTCCTGCATAAAACAGGAAAACAGAAACCAAAAAAAGGGAGGGGGGGAATCGGTACTAGTGAAATTCCTTCTGTTGAATTACTCTGTCACCACTTAATCAGAAAGAGAGGAAGAGGAGGAGGAGGAGAAGAAGAAGAGATTAACTAGTGTTGGATACTTACTATGGGAATAAAACATAGTTGAAAAGCTAAACCTGCAAAATGAGAGCAGAAAGATGGATAATAAGGGACTCAAGGAGATTAAATTGCACGCATCACAACATCAACTTGGCAAATTCACATAATTGAAGAAGAATAGGAAAGGAGAGAAATATTTTAGTGAAATCTTGAGGATTTATTTTGGGGCTTTAAGCTTGAGCTAGCAATTACACACCTAGTAGTTCAATAATGTATTTATCCTACTACCCACCTAATTTCAATCTTTTCTTAACAAGGAAATATATGTGCTCAATGAAGGAGAGGACCTTCATACTTCAAATAGCGGTAATGTTGATGTAAATGCACAAGTAGTAGTAGATATAAATTCTCAGCTTGTCTCCTTAAGCACTTACCATAGAGTGGTGAGAATTTGTCTCCTAGGAGAGCCGCGAAATTGATCATTAATCCTATGCTCCAAAATCCAAACAACTGCTCCCACACCAAGGAAAAAAATACCAGTGACAGTCCACATCGTCCAAGTAAATGGCCTCAAGAAAGCCCAAGCATGAGAGTTTGACTTCCGAACAGTTGCCACTACGACAAGCCCAGACTTGATATATGGTTGTGTAAAATCCGCCATCCTTGTTCTGTTAGTGATGATTGCAATATCACCTATTGCAGCATCGTAGACCTATACATGAGGAGAAGAAACAAGGAACTATGATTAAAGCACCTGCCCTTTAGGCTATATTCTGATCAAGGCAACATTTTGATCAAGGATTTGGGCAAGGAAAACAAAATGGAAAACAAAACAACGGTCAGATCTTTCAACGCTCTCCATTTCCTTTTCCTTTGTCTTACCTAAACCTAGATTCAAATACAGCCTCAGGTTGTTTTGATTATGGAACTGTGGATGAACTTACCGAGGGAAATGAAGCTAATAGGGAAACCAAAACAAATATTTTGCTTATTCAGTTCATTACCCTCTTACCATTTCCTATACGTTTTCCTTTCCCTCCATAAATTCCTCCTCAAATCCATAATCGAAACACAGCTATCAAAAATCCAAGTAATCATAAGAACTCGGTATCTTATACTCACACCAGTTGTGATCAAGCGCACAAGCTCAGTGGCACTTGGGTTATTTACCCCATCTCCAAATGGCATTAACTTATATGGAACAGCGTAGGGTAGCAAGTTTAGAGCAGCAGTGAAAACCTCAATACAGTACCCTTTGAACTTATCAGTTCCGGGCACTTCTGCTATAAACTCACGATAACTAACTCGATTTGGGACTCCAATTCTCAATTGCTTTCCGTTGTTAGGGAAAACCCACCCACGAGGTGTCTCTATTGTTTGTCCAGGCCATATCACACTATGCAGTTGTTGATTTGAACTGGAACGATAATGTGGCTTTTCATATAGTTTTTCTGGTGGCACAACTGATAACCCAGAATAATTAGACCAATAACCAATCCTTCTATTGCCAGTTCCAATCACATTAATCACTTCATACGCAGGACGAATGAGGGATTTGTCTGAAGTAAAACTTATATGACCACTTAAACCAGTCAATTTGACCTTTAAAATGCTGTCAAGCAATAATTGTCCTCCATCAAAGATGCTCATAGCATCTAAATGCAGATTTCCTCCATCCAGCTCACTCAACCTCGAATCATTGGAAAACGAAATATTTCCACCGTGGTTAAAAAAGGCATTGACCGCATTTGCAAGTATCCAAACAGTGTCATAGGCATAGAGACCGTATGTGTTCAACCCAAAAGGGCCACTACCCGTTAGGTTATTTGTCAAATTCTTCCACCTAGAAAGAAAATTCCTTTTCATTTCAGAATCTGGGGTGTACATACGCAGCGTGATTAACCCTTGGATATTTTCCACTGCTCTTGAAGGGAGTGGCGAGTAAGTGTCAAGGACAGTAGAGAGCCAATTTGTAGCTATCCAAACATACCCACTTCCCATCATCCCAAGATGATGTGCCACATCAACTACATCTATTCCCCCAATGGGATAAGTGTGAACAATCAGAATCCTAGATTCAGCTAAGGCCACCTTAACCATTACATCCATGATGTCGCTTTGGCTGGCTTGAGGGTTCATTGGTGCTTTGTAAGAGATTCGACAGCGTTTTGTGGCAAGTTGGTTCGCTAATGCAGATATTCCGTTCCTCCCATAATCATCATCGGTGTAGATTGCTATTACTTCTCTCCATTTGTAGTACTCGACAATCTCTGCAATGGCAGCCATTTGGTACCAATCATCCTGTGTTGTTCTCACGAAGAATGGATACTGAAGCGAAGACAAGGTGGGGTCCGTTGCTGCAAAGGATAGGAGAGGGACTTGGAGCTTGTTTGCAATATGTGAAATGAGATGAGCTGTGACAGAAGATTGAGGGCCAACAATGGCCACAGTATCGGTCTCCATGACCTGCAAAGCTGTTTTAAGTAATGCAATCAAAGATTATGGGAAAAGATTAGGAACACAATTGAGACTATAAGAGCATCTCCGATTGTTCCCCAGTCAAATGGCTTTCTGAGGCTATATTTTAGACCTGAATTGTGACAAATTCTTGATAAAGGAATGTTGCTCCTATGATGGCAAAATCCTAAATGAAATGCTATATGTGGATCCCATCTTAAGAGACAAAAGGGTTGCCAAATTTCGTCTATATCTAACCCTTCTGCCAATTGTGAAGAAAAGGTATAGCAATGCTAAAATAGTTGGATGATGGAAAGTTGACCTTCATGCTATTTTTTCCGTAATAGCAATTCTTATACCTTACCACTAGAGAAGCTCTAGGCCTTGTTTGATTTGCAGATTAGGCACGTGGGATATGACTAGCTATGCCATCCAACGTTATTCCATGTTTGGTTCCTGAAATAGCTGTTGGTATTAATAATCCGAGGATTACTTTAACCCCTATATTAGGGTACTATATGATCCCAATGGGGAGGTGGGATTGAGTGGGATTAGGGAGAGTGCGCGGGAAACTAATTTCAACGAGGTATGAAAAATTGCAAAAATAACCTCAGAAGTTCCCTTCAGTAAAAGTCCAGAAAAGTTACAAAAATGCCCCGTCTTTCGGAGGTTATCCCGTGTCAGTCAAAGATGAGATTGGGAAGGAATAGGGTGCGTTTCTGCTATATTATTGGACGACAGGTTAATGGCTACAGGCTATATTAGGGTACGTTTCTAAATGGTATTTTAGTTGATACATGTGAGGAGAATGATCTGTCTAAAAGTCCGTGAAAACATGTGCTTTAGCCTATTTAGTTTAGCAGAAACGCCGCCTTAGTATCGTAACAAATAGTCGAGGGACTACCAATACAAGGACTGTTAATCCTCTCTATTTTAATCCGCAAATCAAACAGCGCCTAAGAGTCTGAGACTGCTTTTGACGATAGATGTAAGAAGCTAAAAAAAAGATAAGAAGGTAAAATTGAGCAAGCTAGATTTCTTTCTTTGATTATCTATCATTGTCCTTCCCTTACCCAATTCCCTCCAGAATCCTTGATCCAAAAATAGGCTAATTCAATCGTCCTAGTGAGGAAACACGAAGGAGAAAATCAGCAAACAGGAAATGTGCAAGTGGTATTGTATACCTTGAATAATGCCCATAAACCCACTATTATTGGCATCAAGCATAGTCAGTTTGAGCTTGGTTCCTCCAAGAACAGCTGGATTGGAGTTCACATCATCGATCGCGGCTTCCATCGCAACTTTCGCAACTTTTCCGATTACAGAATCAAAATTGATTATGGACCCAATTTTCACAACATCAGGCCTTTTAGAATTTTGTGTGCTCAGTCCATCCAAGAAGGACCCGTTGTTGAAAAACACAAATACCAGTACCCAAAAAGGACTCATGGCCAATTGTAATCAGTAATCCCAGACCCAGAATTTCAATCTGCAAATAGCACAACAACAAAAAAATATATAGTTCAATATACAGAAGTGTGAGTTTACAAGTTCCAGCACTGGAAAAGGCTCTCAAGAACAAACTATTCATAAAATCAGAAATAATCTATGGAAGTAAACAAAAAAAAAGGGTATCAGTACGGAACATAGATGGTGAGAGAACTCACAAAGCAGCTTTCCATCCATTGCCAACCCCAAAGAAAAGCCACCGAAAAGGGACAGCAATTTTTGCTTGGAGAGGGGGGGTGGTGGTGGTGGTGGTGGTGGGGTAATAGGAATTTGGAAGGAGGGTATAGACAAAAAAAAAAAAAAAACAAAAACAGGACCACAAAAAGATTTGTTGGGGTTCCCACAGTTTCATAGTACAAAAGCGAAGGAAAGCTTGGGTCGAACGTGAAATGAGTGTAAATTGCTACTCCCCCCCCCCCCCCCTGACACACACCCCCCCCAGGCCCCACCGCCTTTTTCCACCTTTTTCCGAAATTATGAGCGCTGCTACTCCCCCCCCCCTGACACACCCCCCCCTCCCGGCCCCACCTCCCTTTCCCGAACTACCCCCTTCTCTCTCTCTCTCTCTCTCTCTTCCTTTTCTTTCTTTCTTTCTTTTTACAGTTTTACTTTTCTTTTTCTTTTTTTTTTTCTTTCTGGTTTGATTTTTTTTTTCATTTTATTTCCTTTTCTTTCTTTCCGGTTTGAATTTCTTTTTCTCTTTAATAATAGATTCAAGTCTTTTTTTTTTTTGAAAAGTGGGTTCAAGTCTAATTCTAGACTTTGTAAACTAATTGAGAGAAAAAAAAGTATTTCAATTGATCATGTTTATCCGACTGTTTTCTTTTTTTTTGAGTTTTTTTTAAAAACATCCCTCCAACTATCCACCAGATTTTTACTTAGTTCTCAAACTATCAAAATGTTTTATTTAGTCCTCCAACTATCGGCTTGCATTCTATTTAGTCCTTCTGTTAAATTTCCGTTAAGTTTCAAACGGGGACACAATAGGACGGCAGTTTTGTAAAAAAAAAAAAAGTTTTCAACCACTAATTTGTAATCCTATGGAGTAGAAACGTGATTATGAGAGCCTTAGAGACAAAATTTAATTATGTCCCTTTAGAATAATATGATCAGGATAATAAGATCTTCACACCTATTCAAACGGATTAAAATTTGAGCACTTGATTTTTTAACTATATTTTTTAATATATAAACCGTCTCAAAAAATTAAGTGCTCAAATTTTAATTCGTTTGGATGGGTGTGAAGATCTTATTATTTTGATCATATTATTCTAAAGAGACACAATCAAATTTTGTCTCTAAGGCTCTCATAATCACGTTTCTACTCCATAGGATTACAAATTGGTGGTTAGAATTTTTTTTTTTTTTAACAAAACGTTGCTGTCCTACTTTGTCCGTTTGAAACTTAACGGAAGGACTAAATAGAATGCAAGCCAATAGTTGGAGAACTAAATAAAACATTTTGATAGTTTGAGAACTAAGTAAAAATCTGGTGGATAGTTGGAGGGATGTTTTTAAAAAAAAACTCTTTTTTTTTGTCCTTTACAGATTAAAAAATATAGTTATGAAAATAAGTGTTTCAATTTTCAATCCGTTTGAACCAGTGCAAAGATGTTATTTTTCTGATCATTTCATCCTAAACGGTCGTAATAAATTTTTGGCTTCAAGGCCTTTCAATAGACACCCTCAGAGAGTCTTGAAATTAAATAATGAGTTTCATGGTGTTTATTGAAAGATCTTAAACCAAAAAAATAATCTTTGCTCTGATTTAACTGAATTGCAAGTTAAAGTACTTAATTCTTGAATTATATTTTTAAATATACAAAGGGTGTATTTATAGAAATTAAATAAATGGTTAAAAAATTAGTGCTCTAAATTTCAATCCGTTTGAATGGGTGAGAAGATTTTATTTTTCTGATAATTTAATTCTAAAGGGTCATATTTAAATTATGACTCTAGGACTCTCGTTTATTAGTCCTAAGAAAATCGTACAAATAATATCTTAGAACTAACTAACGAGAGTCCTAAAGTCAAAGTTTAATTATGACCATTTTGGATAAAATAATCAAAAAATTAAATCTTTCTATAACTGATTGAAATTTGGAGCACTTAATTTTTAAACCTAATTTTTAATATATAAATTAAAGGTTGAAAAATTAAGTGTTTCAAATTTCAATCCGTTTGAATGGGTGACAAAATTTTATTTTTCTGATCATTTAATTCTATAGGATTATAATTTTTTTTTATCTCAATTAATTTATAAAGCCTAGAATTAAACTTGAACCTATTATTAAAGAGGAAAAAAATTTAAACCGTAAAGAAAGAAAAAGAAATAAAATGGAAAAAAAAAAACGAAACCAAACCGAAAACAAAAGGAAAAGAAGAAAGAAAAGGGAAAGAGAGAGAGAGAGAGAGAGGGGGTAGTTTCGGAAAGGGTGGTGGGGCCTGGGGAGGGGGGTGTGTCAGGGGGGGGGGGGAGTAGCAATTTGCCGAAATTATCCCCCTCTCTCTCTCTCTCTCTCTCTCTCTCTCCCTTTTCTTTCTTTCTTTCTTTTTTTCTTTGTTTCTTTTACAGTATGTTTTTCTTTCTTTTTTTCCCTTTTCTTTTTGGTTTGGTTTTTTTTTTTCCTTCTTTCCGGTTTGAATTTTTTTCTCCTTAATAATAGGTTCAAGTTTAATTATACGCTTTGTAAAATAATTGAGAAAAAAAAAGAATTATAACCCTTTAGAATTAAATGATCAGAAAAATAAAATCTTCTCACCCATTCAAACGGATTGAAATTTGGAACACTTAATTTTTCAACCTTTAATTTATATATTAAAAAATATGGTTAAAAAATTAAGTGTTCCAAATTTCAATCAGTTGGACCCGATAGAAAGATTTAGTTTTCTGATCATTTTATCCAAAATGGTCATAAATTAAACTTTGACTCTAGGACTCTCGTTAGTTAGTTCTAAGATATTTGGTTGTACGACTTTCTTAGGGCTAATCAACGAGAGTTCTAGAGTCAAAATTTAATTATGACCATTTATGGTAAAATGATCAGAAAAATAAAATCTTTCTTATCGGTTCAAATAGATTGAAATTTGGAGTACTTAACTTTTTAACCATTTTTTTAATATATAAACTAAAGGTTGAAAAATTAAGTGTTCCAAATTTTAATCCTTTTGAATGGGTGAGAAGATTTTATTTTTCTGATCATTTAATTCTAAAGGGTCATAATTAAATTTTGATTTTAGGGCTCTCTTTGGTTAGTCCTAAGAGATATTTGATTCTACAACTTTCTTAGGGCTAATCAACGAGAGTCCTATAGTCAAAATTTAATTATGACCCTTTAGAATTAAATGATCAGAAAAATAAAATCTTCTCACCCATTCAAACGGATTGAAATTTGGAGCACTTAATTTTTCAACCATTTATTTAATTTCCATAAATACACCCATTGTATATTTAAAAATATAATTCAAGAATTAAGTGCTTTAATTTGCAATTCAGTTAATTTGCAAACAGTCGGATAAATATGATCAATTGAAATACTTTTTTTCTCTTTTACTTTACAAAGCCTAGAATTAGACTTGAACCCGCTTTCTAAAAAAAAAAAAGACTTGAACCTATTATTAAAGAGAAAAAGAAAGAAAATTTGAAAGAAAGAAAATGAAATAAAATGAAAAAAAAACAAATCGGAAACAAAAGGAAAAAAGAAAAGGAAAAAAGAAAAAGAAAAGTAAACTGTGAACAGAAAGGGAGAAAGAAAAGGGAGAAAGAAAAGGGAGAGAGAGAGAGAGGGAGGGGGGTAGTCCGGTAAAATGGCTGGTGGGACCGGGAGGGGTGTGTGTCAGGGGGGGGGGAGTAGCAGCTCTCGAAATGAGTGTTTTCATCAGGCGGCTGGCTGTACATGTACGGTCACATGAAACACCCAACTCAAATATGTACAAATTATTCCGGATCAAATATATATATATATATATACGTACAAATTATTACTCCAGTAGCTAGTTTTGTATTTAACACCCAACTCAAATATTAAGAAACATCGAATTCTAATAACCTTGAACATCTCATCCAAAAACAATTGAACATCCAACAACTAATTGAACACTCAATCACAACTCAACCATCAATCCAAGCAATTCATACTTGAACACCTAACACATTACCTCAAACAAAGCTCACAATCCTAATGGAAAAAAACTTATCAAAAAATAAAGAAAAAGAACAATCTAGTTATTTAAATATTATGTTTTGCGTTCTCTATCCATCTCCATTGTCGATGATTTAAATGTGTTAATTTCGTATTCGTGACATAATTACTTTATTATTTTTTTGTCTAGTTAACTTGTAGAATTACAAACAAAACTTTGAAAAATTCAACTACATTGCAAAATCCCATTAACTTGAATGATATTCCTTAGACTTTAAGGCTACGATATAAAATCTCATCATGTCATCCAAACGAAAAACATATTTTCGAGAAGATCTGCCCCAATACTGTCTACTATGCAATACAACAACTTAAAAAAATTAAAATTTTTGTTAAATAATATAGTATATATATTTAAGTTCTCATTTTTGTCTCGTAATTAATTGTTTTAGAATAGAGTTTTCATTTTTCGCCCCACTATTCATACTAATATACAAGATTTTGCACATATAGTATTGTCAATACACCAGATAGTAGAGTTAAAGTAATTTATGAACACCCTACTATAAATTTATTGAGCCGCCACTGACACCTGCACTATCTTGGTTGGAACTTGGAACTGACTATGGGCTGCAACTCAAGAGGTTGAGCGATTAGGCTGAACCAAACTATTGGTCGCATCGTAATCCATTGCGAGTAAACCCAAGCGCTAGATCTGGACAGCTGGGTCAGGCCAAGTCCGAGAAGGTCCTGCGCAAGTCGGAATCGAATCCGCATGAAAGTCGGAAGATCAATTCAATCACTTGACCACCTTAAAGACATTAGACACTCGGTGTGTCATGTATGACGTCACTCTAAGGAGCAGCATGTATTACTTGTCAAAACTTAAAAGACATTTTCATGGTCTTTACTTTTTTCGCCGGCCTTTTTTCTCAGGGAAAGTCAAATACATCTAATACTATTGGCCCCAACTGGGCTATCACTCCACTTGCGACATTTTATGGTCTTTACTACGTTAAATCAATGGTTAAAATTTGGTAATATTCATCAAATGAAATGTGAATTTGGTCATTTCCAAGTTTTGTTTATTTATTTATTTATCGAATTTTCAAGTTTTGATCATACTCTCCTCTATTTCTCTCTCGCGTTTGACTTCAGATAAGGTAGTTTGTCATGACATTTTAGCATTTAAAATAGGCACTTGCATTTAGCATTGCTCGAACATAATTTTACCTCAACTCCGTGGGAAAGCCTAGTGGGCACGTGACAACAACTAAATTTACATGATCGTTAGTTTTAGCGTCATGAAATTAATTAATGTGCTCATAAAATGGTCTAAATATCCATTTAAGAAAAGAGATTAATTTGAATTTGGCTTGTCTGCGGTCAGCAGTCCTGCAGTCCAAATGATTTCAATCGTCGAATAATGTTTTTAATGGTTCAGATTTGTTTTCAATTTATTACCTTTAATAAAAGATTTTTACTAGTAACAGATTCAACAAATATGAACAAATAGATTATCAATATGAATTATTCAGATTGAATCGCACATCTTTCTTTGCAATTGACAGCAAAAAAGCCAAATTCATTAATTTCCATTGAGGGTTTGGTAGGAGAGTGCTTGGAAGCACATACACTAATACACGTACTTCTTTCGTTCCTTTGGTACCATGGAAAAACGTGGCTTTTCATGAAAAAGGAAAGCCAAACAAAGGGGATGAATCCAAATAAAGAAGATTGGACTTTGAGGTCACCATTTGTGTTGCGTGCAGACTCGGGATGCTGCCGAGCAGCTTCTTGTTGAGCGGGTGCAGAGCAGTCAATCTGAAATCTCATGACTTATCGCAAACAAATTTCTCTAGTCACAGATCAAGTTCGATGATTCGGAGCCTCATTTTGTAAGTTGGATTTGTATCATTTATTTATATAAATAATAATAATTTGAATATTATTCAAGTCACGTGATCCGCACATTATTTGGTAAAGATGCGGTATATGATATAGCACTGCATTCTCTAAAGTACGATGAAAAATGGAAGACCCGTGTTATCAAATTAGGATGTGCATAAATGATTTAAAAATAAACGATTAATGACATAATCATGACCTAATTGGTTCCATGGGCCTGGACAGTGACAACCACTCTCGTTCATCGAGAGGATATATAGTTATATACCATCATATCTCCGTTTTATTTTCCCACACATATATTAGCAAATTTAATAAACATTTGGATAAATTACACCAACCTTTCTCGACGTTTTTAATAAACACCCTAATTTTATTTATAGTTTGAGGAAATACTCTGACCTTTTTGGACCTTTTGCGTCACCTTATATGTCTGTCGGTATAGTGTTATACAGTAATAAACTAGCCTTTTTTTGTATACTATTAGCTTATTTAATTTTATCCATATCCTCATGGGTGACGATTTTAAATAAACAAATAAGATTCAATTCGAGTGAACTAATCATTCGTGACGAGGAAAATCGAAAAAATATAAATATACTGATCGAAGTTGAAAAGAAATTTAGAGAATATTTTTCAATAAAATTCGTCTTACGTGGATTATTCAATTATTATAATTTCATACTTTTTATATATTTTTTGTCGAGACGAATAGTTAACCTTAAAAAAAGTTACACAAACATTTTTTTTTTCTACATAAAAAGGATGAAGGAGGAAGAGATCGGACATGACAACCCTAACTTGGGCATGACTATAGGAATTGTAGACCCACGGTGGGCCCTAGAAAAGACGCTGCAACTGTCACTCCACCGAAGGCTAGTGAACTACAATCGCATTTCGCCAAAAAACTAAATTCGTTGAAAACTAAATTCGTTAGAGTATTGCTAACACGACTCGAACCCCAGAGGCTGTGACCTCCTGAGTCCTGACCATCCGAACACTGCGAGAGTGAGCCAAAAACTGCTAGGCTATAGTGGTGTGGTACATTATCATTAAACACCAGTCACTTGATTGGATCCAAAATGGGCCCATAGTACCGACCGATGTGAACACAAGGCCAGCCGGTCAACTAGAATACCTTCCGCCCTTGGCTATCCACGTGTCGACCACCCACAACCGGCCACCGCTATAGCTGGGATCTCCACTCACACCCCAAACCCCGTATACTCCGTATTTCCCATTTCTTGGTTTTTTCAGCCTCCCCCTCTCTCTAACATTTATCTTCAGTTTCTCCATCCTTTTCTGACACTCATATTCTGTACTTCCTCCCGGTTGAATCTCAAATCTTGTTTAGTAATTTTTTACCTTTCAATCTTTCACCTTCCTGGGATTTGTAAATGTGATCCATTTTTGGTGGGTTCCCTCATAAAGATCCAATTTTTGGGCAAATTCAAGCAATTGGGCAAGTGGGTCTGTTTGTTTCTCGTTAAAATCGCATTAATAAAGGCTCATAATGGGTTGTTGTCCCGCAAAAATCGGTTCTTTTGTCGTCTTTGAATCGGGATCGAGGAAATAGCTGGACAGTTGCTGTATATGTGCTTTGAAAAGATGAAAGGAAATGCTGGGATGGTTTTGATCTGGATTTGAGTGTGTAAGCTGGTTATGGATTGAATGTGATCTATTGTGGGGGTTGAAATGGCTCCGGGGACTGATAATACGCCACCGTATTGTACGGAATCGGATGGTGGGTGTGGGGAGGAGAAAGTGGGTCCCGTGGAAGATGAGGATCCGGAATCGTCGGAGAATTCGAGCCAAGCTAAGGCCGGGAAGCCTCCGAGGAACCTCTCCGTTATGCGGCACAGCATGAGCCAAGCAATGCTGGTTTGTACAACTGACTTAGTGAGTGAAATTCATTTCTATGTCGTTGGAACATATTGTATGGCCAATTAGTAGTATGTGTTGATTTTTGGGATTTGATGCTGCCATTATGTGGTATAGTTGTTTTGAATTTGTGCGAAAGTTGTTGATTGAAAGGCATAGATACTTTACTGAGGCCAAAAAAGGGTTGTTTAAAATGTTTATGTAGTGGTAGATTCTAGAGTTTACATTGATGTGTGTCAGATACCAGTAGGTGAATTCGTTTGAAAGATCCCTGATCCTGTGTTCGGATCACGATGATAATGATATGTGATTTGAGATCAGTTTCTTGTATAATTCTTTTGAAACCTATGCTGGAATCATTAGGTGAAATGCCGGGTTCGAGCTACTTTATTTAAGGGTCAAAAAAGGGTTGTTTCAAAACATTTCTGAAATAATGTAAGTCAAATGCGATTAGGTGACTCCTTTCAAAGATCCCTGAGATTGTGTTTGGATCATGGATTTGTGGAGGGACTTAGGGAGGGAGAGGAGAACATAGAAGGCAAGATAAGATGATTAGGAAATGAAGAAGTTAACTCGTTTCCACAATTCCTCATTTTCGTTTCCCTTCGTGAATTTCTCCCCATATCCAAGATCCAAACACATGTTGGAGTATGGGATTTAAACAATCGGAATACCACGTTTTGCGTTCTATGATTCTATTTATAGATGTACTTGCTTGGAGAAAACCATACCTAAGTGCCACAGAAGGTACTCAGAGACCTCAATGGCCAACTATGCTGCGTTTGCATTATGCGACTATGGAAGTGTGTACCCCCCCCTATTGCTTGGTTGTTTCATTGCCAGTCTGTGATGGTTATAGAAGTTATTGGTCCTCCATTTTGATGCAATTTTAATCAACTAAGTAGACCTTTTTCACTTTTCAAAGTGTGCCTGTAGTGCAAGCGAATAGGTCTGAGACTGTTTTTCTTCTTTTGGCAGCAAAAGAATTAGCGATGTTCATTTAAGGTTTTGTGGCCTTCTGATTCTGTATACGTACTAATTATTCCTACATGCAACCTGTATGTAGGAATCGACTGTTGGTGTTATTGCCATCAAGTCACCATTTGGTGAGAACTCCGGGTTTTTACCCATCTTTCGTTCAGGTAGTTGTTCTGAGATAGGACCAAAAACATATATGGAGGATGAGTACATTTGCGTGGATAATCTTCGGGAACATCTTGAGGCAGCTTCAGATTTCCCTTCTCCGGGAGCATTCTATGGGGTGTGTAACTTATGTCAGTTTATTATATTACTATTTTGTTGAAGCCTATTGACCTTGATGGGAATTAATTGTGTAAGTATTGATTTCATTCCATGACATACAAAATCCAGATGTTGGTTGATGAGAAAAATAGGCCAAGGATTCTCTGGACCCAATTTTGCAAGTACCCATGTTTCAAATCAATATGAGCCACAAGATCATGTTCGAATCTCCAAATATAGGTATGTCAAGGCATGATCCAGTGGCTGAGAATAACTAAGAACATGGGTACATGGAAAAGTGGGTAAAGTGGACCTTGGCCTAGAAAAATAAGATGATTTGGTCTGATTCCCTTTTTGGTCATCTTGTCACCCTTTTTTTTGTAACGTTGGCACAAGTGTTTTGACACATCCAACCTGACATAGACATATTGAATATTACCTCTCGGGCCAAAAAGAAGGCTTGGCCTATCAAGGAGTTAATTATTCAATTGTTAATTCATCCCTCAAATTACTCAACGTCGCTTGATGAATTTTGTGATTTGTTTCACAGGTATTTGATGGTCATGGTGGTGTAGATGCTGCATCATTCACTAGAAAGAACATCCTTAAGTTTATTGTCGAGGACTCCCATTTCCCAACCGTGGTGAAAAGGGCCATTAGGAATGCTTTTGTAAAAGTTGATCATGCAATAGCAGATGCTAAATCTCTTGATAGGTCCTCTGGCACCACTGTTCTGACTGCTCTTATGTTGGGACGGTGAGGAACTGAACTTTTGATTGACGCTCTTGTAAATTATTGTATTCCTTTCGAACGACCTTCTTTGAATTGTTTATGCTGTCTATTTGTGCTTATAAGTTGATACATCATACTTCATAATTAGAATTCTCTTCCGGGTTTTCTTTGTAGCTGTTTAAAGATAAAGATGACCTAAGGCATAGTTGACAGCTTCCCTCGCCACCCTCAAATTGGGGGGGGGGGGGGGCGCGCTGGTGTGGTTTGTGGCGGGGTTCTGTCCCTTTAGATTCTCCTGTTCCTTTGTCTTTTGTTTTTGTGGATTTGGTAGCTTTATCACTGACCTCCTAATCTGGCTTCCAACGTAAGGTACTAGACCCACCTAAATGACTTATATGTCCATAGTGAAATTAAGCAACCTTGAAATTCCGCATTGGGGATTTACATTGGCGTTGGTTCAATTCGAGTTGAAATTTGTACATTTTACTCTGACAGAGTAGAGCTGCATTTATCTGCATCATATGCTCATGCTCAGGGCCACCTTTTTTCCTCATAAATGTATGACAAGGAACACATGGTCAAATGATGTATCCTTTCACTTCTTTCTATGTAAGGGCCGAGGGGGAGGGCTAGGGGTGTGGGGTGACCCCGCTGGGCCGGAAATATCTCTTATGATATCTGTCATTTTTATTGGTATTTCACATGTTTGACTCACATATTAGAAATCGTCCCAAAGACCCCCACCAAAATTACAAATTTTGCCCTTTTATCATTGCCAAACGTGACTCTAGGTATTTGACCTCATTGTCCAGAAACTCTGGCTCAGCCCAATTTCTATTCAGTTTTTTTGGTGCAATTATTTGTCTGAAATTATACCCTTGTCACAGGACGATGGTAATTGCAAACGCAGGTGATTCTCGAGCAGTTCTAGGCAAACGAGGCAGAGCGATCGAACTGTCCAAAGACCACAAGCCCAACTGCACATCTGAAAAGCTCCGGATTGAGAAACTAGGAGGAGTCATTTACGACGGATATCTCCATGGGCAATTATCGGTGGCACGTGCTCTTGGGGACTGGCACTTGAAAGGTCCAAAAGGGCCACTGTACCCATTGAGCTCTGAGCCCGAATTGGAGGAGGTTTTCTTGAACGAGGAAGACGAGTTCTTGATAATGGGCTGTGATGGGATTTGGGATGTGATGAGTAGCCAGTACGCGGTAACGATAGTCAGGAGGGAGCTTATGCTTCACAATGACCCAGAGAAGTGTTCAGAAGTGCTTGTTAGAGAAGCTCTCAAGCGCAACACATGCGATAACCTTACGGTGCTCGTGGTTTGCTTCTCCCCAGACCCACCCCCAACGATCGAAGTGCCTAAGATTCAAAAGAGGAGGAGCATATCAGCCGAAGGGTTGGATCTTCTGAAGGGAGTATTGAGTAATGTTTAAGAAAAAGACTAGTTCTATGGCTTGTACAGGCTACAGCAGTGTTTGGATCAAGGAATTGCGGAGGGATGTATAGGAATAGACTGAGTCAGAAAAACTCAGTTTGTTCGTTGATTTTCCAATTTTTGTAGTTCTCGTTGATGTAAGTGCCTTCAGAAATTATACAATGCGAACGCACCCTGAGGTGGCAATATGCTCGGGGGAGTTTTTCTGAGTTTCTGCAGTTGGTCATTGCTGATTCTTGAGGTGAAAACCCTGTACATCTTACATTACTGTATCATTTTGAATTTCGGAGCATTCATTATTTGTGAGCTCAACGGGGGCAGCCCGGCTGTACGGCTCTGGTACCGGTGCTCATCAAGTTGAGGTTTCAACTCCTCAACACGACTCTCGACTTACTGTTTTCCCTTCTTAGCAGTAGGCTCTTTTGACTGTTGTTCTTTAGGAATAATTCTATTTCTGATCTGTATCTTGAATCTAGGACTCTAGCAGCCAGGCTAAGAATGCCAATAAGTTGAGAGTAGGTATTTCCACCCAAATTTTCTCCTGATCAGTTGTCACGACATTCATACCAATCGATATGAACCACCCCTATTGGGATTTGCATATTGAGAAATCTAAACTGTGCATGCTACCAGTTTGTTTCATACTCGATAATATTATAGTTTTGCCTTTTTCTTAGTAATTCAGGGTGTCCCGTGTCCGACTAGCTTACACACAACTTGACTGATTTAGGGACCTATTTTCGTCTACTCTTTCTCTAGAGATGTCAGCGGAAACTATCACATGACGAGATGAAACCTCCCTCTCTATGTGAGAAATAAATACTATGTGTGGCTAACATATAGAAGGGACATGAACTCTTTTTTTTTTTTTTTTATGAAATGCCATTGTTGTCAACATGTTAAGGCTCAGCCACTAACATATCAACAAAACAGAGTGTTCAGATGAAACAAACTTCTCACAATCGCAGTTGTGGGTTATGCCCAGTCGTTACCTTCAAGGTCTCAGAAGTAGTCGAAATGCGCACAAGCTGGCCCGCACATTCAGTTATAAAAAAAAATTTGCAGTTGATGTGGGTTTGAGTTCACTTTTTATGGAGATGGAGTCACCCCAATGATATTTTGGGTTAGGGTTAGAATAGTACAAATTCATGGATACCGTATCATACCAAAGGTTTTTGGGCTTCTAGTGCTCAAGTAAACCCTCTAGTAGTGCTGCAAAACGGACCAAGTTGTTCGTAAGCAGTTTGAAGCTTGGCTCATTAAGGGCTGAGCTCGCTTGGTTCATGTAGTAAATAAGTCCAACTAAAACTATCCAAGCTCGAGTTAGCCACACCTTGCCTCGTGTAAATAAGTTCAAGTCGTTTAGTACTCAAACCAGACTCAAACCAAGTCTGGTTTGAGCTCGAAGTTTACCGCATTTTAAACGGGCCAGACTTGAACACCCCGAAGCTCGGCTTGACTTGACATTCGATCTTCACGATCTTCACAATTGTACCCCTGCCTCTAGGACTTATGTATTGAAATCTAAAAATTACAAGCAAAGTTGCTCATCTAGTTTTTTGTTTATGCTAAGTAAAAGGGTGGAGGAGATGGCAACTGAGCATAGCAACCCTCCTCTGGGAGTGACTATGGGGACTCCACATCTGTTGCGGGTCCGAAAGGAACTAAAGAGTCATAGCAACTACCGCCCCACCGAAAGGCTAGTAGACCACAGCCGGGCTTCGCAAGCTGACCAAGTTTGAAAAGGCATCATTAGCACGACTCAAACCCATCACCTCCTGACCACCCGAACCCTGTGCGAGTGAGCCATGAGCCACTAGCCTACCGCCCCCGTTGGTAAGTTACCCGTCTAGTTGGGTTGAGGTTTGAGAGCTCACTGCCCTTGGGCCAATTCCCTAGACACCAAAATGTTGGCCCATTACACTACGAGCCCAATCAAGCCCATTCCTCACTCCTCTCTCTCTCTCTCTCTCTTAAGGGTGGTACTAAAAACCGAAGAACCGAAAAAATCAACCAGAAATTGAACACTTAATAAATAAATAAATAAACCATGTTTTCCTTTCGTGCATAAATAGAAAATACACTTCTAAAACTACAAAGCAAATTTACTTGAATGGATCAATAAGAGGAAAGGGAGATGCTGCCAAGCACCCCATGCTTGATAGCGGTATCGAGCAGCTCATGGTCGCTCATTTTGGCACCGACTACTTAGATCAAATTCGAGTGCATTAAAATGTGGACCGTTCATTGCTAAAATTAAAATCTGAATAATTGACTGTCGAAATAAGAGGCCGAATGATTCGCTCAGCACCGCACCCAAATAGGATGCTTCGTGGCATCCCGGGTACCATTTACATCATATTATTGATTGCGTAGATATCGACACTGACAACAGGAGTTCTATTTTCCATTTTACAATAATGGCAGTTGGCTGACGCATATCAACTTCCTTGCCAAATTGATAACTCCACTTCACCTAATCCCGACCCAACCCCACGCGCACAATTGCCCAGGGGGCAAAACCGGGAAACCAAACTTTAAAAAAGACTGACCAAAACCAAATGAGTTCAAAAGGGTGAGAATAGTGGAGATGGACTTGTCATCGATGCCCACTCACGAAAAATAAACAACTCCCAATTTTCAATTCTCGTAAGGGTTCATTTTTCGTGGCAGAAACGCCGTTGCAAGACCCTTAATACCGGTCCATCCCTATAAGAAAAAGCTCAAAAACTCACGTCTACGATTGGATTGATGAGTTTCAACACCTGAACTGATTTTCTTGCAACTCTTATTGTTGTATTGGGTTTTCATTTTTGTTGTTTGGTCAAAATTGTATTTCTTGTAAATTTCCTTAAAATTAAAAAACAAAAAGGACAACCAAAAACAAATGAGCTGAAAAAGGAGAAAAAAGTGGAGCCGGTCTTGGTGTCGAAGGCCCCTCACCAAAAATAAACACCTCGTCCATTCTCTCTCTCTCTCTCTCTCTCCTCTTTCTCTCTCAATCTGCAATTCCACCTCTACATAAACATACACCCACATTTGTCTCTCTCTCCTCCCCTCTCTCTGAAAACTTATTAAACTACACTGGACAACGAATATTGCTGAATTGATTGCGAATTGACAGCCGGATCATTCGGGCTAGAGAGAGAGAGAGAGAGGAGAGAGAGGGATCATGTCGTGCTCGTCGTCGAGTGGCTCGTCGGAGGAGGACGAGGGAATCGATTCCTATCGCAAAGGAGGCTACCACGCGGTCAGAATCGGCGATTCTTTCAACGGCGGCCGTTACATCGCGCAGAGGAAGCTCGGCTGGGGCCAGTTCTCCACCGTCTGGCTCGCTTACGACGTCCAATCCTCCGTATGTGAAATTTAAAGTTTTTTTTTTTTTTTTCTGATTCCACTTCCTGTTTTGTAGTTAATCCTTTGCGTGGAATCTAGGTCTTTGGTTTGATCTGTTTTGGATAGTTTGGAAATTTTATTTTTTTCAGTATTTGTAATGATTGTATATTTATTTCGCTATCACCAGGGGACTTGTAGTTTGTGATTGGTAGATTCGTCAATAATTATTGAACGTTTCATACCATTTACTGCTGCTGCTTTTTCTTTTTTTCCCCCCAGTTTGGAGATTATTTATTGATAAGAATGAATTTTGTAACGGTACTTTATTGCCGTATTTGTCTTATGTTGTTGCTGTGTCGTCAATAGGTTTCCTTATTGAGATAGGTTACATGTTTGACTGGATCAATTTGACAATTTTTTTTCTTTTTTTGGGTTTAAATGGAGTGGAGTCACTCCCTCTGATCTGCTATTTTTGAATGCCCGTTGAGAGTAGAATTGGTGTATGCTCTAGGCTAATGTAAAAGTGCAACTTGCGGCGACTTAATCTATACAACTGTCAATATCTCGAAAGAACCAAAACATCAATCACCACAAAGTTTCAGGCAGTTTTCCATGGTTTTCAGCAGCTTGTGACATAAATTGTCATGGTGTGTGTTAGTTGATACGGTTGGACGTGTTGGAGACTAATTCAGAGAAATTGTTTTTGGATATTCAGTTATTGTTCTAGTGTTTCATTGTTGCCTGTTGGGAAATTAGTTAGTGGCTTGGCACGAATGCATTAGTAAACGGTGGAGTTTGAATTTTGTCAATTGTGTTTAATGTAGTAAGAAGATTATGTTTGGAAACAGAAAGAAATTGGATTATATTTCTATTCATACTTTAGAATCATTTAAATCTGTGTTTGGAAACTGACGGAGTCACTGACTATCTAAATTTGCATCGCCATAACTGAGGCGGCCACCGTTTTCACTATCCGCAATTATGGTTCTTCAACTATCTTTGAGACGGACACAAGTGAGGATTCTGCAACGCCTATGTTGTGCTATTTATTCTCTTCTTTTCTTTTTCTCACTCTTTATCTTTTATTGTTAGTTTTTTTTTTTTTGATAAGTTAAAAGCTAACAACAAAAGATAAAGAGTGAGAAAAAGAAACGAAGAAGTACCTTGAACAATTTTTAGCTTTTTGGTTGTTAGCTTTGTTAGATTACCGGATGTTAGATGTACCTTGAACAATTTTTGGGATATTATGACTTACATTGTTCGGGTTTTCTCCTTGTAGAGATATGTTGCTCTTAAGATCATGAAAAGTGCGCCACAATTTGCTCAAGCTGCCCTCCACGAAATTGAAGTTCTTTCTGCTATTGCTGATGGTGATCCCTCAAATAGTAAGTGTGTGGTAAGATTAGTTGATCACTTCAAGCACACTGGCCCAAACGGACAGCATTTGTGCATGGTCCTTGAGTTTCTTGGGGATAGCCTTCTCCGGCTGGTCAAATATAACCATTATAAAGGCCTCCAGTTGAACAAAGTAAGGGAGATATGCAAATGCATTTTGATTGGGTTGGATTTTCTGCACAGAGAACTTGGTATAATACACACCGACTTAAAACTTGAAAATATTCTTCTGATTTCCACAATTGATCCTGGGAAAGACCCGATTAAGTCTAGTCTCGTCCCAATTCTTGAAAGGCCAGAGGGAAATCCGAATGGCGGAGTCACTATGAGTATTATCGAAAAGAAGTTAAAGAGAAGGGCAAAGAGAGCAGTGGCGAGGATATCTGAAGGACGAGACTCTATGGTAGGGGTCAGAGAGAGTCCAAAATCGGAAAGATGCTTGGATGGAATTGATATGAAGTGTAAGGTTGTGGATTTTGGAAATGCGTGCTGGGATAGTAAGCAATTTGCTGAGGAAATTCAAACAAGACAGTACAGAGCTCCTGAAGTCATACTTCGCTCTGGGTACTCCTTCTCAGTAGATATGTGGTCATTTGCTTGCATTGCCTTCGAGCTTGCTACAGGAGAAATGATGTTTACTCCCAAGAGTGGACAAGGATTTACTGAGGATGAGGTATTATGTCTTTTTTGTCTCTTTAATTTTTTTTTTCCGTCTCTTTTCTGGTTCCAGTGTTCCATGCACGAGTATAGTGTTGTTGGTGTCAATACATTGGAATGTGCTTAGCCCAGTGCCCCTCCTGCATGATCAGCACATCCAGTTGACATCAATTTTTGACAAACGTGTTAATCTTATCTTTATAAACTTGAAAAGGTAATGGTTGAAGATCAATAGAATCCTTCATGTTGCACCTTGTGTTTCCGGTGATTGTACATTTTGTCATTAATTTCTACTTTTCAGTACATAGAATTCAATTGAACACCATAAAAGATACAAGTGGACATTCCCCCATAACCGATTCAAGCTCCAAAAAACAAGCAACACTACACCAGCCAACAAAAAACACGAACCCACCAAAGCCACCTAATAGAAACAGACCAAAGGGGCCAACTATTGTTTTCCTTAGTTGCAGATAGCCCATTGGATACTCAAGTCACACAGGCAGCACGATGTCGCATGGCTATGACAATTATGATAGATCTCCCTGCCTTGAAAACATTTTTCCCCTTGTAGTGTGAATCTACAGGGCCCAAGTCTATATTTCTGTCGGGCAACAATACCCGAAGTGGACTTGGCAGTTTCAATGTGTAATTAAAGCTCCCATGATTTCAATGCCCTATTTAGCACCTGGACTTTTGACAGTGTTTTGAATGTAATCATTGGTAATTATGCGGGGTTGACCATAATACCATATGTGTTGAACAATCATGTTTGTATGATGTGCTTGCTTCATTCCATTTTAATGGAGAAGTTTGTTGGGTTCTTGTAGGATCATCTTGCTCTAATGATGGAGCTACTCGGAAAGATGCCACGAAAGGTGAGTCACATCGTTCCTTCGCTTTATACCCTGAAGCTATATTTCGATCAAGGATTTGGGTCACAGAAAAAATGAACTGAAAATGTTGAAGGATCAAAGGAACGCTTGATCCTTCTAACTTTTCTAATAACTTTTCCTTCTCCCCTTACCCAAATCCCTTATCCAAATGCAGCCTATGAAACATCCTATGGTGACCACTTCCCTGTAATTTTTTGTTGACCACAGATAGCAATTGGTGGGGCCCTCTCCAAAGACTACTTCGACAGACACGGGGATCTGAAGAGGATCCGGAGGCTGAAATACTTGTCGCTTGATCGATTACTGATCAACAAATACAAATTTTCGGAGACCGATGCTGTCGAATTTGCGGCGTTTCTTTCTCCACTTCTGGATTTTGCTCCAGAGAAGAGACCAACTGCTCAGCAGTGTCTGCAGGACCCATGGATCAATTTCAGGAATCTGACATTAAACAAAGCAAAGAGCGAATCTAGTATTGAAAAAGTAGGTGTTGGGATGGGCAAACTTCAAATTAAGGTGGGCAAGTAAAGCACGGACACCTCTTGATGTTCCTCCCTCCGGCAATCTGTAAACAGCATTGGTTGTGATTTGTTTTTTGTGAATAAGATTTTGTTCGGTTGGACGAATTTTTGATAATATATATATGATTTTTTGATGAGAAATATGTAAAAATGGCGGGTCATTATAGTTGCGAGAAATGTCATCAATGCGAGAGTTTTTAACTTAGATTTTGGAAATTAGTTGATGAACAAAGTATGGATTCTGCGTTATTTGGGCAATCATGAAGGTTGTTTCAATTTGAGGGTCGTCTCGGCTCGAATTCAACCGAGCTCGAGGCTTGTGTGGTTAACGATTTATAAATACCTGTTTAGTAAAGGAGCTGGGCTCTGTTCGTTAAGGACTCGCTTCGTTTACAAACGAGCCGGGCTCAAACTCGACAGCCTAACCAAAATAGCTATTCTTTGGTTAGCCTATTGAAAATGCTCTAACTAGTGGGCAAGGCTGTTGTGCCATTGCAGTGGACTCTATTTGAGCCGAAAAGGCTAAAAGATTATTTGAACTCTCAATTTGTAGAGGTTGTGGTATAGCACAACCATACAGGCGATCACACACCGGAAGCTAATTATTGAAATTATTCAGATACATAAACAGTCTTGTTATTATCAGTCCACTGAGCGGACGATAAACACACCAGAAGATAAGAAAATACACTTTTTAATACATATTCACACACTTACTATTGTCAGCCTTGATTTTAGAATTTTCCTTCTCAAAATCACACTATCAGTTGTTATTCGAGGCAAACATGATTCACTCACTGGGTTAGCAATATTTGGTCGGCTTAACTTTTTACAAGACTATTTTTCGCATTGAGGACTATAACATGAACAATTCAAATTCCTTCTTGTAAAAAACGCCAAAAAAACTTGTATTTTTGGTATTTTTCTTGTTTAATATGATTTTTTTTTACTTGCAGTCTACATTTTAATAATTACTGGAGTAATTTCTCTCGTTGAGATTAATGGTTAGTGCCTTAGACCCCATTCGTTTTCGGGTTTTGGATCGTAATGAGGCCCCGTTTCAGAATATCTTATTAAAAAGTAAATACTTATTTCACATTTTTAAACTTAAAAATAATGTAAATAAAAAATAATTTTTTGATTTTTTTTGCACTGTATCAAACAAGATCCATATGGGTAGGAAATTATTTGCATAAATACATTATTTGAACTTGAAATTATCTTCTTAAAATATAAGTACTTTTTCGGGATTCAAGAACAGCCTCTTATTATTATGTTTCTATTCAATCATTACTCTCATTTTTATTTCTATATCTGTAATCATTACCTATATTTCTAATAATTACTTTGGTAGTGTTTGGTTGAGAGTTTAGTTTAGTTTTGGTAATGGATAGAGAGAGAAATAGAGTATTGATTGAAAATAGAGGTAATAATTAGAGAGAGATAGAGAGATGAGAAAGTAATAATTGAAAAAAATAAAATAATGATTGGAAAAAGAAGTAAGGTAATGATTAGAAACAAAATTAAAACTAAAACTAAGGGCTTGTTTGATAACCTAAATTCAGCACTTAATACTGAATCAATTAAGTAATAAGTGATTCAGTAGGTTTGATAACCACATTTTACATTGCTTAACAAATTAAGTACCACTTAAAATATAGGTTAAAAAGTTGAAAAAAATTAAGTAGCTTTGAGCTACTTAATTCTTGCTGAATTTTTGTATACTTACATTCAACCATCATATCACCACCACAACCACTCCCACCCACACCGCCACCACTCCACCACCACCACCACCACCACCACCTCCACTACCACCACTCCTCCTCTACCACCACTACCACCACCACTACCACCACGTCCACCTCCACCACCACCACCACCACCACCACCACCAGCTCCACTACCACCACTCATCCACCACATCACCACCACTCCACCACATCACCACCACCACCACCGCCGCCGCCACCACCTTCGCTACCAGCCTACCACCACTCCTCCACCACCACCACCTCCACTATCACCACTCCTCCTCCACCACATCACCACCACCAGCTCCACCACCGCTCCACCACCACCACCACTTCCTCCACTACCACCACCACCAACTCCACCACCACCACCGCTCCACCACTACCATCACCACCACCAGCTCCACTACTCCACCACCACCACCACCACCACTCCTACCACCACCTCCACCACCATCATCACAATCATCACCACCACCGCCACTCCACCACCACTACCATCACTACACCAACACCACCACTCCACCACCACCACTACCAGCACTACACCACCACTCCTACCACTTCCACCACTCCACCACCAATACCAAAAGTATATTGTGACCGTTAGAAATTAAGAGAGAATTGGAACAAAATTAATTCATCATTTTTTTAAATTCAGTACTTAATATATTTATCAAACAGCTTTTCAGCTTAAAAATTTCAGCATTCAGTTTTCAGTACTTAATTTTTCAGCTTTCAGCTTTCAGTTTTATCAAACAGCTCCTAAGTAGGAGTCCGAACAAAGCTATTTCTCTCTACACTCATTACCTACAAATCCAGATCCAAAATTCCAAAACCAACGGGGTCAAGTGTATAAAAAATTGTGAGTAATGCTATGTGTACCGACTGAGTGTGTAGGGAAAACGTACCGACCGGCCGCCCCGGGCCGTCTCCGGCCACCGGACGGCCGATCCGAGCCGTCCAAAAATTTTAAAAAAAAAAACCGAGGGGCCCTTGCTGGAATCAACGGCATCCGATGCGTGCATAGTGCTTGATCTAAACACCCATTTTTCGTGTATATATACACACATGTATATATACACGAAAAATGGGTGTTTAGATCAAGCACTATGCACGCATCGGATGCCGTTGATTCCCGCAAGGACCCCTCGGTTTTTTTTTTTAAAATTTTTAGATGGCTCGGATCGGCCGTCCGGTGGCCGGAGACGGCCCGGCGCGGCTGGTCGGTACGTTTTCCCTACACACGGTCGGTGCAATTATCATTTCCGAAAAATTGTGAAGTATGGGGCGGACCCATTCAAAAGGGCATAAGTTTTTTTTCTAGAAGGTTTTTGGTGATACCAATGAGAGAGCTGGCCTGAGACAGAATTTCCCCACTTTCCGGTGGGTAGATAACGCCACCTTCCAGAACATCTTATTAAAAAATAAATATTTATTTTATATTTTTAAATTTAAAAATAATGTAAATGTAAAATAAATTTTTTTTTTTTGTTTCGTATTAAAGATCTCAATGAAATCTATCAAACAAAATCCATATTGATAAAAAATTATTTGCGTAAGTATATAATTATTGAGCGTGAAATTGCCTTCTTAAAAAAAAGTATTTATTCCCCTTTTGGATCTGTCAATTAGTTAGGGAAATGATTTTGTCACTTCCTTCTTTTAACGCCACTATTTTACAAGTATATTTTTAACAGGGGCATGACGTTAATAAAAAAAAGGAAATGACAAAATCATCGGTGATTAGTTATAAGGACAGCAAAAAAACAACACGTGTAGAGCAAACAGGGAGGGAACACGGAACACTTTGTCCCGGCAACCAGACAGAAACAAAGAACCCCCCACTGACACATCCCCCCAGGGAACAGAAGAGAAGACCCTCCCATCCAATCGCCTCCGTCACACGGATCGCTCACGTGGCACCATAGATATTTTACTACTACAGGCAGTACTTTCGATCGAAATCCCGCCTAAACCCCGGACTTCAATTCTTTCACCATTCCACCTCTATAATACTCCCTTCCTTTCCTTTCCTATCCTTCCGCGTTCCGCCCTCCCCCAACACACACCCACGCACACCCACAACAAAGCAAATTACTCTCTCTCTCTCTCTCTAGAAAACCCTAGCTCTAAAGGTAACTCGCCGCCTCCCTCCGCCGACTCGGTCCGAGTCAGCACCGATTCGGAACGATTCTCACCGAGTTTGGTTTGGTTTGGTGTTGTTTGCAGGTAGCATCATGAAAGGAGGTAGATCGAAGGCGCAGGCGAAGAGCACCGATGCCAAGTGAGTTTTCTCGCGAGATTGCTTTTTCTTTTTCTTTTTTTAGTAAAACGTTCGATTGAGGTTGCGGAGTTTTAGATCTGAGATCTGGAACGGACGGCGGAGATTGTTTGGTTGATTGATTGTTGTTTTTTGTTTATGGTTTGTTGTTAGGCTGTCGGTGAAGAAAACGGCGAAACAGCCGGCGAAGAAGGGGAAAGAGGCCAAGGATCCGAATAAGCCCAAGAGGCCTGCCAGTGCCTTCTTCGTTTTCATGTACTCTCTCTCTGTGTGTGTGTGTGTGTGTGTGTGTGTGTATCGATCTCCGTATATGTGTGTGTGTTGCGCGCGCACGAGAGCGTTTAGCTCAAGCTTTAATCGGGATTTCGCTAGTGGATAATGAGATTTATGTCATTTGGGATAAGTTTAGGAGCGTGTAGGAGTGGTAAACGAGCTGAGCAGCTAGTTATTGAAGCTTGGTTTGAAAGTTTAACGAGAATTAGATAAGCTGATCACAAACAAGCTCTAATTGAGCCGATATTGAATAGCTTGTAGTATGTGTATATACACACACACACACACATCATTAGTTGAATGAGCTGGGTAGTAGTTTGCTGAAGTTTGGTTTGAAACTTTAATGAGCTTTAAAAAAATATGTTCAAGCTTGGTTTGTTTATGGAACAAATCGATATTGAATGAGGTTTTTATGAAGATGAGTTCAATTTTGAGTGGCTTGATTTGTTTATCTGCCTTAGGTGCGTGTAAGCTTGCCCGGAATTTTGTTTATGTTGTCATGATAATTTCTGTGATTTTTGTGTAGTGTCTTATGTGTGGTTAATTATGGAAATGTTGGACTTTTAGGGAGGATTTTAGGAAGCAGTTCAAAGAGAAGCACCCTAACAACAAATCTGTTGCCACAGTGAGTGTTTCTGGATCAGATCTGTGATGTTTTGGTTCGTTGAGTTTTGTTTTCAGCTTTATTTGGGAATACATTTGTTGTTATTGTAATATTAATTTACTAACAGGTCGGCAAAGCTGGAGGAGATAAATGGAAAATGATGTCAACAGCTGTAAGTTATTTGACTTGAAGAAAATGTTGTGGTTTCTTCTCTATTTCTATCTGTTTTAGTTTTTGATTATTTTTTGGTTTGGGACATCAGGAAAAAGCTCCCTATGTGGCAAAGGCAGAGAAAAGGAAAACTGAATACAACAAAATCATTGAAGCTTATAATAAGAAACAGGTAATATTTCTTGCAATTTAGTTTATAACCAAAAAATATATATATCTTATCTGGGTTGGCTTGTTTAGGATTGAGGTGTTTGACCTCAGTTTGTTTGCTAAACAATCATCTATAAACATTTTGAGCTGCTAGAAATGAGGCGAGTTTTCACAAATGAGCGTGGTTACAGCTAACTTAAGCCTGAGCTCAACTTGTTTACTTACAAACCAAGCCTTGAGCTCAACACGTTCACTTATGAGCCAAGCCTTGAGCTGCTCGTGAATAGCTTGGTTTGTTTGTAGTCCAAGATATCTGGAAGCTGTACTGATTTGATTTGATTTCTATCATAGGCTGAGGGACCAGCTGAAGAAGAAGAATCTGACAAGTCTGTGGTGAACGATGAGGATGAGGATGATGATGAGAGTGGAGAGGTAGTTTGATACATTTTGAATCAATTATTGCTTGAGTTATTGTGTTGTTGGTTTGCTGCATTAACTGTTTGAATGACTTCATTAATTGCTTGATCAACAAATGGTGACAGAGAGATTCTATTTCTTGTTGCTTTGTGCAGGATGAAGATGATGACGAGTAGGTGGAATGTAGTAGGGGCGGAGTTTGAGGTGAAAGATTGGGGCAAACTAGTGTATGAATTTCTAGAATACTATGACTTTTGAATTTGCCTCAAGTCTAACTTGATAAGTGGTTGTTTCATTTTCATTCGGTAGGTGAAAAAGAAGGTAGTTTCAGGGTCCCTTGAAGGCATATCGCAGATATGGCTATGTATTAGTTTCAGGGACCCTTGAAGCTGTCAATCACGCCTGGCTATGTACTTGATGTTTTTTAATGTTCAATGGTAAATCTAGGATTTCTATATTGTTGATTCATGGTTTCTTCTACCATTCTATGTGGTCTCATGCTGCCATCGTTTTTTTGAATACTTTTTGGGTTACAAAAGAATATAGTTCAAGAAATCTTGAGATCAAATATAGTTTCATGGGAATGACATGATTGGGGACACTGTAACTTTTGATATAACAAAATTATTATGAATATAACCAAAATTCATTACAAGCATAACAGAATAATAACAAGGCATAACTTGTTTGTTATGCCTTGGTTGGGTTTAGTTATGTCTTGGATTTTTTGGATATTTTTTGGTTGTCTTATTTGGGTTTTGTTATGTTTGTGATGGATTTTAGTTATGTTCATAATGGTTAAGCTAAAAATTACGGTGTTTTCAGAATGGCCTAGGACACCATAGCATTATCCTTGTTTCACTATTGTTGGTGTATTTGTGAGGTACAAAAGTGTACTTGCTCGATCCCAATATATGTGTTGACTTTCATGTTATCTCCAACTTGAAAGTCACTTTGCTGGAATCGGTCTTTTTAAGTATTCCATGCTCAACACACTCGATGCTTGCTCACGTACTTGAGCATGGTTCATGATTTGCTAGGTGCTTCAGAAGATAACATTTCAAGCTTTAGCCAAATCTAAGACTATTGAGATTGCCTGCTTGGCCTTGGTTGCATATAGTTAACTTTACACCTCTCCATAGGACCTATAATTCTCACATTTAGCATTGACTTTTGTACGAGTATTGATTGATTTTGGAAGGCATCTTCTGTTTGTTTATTTTTTAATTGGCTTATAATGATTTCTTGTCTATCTTGCAAACAAAACAATTGATGAGAGTAAAAGGGGAGAGAGATTTATTGCTGTCCATTTAGTTGGTAAGGTTGCTAGCATGTCCTGACTGGGGATATGACCATGTTCCTTTATTGGTTTTGATGGTGATCTTATCACCCAACGGAGTTTTTGTCCATTACAAATTCTATGGTTATCGAGCACATAAACTCCCAGCTCGACTCCGTTGTCATGGTACACTCGTTTAACATAATTTGATTGTTGCGTACGCATTGGCTTCCTCTCATCGATGACTCCCAATTTGCCACCAACCACCCCCACAGGAACCTTAGGCTCTTAAGCTTTTCTCTGGTGACGCTACTAACTCAAATCTGTTTGATGAAGCTTGACTCGGATTTTCTAGCTCGTTTGACAAACAAGCTGTGCTCGAGCTAGTCAAGGTTTGACTCAAGTTGGCTTGGGAGCCAAGCTATGTACCACATGTTCATTCTTATGTGCCTTAATGATTAAACCCACGTGGCCATGAGCCGCGATCTTCTAGCTTAGGCTGTTTTTCCTGGACATTCACCATTTAACTGTTGAATACAAACCAAACAAAGCAGTATAACTAGATTGGTCAAAATTTCGAGAATTTACTTTTCACTACCAGAAGCTACAAAGCACAACCAAATTACTACGAAACAAAAACTAAGGAGAAAATTTCAAAAACCGAAAAACAATACTCAAATCAGACCGTCGGTTAACATCGGTCCTCTACCACGTCTTCTTCACATGCCTCCTCCTCCAATCTTCAGATTGATCAAAGAGTCGATACATAGCAAACATCAAATCACTACACAAAAATTGGACATAAAAACAGAGTCACATAATAAATCATTGCTTCGTATCCCCCCTCTACCATAACTGCAATTCCCCTTGAGAACAATGAGAAGAACAGTTGTTGAAGTTGAATGCGGCGGCCCCTTCACCGAACTCATTATCCACGAACTGCGTTGGATTTCCATACGACGTTCCCAATAGGGCTTCTGCCAGTGGTGAAACTTGGGAATAAATTAATTCATCCCTAGGAATAAACTTTTGGGTATAATCATTAGCATAGTTTCCAAAATTCTGATATGAATCTCCATCGAAGCTGACCGAAGCTTCACCGGAAGGCGTCCCAACCGGTTCCACCAGAAACCCATTCCCCAAGCCCAGAAGGGTTTCATCCATTGGAAAAGGTTGAAGATGATTATCGGCCACTGGAACAAACTGGTGATCCAAGACGCCATAGAAACTCGAGGGCTGCGCATTCAGTGGAAACCAAGAATACCCAGAAACCAATGGCTCAACTGATTGTTCCATAGGCCAGTAATTGAGGGGAAAATCAAGTCCATTCCCCTGTTCATCATTATTCAGCACATTCATAAACCCTACTCTGTTTTTCCCCTGTTCCTTATTCAGCAAGTTCAAAAACCCTACTCTGTTTTCCACTGCCTCCAATTTCAAATCCAAATCTCCCAACAAACTCCACAACTCCCCAACTGATAACCCACTAACCCAATCATCATCCCAACCCAATAAACCCACATTGGGATTAGTTTTCTCACCAGTGGGTCGAGCCGATTTCTTGCCGTGCTCTCTGTACTTCCCGATGATCGATTTAACATGGGTCGGGTTTTCCGGCCACGTTTCGACCTCTCCGTCTGGGCCTAGAATGACGGTGCAGGTGTCAATTCCGCAGAGGATCCCGAGCTCCATTGTTTTCTTCTTGATGCAGTCTTTTCGTTTCAGGTAAGTCAATCGTCGCGCTTTGGTGTTGTTTATCGGATTGAGGGGTCGGTTTTTTCGATGGGTTCCCAACTCCATGGCCGCCTTTACCATTGTGGTTTCTCTCGGGAAGTAAATTGCTACTATCTGCTGAGAACTCCAGTTGGTTTATGTGTATATATGAGGTGATGTACTAGGGGTAAGGGTTATATATAAATGGAGGGGGGAGAGAGAGAGAGAGAGAGAGAGATGCTGGAGAATGGAAACCGTTGGTTGCAAGAAACAGATCTTGTGGGAGATTTTGGGTGTGAGATTTGGACCAGCTGTAGAGGGAAATTTGACTTAGAGTCATCGCTCAACTCTTCAACCATTACGTTGTGAGCCACAATAGATACTTGATGAGATTAACATGTCAAGCTTTAGGAAATCTGTCTTCAAAAAAAAAAAGATTTAGGAAATCTAAAAAACAATCGAAATTGTCTACTTGGCCTTGGTTTCATAGTATTAGTAGTTAACTTTATAGCTCTCCATATGACCATAATTCTTGTATTTATTAGAATGACTTTTGTTCCAGGGGTACTATATTTTGAAGGGCATCTTCAGTTTGTCTGGGAAACGTTGTGTTTATTTCCTTTGAGCAAATTGTCTTGTCCACTGCTTATAGCTGGTTAGTGCTTACTCGCATTTCAGTTTGAGCATTCAATTAGTTGGGATTGCATTTCAGTTTGAACATTCACTTAGTGGGGATTGCATTTCAATTTGACCAACATTATGTGATTCAAATGAGACGTGTCAAAATGGAATTTACACTCCCCCAACCTCACTCCATTCAGTGGGAAGAATTGGGGAGGTATCGGGGTTGGAAATAGTTGGGTCCCCATTCACCATTGTAATTTTCACTAATTTTGTTCTCTTTATAGCGTTTTGACGAGTGATGAGAGTTTAAAAAATCAAAAACAAAGACATAAAATATAGGATTTAATTTATTATTTGTAGTTTACTACTATTATTATATCAAACACAAACAAAATCTCTAGAGATATACCGGTATGAAATGAACACCATCAATTACTATCACGAAACAATGGATGGATCCGACTGTTGATCCCACATGCGTCCTCTGAAATGAACACCATTATCAAATATTAATAAAGATAAACTAGGTTTGAGTAAGAATGAGCAAAACTAAAGTACTGGGCGTGTGAGAAGGCGTTTGTTGATTGGTTGATCGATGTTGCGGTGGTGGTAGTCGACTGGTCATTGTTAAGAGATGCTTTGAGTGGTAGAGATGGTCGTTGATATGCTGCGTTGTGGTGCCTGTAATTGGGGAAGACGGTGGTGGATGGTGGCGAGGGTTTAAAGAATAAAGAGAAGACTCTATTCAATAAATTTGAAGGCGGCGAAAAATGACATTGGTAAATTTTTTGTAGGCAAAATTATATCCCTTTCATTATTCTTTTTACTTCCCATTAAAAGTCTACTCATTTCTGGATAGAAAACCACTCGTTACTACTAAAATTACACTACAATGATAAGTTTTCTTCTCTTTATTCTTCGAATGATTGAGACCCCCTCTCCTCAGTGTTCTAAAACAAGGAATTAATCGCCGATTAATCATTAGTGGAGCCTATCCAACTAGGTCTGACTAACGATTAATCACCGATTATTAATTAATATGCCCCAATTAATTGCCGAATAATCGCTCAAAGGTGGCTGACCACCTGACTAGAGCCAAGCGACTTTTAGAACATTGCCTCCCCTCCATTTTGCTTGTTCTTCTTTTCCGCTACACTAGCTTAGCTAACAAGAAAAGAAAGAATGCAAAACCATGAAACCCAAAAGGAACAAAAGGCAGTATCATCAAGGAAGGAAAATGTTCTAAAACTCATTAACATTGTTAGGAAAGGAAGATAGAGTACCACAATACATTTCAATCCAGTATCATGAAGGAAGAACGAGGACAGCCGGTACTAGGACTAAAAACTAACCAGAGGTGGAACATTCCACCACGGCTACTTACCGCCGCGATTTTGACTCCGCGCGTCGAAATTCATCGGGCGTCGAAGGAAACAGCTCCACGTACCGCGAACCAATGCTCATCCTGTCCTTCCCCATTGCTTCCTTGGCTTCCTCAGCTGATGCAAACTCCACATACGCGTCTCCAGTAGTTTTCCCATCAGGACGGCGCCCAATGCGTATCTTATCATCTGTCACATTGAAATCTCCAAAGAACTCCGCAATGTCAGATTTCGTCACGGAAAAGGGCAGACCCCGCAACTTCAGTACCTCGGTGTACTCCATTTGGTCCTTTTCAAGGGACCTCTTTGATCGAGCCGGAGGAGGAGATCTTCCGCGGCGGCCATTATCATAATTTTCTCCATATTCCACCTCAGCTGCTACAGCATTGTAATAATCCTGCTTCATGCACCTGAAAACCTCCACATATCTCCTCCCCATGTTCTGTCTATCTCTCTGCAGAGCCAACTCAGTCTGCATTGGTGACGCAAAGACCACAAATGCTTCACCTGAGAACCTCCCATTCTTGCTCACTAATAACACATCAACAATATCTAAACCTGCAAAGAACTTGAAAATGTCGACGTCGCTGCAGTTGAATGGAAGTCCCCTCAGACGGGCCACCGGGAATGTGGAGGGCTGGAATCCTCTGCCATAGCCATAGGGCTCAAAGCTGCTTGAACTGCTCCTCACTGCGAAGTAGGGATTTGATTCCGTCATTCTTTGTCTCTTTGAGCCGACCTCATACCCGTCCGAAACCCCCCCGCTTCCCAACCTTCAATTATTCATACCCAAAAGAAAAGGAAATCCCCCACTCAACCTCGTTAATAAAACCAATCCCAATCCATGTTCCCTTTACTTCTAGTTACTGTATTAGTTTATTAAAGTTTTTTCTCATACGTTGTGAACCCTCTTACGATACTCATATACACCACAAAAAACCCAAAAGTACAGCAAAGTAGAGAGAAAAAACAGTAATTGGAGTCCCATGCTAGAAGTGGCTCACTAAGAAAAACTACTCGAGGAACCAATCAACAAACTGCAATAAATCGGGTTACTACTGATAAGCCAAAAGAGCTATATGAGCAAAGCTGTCCCAAAACATCCAGTGCCATGACTCATCGACATGATCAGGTAAGACTTGAAACCCAAGGTTCAAAACAAAACTTCAATGCAAGCATAAACTATCACCACTCAACAGAATAATGACAGCACAAAGGGTCACAGCTAGAATAGTACGAAGAATATGACAAGTACCCAGAATTTGAACAAAAATCACAAAGCAGATTGGAAAGTTAAGCTACTACTATTGAGAGTATAATGCATATTATTAATATCCAGAACCTTAAAAACTAGTTGTTCCTAAATTCCTAGAAAACACAACATCCACCAATCATTCATGTTAACCAAACATGAGACAATAAGCCGGAAAACCTCAGCCCCAGACAAAAATAACCACAAAACTGAGAAAGATTACATGTCAACCCTACGCCGTGCAAACTGGAAATAGTTTTCCACATATACTGGCAATACTTCCAACCAAACCTAAAGTTCTATTATGATTATTTATACCCACTGGACGGCAGTTTGAGAAACCAAAAACGTCAAAAACACAGTTCAAGGTACAGTACTGAAACACACAGGGCCTATTAACACGGCATGAGTAAAGGCTATTAAGTGGTTTCAGTTGATAACAAGCTCTAAATTAAAAAGAAAGTTCCTCCAGACAAAGGCGAAAGGAGACAACAAGTTCATGGAGCTAGCTAGCTCCTATTATCAATCATGGGGCTTGAATCAAATTGAAGACCATATCAGCAATCATAAAATAAGCGCAGAAGACATAATTTGCTTTATTACTACAATCCCTTGTTCTTGTCACTTCAAATTCCTTGGCTTATCACAAAACCCTAATCAATTCATCATAATTTCCGTACCCATATATGATTGGAGGACCAAATTTGAAATATAACCATGAAAAATCACTTTGCCTCTTTCTTGCATCGATTGTTGACTAGTTCGCAAATACACACAAATCATACCCAGCCCTAGTTGTAACTTGTAAGGTAAAGGAAGGTCGATGCGAGAAATAAGTACACCACAATAACAGATATAGATGTTCAGTACATACAAACACAATTAGATTAAAGAAAGGTCGAAGCAAATAAAGGAAATAAAAAGTGTTCTCAACTTACCCTCTCGATCCGTACATGGCTTCACAAGCTCGGGTCGTTCTCTGAAGCAGAGAGAGAGAGAGAGAGAGAGAGAGACGAAAACCCTAATTAAGGAGACCTAGGTAGGGTTCGAAGTTTCGGTCGTTCTTATTAGCGGAGAAGCGTATATATCTATCTCAAAGTCCCAACGTCTCTGATGGGCTCCAAGGGTAATATGGTCTTTAACCATTTTATATTACTTCGCTAGTAAGGATAAGCAACTAAACGAGTCAAGTAGGTAGTTGATCAAAATTGATTTAAAAATTTAACGAGTTTTAAAAATATGTTCGAGCTTAACTTGTTTATGAAGTGAGTCAATCTTAAATAAGCTTTAATAAAGCCAAATACGAGCCAATCTCAGGTAGCTTGAATTTTTTTATACATAATAAGTCAAACAAGCCGAGTAGTATCTTGTCCAAGCGTTGTTTGAAATATTAACGAGTTTCAAAAAAATGTTCAATCTTGGTTTATTTATATAACAAACCAACTTTGAACAAGTTTTTAACGAACGAACACGAGCTCTGACTCGAGTAGCTTGGTTCGTTTAGCAACCCAAATTATTACGGCCTTGTCCGTTCGAAGCTTGTGTTATGGAGTATAAACAAACCAAGCTTTAACATTATTTTTAATGTAAATTCTATACACCGGTGTAAATCCCTTAGTTTTCCACCACCACCAATTGTGAGTCCCGTCGTATGTATATTGTAGTAATCTGAAAAGTTTATATTGTATGACTCGTAGAGTAATAGGAGTATATATTTTCAAAAAAAAAAAAAATATATATATATATCGGACATAAATATGTATATAAAAAATCAAAGTTTAGTTTAAAAAATCGAAGATAAATAAGTTTAAAGTTAAACTATTCATAGCAATCTATTTTATAAATTAAAATTTACTTTTTGATATACTTATTCATATCAGATAAACATGATTTTTTTGCGTCAATATAATACTCTTCCGGCCCTATAAGATTTAACTCTTTTTTTTTAAACAAACCAACCTAAGCTTTTAAGTACTCATTCTGTCTGGATTTAATAGCTATTTTTTAGAGTTCGTGGCATTTTTCAATCTATTGTATCTTTCGATTTATAATGTTTTACGTGATTTTAAAAATATTGTATTATAAAATTAATCGAGACCTATCAAATAAGATTCATATTTAATATGAAATTCATTAAAGATTTAAAAATATAAACCATTTTTTAGCCGATTAAAATATAACTAGTATAATTAAATCCGGACGGAAAGTGAGTACTAAACTTGGACTAGTCATCAGAGTAGTTGTGATTCTTGTGTGAAAAAAAGTGTCTCGTGATCTCGCCGCAATGGACGACCCCACCGCCTTCTCCTACCCTCCGATCGACCCTACCACCTTCGACGTTATCATCATCGGCACCGGCCTCCCCGAATCCATCCTCGCCGCCGCCTCCTCCGCCGCCGGCAATACCGTCCTCCACCTCGACCCCAACCCCTTCTACGGCTCCCACTTCTCCTCCCTTCCCCTCTCCGACGTCCCCTCCTTCCTCCTCTCCCACTCCCACGCAGTTCCACTCCCCCTCGATGTTCTCACCACCCCCTCTCCGTCCGACGCCGTTTTAGTCCCCGTGGATCTCACCACCCGCCCCGTGTACTCGCACATCGAGATCTCCTCTCACTCTCACTCCACCGACCTTCTCGAACATTCCAGGAAGTTTAACCTGGATTTGGCCGGACCTAGGGTTTTGTTCTGCGCTGATTCAGCCGTTGATTTAATGCTGAAATCAGGGGCTAATCAGTACGTGGAGTTTAAAAACGTGGATGGGACCTATGTGTGCGGTGGCGACGGGAAGCTGTCGAGCGTGCCGGACTCGCGGTCGGCAGTGTTTAAGGACGCGAGCTTAGGGCTGATGGAGAAGAATCGGCTGGGGAGTTTTTTCAAGCTGGTTGAGGGGCATTTGAAAGGGACGGGGTCGGATGGGGGTAGGAGGATTTCGGAGGAGGATTTGGAGAGGCCGTTTGTCGAGTTCTTGGACAAAATCCGGTTGTCGACTGAGATAAAATCGTACAGATCGAATTGCCTTTGCTCTCTATCTGTTTTAGTGAGGGTTCTTTCTGTTTCTATGCGTTTTGAATTCCTAGAGCGGGTTCTTTCTGTTTCTATGCGTTTTGAATTGCTCCACTTGTGTTATGTTATTTGACTTAGGCAATTCGAAATAGTCACGGAGGATAATATACAATGTTTTACTGTTTATTAGGGTTATCAGTTAGAAATGCAGAAGAGTTTATGTTGGTAGATACAACTTTCGATTTGTTTTCTTACAGATAGTTTCATTTGTAGGTGCTAGGATTTGGGAAAATTCACACTGCTATCAAATGAAATTGAATTATATGTTCAAAATCACACAGAGTTGAGAAGAGACAATCACTTAGTCTCTTCAACTCATGTATGTATCAATTGCATTATATGTTTAGTATCACATAGAGTTGAGAAGGGAGAATCGTTTAGTCTGTTCAATTCATGTATGTATCGATTGCATTATATGCTTATTATCACACAGAGTTGAGAAAAAAGAATCATGTAGTCTCGTCTCTATTTTACTGGTTATTGCCTTTAATAAAAAAACAACAACATAATTTTAGGTTTTACCCCTTAACCATGACGTTTTCCTCCTGTCTTTGTCTCCTCCTCTCTTCTCAATTTACCTTTTGGAAACTACTTGGTGTCTTGTTTAGTCATTACTCGTTCCTTTATAGAGATATATGCATAAACTATTTAAAGGCTCAGTTTTAATGGAGGAAAATCTGTTATTCTCATTGGATTGCATGTTAACCATCTATCTTGTTTTGTTCTTCTTTTATCAGGTCCCATTCAGTACATTGATTGTTGAGTACTTTACATGAATTTTCTCCTTGTAGGATTATCATGTATGCAATAGCAATGGCAGATTACGACCAAGACAAGTTGGAAGGTTGTAGAAGTGTTCTGAAGACAAAAGATGGAATAAACCGTTTAGCACTATACCATTCATCTGTTGGCAGGTTGCTTGCCGTTATTTCTGTTTCACACCTAAACAGTTTTCCTGGACTATTGCTTATTTGTTCATTTACTTTTTCATTGTTCTTTGAACTGAATTCTGCAAATGTATGAACTATGAAGGCGGACCACTTAATGCCGAAGAAAAGATAGCCTATAGGAGAAACCCTTTGTCCTTTTATGATAGGCTGCTCAATGCTAAATCCTTGGCGTAAAGCACCTTAAGGACTAAGGAGGATGGGTATGGGATTGCAGCCCTACTAGTAATTAGCCGAGGCTAGTAAATGGCGGTTGGAAAAGGCTTATTATGCTGAACGGTAGCCCTTGAGCATCAATTTGCCAGATTTCAAGGCAGACTAACACTTCTATAGCTAACAGTATGGGAGTACGATGAAGGGGTGCAAAAGTGATCTAGTTTTAGACTTTTAAATGTCTAAAGGAGAAAGTTATGAATAATAACGAGGAGAAGAAAATTCCTCTTCATATCTCAAGTCCATATCACACCTAGGATTAGAAGTGCATCATTATTGTTGTAATAGAGGTTAAAAAGTTTTCACGAGTATCTAAAAGTCTAAAACATGGTTCTAATTGCATTGGGATATCATGGATCTTTGTAGGAGCTTTACAAAACTCCTCCTTACAGGATTTTGACTTCCTAATTGGAATATAAGACCTTATGATATCTGAATCTTATGTTAACCCATTTAAGACCTATAAATAAGAAGCCAACTAAATTGTTTGGATCACCCACGGACAACCTCTATAGCCCATGCTAGAAAATCTGAAGCTACAAAAATGTACCTCTTCTAAGATCATGGCTAAATCGTTTGGTTCTTCTAACATACAGAAGTATTGAGACAACAAATATTGATTGGTCAAGATTACTGTTTCTTTGAGCTTGTTATTTCTTCTCTTCTTATGAACTGTAACGACATAAGTGGAAGAAATTTGGGGTAAGTTGGGGAAGATGGCTGATTCTATTTTAGGCTTAGGGTCTCTACAGATGTAAAAGGGTCTAGAATGGTCCCAATAGACATGGCTTTCTAGCCTTTTAAAAGGATATTAGACATTGTAAATTGGTCATTCTGGCAGTGATTAAATTCATTAAAATGACAAGTAAATTGGTTGTTAATGCAGCAAGATGGTTCTTTGTGCTACATCTTTTTAGTGATTATTACCTGATCAGTTTACAAAACTGCTTCATAGGGAGGTTAAACTAACGTGGAAATAGCCATGTTTGTTTGATGAATCTCCTTTTGTTCTCGCTCTCTTTCTTCTACCCTTACAAAGTTCCGTTAGTTTTTTTGTCCTGTTATTCATTATGCTACTTAAACTTTGTCAGGTTTCATAATGCACTTGGTGCTTTGATTTACCCTATTTATGGTCAAGGGGAACTGTGTCAAGCCTTCTGCCGTCGTGCTGCAGTCAAAGGTTGTCTTTATGTAAGTTCTATTATGTCTTCAAGCTGCTTTTGCTAGAGTGTCTGTATATTCCTTTTGTGTCTTTTGCTTCATCATTCATGTGTAAATTAAGAATGGCTTGAAGGCTGAAGCCTTAAGTAGATCCATGAATTCTACAATTTACATACAAGTGTAGGACAAAGCATTTTTGAGAAATTAGTGCACCATATCATGTACATTTCTCACACCTGTAGTGTTTCTGTTCAAAAAACTTCTTTCCTCACTCTCTTGTATTTTTGGGAAATGAGTATAAGTGGAGTCTACTCACTGGGACTGCTCTATATTTGTGTAATGACACTTAAATGAGTATAAGTGGAGTCTACTCGCTGGGACTGCTCTATATTTGCTTAATGACAACTTCTTTACTCTTGCTAATTCTTCAAGCAGTGGGCAGAATCTTTCTTAGAGACCAACACTTACTATATTCTATTTTGTTATTTTTGTTACAACTGTATCTATGGCAATTGTATACTCATCTCTTCTTCGAGATTGTACTAGTCTTAGTTGTCATTTTCTATTACTGCATTGTGTTAATTTGTCTACTTGTGTCGGTCATATACTCTCATACTTTTCTACCCATATATGTGTGCCACTTATGAATCTGACGCATGATTGTACTAGCAATATATCAAATGCTCTATGCAGGGCACTACTAGTACACTTATTTACTTGGCTTTTATTGGGATTTCTGTCATTGTCTGAACGTTTTTTCAGTCTGGCCTTCATAGATATGAATTTCAGGTTCAAATGTTCTGTTCCTTGCCCGAGTTGTGATTTCATGTTTAAAGTTCTTGTCATGTAGGTCCTCCGGATGCAAGTGAAGGCTCTGCTTGTTGACAAGGTTTGAATATATGTATATTTCTGCTTTTTGTTGGTTTTCTGCAACAGGAGGTTACATAACTGGTACAGATGCTTATTAGGTAAAATGAGTGCCATCTTTGTGACATTTGCAAAATTTTCATAGGAAAGTGGGAGTTGCAAAGGTGCTAAGTTGGCTTCTGGTCAGGATTTATTCAGCAATGAGATGGTCCTAGGACCATCATTCATGACTCTTTCACCATTAGCTAATTCTTCGCCAGATTTTCTCCAAGCTAAATTTACGGACATTGGCCGAGGTGTCAGGGGGAAGGTGGCTAGGGGAATTTGTATCACAAACAGTTCCTTAAAGACCGATGTTTCAACTTGTCTGGTGGTATTTCCTCCTAAATGTGAGCTCAGTGCACCATACTATTTGTGTTTTTATCGTAGGAGTAAATATAATATATAATTGACTCCTCTCTCTCTCTCTAGCTCTGTACTCTGAGCAGGTCACATCAATCCGAGTTCTTCAGATAGGTAGCAGTTTAGCTGTTTGTCCCTCTGGGATGTAAGTTTATCTTTTTCTTTTCCATTTGATTTTTGTTGAGAATGCTTTTTTGTATTTATTTAGTTGGATTTCATAACTGAAAGTTCATATCTAATTTGATACCAATCTAGTTAGTTTAATCGTTGACATGAAATTGGTACCCAAAAGATTGAATGGTTGTGTTTAATGTTTATGGTAAATCAAAACCAGTCCATTGTGTATATGATTCAACGTGCCAACTAATCCTTCTTCTCTCTAAATTTTTCAATTCCGTGTCCAAAGGTTGAATGGGCTATTGCTTAGTATATCCTTTAAATTACACGAAAGTTTGCATGCTCTAAGTGGATGTATTTTTGACTTTATTCAGATTGCAGGAACACTTGATTTGAGGACATGCTTAAGCCCGCCATGGCTGAATGAGAATGGGAATATACAAGGATTATAGGATGTGCTTCTGCTTTTTGTACATAGCTTATCTTGTTTATGCCAAGAAAGCCCGAAGATAATGGACTACTTAATTGATATTTACCTGCAACGATATCACTTTTTGATGGTTCTTCAAAAATTTTGCTTACAAAAAATTCTAAAGCTAAGCTTTGTGTTTCAGATTTTCGCTTCGCTCAAAAAAGATTAGCTTACTGACATTTAAAATTAGTTAGTTCCCTCCACTCCTTGTCCTGTCCGAAAGGAAAAGGAAATAAAGGTCAATAAAACGTATGTGTACTGAGAAGAATATGGTGGTGAATGATTTTGGGAATTCCTTTTTGCATTTTGCTCTATATCATTCCACTCTATATAAAGGTCGATCAATATGCATGCATCCACCTTTTATGTGGAACCATCAAACAGTTGTTTTCATTGAAAGGATTTTTCTAGATTATAGTAATGTTTTAGTGTTTAGCTATGCAAAATGAAGAAAAAAGTAGCTCTTTGTTGCAATGATGGAGAATAGTGCCAAAAAACTCTTGATATGTCTCCTGCACATGTTATTTAACCTTATGATGTTCCAGCTTGCATTGATTGAAGTGATAGGTTTACTTGCTTGATGTCTAAGCCATTAAAAATATTTTCTTTAATCCTTAGTATTTTGGTTTCTTCATTTTTCTTGTTGGGTTCTAGTCTTCTAGATGCAGTAGGTTGCTAATAGCTGTTCCGTGGAAGCACTTCTAATTATTGACTTGCACTGTTAATTTTTGTGTTCAGGTTTGTTGTGTATCTGTCAACTTTATGTGACGATGATATTCAAGGGAAAAAATCACTGCATGCAGCAATGAATACTATTTTTTCAGTTCCTATTTCTGAAACCCCTGAAAATAGTTCTAACGACAAGAGTGAAGATACTGAAGTGAAGCCCACTTTGCTTTGGAGTGCTCTGTATATACAGGAAATGACTACGGTTTGTTTCTCATTCTTATCTTAAACAACAAAATCTCCTCCCCCTTTACTTCCTTGTATTTTCTACTTGGATTCTGCCTGTTCAAATGAATTTGTTAGCCTTTTTTTTTTGTCCTCCTTTCTTGGCATCGATCAAGTTTACTCTATTGTGGACAGGGTTGTATTTTCAGTTATAAGCATACTAGGCTATAGTTCTAGCACCCATACAAGCTTTAGATTTATTAGACTTAGCATCATGTGCTGAGGACCGTGGGTAATGAGGTAATGGATTTTATTCAGCAGTAGTATAAATGAGGAGGGAGTTGGATGAAGAGTGGATGTAGTATGTTTATGGTTTTCAGAAAGAAAAGAAAATGGATTAGAGATATATCCTGTTTATAAATTTGTCTTCTAATCAATGGTTCTCTGGATTGATTCTCCTCTAAACCCTAGGCTTTTGGCTTTTGAGACTGGGTGCTCTACATTCCATTCATCCGTTTCTTCTCAGTTTTGAGTATGGAGATGTTTAGCCAGTTCATGGTGAGATCTGAGATGGATTAAATGTTGGGGTACTTTGTGTGTAACGGTGAAGCTGTGTTTGATGCTGCCAAGAAGTTTTGGCCTTGATATAATTTGGGGTTATGAGTTGGTTCAAGTGATGTAGGACAGATTTAGAACCCTTAGCGTATTGCTGCCTACAACTGGAATCGTGGTGGTTTGGGTGGGAAATAAGAATATTGCTTGAATAAGTGCGCAAAGTAGAAGAAATGAGAGCATAGAAGAAGTCGAGAGAGACAGAGAGATAGAGGTGCTTCACCCTTGCAAGGGTTAGGCGATTTCTGCAAGGAAAGACCGCAACCCAAACCCCAATTACAAAGGCCTTAGCCTTGTAAAACTCAATTCATTAATCAACTATTCAACTCCATTCCAAATGAAAGATTACATCTTGATTTATAATCCATGGGAAAGACTCATCGAATTCCTAGAACTCTAAATGAAATGAACCTAATTACTGAATACATCCAAAAGATATGAGGATGAACCTAGATATATGCTTACATTGAACCTACTAGCATGTGTTTAATGCATCTAGATGAATAGTAAATGCAAACACTAAATACATGATGACCCTTTTAACTATCAATGAATATTAATGCAAACACTAAATACATGATGACCCTTTTAACTATCAATGAATATTAATGCAAACACTTAATTCATGATGACCCTTTAACTACCAAACTACCATAGATGACCCTTGAACTACCAACTATCAAGGACACTTATTTTTGGACCAAACAGCCTTCTCGATGCTTGTGCTATCCTTAGCCTTTGGTCTAGGCTTACAAAGCCTATGAAACTTGTCTAACCACTCCATGGCTATGTCATCACTCACCAATAAGTTAGTGCATGGATGGAGGTGGCATCCTTTTTAAGAATTGGGGCGTGGCCACTTAAGGTGGGCTCTTTTTCTGTCTTGGGGTTTCCATTGGGAATGCCATTCATAGCCCAGTCACTTTAGGCTTACTTTGGGTTGTATTCAGGTTTTTGAATTAGTGATGGAGCTTTTCTAGAATGGTTGGGAAGCAGTTTAAAGACCAATTAGTGATGGATAATAACATGTGATGGCAATGGTAATTCCAAGGAAATTTACTTTTGAAGGTTTTTGCACAAAGCATCAAATTCAGTTGTTTAATTGTTGCGTGATTATACTATGTTTAACTATTTATGGTTATGTTATTGGTAGGCCTTGTTGAACTAGGTGCGATTTTGAAAGTTCCCATTGTTGGTTGCAGGGTTCATTTGATTCTTTCCGTTTTACACCTATGCCTGATGGCAATCTTAACTACAATGATCTTCTAGATGCAATTAAGGAGGTATTTTTCTTGACTTCACCATAACTCTTCAACAGAACTTCTCTTATACTATGTTTGGTTCTCCATTTCTCTTAAATTCCATGAAATTTGTTATTTCAGTTCCGTTTTACTGGAGGTCATGTTAGGTCATATTAGAATCTTTACACATCGAGACCTTAGAAAATTTGTTAATCCCTTGTGGATGTACTTGTTAGTGTTTGATGCTTGTGATATCATGTGGCAGCTATTTCACAAGATGTTTCCCGAAGAAGAATTCTTCCCGGAAACCACCTTTTCTCAGCTAGATGATGCTGGCGAGCTTGCTCCGAGTGAGCTTGCTCCGAGTCCTAATGATGATTCACTGGACTCTTAACAGTCTTCTGACCTGGTCATGTCATCGCAAATTCAGTCCACCCACAACATCTGCTCGGGGTGCATGTTTTTCATACCTACTTCCAAGACTGCATCCATGTTTTCAGAACCAGAGGGGGATGGACCTTGCATTTTGTAATTGCAGTGTACAGTTGTGGCATTAATCTTATTCCGTGGATTATTATTTCTTGTATGAGATATTTGTCGACGACCAAATGCATATTAGACACGTTGCCAGAATGGTTCCAATGTCATCGATATCGTATATGTTGCTTGTGGGATTCTGTACCCATTTGAGTTTGCAGGATTGTATTTGGTTTAAAATTTAGGGCAAATTTCACTCAGACCCCCTGAGGTATCTGACAATGACAGAAAGTACCCCTCAGTTTTCAAAAATGACAGAAACCTCCCTTACTTTACAGTTTGGGTTTCATTCCGTTAGTTTCCGTTAGTTCCGTTAGTTAAATGGACGGAAAATGTACGGAAATGTACGGAAAATGAAATCTTCAATTTTATTTAGTTCTACACCTATCTTAGGGCTCTCATTAAAAGTCCTAGAGTTAAAAATTAATTATGATCATTTAGGATAAAATAATTAAAAAAATAAAATCTTCGCACCGATTCAAACGGATTAAAATTTGGAGCATTTAAAAATTTTGCTTTTCACTTAATTTTAGAGCTTTCAATGAAGAGCAAATACTTAAGTGCTTCAATTTTCAATCTATTTGAATCGGCGCAAAGATCTTATTTTTTTATTATTTTATCTTAAAGTGCAATAATTAATTTTTGGTTTTAAGATTTTCAATGAGAGCCCTAAGATAGCCGTAAAACTAAACGAAGAGGAGATACTTAAGTGCTCAAATTTTCAATCCGTTTGAATTGGTCCGAAAAGTGTATTTTTCTGATTATTTTATCCTAAAGAGTCATAATTAATTTTTCGCTTTAGGATTTTCAATGAGAGCTTTAAGAAAACCATAGAACCAAATGAAGAGCAGATACTTAAGTGCTCCAATTTTTAATCCGTTTGAATCGGCGCGAAGATTTTATTTTTTTAATTATTTTATCCTAAATGATCATAATTAATTTTTAACTTTAGGACTTTTAATGAGAGCCCTAAGATAGGTGTAGAACTAAATAAAATTGAAGATTTTATTTTCCGTACATTTCCGTACATTTTCCGTACATTTTCGTACATTTTCCGTCCATTTAACTAACGGAACTAACGGAAACTAACGGAATGAAACCCAAACTGTAAAGTAAGGGAGGTTTCTGTCATTTTTGAAAACTGAGGGGTACTTTCTGTCATTGTCAGATACCTCAGGGGGTCTGAGTGAAATTTGCCCTAAAATTTACTTTCTTTACCATGAACAGAGAGTCGATCAAAAAGGAAAAACCACGAAAAAATCTACTAGCTCTATGTTAGATTCAATTTGAATGCCTACCTTTTGGGGCTGATTTCATTGTTTTAGCCCTTTGATCCGAGATGGCCCACTAGTTTCCAGCCTACCATTTGGGCAAGTTTCATTGTTTCGGCCCTGAAATGTGCGGTATTGACATCTTCAAAAGGCTTTTTGTTGGGCGGTTGTGAGTCCAACAAAAGGTTGCTAACAATTTTATGAGCAAATTTTGGTTGACTGGTGTTTTATGTCTACGCTTGGAAAATTTTCCAGTGCCGGGTGGGTATGATGTGGTGTCCGCTCGGGGCATCCGAGCTGTCCATTGTGTTTTTTGACGGCTCGGATTTGAAGAGAAAAAGGAGAGAGAAAGTGTTGGGATGTGAGGAGAGCGTTTCAATCCAAACCGTCTAAAAGTGTATTGGACAGCTCGGATATGCTGAGTGGGTACCATAGGGGATATACCCACCCGGCACCGAAAAATTTCTCCTTTGCTTCCATACACCAATAACTAAACGAAAGTGCTATGTATAAAGAAATTTTATCCGAAAATCACTCGGAATGCACTATTTATGGCCGGTCATAAATTGTGCATTCTGAGTGATTTCTCATAAATAGTGCATTCTGAGTGATTTCCGGATAAAATTTCTTTCTTCCTAGCAGCCCTAATAACTAAATTGACTTTTGAAATGGAAAAAATGCATCTTAGGTAACTCGCGTGTTTGGATTTATGTATCTAACCTAATAATAAAAGAACATTGAAAGGGTTTGGACACTTTTTAATTTGGACCAATTTGCCCCTTGATTTTGCCCTATTTACCTATCTAACCTAATAATATAATATAATATAATGATTAATATTAATATTAATAGCTAAACATTAATTAAACCATCCACATCCGTGCTGCTGCGGCGGGTCCCACCAGACACTGCCTCGAGATTTCGGAACCACCACAACAATGTATAGACACCGTGCAACACTTATCCGAGTTTAGAATCGCGTTTGAGGTAGTTTTCCGGAAATCCGAAGCCTTAATAAATTATTGCGTAGATAAGAAGTTATGGTGGATTGTGGTATTGAAATTATATGTAGGTGAAAAATTACGCGATTAATAAATTTATCGGAATAATCATAGTTTATGTAGTAATTATATAATAATTAAATATGTAAGGATTTGGATTTAAAATGTAAATGAGGAGATATTTTCTTTTAGCAAAAAAAAAAAAAAAGGTTACTACTCATAAGCTAATCTCAAAATATATTTTTGGCCATATTAGTCTCATATCACCTCATTATAAAGATCTAATATTAAACATTTATTGTATTTTTAAAAAAAATAAAGTTAAGTAAATACTAAATTTAGTAATATGCACTTTCGAATAAAAATTAGTTTGGAAAATCTAGGAATAATAATATGGTAGTTAAAGATAATATTGTAAATAGAAAATTAGTGGAAATGTTTTATATAAATTCTAAATGTGAGAAGTAGACTTAATTTTAAGTGTAGGAATTAATTATTTGAATAAATATTTATTTTTTGATAATAAAGAAACATAATAAATGATTTTTAGAATACTGCATAAGTTGATATTATCAGTTTTGTAAATGAAATAGGAAAAATATTATCTTTTAAGATAATTATTTTATTCAATCCACCGTATGCTTACTTTGACTTATTCGTCAATTAATATTTAATAAATTAGAATATTAATATGTCAGATATTATATTTGTGACTTTTGTATGCTGTTGATTGTTACGTGGATTATTGTAATTTGAATTACTACGTAAATATAAAAATTGGACAATAGGTACCCTGGGGTATTCGTAGTCAAATTGAAACTGAATAGACGTTAATAAAGCAATTGTCACAAAAGTGATAAGTGATTGGAGATTGTGCGTTGTGTCATGGCTGGAAATTATTGGGAGAAAAAGATTATCGATAGAGGAGAATCGTAGAAACTATTAAATACAAGATAAATTCATAAAAGGCTACGTGTGACTGTTGAGATTATTGTACAATAATTTTGTGTTATTTTATTAAAATTGCAAATTGTGGTATATAAAGCACTTCCACGGGCACGAAATCTTCGTGCTTGCACGATGGAAAAAACCTAATATAAGATACCTACACAATGTTGTTTGGAATAACTCTTTTGGCATGTATGTCATCTCTAACCTCGGCTTAAAAAATGGGAACGTCAATTTTTTGTGGAGGCTTATGTGGCAATTTGGTATGTTAGAATTTGACATATGTACAATATTCACCCCAACCAATATGCCTAATCATTTATTTAAGGATAGTTATTAAGTTTTGGGGAGTTAAATAACCATCGAAAAAAATTGACATCGCATGTCAAATTTGACATGAGAGAAAAGATGTCAAATGACATATAAGAATTCGACACTTTAGTTGGACTTCCTTAACATACTAATTTTTTCACATGGTATGTCATGTCAAATTTGACATCTTAAATTGAAGGTGCTCGCTCACTTGATTTTGAAACCACCAAACTACAATAATAATAATCACCACCGTGATAATGTGCCCTTTCATCGTTATGACTTTTGGCTGGTAATATTACAAATTGATAGTAATAGTCACTTGATTATGCACAAATCTCTAAAGGTTATCTGATCCTTTCCCAAGAAACTAATAAGTAATAGCCATTTTCAATAATCGAATTGCATATGTTTTCAATATTTGCAGTACCGCGACATATTCTAGTCATCACAAATTTGCAAATTCTAATGCAAATACCAAAAAAAGAAGATGGAGAAATAAGGAAATTGGTTGTTATTGTAGCTCCGTTAGCTAAAGGAAATGAAATCAAGAAAGCGACTGTAAAACCTCTCTCTCTCTCTCTCTCTCTCTCTCTCTCTCTTCGCTGTGTACTTGTGTAGTGACACTGGAGACCCATGCAAAAGCCTCCTCTTAATCTTCATCAATTCAACTGCTCTCCTGCTTTCCTCTCTCTCCACCTAGAACCGTAATCATTTCAGCTTCTCTATGGCTTCATTGCAGGCCCATTCTCTCAAATCTTTAGTTGTCTTCAAAAACTACATGTACCCAGGTCAGCTAATTTAGCTATAGTTGATGCTATTTTTCTGGATCTTTGAATGATAACCTTCAAATCCTCATCTGGGTTTTCCTTGTAACTTGATTTAATGTTTGTTCTGTGAAGATTGAGTTAATGCTGAATTGGCTTTTGTTAAATTTGTTCTCCGTGCATTTCTGAGTTTGTTTTTTCGGTTTTGCTCTTCTGATATGTGACTGATAAATTAAAAAATTTTAGCTGGGTTTTCCTTATAACTTAATCTAGTGTTGCTATTTTCTTGGTCCTTTAATGATAAAACTGGAAATATTTATCTGGGTTGTCCTTATAACTTGACTTAATGTTGTTTTGTGGATTGAAGTAATTCTGAATTGGGCGTTGTTCTTTTCAATTTTTTCTCTCTTTGTGAAATTTTGTAGTTTTGGTTATTTTCTTTTTGCAGAATTGATCAGGGCAGTGCATGTGTACAAATTGGAGGATGGGGTAGCAAAGGAAGTGGAGAGAGAGTATTTATTTCACAGTGATAGCGATTATGAGGAAATCGGGACATACAAAGTTCTTACATTGGAGCAATTTCGGCCCTCAGCCCAGTTCGAAGGGCTTGTGAATGGTGTGTGGGTTTGCATTTATGTTTTCGATGCGGATCGTCACGGCACTCCGAATTTTGATGACATTCCAACCATACTCTCAGTTTACAGGTATCCAATTGCATTAGTCCCATTTTGCTATTAACTTTTTTTGACTGTTTACTCTCTCTCTTTTCTTTTTTTTTTGGTTTTTGTGATGATATCTTTCCTGTTTTGATGCTCAGTTAGCTTAGTAGAATTCCATTTCTGTCTGTGTGTAAGCGGGGGCGTGCGTGTGTGTGAGAGAGAGTGCGTGCATACCTTAACTTGATTTACTAAAGTAACGGCTGTTTAATAGTTTAGTTCATTATGCTAGTTTATTCGTGAGTTGGGGGATAGAGAAGCATCTTTTGTTCAATGTGGGCTGTCTGCAGTTTTATGGTTTGGTAGCTTTGCTTTTGTTTGTTTTGGTTTCATATGCTTGAGATGTTCCATCCTAGTTGGGAGCGTGATTCGTTGAAAATGGGAGTGAGGTTCCAGGGAAGATTCGTCACCCGATATGAGGATCCTTGAACTAAGATCCAAACATGCAATCATCCTTACCTTATCCCTTAACTTAGGTTCCTCGTGTTTGCTATTATTTCCAGAGCTAGCACTTGAACGTATGAATTCTACTACTTCTGGGAGTTCAACGTTGAAGCAACATCGTTGTTCTCTGATAGTTAAGGAATATTTTCTTTTGGGATCTTCTTACTTCGAAATTGATAAAGAGTTCAACGTTGAAGCAACATCGTTGTTCTCTCTGATAGTTAAGGAATATTTTCTTTTGGGATCTTCTTACTTCGAAATTGATAAAGGAAAAAAGAAATGACTTCAGAATGCGCATGGATTAGATTGTAATACTCATGCCTTCATTGATGAGAGAATCAGATCCAATATTTGCTCAAAACATATCAGATTTCTGCATGATTAGGTGAGCGGATGTACTCTTATATGAACTCTCACAAAAGTTGGGCTTATCCCTTTCTTCCCCTTTATTATTTTTAAATGGAAATAGGAGCTTAGTTTTTGTGGAAGTAAGCTCCACAGCGATATGTTTATTTATTTATTGAATCTTGATTTTGATGTTTACATTCCCTTGATTGCTGCTTGTCACATTCCCAATTTGACTCCTCTATTTCAAATTTCAGTAATCCTAAGCTGGCATCTATTCCAACATTGGCCAATGACCTTAAAATAATTGTCCAGATGAACCACGGAATAGAAAATGGAGTGAAAGTGCAAGTTCTACCCAAGGAAACAAGTTTTGGGAACACTGCTGCAGGGTTTCATGTAAGGAGTCAGTGCGTGTTCCCTCTGGATCTTAACTCGGCTCCCTATCCAGAATTAGAGAATGAAGGCAGTGATAAAGCGTCAGGTTAAACTACATAGCTTCCTACTTGTAATTATTGCAAGTGCGTACTTTCTTTAGTATTTGGAATCTTGGATAGTAAACCTCAAATGGGTTTATTTATACCATCGTAGCAAAAGATGGAATGTCTTGAATTTCAGATTGTAAAGGGCTAGATTATGAGATGTGTGATTGTATTCCCTTCTGACAGTAAGATGGCCCCAATAATTCGATATCCTAATGTTACAAATGTATTGGTGGCCAGATTTAAGTCCATGTTTGATACTAACTATAATAACCTAATTTGGTGTAATTTTTGTGGAAGTTTATGCTCAATGTTTATTCCACAAGAGCAGCAGGCTAGAAGAAAGCTGGAAACATTGTCCCTTAATGATTAACAGGCAAAGGTGAAGTTCAGAGACAATTAAATAGATCAAAAGTGAGCTAGATTGTCCGTTGGCACTCACTCTCCTGTGGAAATCTGATGGTGAGCACATGAACGTCTGGAAACTAGTCTTCTTTTTGGTCATAATTGAAGACAAGTTTCCAGACGTTCTTTTTAATCCATCTAGATAATATTTGAAGGTTAGATGACAAACATGGCAATATACTCGCACTGGAAAGTGAGTTCACCTTATTGTGTTCGTGTTTAAAAATCTGGAAATGTGGAAGCAAGTCTAATGCTTTGTTTGGTTGAGTATTATGCAATAAGTTGTCTGATGTTTATAATGTTTGTAGCAAATGGGTTATGTTGTTTGAGAGCTGATATAGGGAATCTTTGTAGATTTGCCAGCTTACTTAAACCAAGGAAAAAACAATCCATATTACCTCAGCGGCTACTCTCTATGATATTACTGTTTCTCCGGATGTTCTCGTCCTTATTGAATTATAGTTTTTATTTCTTTGCCAAAGGTTAGGTCTGTCTTCAATCCTCCCCCACCCACCCATACCCTCAATGACTGGGGACTACATGGGTTCTGTTGTTGTTGTTGTTAGGTTTTGTATGTATCTTTTTTTCTGTTGGATTTTTAGTAGTATGGTTAATCTTTTAGTATCTTACAGATATGGTGCTAGGTTGCAGGTTTTGGAGATAACAAGAAAAGGAGAGCCACAACAAAAGATATAGCAAGACTTGCTTTAACAGATCTTGCCAAATACTTTGATCTACCCATAGTGGAAGCTTCAAAAAACCTAAATGTTGGACTCACAGTGCTAAAAAAAAAGTGCAGAGAATTAGGTATTCCTCGTTGGCCACATAGAAAGATCAAATCCCTTGACAGTCTCATCCGTGATCTCCAGGTATTCCTATATTATTCACTTATTTATGATTAGATAGAGATTTCTATATATCGTGTACTATATTGAGATTCGAGACAGTTTTGGAAAAGAAGCAACATCACATAATCTGCACTTTTTTTCAGCCGGTGGTGCGCTTTAATTGTAAATCCATCTGAGTGAGTTTCTAAGTATAATCACTTGGTGGATTGATCGTTTAATGCTACATTTGCATGCAACCAGAGCAAGATTCCGTACATGAGTACCTGATTACATGGATACTATCATAACTATGAAAAAGACATCTGTAGGCAGAGGCAGAACAGCAACAGCAGGAGGATGAGGCTGCAGCCCTGGTGGTGGCAAAGCGGCAAAGAATGTTAGAAAACGAAAAAGAAAGCATAGAGAGGAAACCCTTCATGGAGATTCAGATGGAGACTAAGAAATTCAGGCAAGATATATTCAAGAAAAGGTACAGAGCTAGAGCTTGTGATAATGAAATCCGCACACTGCCCCTACTCTAAGGCGTGGACTAATAAGCACAGCAAGAGCATTGACTTGTATTTTGGAACGGTAAGAACACTGGGTTCTTCACATTGCTTCGCTTCTAATGTTGAATAGGGCCTTTGTTGTTGGTTTTGGTATTTTAGGCATGTTTGATTCCATCCATGGTTTCCATTCATATTGGGTTCTTTAGCTGAGTTTTCATCAACACTGGCTACTATAAGTCCTTTAAAGTTTTGACTCCATTTTTGTAAGCCTGGTAACAGGGTTAACCTTCCACGAATTTTTAAATGGATCAACTACCATATTTTGCGTACAACTTCATCATATCCGTCTCTTCACCAAGTCTCACTGTTTTAATATTTTGACTATTTCTGTTCTACAGGAGGTGACTTCAGAGTGTCACTTTGCATGCAGTGTTTTTAACATATTAATTCCTCTACAAAGTTGCGACATGCCATGTACCTCAATGATACCAACTAAATATTCCGAAGTCTCTATCGCATTTTACATCATTTTTGGACCATTTAGATTTGACTTCCATTGGTTCAGTTAGCTTCATCTTTGAAACCTGCTTTCCTAATTCCTATCATGTGAATTCATTCTGGAATGCTGTTTTATTTGTGCTGATGTGGTCCCTTTCTGTCCACTTGTTCTCACCAATAGAATGTGCCCCAGCACCAAGGTAAGGTCAGGTTCTGGTCAAATGGCTCTCCTCGTCATTGATGTTTTTTTTCTTTTGCCAGTCATCTTCCGTACTTCATAAGTTCCTTTTGACTCAGTTAATCTTAGGTTTAAACCAATGATAATCTGTTCTTCAAGCAATGTGCCTGCACTATACTATGTTAGCAGGACATATAATATGTCCTTCCACTTAAATATCCAAGGGGACCTTTTACTCTTTGACCTTTCATTTCCAAGTGGGTAAGTGCTAAGGCATGTAGTAGCTCTTGGATTTGAAGATATGAAGATGACTAATGATGAGTTGTAATAGTAGTTTATATGTTGATAATGGTATTCCCTTTTCTTTGTGGTCCAATCTTCAAGTTTGGTTCTTTGTGGTCCAATCTTCAAGTTAGGTTATTGTCCTTATTTTAGCAAAAAATTATCATGTACATAGAACTTTATTAATGTCCTCTTATGATTAAGCATTTACGCTAAATTGTGGACCTTAGGGCTGACCCTTGATAAATTGAAGAAAGGAAATGTGAAGCAATGACACTAACTTAGATATTGATATTATTGAGCTTATTGTAAATACATTTCAGTTCTCTTATATAAGATTTGCAGGTACTGTATGACGCAGTTGTTGGGAGCCGAGCAACTGGAGAACACTTATAAAGAAGTGAATCAATGTCCGGATCCCCAGCCGCAGAGGGTGTGTTATTCTGCATATTACTTGCGCATCTCTTTATCAGCATGTATGTGCTTATTTAACTGCTTGAAGTAGATGCTACAAGGTCTTTAAACCTCAGAAAGTTGCTATTGTAACTTTGTGCTCAAACTGATGCCTTCTCTATCTGAAAAGAATGATCTTTTGTTGTGCCTTTCTTTGCCCAGAATTCTTTACCGCTTCTTTTTGTCTCGATTAGTTTCAGTACCTGATTTTTTGGATCAGGGATTTGCGCTGGATTCATGGAGGAAGGGAGAATACAAAGGGAAAGGTAAAAAGATAATAGCGAAAGAGCTACATTAACTCTTTTGTTTCTCCATCATTTTCCTTTCCCTTGGTTATCCATGATTTGCGCACAACCCAAAGAGGGTTTAAGACTGTCGGTTGCAAGGGATCCAGTGTGGCATTTTAACGACACAGGCTTCTCGAGCCAATGCTCAGAAGAACGAGTTTTAAAAATGTGTTCAAGTTTAGGTTTCGAAAAATTCTACGACCACACACCTATAAATGCATGCACACTCGCGTTCATCAAGGGGCCCACACAGACTGCATCGTAGGCGTGTTTTGTGCGTGGCACTAGCATTGTTGTTAGGTTTACGGACATAACAACCCTCTATTTGTAGGCTGTTTGATTTAACGGCCTACGATTTTATTCCCATTAATGCATTCTCTGCGGTTGTTTTGGGTTGACCTTTCTTCTACCTCTTTCCCACACAAAACAGAGCTGTAATTGAATTGTCAATAGCTAATTTTCCTCGCATTTTCCTGCGATTTTCTGTTGAATTTCCTCCGGCCGTATGCTTGCCGAAAATGGAACTCCGAGGGAAAGAGGTTTCCTGGGACTTTTTGGAAGTGAGAAAGTAATACTGGCCATGTTCGTTTAGCACATTTGGGTATTTTAGTTTTGGTAGCGAGTGGAGAGAGAAATAGGATAATGATTGGAGAGATTTTGGAGAAGTAAAGAGAGAGAAATTAAAAGTAATATGTGAAGAAAGATTGAAGAAAAACAAAATTAAAAAAAACTAAATAAGCTAACCGAACATAACCACTATGTTTGAAGAAATAGTCAAAAGTGAGAGAGAGAGAGAGAGAGCCTGATGGGAATTGGTCGTGGAAACCGAGTAATGGTATTCAGTGTTCACACGTGCAACCCTGAAGTAAGTGCTACTACTAGTTTTTAGCCGCGGACTGGGGGTCCCTGCACCAGGGTGCACTACAAGAGTGCAGTGTATGGTCCGAGCTGGCGTTTTGGACTATCAACAGTTTAGATTTCATTCAGCGTACTTGAAACGAGCTTTTCTTAGGAGGGGGAAAAAACAAAAAAGAGTCGCTACCTCGCAATTTTACGTCAAGATATTAAAAATGCCGAAGTCAAATTAACAGCCAAAGAAAAGACATTTGGGTGAGGAATAGTCAATTTTTGTGATGCTCTGGGATGCAAATGAAAAGTAGATTACGGATGTGTGTGTATATATATTTATTTATTTTCATTCAATAAGAGATATGTCATGAATAGCAAGAGGATTGAGTCGATAAAATCCCTACGATTATCAACGCGTCTATTTGTGTCAAATTTATTTGAGGGGAACCAGCTCCATGTATATAATAATCCCTACACATTGCACAAATTAAATTAAATGAGATAAGTCGTGTCACACCAGTAAGGCAGTAACATTATAATTTAATATCAAATTTAAGATATAATGATAAAACTGAGGCTCGCAATATTTTATTAGCATGCATTCCACGTCAAACTCACCAAAATGATAAAAAAAAATAACGCAAAAATAAAATGATCAAAATTAACGCGAAATCATTATCATTACTATCCTCAACCAAATCTTTCCATCCAAACGGTTATTAATCAAATTCCAACTTCCTATTTTTCATTTCCAAATTTTGTATAAAAACAACCTTTTCTTTGAAGCTGCAAATATCGGAACTGGGGTTGTCTTCTTGATCAAGCACGAGATTAGGAGTTCGCTTCATTCTACCGGTTCTTAATTTCAAAACCTCCTAGATGCTACTAATTTCTCTTGGGTCAATCGATACATAATTTTATCCTGACCTTAAATACATCCTCTGCTAATAAACTGTAAAATTGATTATTAGAAACTAATCGATGTGCGAGATTAATCGGGTGCTCACGTAAGTTGGACTGGACAACATTGAGTCATCAAAACCCAAAAGTTGTCAGCTTAGGAAATTTATATAGTTTCACATAAGAACCATCGGCCAGGCCCCATGAGAATGGCCGGTGATTACAACACAAAGGAATACCCTGCAGACCGTCGTTGACTGGCTAACTTATGGGAGCTCTTTCAATAAAATGAGATTAAATTGTCAAATCACCCCAAGGTTTCTAAAAATTACAGATTGTCCCTCGCATTTGAAATATAACAAAATATCCCATGTCACATGACAAATTACTTCCTTATTATAATATCACATAACAAATTACTCCCTTATTATAATGAAGCCACTAGAAAATTTGATGGGATCTATCTACATCATCAAATTTTAATTACAATGGATCAGATTGTCTTTTAATAGCCTATGAAAGACTATTTTTCATGAGCTACCAAAATGATGGTGTGGTCTATTGTGACTAGAATCTGAGAATGTTAGACAAATCTTCGTCGGATTTTCTAGTGACTACGTCACGACAAGGGATAATTTGTTATCTAACATAGGATAATTTCTAATTTCTCAAACATGAGGGCGGGGACAATATATAATTTGGCTGCTGATTTTACTATTTCCTTTTTTGTTAAAGTCACTCTCATACAAGTATATTTTTGGTGCAAAATACACTTGCAGGGGAGTGATGTTAATAAAAATGAGAGAGTGACAAAATCATTTCCCTATAATTTTAGTAATTTGTCCATAAAATAACGGCTCCTATCCTCCAATTAACCGTGGGAAAAATTTGAAAGCTGTTTTCCGGTATGCAAAAATAGAAAGAGACAAGCAAGAAAAACAGTAAACCCATATCAGGGAGTAAGAACGGTTCATCCAAAGAATGATTGTAATTCAGACAAGATCCTCGTCCATAAATATCAAACCCCACCTCTCTCTCTCTCTCTCTCTCTCTCTCTTTCTGCACATAAAGACATGATGAAGAACATGTTGATAATGTTATTGCGAAAGTGGCATTAGGAAGAGGAATACAGAGATTAACATGGGCAATTGCTTTGGGTGGAAATCTACTGATCCGAGCACCAGTATTACCAACCCCATCACCACTCGACCTTCAACTCCAGGTGAGAAACCCACCAAAAAAATCTGCGTGTCTTTCAGAAAATTTGTTTTTTTGGTCAAACGGAATTTATATCTTTCAGATTTTTACTTGTTCTGGTCTTCTGCTTTTCAGTTCTTGTTTCTCTGGATAGGGAAAGAGATTTGGTTAGCTTTCAATTGCTTGATCAAGTTAGGTGGTGTTCCAACTAAAGAAAAAGAAGGTTTTGGAAAAAAGAATGTAATTTCAATGCCAAAAATTATGCGTTGACGCAAATAATTTTTCTATCAATATGGATCTTATTTGATAGATCTAATTGAAATCTTTTAAACGGTGCAAAAAAAAATTTTCATTTTCGTTATATTTAAGATTGAAATTGCCTTCTTTTTCCAAAAATTTTCTTTTTCTTTAGTTGGAACACCATCTTAATATTCTGCCTGTTCTACCAAAATAACCAATTGGGTTCTCACTATTTCTATGGTTTGACATCAAATGGGTAAATTTTAATGCTTTCCCTGAGTTCAATTTTTTTTTTTGACAACCGGATATTCGAGCCAGCTAGCGCGTACCTTGATTAATTCTAGGGCAAACCTCCAGTGGCCGGTTTGGAATGTTTGGCCTTTGTGGGATTCAAACTTGCGACGTCTTGGGGTAAGCCCTTTAGTTGATTTTGCATGCCCATTTGGCCTAACCCTTGGGGGTTTAGTTCAATTGAAACCCACAGTTGATATTGTTGCCATTCACTTGTTCTGGGTCTTCGGATCTTCATGTATATCTCTTCCTTAAGATTATTTCTCTTGTGACAAGACGTAGAAAAGTTAGTTCAATATTTCTTTTTCGCTCGAGGTAATCTTGTATTTCTCTTTTCTTCAAAAGTTTGTACGTAGTTTCTATCTAAGTCTATGATTATTCAGAATGCCAACTGTCCAGCTCTACAATTATTAAAAGGAATAAAAGAAGGGCTACTTTTCTTGCTGTTGTTCTTGCTGACAAATCAATATTCTCTTGCTGTTGTTCTTTTCTTATTTTCTTGACTGACCCGTGTTTAATAGAGCCTTGTAGTTCCTTATTTTATTAGGGACATCTAGTGGTTACACCAACGATGTTGGGTTTTCGGCGACGAGCAGCAGTGCCGGCCAAAGCCGGTTTTCGGCAGGCACGGGTGATGATCCAAACAATGGAGAAATTTTGGCCACAGCTAATCTGAAGGTGTATAGTTTTGCTGATTTGAAGACTGCAACGCAGAATTTCAAGTCAAATTCAGTGCTGGGCATTGGTGGTTTTGGGACCGTGTTCAAGGGATGGGTGGATGAGAAGACGCTTGAACCAACCAAATTTGGCACTGGAATGACTGTAGCCATCAAGAAATTGAACTCTGAAAGTGTGCAAGGGTTTCAGGAATGGCAGGTAACGTTATTCTTCTTTCTTTTCTTTTTTTGTGTTTCAATTCAAAGCCAGCTAGACACATGTTAGCATTTATTCCTCATAATCAAGATCAGTAGCAGAGTAATGACAAGCTGATAACAAATATGACACCAAAAGCAAGGTAGAAAGTCAGAGACATGCTTTTTAGTGTCCAAAGTTGGCTGTTCTTAGAAATGGGTTGATGGGCATAGTCCCTATCATTGATAAGGACAATTGACGTTTTGAATTGGTATTTTTCGCCTAGTTGTGTTTTTCTGAAATTTGTGAATCCGATGGGCAATAGCTTATAGAAGTTGTCACGGATTTCCTTTTTTCTTAGTTCATGTGCACTAGTTGTGTTTTTCTGAAATTTGTGAGGGGGGGGGGGGGGGGGGGGGGGTGGGTTCTAGAACGACATTTGGTAACATAATTGTTCCGGTTCTTTGGCTACAATTGTCTAGAATGTCATGGACCGACTCATTGTGGAATTTACAATATTATGGGATAGCTTAACATACCTAAGCTCAGGATGCTACGGATATCAGTGTGCGTAAGCACATGTGCTTATCAGCTTATGCATGTTGATGAAAATTTGCTTGGGTAAATGTCCCCTTGTTCACTTACTAATTTGGGATCTCTGCTTGATTAAATGTCTTAAGGAATTCATTTATTCCACCATTTTTTGCTTGGTATTACTCTTTATCTTGCTCCTTGATATTTGATGCAAATTTACAATATATAGGTGATAACAAATCAATGGACAGGAGTACAGATATGTGAAAACTGCAACTTACTTGACCTCTTCACCATTGTGTTTCAATTCATGGGAACATTCTTGCTCGGGTAGTGTAGGTAGCAGCACCCGTACCCTGAGGTTCACAACACGAAGAAGACAACACGAAATAAAATGGAAATTTTGAGGTTATGTTTCATTGGAAAAGATTGTAAAGCAATTCCCTTCTATTTCCATTGAAAGATAGAATTTCTTCTTAAACATTTGAATTTGATTCCTGCATTACCCTGCAGCTTTGTTACCAAACTTTATAATTGCCTTTTATTTTCCATTTGGCCGGTTATCTTTGGCTGTGATTTGCTGACCTCTTACTTTTTCGTAAACTTCGCTCTAAATGCGATTTTACAAGGTTCTTCACTGATACTAGGAATTGTAAATTATAGATTCGTACTTATGTTCTGTTTCAAGGGCACCAAGGAATAGACACTACCTTTGGTTCATTGCTCAGTTTCTACGACTGCAAGTTTCTGAAAGGGTGGCTTGCCGGTAAAACCATAGTCCAAAGCTCTGGTGGGGTTGGCCCAGATAATATATTTGTTGTACTCAAGGCATATTAAGGCAATATACTATGTTCTATGGTTAATGGACATGCTGGTACATCCATTGATATTTTCTACATTTACATTCTAAAGAAGTACTTCATTGTCTTGGAAGCGTTCGGAATATAACTGCATATGAAGTTGTCATAATGCATTTTCCAGTTAAGCAATCATGGAGTAGTTCAAGTTTGTAATCGATTTATGCAAATTCATTCAAGAAGTTGCTACATGTGCCAGAAATATCGAAAAAAGTAGGTTCTTATTTCTTTCACCTTGACATGACATGCAGTCAGAAGTGAATTTTTTGGGAAGACTTTCGCATCCTAACTTGGTTAAGCTATTGGGGTATTGTTGGGAGGAACAAGAGCTGTTACTTGTATACGAGTTTATGCAGAAGGGAAGCTTGGAAAACCACCTATTCAGACGTAAGAACTTTAGAGGAGGCAAAAGAGAAGAAAAATTCTTTCTACTCCGCAGTTATTGTGATTTATTAAATTGTTTTTGGGTGGTGCAGGGAATTCTTCCATGGAACCACTTTCTTGGGACTTGCGGATCAAAATAGCCGTTGCTGCAGCCCGGGGCCTTGCTTTCTTGCACTCTTCTGAGAAGCAAATTATTTACAGGGACTTCAAAGCCTCCAATATTCTGCTTGATGGGGTGAGATTTACATGGTCATGTAACCTTAGATAAAGTGAAGTTATGTTCTTACACTTCTGATAGATGTCAATCTCAGTAGATGTTGAACTAGAATGGGAAATGGTTTGTGAACAGTGGCATTGATGTTATTTTTGTTTTCTTAATCACCTTTGTTTCTAAAACCAATGATGGTGAGATCCCCATTTCATATTTTCAGATTACTAATAACATTTAAAGATACAAAGTGTACCAATATCGCGGTTAGGTGCACACTGAACACCTAAGAAGCACGTACACCTCTCCGGGCTTTTCGTATCTGTGTCTTACAAGTTTGGGACACAAACACACTTGGGCACGTATCGTATCCGAGAATTTCACTGTTTATTTTTGTGTGTGTTGGACAAGTTTTGGATACACAGCTGACAAGCACAAGACATGCACCTGATGTGCACGGGACATGCACCCGACGCACACGAGATGCACACCGGACACGTTTTGGGTAATAATGCAATTTTAAAACTTTAGACGGGTAAAACCGCAATATTTCAAATCTGAACAAGATTACACCGAGATTCAATAGTTTGAAACTAATACTCTCTATTTTTTGTTTCGTTTCTTCTTTTTTTTCCTCTGTTCTATTTCTATCAACCTCCTCGTCTTTCTCCTCTTCCTAACCCTATTTCTCGCTCCTTCATCTGCCTTCTCAATTTTGAGAACAGAACAACTTTTGAATATATGAATAAAGAAAACAAAATTTCATATGCATATACAAACATGAATGTTATTTATTGCTTAATACAACGTATACCCACCATATCCATGTCCTAGCTTTTGGAAGAATCACATGTCCGTGTCTTGTGTTCGTGTACGTCCTCCTTAGATTTTCCTTTTCATTATCTATTTTACTGAAAGATATTGTTGTTTGCTATTTGTTCTTTACAGAACTACAATGCAAAAATCTCTGATTTTGGCCTAGCAAAGCTAGGCCCTTCAGGTGAAAACTCACATGTGTCGACGCGGATTATGGGCACATACGGCTATGCTGCTCCAGAATATGTTGCGACAGGTGAATAATATTTCCAATCTATATTACATTGCAATTCAGATAATGTCAACCAATAAATGAATCCTTCTATTGTTTTGATAATTGAAGTACAATATCAATCTTAAAATGAGATTGTATGAAACAAAGATGCAGCCTGTTTAGTAAAATGAACTAGTTCGATTTTTTGTGGACAATTTTCGACAGGTCATTTATATGTAAAGAGCGATGTATACGGATTTGGTGTCGTGCTTCTGGAGATATTGACAGGTTTACGAGCACTTGATAACAAACGGCCCCCTGGGCAGCAAAATTTGATCGATTGGGCGAAGCCCCAACTCTCCAAAAGGAAGTTGAAACCAATTATGGATCCACGGATAGAAGGACAATATACTTCAAAAGCAGCATTACAAGCTGCTCATCTTACGCTCAAATGCCTTGAAGCCGAACCTAGAAACCGGCCCCATATGAGAGAGGTTCTTGAGGCCTTGGAACAGATAGACGCTATGAAGATTAAAACGAAAGTACCCGGAATCAACTCTACGGATTCTTCCTCTCATCGACATGGATACCAACCAAGTCATCATCGATATTAGCAAAAATCCAAGTGAGAGAGATAAGTTGATGAATTGGATCAACGAAGTGTATGATCACTATTCATATTTTTGGTATTTTTAATATAATTGTTTTCAGCGTTTTCTGGTTTTTTTGTTTTTTTTTTTTGACCGTTGCCATTTGGAATTATTACATTGTACGATTTTTTTGGATTAGGTTTCTGTGAAAAGAGTTGGAAATGTGAGTACTAGCTATTGTCTGGATTTGGGGAATTTAGGGAGTGTTTAGAATTTAAGAAAGAGAATGTAAACAAAATTTATAATTTCCATTCATTTCACTGTCTGAGTTCTTTGCAATTTTTTTGAAGGGAAACAAAAACTCCATCAGTGTAATATTGTTGATTCACTGCAAAATAGACGCGCAATTTTTGAATAAAAATAAATTATTTTCGTGCATAATTCTATACAAAAATGTTTTATTTTTGGGTTGAAAAGCTACACGTATTTTCGTAGTGGACCAATACTATGGGACGGAGGAAGCAGTAGAATGTTGCCTCTTTCTCCTGGGGCTCCCTAGCCCCTCTTTTCAACTGTTATTTTTTGAAGTTAACGGTTAATTCTATATATAAGTGCATATTATCCTTAAAATATTATTTCGTTCTAAAAAGATTGCTCCGTCCGCAAACTTATTAGAACTTATTAAAAAAAAAGATTTGTGTTTTAACCAAAAACAATTCAGAGCTTTTTCCGCAAAATAAACGAACGAATTGATATCTATACAATTTGCCGAGAATTTGTTTAATTTATTTTGATAATGGTGTATTAACTAAATTACACTACCAATGTTTTGAATCTTGTATGCGTGTACTTTATCGGTATTGGCCAAATCCACTATCCTATGCCTTTAATTTCGTTCTTGCTTAAATACAGGTTGGTACCGGTTAAAAACAGTCCACATTGGTCACTACCTAATAATACCGGACTTCATCTAAATTTATTTTCTTCTTCTACTACCGGTCAATATTGAATGGTAACGGCCAAATACCAAATAGTACCAAAAAATATCGGACGACTTTTTATTTCATTTATAATTAATAAATGAGTACATGGTTGATAGATAAAAACTAATACTGAAAGTATAAATCCGAAACGGTACCTAATATCTCACCATGCTCGTACATAACATGATCGATCCACTATCCAGTAGCGTCCAGAACCTTGACCGGCTGAACCATTTTTTTTAAGACGGAATTGTTTCGTCGTTGAGAAATCGCAACTACACCAAAATTCAATCCAAATCCAACAGAGCCCTGCTGCTCCGGCGACGATCGTTCTCCCCTCTCTCTCTCTTGTCATCTCTCTCTCCTTCAGGTCGTTGTTTCTGGGGATAATTGAGATACCTTAAACCTAATACTTTTAAAGGGGGCCGGAAGCGGTGCCTTTCTAGGCTTCTGCCCAGGGCCGGCCCTGCACTCTCCATTGTTCAATTATACTAGGGTTTCAAATATCGATTCGAAGAAGGAATTTGTATCATACAACAATCGTCGAGCGATCGAACAATACGCATGGGGAACATATTCGTGAAGAAACCCAAGGTGACCGAGGTTGACAAAGCAATCCTCTCTCTCAAGACCCAAAGACGTAAGCTTGCCGATTATCAGCGACAGGTAACGTTTTTTCTTTTCGCTTTTGGTGTTGGAATTTCTCAGTTTTTGCGTAAATTGATTGAAGATCTCAACTTGTTATGATTTGTGTTGGCCCCAAGTGCCCCTGTGGATTTGGTTGCACAATGCCAATCCTTGCGACCACTCTAAAACAGGCTTACAGGCTTGCGAGTACGACGTGGAATGCCATAAAAACTTGATTGCAATTAACAGCAATTGGTTTGAGGAGATATGGTGGAAAAGTGGTCCGACAATTTGAAAGAATTAACATGTGTATGGTTGCATCACATTAGGATTGGATAATTTAATTGATGGGCAGTTGCTATGTTAATGGATATTTTGAAATTATTTTTTTGTGGGGCAGAAAATCAAAGTTTATCTGAAGCTTGGCCTAAACTTCCTGAAAAAATAGCTTTTTATGATCACATCAGTGTCAATCCGGCAAAAAAGGGGGTTATTCACCCATCAAATCATCTGTACCAAAAATCCGGCGTACCCATGTTCCGGTGTGTTTTTAGCTGTTGGATCATATAAAAAGGGGGTGTAGACCACATAACTCCGTCTTTTAAGTTAAGATTGGATCTTTGCATTGGTAGAATAAACTTTAAGGGATAAAAATATTCCGACTTGATCTAATAGCTGGAAATGTAAGGGAATAGTGGTACATAAGAATATGGTACAGAGGACTTGAACTCGATTATTCAGGGCCGGTCCAATGGATAATGGGATAGAATAGCGGTTGATGGTTAGGACCGGCATAGTCAGTGATCTTGTTGCAGCCTATGATTTGATTTGACATGTTACTCACCCTGTCCTCTTCTTCTTTCAGCTCGATGCCGTCATTGAAGCTGAAAAGCAAGCTGCAAAGGACTTGCTTCGTGAAAAGAAGAAAGAAAGGGCCTTGTTAGCATTGAGGAAGAAGAAGGTGCAAGAAGAATTATTGAAACAAGTCGATGCCTGGCTCATTAATGTTGAGCAGCAAGTAAGCAATTTGTTTTATTTGTTCAAGCCTTTCCTTTCTTGATCTTCTCAGTTTTGTCTCGATATTAACTTGATGCTGGCTTTTTTTTTATACTTATTTGCATTTTGTAAATGCTAAGAAAAAAATTAATTTAGTTGGCAGATATTGAACTGGCAAGCAAGCAAAGGGCTGTGTTTGAGAGTTTGAAATCAGGTAATGAGGCAATGAAGAAAATCCAAAGCGAGATCAACTTGGACGATGTCCAGAAATTGATGGATGATACTGCCGAAGCAAAAGCATATCAAGATGTGAGCATTACTCTCCTTTATATTTTTCCGTTCTCTTTCATTCCATGGCATAGCTCCTTTATATTTTTCCGTTATCTTTCATTCCATGGCATAGTATGTTCCTGCTCAATTTGTGTTAAATTTCACAACTCTAATGTTTTAGATGCACCAAAAAGTGGACTAAGCTTTAGTAATCCAGCTCTAATGAGTGGCTTGTTGGGCAATAAACCAAGCACACCATAGCATGAAGAATAATCAAGAAACTATAACACGCTGTCACAGATTTAATTGGTTCAGCAAGAAGGCTCACATCAGGTTTCACTAGATTTCCAGATGATGAAGCTACAATGACAGCTATGATACAGCACCAATTTGTACTCGTAGGGACCATTTGTTAGTGGGAGATAGAGAATACTATCAACTCAAGTAGCGTATTCAAACCACTTTTATCCTATGGTTGCCACCAGATATAGAAGGTGGATATAATATCTCCTGGATAACTGGATTGTATATCTGCCAGTGTTCTGATATAGCAACACCCCTTCCCCCCATCCATGTTATCTGCCTTTATATCCGGCCTCATAATTACGAACCTCGACCCCCTAATCCGGTAAGGTAGAGCTACCCCTGCAATCCACAACCAAGTCACTGCATGGTTGGATGTGCGAATGATTGGGCTTTGAGCCCAGTACTAATGAGGCTTTGTGAACCCAACATGGCCAAGGTTAATTCATTCAAGGAGCATAGCACTTGGTAGAACTTTTTGTTTATTTAGTTGTTCTAAGGATTCTTTGTCTCCATTATTCTGGGTGGAAACTTTGCTAGAGAGTTTTTGTAGGTAACATTACTTTAGAAGTTTGTTTCTTTTATGGTTAGGTAAGTTGATGAGTGCATAAATGCTTTCTTATAAAGGCTGCCTAGTATCTGACATACTTTAAAATTTAAAGACATGACAAAAAGGAAGAAAGCAAGAGCAAACGTCCATAGCATATGAGATCTAGACAGATGGTTTACCGACACGTTAACAATCCAGTTCATGCCATTAGATGATGTTACAATCCAGTTCATGCCATTAGTTGGTCAGGTGTAATTGGTGTTTCTTATCTTTTATGCTTCCGTTGTGTATAAAGAACATCCATAGGAATAAATGACTTATGCTTCTACGTTAGGGTAATTATATATTGCCATCCTTCTTTCCTAGTCGCTTCTAGTGTTTCTGGTATGGTGATTTGTTTTGTCCTTTCTTTTCCTCAAGTTTTCACAGTTGCATTGTTTCTGTTATCTAACTTACTCCTCCTTTATGCATATACCTTGTATGGTTTTGCAGGAAATTAATGAAATTTTGGGCGAGAAACTATCTGCAGAAGATGAAGAGGAAATATTAGCAGAATTTGACAATCTTGAATCTCAGGTACGGTGCATATGCTATTCAAACAATTGGTTCGAACCTTCTAGGCTTATACTATATCAGTCACAAAACGAACAGCTGACTAGATACTAGATACGTGTATATATGGGGTTGTTCAGTTGAGTGGGCACAACCAATAATCAAACTATAAAGGGTGCTTCAATTTCTACTAAACTCAATAGATAGCTCTCGTTTCCGTGATCCTGCAACCCTTGTGAATGAGTAGTTGACATGTTAACATCTTTTTCTCTTAATACTGCTACTGGAAAGATGATCGTGTATGGGTCGTCTTGGTTTCTTCTTCTTCTTTCTCTTCTGCTGCTGCAGTTGTTATTTCGTAGTGTCATTATTCTGATTGATATCATAGCTGATGAATTAGCTGCTTCAGAAGTTAAAATTATAGGTTTTAGTCTATTAGTTAATTAATAAAATTATTGCTCATACCCCCAATGATTGGGGACTAGATGGGTTCCGTTATGTTGTTGTTGTTGTAGTCTATTAGTTAATTCCTTTCAATAAGTAAGGTATAATTCTTTGGACCTTAATCTCTTGTTTCCGTCAAACATGAGTGGTGCCCTTTTTTTTCTGCTGTAGATTTTCTCATCTAACAGAGTTGCCTCCAATTTATATTGCTAGATCACTCTTCAAGACATGCCTGAAGTTCCTGCTATGGCGCCATCTGTCGAGGAGGATGACGAAAAGTTGGACCTTCCTGATGTACCAACAAAAGCGCCAGTTGCTCCGGAGGTGGTGGTTGATGATGCTCAAGATGCTTCAGCTGGTGTATCCGCAAGAAAAAAAGGTCTCTCTCTCTCTCTCTCTCTGTGTTGAACTGACACTTAATATATATCTTCTCTTTTTCTCATTTTGCAACAGTTATGGAGGAACCTTTGCCTGCTTAAATGGGAAGAAAACATCTTGTCCTGATACTGCTTTCGATTGGATGCTGTCAAGATACAAACATTGTGACAGACAAATCCTGGAGGGCTCTTCGTGTGGCAGCCTGGATTTTCTCTTGTACTTTAGTCTGCATTTGCTTTGGACATAAATTATTTTTCTGTATGATATTCTACTCGCATTCTGCTGTTTTGTTGGACAAGAACCGTGTATAGTGTTTTCTAACAAAAATGTTGGACCCGTTTGGAATTCTTGGAATACCGAGGAATATGAATTGTTGTTTGATTTGCCTTAAGTTTATTGCGGTTCTCAATTGGGATGATGGATATTGGCTATGTGAGAGCAATGAGAATGGGAAACCTTTCATCAGTTTTTCTCGAAAACCTCTTAACAAAATGCTTTCGATGTCTACCGCAGACCTATTCAGCCTCTGGTTATATATCTGATCCAAATAGAAATTGCTCGCAGACCTGTTCCAAATAGAAATCGCTCACAGACAGAATACATAATTACATACGGTGAAAACGATTAATCATGGCGTTTTGCAAAGCAAAACTAGGCTCCTACTTCTTTCAACCATTCTATAGTTGTCTCATGAATGTATGGTGGATTCAAGTGCATCGAAAGGTTTGAAAAGACATCTTTTTATGCATGTGTACGGATGTATGTGTTCCTCGCATTGTTCATATGTGTTCCTTGGACAGTTGGACTGCTTGTGACGGTTAATGTGAAAGGGCCTAATAAAACGTACTAGTATATGTCTTTCAGAAATGATATATGTACCGACCAAGGGGGAGAGAAAACGTACCGACGGCCTCCGGCGGGCCGTCTCCGGCCACCGGACGGCCGATCCGAGCCGTCCAAAAATTCTAAAAAAAAAAACCGAGGGGGTCTACGCGAGAATCAACGGCATCCGAGGTGTGTAGGGTTCTTGATCCAAGCACCCATTTTTCGTGTATATATGTATATACATGTATATACACGAAAAAAGGGTGCTCGGATCGAGCAACCTACGCACCTCGGATACCGTTGATTCTCGCGTGGGGCCCCTCGGTTTTTTTTTTTAGAATTTTTGGACGGCTCGGATCGACCGTCCGGTGGCCGGAGAAGGCCCGCCGGCGGCCGTCGGTACGTTTTCTCTCCCCCCTTGGTCGGTACATATAGCACAACTCTATGTCTTTTCCCCATCATTTTTCATTTTTCCAAAGTTACTCTATCCATTTCTCAGTTTTCTACGTAATTTAAAAGAATGTTGGTGATCTTTACCGAAAGATAAATATTGAGCGAATCGGTGGCGGCTTCAGAATTTTGTGATAGGGTGTTCAGAAATTACCTTAACTTCACCGGCTGATTATTGATCACCGATGTGGGACTTTTTGGGTGGGATCTTACCATCTTCCCATATTATGATGCAATGTCCTTGTTGCATTGGCCTAGCAACCTTTCCCAGGATCATATTGTGGCACTTAATTATATACAGTACAATCAGTGTTCTCGTACCAGATTTTAGAGGTGGCTCCCACCATTGTGATGACCTGCTAACCCTTAATTTAACAAAGTAACTCAAAAAGTTAACATCAAATTATACAGTAACTAATCGGAATCACTTATAGTGGTTTTCCTATCAGTATCAGATATCCCGGATTTTAAACAAAATCCATACTACCACTCAGCTGTTAGATCGTGTTTTCAATGGTTCAGATTTTAATGAAATTTTTTCGAAAAAAAGTTAATTGTGACCGATCATAAATTTTCTACAGATTCAAACCATTAAAAACACAATTCAATGACCAAGAGGAGAGGTGCGGGTTTTGTTTAAAATCTGGGAGGACTGATAGGAAAACCACTAGAGAGAGAGAGAGGGTGAGAGAGTTTAATGCCTTATTCTCTTTAGTTTTTAAAAAGAATTTTTCTAAAAATTCCCTATAAATTTCTCTTACTACTAACATTCTATCTCTATCTGTCTTCACTTATTATTTCTATTATTTTTAAAAAAAATTTTAAAAATTAAACCAAACACAGCATAACTAACTTTAAACTTTCACAAGTTCCCGAGGTGGAACTTTTTGGGTGGGATCTCACACCACCGCCATGGCCCATACCCCATAGCCTCACCCACCTCCTTCAAGTCCCACAGTGCCTACTATTCTATGTATGGCTGCTCAAAAAATCCGGTGAACCGTGAAACCGGTCCTGACCGATCCGATCCGTACCTTTTGGATTTTGTCCGTGGATTAATGGTTCGGACACGGATTAAAAAATTAGAAAACCGTGACTCACGGTTCGGTCCACGGATTTTCATTACGAAACCGTGGATTAACCGAACCGGACCGTGAGATATTTATTTTATATAAATAATAAATATATATGTGTATTTATATAATTAATTGTTAGTAATGTTAAAACTTTTTTCTACTAATTTTAGTATTTTATCTTAATAATGGGATATAATGTAGACGTATAAAATATATGGGGTAAATCGTAATTTTTTTTTATATAAGTTACAGGTAATCCTAATTTAGTTTCACTAGTTCATTTCTTTTCCAGTTTTCCTAATTTCCAGTTCTTGTTCAAGTCGCCGCCGCACCATTCTTACTTCTTCGTCTCTTCCTCTTCCTCCTCCTCCTCTCTCTCTCTCCGTTTCTTCAAAGTAACAAGTACTTTATGGTGGCCGGTGTTAAACTTAAATCTGAATGTAACATTCTTTCCTTTTACTGTGGGATATAAGCTTGAACTTTAATTTTGCTAAAATTCGTGGACAAAACCGTAACCGATCCGCGAGTTACGGATTGGATTGGAACCGAACCGTAGGACTTTTGGTCCGGACACGAATTTCATTTTGTAAAAACCGTGACTAGTGGTTCGGTTCTCGAATTCCTAAGAATCCGAACCAAACCGCGAGCACCCCTAATTCTATGCACCTTTACGACCGGCCTATAAGAAAACAAAAGACCAGTCCACAATTCAGAGGTACACTACACACTACACACTACACACTACACACTACACGTGCGAAACGTAGGAGTACACACAAAAAAAAAAACTGGTCAGGAAAGACCAATTTGTTGCACGGATTCCTCTTCTCATTGATTGCCTCCTCGATCTTTGTGGTCTTCAGTGCTGGAGTATTTCCTTTTCTCTCCTTCCCACCCCACCTCTTATATTAAGAACCCGTCACTCCTTTGAATTTTTTTTTGGTCATTTTTATATATATCAGCAATATCTAGGAGTGTTAGCAGTTAGTATGTTAATACCACAAGAAGTTCAGAGACTATCCATAGCTCTGAACACCAATCGCGTCTGCCATGGAACTAAACTCACGCCTCCACTTAGGGGTAAGTAAGACAACCATTTTCACAAAAGCATGCTTTCTCAATTCTCACATTCCTTTGAATTGGGTAGTGTTGGGTTCTTAGTATTTTGTAGCTAATCATCAGCTTTGGCATTACTGGATATATTAACAGGTAAAAGATCCCTTCTTCTTCTTCTTTTTTAATTTCAACGCCTCTTTGTTAATTTTTTGTTTGCTAGGGAACATGGGTGTAGTGAATAATTTATCTTTGTCTGCATGATAAATCATTGATCTTGCCAAGTTGCTTGTATTGTTTGTTGTCCTTATGCAGTGATTATGAATGATGCATCTACCTCACTAGTCACTGGCATTACAAATTAAAATGTGGAAATCTGTTGCTTCTCATGCATCGTCCTTGCTGAATAATTATTTTGCCGTCTTGGGGCACTGCAATTCGTGTCGTGTCCCGATATTTTTATTCACCACTAAAATTTGGTGAAGTTTATACATTTGGTTCTGAGCCCAACAGATATGAGTGATGAATATGTTGGGATTAAAATGCGGAAGCATCCAAGAATCGAGATTCAAACACAACCACAATCGCAACCAATGGAAGTACGATGAAAAATAAAATAGAGAGAGACACGCAAGAATATATGTGGTTCGGCAAAACCTGTCTACTCCACGGAGAGAGGATCCCGTTCTTTTCACTATGAGAAATTTCCTTACAAGTATACTTGGATATGAAAAAACCCACACTCAACCCTTATACAATTACTCATACAAGAACACACTATTACCAAGTACTAGATTTGATCCTTGCACACACAAAACTTGCGGTAGAAAAACCCGTGTACCCGAGGAGCAGCCCCACACACAAACTGTTTTTCTTCCCCTCCTACGCTCTCTGTGTCTCACGAAAAAAACACTTCCTCATGCCATTATAAAGTGCACCCATGCATTAAAGACATAATGCATGATCCCAACAAGAACTTGGAAGGACACACGGCAACAAGGAATGAGCTAATACCAGCTCACTTTTTGGAAAAACCAAAGAATAATAAAGCAAAAATGATACTCACATAACAGAATATAGGTATTGAAGCATCGTGTGAAGCTGTAACAGTAATCCAAGACACCAAAAAATCTTTGGTTCTCAATAATGCATCTACCTCTCTGGTCTCTTTACAAATTATACAGGTGGAAATCTTGCTTTTCATGCTCTGTTGTCGCATTTATTTTACCTACAAAACAATGGAGATGTATAAAAGAGATGGATCTTGTTAACGTATGCCCCCAAGGCACATGATAGCAATACATTAAATTCACTATTTGATTCCACTTTTTTTGGGAAATCTAAGGGTAAGACTTGAGTAATAAATTCTGTTTTTAAAGAGGGTAACTGTTTGCGAAATGGACGGAAATGCCCAGCTTTAATGCTTGTAATGTTAGCCTGTTTTATAATGGAAGAGAACCAATCGTCAAACATAATTTCAACCCGTGTTCTTTAACGAAATTTACTTACCAAAAGAAAACAAAAACTTGGGCCATTGAAATTTTTTCCCTTTTTAATGTAAGAAATCTTCAGCAAATGCTTATGAAAAGAGAAAATAGCTTTAGTTGTTTGGTCTTATTTTTATCTAATTTTTTACACTAACCCATAAAAAAATATTCAAAAAACAAAAATAAATAAATAAATATGTTTTACCGTTTACCGCACTAGTTGATCGTTCCATTGAACTGTTTATTTCTTTTGTTGCTATTTCTTCATCATTTGAGTGAAAAATTACTTAAATCAGTTATCGATAAATGCTTAATCAACTACCTTTAATGTAAAATATATTTTTTCTAGAAACAATGCCACCCTCCCCCCATATACCTCCTCCCCTGTCAATGACGGACAACATCAAAACATAAATTAATAAAAATAAAAAATGAAAACGTAGACTACCCATACACTAATCTAATGCTAGAGAAAAGAAGTAAAGCAATTCAAGAAATGTAAAACAGCAAGAAAGGCGGAGGCCGTGGAGTGGAATGAAAATGAAGGGGAGATGAAGTAAAAGGATATTTGAGTCAAAATATAAGAAGAAAAAATTCCTTCATCCAATATGACAACTAGTATTACTATTTTCTATGTGAGTGGGGTTAGTTGAACTCATTTATTGAGTATTAGCATATGCCTTGGGGCATACATTAATAAAACCCAAAAGGGGTTATACTGTACAATTATTATAGAACGAGAATATGGACAGTAAACCTTTTTTTTTTTGACAACCGTTTTTTTTTTTTTAAATACCCAAAACCAACACAAAGCAAACATGAAGAAATTACACAATTTGTATAAAATAAATGTTGCTCTCACTCTATTTTTCTCCATCTCCTAAGGGCAAGTCACATAATTTGCGGAGCTAGGGCAAGAGCGCGAGCGCGAAAGCGTCTTTGAAATACTACATCCTAAACTATTAGTACAATTTACGATCTGCGAGAGTGAGAATTGAAAGTGCGAGGGCAGTGCAAGGATAGAGAGCTAGAGCATATGCTATTTTGAAAAATTAAGTTCAAAACTTAGTCTCTTTTTTTCTTTTTCTTTTTGGTAGTGAATGCGTGAAATAAGTCTCTTCTTTTTTCTTTTTTTTTTAAAAGTTTATGTTCACTTGCCAAGAAATTGGGGAAAAAAAAATTATTCTCGAGAATATTTTGATGACGGGAGGCAAAGGAAAAAGAAAAAGTATTTCCTTCCATGTATTAACTTCTCTCTCTCTCTCTCTCTCTCTCTCCTCTTCAAGTCCTACAGTACTTATGTGGCCGGCCTGTAACTACGTAGACAAGAACGTGCGAAACGTAGGAGTACACAAAAAACTGGTCCCTTAATGAATCAGGAAAAGCCAATTTGTTGCAGGATTGCTCTTCTCATTGATTGCAATTGCCTCCTTTTTAGGTTCTTCAATATTTCCTTTTCCATTTCTCTCCTTCCCATCCCACCTCCTATATATTACAGCAAGAACCAATCAACCAAACACTCCTTAACACACTCCTTTGAATTGGGTAGTGAGTGTTGGGTTCTTACTATTTCGTAGCTAATCATCAGCTTTGGCATTACTGGATATATTAACAGGTAAAGATCCCTTTTTTTTTCCCAACCCTTCTTTGTTAATTTTGGGTTTGCTAGGGAACATGGGTAGTGAATAATTTGTCTTTGTATGCATGATAATCATTGATCTTCCCCAGTTTGCTTGTATTGTTTGTTGTCCTTATCATGCAGTGATTATGAAAGTTTCTAACAGCATGCAAGCCATAAATGTGTAATCTTTCTGCCATAGTTAAGCATTTTAAATGGTAGCCTTTAAAAAGGCTATTCGTGTCCTTGTCAATTTGTGCAATTGATCAGAGGATACTGTAAATGGAAGCTTTACTAGTGTCTCTACTCAAATTTTGTGGGGTGGGTTCCCGACATTTTGTGGGCAAATTGGGAAGCTTTAGATGACCCACACTCATGTTTGATAAAATGCTCTACTGAACTTTTTTGGTCTATGTTTTGTCTTCTGTGAGTTGTATATCCAAGGGATTTTTGAATAAAGAAACAATGCATTGAGATCCCTGTTAATGTCTTACAGTATTTTTTTAAGTATTTATTTTTTATTTTACGAGACAGATTATTCTCTCACAATTCATCACCTTTAATTCAAAAAATAAGTACTCTTCTTCCGTCCCTTTTTAAATGTCTGCTATGAAAATCCGTACATTTTCAAACTCCCAAAATATATATTTCTATGTATTATTTTTTTCTAAGCACTTTAATTTAGTGTAAGAAAATTAAAAAAATAATATGTAGAGATATACTTAATGAGAATTTGAAAATGAACGAATTTTTGTAGGGAACATTTAAAGTGGGACGGATGGAGTATTTATTTTAGGAATTGAGGGATGATGCTGTGCAGTTGTGTGCGAAACATTGTGCTGCGCACCTACGAGCCGTCAAATGCACGATCTGAAGGCTTATATGTGTCCAGCACGGTACTGTGCACCTTACTGGACAGCACCGACCAGAAGTCCTTCTTTTAGTCAGTGGAACACACCCTAAATTTAACTAGAGCTAACCCAAAGGAGTTGGCCTAATGGCGGGACTTCGGGTTTTGCTTGGGTACCGATTTTTCTACTGGTACGGTACGACCGGTACCAGTTAAATACCTCGATTATTGTTCAAGATTTTGTGCTACTTCCATTACATATAATTATTATAAACCAAAAAAAATTTCCATACCTCCCAATTAATTAATCATAACATAAACTTCCATTAGACCATCCCGTTTGTTTAAGGGTTTTGAATTATAATCCTTATTTTATTTTTTAATCATTATTTTTATTTTTCTCTTTATTATCTCCACAATCATTACGTCTATTTTCAATCATTAATCTATTTTTTCCTACATTTATTATCTACAAATCCAAATCCAAAATTCCAAATCAGCTCAGATTTTTCTAATTCCTATATTTTGCACCATGAGAGTTTTGATTCACAAAAATCAAGGACTTTTGTTACAGTACTAAAAAAAAATCGAGGGCTGTGATTTGTTCTGCTATATAGCTATATAGACAGCTGTGAAAATATGGCAGCTGTGAAAGACTATTAGAAAAAATTATTTGGAGAACCAAGAGTGCGCTCTCTCTCTCTCTCTCTCTCTCTGAACGGCTGTACCCGAAAAAAAGGGGAAGAAGAAAAGGAAAGAGAGACGACGACAGGGTTGCCGGTCATCTTTCTTTTTTCTCTGGCGAATGGCGATTCCTCTCTTTTCGCTCCGATCAATCTTCTCTCACCGATAGTGTTTCATATGGTAGTGTTGCCGGAGAAACCAGAGTTGTCGGAGACCTCGAAGATACCGTCGGCGGTGATTTTTGAAGTTAATGACAGAATCAAGGGTACCAGCTTCCCTGCCGGAATTTCCCGAAATCTCCGGTACTCTTCGGTAAGCACCGGAGGAATTGGAACCGGAACGAAATTTGGGGTACAAGTTATCGGTTACTCACTGAAACGGTACATACCGGCCGGTACCGAACAGTATCAACAACCTACCTTGGTTTTAGGTTTGAAACCTCTCAGCCGCAAGTGGGTATCTAATACTCTAGTAATCAATTGTTCAAGGGCAGCATAAGTTTCTGTTGCCCAGAATGCATTTTGTTTTCTTTGTCTAAAGAATTGTGCTTATTTTCCTTATTAGGTGTCCTTTCTGTGAGAAATGATTGTAAGTATTGACCCAAAATTTTTCAAAAACCTTCACTAGTTGGGGGATTAAGCTCTACATTCTTGCCATTTGTTAGTTATTTTTCTTGAATATCTAATCGCTTTTCAGTTTTTGGTAAACCCCTTTTTGAGGTCGTGGAAGATTTTAGCTTTATACACGATGGTGAATTGAAATGTTCGATGTCCTTTTGTGCAGATAGTTTGAACCGCAGCGATTCGAGTTCCCCGTGGGACTAGAAATGGGGGAAGAAAGAATTGGTAGTACATTCAAGTTGTTTCACAGCTTGGGAAGCCTTGTGCAAAATCTTTTATTTCGTATTCTTTCTGTGGGTCCCATCCCCAGCCACATTGCCTTCATCATGGACGGAAACCGAAGGTACGCTAAGAAGAAAAACCTGGAAGAAGGGGATGGCCATAAAGCTGGATTTTCAGCACTAATGTCCGTGCTAAGGTACTGCTATGAACTGGGGGTGAAATACGCAACGGTGTATGCGTTCAGCATCGACAATTTCAAACGGAAGCCAGAAGAGGTTCAGAGTCTCATGGACCTAATGCAGGAGAAGATTGAAGGGTTGCTCAAGGAAGAGAGCATTGTGAATCAATATGGAATTAGGGTTTATTTCATAGGAAACTTGAACCTTTTGAATGAGCCTGTGAGGGTTGCTGCTGGAAACGTGATGAGAGCGACGGCCAAAAACACTAAGTGTGTGCTGTTAATCTGTGTGGCCTATACTTCTACCGATGAGATAGTGCATGCGGTCCAAGAATCATGCCTTGAGAAATGGGAGATAAAAGCATCAAATGGTGTGGAGATGGATAAAAAAGGTGAAATTGAAGCAGTGAATGGTGTGGAGTGCGAACAAAAGCTGGAGGGACATTGTGCAATACAGCTAGTAGATATTGAGAAACATATGTACATGTCTGTAGCACCTGATCCAGATATTCTGATCCGAAGTTCAGGAGAGACCCGTCTGAGCAATTTTCTTTTGTGGCAGAGTGAAAACACTCTCTTGTGTTGTCCAAGAGCGTTGTGGCCAGAGATTGGTTTGTGGCATTTGTTGTCGGCCGTATTGAGTTTTCAAAGGAACTACTCCTATTTTGAGAAGAAAAAGAAGCAGCTATGACACTTTGATATCTCAATGGTTTCTTGTGTTGATTTGGCTGCAGGTATTTTCCTGTGTTCAGAAAATCTCTAGCCACATTTGTAACAGCATGCACTCCCCTTTGTTTTATGTATTTTCCTGTGTTCAGAAAATTATCGATTCATATCACCTTGTACTAGTAGTGTCAGCAATAGAAAGCATGTATGCTCTTTATCATGAAAAAACTATCAATCTATGGAGGTGCTCGTTTTATAAGCATGTTATCTTTTATACACCAACTTCATCATATGAATCGGAAGCACACTTCAGTTGTCATGGGGCTATTTGATCCTCGTGTTGGAAGTGAATTACTTCCACGGGAATGCAGGAACCGAACTGTTCCTTTTTCCTTTTGGCTGTGGAGGGTGCTTCATTAGCATCCGATATTTGACTGTGGATTTGATTATTTCATCAACCTCTGTTATGGTAAATGCTAGTAAGACTGAAGATCGGTTTGAATACCGACGGATGTGGTAGCTTCTGATTGGAAGCTGCTTAAGTGGACCCGAAGCCCCCCAACAGCTTCCAATAGGTATCTGCCACGTATGTGTAGGCAGACTCTGCCTCTGAATTTAGTTTTTTGCTCTTGCTGTTATTTAGCTTGTTGGGAGCCGGGTGTTTGAATTTTGGGCTCTCTCACAATTGCAAGTTGAGTTCCTTGACCCTGTAGTCTTTTCATGGTTTCATTTGTGCTCAATACACATCAACCTTCCCCTCTCTCCACCGCAGCTTCCATTATAATGGCAAGGTACTAAATTGCCACCACTTGCACTGTGTTCACAAGAGAAGAACTGGGTTCATTATGGTGTCTGTCATGGGGGCATATCACTCGGTGAGGCCTGAGCAAAACAGAGCGAAACTCAATGGTGCCGATAGGTTGTTGTTAGGGATCCCATTGTTTACATCCCAAATTGAATGCTTCACACGCAAAGCGTATTTACAGTAGTCATTACGAGCATCTCCCGTGGTTTTGAAATTTGGGACATTAAAACTCGAATTTTGGCACGCTTGTAAAAAATGCTATGGTGTGGCTATTATGCTCCAGTATGGCAAATGTCGTTTCTTTTGTTTCAACAAAACTTGCTCTGAAAACAACCACCGAACAGATGAACTCATACCACCATTAATTTCAAAATTGTTGGGACAATAGAATGAACTTTCACCACCTCTGTTCTGTGGATGTGGCTTCCGAGCGAACATCTTCACCTTGTTCTTTGTATGCAACTTATTTTTTTTATAATCAGGTGTCCGGACTAGCTTACGGACACCTTGACTAATCCTAGGGACCATAAACCCACCATCCGCTAGCGGAGGATATGAAATTTGTGTTGGTAGAAACTAGGAAAACTGAGTCCATTGTAAACATGTAGAAGAGTGACATTCAATCAAAATAGTACAAAATAAAACAATAAAACGTGATTCGCACGTGGAACTGGGCATGTACAAAAGGATTCAACCTTATACAGGATTCCAGTTTCAGCACCCTAAGCAGCACTAATTAGATCACCAAAAAACCTTGTAGAGTTGACCAATAAATAAGTAAAAAGTTGCATGGAAACAAAAAAAAATAGGATTGAAGAATAAAGATAATCAGGAGTAGAATTGAAAGCATCGTAAAAGTCCCTTGATGACAGGAGAACCCTAAATCCAGAATTAACTGCGGGGTTTGTGCAGACGAGGCCGATTGCAGAAAACCCTGCCGTTGGCTCTGACATATGCAACTATACCCACACTCATGCTTGCCCACACCGTTGAAAAAAACACGTGGCGATAATCATATCGAACTGCACAAGGAAGAATATATAAGAGCAGATCAACGGTTTTAGTTCATTATCAGATACCAACCCCCCCAAAAAAAAAAAAAAAATTGCAATTATTCTGGGACTTTGGCAAAACAAAAAATGTATTCTAATAGCCAATGCAGTGCAGGACCACGAAGGGTACAATGCTATTACACAGAGGGCCGATGAGTTACTAAACAGAGTAATGGAAGACAATGTAGCAATTAGCTATTTCCAGAAATTACTGAAGCAGAAGACAAAGGGAAAAAAAATTCACCTTGGCTCAATGACATAATTGTGAGGAAGAATCCAGTTAGGACCAGTAACAAAGCCAGAGGAAAGGACTGCAGGAGGAAATTAAGAGAGATAATTAGTCCAATTGGAATATTTAACACTACCCGCCACTCCGCCTAATGCAACAAAGCCTTCCTTTCTTCAGTCTTGAACCAGCAGTGCGATTCAAGAGAACTAAATTTTGCTAAGATGAACAGATGCAGCAACTTTGGGTAGTTCCGCTAATCTTCATTATTCAATTTATAAGAAGATAAAGCTACCTGGTCAAATTTAATGAATAAAAGAAACAGTTGTTTGGATTGAACTTACAGCTACAGCCTCCAGGCCTCCTTTTTGGGATGTAGGGGTCACTTCCCGGCTAACAGAAACAATATAGTGCCCTTGCAGAAGATCAATTGCATCCTTCACATGAATACGCGAAGGGAGTTAAATTTCTCAGCAGTGAAATTGAAGAACTATGAAGAAAAAAAACCAAGATAAAATTGAATGACACAAGAAACTTATTCCTGGAAAGTTCAGTTGATTAAAAATGATAGCATTTTCAGACAAAAAGGTTGCAAATTTAATATCATAACAATGAGACGCCCCGTGCAAGGACCTCAATTCTCATTAGGAGACTGGTTGGCTTGTCTTCGTTCTTGCCCGTATTCTCGTCTTTTTTTACTCTTCCCACACCCCTTCCCAATGTATATTACGAATGTAGTCTTCAACAAATCATTGCAACCATAATTAGAAGGTCTGTTGCAAGCGTACTTGTATGAAGCAGGGCATAAAAATAAAATAAAAAAAAAGACGACTAAATCAGAACAGTACTTGCAGCCGTAGAACCAGAAGTTTGATTATTACTGTAATTTCATAAGCAGAGCTTTCAGATAACAAAAAATTTACAACATACTAAACTAGCACTACCGATAATACTGAGCTAGCATTAATTTTACAAAGATAAAACGTAAAAAGAATTTTTTATTTATAAAAAAAAGAAGAAGAAGAAGTGAGAGCGTGTATGAAAAAGTGAATGCATACCAACCTGTTTTGTTCCATCACAAAAGTTGTTCAAGTAATAGCGTGCAAGGGCATTATAGCCATCATTTAGAATCCCTTGGACTGTACGCCGGCCATATCTATGAGTACAAGAAATTTATGTACAGGTAAAGATACAACTTCCGACCAAATGTTTCTGGGGACACTTATAGACAGACACACGCATAAACTTAAAGGAAGATCAATGGGAAGTTACCTGACAAAATCTCCTTTCAAAGCAGGAGTACCAGAATACTGGATGCTTACGTCATCCCCATGGTTTGCCCATACTGGATATGCAAAAGAACATAAGTTTCAAGCAAAACAGTTCCATACCATTCTGAGAACCCAAACGGGTGTTCATAATGCAAAACTAAAGGAATGAAACTCATCTGACATAGGGAATTGATGATGATTATGGAAGTACTCACAAATCTTGAAGTTTTCATCAAAATTCGGATGTGAACTAATTGTTTCTTCAGCATCAAAAACACCAATCCTTCTAAGTTGGAATTCCATCATTTTTCGACCAATCATGCTCTGCAGCAATTGCTCATGTTACCAAATGGAACAAAATAACATGTAATCAAGGAGTACCAATAAAATCAAAACACTTATTCACTTGCTCCTTTTCAGAGGGAATATTCTTATTACAAACTTATAACCTAAGAGAACTCGCTCTCCTTTTCCTTCTCGATATCTCACATTATTGTGCTGATGCATCTAAAAGCATTAATCTTCACACACACTCAAAAATTATATTTAGAGGTCTATGAGGCACAGTGGGGTCTGGCGCCAGCCTACGACAGTTGAGGCTAGCTCCGTCCCAGCAAGGTAAAGGAATTGAATCCACAAAAGATAAGAGACGGGCTTCAATCCTATACCTCTGATTGGGATTATTTGGAGTCTCATGTCCTTGCAGTGTCCAAGTACAGGCATGTACTAAAGGAATTGTATCCACAAAACCTAAACCTCAGATTGGGTTTATTTGGAGTCTCATACGTCCTTGCAGTGTCCAAGTACAGGCATTTACACAGACACCCATCACAAAGCCAAGAGTAAGAGGAAAATTAACTGGTAAAGATGCCTGGGCATATAATGCCACAAAATAGCCATCTTCCATTGAGAAAAAGAGAGCAAGAAAAACAAGGAGAAGTGGAAACCATCGTACTGACGGAGATCAAAAAGTTTAATACTAAACCAGTGGTGAGTCCTCAGGTAAAACTCTTCACTCATTAGAAGACAAGGCAAAAGAAGAAATAAAATTCAGATGGCCTGGCTTGGCATTTCCACTCCAGCATTTTGAACAGTTTGTTAAGTTCAAAATACCACGCTTATATTTAAGATCCTTGCTTTTGCTTCATCCTGAAGTTCTTTCCATTAGGTAAGGTCCCCTAGGAGCAACAACTAACGGAAACCAGGTGAAAGGAAAATGATCATCTACGTCAGTTATGAAAAAGTTGGAGGAAGCATAAAGTGGAAGGCAGAAAAACAAGATACTAACAAAAGCCTAAGGTCCCAACCGACATTCAATCCCCTGAGAGAGAACCAATCTGCATGCAAAATTTCCTACTACATATTACAACACAACACACCGTAAACATTTTATCATGCTGATTGAAGTTATAATACCTGGGTAACATTTGTACGGTCTAAGCAATCAATACAGTTGGTCCTTACAACACCAAGTTGCTCCTCAACTTTCCCACCTTTTTCATTGAAAAGAAGGTACCTATAATTTGAAGCGAAGCAGCACATGCAAGTAAAAAAACATGAAAAGAAAATTTTCAACTAACAACACAGAAATTGTTCCAATGAATAATCAGATGAAATACTGAATTAGAGATGTTCATTGAGCTGTCTAAGAACTTAACGTATCTGAATATCAAATAAACACCTCAATCGACGATATCTAGGTATCAATCAAGAATTAGTAATAACTGCGAGGGGACTCTTCTAAAATATATCAGTCAGCCTAAAATGATCAGTGGAATTGTGCAAGTAGGTATGGGATCATGGTACCCGTTACAAATCTAGTTGCATGGTTTCACCCGATCTGAAACTCCTAAATAATGGCTGCGCCTTCCATACGGAAATGGTAGACATTAAGGATGAAAGTAGGGTCTAAGACAATTGTGGTTAAAACCCCAAGAAGAAACGTATACGAATAACATCCATCATTACTACTTGATCAAGAAACAAAATACAGCAAAATAAATCATCAAAAGGCCACGGACATCTTACTTTCAAGAGTCAAAACGAAAGATACAATTCTATGTTTAGACTTAAAATATGCTAATGTTTTTCAACCAAATGATCATCTCGGCAATCTTCTTCTCACTCTCACTTTTTCTATTCAAACTTGGTAAACTATAGCACCTCAAAAAATATTCATGTGAAAAATCTAACTCCGCTTATTGACAATGGGATAACTAAACTTGATTGCTCCAGCTTTGTACAAGAGCATATTATGTTCTACTAAGTGATTAGACCAAATGGTAACCAAGTAGCATTTATGTCTAGGATCAAATTCATGAGCGTGCATTTACCCGCGATGATCATATTTGAAGCGATGAAGAACCAAAACTGACACAATTTTCTCTACTTGAAAAGTAACCTGTTCACATTCATATCTTAAAAAAAAAAAAAAAGATTCAATTATCACTCTAAATTCATTACTCATGGCCACTGAGAAGAAACCATACCTATTTTTAACGATGAAATCCTCTATTTGATCATACAAGATAGAGAGGCGCCCAAAATGGACGTGCCCGCAAATACGATGAAAGTCAAAGTGCAAGTACCTGCAAAGACAAATAGGTACAGGAATTAAATGGAAGCACATAGCCAATTAAGTCCAACAGGAAAGTGGATTCTACCTCACATCGTCACTGGCAACATGCTGCACCGCACTTGCAAACTTTTCACTTAAGCGTCCCTCACCTCCATGCTGAGAAAGAAGTACGTTGTTTAGAGAACAAACAGATCAAGACTATAACACTGCAAAATCAAACACATGACATGCAGGACAAGCTTCACATGGTGTGCGCCCTTGTGTGGGTCCCTGAAGAGAATAGCCTTCAAGAGGTGGATTGTAGTGGCCCAAATCCATAAGCCAATACTTTCTAAGGCATTGGACCAAGACAGATGAGGGGAAATGAAGGTGCTCACCAAGCCCATGAATCTGTCCTACGTCCTTGGTAGTGAGAAAGTTAATGCATCAATATAAGCATGATCTTTAACCTTTATAGTACCAAGAGTAATAAGTTTAAAAAGTGTGGTGTGCCCTACCGGACCATATTGTGTTATTCAGGGCCTGATCTTAAATAGACAGCCAAAATCTTAAGCCTATGAATGGGTCCTACAATAACTATCAAGTTCTCGCATGCGTTATGAGGACAAAAGAGTCAACAGATCAGATAGCATTTTCTACTAAATTCAACTAGTACTTTTTCTAAATCTTCCTTTAATAATTTTGTGATTACCAAAACCATATATCTCAGCAGTATTTCTAATGCCTTCAAAAAAAAATCATTTCCATAACTACATACAAAATAGACCTGTGATATATTTGAATCTACAAGGAAAATAGAGGTCAGTTGTTTTGATAATTCTTGACAAACTTGTGGACATACAAAATAACTGTCTATATGATCACAGATCCTAACGATTGTGAGATGTGTACATACACGCAAAATTCATTGATCAGCTGTAAGCATGTGTGAGAATGCATCTATGGATATGGGACTATATAATTATACTAAATTAGTGTACACAGTAAAATTATTCTGCAAAAATTAGAACATGAAACCAGTGTCTACCTTGTTAACAAGATCAATGGCTAAGACATTTCCATACTTTTTTCTCAAATCCAAAAAGTGCCGTTCAAGTACTCGAGGCTGCAAAAAGTTTAGCAAAGAAACACTCAGTTCGGATGCTAATGACTTAAGGGAGGGGGAGGAATCAGAATAAAAACATGCTATTTCAGAGAGAAGAAAAATAGGAAACTTACTGCCTCCTCATTTCTCATGATCTCAAATTTAGGCTTATATGTCAAATCAACAATTTGCTCCCAGAGTATGGGTATTGACCCTCGAACCTGCAAAAGACAACCTAAGAAATAAACCGCATGTAATTGCTGTAATAAAACCAATATGTGGCAAGTTGTACAATGTTTTCTGAAAATAAACTACCAGGGGAGATTAAAAATAAAAAAATAAAAATTGCAACTTTTGTGTAACATCTGTGAAGATTAATATTGGCATTTAAGAAGAAACAAAAAGGTTAAGATGAAGTAAAAATATCCCACAATATATTCCTACATGAACTTGCCAATTAGTTGTCTCCTAAAAGTAACTAGACAAATAAATAAAAGGACCAAGTTTACTATCGAATGCGCATAAAGGGCTGCTCAGGTATATTCATGGTATCACATAACACCGTTTACAGGGTATTCCAATAGTTGCTACTTGCCTTTAACAAAAAGACACAATACATCTCTTAAGATGGGATTCGCGTGATCCATCACTTATTCAATGCAGCAGCGAACAATGTAGCATCTTCTCGCATTCTTGCAGTTCAACAATTTTTATGGCTACAATAGCCAGAGCATTGGAAATTTTGCCATCAGGCCTTTTCTTCCATTTAGTTGAATCCCTCACTAAAGCCACATAACCACCTAGTGGCCAGCGTCATAGTCAGTCTGATTGGTAGAACTATCACCTCCTAGTACCAACAATTAAATTCTCACCTGATGCCGGACGAATGTGGAAAACTCCTACTAGTAGCGGAAGATATGGCAAAGCGGGAAAGTAGGTCTCAAAGGCAGTTTCAAATGGCTTTTCTGGGTGGAAAGTTGGTGAGATTAAGGATTTTCCATCGTTAGTGCTACCGTATAAAGGAATGAGAGATTAGGATTTAATTCAACAAGGGAAGAGAAGATTTGGTGGCCGTTATGGGCAGTGAAAAGTGACCATAGTACCAAAGCTACTGTATGTAACTAAGGGCTCTAGGTGTGAGCTGTGGAGGCAAGGGATTGGATTTTAGTGTTCGGAAAAAGGCTTAAAGATATCTGGATTTAGTGTTTTAGAACTGGATCACACAATTCCAACAGAGTTTCAGTCAGACCATCACATATATGCTCCATAATAATTGCATATAGAATGCAGAGTTTAAAATATGATTACCTGCACAAATGATGCTATATGACCATTGAGCTGCATGATTTGTTCACTTTCCACAAAATTGGCAACATACCCGTCAGAATCAGCTCCTCTTCTCCACATCCGAGTGCCTTCATGAAAAAAATACTGCTCAAGTATCTAGTTGTATACTTATTCTAACTCTTTAAACAGGTTCCTAAGTCTCATACACGTCCAAGAATAAGAAGAGCTGTGACCATCCAGCTCTTCACACCATGATACCGGAACTAGCTTTGAGAAAAATAAACGAAAATGTTAAGAGTACATGAATCCAATCTATGAAAAGGTCCAGGAAAGGACAATGGATGGTTCAGATTCACATTAAACCGTCCATTGTCCTTTCCTGGACCTTTTCATAGACTGGTTTCATGTACCCTACCAAACCTCAAAATAAATGAACCAAAAAAACAAACCAGTAAAGATTTCAATACCAGTTCTCCGAGTGCATCTCCTTGCTATCAGAGTAACATCAATAATTTCCTTCCCTATGGCTGCTTGAAAGTTCTGAAAAGCTGTTTGTTAGTTAAGGTGTAACTTCGAAAGGAAGACAAGAAGGAGCATCTCCAACGGTGTAGCTAAAAATGTGTTAAAGCCTTAAAGGCGTGTTATGTAGCAAAAGTGCAATACGTTAGACCCAAATTTGTATGTTAGGTTAGTGAGTGAATGGGTGCACCAATGTTGTAGTGAGAGTGTCTTACTATAACTTAAGGGTATAGAAACACACCCATATATACACATGTATACGAATACACACACACACACACACACACACACACACTCTCTCTCTCTCTCTCTCTCTCTCTCTCTCTCTCTCTCTCTCTCTCACACACACACACACACACACAAACAGCTATTTACTGACTCTAAGAGACGCTAATTGTACCCAGTAGAGATGCTCTAATAGACGCCAGATGGGTTTGCTAAATAACAAAATAGCCAGAAGGCACCAATAGCTAATAAACAATGTGACCAAGGATACTCCCTTGCATAACAGGAAGCAAGTATGGATCAAGCTGCAAAAACGAGATGTCATAGTCAGCAACAGTGAACTTAAGCTCTGCATGATGGAAATGAAACATCAATAAGCTTAAATACGGCTGGCAGTGAACCCACCTTATTTTCTATGAGCACTTCCAACATATAGTTGTTCCAAAGAAACCTAGGGTCTGCCTGTGGAAAAAACATTAGACGTCAATGATGAGTGATGACAGATACACATATAGACCGAAGTTTTAAAAATAAAGGTACATCCACGTATAGCCAAACATGAACAAAGCAGCCATTGTTCAAGAAGTCAATTCACTAGGTAAAAATCACGATGCCACGGAAAAAATAAACATCTCAAACATCAAGAAAAGCTTACCTGTCTCCAAAGAGGAAGCAGCTTTGACTCATCACCTAAACTATGCAATCGTTGGGCACTGAAAGCCACAAAACATTAGGCATTTATTAGAAAAAATATCACCATGAATGCCGTGGATGACTGGGAATACAAATGGGTCAACACCAACGGTATTGTACTTGTATGCAACTTAGGTATCAATAAATATTTATAAAAGGTTCTTGCATTGATTTATCTTTCAACCAAAAGTGCCTCAGGAGCTATTTTAAATGGACCACGGAACATGTCAAAGTACAATTTACGCATTAAGGATGGTCATACAAGTTTGTTACTGCTGGATAGTCAAATTATTGTCTAAATCTCTCTGTGGAAACTGGATCACCAAATAATCTAGGCAAGTGACTCAACAGGTGTCAACCAGGAAGCCTGTTGGAGCTAAGCGTTATATAGTCGTAAGTTTCACGTTCTTTTGAGATAATACCGGAAAAAAAGAGAAGCATGATGGATAAGGGGGTCAAATAACGAATATAAGAATGAAACTGTTGAGAGTACAGTAATCCTCAATAAAGCAATGCATATGAAATGTTTTATATGGCTACATGATTCCTCCACAGTGATTTCATAGCATTAACATAACAATAACTTAAACCCAATCATACAAAAGGCTGTATAAGACCATCACTGTTTAAACTTCTTAAAGTCACTTGCAGAATGCCTATTGTAGGAAACAAGCTAGTTCACCTAGATAACTCCACTTTGACAATAAAGAAAAGACCAACACTTTTATAATCGAAAAAAATAAGATGGAAATTAAATCACCTCAGTGTTATATTGACATCATATGAAAAATACAGTCCCGGAGTCCTCTCTGCAATACCTAAAAGCCCAGAAAATTCAGTTTCCATCCTTTTCTGCCAGAAAATGTTTAACATAACAAAGTTAGAAACAATACTCAGCAATGTTAGTATAATACATACAGTAGACTGCAAGTGTCGAGCACATATACCTGCTCCAAAGGGGTATTCTTAAGAGAATGATCACAAGGAAAGACCTTCAAGGATGACACTTTGAAGATAGGAAGCCCCATGTAAGAACCAACATGTTCACGTCCCGTTATAACTAACAAATAAGAACCTGAAACATAATGACACCATAATAGTTCCAGTAAGGTGGCAACTCTGGTTCCAACCTTCCAGGAGTGTATTGATGGAATCTTAACTAGCGTGGATCAAATTTAATCATAAAAAGTCATATCTTATCTTAATCTTAATCTTATAAAAGACTCAAGGTGCTTCTCAAATTCAATTTCTATACCATTTTGGTAAGCGCCGCCAACCTAACTCTTGAGTATCAAGAATTTAGTGAACATCTCCAATGGGAGGAGTCAAATCTTATGTGGAGCTTCACTTGTCAAAATTGACATCATATGCCTCCCCAATCTTACCTTCGAACCCAAAGTCAAAGTCAAATCCTACATGGATTTGACACTTCAAATTTTGCATCAAGTTCAAATGCAAAAGTGGTTTTTTAGATTACCAAAATAGCATATCGGTTTTCTTCTTTCAAAACACCCTAAGAGCAAATCCAACATCATGATTGGAGGAAGAATGTCATGGGTGTCAAATTGCCACACCAGCCTTCAAAAAATTTTGGCATCTCCATATTTGAAGCAAATGTTGGAGATGTACCCCTTTCAAAATCATTCTAAACAACCTAATCTGTTCAAATTGTTATGGTGTTAGGTAGCATAAATCTCACAAATAGGGAGTTTTGGTGCACTAGACTCTCATGGTTAACTAGCGAGTGAATGATAGAGGATGGTGCAGAATCCTAAGTAGGGAGTCTACACATCCTCCGGACATTTTGGGTGCTCACAAAGAAAGTCTTACCAGCCAAGAGCTTAAGAATCCCAATTACACCAAAGATAGTCTGAATTTTCGGAACTCTAACAGAGGTTGATTGTGGAATGTCATCTGGAGAGTAAACAACCAGTATCAAGTGAGGAAAAGAACAAGAAGATAAAGCTGAAATTTTGGAAATTATAAGCATGTCAAACAAGAAACAAGATAATGCAGCTCACCAATAAGATTCATTGACCCATCCACCCGACTGATTGCCAAGCAGGAGCCAGTAGAGCCACAAGTGGGCTCAATAACATACTGATCCGGAAATTCCCATAACCGCATCCTTGTATACAGCTTCTGTGAAGGATCTGCCTTCTCCATCATTATAGGGATGGAATAGCTAGGAGGAACAGCAATAACATAACATTATGTTTTGGGGGACAAATGAAGGATGATAGCTATTCAACATGCTGTAGCAACCCCAAATGTTGACAAATTAAGACATTAGACCCCCTCCCTTAAAGCCCCTTTGGATTGTGAGAAAGTATGTGATAAGAAAGGGGAAGGAGCCAATCAAAAAATATCATTTTTGTACTTTTCTCTCCAGTTCTCACCAGATTACTCAATCTTATGAGTGATTGGGCAAGAAACTCTAATATGAGTTCTTTCTTTTCTTATAAAATCCCCCAATCCAACAGGGCTGTTAGTACCCTCGTTCTACCAAAGTCATGAAGTCACTACATCTCCATCACCCATAAACAATTAACTAATAATGGGTGATAACCACAGGTAAATATCAACACTAAGTTCGAATATACATTGATGAACCTGTTACTTTCATCTAAGCATCGTTCTAGACAAATAGTAACGAACCCACTAACATCAAACTTCAAGTTTCAAATTACCTATCTGCACACGTGCCAACACAGATTCATTAACCCACTACTTTCAAGCAGCATTCTAGACAAATAGTTACGCACCCACTAAAATCAGACGTCGAGTTTCAAATTACCTACATGCACAACAAATTACCTACATGCACAACATATGTATTCCAACATAGATTCATTAACCCAAAACTTTCAACTAAGCAGCATTCTATACAACTATCGTAACGAACCCAGTAACATCAAAAGTCGAGTTTCGAATAACCCATCTGCACAAGAGATGTATTCCAACATACAGTCACCAACCCACAGCTTTCAACTAAGCAGCATTCGATACAATTATCGTAACGAACCCACTAAAATCAAAACGTCGAGTTTCAAACTTACCTATCTGCACAAGAGATGTAAACGTAAATACATACATGTAATAGGCTGGCTTACCTGATAGAATATGATTCAAGTAACGGCCGCAAGGGATGTGAGATCCAATTGAAGTAAGCAACTGTCAGTACCGATATGGGTCTTGGTTGAAATTGCTGAAAAAATCGAAATACCAATATGTGTTGTGATTGGTAAGAGCTTACGAATCGGATCGGCTGAGAGAGCGAGCGAGCGCGAATCAGTCAAAATGATGATTTGTGGGTGGGGTTTCGAAATTGAAGAGGAACAACGGATGTAGACCTGGTTTGGTGGCGCTAAATAACTGCAAGACCGGAGGAATTGAGCTTAGATCTCGGAATTTTGGAAAGAGCAAACGGAATTGAAACCACTCCCTTTTTTTGGAAAGGTGATTTCTTGGGAATTCATGAAGCCCTGGCCCTGCTCAATTTTAGAAAGTGTGAATTACAGTTTTTGATCCCTGTAGTTTGTCCCAATTTACTTTAGTCTCTGTTTGAAACTTGGAGAAAGAAAAGAAAAAGGAATTAATAATTAATTAAGAAAGAAAATAGAAGAGAAATTGGGAGGGCAGTCGAATTGAAATTTAAAATTTTCCCTCTCTCTTTTTTAAGAACCAAACAAGGGAAGGATTTTTTAAAAATTTTCTCCTTCTTTCCACAAGTTCCAAACAGAACCGTTCTTATGGAGTACGTATTTCTTAACAACTAATTATGCTATTGGGATACAAGGATAACAAAAAAAAAAGAAGAAAAGATTAATGCTTGGAATAAAAAGATCAGTATATTTGTTCTCTTGCGATGCGCTTAATTTTGGAAGTGTCAAGTGCCTATTCGAGAGCTTATTTTAAAGTAATAAAAATAAAAATGAAGACACGTACCAAATTACCGTAACGTTATTATGTTTTTTTTATTTATTAGAGTGGAGTGTTGTCATTGGCGAATTACATCACCTTTCTTTGCTTACGATGATTTGGCCTTGGCAAATCCAAAACTGTTACTGGCTTTATGGCGATAAAATTTCTGCTTCTGCCACTGCGCTTAAGTCTTGCACAGGATTGATTTCTCTGGGGTGTATTTGGATCCATTAATTAATTAATTTATAATGAACCAATCCAAAGGTTTGGCCAAACATTCCAAATCTCAAGGTCACTGGAGGTTAACCCGGTTGCATCAAAATTAGTTGAAATGCGTGCAAACTGGCCTGAACATCCAATTATCAAAACAATATTTATAAAGCATCCATACATACAACATGATAGGTCTTGGTGCTTCAAATTTCTAGTGGCCATGTGGTGCTACTCGTATTAAAACTTGTGATCCGAACAAATTGTTGTACTTCCCTAGTAAAGGAAAATGAATCATCTCATACAGCAAAAACCTTGGAAATCATACGAAATTTGGGCAAAAAAAAGACAAAAATTTGGTCTTTCTTGGTTGAACAAAATCATCCCATTAATATCATAAAAACCAAATAAACAGTATAACCATATGAATACAAACCATACAAATAACTCAAAAATAGCACAAAATTACTCAACAAAACAAGGCCAACAAAACACCCCCACAAAACCCAAAAGGAAAATGCAAGCATCCGCTTAATGTTAAAGACACGAACAACTAAACTTGCAAAACAAGAGAATGAGAGACAGAGAATACAAGAGAATAAGAAACAAGAATGAATAATCGGCAGTAGCAGTTGATAACAACAACTGGAGTTCTGCACAGACATAACAGAAAATCCTCAAAATTGCTTTAAAAAATGTGGGGAAATGAAACAGAAACCTCAGAGCAATCAAATTTACCTTCTTAAACAGCGGATAGATAAAATAAAACAAAAGAAAATAATGTGTTACACAGAACGTACTAATTGTTAGAACATTTTGCGAAGAAACCTCCAAAAACATCTCTCCGATTTCTAAGCCGTAAAGTAAAATAATCCCTCGAACAGGAATGCTACGTACACAGAAAAAATCATATCGGGACTTGAATTCAGGTTATATGTGGTCCCGTACGTTACACCTAACTAGAACCCATTTTTCCTGTGTACGTAACTTTACTGTTCTTGGACTTATATCATATGAAATCTCCACTTTCGTCTCTTGGAGGCGGGGCGTTGAGGTCAAGGTTTCTTCTTCTCTCCGCCTCACCAGAAGCCTCCGCCGCTCCCTCCGCTCTCTCCTCCACATTCGGCCCGGCGGGAGCCCCAACTTCCCCTCCCACAGCCGCGGGGGGTTCCACCGCCACGCCGCCTTGACCGGCCACGTCTCCGCCGTCAAGTGGGTTCAGCAGGTGCTCCACCCCCTCGTCAACGAATTCCTGCCGGGTAAAAGTTGGGGGCGGAAAAGCGCCGCGGTACCCGCGATCCGCGTGGGTTCTCAGATGACCACATAACCCCCTGTCCGAGTCGAAATACCTGTCGCAGATACTGCAATAGAACATGCCCTGCCCCTCCACCACCGCCCCTGCTGGGGGTGGGGGCGGTGGAGGAGGAGGAGGAGGTGGAGGGACATCCCTGACCGGCCTAGACGGGCCCGCTCCGTCGTCCCCCTCTCTTGTTCTTTTCCTTGGAACAACCCCACCACTACCACTACCAGAAACACCCCCGATTCGCAACACCGCCACGGACCCACCACCCGAACCGCCGCCCACACTCGGGTCCACCGTGCCCGAACCCCCACCCCCCTCACCGAATTGAACTCCATGAGGAATTTCAGATGTGATTCCTCGGCCTGCAGGATGGGGAGCCGGTGGTTGTGGTTCTTGCCCAGGAACAGGGGCGCCGCCGCGGCCGCTGGAGGAGCCTTGTCCTACATTGCGGCGTATCGGGGCTCGGCCACGACGGGGCGGAGTTTGATCGGGGTTACTCATTGTCTTCGCCGGAGATGATGATCAGTGTAGAGGGAGAGAGTATAGGAGTGAGGAAAACAGAGTACGTAAGAACAGGGGAATGGGGTCGTTGTATATATATAGTGGAGGGAAATTTTGAATTGGCGATTATATGGAAGGTTACGTCCTTTGATCTTGGACCGTTGATGTTCGATGGATAACGAAGTGGACGGTCCGGACGGGATTTTTGGTGACAGTTGATGAAACGGTGCATGGTTTTTCCGTTGGTGAGGGAGTATGGAATAAAGATTCGTGCCTTATGGTGGAGGCGGGAAAGTAACGGTTTAACGATTGCGCTGGTTGCAAAAATTACGTGGCCAATATGCCCTCGTTTTTAACAATTGAAAGACGAAAATACCCTTGATGCATAGCATTCGTATCCGGGTTTTTTTGCGAAATTACACTTCAGAAGTATTTGCGACGTTATTTTTTAATGACTAGTTGATTGATTTTGTGGGGGAAAAAAATACCTGTGGTGGTACCTAGTTAATTTGCTACTCCATAAGATGCAAATTGAGAGTCCCTCGTGGGGATTCCAGCTATTTTACGGGGACATGCAATGATTATACCATTGCCTATCATTTTCATCATTACCCTTATATTCTACCTACTTTATAACACTTATATTTATTTGTGAGAGACACTTTTGGAAAATCACCAAATTTTTTCTTCCATTTTTGGAAAAAGGGCCATCATTTTGGAACAATCCCAAATGGAATAATGGACTCTCAATTTGGAACGGCCGGAGTATGTTGCTATGATGACGACGAAACTAGTATTTCGGTAATCCAAAATCCAGTCTTCAGTGGACTATGTTGATTTTTTACTACTGTTGTTCTTGCGGCTTTTTGGTTAATTTTTGCTATTTTAATTGTGTTTCTTGTTGATTTTGTATGTTTGTTGCATTTTGGTAAGGTCACTTTTGAGCCGTGTAATCATTTTATATTTTTTTATATCTACATCTGACGCTTCCTCGAAAAAAACCCAAATTTGCTATTATCATTGACACCTCATTTGTCGAAAATAACCAGTCTTGCAAAATCTATGCTGTCATTTTCCCTTAATCTTGTCAATAGAAAAAATAGTTATTCTTATTTTTTTTAATAAGAAAATAAAATAGAACCATAACGTTTACTTGTTTGTTATCCAATGGTACAAAAACAAGGGTAATGAATTTACAAGCTTATTAACTGGGCAATGAAGTATATTTAGGCGCAATGAGGTTGTGAGTTCAACACCTATAAAGAAAAAAGAGATGTGCATTCTCTTGTTGATGGGGGTTGATGTCAGGATGTAGCTGCTTCTACAATGAAAAAATGTACAGCACATTTATGCATCAAAACATTTAGACATGAAATTGGTTTTTCTCTAGCCGTTAAATTTGGACCGGAGAAAATTTGGACCAAAGAGAACCTGAACCCTTTTGACAAAGGTTTACATGTGCTCCTACCTTCACGCTTTATATCGCTTTGGTTTCGGGAAGACCAAAAAAAGAAAAGAACATTCCTCAAGCACAGCCCCTGCATAGAGATAATCAAAAGTAGCCAAACGAAATAGTAGAACATGAATTCCAAAAAAAAAAAAAATAAAGGGAGAGAGCAAAGAAACAGTAGGACTTGGGTTCAACTTTGTCCAATTTCGTCCACCCAGTGGAGGACCCCCAAAAAAACTGGGAGTTTTTATTTTGCATGAAGTGCGATTCATGGGAGTCTTTCTACACTACATGTACACAGCAGTACTCATGTCCTTCAACAAGTTCACAACTCTATCGTAATATGTACTTAACGAACTACCTTCTGGATAAGCCTTTGGAGTGTCACGAACTTCAGTTTGTTTCTGAGAGACAACATATGTGGTGTCGAGCTCAGCATTATGATAACAATGATCATAAGCTACTGACCAAGGTTCCCCAGAAGACGCTCCACCGCAGCATGAACATTTCCAGTAGTGGCTATGAGTGCCTGTATATTCTCTTGGGGATCCATAAAACCCATTTCTTGTAGATTTAAAAGCTGGATAGCATACAGTTCTTCAGGAGGCACTATAAATTTGAGGGAAGAAAAGAGCAAGCTATTAATAGGTAGATGTACAAAGAAATAGGGCATACAAGGGGAAAAGGAAATAATATTAACCGTTCAATGCATGAGAAGGGGTTCCAGTCCCAAGGCCACCAAACATGTTCATCAATGTCTCCAACCCGGCATTGTCTATTGGGAGAAGAGTGACACTCCCATTGTGAGAGACAAATTACATAGGAATAACATAGAAGAGTAAAAACAACCAAGGAAAATTTAGTACTATGACCAAGTTCTTTGTATTGTTTATTTTCAATTTTTCATACAATTTTCTATTTTTCCAGAAAAAAAATTGACGGATTGAGGGTAACATCACGAGGAATATCATATGAGCATGATACCATTACCAACAGTCGTCACGACTCGAGACTCTTTAGATGTCCCTATTGTAGAACCACCGTTGACAAGTTTCGTCCACTATTGGGAAATGAGTTTGTTAGATAGGTTGATATACATTGTTGGGCTCATTTCCTAACACCCGAAGCTTTTGGGACAATTGATAACTTAACATGGTATCAGAGCTCCAGTTTCTTAGAGGTCTTGGAGCTCAAGTCTCTCAATTTGCATTTGTCCGTTGTTTGCGTTATGCTTCTCCACTTTGCAGTCTACTTCATTCCATGTCTGGATGTTTACATCTTCACGTGCAAGACGAGGTTGCACATGAGGGAGTGTGTTAGATAGCTTGATAAACAATGTTGGGTCTATTCCTTAACAGCTTAAGCTTTTGGGATTGATATCTTCACAATGGTTAATCTAGGGATACATGTCATAAGACAAGGTGGCACCCTCTGTGATTTTACTCTTCAAAACAACAAACACGAATGGAAGGCATTCCTTCTCCATAGAAGGATATATGTTCTTCGACCTTTTTTGAGACTGAGATAATACAGGACCCTCCTTTTCCTCCATCATCATTTTGGGCTGGAGGTGCCCGCAGTGAGTGGTCCTGACCACAGAAGAAAAATCAAAATGGACATTCTGGTACATGGGCCGCTAATACTGACGGCTTAGTCAGTCATTCTTCTATGCTTTTGAATGCACCTTGGCATGCTTGGTCCAAGACAACCTCCACTTCTTTACTCATTAGACAAGAAAAAGAGAAAAACCTGATGTTTCACACTTGACACCTGGACAAGGGTCATTGTTTGAATATTTAGTTGCATAATTGGTATAAAATGAGCAAAATGTCCTTTTTAACACCTGGTTCTCTATGATTCGATAGGTTTCATGGAATAAAATGGTGATATCTTTAAAAGTGAGTCTGAGTACCCTTTTATCAGAGATTTGATTAGTCACCAAGATAAGAATTAGCACCCTATACTTGCACCTGAGTTCATGTAACATAGGTGCTATTGCGAATGATCAGACCCCAGTGCAGCTAAAATATACATCAAACCCATAAGAATACATGCACATGGGATTTGTGAAGATATGTACCTGTTACCCCACCTGTTTGACTCCCTTCCCTGCAGGAGTGGAATTTCGTTCAAGAAAACAAAAAAGAAAAAGAGCGGGTTAAAATCTAATCAACATAATCAGAATAACAGAGTACCAGGCCAGAAAACAATGGAACTAGATATTCTAAACTCTGAAATGGGACTGTTAATGGCATCGGAAATTACATTCTGGCATTCTGCTATATGAATAACACTCACAGGTACACGGATAACATAAACGTCATCGGTGAAATTGCAAGGCTCGGAGTTAACTTCAATTACAAAATGAACTTAGAAGCAAAGTCTGACCTGGTTGACAGTTGATGACCAAGCCAAGACTGAAGAGCTTGTCGCACAGTCAAGAGTTGCTGAAACAGAGGAAAACAGAAGTTAAGAAACAGAGGGAGGAACAAATAAAGTGCAAACCAAAAAAAGAAGAAACAAAAAACAGAAAAGAAAAAGGGTCTCACATATGCACATTAAAGGTTAAACTACATACACCATCTTCTACTACCAAAGCATTTCTTCCCCGAAGGAGATGCAACTCACTTATCTTTACATTATGCCTGTACGTGGGTAATATTTACATGCATAATGAAAGCTCCTCTTTAGGTCCAAAATAAAATGCACCTGCACACTCTTCCATTTTTCCTACTTTGTTCACATGAAAGAGTTTCCCCATAAATTGGATATGTATATATCATGGATCACCTTTTCTTGGACAAAAAAAGACGGCTAACTTTTTTCTTTCTTTATTCAAGAAAAATCAATATACTTTTAATCTTGAATCAGGATTAACTAGGACAAAAATAAAGCATTGGGTCAGACTCTTCTTTGGTGTCAATGTAATAGCTATGAATAGTCATCTACTTCTGGGAAAGTGTAAAAGAACAGGACGCATTATGGAACATGCAATGCATTACAGACATGTAATCATTACCTTCAACGGTTCTAACTCTTAAAAAGATAAATCTAAATATAAAATAGCATGGTGATACATTTATACAAAACTTATATGCTTACAAGCAATAATAAAATATTAACTAAATAATAAGCAAAACCAATCAAACAGCGATCATTTTGTATGAAAAATGTGACAACTCATAGTTTTTCAGATAGTATTTTTGAAATTCTATTCTTACTTATGTCAAATTTGGAATCCAAAATTTGGCGCGAGTTAATTACTTTCAAATACAAATGATTTTGTATGAAAGACTTGACAACTCATTTTTTTTCAGATATAATGTTTTTGAAACTGGTTAGTTTCACTAACAATCTTTTTAGTTATATAGGGGATAGAACTATACAATTTTATTCCAAGGACCGTGGAGGTAACAAAAATGCCACTTTTTCTTAGTACGAAAAAAAAGAAAAAAAAAAAGAGATTAGGACTCCAAAAGTGCATGTTGTTCTATCAGAAGACCAAGAAGAAGAAGGAATCAACTTCGAAGAAGAAATCGAAAAAGAAATGGCAATTGAGAACAAAGTTTCAGGGCCGCAATAAATATTTCCATTCAAAAATTTTGGCCTCCGTTGTACGCTTGGAAAAAAGTTCAATAATTTGTTTGAGGCAGTTAACTTGCACCATGAATCTACATGAATTAATTAACACCGTCCCAATCTCAGGTACAAATTTAACTATCAAATACTGAACTCATGGTAGAAACTTCTTGTAGCAGCTCCCTGCATGCTCCTAAAAGTGGAGAAGTTATTTCTTAAACTAGTTTATCTCAAGCCAACCTCCAGTGTTCATGGAAAAGTCAATTGACGAATGAATTCTGGGTTTTGCCTCCCCTATCTAAGCTGGGAATTGGAATCCAGCATATTGAATAGCTGTGGATTGAGATCGTGAATCTACCAAACAAATATACCAGAGAACAATGAACGTCACCGTCAAATATGGAGCATATTACATAACAAAGAAAAGAACTACCTGAGTCATGTATTGAGGGTTGGAGAGGACACTTTGCATCTGTGATACAGCTGGGTTTTGCATGAACTGACTTAATGAAGCAGTATCCTCAGTGGATCCAAACACGGGCTGATAATCTAGGTGACCTAGGCCACCAAGTGCTGGCAGCCTAACGTCTCCAGCAGGATTCAACCTAGGATTGGAGTTCGTTTGAGCACCTCTAGCTGCCAGATTTATATGAAGTTAACAACATACTAGCAAAAGTGTCCTTTTTTTATAGGCTCTATTTGTGAAGAATGATTCAAGCAAGGAAAAGGTAAGAGAAAATTTAAATGATCCAGCGGCTCACAGCGCTTGGATCCTTCAACTTTTCCATTTACTTTTCCAATTCCTTTTTCCTAACTCAAAGAAGAAAAAGAACAACAAAAAAAGAGCAATGGATCAACGACATTGAAAAAGACAAATGTTTGTCGACAAAAATACTATATTTACGTTACTCATGTCGGAAGTTGAGAGCAAAAATAAGGACCAATAGAGGCCCAAAACGACCTGCCTCAGACCAAAGCATCCAAAATCTTAAGAAAAAAGAATAGCAAAAAGAGACCTTAACTTACCCCATCCAGAGGCCCAAGGGTTAGGAAGTGGATTAGCATTTGGAGCGGAATTGGACGTAGTTCTGGCATCCCCATCCCTAGTTGTTGCGTTCAGAAATGGCTCTTGGACATTTTCAGACATCCGCCTCAGCATATTCAATCCCTCAGGAGGTGATTCGATATTGCTCATTACTCTATCAGTATTGCGCATCCTCTCATGCATGAGTTCAGGGTTCCTTGCAGCCTCCAACGTCTGACGGATAGTACTGGGATCAGTCAGTATGTGAGCAAGCTCTGGATTCCGATCAATGAGTTCATCGATCTGAGGATCATTCATTATTACATTCTGCATTATATTCTGGTTATCCACAACATTGTGAACAGAGGGCATGTCAATTATTTCTCTCATCAGGTTGGGGTTCTGAGTCAACTTTTGCTGCACTTGTTGCAATATTGGAAGTCCAGCTCCAAATAGTTCACTGTTGTCGCTTAATCCATAACCAAGTCCAGAAGATAACGAAGCCCCCAAACTATATCCCCCACACATACCACATTCACCGGAACCAACAGACGTCATACCACTTGGAGTGGAATTTGGAACTCCGGGGTCGGATGCAACCTTTGTAACGGCTGATGTAGCTGCTGCAAAACCGCGAACCAAGTGGACAGTGTGATCTGCCTCCAATCCTATAAATTGTAAAAAGAAAATGAATATAGTTCATGTAGAGGTAGAATACTAGGGCAGTTCACTATTTTGCTGCTCATATAGATGAGATAAACCCATGAATTTGACAGAGAAAAATCTATCCACAGATAGAACTAACAAGCGGGGCATCTCATGGACATGATTCAACAAAGAAACCAGCAGTGGATCAAGCATCTGGGGGTTTTGTTTGTGTGGCGGTTGGATGAGGACCTTACCTGTTTACCCACCAATTTTTTTTATGTACAAATTTCAATCTTTAACTTAAAAGCTCTAAACCCAAAACTTGCAACTTTGCCCTTCTTTCTCAAGTTTGAAACAAAACGTACGTCTACACATGGGTTAGACAAACCAGTAAGGAGCAATGAGTAAGAGACAACAATACAGCCGTGTTGTTTTTCCACATACAACATGTACTGGTTCCGAATTGCCTTCTTCGCAGAACTATCCCAATTGCAACCCTCTTGAATAAGTAAATTACTGAACTTACCATGATCAATTCCATTCCCCTGCACCCAAAAAAGATACCATACCAAACCCTAACAAGTAGACTGTGCTAATTCCAGAAAAAACTAACTCGATTCAGATGCTAATCCTCATGTAAATGTACATATAAACTCTCCCTTACATAATGACTAAGATTCCACACAGACTCTAACATCATTTCACATGCATGTGAATGGGAACAACGAGAATCGATTGACACACCATGCACCGCAGCTTTCAAGAGTTTGCAAAAAAGTAAACCGATTTGAATGCTAAATTCCCATATCAATATGCTATAATTATTGGCAAGTACGCTAACATAATTCCTTACGAGTCTTGAACTTATATTGAATACAATTAATATCAATCTGGTAACATTTTCTGATTTTATAATAATCGTCAATTAAAAGAAGTATTTTTCTCTATTTTCGTTGTAGCAGCGGCTATTGGACTGGCTATTGTATTCTCAATTTGTCGTGCACAACACATTGCATGTGTATGGTGAGAACCGATTGACATGTCGTAGCTTTCTATCCTTCTATGGTTTGGTTATCCTGCCAAAAACAAAAATTTAAGAAATAATAACTCGATTCAAATGCTAATTCCCATACCAACATGCATTGTAACAGAGACGACCATAATTACACATGCATGTGCACAGCGAGAACTGATTGACAATACCGTAGCTTTCTAGGGTATGTTCGTCCTTCAAAACCCGCCCTTTGTAGATCAACCGCTGCCGTTCGGCGGCGACATCGCAGTTCTGCGCGACGACCGACTTGAGCGATCCGATGGTGGAGTCGAGGCTGATCTGCACGGAGAACTTGGAGCCGTTGAAGCAGCGGATGTGTATGGTCACTCCGCCGCCTGCGACGGCGTGCGATTCGGTTGCCACCGCCGCGCCGGAACCCATGCTCGAAACCTCCCAACTATTCAAAAAACGCCAAGGAAAAAACGATTCAAGAAAATGGAAATCGGTCGGTGGAAATCAAACGGCCGTGGTTTGGCGGTGTGTGTTGGACGATATAGAAGGAAAAGTTGCGGGAAGCGGGAGGAGAGAGGGGTTTTGGCCTCTGCTGCAATTTCCGCGCGCCAGACGGGTGTGGTTTTTCAGGTGAACTGAGCCTGTGGGCTGTACCCTGCTGTAAATACTCCAGTAGGAGTAGCTTTTTTGAGCTTAAAAAAGTCATTTAATTCAAGGGCGTCAGGACGTGTACGCGAGCAGGAGCGCGAGCGTAAAAACATCTTAATAAACTAAACATAGATTTAACACCAAGTGGGACAATATGAGCACTAATAATATTTGAGTGACCACATTTTTCGAAATACATTTTGTATAATGCTTATATGGGCACACAAATAATTAGACACCAAAAAAAATTGTAAATTGTTTCGTGAATGATTATGTGTGGACACGAAATCACGAGAGAGAAAAGTGACTAATCAATGTCAACTAACTTAATGGCTTATCCGTGTATGGAATAAATGAGGAATGCGTAAAGACAAAGGACGTGTGGCTGACTGCATGAACAATCTCACGCGACGGTCAACCGACATCTAATTTATTCGTTCGGGAGATCACGCGTAGGTCGTGTTCAGACCTTGCTTTTTCCATTTTTATTGCAAGTCCGGTTTACTCGTTCAGAAGAACACGCGTAGGTTTACGTGTTCATACCTCTTTTTTTTCATTTTAATTGCGGGAGAGAGAAGTGACTAATCAATATCAATCTAACGTAATAGCTTATCCTTGTATGGAATGAATGAGGAATACGTAAAGACAATGAACATGTGGCTAACTGCATGAACAATCTTACACGACGGTCGTAATAGCTTATCCTTGTATGGAATGAATGAGGAATACGTAAAGACAATGAACATGTGGCTAACTGCATGAACAATCTTACGCGACGGTCGATAAACGTCTGATTTACTCGTCTGAAAGAACACGCGTAAATTTACGTGTTCAAACCTTGCCTTTTCCATTTTAAGTGCAAATCCAATTTACTCGTTCGGAAGAACACGCTTAATTTTACGTGTTCAAACCCTGTTTTCCTATTTTAATTGCATGATTCAACGAACCCAACAGTAGTATCCAAATAAAAGTAGAAGTGGAAAAAGTTAGGCGGTGGGTTTTGGACGATACAGGAGAAAGTTTGCGGGAAGGAGGAGGAGAGGGGTTTCGGCCAGACCGGTGTGGTTTTTTCCGTATTTCGAGTGACCCGAGCTTGTGGGCTGTACGCTGCTGTTACTAAGTAGTACTTTTGAGCTAAAGTCACCTAATTTGTGGGCGTGTACGTGAGCGGAAGCGCAATTAGAAGCGTAAAAACGTCTTAACAATCCAAATATAGACTTAACACTTTAAATTGGGACAATAAGAGAGCACTAATACTGCTCGAGTGACCACATTTTCCGAAATACATTTTGTTTAAAGCTCACACGTGCACAAAAAAACATGTGCACAAAAACAATTAAGCGCCAAAGAAATTAAAAATTGTTTCGTAAACAATTGTGTGTGGACACAAAATCACGATAGAGAAAAGTGACTAATTACTACCAACTGGCTATGGAATGAATGAATACTTAAAAGACAATGGACATGTGGCTAACTGAATGAGTAATCTTACACGACGGTCGACAGACATCTAGTTTACCGTTCGAGAGAACAAGCGTAGGTTTACATGTTCAGACCTTGCTTTTCCATTTTAGTTGCAGATCTGATTTACTCGTTTGGGAGAACATGCGTAGGTTTCCATGTCCAGATCTTGCTTTTTCCGTTTTAATTGCAAGTCTAATTTACTCATCCTGAAGAACACGTGTATGTTTACGTGTTTAGACCTTACTTTTTCCAATTTTTTACTTGTTTGGGAGACCTTCAAACCTTGCTTTTCCATTTTAATTGCAAGTCTCATTTACTCGTTCGGGAGAACAAGTGTAGATTTACGTGTTCATACCTTGTTTTTCAATTTTACTCGTTCGGTTGCCTCCGCCGCACTGGAACCCATGCTCGAAACCTCACTGCTACTCAAAACGCCAAGGGAAAGCGATTCGTTCAACGGTTCGAGAAAATGGGAATCGGTCGGTGGAAATCAAACGGCTGTGGTTTGGCGGTGGGTGTTGGATTATACAGGAGAAAAAGTTGCGGGAAGGAGGAAGAGGAGAGGGATTTTGGCCGCAATTTCCTCGCGCCGGACGGGTGTGATTTTTCCCGTATTTCAAGCGAACCGAGCCAGCGGGCTGTACTAGTACTAGTTTTGAGCTAAAATCACCTAATTTGCGGGCGTGTACTTGAGCGGAAGCACAATTACTAGCAGGAAAAACGTCTTAACAAGCCAAACATAGATTTGACACCTTAAGTGGGACATAAGAGGGCACTAATAATGCTTGAGTGACCACGTTTTTTGAAATACATTTTGTATAAAGCTCACATAGGCACACAAATAATTAGACACCAAAGAAATTGAAAATTGTTTCATGAATGATCGTGTGTGGATACGAAATCACGACAGACAAGTGACTAATCAATATCAAGTAACGTAACAGTTTATCCCTGTATGGAATGAATGAGGGATACGTTACGTAAAGACAAATGACATGTGGCCAACTGAATGAACAATCTCATGTGACAGTCGACAAAAGTCTGATTTACTCGTTCGAGAGAACACGCATAGATTTACGTGTTCACACCTTGCTTGTCCATTTTAATTGCAAGCTTGGTTTACTCGTTTGGGAGAACACGCGCAAGTTTATGTGTTCAGACCTTGCTTTTTTCCATTTTAATTGCAAGTCTGATTTACTCGTTCGGGGGAACACGCGTAGGTTTTCATGTTCAGACCTTGTTTTTCTATTTTAATTTCATGATTGTATCCAAATAAATACAGAAGTGAAAAAAGTTTGACGCGAAAATGACATTTGCGATTTAAACAATTTTGTGAACTTAGTAAACATTTTCAACTTCCAACAAACATTTTTATATGTGACCAATTTCAGAAACTTTTGATACAGAGAACGTTTGTGGAATAACGAGGAATGGCAAGATACAGTGAAATAGTTATGCTGGTTTGCTTAAGGGATTGTTTGGTTCTTCAATTTGTTGATGCAAATCAAAGATTAAAGGATGGTAGACATGGGTGGAATTCGGATTTGAGAAAGAAAACTAGCCCAAAAGAGGATAAGCTGGGTCCACATTTTTCGAAATATATTTTGAATAAAGCTCACATGGGCCCACAAATAATTAGGCACCAAAGAAATTGAAAATTGTTTTGCGAATGATTGTGTGTGGACACGAAATCACGGGAGGGAGAAGTGACTAATCAATGCCAACTAATGTAATAGCTTATCAATAAGTCTGTAGACACAGTTAAAGCATGCACTGATCTCGATGTGAGGCCCATTACGGGTTCCACACAAATGATTCGAGTTGTCTATTAAATTTAAAATATTTGTTTAGGGGGCTCTGTGAAAAATCAGCTCAATTCGATACCTGGAAGTAGGGGTGTCAAATGGGCGGGTTTGGGTCAAAATGGGCAAGTTATAAGTGGGTTGGGTCTTTAATGGGTCATTAACCCATTTAGACCCATTAATTATGAGTTCAATTACCCATACCCAACCCGACCCATTTATTTAAAATCAAACCCGACCCGCCCATTAACCCAATTACTCACCACCACCACCACAACGCCGCTGCCACCACACCACCCTCACCGCCGCCGCTGCCACCACCACCACCACCACCACGGCCACTGCTGCCGCCGCCACGCCACCCTCACCACCCCACCACCACTTGTCGACAAACCTTGCTTTTCCTAACTCTGTAAATTAAGCTCCTTCAAACAGCCGTTTGATTGTTAAATCAGAGCTCACAATTAATCGAAGGTACGTTGTTTAATTGGATATCAGTGATTCAATTTGGTGTGCTAGCTTTTCTGGCGTGTAGACAATCTCCATTGACGGCCTTTATTGGAGCTTTCTTCTTGGAACAGCTGTACATTATATGCACACGCACACAGTATTCTGTATGTATCTCTGATCGTTTAATTTAATTCCAGCCTTTTCGAAAAAAATAAGTAAATTTCTCACCGCCGCCACCACCACCACCATATGCCGCCGCCGCCGCCACCACCAGAACAACCGTCGCGGCGACGGTGGCAGTGGCGGCGGCAGCGGTAGCGGCGGTGGTGGCCGTGGTCGTGGTCGTGGTGGTGGTGGTGGCGGCGGCGGTGAGGGTGGCATTGTGGTGGTGGTGGTGGTGGCAGCGGTGGCGGTGGCGTTGTGGTGGGGGTGGCGTCGTGGTGGTGGTGGTGGTGGTGGTGGTGGTGGTGGTGGCAGTGGCGTTGTGGTGAGGGTGGTGAGGGTGGCATGGTGGTGGTGGTGGTAGTGGCGGCGTTATGGTGGTGGTGGCGGCGTCGTGGTGGTGGTGGTGGCGGTTACGGCGCGGCGGTGGTGGTGGCGGCAGTGGCGGTAGTGGTGGCAGTGGGTGTGGCGCGGTGGTTGTGGTGGTGGTGGCGGTGGCGACATTATGGTGGTGGCGGCGGTGGTGGTGGCGGCAGCGGTGGTGGTGGCGGGGTGGTGGGGGTGGTGGGGGTGGCGTCGTGGTGGTGGTCATTGTGGTGGTGGCGGCGTTGTGATGGTAGTGGCGGCGGTTGTGGTGGTGGTGTGGTGTGATGGCGGTGGTGGTGGCGACGGCGGCGGTGGCCGTCGTGGTGGTGGCGGCGGTGGTGGCGTGGTAGGTGGTGGACTGCATTCATTGGAAATTTGGTGAAGGGATGAAAATTTTTCATGGGTTACAGTCATGCCCATTGGGTCATTTTAGTTGACCCAATTGATGCCCAATTAAAACCCAACTAATAATGGGTTAGTTGGGTTTGGACCCATTCTTACCCAACTAATAAATGGGTTGGGTTGGGTCTATTTTTTAGTTGATGGGTCTGGGTTTGTTAATGGGTCTGGGTTCAATTTGCCACCCCTACCTGGAAGTACTCGAATCTGGATGAAAAGTTAGATAATTAGATCGAGTACGTTCAGGTATCGGATTGAACTGATTTTTCACAGAACCCCTAAAAAAATATTTTAAATTTAATGGACGGTTCATATCATTTGTGTGAGACCCGTAGTGTGTCCCACATCGAGGTTAGTGCACAATCTGTGCATGCTTTATCTGTGTCAATAGCAAGCTTCATAGCTTATCTCTCTATGGAATGAATGAGGAATACGTAAAGACAAAAGACATGTGGCTAACTGCATGAATAATCTCACACGACAGTCGACAGACATTTGATTTACTCATTCGGGAGAACAAGCGTAGGTTTGCGTATTCATACATTGCTTTTCCGTTTTAATAACAAGTCTGATTTACTCATTCGGAAGAATACGTGTAGGTTTACGTGTTTAGACCTTGCTTTTCTATTTTAATTGCAAGTTTGATTTACTCATTTGGGAGAACACATGTAGGTTTATGTGTTCAGACATTCTTTTCCATTTAATTGCAAGTCTGATTAACTCATCCGGGAGAACACGCGTAGGTTTACGTGTTCAGACCTTGCTTTTCCATTTTAATTTCAAGTCTGATTTACTCGTTCGGGAGAACACGCGTTGGTTTAAGACCTTGTTTTTTCATTTGAATTGCATAATTCAACGAGCCCAAGAGTACTACCCAAATAAAAACAGAAGTGAAAAAAAGTTTCACGCGAAAATGACATGTATTTGTATGAGATTTAACCAATTTTGTGAACTTAGTAAATATTTTCAACTTCCAACAAACATTTTTATATGTGACCAATTTCAAAAATAGAATAAACTAAGATCGGAGTAATATTATTGTGGAATATTAAATGGAAACAAAATTAAGGAGGACGGTACTAGACTGGAGGTACTGCATTAGACGGCAACCTACAGGAAAATAGTTCTGCTGGTTTTTCTTAAGGGATTGTTTGGTTCTTCAATTCGTTCATGCAAATCAGAGATGAAAGACTAGATATGGTCGGAAGACTCGGATTTGAGGAAGAAAAATAAGCCCAAAAGAGGATAAGCCGGATCCACCCCTTTATAGTGCTATACGCGTTGTACTCTTGCTATGCATGAGAACGCGCAAAAGATTACATTATGATTAAAAGATTACATTAATTAATTTTTTTGTTGAAAGGATTTGATTTACTTATTTGAAGAGTGGTTTTACTGGAAGCTAAAGATAGATGGATTTCCAATTTTCAAGCTAGAAATACGGTATAGGGCTACTTTTCGATATTAATTATCAGAAAATTGCTAGTATTGCACTAAATCATAGTAAAAGTTCATTCATTCGATGAATTTAAAGTTACTCAAACATGAAAAGGACTGAAAGAAGCACGTGTAAAAGTTCAGGCCATTATTTTGTATGCATATTAATTAATTACGGAGCTTGGAAGCACATACGCGTGTAATTTAAAGTAACTTAAATATGAATCATAGTAGAAGTTCTTTCTTTAGGTAATTAACCGCTATTAAAGACCGTTAACGAATTAACTGAAGCGAAAATCAAAGTTATTCACAACAAGTATGACTTATGCACCATCCATTATGGACAGAATGAGACGCGATAAATGCAATAGATGATAATTAGAAAGTCGTTAAGCGCATTAATAAATCGAGACTCTAGTTAGGGAATTGATTTTCACACCCTTCCTCGTTCCTCCCCTTTTTTCCAAATGCACCTTTTCGTTTTTTTTTTTTTTTTGGCAATGAGGGCAAATTAATGATTACCCTTTTCATTCCTTTTTCATTTGTAAATGAAAAAAATATATAAAAGGATAGTTTCATAATTTTACATGAACGGAGACAAAAAAAAAAAAAAAATGGAGTTCACCTGGACGAAAGACGAGTGCGAAAATCAATTTTCCTCTAGTTATTGCGAAATTCCCAAAATATTACGATGAGAGATACTCCCAAAATGGAGTTCACCTGAATGAAAGAGGAGTATTGAGGAAAATTGCGACTTCATTTCCTTTTCATGTGTGAATAAGTACAGAGGAAATGAATCACGACCATCCAACGACAGTCCGGATTTTAGTGAAACTTTTTCGAAGAAGAGTGTTTCGTTAAAATTCGAACCATCCAAAATGCTTTCAGAAGGTCGCGATTGCTTCGTAAAACTTTATTCACAGAACCCTCCGTAAATAATATTTTTCCCTATTGTTTTTCTATACAAAAATTGTGTGTGGAGCCCACATGCATGTGAGAGGTTGTGTAAGTTGTTGTGTTTGGATCGTTGTGTGAGTAGCATTATCCTTTTCTATATTATAAAACAGAGCAGACTTTTGTCTACTTATACAAATATGAGCACCTCTCCAGCCATTGGATCGCAAATTCAATAGGTTACGATCATTGGATTGAAAAACCGATTACGATCGTTGTATTTTTCTCCATCGTGCTTCGTCTCTCCACCGTGTTTCCTGTCTTCCTCCAAAGTTACTCTCCCTCCCTCCCTCTCCCCTTCCTCTCTCTCTCTCTCTCTCTCTCTCTCTCCCACTCCTCTCTCCTGTTCGCTCCTGTTGCCACACCACCGCCCAACCCAGCGACCACAAGGACGCTGCCCACGATTGAAACAGGTAAAGCGTTCATTCTCGCCCTAATAATCTTCCTTATTTTTTGACGTTACTTTGATCCTAATAAAAATCTGTTTTCCCTCTTTACTGCATTTAATAAAAATCTGTTTACCCTCTTTGCTTTCCAACTGTAATTGGAAAATTTGGCTTCAAAAACATAATGCTTCAGTGGCTTCCACGTGTTCGATGGAATGCTTCAATTAGGTTCTTATTCTTCCCTCAATTGCTTTCCAAGTATTTGATGAAATCTCCAACTGTAATTGGAAAATTTGGCTTAAAAAACATAATGCTTCAGTGGCTTCCACGTGTTCGATGGAATGCTTCAATTAGGATCCCAGTATAGTTTAACAGAAGGGATTGAGTTTAACATAACTGGCCGTACCTTTATAAGATTGTCTGGAATGCCACGAAGATAAATATAGTTAACGATTTTCCTCACTAGATAAGATGTTGTCATTACTTTTCTACAAAACTGACCATTAGATTGTGAGAGACACTCGACTGCCCCTGGCAGATGGGAAAAGTGTAAAATCCCTTTGTTAATTTTGGTTCTAGCTTGAGAGAGAGAAATGAAGAAACCACAAATGATGAAACTTAATTCTGACCTCCCTTTTTTTTTTTTTTAATCTTCATACAATAGCAGAAAGTATCATAAAAATAAAGCACCAACTACCAAAAAAATAAAGCACCAGCCATCAAGGAGCAGAAAGTGAGAACAATCTTGGGTAAGAAGATAAAGTGAGAACAATCTAAGATTGTGTCATGTGAACTGAAACGCAACACAAAAAAATTCACATTGATATTTTTTTGAAATATTCTGGAAGCCCAAGTTGAGCCCAAGAAATAAGCTCAAATATAAGTGATATTTTTGGAGGAGTCTTAATATCGAGCTTCTAGATACTAGAAGTTTGTCAAAATATCTAAATTTGTTAGAGCACGTGTATAAATCTAGAATTTTCTGTGTAGAAATATTTTGTAAGAAATATCGTCAGACTAGAATCATCCATATAGTAGCATAAATATTAAATAGAGGTGAGTTTAGTCATTTTTGTACCAAGTCAAAAACATTTGAATTCTATTGTAATACAAGTACCCCTCCCTCCATCATTGTCTTAAACATTTCTTCATCTTCCAAATACTAAAAACCTCCTCTTCTTCCAACACAACAAAAGTACCCCTCCCTCCATCGGTCTTAAACATTTCTTCATCTTCCAAATAGTAAAAACTAGCGTTTAACCCGTTCTATGCACTGGCAAAACAAACCCGTTCTAGCGTTGTGTCCGTTCGATACACGGGACAATTAATAAAAGTAGGTTTGAACGGGCACAATGCTATAACGTGTTAGTTTTACCCGTGTATAGAACGGGTTAAACGCTAGTAACTCTCTAATATGTAAACGAAACAAAATTAAATGTAACTGCGACGTATCGAGTTGCTTGTGTCTCGGCTCGTTAAGGGCAAAAAATTGAGAATAAGTGTAAAATTGTAGGGATAGAAGTTGTAATTTGTACTTGTGAATCAGCATAACCACCTGCATCATGGCTTCCCCGGTTCGACCAACCACCACCACCACCACAACCCCCTCAGCCTAGAATGAATCCTTCGACCGTCGTGAGCGGCTAAGAATACCCCACCACGCCCATTGATATCTTTGAGATTTCTATTCTTCACGCAACTGTCTCGGAAGGTCTCTCTCTCTCTCTCTCTCTTTCTCTCTGTGCGCGCGCGAGATTACCCCCCGTATTAGGTCCTCTAATTGGGGATTTGTGATTACTGGAAGATGAATTGAGGTATACCTCACATTTGTGTATGATTTGATCAGATCTATGTACTTTCTCTCGTTTTATCCTCGCTAAATCAGGAATCCCTTGATTTGAACGAATGGGTATTATTGATTAGTTTCATTGGTAGGAACCAGTGGAACGGTAAAGGGATTTTCTTGGCATTGGGAGACTGTGTTCGTGGCCTTTTGGATGGAAAATTTTAGAAACAACTTATAGAACTGTGAGTCAATGGTACTGGATTAAGAAAATTGTTCTTGTCAGGAGCAAGGACATAATTTAGTTGGCATTCTTCTGCTATTCAATGTAAGAATTTGAGGTTTCAGAATAAATCCGTGCAGGGTTTAGGATATCATGATTCAATATGCCTACATTGTTTTGGGTGATCTGTGATCAATGTCATCGACAAAGCTTTTACATTTTAGGTGCGGAAGGGAGTTGGCTGCCCTTTGCTCTTCACGATTGATTTGGAGCTTGTTCTTAGTTATTGGATTACGCTTCCGTATTCGCTATTGATTTTGGGGGCATGGTTCTACAACAAAACGTACCTGTAGTTCCTCGGTTCTTGGAGGTTTAGGGGGGCCACTGTTTCAGTGGTACTCTGAGAGCAGCCACTTTGTGCATATATTGCCAAAGGTTAGGTCTGTCTCCAATCATCCCCCGTCCATACCGCCAATGATTGGGGACTAGATGGGTTATGTTATGTTGTTGTTGTTGTATTCGCCATTGATTTTGGGTTTAGACAAGAATTGGCAATTGTATGAACAAATTTGTGGGTGTTTTTTTTTTTTTTTTTTTTGGGTTTCTTGATTTGTGGAGACTTGCAATTTAAAATTATACAGTCTATGGGCCTTTTTTACGTGTTGATAATGTAAGAGCAGTTGCAAATGCTGTAACTACGAGGTAAATCCGGTAGTGATAATCGTGGTGGAACATCAGATAATCCAGCTGAAACTTGTTTCATTTTGGTAATTTTTTAGCTCGAGTTGAAATTTTGGGTTTCTTGCACTTTATCAGATGCATGTTTGGTGATGTGGTTCTTATCTGTGTTTTTTTTGTTAATTATTTCCAAAGCCATTAAAACATCTGGTAGAAAATTATAATAGCTCAAACTTTACATGGATGATAATTGCTTAAACTTTACATCGATGTGGACCCTAATAGCATGCTCCCTTGAACAGGGTTCTTCGTCGTCAATTGTGGAAGAGATCCCAACAGGGAAACAATTTTCCATCAGAGATGTCTTCCAGATGCGTAATATCAGAGTGAAAGCAGCATTTGCTTAATACAAATTTCCATTATTCTTGACGAATTTGAGTAAAGTTGGTCACAACTTCATCAGTGCAAGTGCCATTGGAATGGAAAGTGATGTCGGTGAAAGCACTTCCCCAACTCAACCGAAATGGAGAAAAGTTGCATATGGAGGAATGCAACCTGGGTTTGAAGACAATCACACCGACGAGTCGTTCCTTGAAGATATGGTTATGAACGCCAATGTTGTCAAACGGAACATGCTAAAGGTGATGTTAGACTCAGTTTCCATATCCCAATACCTATGCATTGTAGCTCTAGTGGTCATTGTTTGGACCCTCACACTTAGGTCGTCCATTGATGCAAATTCTCTCTTGCTTCTTGACGTAATCCTTCTTGGATTAGGTTTCTTTGTTCTACTGTTAACTGCCGAAATGCCCTCATTTAATCTTCTTCTCAATTACATTCTCAAATTCTCCTTTTTCATAAGTGGTTTATATGTTTTGTCTCCTATCTACCACACACTTACCCGGTCTATAAGCTCAGACTCCATATGGGCACTAACAGTTTCACTAATCACTCTCCATCTCTTCCTCCACGACTACTCTGGATGTACTGTAAAAGCTCCAGGGGCTCCAGAACGTCCATCATTTATGAGCAATATCTCATTAAATGCTTCTATTGTTGCCTCTCTTTTGATAGCTTCTCGTCTTCCGTCGAGGCTTCATGTTTTTGCCATTGTGCTGTTCTCCTTGCAAGTTTTCCTCTTTGCTCCTCTGGTTGTCTATTGTATCAAGAAGTATTCATTTCCATTTCACCTTATGTTCTCAGTAGGGTTGATGACTGTCACTTTGGCTTTTGCTTACAGGTTGCATAGACTGGTTTTTGTGCTATTGTTGAGTTTGTTTGTTTTTGTCAATATGGTCTGTCCTTATTGGCTTATAAGGATACAGGAGTACAAGTTTGAGATCAATGGTCCTTGGGATGAAGCAAAGCTCTGTTTTAACATAACAGAGTGAAAAAATTTCCCGCGTAGCTTCTTTTCTTCTTTCGTGTAGCTTACTAGCTCTGCAATTTAGCAAGATTGGTCCTTGGTTGTCACTCTATTGTTTGAACGGAATCCTACTGAAGATTTTTGAAGATTAATGAGAAGTTCAGTTGCACTTCACTTGTTCCTTTTGTCATTACTCCTATATTTTGTTTTATCATATTAATCCTATTGTTATCAATTGTTTTTTTTTTGAGCTACTGCCTTTATCCTGAGTTCTGTTCTTGAAATGTGAAGTGGCAGGAACTTGGCTCTATGCAAGTGGCTCATAGAGCTAAAATTGACGAGGGGATTGTTATCTGGAGTAATTCCTAAAGTGACCAAATGGAGCTGACAAATGTGCAAATTGTTGTTATCTCTTGTAAAATTTGGCACTGAAGTGAACAAAAAGATTCAAATGGGGATGTGGCCAAGTCCAATAGATTGAACAAAGGCTGACCAAAAGGCTGTTCAGGCTTCTGTAGAAGCCATGAGAGCATCCACATTTAACTCTAGAAAAAAAATTTGTTTGTTATATGACAAAAAGTGTTAAAAGTGAGACCCAAAAATTGTGTGTTAGAGAGTTATTAGATAGGAAGTGACAGTCTCTGACTCCTCTTCCCTCTCCTCTCTGCATATACTCGTTAACAAACAAACGAAGGAGAAGTTGCCTCCCAGATCAGGTGGTCGAGATGTAATGGACACTTCATTTGGCGAGGGTTCAAACTTTATCCCGCTCCTCTTTCCCCTACTATAGTGTACAGTAGATCTTCTTGAATTAAAACTAAAAACTACCGACGGAAAGGCTATATGAATGCTAAGTAGATGTAAATTTTACATTAGCTAATTGTTTTACAAAGCTAGTGCATACCCGTGCCTGAAGGCACGGCGCAACATGTTTCGATCATGCGTTTAGCGATAGGGGAGAGAGCGAGGGAAAAAGATGTGCTGGTCTTGCAATGATTTGATCACATTGTTACATAGGAAAAAGGATGTGCTGGTCTTGTAGTGATCTGAACAAACAATATCATTCAAACGAAAGAGGAACAAAGTATTAAACTCCCAATTTTAAGATTCATATGTTATCCTGGTAAAGCTTTTAAAAAGTGTTGACTTCACTTTGCCATGTCCCCAGCATTTCCCCTGGTAATGGATACCTCATGTGGCGTGTCCAGATATATCTCCAGCTCGCCAAAATTCTCATTCTCATATTTATGTTAGGGTCATTTAGAACTCAAAAAGTTGCGGGAAGGGGGAGGAGAGAGGGGTTTTGGCCTCTGCTGCAATTTTCGCGCGCCAGAAGGGTGTGGTTTTCCAGGTGAACCGAGCCTGTGGGCTGTACCCTGCTGTTACTAATACTCCACTAGTAGTAGTTTTGAGCTAAAAAAAAGTCACTTAATTCACTGGCGTAAGCCAGCGGAGCACAATTACGAGCGTAAAAACATCTTAACAAGCCAAATATGGATTTATTTAACACCTTAAAGTACGACAACAAGAGCACTAATAATGCTTGGGTGACCACATTTTTTGAAGTACATTTTGTATAAAGCTTACATGGACACACAAATAATTTGGCACTAAAAAAATTGAAAATTGTTTCGTGAATGATTGTGTGCGGACATGAAATTACGAGAGAGAAAAGTGACTAATCAATGTCTACTAACTTAATGGCTTATCCCTGTATGAAATGAATGAGGAATGCATAAAGACAAAGGACGTGTGGCTGACTGCATGAACAATCTCACGCTACGGTCAACAAACATCTGATTTACTCGTTCGGAAAAACACACGTAGGTTTACGTATTCAGACCTTACTTTTTCCACTTTTATTGCAAGTCCGGTTTACTCGTTCGGAAGAACACGCGTAGGTTTACGTGTTCAGACCTTGTTTTTTCATTTTAATTGCGAGAGAGAGAGAAGTGACTAATCAATGTCAATCTAACGTAATAGTTTATCCCTATATGAAATGAATGAGGAATACGTAAAGACAAAGGATATGTGGCTGACTGAATGAACAATCTTACACGACGGTTGATAGACGTCTGATTTACTCGTCCGTGAGAACACGCATAAGTTTATGTGTTCAGACCTTGCCTTTTCTATTTTAATTACAAGTCCAATTTACTCGTTCGAAAGAACACGCCCTGTTTTCCCTTTTTACTTGCATGACTCAATGAGCCCAACAGTACTATCCAAATAAGAGTAGAAGTGGAAAAAGTTTGGCGGAGGGTTTTGGACGATGCAGGACAAAGTTTGCGGGAAGGAGGAGGAGAGTGGTTTCGGCCAGACGGGTGTGGTTTTTACCGTATTTCGAGTGACCCGAGCTTGTGAGCTGTACCCTGCTGTTACTAACTTTTGAGCTAAAGTCACCTAATTTGCGTGCGTATACACGAGCGAGAACGCAATTACAAGCGTAAAAACTTCTTAACAAGCCAAATATAGACTTAACACCTTAAATTGGGACAATAAGAGAGCACTAATAATGCTTGAGTGACCACATTTTCCGAAACACATTTTATTTTGTTTAAAGCTCACGTGGGCACAATAATAATTAGGCACCAAAGAAATTCAAAATTGTTTCGTGAACGATTGTGTGTGGACACGAAATCACGAGAGAGAAAAGTGATTAATTACTGCCAACTGACGTAATAGCTTATCCCTCTATGGAATGAATAAATACTTAAAGACAAAAAACATATGGCTAACTGCATGAGTAATCTCACATGAATGGTCGACAGATGTCTGGTTTACTCGTTCGAGAGAACAAGCGTAGGTTTACGTGTTCACACTTTGCTTTTCCGTTTTAGTTGTAGATCTGATTTACTCGTTCGAAATAACATGCGTAGGTTTCTATGTTCTGGTCTTGCTTTTTCCATTTTAATTGCAAGTCTAATTTACTCGCTCGGGAGAACACGTGTATGTTTACGTGTTTAGACCTTGGTTTTCCATTTTAATTTCAAGTCTCATTTACTCGTTCGGGAGAACATAACATCAGACCTTGCTTTTCCATTTTAATTGCAAGTCTCATTTACTCGTTCGAAAGAACAAGCGTAGGTTTACGTGTTCGTACCTTGTTTTTCAATTTTACTCGTTCGGTTGCCTCCGCCTTACCGGAACCCATGCTCGAAACCTCACTACTACTCAAAACGCCAAGGAAAAGCGATCCGTTCGGTGGAAATCAAACGGCTGTGGTTTGGCGGTGGGTGTTGGATTATACAGGAGAAAAAGTTTCTGGAAGGAGGAGGAGGAGAGGGATTTTGGCCGCAATTTCCTCGCGCCGGACGGGTGTGGTTTTTCCCGTATTTCAAGCGAACCGAGCCTGTGGGCTGTACACTAGTACTAGTTTTGAGCTAAAATCTCCTAATTTGCGGCCGTGTACTTGAGCGGAAGCACAATTACGAGCGTAAAAACGTCTCAACAAGCCAAACATAGACTTGACACCTTAAAGTGGAACATAAGAGGGCACTAATAATGCTTGAGTGACCACATTTTTTGAAATACATTTTGTATAAAGCTCACATGGGCACACAAATAATTAGACACCAAAAAAATTGAAAATTATTTCATGAATGATCGTGTGTGGATCCGAAATCACAAGAGACAAGTGACTAATCAATGTCAAGTAACGTAACAGCTTATCCATATATGAAATGAATGAGGGATACGTAAAGACAAAGGACATGTGGCTAACTGCATGAAGAATCTCACGTGGCAGTCGACAAAAGTCTGATTTACTAGTTCGAGAGAACACGCGTAGATTTACGTGTTCAGACCTTGCTTTTCCATTTTAATTGCAAGCTTGGTTTACTCATTTGGGAGAACACACGCAAGTTTATGTGTTCAGACCTTGCTTTTTTCCATTTTAATTGCAAGTCTGATTTACTCGTTCGGGGGAACACGTGTAGATTTACATGTTCGGACCTTGTTTTTCCATTTTAATTTCATGATTGTATCCAAATAACTACAAAAGTGAAAAAAGTTTCACGCGAAAATGACATTTGCGATTTAACCAATTTTGTGAACTTAGTAAACATTTTCAACTTCCAACAAACATTTTTATATGTGACCAATTTCAGAAACTTTTGATACAGAGAGCGTTTGTGGAATATCTAAATGGAAAACAAAATTAAGGAGGAATGGCAAGCTACGGTGAAATATTTATGCTGGTTTGCTTAAGGGATTGTTTGGTTCTTCAATTTGTTGATGCAAATCAAAGATTAAAGGATGGTAGACATGGGTGGAATTCGGATTTGAGAAAGAAAACTAGCCCAAAAGAGGATAAGCTGGGTCCACATTTTTCGAAATATATTTTGAATAAAGCTCACATGGGCCCACAAATAATTAGGCACCAAAGAAATTGAAAATTGTTTTGCGAATGATTGTGTGTGGACACGAAATCACGAGAGAGAGAAGTGACTAATCAACGTCAACTAATCTAATAGCTTATCAATAAGTCTATAGACACAGATAAAGCATGCACGGATCGTGCACTGATCTCGATGTGGGGCCCATTACGGGTTCCACACAAATGATTCAAGTCGTCTATTAAATTTAAAATATTTGTTTTGGGGGGCTCTGTGAAAAATCAGCTCAATTTGATACCTGGAAGTACTCGAATCTGGATGAAAAGTTAGATAATTAGATCGAGTACGTTTAGGTATCGGATTGAACTGATTTTTCACAGAACCCCTAAAAAAATATTTTAAATTTAATGGACGGTTCAGATCATTTGTGTGGGACCCATAGTGTGTCCCACATCGAGGTTAGTGCACAATCTGTGCATGCTTTATCTGTGTCAATAGCAAGCTTCATAGCTTATCTCTCTATGGAATGAATGAGGAATACGTAAAGACAAAAGACATGTGGCTAACTGCATGAATAATCTCACATGACAGTCGTCAGACATCTGATTTACTCATTCGGGAGAACAAGCGTAGGTTTGCGTATTCAGACCTTGCTTTCCGTTTTAATAGCAAGTTTGATTTACTCATTCGGAAGAACACGCGTAGGTTTACGTGTTCAGACCTTGCTTTTCCATTTTAATTGCAAGTCTGATTTACTCATTCGGGAGAACACGCGTAGGTTTACGTGTTCAGACATTCTTTTCCATTTAATTGCAAGTCTGATTTACTCGTTTGGGAGAACACGCGTTGGTTTAGGACCTTGTTTTTCCATTTGAATTGCATAATTCAATGAGCTCAAGAGTACTACCCAAATAAAAACAGAAGTGAAAAAAAGTTTCACGCGAAAATGACATGTATTTGTATGCGATTTAACCAATTTTGTGAACTTAATAAACATTTTCAACTTCCAACAAACATTTTTATATGTGACCAATTTCAAAAATAGAATAAATTAAGATCGGAGTAATATTATTGTGGAATATTAAATGGAAACAAAATTAAGGAGGACGGTACTAGACTGGAGGTACTGCATTAGACGGCAACCTACAGGGAAATAGTTCAGCTGGTTTTTCTTAAGGGATTGTTTGGTTCTTCAATTCGTTCATGCGAATCAGAGATAAAAGACTAGACATGGTCGGAAGACTCGGATTTGAGGAAGAAAATTAGCCCAAAAGAGGATAAGCCGGATCCACCCGTTTATATTGCTATACGCGTTGTACTCTTGCTATGCATGAGAACGCGCAAAAGATTACATTATGATTAAAAGATTACATTAAGCCGGATCCACAGTCCAATATGTACGGGTTTAATTAATTAATTAATTTTTTTGTTGAAAGGATTTGATTTACTTATTTGAAGAGTGGTTTTACTGGAAGCTATAGATAGATGGATTCCCAATTTTCAAGCTAGAAATACGGGTATAGGGCTACTTTTCGATATTAATTATCAGAAAATTGTTAGTATTGCACTAAATCATAGTAAAAGTTCTTTCATTCGATGAATTTAAAGTAACTTAAACATGAAAAGAAGTGAAAGAAGCACGTGTAAAAGTTTTGGCCATTTTGTACGCACATTAATTAATTATGGAGCTTGGAAGCACATACATGTGTAATTTAAAGTAACTTAAATATGAATCATAGTAGAAGTTCTTTCTTTAAGTAATTAACGGCTATTAAAGACCGTTAACGAATTAACTGAAGCGAAAATCAAAGTTATTCACAACAAGTATGACTTATGCACCATCCATTATGTACAAAATGAGATGCAATAAATGCAATAGACGATAATTAGAAAGTCGTTAAGCGCATTAATAAATAGAGACTCTAGTTAGGGAATTGATTTTCACACCCTTCCTCGTTCCTCCTCTTTTTTTCAAATGCACCTTTTCGTTATTTTTTGTTGCAGTGAGGAAAAATTACATGATTACCCTTTCCATTCGTTTTCATGTGAATGAAAAAAATGTATGAAAGGATAGTTTCATAATTTTACATGAACAAAGACAAAAAAAAAAAAAAAAAATGGAGTTCACCTAGACGAACGAGGAGTGCGAAAATCAATTTTCCTGAAGTTATTGCGAAATTCCCAAAATATTACGATGAGAGTTACTCCCAAAATGGAGTTCACCTGGACGAAAGAGGAGTGCTGAGGAAAATTGCGACTTCATTTCCTCCGTACTTATTCACACATGAAGTGTGAATAAGTATGGAGGAAATAAATCACGACCGTCCAACGACAGTCCGGATTTTAGTGAAACTTTTCCGAAGAAGAGTTGTTTCGTTAAAATTCGGACCGTTCAAAACGCTTTCAAACGGTTGCGATTTGCTTCGTAAAACTTTATTCACAGAACCCTCCGTAAATAATATTTTTCCCTATTATGTAGTATGATTGTTTTCATGTCCAAAACAATGATACAACAACACACATGAGAGCTGAAAAAGGAAAGAGTAGTTACCAAAAAAGAAAAAGGAAAGAGCGTGTTACCAAAAAAGTATACGGCAAGCAACCCAAAGCAGAGTCAATAATTAAACTCGATATTTATGTTAACAAAGCTGAAATAATTTGAAAGCAATGTCACATGCCCACATGACCGTTAGGACCAAAAATAAAGTCGTTTGCCAGCGCTACGATCCAACGGCACCATTTCACTAGCCGTTGGATTTGAAAAAAGAAGGCTTGTCTCGTCTGACAAATACCCACTATTTCCGCCTCGTTTCACCTTGACCATTGTTCCTCTCTCTCTCTCTCTCTCTTTCTCTATATCCTCATCCTCTTACTTCTTCTTCTCTGGACCTGGGTCTGTAGATTTTGGGTTTTTTTAGATGCTCTTAATCTACATTCTAGGGTTAGTTAGGCTGAGTTCTTGTTAGAGGGAGAGATCTATTTTTCTGGGTTGTGAATAATCCTTCGATTAACCGAAACTATGGTTCGATTAACCGAAAATATGGTTATATCTGACGAGAACAAACCCTCTGTTATTAGACCCACAAACTTACATCAAGGTGAGATTACTGTTGTTGAAATCTGGATCTGGGAATTCAGCTGAAAATTGTGTTTTTTTTACACGTTTTGAGTTTGAAATCAGCTGAAAAAACCCCAGTTCCTAACATGTTTTTTTTTTAATTACTGTTATTTTATTGATTTGTTAGTAAAAGGACTGGAACCAGCTGAAAGACCCAGTTTTTTTTTACACGTTTTGAGTTTGAAATCACCTGGAAAACCCCAGTTTCTGACATGTTTTTTTTGAATTACTGTTATTTTATTGATTTGTTAGTAAAAGGATTGGAACCCGCTGAAAGACCCAGTTTCGAAAGTGGGTTTTCTGAAAGTCTGTTGTTTTCTTGATTTTTGATAAAAGGACTGAAATCTCAGCTGGAAAACCCCAAGTTCTAAATTGGGATTTCTGATTTTATTTTTCTTTTTGATTTGTGATAAAAGGAGAGTCAGAGATTGTTAACAGAAAGTTCGGGATGGAGATCCGGCCCAACCGAAGAGCCTTAGGCGTGATTAATCAGAACTTTGCTGGAGCTCAGCCGTACCCTCGTGTGTTTAACAAGAGAGTCTTATCAGAGTAATTCTCAGCCTTTCCCATCTGATGATTTATCACAGAAAATTTTCTTATCATCCATGTATTTATGTAACTGTATGTGCATCATGTAAGCACTAATCTAGAAATTTTGTTACCAGGACAAAAGAAATTTGTGACAAGAATGCTACTAATCAAGCGCATAGACCAATAACAAGGTTGGGTTCCCTGCAATCTTGTTTGTTCTTTCCTTATTTCAAGATGTTGAAATTTTCCCTCCCGAGTTAAATGAGAAAATTTTGTCGTAAGCCTGTTCTGACCTGATTCTGTTTTCCTCTAACATAGGAAATTTTCCGCGCAAATAGCAAGCAAGCAACAAGCTTTCACCGAGGGAACTAAGAAATCAAATCCATCATCAGCTCAAAGTTTTACTGTTTGGGAGGATATCGCACTATCAGATGTGGAGGAACAGAAGGGAGCTGCTAAGGACCACCCGGAACCGATGGCATTGGAACAAACAGAAGCAGCATTGGATGAGAAGGATCACATGGTAATTGTCTCTCAGTTTGTAAATTTATACATGATCCTGATTTGTGCGAATTAATAATTGTTGTTAGACGGATAAAATTTATTTTTGCAGGAGGTTGAAATGGAGGATATATTTGAGGATCCTGTTACGGATATTGATAGCTGTGATGCCAAAAATCCACTTGCAGTGGTAGACTATGTTGATGATCTCTACGGCTACTACCGAAAAATGGAGGTAAAACTAAATCTTATTACATTCAGTTGCCAAAAATATGATTATAGGAGCTTCCATTGATTTGCTTTGGCTGGGAATTCAACAATGTCTGAACTCATACTTCTTTTCAGCAAACTTACTATGCACAATGTTTTGCCAAATAAATAATGTCTGGATAAATCAATGTTTTCTTGTTTCCTATTAAATTATGCTTTTGATTAAATTCTAGGTTTACTTCAATTATGTTTTCAACTCCAAGGATTTTCACCGTGCAACATCGCAGTAATTGTTTCCAGTTTTTTTTTTTTTTCATCACCATACCCATAAAATTAAATTTTGAATCTCCTCGATTTTTTGAACATAAATATTTTTTCCCCCCAAAGAAAGAATAATGACCTTCCTAATAGCGTTTCGTTAGTTTCCCTTTTCCCACATCTCTTTTGTGCTACATTGTATCTAAGGTAAACAACAACTTTGAATCTTTTTTGATGACTGAAAAGGACCTCTATTTTCTGCAGAATTGTAGCCGCGTCTCACCAACCTACATGGAGCAACAATTTGACGTCAATGAAAAGATGAGGGCTATACTAATTGACTGGCTAGTTGAGGTATGCATTTGGTCAATGAGATATCTGCCCAAACAAGCAATATATTCAGAGTTCTCAACCAATAATCCACTTTCCAAACATCAACAGGTACACCACAAGTTTGATCTGAGGGACGAGACGTTGTTTCTGACAGTTAACCTAATAGACAGATTTTTAGCCCAACAAGCAGTGGTTAGAAAGAAGTTGCAGTTGGTTGGTTTGGTTGCAATGCTCTTAGCATGCAAATATGAAGAAGTTTCTGTCCCTGTCGTAGAAGATTTAGTCTTCATTTCGGATAAAGCGTACTCTAGGAAAGAAGTTCTTGAAATGGTACAAAATATTTCCAACCTTGTAATGTCAGAACTTTAGTATTGATGGAAAATTAATTACATGCTCTCGTTGTACAAAACTGCAGGAGAGATTGATGCTGAATACACTACAGTTCAACATGTCAGTTCCAACGCCTTATGTCTTCATGAGAAGATACCTTAAGGCTGCTCAATCTGACAGGAAAGTAAGTGCTAACTGGAATTGTGTTTGGTAGCGTTTTCGTTTTCTTGGTATCATGATTTTCGAAAACAACAACGAACTGTTTTGCACCTTGTCTTCATTTCTACGAGGGAACCCCTTTCCTTTTTTTGAGAATCTGAAAGACCTTCACAGTGTTTGTCTCGGAAAAGTGCGCTGTTTAAAAGAAAACATTCTTTGCTTCTTTGTTTCGAGTTATCGGATCACTGCTTTAATTGTTGTATTAAAGAAGTTTTACAACTCTGAAAGCACCTTTTTGGTGGTGTTTCCTAAAAGGTGGGAAGTTTTCAGAACAACCCTGACAACGGGAAAAACGCTCATCACCTCATTTTGATAATTGTGTGATAACATGTCCCTAATCATCAATATTGGAACTTTTGTAACAGCTTGAGCTTCTATCCTTTTTCTTGATCGAGCTTTGCCTTGTGGAGTATGAAATGCTGAAATTCTCACCTTCTTTCTTGGCTGCGGCCACAATCTACACCGCCCAATGTACCCTTTTTGGGTTTAAGCAATGGAGCAAGACCTGTGAATGGCATACCAACTACTCAGAAGATCAGCTAATGTGAGTAGTAGTCATCCTCTCCTTTTCCTTCAATTTCAAATACTCCACTTTATTAGCCTCTATATACAACAGAAAATATCATGCAGCACTTGCTCTCATCCATCCAACTGTTCTGTAAACTTCCCTGAGTTTGATTTCATAATTGGGTCGGCCTAACGATCCTTACTTTTTTCTTTCTTCTTGCAGAGAATGCTCAAAGCTAATTGTAAGTTTCCACCAGAAGGCAGCAACAGGGAGACTAACAGGGGTGCACAGGAAGTACTGCACAACCAAGTTTGGCTCGGCAGCAAAATGTGAGCCGGCAAAGTTCTTGGTGGATACCACCACCCAATAATAGGAAATACATGTACAGCGGCTAACTTACATGATTTCTGTGACTGGGGTCTATCAAAGTGGTTTTAATTTGGGGAGAGGAATCGAATAATTTCAGCAACTTGGGTTGCTTCTAGGAATCGATTGGCATAAGATTACATTTGACATACCGCCATTGCCTAACCTGTTCAATTTGAACATGTATTGAACTTTGTATTTCTGCTTCATTTGATAATAATTCCAATATTTTATACAATTATAGTCCTGTGTTCTCTTCCTACACAGTACTTAAGTTTAATTTCCAGTAATGGACTCCATCTTAATTCCGATAAGCCTAAGAATTCTTCCGAAAGTCTAAATGGTATAATGGACCCCCTTAACTTGTATCTAGCCTGTCGCTGCCCATGCTCTCTCACCCTTAACATGTATCTAGCCCATCACTGGCCATGCTCGAAATCTATCAAGAAAATGCAAATTGATCGATGGAAAACCAAATGGCCTTTGTTTGTTTGGTGGTTGTTTACTTGTTAGTAGACGAGGAGGAGAGAAGTTGTTCTGCTGCAATTTTACGACAGATGGGGTAGCTTTCCCGTATTTCACGTGAACCAAGTTCAACATACGCTTAAAGTAGCCGTAAAAATGTCAAGTTAGTAGTGTTAATGTGTGTATGAATTTTCCTTGTTTAAGGTCTCCCAAAACGGCTTTGGACGCAGTTGTGTATCAAACAAAAGAATTTTCCTTTGTTTAATTGCACAAACTTCTCCAGAGGTAGGAAGTTTAAGACTCGTTTAGTAAATAATCCGAGCTCAATACTCAAAAAATCGACTCGGCTTGTAAAAGATTGGCTCGTTTGGATAGGTTCAGCTCGTTTAGAGAAGCTCGTCAAGTAAATTAACTTGGCTCACGTTAACAAGTTCGGCTTGAGCTCCAGTTTTTGACTCGTTGTTTAGTAAACGAGCCCAGCTCAAACACTATTGTGGGTGATGTGGGTTGCGTGGCCTGCTTACGTGTAATTATCCGTGAGCTGGAGAGGCGCGATTGGTTGATGATTAGTCAAAACGAGAGAAAGGGATTGAGAGCGTCCCGCGGGGTGAGGGGGTAGGAGCAAGAGGTACGGGAGAAACAGAGGCAACGTGTATTTCCTGGCTTTCCGTGAGGTGTCGGGAGAGTGAGGTCACCGCCTTTCGAGGAAGAATGTTCTCCTTCCTCAAATTCAGCGCTTCACCCTTTTTTTTCTTAGTCCTCCCAAAAAAAAAGGTCCCCCAATCATTGGGATGTCAGGGGTATTTATAGAGCACCTGGGCCTGGGACAGGCCCAGGACGGCGCTCCTGTCAGCGCCTGACACGTGTCCCTCCTGTACCTCTCGGCCGTAAGGAGACTCGCCTTTCCGCGGGTGGCGATCCGCGGAAAGGCGCGGTTTTCCGCGGCGTAACCTCCAACCCCCAAACCACCAAACCACGAGATTCCCCAATTCCCGTTGAGCGAGGTCGCGACCTGCGGCGATCGTTATTTCCCCGCGGAGACCCGCCTGGACCTTGCCTCTGGGCCTCAGGTAGGGGTCCGTGGAGATTTTGCGAGATAAAGACTTGATAATTGCGACATTTCAAGGGACGGCGCTCGGGGTTTTTGATCTAAAACCTACTGATGGGGGGCCCGCGGAGGGGACCCGCGGAAGTGAGTTCCGTGGTGGATTCTCCGTTCCCGCGGACGACTCCCGTGATCGTACTGCTTCGATCCGCCGCTCCACGCGTCACTATCCCATTGGTTGGTCAGCGCTTTCAATCGCGGCCACGTGTCCACCCGCAATTGGAGAGTCAAATAGTCGCTTCCTCAGGTTCCAACCTATTGACTTTGACCGCGCCTACATATGCCCCCCGCGTGCGATCGACGGGGTTTGTCGCCCGCGCGCGCAAGACCCCCTTCTTCCGCGGTCACGCTCGGGGCGTCCCACGGAGAGAGAGACGACTGCTGAATGGGCAGCGTCGCTTCGCCTGCTGATCGTGACCTTTGGTGTGCGGCTGCAATAAATGCTTTCCAAACAGGCTTACTATATAAGCCACCTTATCCGTCACTTCCTTTTCACCTACCGTTCAACCTCTAGTCAAAACTGTCATTTTCTTTCTCCGTTCTTTTCAAACGCCGTCTTTCTCCTTTCGCTTTCATTCTCATAAAGAACCCCATATGGCTGCATGTGGCGCGACTATTGAAGAACCCGTCCCTGCCGCGGACCAATGGAGGAGGGCCCCCTACCTTCAATCTGTAGGGGACCCGTTTTGGACTCAGGTGGATGCCTACACGGTGGAGGCCGTGGAGGAGCCCTCCACCACCGATCCCACCTTTTTTATGACCCCCGCCGATATAGATAGCGCGGAGCCTGTCAACCCTTCGTCGGTTTCACGCTTCTGCTTGGAGCGTGGGGATTTCCCTTATTCGGAGTGCAGGTTTGGAGCCCAAGCTTCGCCACCCTCTGATTGGGCCGAATGGGTCGACGAAGTGACGGGGAACGCTGCCTTCAAGCAAACTTTGATGGCCAGCGGCGTTTATGACGCCGTGGTTCTGTTGCGGAGCCTGAGCATCCCGAGGCAAGGGGCTGCTCTGAGGAACCTAAACCATGCATGCTCGCGCTAGAGCATCGACACCCACTCGTTTGTATGGGCGTGGGGCGAGAGTGGGTTCTCACTGGAGGACATGGTGATCCTCACCCGTCTTCCCCTGCGAGGGGCCACGCTTCTTGACCTCGACAATCTTTCCTCCGCGGACCAACACAACATCGCGGAGCTTAGGAGGTTGGGCAAGTTAACCCAATCTGGCCCAATCTTTACAGCCCAGGGCATTCGCAAGAGCGTCGCTGCAAACGCCAAGAAGACCTCCTTCACGAGCTGGATCCGTTTCTTCTTCAAAGACCTCCAGCCCGTGAGGTCGGTTGCGGACAGGACTCCGCGCGACTTCGTTGCTGGTCCCCACTATGAGGGGCGGCTCTACATGGCTGGCTTCCTCGCCTTCTTCCTGTCTTACTTTGTCTTCCCGGATTATCCGGCGGATAGCCCTTCTCCTGCGGTCTTTCCGCTCGCGGTGCTACTTGCCCGCGGCGAGCCAATCGCGCTTGCCCCTCTTTTCTTGGGGTCCCTTCACTGCCAGCTGGACCTGGTCCATGCTGACCACGTGCGGTCTCTAGGGAGGTGCGATCACCTTTCCATGGCCCACACCAGCTTCCTCCTGGCCTACTTCTTCGAGCATTTTCCCATCGTTGCCCCGGTCCCACGAGGCTTTCTGGCGTCCGCTAGCAGGTCCCGCTCGGAACGATGGATCGGTACGAGCAGCGATGCTCTCTGGAGTGAGGCATGCGACATTCCAGGGAACTTCGTCCCGCGTCCCTATGCCGTCGCCTCCCCTGGGATAGTTGGCCTGGGCCAATGCCTCCTGCCTACCCGCTCTTCCTTATCCAGCATGAGTGGAAATAATGCGATAGCCCGGGCGGTTATCAATTCCGTCCTCATCGCTCTGCCAGGGTGGGTGCCGTTCCTTAACGGCGAGGCGCACGGCATGTCTGTCTACCGGCCAGACAGGTTCGCGCGGCAGCTGAGCTTCGATCAAGGAGTGCCAGGGCACGCCCCACAGCCGTCTTCTTTCATTGACTCTCAGCTCCGCTTCACGCGGCCGCATACTTCCAACAACTATAAAACTCGGCTCGTTTTGTTTGCACCCCTGTCTGCAAGCTTTGAGAAATGAATATGGCTCATTGTAGTGGACCCGTCCGAGTGGGCTCACGACAGCCCGAAATGGGCCCGATTGGTTGGACTCAAACCGAGGATGATCCGCAGCCCAAAATGGACCCGATTGGTTGGACTCAAACCGGGGATGATCCGAGGCCCCGAGCCCATCCATCTCTCCTCTCTCTTCAAAGCTCTTCCCATGGCGGATCTTTGATCGACCAATTTCTCAGACCTAATCATTGCATACCATTCAATGGCTCGAAGAGCGTCACCGATCCTCAAACGCCTCATCCAACCCTCCCCAACTCCGCTCCAACCATTCCTCCGATCCGTCACCTACATGCCCCGACCCGGCGACGGCGCCCCTCGACCCGTAACCCTAATCCCGGGCGACGGCATCGGGCCCCTAGTGACCAACGCCGTCGAGCAGGTCATGGAGGCGATGCACGCGCCGGTGTACTTCGAGCGGTACGACGAGGTCCACGGCGACATGAAGCGGGTCCCGCAGGAGGTGATCGACTCGATCAGGAAGAACAAGGTGTGCCTGAAGGGAGGGCTGATCACGCCCGTGGGCGGCGGGGTGAGCTCGCTGAACGTGCTGCTGAGGAAGGAGCTGGATTTGTACGCGTCGCTGGTGCATTGTTTCAATCTGGCTGGGCTGCCGACGCGGCACGAGAACGTGGATATTGTCGTGATTAGGGAGAATACGGAGGGGGAGTACGCCGGGCTTGAGCACGAGGTCGTGCCCGGCGTCGTCGAAAGCCTTAAGGTATTATGTCCTGTTTTCTCTTTTTTTTTTTTTTTGGGTAATCCAATTTTTGATTGAGAGCACACACAAGTACGAAGAAACAAAAAAGCTTACCTTCTATTGCAAGAGAAAACAACAAAATGAAAGCTACAAGCTAGGGGACTAGCTGTAGCTGTAGAAGTCTAAAGATAACAACAGAATGAAAGCTACAAGCAAGGAGTAGCAGCAACAGTCTTAGGATCAAGTTGGGGTGCAAATGAGCCGAGCTTTTTAGGTTTTGGGCTCAGTTCGTTTACTAAACGCGCCTAAAACTCAAGTTCAAGCTCGGCTCGTTTATAAACAAGCTGAGCCCTTAATGAGCCGAGCCTGACTTATATTAATTAACGTTTCTCTTTAAACAAGCCGATGTAATGAGCCAAGCTTTTGCAAGCCAGCCGAGCTCCTGAGTGTTGAGCTTGGCTCGTTTACTTGTTTAGCAAACGAGCCTAAAACTTGAGCTCAAGCTCGAGCTTGGATCGATTACTAAAGGAGCCGAGCCAAGCCACGAGTTGCTCGTGAGCAGCTCGGTTCGTTTGCAGCCCTATTCAAGCTGCCAAGAGTGGCACAAGGCCATATTACGGGGTGGTTTTTACATTTGATAATTGAGACCCCTTAATTCGAACCTCGAACCTAATTTTCTCAAGGACTGAAGATGGAGATCATTGAATTCCTTGGAAAATCCTGCGCTCCTCTCTTGCCTAACATAATAGACTGTAGATGCCCAAGCAATGTTCTGGTAATATTGTGGATGGATTTACCACAGTCCACAGAACTTCCTTATGAGCCAGTCAACTTCAGAATGCCAGGGTTGAGGAAGTTTAGATTTGCATTTGCTGCCAAATAGTTCTTGAAGGGCAGCTAAAGAAGTGCCGCAGGTCTTTGTTGTGCAGATTAGATAGAGAACATGTGGGGAAGATTTGCATGCCCCAGCTAGTCATTTTCTTTTTTAGTCCTGAGGCTCCCTCTAACAGCCATCCAGAGAATGAAGCATTTTGTCTTTGGCATTAGTTGCTATCTTTTGTGCATTTTGGTTGATTTTCTTGAGCCCAATTTTGACTGACTGAATGATCTCTCCGTAATATTGAAACTGAGGTGGTTAAAAAGATGCACTAAAAACATTTGATTTGATATTACGGGGATATACTCGAACTTCCTTATGGATGTTTTAATTGTCATGCCGTGGAGCGATTTAGCAGCTATTACCTCCTGCAATACAATCCGTTTGGTGTGATAGGTGTGAAAATAAAAGTAATGACTTGCAGCTTTCATGTCACTGAGAAAAGAGAAGAGAAGATGGGATTGCGTTTTCTCACTATTTTTTTTTTTTTGGAGGATAAGAAAGCAAAGCGTGGTATTTTTTATTCGTTTGGATTTGGTGGAGGGTCAGTTCTTTTTTTATAGTAAAGAGCCACTCAATATTGTTTCTCTCAGATTCTTGTGAAATCTCGTTGTCTTGGTGAGAAACAAAGAAGTTCTCTGTCTCAAGACTCTCAATACCTTGACATTCCCACCTAATTTGTAATCCAGACACGAGAGAGTTCACTTCTTCTTTCATTTCTCTTCAAACCACTTGCACAAACGGGCTGCTAGTTTTGGAACCTGCGGATGCTGAATGGTTACATATTCCAACCTATCAAATGTACTATTCCTGTATTCCATAAGCAATTTTACTTTGGCTTTCTGTTGAAGATAGTACCACAAAAGGCCATTGTCAAGTTACTAAACCCAATTGTATGTCTTGAAAACTACCTTTTTTAATATGTATGATGGACGTTCGGACAAATGCTCAAAAGTGAAAATAACACAATTCTTTGAGTGAGATTCTTGATATAATTGAGCCTGGCTTGTGCATTTGGCAAGTTCATGTCTATGTTAATGCTGCCATGTCCATTAGAAGGTCCTTGTTTAGTCCACTAGAGGAAATCCATGTATGTGTGGGCCTTTCTAATTGTGACTTGCAGTATCACTTGTTTCTTGATGCAGTTAATTTTGTTGCCGCCTATCATCGCTTTGTTGTTTTACCCTGTCAAAGGCAGTAGTTTTTTCCGTAATTTATTTATCTTTAGTTTATGTTTCGGGAGTTTGTTTTGTGTCTGATATTCGATAGGTCATGACAAAGTTCTGCTCAGAACGTATAGCGCAATACGCTTTCGAGTATGCATACTTAAACAACAGAAAGAAGGTCACAGCTGTGCACAAAGCAAACATCATGAAGCTTGCAGATGGTCTGTTCTTGGAATCTTGCCGAGAGGTTGCAACCAAATATCCTGGAATCAAATACAATGAAATTATTGTGGACAACTGCTGCATGCAACTTGTTTCAAAGCCTGAGCAGTTCGATGTCATGGTAAGCTTGGTAGCTGTACATGAATGTAGTTCTTCTTGCTGCTACACGTCCTTTTTCAGTAATGAATTTTTGTAAACTATCATCAAGAGAGGATTGAGAGACGAGAGCACCTTGGTGCTCTAGAGATTTGTTGAGTTTTGCAAACTCGATACACAATGTCTTTTTGTGGAACACACATGTGCATTGCGGTTAGTCTGGATTACTAGATTACTGTGTTTAGCTTAAGGATATTAACTTTCTTTGTTTCATCTTCTGTATAAGTTTTTGAAGTAATTCTTCCTCAACCGGTTGTTTTATTTGACCATACATTGGAACCTTTTGTGTCTTGAAATGGAGAGAGGTGACAATATAGCTATCAAAGCTGATGTAAATTCTTAGTACAAGGTCTTGTTATTCTGGAACTCGTGTGACTGATGAACTGCACCTTATTGGTGGACTCAATCACAGACCATTAGGATTTAGGTGACGTTGTGTTGTTCTCCTTTTGTACATGCATTGGTAGCGGTGATAAAGTAATGCTGCTATGATCACCTTAAGATGATGGATAAGATTATAGGTGATAGAGCATCTGGAGGTATCCTTCTCATGCATTAGCTTAATGTTGGTACATGAACTTTGTCGGAGGATTAGGTTGTCATTTTGTCAGATGATTAGGTTATCATTCTCTTTCTCACAGTCTACCATGTTCTTTTGGCCTTTGGTATGTTCAGCTTCATACCAGTCACTCCTTAGTGGGTTTCAGTCTTTCTGTTTCAGATGACTGAAGAGTGAGCTCAATTGTCTGTTTGTTGGTTGTCAGTTTAACTGCTCAGGCTCATATTAACTCAACATTATCATTCTGTACTTTAGATCCAATCATGTCGTAAGCGTAATTTCTCAGTGCCTTACTATCTAAATCCTTTACTGCTAGTCTGCTAGTAGCCTACAACCATGCAAGGCATCTCCCCCTTTTTATGGTTATTCTCCAGTCACAATTGATAGTACACCATTGACATATTTCACCTTCATCCATCTGAATATAATCCTATGGCCATCAGCTTTTTTGGTTTTATCCTTTCAGTCACCACAAGGATTATTGGCAAGTATGCATCAGAAGGGAAATCTGAAGTCCTTTCATTGATGACTTGACTTCTAGATCCTAATCAACTTGTGAACATGTATATTAGCCAACACAGATTAGATGGTACACACTATAAGCATTACCTTTGGAAGAATAAGATGAGAACATATGATGCAGTGATAGTGTGCGTGCATGAGTTCGGAAGTGGCTCTATTCAGCTCTATCTGGCTTCCACTTTGATGCAGTTGCTTATTCTAAAGAGAAAGAAGAGGTGTAAAATTGTTTTTCATTTTGCAGGTGACACCCAATCTGTATGGCAATCTAGTAGCAAATACTGCTGCTGGTATAGCTGGTGGCACTGGAGTCATGCCAGGAGGTAATCAGTCAACATTTTCCAACTTATTTTATTCTATCTTTTCATTATCTAGGTTTGGCAAGCCATATGTAGGTGTAGAATGGTCAATAACCATAAGTTTCCTACCCTGAAAGATTGAGAATTGATGAAAAATGACTACCTAGTTGGGTCAAGTTAGTTAAAACAAAAGTAATCATATGCACTTCTTATGGCATGAAACTTGAGCAACATATGCGGTTGTCGCGATGGGATTTTGATCCTTGGATGTTATTTTACTTCACATGACCCCATTTGAGTTGCAAAGAAGTCCATATATGTACCTTTAATTGCATAAGATGAAGTTGTCATTCTTCAACTGCTGTGACACTGGATTAAATGAACCTTTTTGTGCCACTAAGTTTATCACCAAAATCGTTGCATTCATTCGAACTGCACGGAATCTTTGATGCCAAACAGACCCAGATGAGAACTTCTGCCGTTTTCATTCCTTAGAAACTGATAATACCCACCTGCATGTCCATTTCACATAAAGACTGTACAAATTATATGAAAAAATCTTTATGGTAGATGTATGACCTAGGAAGTGTATCAGTCTTGCTCCAAACAAGTTTTCTGAATATCTGTATGCGATTCGTCCATTTTCTCTTCTGCAGGAAATGTAGGGGCTGATCATGCTGTTTTTGAGCAAGGTGCTTCCGCTGGAAATGTGGGAAACATGAAACTAGTGGAGCAGAGGAAAGCAAATCCAGTGGCTTTGCTTCTTTCTTCAGCCATGATGCTGAGACATCTCCAATTTCCTTCGTTTGCCGACCGGCTAGAAACTGCTGTGAAACGGGTAATATCTGAGGGGAAGTGCCGGACGAAAGACCTTGGGGGAGGTAGCACCACACAAGAGGTAGTTGATGCCGTTGTTGCGGCCTTGAACTGATTTGAGGAAAGAACTTTGTTCTACACTCCCTAACAAATTTGTTCACCAGGCTGGGGTTTCTTACCGGCATATTTTTCTCAGCTAGTATTTTCACTTGTATTAGTTGTGAGGTTTTCTTACCACCTTTAATTGAATTCTTTCGGAATCTAGTGATAGTTAAATTGTTGAGAGAATATCCATGGTCCTTTAGATGAAGGAAATTGGAAAATAAGATGGAGTTTCTGCTTATGAACAATTTTGTGTAGTTTCATGACTAAAGAAAACATGATATTACTGGAAATCATGTGTTATTATGGAGTTTTAAGTACAGATGTTTGTTATGGAGCACTACACTGGTTAGGCTCAGATTAAGATTGAATTCAAGTAAAAGCTTTATTAGTGACACCGATGTAAATTTTTAAGGCACGAAACTTTCTCTCTCAATTCGAGTAAGGGTAATGTTATGGACACTATGCAGATTTAGATGTAAATGTATTCAAAATCGTCTGATGCAATTGGGTTTTACACGGTTGATGTTAGGTTCATACATATCATGTGGTTTCGGATCTGTGCACTTCCATTTGTGTTTATGGCAATTTCGTTTGCGTGAATATGCACTTTCATTTGTGTTTGTGGCAATTCCGTTCGAGTAAAGATACGAATATAATTCAGTTTGATACGAGTTTAAGTCGGAAAGTAAAACTTAGTTTATGTACAAGTACTATGGAGTGGTAGAGAGAATTCTGAAGAGTTGTTTACTTTTTCTTTTTTCTTTTTTTTAAATTCTCTTGCCAAGTTTGCTAACAAACACCCTTGTTTGGATGTTAATTTTGATGAAAAAGTTGTATAAGTTTGTTTATTTTTTCGTCTTCCGTCAATTTTTTTAGCATTTTAACAAAAAAATATTTTTTTACTTTTTGAGTTGACGATTCATTATGTACCTCCAAAAGATTTTTAAAAAATGATTAAAATTTATGTACCTCCAAAAGATTTTAAAAAATGATTAAAATTTTGATTACAAGTAAAAAAACACGAATGATGAAACAATAATATTGGAGATAAATTTTTTAAGACAAGAATTCAACAAGATTGATATTTTCTTTTTAGAAAAATAGTAGGTACGGCATATTTGTTTCCCATTTTCAAAAAAAATTCTACTCTCTTCTTCTCTCTTCTTCATTGGCGACATTTTTAATACTCCTTGTTCTTTCTTTCTTCTTTACCGCGGCAAAAATGAGCACACAACCACCGCCAACCATTGTCACCACCTCAAACCCCCAATCCACCCAATTTACAACAACGCAGATGTATGTAAACGATTGGCCTTGGCAACCGCGATGCCAATTGGGTTTCTGGTTAATTGGGTATTTATTATTCACGGCGGTGCAGGGAAAGGATAATAGATAGATAGAGAAATGAGAGTAATTATTGGAGATTAAAAACTTGAGAAACTTTTTGATATTCCAGGTATAGGATGGCTTTTGATATCCCTTTCCGGTTCGGTTTTAATTTTTTGGTCACTTTCTGAGCACATTTTGATAATTGGCTTCGTTCATTTTACAGAGCTTAGTGAAAATATTAGTCCTGCCAAAAATTATGATCATCCGAATTTAGTAGATATATGATCGGCACATATGAAAAATAAAAAAAAAACAAAAATTGGGTTATGATCAAATGTGTTTTTTATCCAATTTTTGTTTTTTTCATTTTTCGCATGTGTATCTACTTTGTGCGCGGAGTAAGTGTTGATTTTAGAGATCCAAAGCGAACACAGTCTAACGGTGGTTGCCGAGACTTTTTTAGCCCCTTCCTGGCTTTTTTTTTTTTTTTTAATCAGAGAGAGAGAGTGTGTGTGTGTAAAGGTACCACAATAGCAGATGGTGTTGGTGTTGCACCCCCACACAATTGATCACGATTTGATTCTTGGGGTCATGCTGCAGTTGTGAATTTCCTGGTCTCCGACTGCAGAAGGAATTAATTGAGGTGCGCGTAAGTAGGCCCGGACAATAGAGAGAGAGGGAGTGAGTGAGGGATGGGAAGTGGTATATGCTGTGGTGGGCAGGGCTTGGGCACTCCTTCTAACGATTGGATTGAAGGTACCACATTTACTCATGTTACATTGCTGTTTCGTACTGATTAACGTTAATTTGTATTAGTGAGTTGTTTCATAATTATCCCTTACTACCTCAAAAAACGGTTGGGATCATAAAATAGGTTTGTTTTTTTGGTTGTTTTATCAATATCTTCCTTCTCCCTTTGAAAGCTACTCCCTCCGTCCCAGTTTATTTGTCCAATTTCGACATACGTGCCTTTTAAAAAATTGTCTATATTTCACAATCTATAATGTTTTACATAATTTTGAAAACATCATATTTTAGATCTAATTGAGATCTATCAAACAAGATCTATATTGCATATTAAAAACATAATAAATTGAAACATATAGATAATTTTGTAAGAGGTCCCAAATAGTGAAAATGAACAAACAAATCGGGACGGAGGGAGTACTATATTTAGAGTTGAGAATAAATTATATACACTGACTACGTAAATATTTATTTTCTCCAAATTAATTATATTGCCCAGCGTCATCAAAACAACGGTCCGCGATGGTGCCAGTCCATGTACCCGTTCAGGTGCACCTGTTGGGTGTGGGCGGGACGGCACTGGTTGGATCCGTACCGTAGGATCTTATCTAACTGTCACTGATTACTGGGTGCAATCTAGGGACATGAGCCAATCAGTCTGTAAACCATAATTCTAGAAACTCTCCCTCGTTGCTTTCCGTGCTGTTATTCCGTAATTCGGCAAAATTAATAGTTCTTTTTTTCTTTCAGGCTTGCGGTATTCTGTCTGTCCTTCGTTTGTGCGGAGGCAGGCCGGAGATCATTTGATCCAGCTTCGTTTTATCCTAAGAACATATTCGCTGTAACCCGGTGCACACTGATTGGTGGGGGCGAATATGCTTTTCGGAAAGCGACATTGTAAGTTTGTAACGTGACTCGAAGGGGATTCCGTCAAATTGTTCAAGCTCAAGAAGGCTATAGATTTTGAAGGCTCTAGACTTTACACCAACCAAAACCAAACGAAATGGTCCGTGACTGTATTAAATCTCGTGCTTGATAACATTGAAGATCTTGCATTAATGGAATTTTGGAAGTGCATAAAGTTTGGCAACCTAGCTCATTTCACCTCCTGCAAAGTCAAAATCACTCGGCTAGTTATGAAGTAATCTTTCCACTAGCCCACCTTTTGCAGCCAATTTCTGTAGTGTGAAAAACAGGTTGCATAGGCAAGTACATCTTTTGGGAGCCATTGCCCCAATGGGACCTTTGGAAGGAATCTCCAGAACATCGATAGAATCGTTGCCATCTCGGGTTTTACTTCTCAACATGCTGCTTTTTCATGTTCATGTCATGAGTACTACATTATATTTTCTTCATTCATCTCCGGAAACTTTGACTGCGTAGTTGTAGCGGTTTTTTCACTTATGGTAGTTGCATGGTTTTTTTCAGGTCAGTCTACGCAGGCCTAATGAATCCCTAACCTGGGCTATCTACATGCGTAGGGTGGATCCCGCTATAGTGTATAAATGGAGGGCAGTTGCTGGATTGTGATAACGAGGTATAACGTTTGCATTCAAATTTTTTGTTGTCGATGGCAGCGTATTTCGTTGGCTAATTGATTGCGGATGTATGGCTATTTAGCATTCAATTGGCTCTCCCCTCTTTAACCTGGACCTCTCTAACCTGTATTAGGAGCTCCCTACATTGCATTGCTCTTGCATTCATTACTGTTTCTGTTACTATATAGAGGTTTAACCCTCATTTTCTTTGCTTACTATCAAACTGAAAGATGATCCTGGGGTACTTTGGCGGATGCTTCATAGCCTTGGTTACCATAGCCATCTTCCATTTCATCCGGAAATGGAGGAATCCAACATGCATCAATGGAAGGCTCCCTCCTGGTTCCATGGGCTTGCCCCTAATTGGAGAGACAATTCAGTTTCTCATCCCTAGCAAGTCCATGGACGTTCCCTCTTTCATCAGTAAGAGGATAAAAAAGTAAGTATTTCCTTTCTTAGGCTTTGCGGCTAATCTAGTAGGATGGTGAGAAAAAGGCCACAGGTTAGCGAAGTGGAGATTTGAGATGTATTTCGCGGTTTTAAGAAACGTAGGGCAAGGATTTAAATCTCATAGGGATCTTGATCTTGGAGTCACCACAGGGCTCATGCTCGCTATGTTACACAGTGTCGGACACTCGCATTTGGGTAAGTTGTGAAGTGCGTGTCTGATACTTTTAGTTAGATATTCGCCTAGAAAGCCATTTCTAGCCTTCTATGTTTACCATAGCTTTATAAACTCTCGTACTATCTATGATTGGTCTATTGTAAACATATTTTATGTAAAACACCTATAGTTGAAAATAAGAACATTTTACAGAGTTACCGTGTCTTTGACATGAGAATGAGATGAATCCAACACTTAGACAGTTAGACACATACCCACACCCAATTCGTGTAACATCAATACATCGATGGCCAGTAATTACACAATAAGTGTGGGACAAGAGGGTTGCATATTCACGGTGCGTTAGTTGGGAGACACTGGGACAAATGCTTAGATAGCGCTACCGAAACATAGAAAGTAAAAGGCGAGAAAAGTTATATTATGACTACTTATTCTCATTTTTCTTCTCATTCTTGCTTCTGAAATAGGTATGGGCCAGTGTTTCGGACTAGCTTGGTGGGTCGACCAGTTGTGGTGTCGTCTGACCCTGATTTCAACCATTACATCCTTCAACAAGAAGGGAGGTTGGTGGAATTATGGTACATGGACTCCTTTGCTAAGCTATGTGGACAAATGGATACTGCGGCTGATGGTTCGCCTATTACTGCGTTCGGGTTAATCCACAAATACATAAGGAACCTTATTTTGAATCACTTCGGACCAGAAGTCCTCAAAGAAAAGTTGCTTCCTGAGTTGGAAGAATTGTGGGTACAGGCCCTTCGAAATTGGAAGGCATGTGACTTCGTGGAAGTTAAACAATCAACTTCAGCGGTGTGTGCACCACCTCTCATACTATTCTCCAAAACTCATTCCTAGAATAGTTTGTTCAGCAATATACCCGAAAAATGAGATGTATGGTGTAGATTCATAAGTTGAGGTGATGTGAGCACCACTAACAATGAATCAAGTCCATCGATTCTACTTTTTGGGTACTTTTCTACAGATATAGTATTGTGGTTATAATCTCACTTTAGAACAGCGATGCTATAAACTGGGAAGCATACCAAGAAAAATAGCCACTAACTCACTTTGATGTTGTAGATGCAACTTTTGCACGGTGTTTTATGTTTCTTCGCTACTTTTTGTAGGCATGTTTCATTGTTCCTTCCTGCCTCTATACTTCTATCTTTTCCCTACACAAATTGCAACCATTTTTTTCCAGACAAGTTCATGCAAAACGGATAGCTGAAGCATATGTATGCATGCCCAAAATGGAGAAACTTGTTAGTGTAGCCTAGATTGATTCTAAAAGTGGGAACACTATTTAAGAGTTGGATTTGGACCATGCATTGTTTTCTCTATGGGTTCCTTGGGCATCTTAACGTGAAAGTGGATATTGGATTAGCCATATATCATGACCCCAATTTTGACCATTTTTGTTTTTATTTTTGCAGATGATGTTTGATCTAACTGCAAAAGCTCTATTTGGCTATGAACCTGATAAATCTGGTGAAGATACGGGCAAAAACCTAACTAACTTTGTGGATGGAGTAATGTCTGTTCCTTTGAACGTTCCTGGCACTGCCTTCCACAGATGCATGCAGGTAATTCGAGAGGCTTCACAAACTTGAGTATGCATTTGTTCTACACGTCATTGATTCTACAGTATTGGTACCTACTCACAACTTTTACCCGTTAAATTACCCGGCAAGTGCAACGTATGGACAAGACTCATATAGGATGTGGCCCGGCCGCCTGCATCATCCGATTTTGAATCTGCACCTTACATCATATTTCCTAGGCATTTTTCTGGGTATAAACTCTGGGTGCATATCGTTTTTGAAAGAGCACAAAATGCAAAAACAACATGCACAGAAGAATCGATGAGTGGAAGATTCATTCTAGAGGTGTTTTTTGCTACACCTAAATCTCGACCACTCTCTCTTTTCTGTACAATTCTCTTGAACATTTCTTTGTTGCTATCTTTTTCATCTCCGGAACCCTGCTTTATTAACTTTTTGACTTCTAAGAATTAATTTTGAGCCTTTTATTTTTAAGAAGATGCCATTGCCACATCATTTTGATTGTATTTTCTTGTGCGAATAGAGATTTTATTTTCTTCGCGCAGGGACAAAAGAAACTGCTAAAGCTGGTAAACGATGTGATTCAAGAAAGAAGAGCGCACCCGGAAAAACATAGAGGAGACTTCCTTGATCAGATATTAGATGACATGAAGCACCAGACATTCTTAACTGATAACAGTGTTCCGTTCATAACATTTGGACTTCTACTTGGTACCGTCGAGACAGTGTCTTCCACTATAACTTTAACCATTAAGTTGCTCATAGAACACCCTTTTGTTGTTGAGGAACTGATGGTACGTCTTTGCCAAATTTCCATACAGTTTAATGTGGTTTTTATTAGTGGTGGAGCACAAACTTGGTTTGTGGGGTTGAAAGTTTAACATCAACCCATATTTTATCAGAGGGAACATGAGGAAATTCTAAATAGAAGAGAAAACCGAGAAGCTAGGATCACATGGGATGAATATAAATCCCTGACCTTTACCATGCAAGTGAGTCCGAAACATGGCAATCCCTTTCTTTCTTTCTTTTTTTGATGGATAAGGCCTTCTTCCCATTCAGGTTGAAGGACTTTCTTGCTCACCCTGTACGTTGCAGATTTAGCGCTATTGCCCATTATCATGCAAATTTAAGTTGTGAAGCATAGCTCTAAGTCTTCCAAGTACTGGGAAGAAGATCAAGTTGGCCCATGCGAACATCTTGATGCACTATCTCCGTTAACAGGAGATTTTTGCAGCTCTGGCAAGAGACATGTCCTGCTTTTCTTTGTAACTTGTCTTGTACTAACTTGTTATGCAAAAGTTTAGGTTATTCAAGAGTCACTGAGGCTGGGCAATATTGCACCAGGAATTCTAAGAAGAGCAATCAGGGATATAGAAGTAAATGGTATTCCGTTATCTGACTAGCCTTATTTCAAGTTACTAGTATCACTTCATTCTTTCCACTTGTTAACTAATCCTGGAATATTTCACAGGTTATACAATTCCAAAAGGGTGGACAATTTTTGCTGTTCCTGCGGCTATTCATTTGAACCCGGAGACATACGAAGATCCCCTTTCCTTCAACCCATGGCGTTGGAAGGTAATGCGTACCATAGTCACCACAAAACTTGCTCTTCTGGAAATGTGTCACATAACGGAGATTAAACTTGTGAAATTTGCAATCTGGCTTCTGTCGCATCGACTGGACATTTTATCAAGCTTTTTTTTTTTTTCCTGAGAGGGTCAATGGGTCCCAGACTCCCAGTGTTGTAGGGCTCGATTGACCTCTCACAAAATATTCCACCGGATGTCCAGTTGATAACAGAGGAGGAGCCTAATCCTGGAATATTCGTTCTGAAGTCCTGGAGAACCTAACACAGCCCATCTAATGTTGACTTGGGAATTTATTTGTTTATTTGTTTTGAATAGCTTTGACTCTTATTGTTCCAAATTCGTTGGACAACAGGGTTTGGAATTTAGTGCGACGCAAAAGAATTTCGTACCCTTCGGTGGAGGAGCAAGGCAATGTGCTGGAGCTGAATTTAGCAAACTCTTATTGGCTCTGTGTATCCATGAAATGCTCACCAAGTACAGGTAATTTTTTTGTTCTAAGATGCTAGAGTGATTTTCAAATAGTGGATTACAAAAAGTGAAATATTGTCGATTTAATTTACATGCTCGAGACGATAAAGTAAGATAGCTTTGCCAGTTATTTTTGAGGAAGGAATTGTTACGTTCTAAAGAGGGAATCAAAACTGAATTTTAAGGTAAGTCTAGATTGTACTTGTCATTGTGAAATCATATTTGGTTATGATGGGAAATATTTGAAAGTTGAAATGGTTTATAAGGTAAGGCCCACCAGCTACTGTAAAACTCCTCAAAGACATTCATACACCTGCAAAACAAAAACAACTACAAAAAGCGTACCCATGTATCCCCAACGGATGGGGGTATAGATGCGGAGGACCGTAGATAAACTTAACTTTGGCAATGTATGCGCAAAGTGGCTAGTCTCAAAAAGTTTACTGCTGAAATAGCAGCCCCCTATACCTCTGAATCCGTGGAACTCAAGGGACATTATTGTTGTGATACATATTATAACACACTGGCAATTTACGAGATTCAATTTGGCAGGTGAACTAAAGTCAAGGGAGGAGAAATCGTTCGGTCTCCTGCTTTAACTTTTCGCAATGGTTACTACATTAAGGTCACAGATAAGTTCCAATAATGGCAACAATAGGGAGATATACAGATTTCTACCTCAATGGAGAAGATATTGTTGTTCGGCTTATGTGATTCTATATTTGTGTGTAGTTTTTGTAACTACTAGACAACTTGGTATAAATAATTGGAACCTTATATGTATACAGGAGGGTGCTTAGCTTCTGCATCTAAATGTGGTATGGTATTTGGCTGAAATGCATTTGATTGTTTATTTGTCACTGTAAAACCGATATTGGCATCTGAGATGGACATGAACCTGTAGATAGGGGGGGAAAACAGTAAAAGAAACAGCCCAAATGAGCTGAAAGAACTCATCTGAGACTAGATTAGTAATCTGATAACAGCACAGGCGATTATGCAACAGTAGTTCCTTACGCAATACTTAGGCCAATGTGGACTGAAATCATTGTTTCATAGTGTTAAATAAGGAGGATAAGATAGTGATACAACACTATTCAAGACTTCATCACGGTACCAGATACAGCAGGGTGTTGCGTCAGATTGAGGCGGATTACGTAAGGTTTAAGTAGAGAGCCGCGGTATAAATGGTCCCTGACCTTTATCCCACCGGTTATCAGTGTCAATGCGGGGTCATAGTAGTACGCAAGTGGTTTTCCTTCCAAATCAACAGCCAAAACCCCAGAGTTTTTCTTCATGTCGGGAGTTCCTATGTGTTTCTCCATGATTGCCAAAACCTTTCTGATGAAAGGGTATCTCTGTGCTAGATCAAAAGCAACTGTAATTCCCTGCAGAAATATGCACAAAACACGGCGATTTACCATGAGTACATATAGTTTTACTTATCCACATTCATTCCAAATTTAATGTTACAGTTCCAATCGGTTATCCCTCCAGAAGATTAGAGTGGTGGATTGGAAAGGACAAGTAATCTGTGACACATGATTTGCATGCAGGACGTTCAAGTATTCACAAGGTTTTTAAAGATTGATAGGATAGTATCGTTCGGTATCTATCAGGTGTTTGGCCTCTCAGTACCGACACATTCCTGTACTATCAGTAAGAACGAAAATCTCGCCTATAGCTGATTTAGTGGTACTTTTCGACACAAACTCAATTCACAACCCCGTTTATGGATGATTCAGAAGCTCTTTTTGAGCACTGGCGTGGCCTCTATGTGGCAAGTGACATCACTGGACATCGCTTAGCCATTTAGTTTCAAATCAAACAACATACCGCAAATGAAATGCATACTGTAAATCAAAAGAAAAAAAAAAAGGCGATTACCGAGGCTAATCCAATCCAGTATTGGCCTTCTCCATCGCGGCGTATGTTGTCAGGAGTCCCAGGCAAATTATCAATGAAAATATCGACAGAGCCCTTCTTTTCGCCTTGAATGTAGTACCTTTTACACCTCCTCCTGCAATTTTAACTGATCAGATTCAATTGAGAAGCTGGAAAATTCAAACATGTTTAGAACTGTTTCTTTTCTGGGTTTTGCTTTCCATGTTTTTCTTTTTTCTGAGAAGTTTTTGAAATATTCAATCGAAATAATACCCATTGCTTTTTCATAGGAGCTAGGCACCCGTAGTGCAAATGGACCAAGGAATTGTCGTGCGCTTAGGTGAGATCTTTCGAGATATCATCATCACGATCCGAGCTAATCATTTTGTAGAATTTTTTGAGCACTTTATTTGCATTAAAAAATCAGGATTATCGAGTATTTCTAATCACATGAACGAGAGAGATTTGTTTTACAGTTTATTCTCTAAATCATACTACTAACCATTAATTTGTTTTTCAAAAAAACCTTATAATTTTTTTTGGTACAAATAAATCTTTCGGCAAGTTCTGCCAATGAATAATTCATATTGTGATGATGATATCTCCAAGGTCCCTTGCGAGGCGCACTATACTTCTGTTGTGCATTGCTATTTGCTGCACTACAGTTCCAAGTCTCTTTCTTTTTTTAATATCATCGCGTCTGGTGTTTCTTGAAAAGAGTTTTTCCTCAATAATTACTACGAGTTGCTAAAAAATTTTTTTTTTTTTTTCTTTTCCCTGTGTTTGATTTTTTAACAAAGCTAAAATATAGAATATAAAATAACTTTCTAAGATGTAAACCAAAGACAAGGAGGGAATTATAACTTACATAGGGGTTTCACAGAAGATTACAAACTGTTGATCTGGTGAGACTGCAACTCCATTAGCAAAGTAGAGATCTCTCACCAAAACTTGGGTCTGCTTAGTTAAGGGATCATAGCTCATGAATCTGCCATAAGGCCTACCCTCCAACATGTCCCATCTCGTCTCTTTTATGCCATATTTGCTTGATGCATCCGTAAAATACACTATTCCTTCACTCGTAACATCAACAGCGTCGGTTAACTTGAATTCCGCGCCCTCGGCCTCGTGTGTCAACAGTTCAAGCTTGCCGTCTTCGGTCACTCTAAGCAGCCCCTGCCCGAAAGAGAGATCATATGCTTATATGTATGCTCAAGTCAAGTTGCACTAACAATGTTGCCCATCAGCAACACCAAAATATTTTGAAGAAGTAAAAATAAATTTTAGAGTTCATCTTCAGAAAATCGGAGTAGTGTAAACTGGCTCAAAAGGAGCGCTAGCTATATGCTAATTAACACATGTAAATCGAACGTTGTTTTTGCCGAGAAAAAAAAAAATCGAACGTTGTTTTCGGGGAGCTGGGTGGATGTAATTTCTTTGAGCTCCAAATTGTTACCATTCCTAGTTTCCAACCATTCTTCCTCCTCCTTGCTTGCGTTTCAAAACTTTCCATTGACAATTGCAAACTTTCCATTGACAATTGCAAAACTTTCCATTGACAATATGATATATGAAAGCTATATATATATATATATATATATATATATATATATATATATTGAAATTGTTAATTATTTCCCCGCCTAACATACTCTCCATCTCAGATATTATTGTTATTATTATTATTTGAAAATATGGGCTCACCACCTTGCCAATTGAATAATCATATCCGTGTCTATACATTTTCGATAAAAAGTTGAATACCTTAAATAGACGGAAAATATTTTTTCAGTAATTTTACCTAGTAAGAACACCAAATGAAATAACTTGTCTTGCAAAGCAGAAAATAAGTACTTTAAAAATAAGAATCATAACGGAACGGGACCAGATTCTCTCAAATTCTTTAAAAAGTTAAACAAGGCAGAGCAACATTTTCAAGCTCATTTTGATGATCGAAATCCTTCCTTGTATAGTAGAGGGCATCGAGAAATTTAATCATGCATAGTGACTGACTGGACATCATCGATCAATGTGATTTTAGAACACATGCATATTTTAAGAAAAAAGAGCATTGAATTCGGAATTTCGTAATGAAATTTCCAGTTCTTTCTCATGATTAAAAACAAATACTAATAATATTATCCAACCTTAACGGCGTCAGCAACGATAAGTTGGTTGTCACGTCCCAGAACGAGTCCCAGAGGCCTGCCACCAGTGTTAACCCAGTTCTCTGCAACCGAGTCCGGTGCAGACTCGTTCACTGTGACTCGCTTGATCCAACCATCACTACAACCCGTGTATATAACTCCCAACCTCGGGTCGTAAGCAAGGTCTTCGGGTCCCAACAATTCCCCGACCCCGACCCGCTCCGCCTCTTCAAGCAAACGTGGGTTTTGCAACGGGACGAAAACGGGCTGACCCGAGAACTCATGGGTGGGGATAGGAGCCGGGTCAAACGAGTCGAGCCGGTAGAGAATAGCTGCGGCTAGTACAGGGAGAAGAAGGGATAGTAGAAAGGTGTTGGAGCATAAGATGGTTTTGCTCATCCGAGTTGGGCTTGACTGGGGCATTTTGGTTGTGTGAAAATGGCTGAGTCAAGGTTGTGCAGGGAATATATATAGTATGGGTGGGAGTGTCAATTTTTGACATTTGTTATTATTTAGACCATGTTCTGGTAAGATTCTTATTTTGTAAATATTTATTTTTTGCTTTATACGAGACATATTATTTTCTCACAATATATCACTTCTAATTTAAAAAATAAATATTTATTTTAATTAGTCGAACACACTCATAATATGTATTGACGGATGGAACTTGTTTTTTTTTTCCTCCGATGTTAGTGTAGAGGTTACTCTATCGATTGCAAATTGCTTTCAAGTTGGAATCTTTCAAGAAAATCTAACATAGTACTTCCTCCGTCCCAATTTATTGTGTCTGTTTTTTTTTTTGAACATCACAAAAAATTGTCAATATTTCACAATCTATAATTTTTTTATGATTTCCAAATCTTTGTTTAAAAGAATTAATTGAGATCTATGAAATAAGATCTATATTAAATATGTAGAATATTATACATTAAGGCTCTGTTTGTTTGGACATAAAATATTTTCCGGTGTTTGATTGTGTAAAAAATGATAAAAACATTTTACATGTAAAATATTTTTCATTAATTGGATGAAAATAACTTACTTTTAAATCTTCCGTAAATTATTTTCCGAAATGAACCCGCTGCCTTCTATGGCAATTCTCACTGCTTAGTTTTTTCGATCGTCAGTCCTGACCCATATCCAATTCCAATATTCTCATATCTCTTTACCGTTTAAGCCCCCTTACCGTTTAAGCCCCCCTCTAGATCTCTTTACACTATTTTGTTAAGTGCCAACCAAACACCTGAAAATAAAAATTTAAAATTTATATTTTGAAAAACATTTTACATGAAAAATATTTTCCATTGTAAAATATTTTACATCGAAACAAACGAAGCCTAAAAATTAGAGACAATTTTTTGAGACGTCCGAAAAAACAGACACAACATTTTGGAACGGAGGTAGCTAGTATCAAAGTTAGCTCTTGGATAGGTTACTTCACCGATAGTTAATTGATTTTAAGTTGGAACCTTCCAAGGCTTTCTTATTTCCAACTCTCTCTCTCTTCATTCGCTCCAAATAACGCATACACAACGCTTAGGCCAGCTGCTACTAGTAGTACAAACATACAAAAACAACACAGAAAACTTAGAAGAAAATAGCAAGAAATCTTTGCTCCAAATGATTTCTGTAACAAGGAGCCATAGCTTGTAGTACTGTTCTGCATCTTAAGAACATCACATAATGGGGCACCTAGCACCATCGTCATCAGACTCATCACTGATCCTCAAATCATTTTTTTTTATTTTTTTATTGAAGGGATCAACGATCTACGTCCACCCAATAAGATCCAGTCGTAGACAGTTCAAAAAATGATAGTAAAATACGAAAACATGAAGTATCATATATATTCAAGAGTCAAGACCTCATCACAACGTTGGATACAGCAGGGTGTTGAGTTAGATTGAGGCGAATTATATAAGGTTCAAGAAGCGAGCCGCAATATAGATGGTCACCGATCTTTGTCGCACCGGTAATCAGTGACAATGCGGGGTCATAATAATGTGCAAGCGGTTTTCCTTCCAAATCAACAGCCAAAACCCCGGAATATTTCCCGAAATGGGGTTTCCCTGTGTATTTCTCCATGATTGACATAACCTTTCTGATAAAAGGGTGTCTCTGTGCTAGATCAAAAGAAAACGTAGTTCCCTGCAAAAATTTGCACAAACGCGAAACCATAACTCTGGCAAGTTCGCAACCCTTATTGCTTTCACATCCTTGAAAATAAAAGTAAAAGCAATCGTTTGGTGTTTCTTGAAAAGAGCTTTTACTCGACAGTAATTTTTCGAGAGAGTTTTTTTCGGGTGTTTTTTTTTCCGCAAAACTAAACGGAAAATAGGAAACGAAAACAACCATTTTCGAGGGCATTAGAACATACATTATGGTTTCACAAAACACTACAAACTGTTGAGCTGGTGAGACCTCAACTGCATTAGGATAGTAGAGATCTCTGACGAGCACTTCAGTCTGCTTAGTTGAGGGATCATAAGCTCATGAAATCTACCATAAGGCCTGCCCTCCATCAAGCCCTGTATGCCTTCCTCTAGGTTGTGTTTGCTTGATGCATCCGTAAAATAGATCATTCCCTCAACCGTAATATCAACACCTTTGGTTAGCCTGAATTCCACGCCCTCGGCCTCGTTTGTCAAAACTTCAATCTTGCCATCTCCAGTCACTCTCAGCTGCCCCTGCCTGAAAGAGAGTGTTTCAAACGTTCAGATCATATGCTTAATTATCAGCTCAAGATGGACCTCATCTAGTTGCACCACCAATTTCCAAAAAAAATATATACTTGTTTAGGAAAGGTCTATTTTTTGCTCAAAATTGGAGGCTCTAAGCGGCGTCCTCTTGGGCCTTGCCCGAAGGCCAGCCCCGATTGTGTAATCCGAAACTTTCTTGACGCATGTTATTATAGTTTCTGTCAAATTCCACGCAGCACCAAATTGTCTAAAATCATTTTTCAATAAAGTTCGTTCTAGATCAATTTGTTACATAAGCAAATCAATTAGCTTGAACATTGTTTAATTTAAAACTCATTAAGCTTTCAAAACAAGTTCAAACAAACTACTTGGCTTGCCTGGCTAATGATATAAAAACAATCTCAAGCTACTCGAGATCGATTTGTGTTCAACTCAATTAGAGCTGGTTTGAGATCCCCTTGTTTTACAAAAAGCTAAGTTTAAGCATTCATTGAAGCTTGTTCTAAATCGGTCACAAACAAACCAAGCTTGAACAACTTAATACTCATCTTGTTCAGCTCGATCATCACCTCTAACTATGGTCTCTTATTTGGTAGTAACTCGTTCGGTTCTTTTATCACCTCTCTAAATGGTCTATTATTTGGTAGTAAATCACGATACCGGATCGATCTATTTTTTTGAAACATGATTGATTTTGATCATCAAACTGAACTTAGAATGATCTAAAAATGCCAAAACTGAACCGGTGCAGTTTTAAGACGAGGCATGTCCTCATGTTATATGTGTATATCCGAAATTTTGACGCGGCGGAATTCACGAGAGATTAGTTAGCGTACTAATCCAAACGAGATAAACAACCCTCGCAACGAGTAATTCTTGTGCACAAGAATGAAGAGAAAATCTCTGCAATATTATTAATCAAAAAGCTATAAAAGTTGAATAATTGAATAGGTTACAGCCCTTTTTATAAGACCCTAACCCTAGAAATCCTACAGTAAAAGAAATAATAAATCATGCCAAAATAAGCGGCATTAAATAAAAGATATTTCCTAATTAATTTAAATAAAATCCTAATTCTTGTAGACCAAGAATCCTAATAAAGGTAGAAATCAAAATCAAACCGAATACGGAAAGTTAACAATTCTAACCTAAATGGAAATATTCCTAGCCAAAATCTTATTCTAAAACAATAAAAATAAAATACAAAAACCATCCGTTTTTGTCCTAAATCAGTCTCCTTTTCTTCAAAAAGAACTCGCCCTCGAGTTCTCATTAGAAACTTGCCATCCGTCATTCCAAAGAAATAAATATTTGGAATACTTCAACTTCTCACTCGTCTTCCAATAAAAGTACACTCGCCAAGATAGTTTTTCTGCACACTTCAATTCATTGACAATTTCCACAATACGAGAATTGAGTGAAAACTCAAACTGTTCCAACCCAAGAAAATCAATAAATTGAACGTCATGCAGAAATTTCAGTTTCTCTTTATGTTGATCCATCGCGGAGTTAATTGGTACATCATATATGAATGATGTAGCATTAAGAGATCTTGTACCAAATTCACCATTAGGACCAGTCATACTTCTGTGTGGCTCACAAGGCTCAATATTAGGGAAGACATCATCATGCCGAGAAATTAGAGGTCCTGATTTATGACTTTCCTCTTCCTTTGGTTCTTGTACTTGATACACTGTTGCGATATTTTCATCCTTGCTTGCAATTACCTCATTGGTTGCACCTCCATCTAAATCCAACTGATGTTCGAGCATAGGGGCACTCAAACATTCCTCTTTGCCACCAACTTCTTCATCACTAGCTTCAATATACCCATAATGACTGCATTCTACATTGACCTCCACTATTTCTTTGATATTAGGTTCAACAAATATCACATTCTCTGGTTCAACTTGATCTCCTTCCTCTTTGGCAATCTCATATCCATCAATACAATTAAGAAGTGTCGAGCTTGAAGTTGAAAGAGCATGGCTAGTTTGTTGACTTTTAGAAATTGCTTGGTATTTACTCAAATAATTTGTAATTCTTTGTGAAAAATATTGCAAATCAAATGTACCTTGGAGGGAATATTTGGACTCAAGCTTCCTTTGATACTCTTGATACAACACCTGCCCATGATTTGTCTGAAAAAATCTATCACTCACCAATTGTCTCATCCTGAGCCATGTCATGACTGGTTGTTTATACTGGCGCTCTCGATTATATTGCAATTGCTTCCACCATCTAGAAGCATAGCCTTGTAATTTACGAGCCACGTATCTAACTTCATTTTCTTCCGAAATTTCCATATACTCAAGAAACTTGTCAACTTTACGAAACCAATAAATTAAATTCTCAGGATGGCAATTCCCATTAAAACTAGGAATTATTGGTTGTACCTGAAAAGTTGAAAAGTTGTCATCTGTGTAATAAAACCCTTCAAACCTTGAATGTCGCTTATTCGACTGATATCCATAATAATCCTCAAATACCTCGTCTTCAGATTCATCCTCACTATCAAGTTGATAATAAGAATATCTTCCGGAGATATTTTGATTAATAGGTTGGTTGCGGGCAAATCCCTCAACGCGGTTCCTATCAACTTTGTGTTTAACAGATTGACCATGGGCAAATCCCTTGGTGCGAATTCTGTTAAATTCTTCACCACGACCAACGTCAATGGGTGTGTCTTCAACTTTGTTTGGTGCCATCGAACCAGGCAAAGCCTTGCTCTGATACCACTTGACGCGGCGGAATTCACGAGAGATTAGTTAGCGTACTAATCCAAACGAGATAAACAACCCGTTGCAACGAGCAATTCTTGCGCACAAGAATGAAGAGAAAATCTCTGCAATATTATTAATCAAAAAGCTATAAAAGTTGAACAATTGAATAGATTACAGCTCTTTTTATAAGACCCTAACCCTAGAAATTCTACAGTAAAAGAAATAATAAATCATGCCAAAACAAGCGGCATTAAATAACAGATATTTCCTAATTAATTTAAATAAAATCCTAATTCTTGTAGACCAAGAATCCTAATAAAGGTAGAAATCAAAATCAAACCGAATACGGAAAGTTAACAATTCTAACCTAAACGGAAATATTCCTAACCAAAATCTTATTCTAAAACAATAAAAATAAAATACAAAAACCATCCGTTTTTGTCCTACATCAAATTTATAGATGCTTGATCAAATCTTTTAATTTCTCATTCAGACTGATCCTATAATTCAAATGGAAAATTTGAAGATTTGATCAAACACCTACACATATCGAATCGATTAAGCTGGATTTTTACACGGCTACCCAAAAAACTATATTAAAATTATTAAACGGTTTGGATTATCCGGGAAAGACCCAAAATGGGCCATGCGTGCCAATCTATGCACCATCGGTGGGTTTAGCATTTTCGTGACTATACCAACAAGATTCCCATGACAAAAATCAATGTTATCACCACAAACACTTACACACACAAATCACATAAACTTACTCACATCACCTATAGGGTCCACACGTATTTAATGTGTGTGAACCCTACATTTGATGTGAGTGAGTTTATATAATTGTGTGTGTAAGCGTTTGTAATTATAGATTTATTGGACAACAATAGAGACCATACTAAATGAACCTTAAAGGCGTCAGCTATATACGATAACGTCGTCGTCGTGTCCCAGAACGAGTCCGAGAGGCCGGCCACCGGTGTTAACCCAGCTCTCCACCACCGAGTCCGCCGTTGACTCGTTCACTGTGACTCGCTTGATCCACCCATCATCACAGCCCGTATATATATATATGACTCCCAACTTGGGGTCGTAAGCAAGGTCTTCGGGTCCCCACAACTCCCCAACCCCGACCCACTCCGCGCCCTCAAGCAAACGTGGGTTTTGCAACGGGACGAAAATGGGTTGGCTCGAGAACTCGCGGGTGCGCAGAGGAGCCGGGTCGAACGAGTCGAGTCGGTAGAGAATCACTGCGGCCAGTACAGGGACAAGAAGGGATAGTTGTAAGGTGGTGGAGCATGAGTTGGTTTTGCTCATCCGAGTTGGGCTTGACTCGGGCATTTTGGTGGCGTGAAAAATAAAAAATGTCCGAATCAAATTGTGCGCAGAAAATTAACGTGAATTATGGGGGGAGTGTTTGAAATGAAATCTTCACACTGCTTTTTGAGAGCTATATATGGGGCATGCGCTCGTGTGGTGTTTAATTACCACTTTATTCTATCCTGGAAAATTTTTTGTTTTGATTTTTCGTTATTATTCACTTATTATGCACTGATATATAGAACCGTATCTGCGTTTACGCACTTGATGATGAGGATGGAACTCTCTTTTTTATTATTATCAAACAATAGGATGTTAGTAAGTTAGTAAATTAGATTGCGGCTCAATTTATTTGAATTAATGACCTCCCTCTAAGAGCAAAAATCGAATGAGATTGACAAGTGCACGGAAGCCAAATTCTATCTTAATAATTTAAGTTGCAGTATGGGATAGTCCTATGGTACACACCCCTTATTAGGGGGTGTACCGTACATTCCATGATTTTAAACCCTTGGATTTAAAAGTGAATAATCTGGACCACCCATTAATTAAATCAATTAATAAAATAAAAAAAGGGCTCAGCAAGTAACAAGTTGTTCTCTCCTCCTTGACTTTGAACCCCTAATCTTTTAGATAAATGTCCAAATTCCAACACTTTTTCACTGTGGTACATAATTGAGAATTTGAAATTCTAAAGGCTATTAATTTTATAATATTTTCTTGTACGTAGGGGCCATATTTCCACGCTGAAAATTTGAGAAAGCAGTGGCCTCAAATGCATCTATCTTAGTGCTTGGCCTGCACTTGTAAATCATATTATAGCCTATGTCATTGGTGTAAATCAGTACGTCGACTTAAAAGAAAGTACAATGACAATAAATTTACAAAATTATTTATATTTTACTTCCACGACCTAGTTCCAAGAACCACCATTAAATTTGGATTTGTATGCATAGGGTGAAGGTTTGACACCGACCCACCTGTCAAATATATAGTGCCAATTGTTAAGTGCACCGCTCTGAATATCCGTATCTTGAGACAGTTAGGTAATTATTTGTTTTAGTGACCTCTCATTTTTTCATGTAAAATTGAAGGAATTTTGATTTTTTGAATTAAATTTTGTAGAGAAATAATTTAATTTAGACTAATACTTTGAGAGGAAATTGTAATTGTATTCGAAAATTTGGGTATAGTACTTTTTTTTGGTAAATTTCTTGGATGAAAATTTTTGAGCGAGAACTTCATTTTTAGTTTAAATTATTGAGGTATTGTGTAGGGACAAATAAGAATTTAAAAAAATAGTATGAAGGGAATCACAAATTAAGATAATATGGTGGAAAATTTAAAATTTGAAAAAATAATGTGGCAGGAATTGAAAATAATTAGTGGTATGGTATTTTGCTGATTTTAACTATCATTTACTAAACATTAGAATTGAATTTTTTTATATAACACGTTGTGGGTATGAAAACATCAATTTATGGTGTCGTCATAGCAAATTTGGTTATATTACTAAATATGTGGTATGGTATTTTTTTATTATATCTATCGTTAACTGAATATTTGGATTGAATTTTTTTTATACGACACGTTTTGGGTATGAAAACGTCAATTTATGATATTGTCATAACAAATTTGGTTATATTACTGAATTTGTGGTATAGTATTTTGTTGATTATAACTATCGTTAACTGAAAATTCCGATTGAATTTTTTTATACGACACGTTATAGGTATGAAAACGTCAATTTATTGTGTTGTCATAACAAATTTGGTTATATTACTGAATTTGTGGTATGGTATTTTGCTAATTATAACTATCGTTAACTGAACATTCCGATTGAATTTTTTTTATACGACACGTTGTAGATATGAAAACGTAAATTTATGATGTTGTCATAACATGTTTGGCTATATTACTGAAATTGTGGTATGGTATTTTGCTGATTATAACTATTGTTAATTCAACATTCCGATTGAATTTTTTTTTATACGACACGTTGTGGATATGAAAACGTCAATTTATGGTGTTGTCATAACAAGTTTCGCTTTATTACTGAACTTGTGGTATGGTATTTTGCTGATTATTACTATCGTTAATTCAACATTCTGATTGAATTTTTTTATACGACACGTTGTAGGTATGAAAACGTCAATTTATGGTGCTGTCATAACAAATTTGGTTATATTACTGAATTTGTGGTATTTTAGACGTGTGTTATTACGGAAGATTTTAATTAATTTCTTTTTGTACGACACATTGTGGTAAGAAAACGTAAATTTATGATATTATCATAATAATTGTGATTTGCTATATAATTTGTGGTATTTAAATATGTTTTCTTTTCATACGACACGTTGTGTTAAGAAAATGACAATTTTAATTGTTGTCATAACAATTGTGGTTATTTTATAAAATTTGTTGCATTTTACAAATATTTTTGGCTTGAGTATAACAATTGTTGATTCTGGTGCGACATATTTTGATTTTGTTATGGAATATCATACGAGTCAATTTTTTTTGGTACGACTCATTGTGATAAGGTAACGCCAATTTATGGTGGTGTTATAACATTTGTGGGTAGTATTATTTAATTTTTGATATTGTATGCATATATTTGGTTAAGGTACAAGTATTATGAATTCCGGTACGAATAATTATGGTTACATAACAATAATATTTTTTAATTATGAGTAACCTGCTAATGACCTGTTCAACAGGTAAATTTTAAAGTACAAGTCGTAACTAAAATCATAAACATGCATTAGAAAACCAAAAATTTCCTCCTGCAATATGTGACATGCTGATAAGAGCATTTCCAATAGCTTCAAGTAAATTCTAGGCAAAATGCTTAGGAAAAGTGCAAATTTCTACTTTGACTAGTCATCAAATAAATAGCTTAAGCATTTCACCTAGGATTTCAGTGAAGAAACCCAGATGAAGAATTTACCCAACGATGGTGACGACAACCACTACCAGAACGACAATCGGAGCTGAGAGACCGGTGCTGATTACTCGTCGGACGAAGGGATAGAGGAATACATGCGGGGGACAGAGAGAGAGGGGAGGTGAGGTGCTGCTGAGGTGCTACAGTAACTCGCCAGCCCGAGCAAGTGAGTTACTGTAGCACCCTCCCGGGGCATTCGCCCATGAGATCCTTTATCTCCTTGTATGTTTGTTCTTTGTAGGGAGTATCTTTCTCATAAAATATCATCACATGCTTGTGTTTTCCTCAAAAGTGAGCAGAATTAAATAAACTTGTGTTGCGGTCGTGCTAGGACTGGATTATAGTCCTAATTGACATTGCCCCATTTGATAACTTGATTCGGCCATGGGATTGGACTAATAGTCCCTTCGGACTATTAATTCTTTGTTTGATAACACAAATGGCTCCGGATTATGAATTCCATGGGATAAGGAAGCTGGATTTTAGGGGGCATTTGCAATACCCCGTGGGACTTGGTATTCATAGTCCAATCTTAACCCCTTTTCATTACCAATTTCTTCTATCAATCCAATTTCATCATCTAATCTCATCCCAAACAAACATACTCATTATCAATCCATTCTCATTACCAATCCCAATCATAATCTCATCTCCTTACGAATTTCATCCATCTAGCCTCAAATCTGACTTCGTATGTAAAACGGTTGCGTACAACCCAAGGGGTAAAAGTTGTATTAAAGTTCGTGGTTTGCCTCCTAACGAAAAAGTACTTCAAATTTCCTAACGGGTGTTAGAAAATGGAAAAGGCAAGGACAATGGTAAAAGAAACTTTGCTAACGGTTTAACAAAGTGAATTGATACAATGACATGAAATAAAATCTAAGCCGTGCTTAGATTGGACGGGAAAGTAAAGTACTTTGTGAAAAATGTAAAGACAATTAAAAGATAAATTGCGTAAGCGCTGGGCTTGTTTGGTTGTCGACCTTTTCTAAGGTTGTTTATCTAGGTATTTATAGGCCAAGAAAACCCTAGGCTTGAGCTGCTTGGAGCTGCTCCGTGCATGACTGCCACGTCCTTTATTCTTGCTCTTTACTCTAAGAGATTGACTGCATGACTTTCAGGCCTTTGAGCTGCTTACATGCATGGGGATTCGTTGGAAAAGCATTCTGAGTTGCCTTTAAAGAGAGACTTTTAGGCTTTTGTGCTGCTTGTAGCTTCCTCACCTATTATTTTACCAAGGGTTGCTCCTTCGGGCCACCAAGGTTAAAAAGTCGAAATACTTTGGCCAAACTTAAGGGGCAAAAGCTATTTTACTTGTGGGCCCTAGCTCTTTTTTTTTTTTTTGATCCGAACCCCTAGCTAATTTAAAAGTAGATTCCTTACCCATGAAGACTTGGTCCCTTTCTTTCGGCTAGCTCAACACTGAGCTGCTTTCTCAGGTTTGACTGAGCTGTCCACCAAGCAGCTTCGGCCTGAGAAAAGCAATCTGGCAGCCTTGCATGTGTGCCATGTGTCCCAGTCTTTCTTTTCTTTTTTTTTTTCTTTTTTTGGGTAGTGTTTGTGTCCCTGTCATTGCTTCTCTTTGAAGGACTATGGCTAATGGCTATATAGTTCTTTGAAGGGCTTATTTGACTCCTTTCTTTAATTGGGCCCAAACTTGGGCTTTTAACAGATGTGGACCTACTTTAAAAAAGAAACCCAACAAGACCGACGGTGTTTCTCGGCTCTTAACTTTGGGCTAAATAAACTGATCCATGGGGTTTCCCATGGAATGTGAATCTGGGCTTTTCAGCAAGTCGAGAGAACCTTCTTCTTAGGCCGTGAGCTTGGGTATGTATTAATGAAATTTTGGGCATTAGGCCCATTCTTGAATACAAATATTACCCAAGGGCCTTACGGCCTTATTTAATTCGTGCTGGCCCAAATTTAAACCCAACTCTATTGGACAAACACATCCTAGGCCGTCATTTTCCCCTCCTTTATTCAATCCACTAAACTTTTGGCAAAACTTGGGTGTAAACAACTTGCAACATCGATAGGTGGAAAGGCGTTAAAACCCCTCAGCGAGGTCCTTCTGTCTCCCACATTTTGTTTGCGGACAATCTCTTGTTTTTTGGTAAGGCTACTGTGGAGAATTGCTATGCTATTAACGAGGTTATACGGGATTTTTGTGTCCTATCGGCACCAAAAAGATCAGTTTAACCAAATAGAAAGTGATTTTCTCCTTAACTTGCCAATATCATCCGTGCTCCTCTGGCTAATAATCTGGGTACATACTTGGGGTTTCGTATGCAACAAAATCGCCCGAACAAAATTTTCAAGATGTCATTGACAATGACAAAGTTGAGGGTAAACTTGTGGGGTGGCGTATTAAAACTCTCTTTGGCCAATTATGTCACTCTCATTAATACTGCTAATGAAAAAAATTTTCAAGGTGTCATTGACAATGACAAAGTTGAGGCTAAGCTTGTGGGGTGGCTTATTAAAACTCTCTTTGGTCAATTATGCCACTCTCATTGATAATGCCAACGAACAAAATTTTCAAGATGTTATTGACAATGACAAAGTTGAGGCTAAGCTTGTGGGGTGGCGTATCAAAACTCTCTTTGGCCAATTATGCCACTCTCATTGATACTGCTAACGAACAAAATTTTCAAGGTGTCATTGACAATGACAAAGTTGAGGCTAAGCTTGTGGGGTAGCGTATTAAAACTCTCTTTGGCCAATTATGCCACTCTCATTGATAATGCTAACGAACAAAATTTTCAAGATGTCATTGACAATGACCAAGTTGAGGCTAAGCTTGTGGGGGTGGCATATTAAAACTCTATTTGGCCAATTATTCCACTCTCATTAATACTGCTAATGAAGCGATTCCGGCTTATGTTATGCAGTGAAACCACATCCCCTGGTCGGTGGCTAACACGGTTGGCAGAATTAACCGGCTTATGGCATGCAGTGTAACCACTTTAGAAAGACAAAAATCGGGCATCAGAAAGATAAAAAATCGCAAATGAGGTGGCCATGGCCAAACTTCACACGGAACCCATGGCCTTCACACGGAACCCAACTCTCACTGGGCTAAGGTCTTAACCTCCTTGCATTCTAGCACCAGTAGGAAACCTTTTCAGCCCTCCCACACTTGGCGGAGTCCGACCAAAGGTTGTGATATTTTAGCCCGTGGTTCCGAAATTGCGGGGAAAAAATGGTCTAACTAGTTCCTTACGGTTTGATAACCGGGTGGGGTAACGGCACAATTAGGACTTGGGAGTACGACTGAGGGCCCTCTGCTTAGATCGAATTGAACTCGCAAGGGTCAGTAATGTTCGGATTAATAACCGTCGGGAAATGCAAACCGATAATCATCACATTGGCAAAAGAAAAGAAACTCATTCACCCAGAAAAAGAGAAAAGAAACTCTTGAATGCAATTCCTTACGCTCACCTCATTATTCAGCCACAGTACGCAAACCCGTGAATAGAGTCGAACAGAATTCAATTGACACTAAAAGATTACATACACTAATGAGTATTATTCAAGACTTCGTTACCGTACTGGATACAGCAGGATGCTGAGTGAGATTGAGGCGGATAATGTAAGGTCTAAGTAGTGAGCCGCAATATAAATGGTCCCCGATCTTTATCCCGCCAGTAATTAGTGACAATGCGGGGTCATAATAATGTGCAAGCGGTTTTCCTTCCAAATCAACAGCCAAAACCCCGGAGTTCTTCTCCATATGGGGCGTCTCTATGTATTTCTCCACCATTGCCATAGCCTTTCTGATAAAAGGGTATCTCAGTGTTAGATCCAAAGCAACTGTAGCTCCCTGCAAAAAACACAGCGATTTACCATAAGTAATGCTCGGTCTTATCCGCAGGCATTCCAAATTTAATACCACAATTCAAACCGATTATATGCATGGAGAAAACTGGAGCGGTTGATTGGAAAGTAAAAGCAGGTGTTTGGCCTCTCAATACTGATATCTTCCAGTAAAGGCAGGTGTTTGGCCTATTAGGGATGAAAATCGCTGACGTATTGGGTGACTAAGTGGTACTTGTCGATACAAACTCAATTCACAACCGGGTCATAAGACTCGTGACCAATATTTTGATAATTCGCATGTTCTTTCAAGTGGATGATCTTAAAAAAATTCTCCCAGTTACCTCCTTTCAAATTACAATCTTCGTCATTTTCTAGTTCATTGCAAATCACACCTTCCTAATATGCCCTGCTCGTAAGCATTGCTTAGCTAGTGGACTCCACAGTAACACAATCTTTGCACCGCTCCTCACTACTGGTATACAGTGAACATATTCGTGTGTGCAATGTTGAATACATAATGTAAATGAAAGGAAAAGTTCGATTACCGAGGCTAGTGCAATCCAGTATTGGCCTTCTCCATCATACCGTATGTTGTCAGGAACGCCAGGCAAATTATCGATGAAAATATCAACAGAACCTTTCTTTTCGCCTTGTATATAGTACCTTTTGCACCTCCTCCTGCAAATTTTAACTAAATAAATTCTCTTTGCAAAGTTCAAAATTCAAACATGTTTGGTGCTGTTAAACTGATTTTTCAGTTCTCCATAACATTGAGAAGTTCGAAACACTCATTGCTTTCATATCCTCAAAATTCTAGAATCAACTATTAGGTGTTTCTTGAAATGAGTTTTTTCTCAACAATAATTTGGCAAACAAGTTGTGTTTTCTGCAAAATCAAAACAGAAAAACAAACACAACAATTGCGCGGGAATTAGAACCTACATTAGGGTTTCACAAAAGACGACAAACTGTTGATCTGGTGAGACAGCAACTCCATTAGCAAAGTAGAGATCTCTCACCAGCACTTGGGTCTGTTCGGTTGAGGGATCATAGCTCATGAATCTACCGTAAGGTCTACCCTCCATCATGTCCCATGTGACCTCATTTATGTTGTGTTTGCTTGATGCATCAGTAAAATAAATCATTCCCTCATCCGTAATGTCAACACCGTCGGTTAGCCTGAATTCCACGCCCTCAGCTTCGTTTGTCAACTTTTCAAGCTCGCCGTCTCCAGTCACTCGTAACAGCCCCTGCACGAAAGAGAGTTTCACATGTTCAGATCATATGCTTATGGTCTTGAGGTGGATCAACCACCCAAGTTGCACTAACGAATAACTACAGTCCCAGGATCCCTCAAGCAACACCAAAATTGTAAGCATGCATTTCTATAGTGGTTGAATCAGCTTTAGCGGTACGCCCATACCGGCACGCAGTGGCGGAGGGACATAAAGACAATGGTAGGCAGCTGACTCCACTGGCTGCCAAATTTTCATAGAGATATGTATAATTTTTACTCCATTTTTACTAATTTGACCCCGTTTTAAAATTTATTTTTGCCCATGTCCATATAAGAGTTTTGTACTTGAGGCAAAAATGAGTCAAAATATAATCTCTACCCACAAAATTCCCAAACGTAGGGCTAGTTTGTTCGTTTCTCAAAACAAATCAAGGTTTCGTTCATGAATTACACATAGTTCAAATTTTCGACCCCACTTATCGAAAATCCTGACTCCGCCACTGCCGGCACGTTAGACCTAATTTGTTGGCAAGAAATTGCAATATCGATATCTTCAGACACATGACACACATAAGGTTTGAAACTCATAGCCACTCAAAGACTTGAGTGTTGAGTTCATCCATTGTATATTAAGAGCTACCCTTTTTTTTTCTTTCATTTTTTTATCCAATGCGGTACTATTCTTTACGCATGGCAGCGAACTAAATTATGCAATCCTATAAATGATGAATGTACACATTTTTTTTTTGGTTATGTAAGAATCTCTCAAAAAGTAAATAGGGCAATATGGAAGGAACTTTTTGTAATTCTCTCTGCTAAAGGATAAAGAAAACCAGTACATTACTCAAAAGAGAACCACTTTAGTCAATTCCAGACATCACCAAATTGGATTATCCCAACCTACCAATCCTTTCTCCATCTTGCTTGCATCTGGAAGGAAAAATTATTGGGTGTGATGCCCCAATATCTTCCTTCACCACACATTTATGTGGGTTCAAAATTAACTGTATAGACCTGATACAACTTTGTGATGGAGGAGGGTGCTGGGACACCACGTGAGGCACCATGTGACGGATTCCTAAAACCACTTGATAATTACCCATCACAAAGACTTTACTATGATAGATGACTTTTCGATTAACACTTGTCCAACTACAAGTCCAACTTAGTTACCCAAAAGGGGCCAGAACTCAAAAAAAAAAAAACAACTACAAGTCAAACTCAAATACAGAAGTACATGGATTGATGTGTATGGATAATGGACTAGCTTGTTCCTAACTGAGCCAAAAACTGGAGAGGTCCATTCTTGCACATAAGGCCACCATAGGCCCCATTTTGAATGTAATTTTCCTAAAAGAAGCCACCTTTGTTTTGTTTATTTTTTGGGTGGACTAGAATGGGAAACAAGGGAAAAAAACAGCCCAGGATGTGTTTTGATAATTAATACCCGTCAAAGACATTTTCAGCATTGACAAATGTTCTCAGCATGTCCTTGGCGGATATTAATTATCAAAATACGTTCTTGGAACTAGATTCTTTCATAGGAAACCCCAGCAGGGTCAATGATTATGAACTAAGCCGATTTTTTTAATAAATACTAGTCTACATCCATATGCTTATAACATTAATTAATATTTTAGATTTACAACTCTTTTTCCTTGACTAGATAAGCTTTGATTAGGTCACCTAAAGTTCTCAAAAAGTTTATGCTCTCCTGTTGATAAAAGAATTGAGCGGTTCAATTCGGTACAAACCAAAGCTGACCAAACCCTCCCTTACCCCAACCGAAAACAGAATTGATCGGTCATTTTTTTTTTTGTTTCTTTTGGTCCGTTGTTTTTCTTTCACCCCTAAGTGCAGCTTTGACACGGTTATATTTATCTGGATCCACTTTAATGATAAATTTTCGTCTCTTGTAGTTCTCATTAAAAAATTTAACCACGTCAAAAATCACATTAATTGAAGTCAATCATTGTTATTTTAAACATATTTATGTATGATAATATTAAATGAATTGAAAATATGAACCCATTAATTTGTTAATTGACATTAGACCATCTTATTTTGACATGAATAAAATTCTGACAAACTCTATAAAGTAAATGATTTTGATCATCCAAATGAACCTAATATGATCCCAAAATGCCAAAACCGAACCAGTCTCAGTTTTGAGAAAAACCCAATCCTCATGTTATAAGTGTTCCGAAAAATACCTTAACTACAGCAGATAATATTAGCATTTGTTGGTAATTTTACCTAATAAGAACACAAAAAGTAATAAGTGTACCAAATGGAAAAAATAAATACAATTTCCGAACACAGCTATGTCCAGAATATTCGATGCATGCAGGTTCATACAGTGGCTGGTGCAGAATTCGTACTCGGCTCAAATCACATGTATTTCAATATTACTAACAAAAAAATATAATCCATAATATACTAATGTATTGCTATATATGTATTTTACCAATATATCCTTCCTTTTTGTTCCAATTTCCAGCCTTTACACGTACAACCTCTTCTTCTTCTTCTCTTCTACTTCCAAAAAAAAAAACCTTCACAGTTCTCTTCTTCCTAAAAAGAGAAAAAATTCGTCTCCCTCACAGTCGTCTCTTCTTCTTAAAAAAAAGAGTCTCACAGCCCTAGATCAACTGGGTTGCAGAGCGGTGATGGTGGGCTAAGGAGAAGAAGTGATGGTGCGGCGGCGGTGAGGGGAGGCCGAGGAGGGGTAAAAACGGGATCTTCTCTCTTTCTCTCGAAATCTCACCAAAATTGGTGAGAAACGAAATAGGGGTAGTAAGGGGATCTGGTCTCCCACCGTTTCTCACCTTTTGTTCAGCCAAACGTGAGAGAGAAAGCCTTCTCCCTCACTTTCGTTTCTTTTCTCTCGAACTCACTCCATCCAAACGAGTTGTTAGAGTTGTGCATGAGCCCGGGCACCCGGAAACCCCCTTGTCCGCCTCCGGCTCCATACACACCAAACAGCCCATCATTTATATCAAACGGCTCCGAAAACAGTTGTGTCCAGAATTGCGATCTCGACAAAAGTACAAAAAGCACACGTTATTATCTAACCTTATCGGCGTCAGCAATGATAACGTCGTCGTCGTGTCCCAGAACGAGCCCAAGAGGTCTGCCACCAGTGTTGACCCAGCTCTCCACCACCGAGTCCGCCACCGACTCGTTCACCGTGACTCGCTTGATCCACCCGTCGTAACAACCCGTGTATATGACTCCCTTTTTCGGGTCGTAAGCGAGGTCTTCGGGTCCCAACAGCAGGCCTTCCCCGACCCGCTCCGACCCGTGAAGCAAGCGTGGGTTTTGCAGCGGGGCTGAAACGGGCTGACCCGAGAACTCGTGGGTGGGGAGAGGAGCCGGGTCGAACGAGTCGAGCTGGTAGAGGATCACGGCGGCTGTTATGGGGACCAGAAGGGATAGTAGGAAGGTTTTGGGAGAAAAGATGGAGGTGGTCCTCCGAGTTGGGTGAGTTGGGTTTGACTCGGACATATTTTGTGGTGTGGAAAAATGACTCAGGAAATCGCAGGCAAGAGTACGAATTATATTGCAAACCTTTGGGATGGACCGATGGTCGTGAATGGGACTGCTTGAAGTCTTGCACTACTTGTCTTTTCTTTATTTTCACACTTTATACATGGCCGAGTCAGTAGAATGTTAGTATATTGATTAACTAAAAGTTCAGAGGCTATTTATAATTCTAAATCTCAAACCACACCTTACGGAGCTCGAATTCAGACCTCCATTTAAGAGGGAGATGAGACAAATAATTTGACCAAGCTTGATTTCTCCAAGCTATTTTTCAAGAGCTGCATTTAATTATGGAATGAAATTCACAGATACGTAAGAGATGTGATTGAAATATGATTGATGGGTGTACTTTTCTTTTCTTTATTGACGAATGCAAACATAATTGCATACTCTCATAATGGAATCTCGTTAACATATATGATTGATAGGTGTGTTCTTTTCAATTTGTGCTCAAGTTTAGTCAATGGAATCTCGTTAACTTGTTAACAAGTGTTGGTGTACATGGGCTTGTGCAGAGTCGGAACCCACCTTTGAGGTCTCACAAAGATGATCAAGATCGTTCAATCTATTTGAAGCATATTTTTAAGAGTTTTGTAAAAAATAAGCTCATTTGGATACCGAAAAGGGTTTGATCGATTTTCAATCCTGAATTTGGAATCACAAAAATTAAATGAATTGATCAAACACTTACCGATATTCCAATGAATTGATTTTTTTACCGAAATTTTAAAAATAATTATTTTAAACAAATTCAATGGTTTCAATAATTAGTGTGGAATCAAAAACGGTGTCTTAGACCATCTGGTGCACCCACATAGTTGAGGATAGTTATAATATTTTGGGGCCTAATGGCCTATGTCAATGATAGGTCACATTTCATACTTTATAGCAAATGATGTTAAGAAAAGAAAACGTTGGTCAGCTATGAGTTACTCCCTCCGTCGCAATTTACTTGCCATTTTTGAGAGTTTATACTACTTTTCAATTAATTATATATTGTAATTTATAATATTTTAGGTAATTTCGAAAATATTAAATTATAAAACAAATCGAGATCTATCAAATAAGATCTATATTGGATATAAAATTCATTACCACTTTAAAGATAGAACTAGTTTTTTAATTCAATTAGAATATAACTGAAATAAGTAAATTGGGACGGAGAGAGTACTTTTCTTTTATTTTTTTGGAGGAAGATAAAACATATCCCTATGAGTTACTTATAAGAGAGGTAATTCGACCACTAGCATGAAAAATACACACAGTACTATTGATATTGAGATCTTTTACTAGAAGCAAATGGCTCCTATACTAACTTCTTTTATAATCATGTATCAACTTCTTTTATAATCAGGTATCTCGGTTATCTTACGCATATTTGGCCTAATCTTGGGGCTCATAAACCCACTGTCCGCTAGCAAAAGCCCTACCAAAAGTCGGAGCAAATGCTCCATATGAAATTTTAGAACTTGGCATTCTGCGTCATAGAATTAGAACCACAATTACAGGGACCAACAAGGACAACCACCCATGTGTTCCAAACATGCATGAAATCAAGTTCTTATAACATGGAACGGATCAATACTATACATCAACGGATAAGATCCAGCGGCACACATTTTAAAGACAAATAAATTAAAAACAGGGATGGCAACTGGAGAGAGAGAGAGAGAGAGAGAGAGAGAGAGCGCGCAAATCCTCAGGTGAAGTCACTTGTTAAATGGCAACCTGCCAATAGAGGTGAGTGAGAAACTCAAAAACCTTGTAATATATATATATATATATATAGAGAGAGAGAGAGAGAGAGAGAGAGAGAGAGAGAGAGAGGAAAATCAGAAAAACCTACTTGGATGGCCTGAGGTTCGGTTCCAGTGGATGGATAAGATATGATTTTTACTAAGGAGGGCTTGTAAACAAACTCAACATAAAAACCACACAGGGTTACTGTGTGCGCGCATGCATACCAACTAAATTCTAGGGCAAAGTACGGATTAACTCCCTGTGATTTGGCCTTTTGACACTTTACCTCCCTGACATTTAAAAATGACCAATTTGACTCCTTATGGTTTTGGACTAAATTGCTACGCTAACACCGTTAACGGAAAGTGTTAAATGACCAAAGTACCCTACGTCTAGTTTTATTTTCTTGTTCATTTCTTTAATAATCTGCAAAAAAAATAAAAGGATGGTTCCTTTTACTCGTGATGGGCCCAGGCCCCATCTAAAAAATATACAGAGATAAAGCAACCTTGATAGTTAGATAAATCGTTATACAGATTTTTTTTAAAAAAAAACCCAGAGAGAGAGAGAGAGAGGAGGAGGAGGAGGAGGTACGACCCCCGCAGCCCCGCTCCTGGAGGCGACCACCAGCATCGGGCCCACCTCTGGTGACCACCACCAACGCCATTACCGATCAATGGTACAATAAGGGATGAATCCTGAGTTATTGTCTGTCTCTTGCCTGAGGGTGAATGCGGAGCACTTAAACAAAGAACTTACAGTCGACAGATTCACGTTAATTTGTTTCAGTATGTTATCAAGTAGAATTTTTTTCCCATCCCAACTCAACGGGAGCGGGGTTGTATTCCCGTATATATAAAAAGCTAGCACCGGGCTAATTTTTCCAGACCGGCTTAACGGAGGGATAAACATTTCGGTATTGGTAAGTAGTTTTGTCATACCAAGTCAAGAGTGTCAAAATGGACGGCATTTTTGTGAAAAGCAAACTAGGAAAAGATATTGGTCATTTAATTTTGCATACCAACTAAATTCTATTCACTAATTTTGCATACCAACTAAGTTCTTACTTTGAGAAGTCTCTAAGTACTCAAAAACAGATGACAAGTTTGTTTTGTATTCATGGAAAATAGCCATTGGACATGTTGGACATTGACGCATACAAGGTTGTATTCTTTTGACCTTCCTGTTATATTTTTGGCACCTTCAAATTAGATCAAACACTGTGCGCTAATTGAAAAATTAACGTAGCATCTCAATTATGCGAAAAGTAGGGAAAACTTGAGCAGAAATTAGGGTAAAATTGCTAACAAGCATGCATGTTCCCCATATGTTTCCATCATATTGTCAAGAGAAAAGAAAATGCAATTCCGTATAGTTACCTCAAATATCCAGCCACAGTACGCAAGCCCATGAAAAGTGTCAAACCAAACCAAACTCCCGAAAGCCCAATAACCGAAGGAGCATAGAGCAGAAAAGCCGATGACATTGCCCCAACTATCATCTAAATATCATGTAAATTATAGTCAATTTTTGGTCATGCCAATCTACAACTACTAAATTATGGGCCCAGCAGAGAACATCAAGAGGCGGTCACTCACCATGGAGCTAGCAGCATATGAGAAGTCTGAAACACCATAGTGGAGACCATCAAAAATGTAAGCAAGAGCATTGAAAGGCTGACTGGCACTAACAAACTGCAAAACATTTAGATGGAAGCTCACTAGATAGACCTGAAGAAGACACCCAAAGCAAAAGCAGATAGGGATCCATACCAGTAAGACAGATCTGATAATATCTAGTACTTCTTTGTCATTGGTGAACAGCGTGGCAAAAGAACTAAATGATACACCCAATGCGACTGCTAGGAAAACGCCCGTAAACAATCCTGTCTGAATAAATAAACACAATTACATGAATAAAACAATGACAAAAAGTAATATTAACACACAGGGAAACTGAGGAACAGAAACGTAAACAGAAAAAAGTAAGAAGAAAATAAGTCACCTTTAAAGCAAAAAAAGTAATCTCTCTAACGGTCTTGTAGTCACCTTTTGCAAAATAACTGGCAATAAGAGCCTGCAAAATACGAATTTCTCATTACGAACCACAAAAACATACAAAGGAACGGAAAACTTGTGGGTTATAATAATACAGAAATCATAAAAGTCTAGATCTCGTTGGATATAAGTATGCATGACATTAATCTCCGTTATACAAATCACGAATGTAAACTTGAAAGGGATGATAACATGAGGAACCCTGGATCATAATCCAGTCTCCAGAGTCAAAACTTGAAATCAATCTTCCACTTGTTAAATCCAGAAAACTCTCCCCAAGGGTCTTCCATAGCAAATGTGTTCACTAAAATTGGCAGTATTTGTACAGTACAACAAGGGCAGGTCAACAGATTCATTGAAAATCACAGAAAAGCAAATGAGCAGAGAAGAAGCAAAATTTGTAGCTGCATACCTGACCAGACGCAGCTTGGGCATCCGCAAGGAGAGATACAGATAACCACACTTGCAAACATATCTGATGGGCAGCCATGGCTATTGGTCCTTGACGAGCAGCCATAGATGTGCTCAAAGTAATTGTCATTACGGCAGCAAGAGTTCTCCCAAGCAGAAAACCACCTGAATAAAAAAATATAAGGAAAACAGCCAAATTTTCAGGACATAAAAGGCTCTATAGTCTTTACGAAGGCTCTGGGCCTCTGACCAGGAACATTACCACCATGCAAAAACAGTAATCCCCAAAAATCCAAAATAGGTTTATGTTTCCCATTTGACAATTGACTTCAGAGTAGAAATTAAATAACTTGAGGTAAAAAGGAATCTTTTTAATTCTTTTGAGGCAGCTATAGACCTGTGAAGCATGTAGCTTCCTTTCTTTGGAGTTGAGTTGGGTGATACCTGCTATTCTAGAGACCTCGAGCAAAAGACTCAAATGATTCGGCAATAAGTGCCACTAGATCTCAATCTAATCCAGCTATTCCAGTAACAAGGACTCACCAGATCTTATGTAGCCACCAAAATCCAAATCCTTAATATTGGGTAGCAAAAGTACAGTCCTCTTATTAAGATACCAAATCATCAAAATGGTGACAATGTATCTGACAAATAAGAAAAAAACATAGAAATGTCAGTGTGCTACTAATATAATTGTAATAGAGGTGGCAGTCAAACAGTGAAAGAAGAGGAAGTCGGACAGTGAAAGGACATACTGAGATGCAATTGTGGAAATGGCTGCCCCAGTTACCCCCAAGCGAAAATAGTACATCAGTATGGGGAAGAATAAAACAGCTGCAAAATTTCCAAGTCCTGCGCATTTGATGACTCAAACTATTGAGTTCTGTAAGGAAATTTCCCAACTGTCTAACTGCAAATCTAGCTACCTGGATGGGGACGATCCAATGATAACTTTACAAGCTTTTTTCTCTTACAAAAATATTGCAACAGCTTTAATTGGAATAGTAAAAAGGGACAAAACAATTCTTTTGTGCCCGGAGACTGATTGAGCCATGGAGGTATCTTAGAAGTCTTGGATAACATTAACACTCCAAAATAGTACTCTAAGTACTCTTGGGTAATTCAAATATGATCTCAATTCTATAATCATTAGAATTGTTTTCTCCACAATAGACTCTGAGAATATACAAAATACTTGCCTAGACATAGGACAGGGGTTTTTGTGTCCTTAAACCCACGGAAGATGCCTTGAATTGCAAGAGAAAGAACAACTGCTGGAGCACCAAGCGCTCTAAGCCGAAGAAAGTGCTGTGCTGCAACGCGCATGGGTGAAGCCTGTTAATGAAATCAAATTTAGTAAAAGACTTCCATGTAAATAGAAAAATGGAGTATACATATTTGCATGAAATTCTGAAACAAACATAATGGGAAAATCAGATGTGCCCCAGGAATGCAGTAACAACTATATGCCTAAAATGTTGATAACTTATGTAAACTTATAGAAACAAGAAATAAGTGTTACTTACTGCTGATATACCCATAATATTGAGAAACAGCCCAGATCCCAAATACAATGCTAAAGCTTCACATATACCAATTCCAGCAGCTAAAAGTAAGGCAGTTGAGACTGAGGATAGTGGCTTTCTTTCATCTGTTTCACCTCAAACGAGCAAATGCACATCATTAATTCTCTTTATTTCTTTATCGTTGAGTCTTTGATGCTTGAAAGATAGAACTCCATGTTGCTCCCATTCTAATTTTACCTGTAGTGGATTCCTTTCCTGCATTTTTGGAGATGTCTTCAGCTACAAATGAAGTCGCAATACTAAGGAGAGGGATGTTGAATACCTTCGATACTATGTTAAATATAGAAATCGAAACTCCTGCTGATGCCAACTCCAAGGGACCTTTTCAACACAAGTTTAAGAGCTCATCAAGCAGTGAAGTGGGGGAAGAAAATGGAAAAGCGACAGAAACATGCTCGGTCAGGGTTGGAGTACTGATATACCAGACCGGAAATTGAAAGCAAAAAAATGTCGAACATTGAATGACAAGCTAAAGTCCCTGCAACCAATTAGGTATTTAGCAAAGGATTATTCAATCCGTAAACTCACCTTGAAGAATCTAGAATGGAATTTTTTTTCATGAAAGTGACTTGGTCTTTTACCAAAACCTAAGAATTAGATAACATAAAACAAAAAAGCTATCAGCAGAGAGAGAGAGAGAGAGAGAGAGAGAGAGAGAGAGAGAGAGAGAGAGAGAGGCTTTTCTCTTTAACCAAGCTCAAGATAATCTCATTTATGCAAAGTGTCCATAATTGTGCCAAATACAGTGTCTCTTGCTAGAAGTATAACATAAATAAACTTAACACTTTTGAGTACACCTGGACAAGTCACCTAGAGCCTTGGCAGGAGTAATCGAATGCCTTCTAAGATTTGATTTGTCATATGTGAATAACTAACAATCCAGCAAAAGAAAACTGGTATGCAGATGCGGAGAAACCATAATTCAAACAACCAGATAAGATGAATCATACGCATTTCACCAAAACTCATGTGCATGGGACCCTAAGCAACAATAAAAAGAAGAAATTCCCCAAATTGTGAAGCAGCTTTTGGACTAACTGTATGGACACCAGTTGTAAGCAAAACACATCTTTTACAAATCAAGAATATAGGACGAATTTCCATGGGGAGAATCAAAATAGCATACCAAAAGCTACTAACAGTTGTAGTCAGGGCAGATGATAGGCAGTAGGCACCACATCAAATTAGTCAAAATGACAACAACTCCTCTTGTAAGTTCACAAAAACAAGGCAGTAGCGGTAGCAGTTACAACAAATAAAAGACTCTTGTGGTATGGGTTACAAAAACCAGAAAAACTGGATGCAAAGAACAACGCAGGGAAGAGGGAAAACGTACCCAGTCTGCCAATATAAGCTGTCTCCATGAGTTGTGCCAAGGGCTCAATGGCTTGCCCAGCAATTGCTGGTAAAGAAAGCATTATAAGCTCAGTCTGGACATTTGGAGGATCCAACTGACTTGTAGAAGTCCCTGTAAGAGCTCTGAGGAAAAAATTCAGAATTCTTAACACACCAACAAAAAAAACCAGTAGCACAAAAAGGAAATTCTGGGGTTGTGTACAAAAGGAACTATAATTTAATAAGGGCAATAAAGAAATGTAAAGAGAATCTTCAAAAAAATACATACAATATATACAACATAATAAACCACAGGGGTAGCTCATGCAGTAAGGAGGGCGGATACAAGTACAAGCATCTAATTCGACTCCCGCTAAGAGCAAAATTGCCACCCTCTCTGCAAGTGAAAACTTGTAACAAATAGCTATGGAAGGGGTTCTGGCTTATGGTGCGGTCACGCAACTCATCGTTGTCTATGGTGGAACCGGTTTCGGATTACTAAAAACAAAAAGTACACCATAAATTATTCCTGAAATTTTTGGGACGTTTAGTTTAATTAATTATTGCTCAATCATTCTTCCTATGTCAGAGTCTCAGACACTTCAAAACATGTGAGATTCTTTGTCAGGTGGACAAGTAAGGGATACATGTCTGACATTATAACTGAACATGTATCAAGGAAGCTCATTTAGTTATTCGAATATAACTATAATAGCAAGCATTAGTTACTATATAATAGTAGTCACCATTTACAGTTCAAACCAAATATAAGAATAAAAATATGTTAAGAGAGATATGACTGCCTTCCCATGTCCTGGTACTTCCCAAATATGGGAACAAAGACAAGAGGAATTCGACCTGAGAGACACGTTACATGAACCCAAAACTTGTACTTTAGTCAAATATAAGTTGACAAAGTATAATTGCAGAGTGTAAAATAGAAAACTATAATATGACCTTACATGTATCCCTCGGTCGAGCCATTTATGGCCCTCTCTGTGTCAAGAACTACCATCTCCTCCACTGTAGGACTGAAATCATAATCTAAAGCGTGATCACCGCTCACTAATCCGCAATTCCGAACCACATTATCGAATCTCAATCCCACCCTATGATTCACTCCAGGAAACCTAAGACGAAGACCTCGAGTCGATGTCTTCGCCTCAAAAGCTTGCCCAATTGTTCTCCTTTCACATCCTTTTCCAGAAATTCCACAAATGAGTGCACCAGCTACTTTAGTAACCGTCATTTTTTGGCACACCACCAAAACAATTGGAAGACCTAAGGTCCAGTGCAGCTTTGCACACTACGAAGACAATTGGAAGACCCAAGGTCAAGTTCAGCTGCAGGGAAAAGGAAAGGTAAGTATGAGAATGTTTAATTTTCCTGCATTTTTAATTCAATTACTCTGAAAGTTGTGGTACCCACGACCCAATTTCCCACAACGATTAGCTTCCTCTCAAAACTTTCCAGCAAAATAAAGTACGATTTTCCAGGAATCTTTTTCTACACTATTTTCTACATAATTAAACTTTTTCTTTTGAACTTTCTCTCAAACTTCTCATATCAAATGAACACATTAAGGAAAAATACTTTTCATTTTCCTTTACCTCACTCCACTTTACTTCTCATAAACAAATAAAAAAAAAGAAACTCCACTTCACCATAATTCTATTGGAAATAGTTTTCTGCGTTAATTTCTTGATCAACTGAGCGGGCCTAAATGCAGTATTTTGCGAATGAACAAGAGAAAATTCCTTCTAATGTCGGTACGCTGCGTTCGTTTTTACTGAGATAGTGGAAGAAAAACCTCGAGAACTTGTTCGTCTACGCACTGTTCCTTGTTTGGCTCCAGAGAAAGTGAAACAGCACGATTCGCCTAACTATGAATAGAATTTTCCGCCAATTTTTGGTGAGAGGGAAAACAGAAAACAATGTGGAGGCGTACAATTGAACAAATCAAAATCCAAAAGCCAAAAGCAAGAGAAAGATTACCTGAGTATTGTTGTTGGAGAAGAACACAACTGAAGTCCTCCGGTATCCCTTCGTATGTGGTTATATACCGGGTCGGAGAATGTCTATGTGCGGGAAGCGGTTGTTACTATGTGACGTAGGAGAAATATGTGAGAGAAATTTTTTTGGGTGTCACGTGACCTCGTCTCAACAGCTTATTCTGGCCGTTCAAAAGTATGCTGGATGGTTCAGATTAAAATTTTCTCTCTTCTCTCATTCTATTACTCTCTCTCTCTCCTCTTTCTCTCTCCAAATCAGAGCCATCCAAAACCGAAATGAGAGACCCGGAAGCACCGAGTGGTCACCACATGGTACCTACCCGGCACTAAAAAATTTCGCATGATGTAGATAGTAAGCCCCGTCTTGCTAATTAAAAAATGAATATTTATTTTGTAATATATTGTAAAAAAATAACTTATCTTATAAAACAAAAAATAAATACTTAAAAAATACTGTAAAAAACTTAGCATAACAAATACCTAAATAAGATTAGCTTCGGAATGGATGCGAGTTATCTCAAGTTGGGCACCTGACTGTACGGGTGCAATCCGGCCATTTTCAACCCTTTCGGATCCATTTTGATGATTGAACTCGTTCTTTTAATTCAATTCATCAACTATGTGTTAAGTTGATCGAATACCGAAAAATTTCTGATTAGAGCATATTTTATCTTTGAAATATACTGAATTATAATCCATTTCTTTCAAGACAAATATACTCCTCAACATAGTGGATCGAACTAGCGTCGGAAAGGATCAATCCCCTACAATTGCACATATTCACATAGTTATACGCACGCGTAAATTGATCGGAACACTTGATTATTCCCTCTGTCCCTATTTTTATGTCTTTTTTGAGAGTACATCCTGCTTTTCAATTGATTATATTATATAATCTATAATTTTTTAAGGGATTTTAAAAATATCGTTTAAAATAGCTTATTGAGATCTATCAAACAATATCTATATTACATATACCAATTAAAAGTTATAATTAATTTTTTATTCAGTTAGAATAAGACGAAGGACAAAATAATAGGGACGAATAAAGTATAAAACAATCACATATATTAACGGAGAACTTACTGTACAATAAATCGTGATCCTCACATAAGTGTATGGTTTGCGGGAAAAAAAAAAAAAAAGAGAGCCTGTGTGACAGTGTCCCAATAAAACTCAATAATTTTTGGGTGACAATGTCCCAATAAAACTCAATAATTTTTACTCGTCATGAATCAATGCGTACGCGACGGTGGGAACCATAAATTTTTTTGCTAGGAGATACTACAGAGTCCAGCACTTGTTGTGGTGTATCGTAATACTATACTAGTAACTATCCCACCCATAGGTTATCAACATGGTAAAGACGAATCTGTTAAAATCTATTGTTTCTCATTGAAAATAATGGAGGAATACAACCATACATATACTAAACGATTAACATGGAAAAGGGAATAATCGATTATGGAAAGAAAATAATGATCCTATAATTATGCTAGCTGGTGATGATCCCTAATATTATTGTTTCTGAACATAGCATGCCAGCCCTTGATTGTGGCTGATTTGATTTCCTTTCCACTAATACTCCCCCTCAAGATGGAGCATGGAGAGACGTAATGCCCAGCTTGGAAGTTAGAAGGCGAAAATGTTCAACGCCCAAGGCTTTGGTGAAAATATCGGCTAATTGGTCAGCGGAGGCAATGTGACGAAGCTGAAGAAGGCCTTGTTGGACCCGTTCACGCACAAGGTGGCAATCTATTTCAATGTGTTTGGAGCGTTCATGAAAAACTGGATTCCGGGCAATATGCAAGGCTGCCTGGTTGTCGCAATACAACGTGATTGGGGATGATGATTGAACCGCTAAATCGCGTAGTAAAGTGCGAAGCCATAGTAATTCGCAAGTGGTGGAGGCCATGGCCCGATATTCAGCCTCAGCGGAAGACCGGGAAACGACACTTTGCTTTTTAGTACGCCAGGAGACGGGGCAGCCACCAAGGGTAATGAAATAACCAGTAGTGGAGCGACGGGTCATGGGGCAACTGGCCCAGTCTGAGTCAGTGTAGCCAGTAAGAGTGAGGTCCGAACGGGAGGAGAAGAGGATGCCATGAGAGATGGTGCCCTTGAGGTAGCGTAGAATACGAGTGGCAGCATCAAAGTGAGGGACCCGAGGAGTATGCATGAACTGGCTGAGCATATTGACAGCGAAAGAGATGTCCGGACGAGAAATGGTGAGATAGATTAGCCGACCAATGAGCCGACGGTAGGAGCTTGGATCCGAGATGGGGTCACCAGAATCGGCTGAGAGTTTAAGATGTTGTTCCATCGGAGAAGAGCATGGGCGACATCCTGACTGGCCTGCATCCGCAAGAATATCAAGAATGTATTTCCGTTGATTAATAAAAATACCGGCGGTGGAGCGGGCCACTTCGATGCCCAAAAAATACTTTAGCTTCCCAAGATCCTTTAACTGAAATTTACTCGATAAGAACGCCTGTAAGTGTCGGATAGAAGCTAAATCGTTGCCTGTAACAAGTAAATCATCAACATAAACTAGAACAACGAGTATAGCAGAACCAGTTAGGCGAGTAAATAGAGAATGATCAGCTTGGGATTGTTTAAACCCGGCGGAAAGAAGGACTGTAGAGAGCTTAGAGTACCAATTGCGGGATGCTTGTTTGAGTCCATAGAGTGATTTCTGTAATCGACAGACACGCGTCTCCCCCTGGCGGCCATAGCCCGGAGGAAGAGACATGTAAACATCCTCGTCGAGGTCGCCGTGCAAGAAAGCATTATTAACATCTAACTGATGTAAATGCCAGTTCCGAGTGGCAGCGATAGCGAGCACACAACGAACAGTGACCAATTTGGCAACAGGGGCAAAAGTGTCATGGTAGTCCAACCCCTCAATTTGAGTATAGCCTTTGGCAACCAAGCGCGCTTTGTATCGTTCTATAGAGCCATCTGCATTTAATTTAGTTTTAAAAACCCATTTACAACCAATTGATTTTTTGCCAGGAGGAAGAGGTGTGAGGACCCACGTTTTGTTTGTTTCAAGTGCATGGATTTCTTTAGAGATGGCATCGCGCCAGTGTGGGTGCTTGACGGCTTGCCCATAGGAAGTGGGATCATGGGAATGAGATAAAGCTGAGAGAAAAGCAAAGTGCGACGGAGAAAGATTTGAATAGGAAAGGAAATGACTGAGCGGGTAGACCGTACCTGAAGACGAAGACGGAGCAGTAGCGGGGGCAGCCGTGGCGGAGGGAAGGGTAGGACAAAGATAGTCCTGAAGATAGCCAGGGCGCCGATGAGGTCGGGATGGCCGAGAAGGGATGGCTGGGGGAATATGTTGTAGGTCGGGTGGTGCGGGATTTGTCGTGGGGGTTGGGATGTTAACAGGAGGGGTTGGTTCGGTGGGGGGATGAGAGGTCCTATCATCGTGCAGCCTTTTTGCTGGTCTATCATCGTGGGGTGTGGATTGTAAATTTTATAAAATATGGAGTGGAACGGGCCCCGCTCTGATACCATGTTAAAATCTATTGTTTCTCATTGAAAATAATGGAGGAATACAACCATACATATACTAAACGATTAACATGGAAAAGGGAATAATCGATTATGGAAAGAAAATAATGATCCTATAATTATGCTGGTGATGATCCCTAATATTATTGTTTCCGAACATAGCATGCCAGCCCTTGATTGTGGCTTATTTGATTTCCTTTCCACTAATAGAATCTGCGCTTGCAATATAGCATGATTCGATTTCCTCTGGAGACAAACCATGATTTAAGTAGGGAGTCATGGCGATGAATTGTTGTGCTAGTCTCCCCCGAGATTTAAATTGCGCAGTCGGATCCAATAATGACTCGGCTGCAAAATTGTTCCTCGGTTTAAAAAAAAAAAAAAAAAGGAGTCTGCAACTAATAATTTTGTTACTGGCCACGTACGTACGTGATGTTGAGGGGTCTTTAAAACGAGTATATAATGTTGAAGTTGCGTTTTTTTCATTTTTAATAATTTCGTGAATTGATCTGACCACCCAAAATCATTTGAAATGTACAAACCAAATCATTTGAAATCTACACCAACCTTTCCTGAGGACATGGAAGGATACATCTGTCACGAATTTAACGTGTTTTCCTTCCCGAGATATGACAATTTACACAATTATTGTAACTAAGGCATGTTTTTTTTTTTTTTTGAACAGATTACTAAGGCATGTTTGGGAGATTAAAAATTAGCATGAATTCTGGGTTATAGAACGTAGGAGAGTAGTAGGTTTTTAGACAATGTTGTTATAATTTGTGAAAACATTAAAATGATGGAAATTGATTTTTAACACACTCATTTTTAACCATCAACACGACTACATTCCTTATTTATTTTTAGTACGTTAGTGTGAATTTGGTAGTATATTATTTCTTCATGTGCGAAAAAAGTGAATTTATGAAAAGGTAAGAAAGTAAATTCACATGAATAAAGGCAAAAAGAGAGAGTGTGGATGGTAAAAAAGAGAGCGTGAAAATCACTACCCCAAATGACATGCGCAAAATAATTTTTTTGTGGAAATTATTGTGTTTGAAAACAAAAAAAGGGTGAGTTTTCCTACGAGGTAAATGGGCTTATTTTCCTTTGTATTTTGTGAAGGAGAAGATAAGTTTGTTTAGACCCGCGTAAGGAAACTCTGCCCGAGAATCCAAAAAGCTTATGGGGGTGTTTGAGAGCCTATTTTTTGACTTTTCATTTTCAGCTTTTCTGAATTATGGTCAAAATGTGTTTTGAGTTTGGTATGTATAGTTATTTTGAGATACCATTCATTTTTAATAAACGCATTTTTGCAAAATAAAATAAAAAAACAAGAACCAAATATTTAGAATTCAAAAATGGACAATCCAGGACGAAAAATTGCACCGCTGAAACACCCTCTGATTCAATGGTCGAGTCCAAGCTCAGAATTTCACTTGGTGTCGATTGTACATTGGAGATATAAAACTAAGTTACCGAGAGTTCCAGAATTAGTCGAGGTACATGCAAGCTGGCTCGGAAATCCAGCATTAGAAAGAAAACATGTATCTTTTTAAAAAAATAATTTTTTGGACATTTTCTTGAATATTTCCAAAAGTATTTGTGTATAAGTAATAATTTTTTACTTTTTCTATTCCTCTTGTTGAGACAAACAAATAATATATAAAAGTTCGAGTCAAAACTAACACACGGGACAAAAAATTTAAATAAGAACAAAACTAAAAGATGTGGTGCACAAGATATTGGTAGGTAAAAACATCCCTAAATAAGGTTAGCTTCGAAATGGATGTGGGTTGTCTCAAGTTGGGCACCGGACCGCAATAGGTGCAGTCCGACCATTTTCGACATCTTTAGATCCACTTTGAGATTGAACTCGTTCTTGTAGTACAATTCATCAACTAAATTTGTTGGCGTACAAAAATAAAATCACGTTCATCATATACCGAATAATTTTTGATTGGAGCATTTTATCTTTGACAAAATAAGTTGTGAATACTGAATTATAACTTGAAAATCCATTTCTTTCAAGATAAATATATTCCTCAACATAGTTTTTCACTCTTGCACACAAGAGTTCTATAAAGTGATTGAGTCGGAAAGGACCAATCCTCTACAATTAATTCACGTAGTTATATATGCACGCGTAAGTTAATTCGAACACTTAATTATAAAAGAATTACATGTATTAATTAACGGAAAACTTACTGTATAATAAATCACGATCCTCACATAAGTGTATATAATTGGAAAAGAATGAGAGCCTATGTGACGGTGTACGTCCCAATAAAACTCAATAATTTTTTCTGCGACACGAATCAAACGCGTACACCTAACGCGATGGTGGGATCCAAAAATATTTTTCCAACATCTGTTAAGTTATATTGCAGACAACAGTTTGTGTGGTGTATAGTACAACTAATAATTTTGTGACAGGCCACGTGATGTTGAGGGGTCTTCAAACGAGATTGAGAGAGACTATAGTACGGTCAATTAGATCGTTCATCTCAGCATAGAGACTTAGATTTAATCTGAACTTCTTAGAAATTTGAGACGTTTATTGTTCAAATTAAAATTCGAGCGGTCTATTACCGAGATGGACGGTTGGATCAGCCATACTACGTGTGTAGTGCGTTTTTGTCATTTTTAATTTCTTTAATTGACCTAACCACCCAAATCATTTGAAATCTTCACCAACCTTTCCAACGGAAATGGACAGATACATCTGTCACTTAAGATGTTTTTCGTCCGAAGATACGACAAATTACACAATCAATGTTACTAAGGCATGTTTGGGAGCTTTAATTATGTTTTCTGGATTATAGATCATGGGTTTGAAGACAATGTTATCATTTGTGAAAATGTTTAAATGATATGTGAAAAATATTTTTTTGTGTGGAAATTACTATGTTCGAAAACATAATGAGGGTGGGTTTTTCTACTGGGCTAAGTGGGTTTATTTTCCTTAGTATTTTGTGAAGGAAAATAAGTCCTTATAGATCATGTTGTAGGGAAACTCGGCCAGAGAATCCAAGAAGCTTATGTATAGTTATTTCGGGTTACCATTCGTTTTTAAGTAATACATTTTTGGCAAAATAAAATCAAAAAACACGAGCCAAATATTTAGAATTCAAAAATGGAGAATGCATGCAAGACGGAAAACTGCACCGCCGAAACACCCTTTAATTCAATGGTCAAGTTCAAGCTCGGAATCGAGACATCTATATGCAGAATTTCACTTGGTGTCAAATGTGAGACTTAAAACTAAGTTATTGAGAGTTCCGGAATTATTCAAGGTACATACAAACTGGCCTGGACATCCGATATTAGAAAGAAAATATATATATTCAGTGACCATTTGATATCCGAATGAGCTAATATTTTGAAAAATCATAACAGTAATATCTAAATAAATTAAACGGTTTTCGATTATTAGTGTGGAACTCCGAGATGAATCTCACGTGATGCGTTTACATTTGGTGCACTGGTGTGGTGTGCCCGTCTATTGAGAAGCATAGGATTAGGAGCCAAGGGTGATGATTATCAAAAGAAAAAAACAACTTTGAGGGTGACTTCTGCATGTGCACCTTAATTGAGTATGGACATCCAGCCGACACTTCGAAGACCATGAACGTGGAGAAGTTTTTGGGTGCTGGGCGGTACCACACACGGTATTCGGTGGCGCCGTCAAAATATGTTTTGAACGATTCGGATTTTAGAAAGAAAAAAGGAGGGAGAGTGATTGGGCGAGGGAAGAAAGAAGGATTAAATCTGAACCATTCAAAACAAGTCTGGACGATTGGAATCGTCGATAGCTACCGTCGCATGGTACCCGTTTGGCACCCGAAAATTTCTCCTGAACGTTTTAAGTTTTTCCCCCCCTCTTTGAGGGTGACTTCTGCATGTGCACCTTACTTGTTTTCATAGTCCTTTACGAGCCTGTGACCTGTGAGTAGTCTGATATTGGGATTCAAACTTCTGTCTTCCGAAAACTCATGTTTCATAGTGCCGGGAGATTTTTCGGCCATAGATTTTGTGTGATTTTTTTTTTTTAAATTTAACGGCCAAAAAACTCCTCGCAAGGTTTCAGCTCAAAAAATCTTGCCTCATTGATAATGGGGCCTCAATCTAGCTGTTTGTTTGAAATTTGAATTGCATTAGGACAATCTTTTTTTGATGTCATGTCTCATTTTTCCTTTTTAGAAGTTGGGAGATTGCAATAATTAAGTTGATTTACACATCTACCTTTCTTAGTTGAACTGGTAGCCCAACCAAACAAGCTTAATTATTTGCTTATTGCTTAAACTTGAAATTTGATTATTTGAAATTTGGTTACAACAATTTCTTAAACCCAAAAATGGAAAGAAAAAGAAAATATTCAACCCGATTGTCCTAAACAGTAAAGGTTATGTCCAACTCTCTTGTGGTCTTTCATGAAAGCCATTGAAATATTATGGTTATGATCCAAACCGATCATTTTCCAAAAGAAATCTTTCAGAATATGAATTTGTTTGAATACGAGAAAGCTCCTAACCGAATTACCCTAGCGTAAAAAAAAAGGCTTGAAATTGGGGTGGGATGGCACCTACCCCACCCTCGCACCACCTACCTCCCCCAAGCGCCGCAACCAATGGTTAAATCTTTCGTTTTATGATCCCTTCTTTGGTGATGCAACCTTAATTTCAAGGAGTTGGCCTAGTGGTTAAAACTTGAAACATAAAAATATGCTCTTTCCCAAGATTTTAGTTTCGAAATCTCCTAAAATTTATTCATTGTAATGGGCCCAGTTTATACAGAATTTTGCCACGACTTTAATCGAACATCCCACAAGTAGATGACATGATTGGGTCCACAGAAATTAGTTGAGATGCATATGAACTGATCCGGACACCCTGAGGTTTAACCCCAAAAAAAAAAACTTTTAAAGACTTGACCTAACTATTACTAGTATACTAGTAATAATACCTCTGTCCTGGGAAGAGAGCACAGTTTGCAAAACGAGGACTTCAAAATTTCATTCAAAAATTGAAAAAAATTATCAATAGTAATTTATGGAAGCATTTTGAATTTTTGCGACAAAGAACAAAATTTTTTGAAGTCCCCATTTGAGCATCATGTTTAGACGGGTAATAGACATGCAATATGTGAGAAGCGGGCTTAATTATATTGTTGGGCCCTTAAATGACCAAATCCAGGCCCAAACTTATCATCAAAGCCCAAACTAAAACCTCCTCCTCGATCCATGTGCCAGAGTGTAGGTTGACAAGGTCCAAGGACCCCCTTTTTGGCTTCCACGTGTCCAAATTACTTAACGGCTCTTTCCCCCACTCCCCCTTCATGTACAGCGCAAAAAAACCAGGTCGGTGCCTCCACTCTCTCTCTCTCTCTCTCTCTCTCTCTCTCTCTCTAAAGCGGACCGTTAAGCATGACATAAAACCCTTTTCTCTCTCCCACTCTGGAATCCGTTAGGGAAAGACATGACTGCCGCTAGTGTAGCCAGTGGGCACTGGAAGAAAGCAATGAAGATGGGTCTCTCTCTCTTCCGCAGCGGCTTCAACTCCTCCAAATGGTTCTCTCTCTCTCTCTCTCTCTCTCTCTCTCTCTCTCATTTCTTTGTTGATTTATGGAAAACCCTAGTCAATTCGCGTTGTGTTTGTGGGATATTTAAGGGAGGTAGTAACTTTGTGTTGAGAATAATGAAATGAAATGGAAACAGCAAGACGATGACGAAGATGGCGGTGGCGAGGATAAAGCTGCTGAGGAACAAGAGAGAGGCGGTGGTCAAGCAGATGAGGCGCGACATCGCTTTGCTTCTTCAGTCTGGTCAAGACGCCACTGCTCGCATTCGGGTATTTCTTTTTATTTTACTACTGTAGTTTTAGTGTTTACTATTTTCCCCCATTTACCTCACATTTTCCCATTAATTTCCTGCTCTCTTTCGATCTAATTTCCCCGTTCTATAACAGTTGTAATGAACATTGGAACACTTAATCAAAACACAATTGTTATAACTTAAATATATTCTGAAAGCATATAATCGACAAACCCCATAGGCTTGGTCTGGTGGTCTAGGGACTCAAGGCCTCCCGCCCAAGTCTCAGGTTCAAAACCTCTAAAGTGTTATCAACTCCTTTGGAGCTAGTCTATAGCTTTAATTGGGACCCCCCCTAAGTGGGCAGTAGGATTGGTCACCCATGAGTGCGAAAGCTGGCTTGGAGAGAGAGAGAGAGAGAGAGCATATAATTGATATTTCATGAACGCATGGTTTTTCATGTGGTCAAAGTTCTTGACAGAAAGTGAACAGTTTCGATCGTCGAGATGGGCTCGAGAACGGCTCATGTTGGGCTTGGACAGCACCCTCCAATCCTACCCATGGAGTGGAGAGGATATGCATCCCTTGAACTTGGTTTTGGGTCCCCATTGACATGCACCCTCCAATCACTTCGCTTATTTTCTGTAGTGTGAAGGCAAGTAAACCACACTGAGTTTGGGGCTAGTGGTCCTTAACCCATTTAGTGCCTAGAATAGAAGATGATCTATGAATGATGTTGCGTGCAGAGAGTGCCACTCTGCACAGAAAATGTTCTTTTGAGGAAACAAACATATAAAATTGTATAAAATCGGTAACAGAACAGTTTGAAAGTAGCTCAACCAACCTAGATGGCGCGAATATTTCTTGAGATTCCATTTGATATTGAAAGTTGTTTGAACGGATTGCTTGCCATAAAGCCTTTGGCTTATCATAAGGTTGATTAATTTCAGTTCCACCGCATCATATCTTATGATAAATGATTCTCTATGAGAAATTTGTATGGTTGATAATATGTGTTGTGTAACCAGGCGTACCCCAGGTTAATGACAGTAGTATGGAATATTAAGTAACACTAGTGGGTGGTGGGTGATGAAAAATAAGGATGTTTCTTGATTGAACTACCACTGCAGTTTAAAGGTTTGTTCCGTGGAGTTTGTAAACAATCTAGTGTTGATTTAATTTGAATTCCATGTGGGTATGTTGACCCCTTTTCATGTATGCATAATTGCACATGCTTATTGAAGGTGTTGCCTCCTTTTTTGGAGGTTTGTCTCAACATTCCCGGCTTTGGGGCTATGTAAATAAAACTAAAATTGACTTAATCAGTTGCGGGGAAAACGTACATATGACTAAATTATGCTTATGTTTGTAGTTTGAACAGAACTATATCAGTGTAGCAGACAATTGTTGACAAATAGTCTCCCTCTGATGAAGTCATTGCACTCTCGTAGGTTGAGCATGTGATAAGAGAACAGAATGTTATGGCTGCAAATGAGGTCCTTGAGCTATTCTGTGAACTAATCGTGGCAAGACTTACTATTATTGCAAAGCAAAGGTAAGCGAATACATGATTCCCTTGCCAAAATTTGATGCTTACGAACTAGAAAGACTGATCTGTGCCTAATGTATTCAGGCAATGCCCAGAAGATCTGAAAGAAGGAATAGCGAGCCTAATATTTGCAGCCCCACGGTGCTCAGATATTCCGGAACTTTTGTCGATTCGGGACATATTTGAGAAGAAATATGGAAAGGATTTTGTGTCTGCGGCTACCGATCTACGACCCAACGCTGGTGTAAATCGAATGGTAAGCACATCTCACTATTGGAATTTGGAACCATGACTGTGATGACAAACAATTCCTAATTTACATATCAGCCGTAGTACTTTTTAATCACCGATCTTTTTCAATAAAGAGTATTAATTACCTCTATCCATCCCAATTACACCGTCCATTTATATTGAAATCTTTGTTTGAAGAACTATGAGATCTTTTGATTGGTGGGAAATGGGAATCTTGAAAAAAAAAAAGTTCTTGAAAATATGACCAATCAAAAGGGTACAAATGCCACAAAGAGACGAACAAATTGGGACAGCAGCAGAAGTATTTTTTACCTTACATTTAGTTATTTTAGTTATATCAGTACTGATATGAAGGATAGATTTATGCTCCTACTTGAGTTAGTAAAAGATTCGAATAAAGTGCTTGCCTTTTCTTAACAGCTTATTGAGAAGTTGTCTGTTAGAACCCCTAGTGGTCAAGTAAAACTCAAGGTCATGAAGGAAATCGCTAAGGAACACCAGATTGAGTGGGATACGACAGAGTCTGAAATCGAGCTTCTCAAGCCTCCGGAGGAGCTCATAGTCTGTTTCTCTCTCTCTCTCTCTCTCTCTCTCTCTCTCTCTCTCATCAGCTTGTTTTTCCATTTACTAATCTGTGGTTTTGTTGATCAGGAAGGACCGAATTATTTTGTAAGTGCCACCAGCCTACCCATCAAGCCTTTACCAAGGCAATCTTCTGAGCCAAAGAATCAAACCACCAGGTAATTTTGTTTGTCCATTTTTTTGGCAGTCGTGTCCTTTCAGTGGTTTTCCAATATTTAACTACCTATCAAAAGATCTAATTAGTTCCAGTAGACAAGGTATTCAAAATCGTCTTAAAATATGGGTGGTTTTTTAAAATATCCTGATATTGAAAACAGACGAACAAGTTGGAATCGGAGGAGTACTTTACTTTAGACTTTTTTAGAGTGCTAAAAGTAGTTTGGCATGTTAAGTTCCTCTCAACCCTTTTTTGACCCAGAGGATTTCTATGAAATCGTGTATTCATTGTACCACATTCTCTCTTTCTTTTGTCCTTACCAGATATTCAGGTAACAAAAAAAGGGACACTAGAGGATTTGTATGAAATCGTGTATTCGTTGTACCATATTATTTCTTTCTTTTGTCCTTACCAGATATTCAGGTAACACGGAACGGGACACTATGGATTTTGAAGACACTGCATCAGCTGCTGAAGCAGCCGCTGAGGCAGCTAAGAAAGCAATTGCTGCAGCAGAAGCTGCAGCCTATCTGGCCCAAAAAGACCAGAATCAGGTCTCTGAAAAATCTGGGTATTGGAGTAACAACACGAGTGGTTACAACAATCGTAAGCCCATATATGGGACTCTTTCTGGAAATGGTCCTCCAATTAACTCCCAGCATATGGGTGATAATTCTGAAGTCCCAGACCATGCATATGAGTCACACAGTTTTGGAAGTTCTCATTATTCGAGCAATGAACAAGACATAGTACCCCCAAAGGTTGGTTCAAGAATGGTTAATAGGAGACACAGCGTCCCATCTGCACATTCTAATATAAAGTTTGATGAATCGGACTGTGATGAAGAAGAGATTGACATGGAAGAACCTACTGATGGTGGTAATTTTCCACCATGCCACCCTGCTCCTCAAGTACCTCATGTTAAACAGGATCCAGTTCCTCGAACTCATCCGAAATTGCCAGATTATGATGCACTTTCTGCGCGTTTTGAAGCTCTCAAGCATCGCAAGTCAACTTAAAGATGATTAGGTTGATTTTTGCATTTTTTTGTCTCAGCCTTTGTACGTCGTATAGGTATTACATATGTCTTTTCAATCATATTGATCCTAAATAACTTGGGTTGCGAAAGTTTGTTTTGGTGTCCTGTGATTGACAGGAAACTGTTTTGTCAACTTGATCTTTATGGGTAATGAAATATACGTGGTTTATACGGATGTAGTGTTTAGCTTCTACGGATGGTAGTGTTTAGCTGCTTCTTTGATCGTCTCTTCATTTTGCAGTTGGACCGGGGTTCTCTGCAGTTGAAACCATTTATAGGTCTTTGCATTCGACGGTCCCAATTTTAAAAGACTCTTCTTGAGTTCTTGGAAAAAGTCTTTTTAAAACTTGGACGATTAAATACGCTAAAATCTGAACTATTAAAAAACACGTTTGGACAGCTAATATCACACGTACGCCTACAATCCAACACAAGACTGTAGGTAAGCTAGATTCTTTGCAATTAATCAGTGGAGATGGATATTTGTATTAGATTGTTGAAAACTTATTCATTACTTTCGTATTGTACGCACCTTTGAGCAAAAATTGATTTTGGAAAATATGATATTGAAACTTGTTTGTGAGAGAACAAATAACACATAGCTAAATAGAGGGAGCTTGCAAAAAAATATTTGTCGAAGCTTTGGTGTCATTAGTTCACAACTGTCATGGTTGAACGTTTCTGAACAAGGCAATACAAAGTAAAATTGGTGAGGAAAATTTTCCAAAACACATTTTGGATACCCATCTACTCAGACAAACAAATCAATTCTACATGAGGATCACCATACACTATGCAGGTGAAAATTTTTCTAATGTCGATGGACGAAACAATGAGCAAAACTATCAACAACAGCAGCGACAACATAAAACATCGATGCATGTGTAAGGTTTTGCTTTTTCTTCAAGCTCTTGTGCTGTTGGAAGCGGTTCTAGTTTGTATAAGCCGCTCCAATCACAGCAAAAGTTGGACAGATTTCTGCATGTTCCTTTACTGAATGGATACACTCTTTCAGGAATTCCCCTGCAGATCAATGAAAGTGTTCAAATAAGCTGCTGCTTCTATCACAGCCAAACTGGTGTATAAAACCCCTACAAGCATTCCAGTAACTTTTCTTTTTTGCTTATAACTCAGTAGATAGGACAATTTCTACAGTTTCTTCAGCCAATGAAGCTTTTTTTTACTGAAAGTACTTCAAATTGGCTTATTTCGTTAACCATCTGTACACATTGTGGCTTTATTTTCATGGTCTACGTCTCCTTGCCCTTTCACCGCATAACATCCAATTTCAAGAAACAACAAAAGAACATATGAAAGACTAACCTTAGATATGAGATGCGCCGTCGTCTTACAAGTTCATATGTTGTTTGGTTCGTTAGGACAAGATAGCTGTCACATATGGAGGGGAAGAAGGTGTTAGGACAAGGAAACGAAAATGGTTCCGTCAAGGTTTGAGGCTGCTAGATGAAGGAAATAAGAGCAAACAAAAACCCACGAAGAAACAACACAAAGTTACGCCACTTTTTCATCAAACTCTCCAAAATCCATCATTCAATCAAAAATCTCAAGCTTAACAATCAATCAGCCAAAAATGATACCATTCCCCAAGATATTTCAACCCTTATTACAATAAGATACACATGCATATCCACATTCCCGTGTCCACTGTAGCGGAAAGTTTGAAAACAATACTGTATTTGGAAGAAAAATAAACCATAGATTGCACAGAGTGTTCATCTCCATGAAGATTGAAGACTAAAATCAAGCAGGGAGAATTTGGGGATGGGGTGGCTCAAAAGCAAAAAACAAACAAGCTTACTACTATATCAGTCAGAGAAAGCAATAATTTGCATCATAACCTGAGATTTCATCTGTGAACAGCAAGATCCATAAATCACAAGCCATCATTCCTCAACTCAATCTCTTCTTTAGCCGAGGTCCTTCTATTTTAGTCAAAGCATCAAACTCAAAACCAATTGGCTACGAGCAAAGAGGTTGCCCAAGCTCATATACTAATTTGGCAGGTAGTATTTGACCAATATAGGCAAGCTCCTAACAATCTGCCATGCAAGTGACCACCAACTTGCCCATGGAGGTAAATAATAGATCCAAAACATAGGAATCGCAATGAAACAAAGTGCACGTATGGCACAAATAAAAGAGAATTAGAAGTCTTGCCCAAAAGTCTTTGAAAACCTAGCTTTGATACCGTCTTAAAGCATCCAAAAGGACCAAAACAATACCACTTGGCAATGAGTTGAGAGGCCACGCAAGCTCGTACACTAGTTTTGGAGGTGATACAAAACAATGAGGCCAAAACTATAATAATCTCCTCCCTTGTGAATGGGCTGCCTTTTTTCAGTTATTTGTCTTTAGAGTCTTTGCCCACCTTCAATTTCTACCTTTATTATACACACTTGTGAATGTTAGGAAACAAGATCAAAAAAGATTCTAAAATCCCATTTTTCCTCTTAACACATCTGAACTTGCATTTGGCGTCCTCCTCTGATGTACTAGTTCCGAGGTGGTTCAAATCTGCAAGTGTCTTAGTATCTCAAGTCATCAAAACTTGGCAACACAAACATGAATAACATTCTTGTATAACCCAGTATTTCATATATCATTGACATTTAGTAAACATGACAAGTACATCGCCAAGACAGAATGCAGGTTACACCAGTTCTCAGTCACATGGCTACAACGATGTAAACCAAACTCTGCTAATAGGTCTGAACCAATGAATGATGCTGGGAAGAACAAAGGTTACCTCCTCAAAGTAATGATCATACTTACCTATGGAAAAGGAGGAGGAGGACCAGAAAGATAAGGGAAATAGATAATGTCACCAATAGCGCGATCATGATTACATCTATCCACCTGAAACCCATTACAGAATCATAACTTAGATTCAGTTGAAAAGAACACAACAAAATTCTAAAAGCTATATAAAGGACATCTGGACATGGGGAGATGCATACCATGCCTTTGATATATTGATCTTTAGGTATGTAATGTACAACATACAGGTCCAAAGGCACAATGCTGTTTCCTCACAAATGTACCACCTGGTATATCAATTTGTAAGAAGGGAAAAAAATGAAAAGGACTTAGTATTTATGAGAATGAAATCATGGGTCACAACTCGGATACTTGCATATAATATCTGAACCATAACTAAGGATTCAGCTATGACTTCATCGACACACACCCACCAACGACCTGCTTCCCATAGACATGCTAACGTGACACCACATATGCTAACCACGCCTGGAAACTACTGTCTCAACCTCTTAGACATGGTCCCAACCACCACCAGAGAGACAGAGAAGGGGAAAGAAAATCTCAAATGAACTACCGAATCATTGCTGCTTCCATTACTCAATATTAAATTCAAATGATTAATTCTAATATTATAGGAGTAAGTAATTCTTTGGATTTTTGAACTCTATTAAGCTGACATATTCATCTCCCGAAAGCGTGCAGATGTATATGTTTGACCAAATGTTCCAAAAAGAGAACCCCCACCAACATAACCAAAAACAAATACAAAGTGCATACTTCCTCAACCCAACTAGAACTTTGCCATTAAACAACTACTGATAAGTTGTCCACCCCATTGCAGATATTGAATAAGCAGATTACCATCAAACAATCACAATTGTTGCTGTAAAAGCTGTAATAAAAAAATAAGCAAACAAAATCTGTTAGTCAAATTACCAGTTTAAAATAAACAAACAGAGTAATCTTCTTTCCTTTCTCTGACCTAAAAATAGGGTTAGGTTTTCGTGGGAACCAGTGATTCAAGTAAGGTGACCACATAGCACCAAGACTGTCCTATGGTCCTACAACAGCAGTGGCAAAACAGACTAAACATGAAAAGCAATGAACACAATCAATTAATGACATGCTAAAGGCTAAAAACAATTTCACTCACCAAAATCGACAGTGGTTAGCCTGGCCTATGCATGTCCCAAGCCACAAACAATGGTGATCAAACTGAAGAACGCATTTGTCACAATCATTACAATGCTTCGCTCTTGGGGGCTGCAAGATTGCCAAATGCCAAGATAAGAAATAACTATTAGTTACCACAAGCTTAACAAACTTTCCTAAAAGCTTCAATGAAACCTGTATATGAGCACCCATATGTATACTCAAGACGTTACGTAATTTTATGAAGCTAACATGAAACTATACTTCTGTGTAAGGCAATTTCTAGAGAACTACCACATCAAACCAAACTAAGTCTTGTGTCCCACTCAAAAATCAAATTGCTGTCAAGATAGGTGGTGAATTCAGGAGTGGCATATAAAAGAAAGCTAAAAACTTGAGAAAATTTTACCTGCACAACGTTACAGTAAGTGCAAGTATAAGATCTGCAAAAACAAAGAGGAAGAAGCATTCAGTCATTGATACCTTTTTAATAACATATCTTGTCATGTCAGCTCATTCACTGACAAAACTATAAACGCATCACTTTATGCCACAGAAATTGAGTACTACACTGTGAGACGAGATTTAAAAACACAATGAACCTAAGGGCATTTGAACTGAAAAGAAAAAGATAAGCCAGATTTTTTTTGTGATTAGATAAACCAGAATTATTGCAACTAACCCAATACAAGTTGGAATATCTCACTAGTTTCACTTGCAATGTACTTTCATACCCACAACCCACTCAATTTTCCCAGCACACATCCATATCTCTTTCCCTGCATATTGAGATTCATCCTTCACCTACATTAACTTATAAAGTCCCCTCTATTTCGCACAGATACTCATCACCCCCACCCCTCTCAAACCAATAGAAGCTATGAAGCACCAATGTTTATGTATCTGTGTCAGCCAAGTATGGACACAGGCAACCAAATAAAGTTTATGAGTACTTGTGAATAAAGGAAACAATAGCGATTACAAGCATGCTTTAATATGCAAGATGTTTTGCTCTGCTCAATTCAATCAAAAGCGGAAAATTATTTATTTTACCTAGCAGATGATCCAGGAGGGTACATCTCCAATACCAGCTTTGTCCATGATGTTGCGTTACTCCCTAGAAGATTTCTTCCCACTTGGTTCCCTTCCATAGTAACAACAAAGCTGCCATTTTTGCTTGAAGCAGGTTGTCTTCACTTGACCATCATAAAATTAAATGAGTGATACCATATCAAACATGAATTTCACTTTATGAGAGCTGCTAGAATACTCGTATATACCAAGAAAGGACAAAACTAATGTACTTCGGACAGACTTTTCTCTCTCTTTCCTGAGTCTTTCTTTGTAGAAATCATAAACCAAATACAAATCAAAACTAGTGCTTACTTTGATGTCATTGTTGCCTTTCTGAATAAGGCATCTCTCTCATTAGCAACCTTCATTGCATCAAGTACGTAGCTAACAATATGGGAAGAACAAAGCAATCATGTTTCACATCTAAAAGTGTAATTGGCATATGCTGCAAGGTTATTTTGTAAATCATTGACGTTTACCCAGGAGAAGAACAAGCGGTCAAGAAGTATTGAGCCAGTGTAGCGACAAACAATAGCAAATATAAGGCTGTGTACCTGACAGAGAGGAGGGGGAAACAACAATAAGCAATAACGCCAATGCAAACCAGTCTTCAAGTTAGCCAGAAACAATTTTAAAAAAACCAAGACATCTGCAAATAACTAACAATCCTTTTCGTAACTTTTTATCAAATCGCTACTTCCTTGAAGATGTTCAGACTCATCTTGGCCCATATAACTCTCGTATAATATGAGGATCTTTGGTGTAGAATTAACGTACTCCAGTGCTTTTGACGCGAGAAACAACAACAGTACAAATATAATTCTCAATCACTGGGGAATGGGCAGGGGAGGACTAGAGACAATCCTAAGCTTTAGCAATATATACAAAAAGTAACTACTCTCAGAAAATTTCAACACTAAAACAGTGGCCCCCTTACACCTCCAAAAATCAAGGAACTCAAGCGATGCTATGCCGTGAGAAATAAGAGAAAAAATAAATAAATAAAATTAGCCAAAAGTTTGTATGATACTGTCAGCTGCATTCAGAAGATTACAAATCAAACTTTTGTCTATAACTTTACATGAGCTGAATTTCGTTAGTAACTGTCCAAGTAAAACATCAAGCTCTAGTTCAAGACTACTACCATTGTTTCATCATCAACGTAATGTATGATACTACAGTATATGTAATTGTTCCTTCAGCATGCAAGTGGAACTCTTTCCCTACGAGCAAAAAGCCTCGAACTGAAACTAAGCACTAGTGTTTCATCGTTCCTTAGTAGCCCGAGGTTGACAACATTTGGTCATTTCCCGAGGTTGACAACATTTGGTCATTTCTCCACACCATATATGTTCCCCTTCAATTAACCAATTCATTCTAGCTGCTGCCATAAACAACCACAAGAAATGCTACTTCAGTACTTCACTACCCTAAATCTTTAATGAGTTCCTCATAGTTTCCATTTTAACCTTCCACAATAGTACCTTAACTCATTTACTCTCCGTTATATACATACCGTGCATATCCACAAACAACCGATTAGTCAATTCATTGTTATTAAATGTGTGTTTAAGTAGCACTCCACGCCTTGAATGGCAAACCAAGCTCAGTAAACACGACAAAACCCAATCTCGGAATTATCGCAGTTCTATGCTTTATCGCACTTACCATAAAATAGATCGAAAAAATGGCAAATGCATGCCGCAGCCTTATGGCAATGGATAATTCGTAAAATATATTGACATCCAAGAAAAGTGCCGTGTATTGATATCCGTGTGAGACATGTGAATTAAAATTCTAAATTGTTTGACATTACGCCGCCTAGTGTGCAGCCGTTTGCAAGACCCCGCAAAAGTACATACGATACAAAATTAACTAGGTCTATTATACCATACCATGGTTGCCGCCTGGTTTTGTCAATCAAATCCCCATCGAAAAGGAAGAGAACGCCGACGTAGATCAGATGCAACGCCACCAGAGCCGCTCTCAAACAAAGCGCAGATCTCCGAGCTAAATCCAAAACCCCAAATTGCAACATATCAACATACGAGTACGAAATTTTCACAAATTCTCCAATTGCGAGAAGTTGGGAAAAAGGAGAAGAGGAAAGAAGGAGGGGAATAACGTACCGGGATCGGAGAGGCAGGGGAAGAAGTGGAAGCAACGTTCGGAAGCGTAGTCCCATAGGCCCCCCATCGTCAGTGACACGCCAACATCAAACAGGGAAACAGTTGCATCACGCGATTAAGCGGGGAAATGGGATTACCTGAAGGGAAGTGGAAAGAGATGAATTTCTTCTCTTTCCTTCTGTTGCGGAACGGGGAAACGCAGGAGGAGACGGGGTGGAAAAGCCGGGAAAGAGCTACCAGTGTGTGCGGGGAGAGAGAGAGAGAGAGAGAGAGAGAGAGAGGTGCGCGGCGGAGTCGAGTTCGATCGAGGAAGAGAGAGGCAGACGGTGGGACCAGGGGCCAGACCGGAGAGTTAGGTTCGACACGCGGGGGGTTTTGAGTGCAATGGGACGGGATCGGGTGCGAGCAGCCCCATCTTGGTACTGTTTACTCAGAAATCAAATTCGTTAGATAATTTGTGAATGACTAGATCTACACATACCTCAATTTTAATCTGAACCCCTAAGATTAACCACCACCGTATAAATCACTAGTAGCCTCAAAGTTTTTTCTCGGCAATAACAGTCGAACTTACGAGTCCTATATTATAAGCCAATCATGACAGTCATGCTCCTACTCGATTAATCTTTTAAAAGTATAACAATTTTTTTTCTGCTTAAACCAATTTCAAATATAATTAACGGTGTCGAATCAAACTAAATTTTTACTTGAAAACAATTATACGCTAGATGTACTGAGAAGTAAAGTTTTAATTATGAGTGAAATGAAAGAGAAGTGAACCCAAAGAAGGTGATCCAATTTTGGATGAGAGCACCCTTCTGAAAATGACAATTACTTGAAAGGGTGATTATATTGTCGTTATACAAGTTGATCCCAAGTACATAAATCCTTAAATAGTGCTTTTGGTGGTGTGTATGGGCCATAGTAACCTCAACCAAATTGGTTCAAATTTTAGCCGGGCGAAAATAATTTTAAGAGGTTACAAATAACAGTACATATAGTAGTAATAAAATTTGCACGACATGCTAACGTGACAATGCATGATTTGCAATCGAGTAGATTAATAGTACTTAATGTTTGGCTAACATTTTGTGATCCAGGTGATTTTTTGAACATAGACTCTATGCATAAACATTATGGATTAAAAGATATAATCAATTTTTCCGTAAGGCTGGAATAGTGAAAGTGCCAAACATTATGGGACGGAGGGAGTATATTATAACAATAATGATATAGGTACCGACGGCTGGGGAGAGAAATTGTACCGACCGGCCGCGTCGGGCCGTCTCCGGCCATTAGACAGCCGATCCAAATCGTCCAAAAATTCTAAAAAAAAACCCGAGGGGCCTTACGCGAGAATCAACGGCATCCAAGGTGTGTATGGTGCTTGATCTGAGCACCCCTTTTTCTTGTATATATGAATATACGTGTATATACATGAAAAGGGGTGCTCGGATCAAGCACCCTACACACCTCGAATGTCGTTGATTCACGCGGAAGGCCCCTCGGTTTTTTTTAGAATTTTTGGACAGCTCGGATCGACCATCCGATAACCGGAGACGAACCGGCACGACCGATTGGTATGATTTTCCTTCTTGATCGGTCGGTACTCACAGCAGTACTCATATTATAATCACCGATCATGTAAGCACTGCCACTCAGGCATATCGTACAAATTATTATTACACACGTTATTAGTGTTACGTTCGTAGACCTTCCCTTAATTTAATCTTGCACGGCAGCTGTCTCTTCGACCTTTTTTTTTTTTGCTAAGTAAAAAAAGGTGGTCTGAGGCAATCAGTATAGTTGACATCTTTTGGGTGTGATCACGGAGGAACCCACTCGCTTTGAAATTTTCGGATTTGAGCCATTGCTAACCCATCGGGAAAGACCCGAACCACATCGCAGGACCCGTCAATATAACCCCACCGAAATACAAGTGAACATGAGGCTCCTTACAACCCAACCATATGGTTCTAAGTCACTAGAAATCAGGACCGGTGGAAGGGGGAGGGTTTTAACCTCATCGTCTCAGCCACTTGAACTACCACCCTAGTGGTATATATATGTTGGAGTCGGTTTTGTTAAATGCTCGGTTTGGTTTGATTTCAAGATAATTTTTATTATTAATAATGAATGAAGAAAAATAAATAATGAAACGAGAATAATAATTTTAAAAGAAAAATTTTATTGAAGATCATGCGCCGAAAAAAGGTCCGGTTTAGAGGCCCGAAACTACGATGAAGGCTGTACTATTGACTATTTGGCAACATCTAACCTACATTCCACGGAAGATAGTCAAACATCACACCCACCTAACTATGTAGTTATAGACTTATAGGAGTAGTATATAACGGAAAGTGGACCAGAGAATTGTGTTTTTCTTTTATTTTAAAACTGTACCAGAGAATTGTTGTTGGCCTCACTTTATTTGCTTTTACCTGATTTCTCGGCTCTCTTTTCCTTTCTTTGTCCACAAAATAATATATGGACTTTATTAGCGAATGCTTCGCGGGAAATTTGTCAAGACGCCTAAAGTTTGTATCGTATAAACAATCTGAAATTATTCCAAGATTTTTTTCAATCAATCAACGTCCATATAACACTCGTTGCCAAGAGTCAAAAAGACAATTGCCCTGTGAAGACTTGCTTTCGCTAGGTGTCGGTGGGTTCCCTTAACCAAGTCACTGCCTACAAGTCCTCGGCTCATTCTTCAACAGGCACACGGTCAGAGCCCCGGGCTCTGACCTTTCATGTGAACTAATTGGTTCTTGATGGAACTTGAATGAAAGTCGTGAGTTTTTTTTTTTTCCTTTTTTATCTGGTCGTGAGTGAAAACTTCTCTTAAAAATATTGTCATGAAAAAAGTCCCGTGTCGTGTTCGAGTTTTGATTAAGAAATTAAAGTCTTCAGCCTTCACCCAATTATTTACAACATTATAGGACCCAAAAAAAAATTATTTTTACACATGGGCGCCACGATTAGATATTAAAAGGAAAACAGTGTCGGCATGGATTATACATCCAAATATCAATACAACAGCCGTCAAGCTCCCACGGGAAAGGTTGTTGCCTCCTTCAGGGCATGGTTGAAACTTGAAAGATCACAGAGTGCATGCAGTGTGCCACGGATCAACTTGGGATCCCTGTATGGTAAGGGTGCACTACGGAAGTGTAATGTGCAATTCAAATCATCTATCTCCATAATTCATGGTCCAAATTCCATCTCAACTCCTGCAAATCCAAATCGTCTATTACCGAGCTAAAATGTAAACCCTTGACAACTGAGATGAACAGCTCAGACTGTGGACCACCCCTGCACTACAGGAACCTAGTTCCTACCACAGACATGCATTTGAAGTTGTCCAATACATGTGTATACCACATGATGTACGTAAGATCCACATATATCACACAGATTCAAGCTAGAAATGGCAACAGGGCGGGGCGGGTTTTGGCATAACCCGATCCCGACCCAAAAATTATGACCTAACCCCGACCCCGCTAGGGTTATTCGTGAGTGTCCCCATTTCCGCCCCGTTCGGGGGCCGGGTTTACCCGCCCCGTGAAAAATAAGAAAAAAAAATTAAAACTAAAGGCAAAAAGGAAGAAAATGGTTATATATATATACATATATATATATATAATGTGTTATCTTATTATAATGATGAAATATAAAGAAAAAAAGATTTTTTTAGAATAATAAGAAAAATAGTGGGGTATAAATATATATTTTTAAGTTTAATGATAAAAGTATTAGATTAAAAATATAATTTTGTATGGAAAAATATTTCGGGGCGGGGTAACATCAACCCGAACCCGCCCCACCCCGATCGAATTTTTTAATATTTCCCATGAACCCGTCTGGTACCAGAAAATTTGATGAAAACCCGCCTCGTTCGAAGCCGGATAGGGATGAATTCAGGACGGAGTGAATTGCCATTCCCAAGCGCATCAAATTTGTGATGAAGACCTTTATAAGAGAATAATTGTCACCTTCTTTTGTGTATCACTATCTTTTCCTATCTCTAGATGGGTTGAGCCGTTGAGGTCATTTTTAAGCTTCTAAAGTACTTGTAATCGAGAAACAAACAAACTAGACATTATATTGTACCGGCTATGCTAACGTTTTTTGTTATGACTAGGTTGTTAGCTACGTGCTACGCACGTTCGGTCATGTTCATTGGTCTAATAATTAAATGTATCTAGTGTTACATGTATATTTAATATTTGTATTAAGCTATATGCCTGGCAACAAAAACCTTTTCTAGCACAAATGAGTACATAATCAACAGCCACCTAAGTGGCGTTACAACTTTCTCAATAAAACTACTGAAGTGTACATAATCCAAAAGTATGCTCATATCTTGCTGATAGGTGTGTGCCGTCTTGCCTGTGAGTTTCTTGAAAATTACTACATATATTTGACAAGGTTTAAACATTCACCGAAACTACCAAACACCATTTCAATTCCCAATAAATGTGAGTTTTCAGGTAAAATTACGTGAATTGGTAAACTTCCGCGCAAAGTTGTGTAAACACCAAAAGAATCAGGGCCCCAGTTGGCACTACACGAAACCACAACGGCAAGTAGAACCATCTCTACAACATCAACGTCCATCAATATAGCTCTCTCGGGACCATGTCTATAACCCCTTGCATAAATTCAACATACAGATGTGTAGAACAGCAGAACAAGTTTTCAATGCCCAGAATAGTATTTTCCATTTCTTTATCTCTGTGATTCAACACGACAACTACAAAAACAAATTTTGAATCTCAAAAGGAAGTAACTACAACGTGATAAACGTAGTGGAAAAAGTCATCTTACACTTTCCAAGAACAAACCATCTAACTGATCAGTTGCAGTGCAATTATTCATTTGATCAGCAAATACACATGCATTCATGTGCCAACGCATGCAGACAATACTGTGATTCCAGGAAATGAGTGACATACTTGTCACGGCTGAACAACCAGAGAAGAAAGAAAATGAATTACAAGAACATGAACATAGTACTGCAGTGGGTACCTTCAGTAGAGGAAATTTTAAGGATAATACATTGATCATCATCCTGGTTTCATTTGTATCCGGTGCAAAAGCCAAATACTCATTGTTGGCCGCCAATAACTCCAAAACTTGAACTAAAGTAGGGGAAATTTCAACTTGTCCCACCTCAACAAACATCTCCTTTTGAATGTAACTACCCATAATTTTCATAAGACAACAATGTTAATCACTTACCACAAAGCCATAAAAGCTTGAAATTTACATATTGATTCAAATAAGTGGTCTGTTCCCTAATACCTAAAGGTTTTAGAGTAAATATTGAATACTTTTCAAACATTCTCAGACATCAAGGCCTGAGGCTCAAATTGACACCTCTTTAACAGATACGGAGTAAAACAAATTCACAAACATAGAAGTGTCACTACACATGAGCCATATATAACAGCTTAAGCTTTTGGTGTGCACTTCTTAAGACTGCATTCAGAAAGCAATTACGTTGATATTCTTCTTCTATCCTTTTCTTTTCACCCAAATCCTTAATTTGGTGGCCTAGCAAAACCTAGGAAAAAAATTCAATGGAAATCACTTACATTCTTGTTCTGCAACTTCGGATGTTCCGAAATGCATATCCACTTTGAAAAGTCAAAGCACAAAACTCCTTTACTTTTGCACAGTTCTCTCTTACAAATGGTCATGAATAATTTATACGAGGGGACAGAGGGGAGATATCAGAAATCAATACCTTCTAATTTAAGTTACAGTGCAATAAATTCAGTCCCCTTAAAAAAATGATTGAATAGACATAATAACATTCTGGGACAAAGCGAATGCAATATACATATATACATATCAATTTTTGGGCCAAAGAACAAAAGCCTTCATAGACCTCGACCAAAGACAAGCAGGAAAGTTTGCATTTCTCTCATTAACTTTATCATTAAAGCAACAACTGCTTAAGAAATCTGAAGGAAAAAAAAAATTCAACAACATGGACCCTGGAAATAGGGCAATAGATACGTACGGGATACGGCTGTGCTGGATGAAGTTGTGTATCAACTTGGGTCCTTGCAGCAATTAGCATGAGCATTACAACAGTTGGAAGCACTATCTGCCAACACAGAAACAAATTGAACAATTTGGTGCCATAGCATATAAGAAAACTGACATAAAAAATTGCAATTCATCATCCAACTTCCATGTAAAATCATCTAACATGACACAAGAAACAAGAAGTTGGTGTAGGAGATGTGATGATCAAATCAAGTAAATACACTCTAGCAGTTCTTGTTTTCATAAGTAGCACAATAAACAACACATATGCATTTTTTAAATATCTCAATCAAACCCAAATATAAAAAGAGAAAAATCGACGAGTGTAATTGCCTGGCCACATAGTAACTTGTTTGGTTTATAAAGGACAGTAGTTTAAGGGAAGTAACCATTTTCTTTGGCAAGTTTTCATGTTCTTTTGCTACCCTGTTATACTATTGTCAAGTCCAATAGGACAAAGCCTGTAAAAATAACTACAAACTAATCTTGGATCAAGCTGGAAGACAATTGCAACTACTAAATGACACAAAGCATAAGTCTCGGCCAAGCCTTTAGGGCGGCAATGGGTGCGCAGAGAAAACCTAGAATAGATAATATCGAGTCCTTTAACTGAGAATGGCTAGGCCAGGAACTTGATTGTCAGTCAAACAATTCCTCTATTAAGACATGGATAACGCATAGTGTGTTAGTTGCAGGATCCTCCTACTGGAATGATTCTCTATTAAGATATTATCGTGGTCCAAATGCATTGTACAATAAAATTTCGTGATCCAAACAATTTCTCTATTAAGATATTATCGTGGATTCGTGATCCAAACGCCTCCTAAGAAAATGCAAAACTAAGATGTAAACAACCACATAAGAATGGAACCCAATACAATGCATGCCTAGCATCATTAAACGAATGCAATAAGAAAATAGACTCTGCTAATACCTTCCTCGCTGTACCGGACAAACGATGGTACACAATGTCATCCAACCATGCACTCAGCTGGAAATTATAATTCCACTCCACGACATAACCCAAGGATAAAACAGCTTGACTCCAGCATATTTATGCACGAAACTTCTTCTTCTTTTCTTTTCTTTTTTTGTATTGTATTCAAGATGGCATGTTCCCCTACTTTCTGAGAAGGCTACATCCTCTGCATTCCCATTTGCATCAAGAATTCAATAGACTCTACCATGGGTATTGAAATGGTCATCTTCCTTACCAAAAACCTTACAAATGGTGCAGAAAGAACCATGAATCTATAAGTACAAAAATCACATTATTTGTAACTGTGCAAAATAAATTCAATCAATTAAAAGATCACTCACTATCTTCAGACAAGCATAAGAATGAGAAGGTGTTTGTACCTATCGGAATGATACGAACAAAAAATGAGACCCAACCGTGAATCCACACAAAAACAGAATTATCAAACACAGAACTGATAAAACAGATGCAAAGAAAACAGAATTAGCAAACACAGAACTGATAAAAAAAACACATCAATACCTTTGTCCACTTATAATACACGAACACATCTAAACAAAATCACATCAAAACTCTAAAAGAATAACAGGTTTCACATCACTAAAAGAAACGAAGTCTCATTAGGGCACCGAAATAGGGCAAACCCATATGGGGATTTGAAGTTTTAGATCTACAAATCTATGAAACCACACTTTTTATAGATGCATATATATATATATACGGGATATATATATATATTTGAATAGTAAACGATTTTTTTTTTCCGGTAAATATACTAAACGATTATTATACCTTTCGTCGCCGAGGAACAGGGCTCTGTCTCCATTTCAGTATCCCAGCATCAAACGACAGTGAGGTTTCGCGGGGGCCACGGTAACGCAATCAGCCGGTCATCGCCGATGAGCGGGCGGATGTGGACGTTTAGTTTCTTAGCTTCCCAATTGGCAGCCTCCTCCTCTTTCTTTTTTCCTTCTCTTCGTTTCAGGAGTTGAACAAGAAGGTGGAGAGAGAGAGAGAGAGAGAGAGAGAGAGAGAGAGAGGAGGAGACGAACAGCTGTTGGGAGACAGCTACACGTGACCTGCCAGAGATGAGTAGGTAGAAAGACAAAAATAACCCCAGACAAAACTTAAAATACCGGACGAATAAAGACAAAATAGTGTAGCTTTATTGGGGACACAAACGGAATTGTAGAAAAGTCCGAAAACCCAAATTAGTAATTTGGAAATTCGCCAAACAGTGTCCGGTCCCCACCACAAAACAGATGAAAAGACGCAAATGCCCCTGTCCATTGCACTGGAGCCTCTCCCACCCAGGGACTCAATTGGAAAATCATGCCAAAATTGGCCCGCCAGGAAATTGATTTCTTCCCTCTATTACTCCGGAGGTTGATATGTATTTGTGTCGGTGTAATTTCAAATACCATTTTAGACTTAGTGGAATGATTTTGCCACTTCCCTTTTTGTTAATGTCACTCTCCTTTGTGTCTTGATTAGATGATTTGTTTTGTGAGAGAATGAGAATGACATTAACAAAAAATAGAGTGACAAAATCAATTCTCTAGATTTCTTTCTGTATTAGTAGTACTTATATACTTGCATACTCCTTTTTATGTTTTGATAGGAGTTTTAAGTATTTGTTGAACATTAGAAGAGACAATTAAGTCATAAAAATTACGTAATCACGACAATTATAGATATCATATATTGCTAGTAACAAATACGAAAAAAGTATTGACATTTTTCATTCATCTTGAGATCATGAAAGAATGAGTTTTCATTTGATTGCATGACCTAAAAAAAGAAAACATCCAATATAATATCAGGCGGGGTACTGAGCCAGTATATATAGCCGGTAAATACTGGTACTGGTATTATTTGACACAACCGGCACTGATTCGTGATGAAAATTGATATTCATGCTCTTCTTTTTACTGATGGCGCTCTACTTTGTTCATAAAGTTACTAGTAACTTCATGTTAAAATTAGAACGCTATCAGTAAAAAGTGGAGCACAAAAATCAGTTTCCTTCGTGATTAGTCTGAAACAAAATTAGAGAGTCAAGGTTAGTTTTCCTTAAAAAAAATAATGGCACATACTAATTGTCATGGTACAATATTAAAAAGGGCAAATTTCATTGATCTCCCCTGAGGTTTCTAACAATTACAGACACCTCCCCTCAGGTTACTAAAATTGCACTTACCTCCCCTCTAGTTTAGTTGTTGGTTGCAGTTCAGCCCATCCGTTTGTTTGACGTAATGGAAAAGCAATAAAGGTGATGATGTCAGCATAAAGACATTTTTCCATGACAAATCTACCCTTGGCTCAACTTTGAGAAATTATTCGTTGCCCAGACACAGCTTTCTCTAAAAAATTAAGTGTTCCAAATTACAATTCGTTTGAATGGGTGAGAAAATTTTATTTTATTTATCATTTAATTCTAAAAGGTCATAATTAAATTTTGACTATAGGGCTTTCGTTCATTAACCCTAAGAAAATCGTAGAATCAAATATCTCTTAGGACTAACCAAAGAGAGCCCTAGAATCAAAATTTAATTATGACCCTTTAGAATTAAATGATTAGAAAAATAAAATCTTCTCACCCATTCAAACGGATTGAAATTTGGAACACTTAATTTTTCAACCTGCAGTTTATATATTAAAAAATATGGTTAAAAAATTAAGTGTTCCAAATTTCAATTCGTTTGAACTGATAGAAAAATTTTAGTTTTCTGATCATTTTATTCTAAATGGTCATAATTAAAATTTGACTATAGGGCTCTCGTTGATTAGCCCTAAGAAAATCATTGAATCAAACATATCTTAGGACTAACCAACAAGAGTCCTATAGTCAAAATTTAATTATGACTCTTTAGAATTAAATGATCAGAAACATAAAATCTTCCCACCCATTCAAACAGATTGAAATTCGGAACACTTAATTTATTTTCGTTAAATTTGGTTAAGTGTTCCAAATTTCAATTTGTTTGAATGGGTGAGAGATTTTATTTTTTTTATCATTTAATTCTAAAGGGTCATAATTAAATTTTGACTCTAGGGCTCTCGTTGGTTAGTCCTAAGAGATATTTGATTCTACAATTTTTTTTAGGGTTAATCAACGAGAGCCCTATAGTCAAAATTTAATTATGACCCTTTAGAATTAAATGATAAATAAAATAAAATTTTCTCACCAATTCAAACGGATTGTAATTTGGAACACTTGATTTTAGAGAGAAAGCTGTGTCTGGAGAGAGAAGAAGCGTGTGTCAGTGTGGCAAAAACAAGAGTTCTGAAAAAAGAATAGACTGAAACAGAGTTTTCTACGAAAAGGTATAAGCGAAACAAAAACAGCCTAAAAACAATTCAAAGGCTCATTTGGAGGCCTAAACGGTCTCAGAAAGCTAAAAAACACGCGGCACATGTAAACTTTTCCCTTACACATCACAACCCTACACTACACGGGGTGGGTAAATAGCTGAAACACTATATACTTTTCCCTTTTACGTTTTGCATTTTCTTTATTCTTCCTTCTTCTTTTATCCGGCTTTCTTTATTCAGTATAATACTATGGGCAAATAAGTATTTTTGCTTCCCCCGTTAGATTTTGTTACCTGCTTACCCTGATAGGGGAGGTAATTAAGTGCAATTTCAGTAACCTAAGGGGAGGTGTCTGTAATTGTCAGAAATCTCAGGGGAGGTAAGTGAAATTTACCCTATTAAAAACCTTGTTTTTGAACATTTTACTGGGGATCATTTTATTACTTATACCACTAGGCACTAGTAAAAGCGAAAAATTACGGTAAAAAGTAGGGCTATCTAAGGAAAATCGAGAACCGTAAAATCGAACTAGACCAAACCGATCCGTGACTTTTGGATTGGATCTATGGATTAATGACTTGGACACAGATTTGAAAATTAAAAAACCGTGAGATATGGTTCGGTCCACGGATTTTCAATATGAAACCATGAATTAACCGAACTGAACTGTGAAATATTTAAAAATAATAAATAAAAACAAAAACATATACTCCCTCCGTCCCTTATTTATAGTCTGGTATTCCATTTTGGGTTGTCCCTAAATAAGTGTCCATTTTGTAAAGTTAGTGGGTAAAAGTTGGTGAATTGTTTATTTTGTCCCTAAAAGTAGATTCCATTTTGAAAAGTAAGTGAGTAAAAGTGTAATGATGATGGGTAAGTAGGGAAAGTGGAGGAAAAAGTTGATGTGAAATGTATAATGATGATGTCTTTTTAATAAGTTGGAATTATGAAGTAGGACATTTAAAAAGGGACGGAGGGAGTATATATGTACTCCCTCTGTCCCATTTTTATAGTCCATTTTCGTTTTTCGTGCCGTTCTTTCAACGCTTATAACTTCCAATATGAATCTCCAAAAATATGCAATATGGACCTTGTTTGATAGATCTCGATTAGATCTATAATCCAAAGTTTTCAAAATTATAAAAAACATTATAGATTGGGAGATATAAGCTTCGAAAGAACGGCACGAAAAACGAAATTGGACTATAAAAATGGGACGGAGGGAGTAATATTTAGTAAATAATTATAAGTTTTACCAATTGTTATAATTTTTTTCAGCAATTTTATCTTAAAGTGATACATAAGGTAACAATATATAATCTCACGGGATAAATTGTATTTCATTTCTAGGGAAAAATAAATCGTGTATGTTGTAACTAATCTGGAATTCTAAACAATACTCTACTTCATTTGATTGCTCGTTGAATGTAATGATAGATTGTAATACTTGTTTTTTTTCTTGGCAAGAATTTGGTTTTTTTTTTTTGTTGGATTTGCAATTTAGTAATTATAGAATGTAATCCGTGAATAAAATCGGAACCGAACCATGACTTATGGATTGGATTGAAACTGAACCGTAGGACTTTTGGTCCGGATACGGATTGTATTTTCTAAAAACCGTGGCTCGCGGATTAGGATTGGATTCATAGTAATCCGGTCCAATCCGGAGCACGGGCAGCCCTAGTAAAAAGGGGAAAAAAAAAACAAAAACCTGCGTGATTGCGTGTATACATAACCAATAGCAACTCCAGCCAAGAGGTAAACCCCGTCAACCTAGCTGCATGTGCCGCGCGTAACCTCCATAGCCTGTCGTCGTCGTCGATCATAATCCACCAACGGACAACAACGTCGGCAAGGTACCTTCTCTCACTCTTAGATCCCATCTCTCCACCACCAAGACCAGGGGTTTGGGTCAGGAGGTCACGTGTTTGAGTTGTGCTAACTACATCCTCTCGAACTTAGTTCTCTTGCGAAGTCCGACTGTGGTTCACTAGTCTTTGGTGGGGGTGGTAATTGCAATGGCTCTTTGATCCTTTCTAAAGCCCCGTTACGGGTCTAGAATCCTTATAATCGCGCCCAAGAAATGATTGTTATGCCCGATTGCTCCCTCCACCTTTATTATTAGATAGAAGATCATAAAGCTACTACTGATACAAACATATTAAAATGGTTTAGATTTCAATAATTGAAAAATTAATTTACTGCTATGAACTTGGTGAAAAAGGGATTGAGAGAGGATATAATTGGTGTAGGATTCTATTTTGTGGAATTTATTTGAGGAGGGAACTTCGTAAGTGAGATAAGCATAAAATATTGATAATTAGAAGCCCCTATATCGCATATATTGGTAGTTCTTAATCGTGCTTAATTGGACTAATTATTATCTTTTTGATCCTTTGACATTGAATTATTAATTTGCAGGAAAAAGATGATAACAACTTATATTTTGGTCGTTAAATTCAAAGAGCACAAAGTCGATCGACTCGTATCCGTTGTCAATTTAATCAAGTGCAGTCTAAAAATGTCAAGATTGTCGAGGATTTGAAACAAATTTACAGTTGATTCGGCCATAAAATTAGGAAATTTTTATACAAACTCTCTGTGAGGTTTTATTTTTATCATTGTTAGGCTAAACTCTAAATTAGGGTTGAGGATGAAACCCCATAAGTTTTATTGATTAATGTTTTGCGTATAATTTTTTCTACGTGCTTTCATAGTTTATTGCTCTAATCTCATTAATTAATTTGGTTGAAACTAGGTTAGGGTTCAAGCATTTTAAGTTTTTAGTTTTCCTTAAAAAAAATCACAAGTTCCTGTGGGTGGATTCGACCTCGCACTTGCATAATTTTACTTGGATATGAGTCATGCGCTTGCGAGTACTTTAAAATTTCACAACATCAACAATCGATTAGATTGTAGATTACCATGTCCTTCAATTTGTCTTCGGCTAACTGTTGAACTAGTTACCAGTTTTTCTTGGTTCTTTAATTTTCTCAGATGGCAAACATTATTTACTGAAAGACATTGCCTGAATAATTGAACCCTTACTATAAGGCCCTCGTTGGTATTTTCAGGCGATGTGGCTCGGTAGCGGCGGCCGTCCGTATAATCTTTCTCTTGAGATGTAGTCACCCTTGTGTGAACACAAGGGACGACAGGGGAAGAAGAATATACCATTTCCTTGCTGCTTAAAACAGGAATATGGAAAGTTTTGGAGTGGAGACCGAAGAAGGCGCGAAGAATCGCAATCTTTACTTGTTCTACCAGGATGTTTGCTCGAGGCACACCCTGCATGTTTACGCGATAGATTCGAGTTCACTTTTAATGTATCCTGTAACCAAATTGCCTCGAGGAAATTCATGTGACATGGGTTGCATCGCGCATGGGTCAAAACTTTATGCTATTGGCGGGGTATTCCGTGATAGCCATGCTCAGGAATACCCACGAGATGTCTTGGTTTGTGATCTCAGCAAAAGAAAGGGAAGAGAAGGTGATCAGTATAAGTGGAAGGCCGGCCCCGCGTTGAATGCAGGGAAGCCTTATCCCATGGTAGTCGCAGTAAAGGGGAAAATTTATGCTTTGGCTGGACATGCTGACTATGATGTACCCGTGGCCGTAGACCCGACGTTCGAGTTCTTGGATCATCGAGGAGTTTGGCACCCGCTGCCTGAACCTCCCTTTTATTCCTGGTACAGTACGCCTCCTGGCCCGACGTTGCTCTGTTACACTGTCAGCGGCAACATCATCTACGTGCTGGTGCAGAAGCCAGGCGATAACGAGGTTGTAGAACTCCTGTACTCGTTCAATGTTCTCAAGAAGAAATGGAAGGAGCATCCGCGTGGTGTTTTGTGTGGCGATCGCGTAGGGGATAATCTATCAAGTCACAAATGGTTGAAATGGGCTGATCTTGAGGACGGTAAGCTGTACCTGTCTGAAGCTTACGGTGGCAGTTGTAGACTGTATGCTCATGACTTGATCACCTCTAAGAAGAAAAAGTTCGCGGATGAAATCGTCTCTGACGCCTCTGCTTGCGAGATCTACGGTGGCCTCCCGGTATCTTGGGACGTTCAGTCTTCTTACCTTGAGTGTGGTTGCAATGGGGTTCCTTATGTCCGTCTGCCAGTGAAATTACTGGAAGTTTTGGATGTGTCCAAGCAATCTCTCGTAGCACACGTCGGGAATCGAATGTTGCTCGTGGTCTGTGCGTACAATCCCCCGCGGAAATTCCCCGAAGACAGGCGATTTGTTTACACATGCTTGCTGAAGCTTGTGAAAGTAGAGGACAACATTTGCAAAGGTAGCTGCAGTGAAAAATGGAGAGATTGCGCTGTGATTGTGAAACAGCAGTACCATAAAATGAACAGACTTTTTGACGACATCAGCTCATGGTCTACAATGTAAATTGTTCTCTCCCTTCTTTCCCCCTCTTTTTCCTTGCATTATGTCATGGTTTGTTTCCTATCGTAAAACTTCGTGCTTGCTTTTTTTTTTTTTTGGGCTAGCTTGAGCGCACGTCTGTTTTAGTGTTTGCCCGTAGTGCCTTTTGTCGTCTTTTTATTCCTCTCTTCGTTTCATCGGAGTCAAGCTAGCTGCAGCCTGATCAATGGGTTGCGAGTTTTTTCTCTCTTTTTTGTGTGTATAGTTACGTAATTCCTTATTTTAACTTATTGCTTTCATTGTTTTTTTTTGTTCTTTCTTTCATCTCTTATCTTCTCGGTAGCTCCTATTCATGAACAGCTTAGCCTCTTAGTAAAAATGCTTAAAATTTGCACTATTTCAACACAATTTGAAAAAAGTGGGTAGAGGGAAAAAATTCTTATGAAAAAGAATGCAGGTAAATATTTCAAGAAAAGCCCGTGCATCGCACAGTTTAAAAAATCTTTTTTTTATATAAAAAAAAATTACTTTCTTTGGTTAAAAAACTACTACTTACTTAATTACTAACTAGCATGCATCTTAACTAGCATGCATCTTGCCCGATGTACAGGAACGGGAAAAAAACATCAGTGAAGACTTTTTTCCTATTGTCCTGTAATCAGTGAATTGGTATGTATGTCTTTTGGAATTTACTCTTTTCTCGCAAAGTAATTGTAAAAATTCAGCGAAAAACTTTTTTTTATATAAAAAACTACTTTCTTTGGTTAAAGAACTACTACTACTTACTTATTAACTAGCATGCATCTTTGTTCGTTCGATGCACGGGAACGGGGAAAAAACATCAGGGAATATTTTTTTCCTATTGTCCTGTACCGTACATCAGTGGATCGGTGTGTATGCCAATGTGGAATTTACTCCTTTTTCTTGCAAAATAATTGAGAAAATTCAAAGAATTTAATAATAGAGATATGTTTCAAGGAGTATTTGTTAATTGTTATGTTATCGATCTAACTTAGTTTCCTTTTCAAGCAAATAAATTAAAGTATACGTTTTACATTATGCCAAAAGTGTAGAATAATACTGTAATGAATAAAAAGATGAAAAATGAGAAAATGAGAAAATTTCATATAAGAGAGAGAGTTAAAGGAGAAAGTTTCATTTTAGATAATTACATTGTTACAGTAGTATACAGTATAGATATCTTTTTCCTAAACCTAGCGAATTTGATTGGGCCCGGATCCTATAAATGAGAAAATTTTCTTTACGGAGCAACCTGTAAATAATGTTTACGGTGTTCGATCACTCGCGTCTATAAGTGTTTTGGATGATCTGGATTGAAAATTAATTTTAACCGGTAAAAATTACAGTAATTTGTTACCTGTTAAATTAAAAAGTAGATTTCAACCATTAATTACTAAAATAGACGGTCGAAATTGTGCCACGGACTCAAAACGACACCGCCTAACACACAAGAAAATCGAAAAGCTAATCAGGTCGACTCCCGGTGGATTTGTAGCTGTAGTCTCCACCGTTTGCCGCCAATTGAGTGATTGCTCGCTCGCACGACGAGACGAGTGTTGTGATGCTTTAGGGTTAGGGTTTTGGATACTTGATATGAAAAGGATGAAAAAACAGCAAATTTTCTCCTCATAAACAATCCAGATCGAGACCGCATGGCAGCCTCGGGGGGGAGGAGACGAAGAAGAAAGAAGGGAAATTTTGGTGGTGATCCGATTCCATCGGTGGGTTTTTCGCAGCAGCAGCATTCGAGCTGTGGAGAGAGAGCGTGTTCGCCACCGACGACGGACCAGGAAGCAGACATTGAGGAGAAGAAGAACACTCTTCTAACTGAAGCAGCAGCAGCAGCAGCAGCAACGACATATGTAGTGAAAAGGAGGATTAGGAGGAATAAGAAGAGGAGGGGAAAGCAGCAGCCCGAAAAGGAAGAAGATCTCCTCGTGGGTAAATCTTGCCCCAAATACCTTAAGCAAGGGCTTTGGTTTGAGAATGAGGAAGAGGCTAGAAAGTTTTTCAAGGATAGCCCGGTGCCATGGCCGGAAGATTATGAAAGGTTGAAGTTGGAGTTGGAACAGAGGCGGAGGAGGAGGAATCTCAAGAGCAAGCAGCAGCAGAACAAGGAGCAGCCTTTTCAGTTTCAACAAGGAGGAGATTTTCCCGACATTGTGTTTCTACTCCATTCAACTGACCGTATCTCATGGGATTCTAACAAAACAATGAGCTATGTGTATGCTTTAGATACTACTACTAATAGTCATGATCAAGAAGGTGATGATGATTCAGATCCTCTTCCCCTTAAATTACTCTTCCAATTCCCTACGATATGGGGCATGGATTTTGTTTCCATCAAGTCCACCCTGTATGGCATCGGAGGTGTTTTCGATTACAAGACTGGCAAATTCCAGACTGATTTTCTAATCTGCGATCTCACCGACTGGAGAAATAGGGATAACTTCAAGTGGGAGGATGGGCCCGCTTTGAAGGGTCCCAAGCCGTTCCCTGTGCTTGCCGCAATCAACGGTCTCATATACGCCCTCGCTGGATGCAACCTGAGCAGATCTGAAATTCCAAAGGAATCCGTGTTTGAAGTCTTTGAGCCCGGTCTTGGTTGGAAAGTCCTCCCACCGCCGCCTTTCCATGCATGCTACACTAAACAGGGCGGCCCCTTTATTAGATTCAATACAGTCATCGACACCACCATTTATGTGGGCCTTGACCCCCACCTCGACCTTTACTCTTACAACGTTGCTACTGGAGTCTGGAAGCACATCTCTCCCGAGGGGGGTTCTTGCAATCCGATACCTAGAAACCTGGTCAAGTGCTACTGGTCTCCTTCCTCTGAGATTGCCAACAATATGGTGTTCCAATGTACCTCTGGTTGTAGTACTGAGGATGATTTTTGTAATGCTGATGTTGCACCTCAAGTGTATGCTTGGAATTTGGCTGCCGAGGAGGAGGTGGTGGAGAATACCCCAGCATCTCAAGAAGAAGTGGCAGCGGCGGTGGTGGAGGAGTCTTACCCTGCCTCTACCGGGGACAGTGATTGTGATGGAGGAGAGGACAGTTCGTCCACCGTGACTGACGAGGCAGTTGTGAGGGTGGACTCCGATTGTCTTTCCTGGGATGAGTTCCCTCCCTCCTCTGATGGCGAGGTAGTCAGCTCAGACTCCGATGATTACCGCATGGACCACAACTGTCATCGGGGACTGTGCCTTCCTGTCCGCGGTTTGAAAGCCGTGACGGGATTGGTCAAGGGATTCATCAGTACCACAGGATTCGTGGCTCATTTAGCAAACGATGTCTATGGCCTGGTGTATTTTTACGTGTCTCCTCGTTGGTTGGACTTTCGGATTCGTGTGTGCACATTTCAGGTGGTCGAGAAGCCAAGCGAACAAAGCCGCTTCATCCGGGCTACAATCTTGCGGAGTGCTATGCACTCTATCGCTATTGATATTGGTTTGCAATACTGGCCAAAGGTATGTACTGTGCAGTTTAATCTCTTAGCCACTTCACTTTTTGTTCTTTTTCTTTTCCGCATACATAACCTCGTGATTTTCCACAACATGAGAAGATTTTGCAGGATTTGTAAAATGACCATCCTTTTTCTGAACCAGGGCTAAGAAGGTGTCTTGTTTTGCTTAATGGTCCATTGTGTTTTGTTTTGTTTTTGCACTATTCTTTTCTGCTGTGTGTGTTTTAACCAGACAACTCCTCTGCTCTAAATCATGTCATCCTTTCTTATGAATTGGCCTTGAAATTACTGGAGCAGGGTCAGGACTTGAGATTATGTTTTGATCAGATTTTTCATTGGGAGGTCACGTTGAGTTATTTAGCTGCCTTGTTAATTGTTGCAGTCCAACTCTATTTGACACCATATCTAACCTAGTTTGTCCGTGTTGCTCTCCTGATTTTTGCAACAACAACAAAAAAAAAATCCGATAACCCAGGACACTACTTCTTCTACCTGCCAGTTAGGCCTGCAAGGCTGCAACCCACCTTAAGCCCTTATCGTCCAACACTCAAAATGGGCTACCGAGGGGCCCCAATTCCCGGCACTGGGCTAAGAGCGAGGCCCTTGGCATTTGCCAAGAGTTGAACTTAAGACCCCAGAAAACATCCCAAGGGTCTTGCCATCACCATTTTTGCGGCTCTTTTTATCGTTCTTATTTGCAGCTCTGATAGTATCTTGTTTTTATGACTACCAGACCTAAACTCACCACATGGAAAGAATTCTTATCCAACCTCTTGGTAGAACCAAGAGAGATAGTAAATTCGGAGAACTCCGTGTTCTTCGTCAGTAGAAAGATCTTCAAGTCAATCAAGTGTGGCTCTGGGGAAATTGTATCCAACTATCCATACTGTCATGCCTTTTATAAATTTTTTTTTGGTTGCAATTGGTACGCATTTCTGATAATATTAACTGAATTATGTTTACATTTCATCTATCTCTAAAGGCCGCGTAATGTGATTGCAGGTTCAAAATTTGCATGTAATTCTGGAGCTGCAAGGCTGCAACTGCAAGGAATGGCTTTATAGAGGGGCCTAATAAGCATGATCAGTAAGTTTATTTTGTTCTTTATGGTTGAAATAGATTTTATGGGACATGATTTTGGAACTTCCCTTTTGTAGATTGGCACTTTTCTTGTCTTTATTGTTGTGAAACTTACACATTACCCTGGGTTATTTGTGGGGAGTTAACTAGGAAATAGTAAATGAAAGGACAATTTTGTATACAAAAGTCAAAAAGAGTCCCAATGTGTACAAGGGGAGGCAGCTATGAAGCACCGACACCTCTAGAGGTCGAGGTATCGCAGTGTCGGACACGGGGACACCGCGGGGATACCTCGGGGACACGTATGGGACACGCCACGTGGCGTGTCCCATAATTTAATTTGAATTTTTCATGGAAAAAAATGGCTGGGACACGGCGGGGACACCGCTGGGGACACGGCAGGGGCCAAACTGCAATTTTTAAAAAAATTTAGGGGCCAAACTGTAATTTTTGAAAAAATTGGGGGTCAAACTGTAATTTTTTAAACTTTGGGGCCAAATTATAACTTTTTAAAATTTCTGGGTGCTAAACAATAATAATTCATTTATTTATATAAATAAATAAATATATATATATATACACACACACGTAGCGTGTCCCCCGCCGTGTTCGTGTCTCCATTTTTTTAGAATTCTCGTGTTCCGGTGTCGGTTTTGGTGTCCGTGCATCATAGGGAGGCAGTGTTGAGCTCTGTAGATATGGCTATATAGTCAACGTAGTCAAACATGCCATCAAGGCAACATATCTTAACAGTATATGCCTGAACTTATTATAATCTCAATCTAGCTACTTTCATCAATATGTATCAAAAAAAAAAAAAAAAGCAAAGAAACTATTCTAGCAGCATATGAGCATGTAAATGGTTTCATAAATTAAGGCCAGACTCTAGCCGAGGAATGAGATGCAATTAAGCGCAAACAAAAATCACTTGGTGATATACAACAGGACAGACAACTCAGTCAATACTTTTACCTAGAAGCTTTGCATTGAGTAACTATCAAGGCACTACATCGTTTAAACAACCAAAAATGTATGCAAGGATAGATATAAGACACTTGGTAATTAATCCATCATATGCAAAAAGGAGTGGCAGTTTCATAGAGAGCCTAATTTGGGCCTTAGGTGTCGAGGTCTGGTCTGGTCTTATTCGACGTAGTTTTTGGTTACAGTGAAAATGATAGGTTCTATTTCCATTTCACCAATTTTTTTAGCAAAGGGAGTTCTAGTTCACTAGATATAGTTCCTTGTTGAATCTAGAATGCTCATGGTCAGTATCATTCTCTTCCTTTACTATTCTAAACTGCTAGCTCTATTTCTAATATAAAGCACTCTGCATTGCCAATAAATTGAGGTTCAAACCTCCCGCGAGTTGGGGGTTTTTCGATTTATTTAGGTCCTATATTGTCATTGAGCTATTTATCCCTAAATGACTACGAGACCTAAACTCACCACATGGAAAGAATTCTTATCCAACCTCTTAGTAGAACCAAGAGAAATTGTAAATTCGGAGAACTTCGTGTTCTTCTTGAGTAGAAAGAACTTAAAGTCGATCGAGTGTGGCTCTGGGGAAATTGCATCCAACTATCCATACTGTCATGCCTATTATTGTTACTATTATTATTTATTTTATTTTTTTTGCAATTGATGCGCATTTCTAATAATATTAACTGAATTTTGTTTACCTTTCATCTATCTCTAAAGGCCGTGTAATGTGATTGCAGGTGCAAAATCTGCATGTAGTTCCGAAGCTGCAAGGAATGGCTTTATAGAGGGGCCTAGTAAGCATGATCTGTAAGTTTATTTTGTTCTTTTATATTTTATGGCAAGTGATTTTGGCACACCCCTTTTGTAGATTGGCACTCCTTTTCTTGTCTGTGTTGTTGTGAAACTTACACATTACCCTGGGTTATGCGTGAGGAGTTAACTAGGAAATAGTAAATGAAAGGACAATTTTGTACTTGCACATATTAAAGACAAAAACAGTCCAATGTGTAAAAGGGGAGGCAGTGTGAGCTCTGTAGATATGGCTATATAGTCAAGGAGAATCTCTTAAAAACTTTAACCTTCAACATGGTGAGTGTTTAGCTATTTATCCCTGAATGACAATATAGGACATAAATAAATCTGAAAACCCGCAACTCGGGGAGGTTTTAACGTCAAATTTTTGGGCAATGCAGAGTGCTTTGTATTAGAAGAAACATGGCTAGCAGTTTAGAATAGTAAAGGAAGAGAATGATACTGACTATTATCATTCTAGATCCAACAAGGAACTATATCTAGTGAACTAGAACTCCCTTTGCTAAAAAATTTGATGAAATGGAAGTAGAACATATCATTTTCACTGTAACCAAGTACTACATAGAATCAGACCAGACCTCAACCCTTGAGGCTCAAATTAGGCTCTCTATGAAACTGCCACTCTTTTTTGCATATGATGCATCAGGTACCCAGTATCTTATATCTGTCCTTACATACATTTTTTGTTGTTTAAACGATGTGGTGCCTTGGTAGTTACTCAAGGCACCACGTCTAGGTAAAAGTACTGACTGTGTTGCCTGTTCCTGTTGTATATCACCAAGTGAGTTTTGTTTGCGCTTGACTGCATCTCATTCCTCAGCTAGAATCTGGCCTTACTCAATGAAATCATTTACATGCTCTTATGCTTCTGGAACAGTTTCTTTGCTTTTTTATTTTGTTTTTGTTTTTGATACATATTGATGAAAGTAGCTGGATTGGGATTATAACAAGTTCATGCATATACTGTTAAGATATGTTGCCTTGATGGCATATTTAACTGCATTGACCGTTCCTGTTGTATATCACCATGTGATTCTTGTTTGCGCTTTTTTTTTCTATTGCCTCTCATTCCCTGCTTGTTTTTTTTTTTTTGTTTTTTGGTAGGTATTCGTCGGCAACATCGTGACTACTATAATTAGTTTAGGCATGCATGATGCATTGGGTGTGGGAGTGTCAACTAATTTTTTTCTTTTTTCCCCTCATGTATGTGCAGGTGGAACATGGTCAAAGATTCACTTTGTTTTGGAGATTCACACACATCAGATGCCTATGAACACACCTGCATCAGAAAATCTGTGTTCCAGACATTTTCCATTCACAAAGTAGAGGAGACGTCGCTGTCTTGATATTTCTACCTCATGAAACACTAGTAGTAATTGAACTCTACTGTCCTCTAGTTGAGCCCTGTACTTCGACTGTATATTTATCTATGTTTGCATGAAGTTCACGTCAACAGTTCTTTGAAGAGAATCTCATTTCTTCCCTTCCTTTCGCCAGGCCAAAAAATCATTAGTGCAGACTAGAATCAGTCTCGTAAAGTGAATACTAAGTATACTTTAAAACAAAGAACCTTAGTGGAACGGTGTCTTACTACATGGCTAGTAATTAAGAACATGTTTGGGACCAAGAGTTCGATTCTTAGACTTTATCAAAACGTGATTTTTAAAGTAGTCTAAAAATTAGTATGAAATTGAACTTTGATGGCTGATCATATACTCCAATAAATCAATTTTAACAATGCTTTTGATAGATCAATTTTGTCATAAACCACAATCAAAATCAACACAGTTCGTCTCGATGAGAAGATCGGGAAAATATATATACTCCTTCCGTCCCTTTTTTAGAGTCCGGTATTCCATTTTGGGCTGTCCCTTAATAAGCGTCTATTTTATAAAGTTAGTGGGTAAAAATTGGTGCATTGTCTATTTTGTTCCTAAAAGTAGATTTCATTTTGAAAAGTTAGTGAGTAAAAGTGTAATGATGATGGGTAAGTAGGGAAAGTGGAGGAAAAAATTGATGTGAAAGGTATAATGATGATGTGTTTTTAATAAATTGGAATTACGAAACAGGACATTTAAAAAGGGACGGAGGGAATATTTTTTATTCTTATCCAATATAAAGCCCCCCCGGCTTTTTTGGCTTTATATTGGGTATTTCCAAAAATATTTTTTCCCTCTTTTGTTCTTCAAATTCATCTCGACACCAATAATGCATAAGGGTTTGAATGGAAGGAAAACTAACAAAGGACGGGAATTTTTTTGAATAAACACAAAACTCAAAATGTAGGAGGGTAAGGAAAAAAGGCGCACCAGAATTTCATACAGATCCTGGGCTTCGACAACGAATTTTGAATATAATGATCCAGTAAGTTGAGAGGGCCTACGTACATACTAAAGGGCCCTTGCCAACCTTACAGCTACATTTATACTGTGTGAATACAAATTACAAACTTATAGTAGTAGTATATTGTTACGGTTGCTAAAGATCCATGCAAAAACAGGAAGAGACGTAAAAATCTGCAGCATCAGCTTTGGGCTTCATCCTTGATATCCTCTGCGCCAACCATGCCAATCTCGGTCTCTCCCTCCGACTGAGGTTCAGGTTCGAACTCGTCCAAGTTTACATCTCGGTACTTCTCCTTCAGACGCCTCTTTAACTGGTTAAACCCAGACACGAAGTATAGCGCCATTTGGTCATAATGCTCCTCGGAATTTTTGTAATCTGTCACAGCAGACTCTTTGGCTTTACCAAGTTCATTTTGAAGCTCCTGGACTTTCTTTTGGGCCGCTTGAGCCTTCCCTTTCAGGTTAGTGAGGTTAGTGAGATCAGACTTAGCTGTGGCTAGTTTAGCCTTGAGTTCGTCCACCTCCTTTCGATAAGCCTCTGTAGCCCTCTTCTCGGCAGCCTTGAGTTCGTCGACCTCCTTTCGATAAGCCTGTGTAACCCTCTTCTGGGCAGTCAAAATTTCTTGGGCCTGTTTGTGCGATTGAACCGCCTGAAGGGCCTCCTTGGTAGCTTTTTCTAGCTCACCAGCGCACTTCAAATGCTCTTGGGAAACTTTCTCAAGATCTTCGTTTTTCTTCTTCTCATCAGCAAGGGCTTGGCAAGAGATGTCCCACTTAGCTTCTTGGTCGGCGCAGCGAAGGGCCAGATGATAAGATTCAGCACAAGCCTGCAGGTATGACGCACGAAAAATTGTTGGCATTTACAAAGCAACGTATCTACTCCATAGAAGCTAATCGAACGAGGCAAAGAAACTAAACACTTACTCTCCCAAGGCTGAAACAGAGGTTCCTGGCCAAATCGGGGGTGGTCATGACCGCGAGGAGGTTGGTGTCTTGGTCAACAAACTCGCCCATTCTTTTCCAGCTAGCATCTCGATCAGAGAGTAAGGATTCAATGATCAGCTCGCTTGGCTGAGAAAGGGAAGAGGTTGGAGTTTGCTCGATTGGTGGAGGTGTGGATCCCGTTGGGATAGGCGGCGCAGAATGTTGAGCCATCGGCGGGATGACACCAATCTCCACATTGATGGGTTCCTCAGGGGAAGTCTTGCTTGGGAGAGAGCTGGGGGATGGAGCGGTCTGATTCTCACGTTTCTCGTTTCTTTTTCTTTTGCCGAGAGACTTTTCAATGCCCGAGGTGGTCTCGGTTCCAGTTACTCTTGTCAGTGATGTTTTGCTCACTTTCACCTTTGGGGCAGTTAGCTTATCTCCGCTCGGCTGTCTAGATGTCTCGGTTACAGTTACTTTTGTCAGTGACGTTTTGCTCACTTTCACCTTTAGGGCAGTCAGCTTATCTCCACTTGGCTGTCTAGACCGGAGGCGATTGAGGGCAGCTGCATCTATGTTCTTCATTCCTGGGAGCACACAGTTAGAAACTAAGGAAGTCAGAAGCGCTAGAGGGATTGGCTAGTGGTAAAAAAAACAACTAAGCTCACCCCTTGGATCCGGTCCGAGCAAATGAGCATACAGTTTCTCAGGGGTCACAAGGCTGGCGTATGGCATGTTCTTCTCCTTAGCAGATTCGACCAAGGTAGTCCCGTTACCGGGAAGAGGAGACTCGTTCTTTCCTAGTACTATTTCTGAAGACTTTGGGTCGCCCCACGCGTACTGGATCCGAGGAATCTCGGGACCAACCACCTCAGTGTCCTGGAATTCCCAGCCCTCCCCAGAAATGAAGAAGAACTTCTCTTTCCAAAATTTGTTGGAGGAGGGATAGTTAGTGATCAGCTGGCGGCCCTGGCGTGCTTGGAAAAACCACCAACCACGGCCTTCCGATGATGCTTTCGGCATGTAGCAGTAGAGGAATTCGTCCACCGTCAGGGGACGAGCCTCCTCTCCCAGCTCCTCCTCCCAAAGTATGATTACCCCAAACAGTATTCTCCAGGCGTTCGGATGGAGCTGCCCGGGGGAAAGGCAGAGCCGAGCGAGCAAAGCTCGTACCACGGGAGGAAAGGGGAGGCGAAGGCCGGCATGGAAAGCGGACTCATACAAGCACACTTCCCCGTCAAAAGACATGCAGGCTCTATCATTCGGGCTCGGAATCCGGAGGCGAACGGTCGGGGGGATCTGGTAGGCCTCCCTCAGGAGGTCGAGGTCTTCTTCCACCAAGACGCTGGGGATTTGTTCAGCCCTAAAAGGAGAAGTAATGTCAGGGTCAAGGTGTTCGGCCATTAGTGAGAAAGAAGAGCTTTGTTCAGCCCTAACACGGATGCGGGTGTGGAATTCCTGGGCTATGGACAAATAGAGCTGATGGCTCGTGTAGTCCTCTAATAACGCTCGATTGAAACTCGCGAGGCGACAGAGACCGTGCCACAACCTAGACGCGGAGAAAACTTCTGAAAACCTAATCGGTGGGGAACCCCCACTGGGTGGAACGCTCGCACTCGCCAGGATGAAAAGAAACGATAAATCATAGTACTATCAGAGAGTCAGGGAAGGGAGGAGTCGCGTACCGGGGAAGATGAGGAGTTGGAGTTGGATGAAAAGGGTGTGGGAAGGAGGGCGTGTCTCACTTGTTCGAGGGAAGCTTTCTTCTGAATAATGTGGGTCTGAATTCATTCAGGTGGAAGCAAAGAGAGAGAGAGAGAGAGAGAGAGAGAGAGAGAGAGAGAAGGTTCGTGAAAGAGTCTCTCGAATTTGATTCTTTGAAGGTAGGGTTTCCGCCTCATCTCTCAGTACACTCTCTCTCTCTCTCTCTGGATTTTGTTGGTTTTTTTTTTTTTATCATGAAAAAAAAACCAAATTGCACGAATTGACCATTCAAACAGCATGACCAATTGACCATTCTGGATTTTGTTATTTGAATGGTCAATTTATGCGATTTGGTTTTTTTATTTTCTTATAAAAAATGTGGGATCTATTTTTGTTTTTTCAATAGAGAAAATTTTTTTTTAGGAAGAAGCGGTAAATATGTAATTTATGGCGCTCAATCGCGAGCGTTAAAATATGTTTTGGACGATTTGAATTTTGAAAAAACTATTTGCGAGAATAATTTAACTTTTCTCGCGTATTGTATACAAGGGTTAGCGAAGAATTAATAATAGTGAGTTCGATGTCTCCATATACTCGAACCCCGAACCTCTCCTTGCTAGGCAAGATGTACAACCATACGGGGAAATAAGTCAAATTATAAGTTTCGATCAAAATTTTATACTTTTCCAATTTCTCTCGTCGAGACGAATCAATAAGTCATAAAAGTTTGACTCAAAAATAACAAATGCGAATATTTTTTAATAAAGACAAAAAAAATAAGTTACTATTTAACTTTTAAAGCCAAATCCACCCTTAGCGGGGAATTAGTGATTTCGATGTCTCCGTATGCTCGAACGCCAAACCTCGATTTGCAAGGAAAGAGGTACAACTATATGGGCAAGAGCCATGATCATTTTCTTCCCAGGTTAGGTCCATTATTCATATCATATGAATCATATGTGTTCCCAATGGATGGTTGTTTTTGGGCTAGCCAATTATATCCGACGGGAAATTTGGAAAACATAAACAAGTAGAGGAAGTCAGCTTTGGGGGCATTGCTCTGAGTTAGAGGGTACAAGAGGGTTTTTAAGTGTGGAGAAGGTCCATACCCGAGAGCATAACATGGAAGAATTTTGTAGGATCTAGGTCACAATCCTCCTGGAGGACTCCATGCTTCTGCTCTCCATACTCGCTATGAATTTTAGTAGTTTGGGATGTTTTTGAAAGGCGTTTTCAGTTTTCACACTCGAGCTCAAGCATCCGCATGATGTGACTTAGGGCAAGATTGAAAAAAATTGAGTTGCTAAGTTGGGGGCAAAAGTCGAAATCAATATCCATCTCATAGGATGACCAAGTCTCACACGTGGCACAACTTTGTTAGTAAGTTCTACTTCTATTGTTTCCAGAGGATAGAGAGAAAATGCCTAAGCAGGTATCGCATAACAACGAAGAATTCAGCTGGATTGTATTAGTGTAGGAGTTCATCCAAAGGGGTTGATCGAGTGGGAGTATGGCAGGCTGGCAGCAAGTTCAATTCCCACTGCCAAGCAAAGCTCCACTAAAGGTTTGCTCTGCCGTTAACTTCAAAGTCTTGGGATTAGTCGATGTGCGCATAAGCTTGTTGGGAAACCCGATTATGGAAAAAAAAAATGTAGGAGTTTGGTTGGGGAAAATTGAAGTCCTTATGCCGATAAAGAAGGTTGGCATACACAGTAGTTCTTCTCTTTAGAATGACAAGTGCTCTCAATTGGTATAAGATTACCAGTACCATCTTTTATTTTTAGGGATTTGAAGCATTAACAAGTCTCACATATGGCACTTGGGACACCTGGTCTAGCTATAACTAAAATGCTATTGGTCGGTTTCAACTTCTGTTTGTTTGTATTATCACTTGGTACCTTGCTTTCTCGAAGGCCAAAAGTGCATGTCTTTCGTGTTGTGTGCATTAGTGCATTGTGTATTGCCACATTTCCTCACTTTGACAAACACATGTACAAATACGCAACACAAATAGTAAATTCGAGAAAATGCAGGTCACGACATAGTACGACACGAATTGTTATTATCGTCATATTGACAAGAGAGGTTTGCTTCCATGCTCGTAAATATGAAAAGACATGTTTCCCTTTGAGCTTGCCACTTGTAACTGCACGTGACCACCTCCTCTCTCTTTTTCTCTTGCTGTTTTTCTTTGAAACATATTTTCTTTTCCATTTCAGACTCTTTGACTCATAAACAACAATAGCCAAACTCTACTGCCATCTCTGAAAACTTTCATCGCTGTCCACAGGCCAAAACAGCCAAATCCCCACCATATAATCTGTAATCAACCACGAAATGGAAGACACGGTTAACCTTCATTTTCTGCCAACAAAACCCATACTCTTGAACTAGTAACTTGACCAATCAAACCATTGCCCGGCCTAAATCAGCAAAGCACTATCATTAACAACAGAGAAAAGAATTGTGTGTTTAGATAGAAAAGTGGATGGACTCGTGACCACAGCAACGCCAACAAATCAGCTGCCACGTTAACCATCCACAGAGTTGTTGGGTCTATTACTAAGGTCAGAGCCACAACTGCGGAATCAACCTGCACCAATATCAGGAGACTAGGCCTTGTTTACAATGGTATTAATCTGAACGTTCAGCCTACTCACCCTACATCTTTCAACAACACAGTTCATGAATGTATATTATGTCCGCGTTTAAATTTTTTTGGTCACAGCTGGGTGCTTTTGGGATTTTGATTTTGAGTTTCTAGATATCTTTGATACTGTGTCTGCCATCAATATGGAGATTAGAAGTTAAAACATTAAATGCCAAGAAATTAGAAGCAACTTATTATTGGTGATTGATCTTGGGATCGTAGATTGTGAAAGGGGAATTTGCAGAAAAAGTATGGTAAGGGTGGTAGCTGATCGGTGGCAATGATGGGTGGATGATTGAGTTTGCGAAAAGGAATATTGAAAGTTGTTGTAGAGAGACAAGGACGGTGATTTGGTTCGATAAGCAAAAGGGAGATTTAAGACGTGGTGAATTTGAAGTAGATAGACAAAGGAGGAGAGGTTACGTGAACCTACACATACATAGTAATAGTTACCTGAAAGCTGAAGGTTCCAGTATGTAGATTTTTCCCTTTTTTGAAAAATTGACCGAATAGTTGGAGTGAAGCTACATCTGAAATCTGAATTTGATAAACTAGCGATCACCAAGTCCACTTGCTTTTTATATGATGAGAGTTCTGATCTGTTGACTATTTGCTAGCCACATTAATCTATATTTTCTTAACTTGTTGAAATTTGAATAAGATCTATTATTAACTTTGTAAGGCTTCCGATAACATAATGAGTCTGCTAAACCATGTCCCACATATTCTTGCTTTGGTGTTTATTACCACATGTTCTAAACTTTCTTTTTCTTTGTTCTTCAACTTGTGTTGTTCCAGCCTTGGAAAACACAGAGAGTTTCTCTTTTCCTTTATGTTAGCTTGGGTGGAGGCTAGTGTAAACTACATGTGTATTTGTTTTCGTGTCCTCGTGTTTCTTAGAAATTTTGCTCTCCATGTCTATATCATATCTTGTTTGTGTCTCATCTTTGTTCTGATGGCAAAACATCATAAAACAACATTCTAACAAAAACCATACAAACTTTTTTGTGCTTATTTGTTATTTCGATCAGTTGGTAATTTCGTTCCGTTGAAGAAAGTGTCTGCTTACTAAGTTCTATGTTTGGGGGAATTCAAGAAACAGTAGGATATATAGATATTTAATCGTATTTTATGTACCTTTTTGGTTCATTTTTTATCAAGAGGCAGAGGCAGAGGCATGAGGATGACATTGCGGTAGTAGTTTATTTTTTGGGTCTACAAACTAGAGCTAAAAACAGCAATAAACAACAGATAAGGGAAATCTAAGGCCTCTCAAAGGTCAGTCTCGCCATTGTCCACGGCAACAAAATCCGCTCTCATCGGGAGGCATAGAAAAATTGACCATTTTCTTTTCTTGGTCTACCCATAGTTTGCAAGCATATCAACAACTTTGTAACCCTCACAAAAGGTGTGCCTAATCTAACCATTACATCTGGCTAGAAGTGATCTGCATTCCTCCACACTAGTTTTCTGTTCGGGAAATGGGGGTTTGACCCATCCTTCTGTAGACTTGATGCGGCTTCTTAGCCTGTTTCGACTTCAAACTGGTGTAGTCCTTGCCCGAATAGAAGTTTGCCCTTGAAAATGGTCCAAAGTTCTGCTTCCAAGCTAGTGCAACCCGGTAATCGACTATAGACAATGGCGGAATCAAGAATTAAATCTACCCTGGGCTAACCCAAATTACATATATATAAACCAAAAAAAGGCACTAGACTGACCGTCGGATCAAACGGTGATCCATTAGTTTACTCATTTCATTTTGCCTTCGCCGAAACACATGCTCAATCAGAATAAAATAGTGTCGCTTTTGGAGCTAACAAGAATAAACAACAATCATAAGGGCAAGAGAATAAACTATTGTCTTGGACTCTTGTGCATTCTCCAAATTCCAAAAGAATATGCAGTGTAAATTGTAGGGGTTTTGAATAAATGAAAAATATCATAAACTATTGTCTTGCTTCCATAGAAGAGACATTCGACGTTCAAATATATGAGATTGAGAATGAGACACTCAGCGGATCAAAAAAAAAAAAGAATGAGATACTCATTACTCACCGTCACAAAACGGGGATGGATTTCGAGAAGAGTCAGATACTCCATTCTGCTTTCAAGTTCGTCTGGTTCGGAGTATCAGTCCAATCGCCAATCGAACCCTTCAAGCATCGCTATTGAAATCGTTGCTTCAGGCCTTCAGGACGTAGTGTATGAAGTTGTGAGGCGTTGTGTGTTTTTATCTCAACAATTAGGCTGGGTGTAAAAAATGGGTTGGGCTAAATGGGTTAGGTGTTGTATGGGTTGTGTTTTTACATTTACATATATATATATATATATATATATATATATATGACTTTGGAACCCCACCTGGGCTACAGCCTACTGTAGCCCATATACACTTCCGCCCTTAACTGTAGAATCTAGGGATGGCAATCTCGGTTGCCCCGTTCAAACCCGCCCCGAAAATCCCCGAACTTCTGGGATTCGTTTGGGGATTGGGTAGGATATGGGAAATTTTTTTTAAAAAATTCGGCGATCGGGTAGGAGACGGGGATAAGTCTGTCCCAGCCCTGAACCTTACCCGTCCCCATTCCGCGTTCGTTACCCGCCCCGTCCCCGAATTCCCAATATATATATATATATATGTAAAAATAAATAAATATATACTATATTATATATACCCCTTCAGTAGTATATTTTGGAATTAGATATTATGTGCTGGAATTAGTTATTATGAGCTGAAAATTGATAGTACTTGCTGAAACAGTGAATAACAGGTGCTGTTATGCGCTAAAAATTGGTAGTATATGCTGAAATTGTGAAATACAGGTGTAGGAAATGGAGGTGCTATTATGTGCCGCAAATACATGTGCATGCCAATGTGTTCTGCAGAATTCTGTTGAAGCTTTTCAGTGATAAATATGGCCGTTCCTGATACCTTACTTTATTTTATTTTGTTGGCTTTTCTAATTCTGTTTGTGGAGCTTTGTTGGCTCCTAACTTCCTGGCCAACCGACAACCGTTACTAGTACTGTTTCCTCAGCCTTTTTCCCTGGAAAAAAAATATAAAACAATCCAAGTCCTTTCAGCTTTCACATGCTAGGATATGCTGTTAGGTGCCAAAATTGTGAAATACAGGTGCCCGAATTCCGAATCCCCGTTTTGAATCCCCATTCCCTGTTTGGGTCGGGGATGGAGGAAAAAAACAAATCTCCATTGGAGATCGGGTCGGGGATGGGGATGGGGTAGGGGGTAATGGGTAGGGGGTGGACGTAGTACCCCTCATCCCCGACCCGTCCCCATTGCCATCCCTAGTAGAATCCCATGATATAAGTGCCTTTATCATATGTAAGTGTTGGATAGCTTGATATACAAAGTGGACCAATTTTCCACTAGCTTAAGCTTTTGGAGAGTTGGTGTCATGACACAATATCAAAGCTTTGGTTTCGAGAGGTCTTGGGTTCAAGTTTTTTTCGTAAATGGGTGGCATTCCCTTAATGCCTTTTGGCTAATTATAATTTTGTACTTATCAAAAAAAATTCTTGCAAGTAAGAAGTCTGAAGAAGTAAGAACAAAGGAATGGATGGCCATGGAAGAGCTAAAGTTCTGTTTGTCTGATAGCTTCCAGAAATAAGTCTGAAGAAGTAAGAACAAAGGAATGGATGGCCATGGAAGAGCTAAAGTTCTGTATGTCTGATAGCTTCCAGAAATAAGTCTGAAGAAGTAAGAACAAAGGAATGGATGGCCATGGAAGAGCTAAAGTTCTGTATGTCTGATAGCTTCCAGAAATAAGTCTGAAGAAGTAAGAACAAAGGAATGGATGGCCATGCAAGAGCTAAAGTTCTCTATGTCTGATAGCTTCCAGAAATCTGTGATAGCATGTATGTAATTTATAATGTTTTTTTGAAGCTTTGCATGCTGGAATGGTTCGTATGGCACGATAATACGTTGTTACGACTTACGAGCGAGGGGTTGTGCATTAGTATGCTCACGCAAATGGATAATAAATTGTTCAGGCAGCTTCAAAATGTTTGACGTCTGCATTTTGTCTTGTTTTTTTTCTTTTTAAATTTTCCATCATGCATTGGGATGTGACTCCTTGTTCTCTTTCCACAGGTGTTGTGGAGTTGATGCCGTGCTCCTGTCATTTTAATGTCATCTTTTGGTTCCATTTTTCTGTTTTGAGATGATCCTTAATCGGCTGGCAACTTTTGTTGATTAATTTATACTCTATGTAATTAAGACTGTACGCTCGACTTTTAATTAGTGGAGTATCTGTTTTGAGACGTACTTAGGTGGTGTTCCGCTTTTTGTAAAAGTTCCTTTTTTTCAAATGGAGGTAATTTCAAACTCAAATATAATGCAAATGAAAAATGTTTTTTCAATTTTTTTTGCACCGTTTAAAATATCTTAATGAGATCTATCAAATAAGATCCATATTGCTAGGAAAATTATTTACGCAAATACATAATTTTTGAGTTTAAAATTACCTTCCTTTTCAAAAAGAACTTTTCCAAGAATGTGGAATACTCGTTTGAACAATGTTTATTACTGCAAGTTTTTAATTGTCCGACTCTTATGGTAGCAATCTTTCCATTTTAGGGATTGATTCCAGCTACAAAATCCAGCTCGCTCCACTACCCCTAATGAATTTAGAAGATCCAGCCCAGCTACCGCTAATTTTTTGTATTTTTCAAATAAAAGAAAGGGCAAATTTCACTCAGACCCCTTGAGGTATATGATAATGACAGAAAGTACCCCTCAGTTTTTAAAAATGACAGAAACCTCCCTTACTTTACAGTTTGGGTTTCATTCCGTTAGTTCCGTTAGTTAAATGGACGGAAAATGTACGAAAATGTACGGAAAATGAAATCTTCAATTTTATTTAGTTCTACACCTATCTTAGGGCTCTCATTAAAAGTCCTAGAGTTAAAAATTAATTATGATCATTTAGGATAAAATAGTTAAAAAAATAAAATCTTCGCACCGATTCAAACGGATTAAAATTTGGAGCATTTAAAAATTTTGCTTTTCACTTGATTTTAGAGCTGCCAATGAAGAGCAAATACTTAAGTGCTCCAATTTTTAATCTATTTGAATCGGCGTAAAGATCTTATTTTTTTTATTATTTTATCTTAAAGTGCAATAATTAATTTTTAGTTTTAAGATTTTCAATGAGAGCCCTAAGATAGCCGTAAAACTAAACGAAGAGGAGATACTTAAGTGCTCAAATTTTCAATCCGTTTGAATTAGTGCGAAAATCGTATTTTTCTGATTATTTTATCCTAAAGGGTCATAATTAATTTTTCGCTTTAGAATTTTCAATGAGAGCTTTAAGAAAACCATAGAACCAAATGAAGAGCAGATACTTAAGTGCTCCAATTTTTAATCCGTTTGAATCGGTGCGAAGATTTTATTTTTTTAATTGTTTTATCCTAAATGATCATAATTAATTTTTAACTCTAAGACTTTTAATGAGAGCCCTAAGATAGGTGTAGAACTAAATAAAATTGAAGATTTTATTTTTCGTACATTTCCGTACATTTTCCGTCCATTTAACTAACGGAACTAACGGAAACTAACGGAATGAAACCCAAACTGTAAAGTAAGGGAGGTTTCTGTCATTTTTGAAAACTGAGGGGTATTTTCTGTCATTGTCAGATACCTCAGGGGGTCTGAGTGAAATTTACCCTAAAAGAAAAGACTAAAACAAAACGTAATACCCGAAGAATGGTTTCCCTTTTTATTTTATTTTAGGGGAGAGTCATTATTTTGCATACCGATGCTTTAAACTATCAATGAAGGAAGCTTGGTAATGTGCACATAAATTGATTTGGGTCTTTAGGCCGGCCCTCTCTATCTGATGCCATTTGGCTTTGATTTGGGGGCATGGTTCTACAACAAAACGTCCATGTAGCTCCTCGGTTCTTGGAGGTTTAGGAAGGCCACTGTTTCAGTGGTATTCTAAGAGCAACCTCTTTGTGCATATATTGCCAAAGGATAGGTCTGTCTTCAATCATCCCCCACCCATACCCCCAATGATTGAGGACTAGATGAGTTCCGTTATGTTGTTATGTTGTTGTGAGGGGAGAGTCATTATATGTTATGTATGAGAGGTTAATCACCAAAGTTAGTATACTGACGTAGCTCTTTCTCTTCTGTAGCAGCTCTTCGGTAAATCTGTCGTACTCTATCGCTTCCTTTCTTTTCAATTGGTATGCGCTCTTCTGATTTGTAGCAAGGGTCTATCCAATATTGGCTGATTGGATTTAGTAAGAGGGCTTTTGTTAAAGCAATTGAATTGAATTTTTTCTCACTTCCTTGAAGAATAGTGGAATCTCTAATTGCATTTTCATCTCAAGAGACTATTTGGTTTGTTTGAACAATGCAATTATTACCTTCGGGGAATGCTCCCTTTTGTACAAAAAAAACCCCTCTTCTTTTTTCTCTTCAGTCGTGGAATTTTCATGCATAAGAAGGAACTCTTCACTGACAGAATTGGTAAAATTGCCTCAAGTATGCATAACCAAGTGCCGGTATTCTATAATTAGAAATGGTGTATCTAATATTCTGAAGTACCAAAATGAAAAAGAAATGGTATATCTTCATTCCTTGAAAAATGCTATCACTACTTCGTCTTAGAGGTGCACATCGGCCCGCTAGCCCGTTCAACACGTTTTTTTTTTTAAAGGATTGCGATATATATTTAGGCACGTCGGGTTGGGATGGATTGTGTTTTTAAGCCTATTTCTTTAATAGGATGGGCTTGGAAATAAATCTAAAATTAAGACCAATCCAGTCCGATAAAATAATGATAATGACATGCATTATACTATATTTATACTACCAAAAAATATTAAAAAGGGAAAAAAGCTACTATTATGCCATTATATACACAAAACCCGTCTTTTTAATGCATACATATACATTTATTCCTTAATCTTCAAACGATGGGGTACTGATGGGCACGCAAGGCTTATTTATGGGGAGGTTTTGAAAATGAAAAATAATTTTTTAATTTTTTTTACACCGTTTAAAAAATCTCAATGAGATCTATCAAACAAGATCCATATTGGCAGAAAAATTATTTGCGATAAACACATAATTTTTGAGCTTAAAATTACCTTCATTTTCTAAAAGTTCTTATTTCAAGAAACTGGAACACACCCTTAGTACATTTACTATATCTCGGGGGTACATGAAACCATGAGAGTTGCAACGAATAATTTGGGATCTGTGATGCTGTGGTACTCCACTCTTTAATAAATATACTTCAAAATTTATCTTTTAGTATTTCAAAATACTCGTAACACATTTTTTCAAAGCACATTGAAAGATAATTTTTGGAGTGCATTTATCAAAAAGTGAAATGCCAAAATTATTTCCTTAGTAATTATGTCCATTTTTCAAGAGAGAAACTTATTCACGGTCCGCACAATCTCGGCTGTCTATTTCGACAATCAATTGTTGGGATCTTCTTTTCAATTTTGACCGGTAACAATTAATTTTTGCCAGTCAAAATTAATTTTCAATCTAAACCGTCCAAACCACTTTTAAACGCGCGCGATAAAACAAAGAACAATAAATACAGAGTAAAATTTACGGATTGTTCCGTAAAAAAGTTTTCCCCCTCGCTCGAATGGAGGTTGATCATAGAGATCTTGAGGCGTCAGAAATCCACACCTAACGTGTTGTATTTTTAAAGCTTTCCGCCCAGAGGGCTGAAGAGAGGTCAGTTAAGAGGAACAGGGTAATATTTGCTTCAGCCTGGGAGATACGTTCAGTACTTGCATGGTTTCAGAAATCTCCTCCCTCTCTCTCTCTCTCTCTCTCTCTCTCTCTCTCCTTGTAGAGGTAGCAACAATAACTTCCACCAACCCATGGCCCCATGGATCTCCCCTTGATCTTTCGAGATAATCAAGCACTATGAAGTACCAATGGGATAACCAATCAAAAACTAACTGAACCACAGGCACAAAGTCACCAACCAAGTTTCATGCTAATTCAATTCAAATCAACAATCAAAGTAAATTTCAATAAAGCTAAAGAACCAGAACACGAGATATGTAATATCCCGTATTTTGAAATTTTGAAGGGGGAAATTGTAATGCCCTGTATTTTTATTGGAAAAGGGAAATAAATGGAAAAGGTTTTGAGATTTGGGAAAGTCTACAATACACACCCCTTAAAATGGTGTACCATATGCACCTATTTTAAGGTTCATTCGTAACATTTCGGTATGTTTCGTAACTTTTGTTCTAGAATTCATAACCTTTTAGCAGTATGATTCGTAACATTTTCATTATGATTCATAACATTTTGGTGTATTTCGTAACCTTTATACGATTCATAACACCTGACATTTCGCAACTAGCTAGGCTAAAAGGCTTTGGGACAAAGGGTTTAAAGCGGTATTAGGCTTATAAGTGGCAATGTTATTTTTTTCCTAGGGTAAGGCCATTTTGCTAATTACGTAACTAATGAGTTGGTTGAAGCAGTACCACATTAATTTCTGATGAGTTTATGGGTTTTTTTTGGGCCTGACGAGTTTATGGTTTATACGGAAGAGATGCTAGTTATCCTTAATGATCTGCTTCCTTTTTCTTTTTTTTTTTATTCTATATATATAAGGACTGTGGTGTGGTTATAGTAATGGAAGGGCCATGGAAATTGTAGGAGTAATAACTTGACAAGGTAATGGTACCCCAGGACTACCAAATAATTTTTTTTTAGTTCAACAACACAAGTTTACAAGAGCTTAGCCTTAGGGGGCGTTTCCACCAGCAAGTAGTTGTCGATCACAACTTGTTGAAAAATATCTAGTTGTTTTCACTAACGCTTAAGTTGTAAGTTAGTGTTGATGACTTGTCAAAATGCAATAAGTTGTAGCCCAAATAGTTGTTGAAAAATGTAAAAAGTTGTTTTAACTAACCCATAAGTTTTGAGTTAGTGTGAATGACTTACTAAAATGCCATAAATTGTTGCCCAAAATATAAATGTACTAATCGAGAAATTTTTCGGTGCTAGGTAAGTATATCCCACGTGGTACCTGCTCGACACATTCGGGCCGTCCAATATACTTTTGGACGGCTTGGATTGAACCCTCTCTCTCCTCTCATCCCAACACTTTCTCTCTTCAAATCCAAACAATCAAAAAATGCAATGGACAGTTTGAATGCTCTGAACGAGCACCACATGATAACCACCGAGTGCTAAAATTTTTTTCCGTACTAACCAATTAAAAAACGTCCCCAAATTTCTAGTACCGAAGTATAGTTTGGTGGTGGGAAGTTAATTGAGAATTAACTCCATCAAACGGAGAGACTAGAAAGTATAGTAAATGTGCTAACCACCAAAGTACGAAGTTTGGTGGTGGGAGTAACTTCTATTGAATTTCGACCCACAAAACTTCAAAACAAACACAAGCTCATCATCAGCATCAACTCCCCCTCTCTCTCCCTCTCGAGGAAATTTTCAGTGCCGAATGGGTATTGTCTACATGGTATCTGCTCGGCGCATTCGAGCCGTTTGATATATTTTTGGACGGCTCGAATTAAAACACTTTCTTTCCTCTCATCCCAACACTTTCTCTCTTATTTTCTCTCTCTAAATCTGAGCCGTTCAAACACGTAATAGACGGCTCGGATGTGCGAGCTGGCAATGAAATTTTTTCCTCTCTCTCAGCACACCCCACGGAATGGGAGAAATTTTTTAGTGCCCGGCGGGCATGGGACACGTGGTGCCCGGCACCAATCTCAACCGTCCAATGAAGTTTTAGACAGCTCAGATCTGTTCGACTGCCAAGGGATATTTTAGCCATTTCACAGTTTAAAATTAGCTGAACAAATCTGAGCCATTCAAAACTTCATTGGACGACCAAGATTGGTGCTGAACATCACGTGTCCCGTGCTCACCCGACACTGAAAAATTTCTCCACGGAATGGAAGTTGCTAACACCTTCCCCGAAAATCTAGAGCATGTAGAATGTACATTTAAGAATAGCTTAAATACCTATCGATTATTTTTTCTCCCACCACGCCAACCTCCCTACTTCTCTTCTCTCTATTCCCATTAAATAGTGTAAAAAATGCTCATTGGATGCCCATCCCAAACCCCATCTGCTCCTTCTCCGGTGACCAGCCCCCCTGATCAACCAGTTTTAAGCTTGAAATCGAGTTTGTCTGTGATTTTAGGACCCTAATCGAGCTTCGATTTGTCGATTGTTGTTGGGTGTGTGCAAATCTGTCAAGCGGCGGAGCTTGGTGAGGGCGAAGGCGAGGTCGTTGATGGAGCGGTAGCCTCACCCCTGACCTCTGGGAGACCGTCTGCACCGGCATCCGCTCCGACCTCGACTTCCCCTCCCCAACCCCAACCCCAACATCGTCGCTGCCGCCGTCTGTGTTGTTGTCGTCGTTGGTTACTTGGTCGAAATCAGTCTTGCAGAGAGGAAAACAAGAGAAAATGAGGGAGTGGTAGGGAGGAGAGAGAGAGAAAGAACAATATTTTAATGTTTTGCTCGTGAATCGGTAGATGTAGACAGGATTTTTCGGAAAGGAAAAATAGCTCCATGTTTTCCGAGGCTGCTGCAAGATGTTTTTGTGCATTTGATTCGGTAAAACAGCTACTTTGGTGGGTTTTGCTTAGTCTTGTGTACATGTAAAAGGGATGCCTACCAAAAATCTCTAAAAAAAAAGCAGTTGGGAATGTACGACGAGCTTCCAACTCAGAACTTAGAAGTGGTCAAGATTCAGCTCAACATTCAATGGCCAGATTTGCTTTGTATTCTGTTGGGTATTTTCTCTGTAATGTACTGTATTTTGTTTTGTATTCAACTGTATTGTACGGTATTCAGTTGGGGATTTTGTTAAGGAGAGTGGAGAGGACACGACATATAAGCTCCTCCACCTCTCTTCTGTTGACATTAGAAAAGCAGAACAAGAGAGAGAGAGAGAGAGAGAGAGAGAGAGAGGAACAGAAAATTCTGGAGAGTTCTTGGATTCTTTATATGCATATCTTTGTTCTTCCATAATGGAGTCTGGTAATGCAGGAGCCGCGGGAGTACTGGCCCCAGCGCTTGGCGACTTCGGAAAAGGTGGCTGGCCGGAACAAGACAAAACAAAGAAGAAAGAAAAAAGAACGAAGAACAAACCAACGGCTGTCAGCGCAAGCCACGCCGTGGTTCTCTGGAATCCGAAGAAACGGCCTACCGAATGGGCGAGAGAGAAGCCGAAGACACGGTAACCTTAATGCATTGCCGCTTCTCATTTTCGATTTGAGTACACCCCCCCGATTACTCGAATCTATGGGGAGCGGCTTCAAGCAGGGTTAAATTTTACCGATGAAGAGCTGAATATAGTTGGCGAGAGCTTGGATCACGTCTCACTCCTCAAGTAGAGAAATGGACCGATTCTGTCGAGAAAAACGTACAAGATTCCATGACTCATGTGAAGGAGCGGATGACTGTGTCGATCTGGTGCAGCCATTCCAGGAACTCAGTCCACATGTGAGTAAACTAGTATTTTATCTTGTGTCAAATGACTAAAATTTCTTCCAAAAATAATTTTAAAAAAACGTCTTAATTAAAATTTTTTGTTCATACAGATCCACAGGTGAACCTCTTAACAGAGAGAATATGGGGAGTCCCTGAGTCTTGGGGAAACGGAGCTAGAGGTTGCCGGACAAGTCTCTGTAACAATAACTCTCTCTCTCTCTCTCCCTGTCTCTGATATTTTTAATTTCTGTGTCATTTTTCACGTATTTTTAAATTGCTGAAAATTCCTTCCAGCAAGAAAGAGCGCTGAATCCTCCAACGCATGGTCTACACACTTAGTAACATACACAAAAAGCTTTCATGCTACAATAGGGATGCACACGGTTCGAATCTTCTAAAAAATCAGTAACCGAACCATTTTAAACGATTCTAAAAAATTAGGAACCAAAACCTAGACAATATATGTGTGGAACCTAACCAAAACCAAACCGCAAAACCGGTCCTGTTTGGGTTCAGTTTCGATTCTATAATTTCTATCCAATTAGCATCCAAACATATTTTCCCAATATATGAACTTGTAAAATAATTGAGTGGCCATCACAAAACTGGCGAACACCTTCGTGTTCACAACCAAAAAACGATTACAAGAATGGTCTAGAGCTTAAGACACGAAAGTCATTGCCTGCACTGGGACCCGAACGTGCACGCATATAACTGCCACTGAGCATTGATGGTTACATCACATATACTCTGCATCTTATGTTGTAGTTGTAAATTGTAAATATATGGTTCAGTATCTATAGTACCAATCAACACAAGATTCATTCTTCCACCATAAAGCATTAACCAATCTAACGCAGTTTTTAAAAATCTACAATCTAAACGCATTTCTACTACGAAAACCAACAAAACAAAATTTCTGGGAAGACAACAAAGTTCATAGCTACCAAATAACCTAGGCAAAATATATACTTTAGGCACAAGTCAGACTCAAGTGCATAAAATAAATACTTTCACAGCAGTCGCTATTTAACCAAATCATTCACTTATGTTATTACAGAACACCAAGTACTCTAGAAACATGATAAACATACAGACTTTGCATGCTTAATTTCCTTAACAATTTCATAGCATCAAATTCAACCAAAAGCACTTACCTTGCTAGGTGTATGGTGATTCAGAGTTTGTTCATAATCTCTGATAGCATGATCATTTATACCAATGATCTCATCGACCATTTGATTACACTGATCCTACAAGAACAATGACGGATTCTCAACAAAAGAATCCAACATGATTCTATTCCCATCGAAAGATGATTTTAGAATCTACAATAATGGCAGCGAACACTCTCAAATGGCGGGCAAAGGACAAGGTGCAAGAGGGGGTAACTGCTCAAGCATGTTTTGCAGTAACGATTTGACGGCTGCAAGCTCCCGGTGCAACTCAAGCTGGCCCACCCGCGATTGCTCGTATTGCTCAAAACTTATAGAAAAGGGCATATACGACGCCTCATCAAGCAAAAGGACCACGGGAGCCAGTGGGGTAGGGGCGGGGTCCGGGTGTTGCAAACTGTGCATACCTAGCCTCCCAACGAACCTTGTCAAAATAACGAAAGCCCACAACCTCAACCTCATCGGGAGCAATGGAATATATTTGCAAATGAGGAAAGGGATGAGTTGGGGGAATGGTAAGAGGCACGAGAGGCGAGCCTTTTTTGTTACAACCCACTTGGTAAGGACAAAATTGTCGCATTTCACCCCAAATTATAGTGGCATATCAATGTGAATGTCACGATGAAATGCGTAAAATGTGGTCAAAAAATTACTACGCCACTCATCTTTATGACCCCAAAAAATATTAAATTTAAGGATTGAGTCAACAAACCAAAGACGAGGGGGCAAATGCGCTCACCGAGTGCAAGACCCATTGGAACCAAAACGCCCGCTGCACATCTCACAAATAATGGCGCCAGCGGGCATAGCATCCCGAGAAATATCATAACACGCAGTAGGGTTAGAACAAGAGAGTTCCCGCGTAATATCAGCCTTCGTGATTGAAACCTTGAAATATCATTAAACGCAACATTCAAATGCAAATTCTGATAGAACAGCCGCACAAGATGAGGATAGGGTTAGAACAAGAGAGTTCCCGCGTAATATCAGCCTTCGTGATTGAAACCTTGACACCATCTATATAGCTAAACAAGACACCATTAAACGCAACATTCAAATGCAAATTCTGATAGAACAACCGCACAAGATGAGGATAAACTGAATCAAAAGAGCCAAAAGAACTTGAAATACCGTGTTGCCAATAGAGTGATACTATCTTTTTCAAGGTTACTGATCACGTACTCTATGAAATAACACACAAGATCTTTGCGAACATCACAAAAAGTTCGTTCTCAACTTCTAACGATTCTTTCGATTTCAAGAGATTCTACAAAAATGAAGATTTTAGAGATCACAACGAAACACTTAGAATAAAAACAGACTCTATTGCAACCAACCGGCAACCGACGTAGCTTACTTGTTCTTCATAAGCATTCTCCAAGTAATTCCTCATGTAGCATATAATGAGAAAACCATCTGGATGTGGGTTTTTTATCTTGATCATTCCAAAAAATCCATAGGTGATAGAAGTGAGCATAGGTTGATCCTTCGAGTATCTTTGATATCCAATTTACTATCTCATCTTTGGTTATACGCCTTCCACTCTCAAAAAAAATTTGCACTATGAACTTTGCCTTAGTTCGAGGTACCATTCAAAAAAGATAAACGTTTCGCATCATCTCCTCTTGGCTCCACAAGCATGGATGGTTAAAAATGGTGTCATGTTTTTTTCCTACAAATTTGGCAATCAGCGTGGACCAAAGAATTAAATTTATATATAGATACACTTTTAGTTTATGATAATACTTATAACATACACAAAGTAAGCAAAAATTAGAGATTGCATACCAAGGATCAGTGTTGATCAACAACTTTGCAAGATGTGCAACATCTTTTGGACATTGGTTGCTACCGATTAATAACTTGATCACTTGTCTCAAAGCAGCACAATTTTTTGCACAAGAGTTATGATTGTGACCCTTTTGAGAATTAGGTTCCACAATGTGGACCTCATGATTAGCCAATATGAAAATGTTATTTTCGTGAAGGTTGTCATGAATCAACCCATTTTTATGAAAGTATCCCACCTTTTTCACGATTCCCCGACACATACGGAAAAAATAGTAGAGTCTATGAAAGTGTGAAAACTGTGCAAAATAAGTGCAATAATTTCAATTCTAGTACTAACCTTAGTACTTTTCGACCAACTTTGACTAGTCGCTATTTGACAAGGTTTCCATAGCTGAGGGTTGAAACAATCATGCCCTTGTGTTCTTCAATCCATTCACTCAGGCTACCTCCATCCTAACCCTAATGAATGCGAAAAAATATTAGGGTTGGGATGGATGTAGCCTGAGTCAATGGATTGAAAAACACAATGACAAGATTGTTCAACCCTCAATTGTGTAACACCTTGTTGAGTATCGGCTAACCGATGTTGATCGAAAAGTACTCAACGTTAATACTACTCTTGCGATTATTGCATTTATTTCGCATAGTTTCGTACTTGATAGGCTCCCCTATTTGTTTGTATTTGTAGGGGAAATCATAAAAAAAGGTTGGATACTTTCATGAAAATATGTTGATTTATGACAATCGTGACGAAAGTAATATCTTCGTATTAGCTAATTATGAGATCCACATTGCGGAACTTGATTTTCAGAAGGGTTACAATTATACCTCTTGTGCAAGAGATTGTGTTGCTTTGAGCCAAGTGATCAAGTTAATGATTGGTAGCAAACAATGTCCAAAAGATGTGGCACATCTTGCAAAGTTGTTGATCAACACTAATCCTTTGTACGAAATCTTTAATTTTTGCTTGCTTTGTATATGTAATAAATATTACCTTAAACTAAAGGTGCGTCCTTGTATCAATTTAATTCTTTGATCCACGCCGATTGCCAAATTTGTAGGAGGAAAACATGACACCATTTTTAGCCATCCATGCTTGTGGAGCCAAGAGGAGACAATGCGAAATATATATCTTTTTCGAATAGTACCTTGAACTAAGGCAAAGTTTGTAGTGCTGAATTTTCTTGAGAGTGCAAGGCGTATATCCAAAGACGATATTGTAAATTGGACATCAAGGATACCCGAAGGATCAACCTATGTTCACTCCTAAGCAATGGCAGCAAGATATGCAAAAAGACCGCGTGGATTTTTGATATCAAGGTAAAAAAATCCACATCTAGATGGTTTCCTCATTGTATGTTACATGAGGAATTGCTTTGGGGCATGCTTATGAATAACAAGTAAGCTACGTCAGTTGGTTGCAATAGAGTATATTTTTAATTCTAAGTGTTTCGTTGTGATCTCTAAAATCTTAGAATCTCTAAAACTGAAAGACAACGTTAGAAGTTGAGAATGAGTTTTTTGTAATGTTCCCAAAGATTTTGTGCTATTTCATGGAATACATGATCGGTGACCTTGAAAAATTGAAAAAAGTAGTATCACTCTATTCGCAGTATTTCAAATTCTGTCGGCCCTTTCGATTCAGTTTATTCTCGTCTTGGGCGGTTATTTTATCAGAATTTGCATTTGAATGTTGTGGTTAATGGTGTCTTGTTTGGCTATATAAATGGTGTCAAGGTTTCAATCACAAAGGCTGATATTACGTGGGCACTCTCTTGTTCTAACCCCACTTCGCGTTATGATATTTTTTGGGACGCTATGCCCGCTGGCGCTTCGGGAGATGTGCAACTGGTGTTTTGGTTCCAATGGGTCTTGCACTCGACAACTTATTTGCCCCATCGTCTTTGATTTGTTGACACTCAATCCTTAAATTTAATATTTGTTAGGATCATAAGCGACATGGTAATTTTTTGACCACGTATGCATTTCACCGTGGCTTTCACATTTATATGCCTGCTATAATTTAAGCTGAGATGCGACAATTTTGTCCTTATCATCAAGTGGGTCGCAAGGAAAAAACGGCTCGCCTCTCCTCTCGTGCCTCTTACCATTCCTCTCCTCTCGTGCCTCTTACCATTCCCCCAACTCATCTCTTCCTCATTCGCAAATACTATTCCATCGCTCCCGATGAGGTTGTGGGCTTTCGTTATTTTGATAAGGTTCGTTGCGAGGGCTAGTATGCACAATTTGCAACACTAGGACCCTGCCCCTACTTCACTGGCTCCCGTGGCAGCGGTCTTTCCCTTTTCATATGTCTCAAGCCCTGAACCCACCAAAATGCGTGCATGGTTGAGTGAGAAACCATTTTTTGAGAGCTCCATATCTTGTTGAAGTGAAGATGCAGACTTTGCACTAGCTCCTCTATGTTTAGAGTCATAGTTAAAGTCCCCAGACCTGGTCATCCATTAGTATGATAGCCACATGTATGCTGCAATGGGTTTAATTTCCCAGATGAAAGTAGGAAAATTACAGCTGAAGTGTGTTGTTTTTACTTCATAACGCAAGCCTTCTGTTCTTGAGGAGATGGCCGAGTCCAACACAAGAAGACCATCCCTCGAATATTGAGTGGTCTTCAAAACACCACCACCACCAAATGTGTGCATATGCTGCAAACAATCTCGTGCAAAATAATCATTTGAATAAAACGGAACGTGAACAAGATAGCAAAACTTAAGTGCATAACTTTGTAAATGCCTGAAGGAGGATAAGAAGGTGTGGGGACTTTTATGGGGTTTAAAGAAGATTGAAGCCATAATTTGCCAAATCAGAGAATCAACAATGGAATCCGATAAACTGATTGTCGAGGATTACTTGCACATATGAAGTTAACGATCGAAGAAATTTTCACAATGTGGCCCTAAAGATCCGGAACAAAATCGGGTGTTAAAACTGGTGTCAAAATATTTGTGGGCCGGGCTCAGAAAGAGCCCACAAATAATCCAAACTGTACCGGACTGGTTGGAAGGGCACTGGCAGGACCCTTGCCCATTCTATACGGTGCCTCCCCTCTCTCTCTCTCTCACACTCCGAAGTCTCGACATTGCGTGGCCTCGACATTGCCGGCAAGACTACTATGCTTCACTTGCTCAAAGACGAGGTACACTTTTTTCCTCTCTCTCTCATTTAACTCCACATCCCTCAATTTCCCCAGATAATCATAGAAAAGAAAAATGTTCGAAACTGTTCGGCTGACTCGATTTTTGGTTCTCTTGTTTGTGTTTGATCTTTGATTTTTCAGAGGTTAGTTCAGCAGCAGCCAATGCAGTACCCCACATCGGAAGAGTTGAGAACATCGGGGAAATCAAGTTCGAAGCCTTTGATTTGGGTGGCCACCAGATTGCTCGCAGAGTCCGGAAGGATTACCATTGCCAGGTAAGGAAAAACTAAATTCATCATAAAGATTTTAAACAAAAAATTGGGTATACGACAATCATGGATTTGTTCCAAATTTCCAATGAAAATTTTTGAGATTACGATCACTTTTGAGATTAATGAAAAATTTATGTTGGAAGGATTACCCATTACTTTTGAGGTTAATGAAAAATTTATGTTGGAAGGATTACCCATCACTTTTGAGGTTAATGAAAAATTTATGTTTGCTGTTCAATAGAATAGAAAAGAGAGGGAGTTTTAAATAGTACTGGATGGACGGAAAAGGAGGGCTTCGAACAAGCATTGGAAAGGAAATTCCAACGACATCGCGAATAATGATAGCGTTGTTGCAAGAATTGACTCCATGGATCAAACCTCCCACTTGCCTGAACCCATCATTCATCACATCATCTCGTATTTGTCTTATTCGGAAGGTTTTCGTACCATCATCTTGTCCAAGACATGGCAAAATGCAAGGGAGTCGTATCCTTCCCTGTTGTGCAGTGAAAGCCTATTTCTTGGACTAGGTTCGCAGACGGTCCCATTACCGAAATAAAGCACGGATCATTCATGGACATTTTGTTGGGTGTTTATGTAACCGAGGACATTCTTCAAATGATCATATTTTGCTGTTCTTCTTTCCTTATCAGACTTGACCTGTCTTGTTGCAAATTGTTGAAGAATCTTCATATCTCCGTTGTTAAAAAACTCACGAAGGCTGATGTGCATGATTACGCAGGTGAAATTGAAAGAATTGAGATTAAAGCACCCAGTCTTGGTCCTTTTGCCTATCACGGATATAGAAGGACATTGAACGTTTGTTTGGCTTCTTGTGTGAATCTACAAGAGTTGTGCATAGATTGTCCCCTCATTCCGGAACAATTTCCTCAAGATGTTGGTTCTAGATTTCCACTGATCCTAAAAATATTGGAGCTACATGGTTATGGGTTGAAATCGTTTGAGATATCAAGTCTTCAACTTGAAAGATTATCGTTAAGAAGTTTGCATCCTATTATTATTAAGGCTATCCGAATCTTTCTTCATTTGTCTTTGTGGTGATCTTACGAGTGTATCACGATTATCCATGGAAATTTCGAGGGAACGTGACATTGGGCTCACAAGGCCTCAGGAACTAGACACCCTATGGTTCCTGAAATTGAAAGAATGGGTTACAAAGTTCGGTGTCAACAACGTGGTTTTTTGTGTAGCTGATTTTTCTAGTGAGGTATGGTTACAAAATAAAGTTTTGTGTAGCATCTTTTTTTTTTTTTTTTTTTCCGGTTTTTGTTTTTTGTCCCTTTTTTTTTTTTTTTCCAGTTTTTGATTCTTGTCTTTTGTTGATAGTAGTAGTTTGAAATTATTTGTTGGCTGAATTTTTGCCTCTGGTTAATGAAGATAACTTTCAGTTTGGAAGATCTGAGAAATATTTCGATTCCTCCACCATGTCACGTGAAGCATTTGAAGCTATCGGGACGATCATATCAGGTCGGAGTTCTCAATTTAGATGCTCTTGTGGATGGCCTACTTTGGAGTTGTTGTCGTGAAACACTATCGATTGCAGAGGCACCGGATATTGGGACAAAGTTTGCAAAGGTATATTCTCCCTCTGTCCCTTTTATAGTGTTTCCCTGGTAATCGTGTATTTTCTTGGGCGTAAAAAAAAAGGTGTATTTTCACCCAATTAAAGTACTCTTTGAGCCAAGGTTGTGGATCCCGTGTCGAACGCCTGCATTGTTTCAACCTAAGAAAATATTGGGTTGAGTATAAGGACTACTGTGTTTTCTGCTAGCCTACGCTGTCAAAAGGGCAACTATTGTGGTTGACGAAAGGTGCAAGTCTGTCTATTTTTTTTTTTTTAAATTTGTTTTCACATCTTAGCTGTCCTTTATGACATATTAACATATTTACTTTACTAATATAGCTTTATTAGTTTTTATCGGAAATATAGAGTACCATCTCAAGCTGTCCTTTTCACTCCATTTCATCATGCCTTAAGCTATATGCATATGACATTTACGAAGCACCTTAATATATATGTGCACATTTAGATATTTGGACTTAATTAATATATATGTATATAACAGTTTGCATATTCATAATATTATAACGAAAAATCCGAAACGGTATCCAAATCATTCTGGTACCGATACGTGCTGTACTGTACCATAACAAAAATGGTACCACAACCCGTATGGTATTTAGAACCTTGCTTTGAGCACTTCAATTTGTTGCAATAAAAATAATATAGAGAGATACAGTATATTTTTTAGGGGTTTGAAAATGCACGTATTCCTAGTGTGGACATTTAAAAAGGGATAGAGGGAGTACCCGGATAGAAAGGGGATGAAAAGATAATTCTGTAGCATTCTTTACTGTTATGTTTATTTTTCAAATACCCATTAGAAAAGCAAATGCCGTGTTTGGTACTCCAAAATACATATTTGTTTGATCAATGCAGGCTCTGTGTGAGAAGCTTGTGAGCCAAAAGAGTAGGCAGCACTGTTGTGAATCTTCTCCTGTCTCATGCTGGTTGCACTGCTTCAAAGATGTTAAGATCGCGTTGTTTGCTCGGACAGATAAAAAAGCTCTCGACTGCCATTCTTTGTTACAGGCATTGCCAAATCTCGCAAGACTCCATCATATTAGTTTTAATTTTCGTTGGTGATTCGTTTATTACAACCTCTCTCCTCTCTCTGTTTAAGGAATCAGAAAAAAGTTTTATAATTTATCACAAGTAACACTTGTAGTAGATTATAACGTAGTTTATCACTTGTTAGTTTGGCTTACATGTTCATGTAACATGTCTAGTACGCGCTTTTTATGCTGTATTTGGAGATTATGCTCTGTGGAATTAATTCATACCAGTAGATAAAGCTTTTAACGGACAGCAGTGAGGATTATTTTGAATGAATGACCCAAAGAATTTAGATCTTATTTGATGGTGTCCTTGCGTAAATTCCATCTTGAGCCTGCTGTGTTTGATGTAGATTTGAATTGAGTGAATGAAACGATAGTGTCAGACCGAATTTCACCATCTCTCATAAAATCAATTGGGGAATAATGTAAGGGTTGTAGGGGAATTTTGGTCATTTTGTGCATGGAGGAATAATGTAAGGGTAAACTTCCCATGGAGGAACCAACTCGGACACACTAAGAGATATTGCCACTTTGCAATTTGATTCGATCACCACATTAAGGGCGTGTTTGATAACAAATTTCGTCTTGAGGGGATTCATAATGAGGTGGGATTAGGATTGGAATTGGTAATGAGATGAAATTATTAATGAGGAGATGAATCTTTTACTCATGTTTGTTTTGGACTGGATAAGATTGTAGGATTGTGAATAACATATTTGTTTTGGATAGGATAGGATAGGATTGTGAACAAAATTCTCTTTACAACCTTAATCCCATGGGATAGGATTGCTAATAACACCTCCCCCTTGGGTTGGCTACTCCCATCGATTGGTGGGATTAAGTATCCCATGGGATTCCTAATCCTACCCAACAAAATCACACGAAACATGATTTTTGGAGACAAGCTCACTTTGGTAATCCTATCCTAAGCTCTAGTCCAGCTATCAAACATGGCCTAGGTGGCATGCCTTCCGTATAGCCTACAGCTCTCCTTGCACAACACTTGCTGTATTGAACACTGATCAGAGAGCACCATCTATAAGTTTACCAGAATCATCACGAGCTACCGCAGCTGCTACTGCCTTGGAATCCTTTCTGGGAATAGCCACATCACAGTTAATTTTACGACTGCCAGTTAGTAAACATACTTCTAAAATAGCATGTTGCACCTATTAATGTTACTACTAGTTGCATGAACTACCTGACAGTCTGCCCATTTTCTTACAATTGTGCAAAATTAAAGTCTTTTCTAAACATGGTCAAGTAGGAAGATCTTTGTAAGAAAATGAGAAAAAAGAAGAGGAAGGAAAATAAAGAAAAATAAGAGGAAAATGATAGGAAACTTGTACTGTGTACCATTCTAAAATTTTCTACTTTCTCACCCCTTCCTATCCTAACCAAACAAGAAGAATTTTTCCCAATTTCCCCTTTATTTCTCTTCTTTTTCACAGGTTACAAACAAAGCTTTTATTCTTATGATGTTGTGTTATTTTCACTCTAATCCACTAGATCATCTATCTGTTCTAACAATCTGGTTCCTATCCACATTCCTTACAGTCCGCATCATCTGCACCTCTCGTTTTCCGATCAATTTTGATGATCCGAACCGTTCAATGTGTTTAAAACATGATTTTAAGGGAATCCACAAGATCAGCTCAAAAAAATATTGAGAAGGGCTTGATCTGTGCAGCTTTTCATAAAACAGTTTACGTCAACATTTATGAAAAATTGCTCAGATCAAAGCCCTTTCCAGTAATTTTTTTCCCATTTTCTCACGGTAACCTTCAAAATCACATTTTAAATACATTGAACGGTTTGGATCATCAAATTTGATCGGAAAATGAGAGGTGTGATTCGTGTGAATGGTGCGGACGTAAGATCGTGCGCACTTGAACCAAACTCTCTATTCTAATATATAAAAAGGAGAGCACCATTTTGTGTCAGCTCTTTTTTGATGTATGGACTTTTGATTGTTCAAAAAAATCCTTCAAAAAATTGATTTTTTAAACTCCCGCCGGTCAACACTGTAGGGGCGAAAGAGTAAAAACGCATCACCAATTGTAACTACCGCGAAAATTTTAGAGATTTTTTTTTTGTTGTTAAGAAGTTATTAGGTGTTTTCAGTAGTGAATAAGTTATTGAGAAATATTAAGTTGTCTCTGGTAATGAATAAGTTATTGATAGATTTGTGAGTAGAGTTATTGTAGCAAAAAAGTTTTCGTTGACAATTTTTTATTAGTGGAAACAAGATGGTAAATACTAAAACTTTTTTGTTAATGAAAACGAGAGGGTAAAATGCATTAAATTTTTGGCCAAATTTCAAAAAAGCCCATGAACTTTTAAAAACTTTAAAAAGAAACACCTGAACTTACCATTCTGTTAACAAAAAAGTCCCCCGCCGTCCAATTCTGTTAATTTATAACAGATGTAGCTAATGGAATGCGTTAACCTTCCCTTTTTTTTACTTAAAAAAATTGCTTATTACTTTTTTAAGTAATAAATAAATATACAATATAATTCTTTTTTCCTTACTATTTATCAAAAATTATTTCAACCTCATTTTTACTTTCAACTATTTCAACCTCATTTTTTACTATTTACAAAATAACTCTTTTTTACTTTCAACTTTTAAAACCCCCACCCCACACCACCAATCAACCCCACAATTAGACACCAAAATCCTAGCCCCAGTTTCAGAATTTTGATTTTTTTTTTTTTGGAGATGATTTTCACACTCCCTTTTTGATAACCACACACTTTTTTTTTGTCTTTTAGCAAAAAAATTCAGACACTTTCAATACTAAAAAAATAAAGAGTGGTTATCGAAAATGAGAGTGAAAATCATTCCCTTTTTTTAACCTTCATTTTATTTGTTTACTTTTAAAATTTACTTTTAACTCTTTCTTTTTTAGTAATGAATATGCAATAAAGTTTTTTTCTTACTATTTTTTAAAAATTACTTTCACCACCTTTTTTTAACTATTTACGAAATTGGGGTTAGGGCTTTGGTGGTTGGTTATGGGGTTGGTTGGTTGTGTGGAGTTAAATTTCTAAGAAAAAGAGGGGGAGAGAGAGAGAGAGAGAGGGGTAAAATTTGAAAGTAAAAAAAGGGAGGGTTAAAGTTATTTTAGTAAATGGTAAAAAATGAGGTTGAAGTAATTTTTGATAAATAGTAAGAAAAAAAAAGAACTTTTATTGCCTATTTATTTACTACTAAAAAAAGAAGAAAGAGTTAATAGTAAATTTTGAAAGTAAAAAAGAAGGGGACATTTACGCATTCCTTTAACTCCATCCGTTATAAATTGACGGAATTGGACGGCTGGGCTTTTTTGTTAATGGAATGATAAACTAAGGTGTCTTTTTGTCATTAATTAAAGTTTTTTTTTTTTTTTTTGTAAAGATCTTAAAAGTTCTGGGCTTTTTTAAAAAAAATTTCCTTAATTTTTAGTTTTTTTTTTTTGGAAACGGGCCCTTAGTTTCACAGAAAAAGACTACCAAATGTCGACTGGCGTGAGAAAGAGAGAGAGCAGGGAGACCAATTTTGTGAAGAAGTCCGTCAAATGTCAAAAGGCCTTGTTGGTTTGGTAATTTTGAACAAGTCCGGCTCCTCTCCAATCCTCCTAAAATTGGAGGATCCTCAAGTTCTGATCCAACGGCTGAGAATTTAACACTAAACCAACCCATCTAAAGACCATACAAATGAGCACACACAATTATTTAATCCGCACCCACCTTCTCTTTGATCCCCACCCCATTCACGGCCATTAACGATAATTTTAAACCAACCCATCTAACACTAATTTTATTCACCAGCCATTCATGGCCATCCTCAAGTTCTTCTACGTTGATGATCAAATATCTATACCCAGTGATTAAGGTTAGGCTAGGCTACGGCTTGGAAGCGGCAGCGGGTATTAGCGATGGATTCATCGGAAGGAGCGGACGACGGTGGTGATGGCTAGTGGACGGGTGGAAGAGGCATGCTTGGAAGCGGCAGCGGGTATTGGCGATGGATTCGTAGAAGGAGAGCAAAGGCATCAAAAGGGGCGGACGGCGGTGGTGATGGCTAGTAGACGGGTGGACAAAAGAGGCGTCGATAGAAAGAAAGAAGTGGAAGGGAAATTATCAGGTGTTTTTGATAAATAATGAGGATTTCGTGGCCATTAGTGATTTGAACCATTAGATTTTATAGTTGCCATGTGTCACATTATTAATAGGATTTGAGGATCCTCCAATTTTAGAAGGATTGGAGAGGAGCCGGACTCATTTTGAACAGGGATAATAATTAGAGAGAAGAGTAATAAATGGAGAGATAGAGAGAGAGAAATAAATTAATAATTGAAAAATAAAATTAAAACAAATTAAAATAATTTTGGATTCTTGAGGAATACGTTTTCTATTTCAGGAATGATACTCATACAATAATTTAAACATAATATTAAACATAACCTTTCACATACATATAGACTCCACATATACTATTATATGTGGGCCCCACATGTATATGAAAGATTGTGTAAGTTCTCGTGTTGGGATCGTTGTGTGAATAGCATTGTTATTTCTATTTCTTTTGTTAATTTTTTTGACATCATGTAATTTTTTAAGTATATTTGTTTGATCCGGGCAATGGCATCATGTAACTTGAAGATGTCGTTTTGTGGGCCATTTTCGAAGATGTATGTCTTGTTTGGTTTATGCCTTGTTCTTTTTACAATTCAAAAAGAATTTTTCAAAAAATTTCTCAACATTTCTTTCTATTTCTCTCTTCTTATTATCCCTACTATTTTTCAAAAAAAATTTCAAACACCAATTCAAAGAAGGCATTGATTTTTGAAAAAAAAATTTATTACTCCTACTTTCAATTGTTACTTTTTACTTATTATCTATATCTCTAATTATTATTCTCATTTCTTTCTCTATTTTTCTTCATTCATTACCACTACTTTCAATCATTACTCTATTTCTCTCTCCACTCATAATCCCAAAAAAATTCTCTAATTTTTTTTAACGGTCCGTCTAACGGGCGACCTATAGCGCCAGGCAAACAATTACCACATCTAACCACGTGTCCTTTGTTGTCTCCTTTTTACTTTGTCTCTGATAAGACTTGATTTCAGTCTGGCACCGTCTTGCAGTTGACAATTTTACCCTTTTGGTCTTTTTCTTTGAGACAAGTCTCTTCATCTCCATTTATACGGAAATCTTGAGCATCCTCGTCAATTTCTTTAAATTTTGAACTAAATTACATCTTAAAAACTCTTTTTATTACTTTAGTTACTCACTTTTAAAATGTCTATTGTATTAAACTCTTTACTCTCACTCTCCACTCAATTAAATATTCATACTTTTATATTTCTTTCATTTATTCCCATATTTCTCTTCTCAATTAATAGTTAAAAGGGTGAATAGTGACTCTTTAAAAACAAAAGTCACTGTAGCAAAGTTATTTATTTTTCAAAGTAAAGAAGAAGGAAGAGAGGCCAGCGCATTTTTTTGTCTATTTTCTCATTTATGCTCTTTACTTTAGTTTAGAGAATTGTTTAAAGATTCACGTGCAGATGCTCGTACACTTTAAGTTCTTCTCTCTCTGAAAAATTCTCTTTCGTTCTCCCTCATCATCATTGCTTTCTACCAATATCATTTTACTCAATGAAAATTAATTTAATACTCCTACTATATTTCGAACGGTATGTAAGATCACCTCTAGTTGTAAATTCAATACTACTAAATCAATTTTATTTTTTCTTCAAGAATAAACCACTTAAAAAGTGAAACATCTGTAATCGGAAAAAATAAGTGATCTATTTCAAAAACAAAGTAATTTATGGAAAATAATTTTGGCAATCTAATTTTTTATGATGACACTTTAAAATTTATCTTTTAGTGTGTCTTACTATGTATAATTTTTACATTGAAAAATAAATTTTAGAGTGTCATCATAAAAAAAGTGGAGTGTCAAAATTATTTTCTTAATTATTCAAAACTTCAAACGGTATCATACAGGACTCCTTTCTCTTCTCCTCGAAGAAAGATGATTTCCCATGGAATTTAACAAAAAGTTTCAACCCTTAAATTTCAATCTTTCAATGCCCAGAAGTAAATCACAATCACAAATTCACAAATCTTGATTAATCATAGAATATGGAGATCAAAATACTACCACTGTCAATATGAAACCCACAGAAAAAATTGGAGTCGTTCAATAAATTTTTTTAAAAAAATTGAGTGGTCTTTGAAAAATCAGCTCAATTTGATATGTCTAAGCGCTTGAATCAATCTTCTCGTTTTTTCATTCAGATTACAGGATTGAGCTGATTTTTCATAGGCTCACTCCACGTTCCACCAAGCTTTTAAAAAAAAAAAAGAAGTATTTATCAAACTTAAAATAATGTATTTATGAAAAAATTTAAATTATTTTATATCGTTCAAAAATCTCATCAAGATCTATCAAATAAGATCCATATTGCACAAAAAATTATTTTAGTAAGCCCATTATTTTTCATCCTACGGAGTATTTTTTAAGAAGGCTTAGTGGAACGGGGGCAAAATTAAAAAAAAAAATTTATTGCAAGGCTAAAATTTTTGTACATAACTCAGAATGGACCCCGCAACGGTCGGTGTAAAATTAGTTCCCAAACTGTGGGTGGGACTCGAAACCACGAGCTGTCCTCACAAATTGGCTTAGGGGATAGAAGGAGAGGGAAAAAGTGGAAAGGTCAATTATGTAATTTGGCGTTGAAAGTTCAATCCTTTCAACTCTGCATTTACGGAAGTTGTGCAGAGGTCAGAAATTGCAGTGGTTGGGCCCACTTAAGGAACGCGATATCGCGCTTTGCCTTTTTTTAAAACCTCATCCAAATACAGCAATATAGTCCTAAAATCTGTGCTTTCAAAATTTTATATGTCCAACATTACACTCTTCAATTCACGGGATAATAGAAAAAAAAAAATAGTTCGTAGTCTTTTACGTTCACATCTATATACAATTTCTATATGCACCATTTGATATTTGGACTCCCCAATCACTTTCTTCTCGTGCCTAGATTGTGAGTTAAAAGAATACCGTTGATTTTGTCACTTTTTTTTGTTAACTTCACTCTACAATACAAAAATACACTTATAAAAAAATGACGTTAAAAAAAAAAAGTGGCAAAATTATTTTCCTAAAAGAATTCTCCCTGCTCGATATTGGTCTCCTTTAGAGGTGACAGAAGAAATTCGTCTCCTTTAAAGCTTTAGCGGGTCTGCCACTTTTCCTACACCAACTTTTTCTTGGGAGGTTATTTTGGCACTCTGAGAATTTTTCCGGTGCTCCTACAAGAATATACTAATAATTTTAAAAAAAACCTATAAAAGTAAAAGTTTGCTACTATAAATGTGGCTTACACAACCAAATGAACTTTTAAAAGTTGGAATTGATTTCTACACTCTTTAAATTGATATTGATGTAAATACTTTTTTTTGTCCATTAACAGCTGAATTTACGAAACAATTTCTAAAATTTGTAAAAAATGTGTGCATGCAGAGATTGTTTCGTAAATTCACCAACTAATAAACGGAAGAAAGAGTATTTGCATCATTTTGGAAGTGTGGAAATCAATTTCCTTAAATAAAAGTTTCCCATTCAAAATATTTTGGGCTGGAATACAATCCACAAGTCTGATTCTCTCATGAGAATTTATAATATTATTACTTCCCAAATTTATAATATCACTCCCAAAGGAGAGTGCGGTTATCAATTGAAAGAGTGGCATTATCAATCTCTATATAAAATTGATCTTACCACTCCCCTAGAGCTTGATATTAGTATAAATTTGGGGAGTGGCACATCCCTTCTCTCACCTGCCCAAAGGTTTATACCTTTATATACACTGCCTAGTGTACTACTACGCAGGTAGTGGGGTGCTGCCAGGAACTTTTTACGCGTGCTTCAAATTGGTATACGTGTCAATATCCTATTAGTGGATATTAGTTAATACGATTACATCAGTGCTATAATCGAAATCCAAAGTTGCTTAGGTTAGCAACATTTGCTCAAAAAAGAGCTCACATTGACATAATTAAACATAGCAATCTCTTATGCTTTGTTTGCTTCTCTTTTTGAAAAACGTTTTTCAAAAGATTTTACGTACTTTCAATCATTTCTTTCTTTGTCTTTCTCCACTTATTACTCCTACTATTTTTTCAAAAAAAATTTCAAAAGGCATTCCAAGCAAGGCATTGGCAACTTATCAAATTTTGGTCATTGGATAATAAAAACTAGCAATCTTTTGCCAATAACCAAATTTAGTTTATTACATTTTTTCAATCAAGTATCCCATCATTACACAAAAACATTCCATCGCTTCCATTTTCAACAAGTTTCTAAATTTTTTTTTTGTAAAAACAGTATTTTTTTTTTCAAAACTGTATTTTTATTAAAACTTTTTTTTCAAAAAAAAAAAAAAAAGTTTATTTCAAATCAGTTTTTTTATTATAACTTTTTGTTCAAAATTTTTTTTTTAAATTTGTGAATCCTAACCTTCTCTATACTAGAGAACTTGGGGAGGGAAATGGGAGCTTACAGGGATTGTCAATGTGCATGGAAGTATAAGAAAGACACCAAGTTTACCCCACTTTACTTACGAATGAGACGAAATCACAAGCCACAAGAACCCTATTCCCTCTCCTCGCACAGCTCACAAGGTGTTAAAAAACAGCCCCATGACACAAGGGCAGATGACGAGGGACAAAATTGGTCAAAAAAACAGGGATGAGGCCGGATAAAATTGCTTTAAAAAAAACAAGTCCAAAGAAAATTTGCCCATCAAAACGCATTCATAATCTATGCCCTCAAACCCGGATAAACATCCATATAACATTTCATGTCCTAACTAGTGAATATACTCCCGTGGGGGTGTTTGATAACATATATTTTTTGGGTGGATTCGTAGTAATAAGGTGTGATTGATAATAATGTAGGATTATTACTATTGTTATTAATAACGAGATAAATTGCTTATTCATGTTTGTTTTGCACATAATTAGATTATAAAATTGTAAATAACATGTTTGATTTAATTAGGATTAGAATTGAGATTTGTATTGAGGTAAAATTCTAGACTTTCCTTGCTCAATCCCATGGCTTGGGATTCATAGCGCCCTATGGTATTGCTAATACCCCTACTTTGGGGATTAACAATCTCATAGGACAACTAGTACCCTTTCACGATGCCAAAATCAAACAAAGTATCTGGGGTCCTCGAGAAGATTTTCAGTGCCGAGTGAATATCACGTGGTGCCCGTTCGGCGCATCCAGTCCATTCATTTTGATTTTGGACGGCTCGAATTTGGATAAAGAAATAAGATAGAGAATGTTAGGATGAGAGGAGAGAGAATGTTTCAATCTGAGCCATTCAATATACTTTTGAACGATCCGGATGTATTGCTCAAGTACCACATCAGCCGAATGACGTGGTACCCACCCGGCCAGCACCCAAAAATTTCTCGGGGTTCCTCACCTTCAGAACCCACGATCCCAATCTCCTCTGCAAGAGGGTTATCAAGCACGCATACCTTCATAGTCAATTGAATTTTGCCCTGCAATCCAAGCTACCCAAAAATGGCTGTGAGAGACAGAGAGAACAGGTCGTAGGGGCAGAGCCGCAGAGCCATTCCTCCACCTGCACCTCGACTATCCTCCTTAACATATCCAAATGATATGTCATTTTCTCAACTCTCCTTTGTCAGGTTCAATACCTCATATCCATCTCTCCCAATTAATACACCTATCTTCCACAATTATACCCCTGTACTTTCTTTTTTTTTGAACAGATTATACCCCTGTACTCTGAATGGGGGATTGAAGCCGGAGGGTTATATTTTTTACACACAGAGAGAGAGAGAGAGAGAGAGAGAGAGAGAGAGAGAGAGAGAGAGAGAGAGAGATGGAGAGTTCCAAGTTCAAGACTATCTATGTCTTTGGTGGGTGTGGGTTAGGGGTTAGGGCGTATACAGTGCTATGAAAAAACTGTGCTAAACCCTAAACCCTAAACCTAGCTCTAGCGCAGCTTTTTCGTAGCATTGTGTACGCCCTAACCCACACCCACCAAAGACATAGATAGTCTTGAACAGCTAGCGAGTGAAATGGTAAAGGTTTTCTTCACGATAGCTTCTTCTTTCTTTTTCTTTTTTTTTTTTCCCATAACCTCTTTTTTTCACATGGGTTGATGGAAAATGTATGTTTTTTCATTAGATTTCCTGAAATATGCGTTTATTTTGGTGTTTTCTGGTAAGGTATGGGGTTGTTGGGGGCTTTTTTCACATGGGTTGTCGACAAATGTTGTTTTGCATGTCATCTTGGCCGGTTTTGCAAAAAAAAAAAATGCATTTCTGACCATGTTTTCTATAGGATTTGAGGTGGGTTTTGTTGGAATTTATGTGGTATCCTTGTTTGTTTGTAAGTTGGTTCATGTGTTTTTCATTTTCATTCTACCATCTTTCCATTGATTTGTTAAAATGGGATTTTTTGTTTATAAGTTGCTACTTGTCCTGTTTTGGAAGTATTTCAAGTAGACCTGCCATGAGGGGATGTTTGTATACCACACACACACACACACTCACTCTCTCTCTCTCTCTCTCTCTCTCTCTCTACCCACACCCACACACGCACGCACGCACAACCTTTGTCTTGGTATTTCATCCTTCCCCTTAATACGGAAAATAATATGTACAACCATAACCCCAATTTGTGGACTATTGAGGAATCCAACTTCACATTTCTTGGTTCATAAATTCCTGCAAGCTTATGAGTTGACGGTTAAATGTGTACATATTCATTCTGAGCCCAATCACCCTAAAAAAAAGCTCTATTTTCTTGCCATGGGTTGGTCACATATAGTCAAACAAGGTGTATGTAACCTTACCCGTCAAGGGTTTCAAAAACAACCTTCATATTATGCTACATATTTACGACAAACTAATTTTGAAATGAAGGGTTCCCAACGCGAAGTTAGAATCATGGATCTTTAGCTGTTACATACATTTTGTGTGGGCTAATTTGCCATTTGGTTTTTGAAGTTCTCAAGGAACATGAATCAATACCCTGGAGCTGGTACCATGAGCATCAGGGATCTAATATCCCAAGCTGTTCGTGATTATGGTCCACATGCCATTGGGTGAGCTTTACTAATTATCTTCTCATCCTACAATTACAGTAACAATTTTGACCTCAAAAGTTTTTTAAAAAAGCAATACAAAACATTTATTAGCATAACAAGATAAACCAGTTATGCATTCAATAGTTGTATCTGTGTTTACAACTAATTTTGTCATGTTATTGTCTCTTTGCAGAGGGACTTCCAATACTCGAGGGGTATGTCTGCTGGACTGCTACACACTTCAAAAAGTCTTAAACCTTTTCTTGTCTAATTAAACAGCTCAATGATGAAAACCCCACTAAACTTTTGTTACCTGTACATAATTCCATTTTTGAATTTATTTCTTGATTTTTTTGGGGTTTGTTCTTTTTACATGGAGGTGTAATTTTTTTATATTTGCTAATCGAAAAAGGTGGCAACCGTGATATAAGGCCTCCAAACATGGGACTGGCATCTGAGGGACTAATTAATCACTCATGGGTTTCCACCTAATTAATTTGTAGGGGGATAAGGCACGAGTACGCATTGTTTGCACGCGTCAAACATTTGACTTCTAGACCCCAAACTGCTTTGGAGTAATAACTTATCACTAGGCTAACAACTGGTGCAATACTTAACAAAAAAAAGAAGAAGAAGAAGAAGAAGAGGACTCGTTTTGTTTTGTAATTTCCTTGCCTACTTTTCTTTCTTGGTGTAGGTATACATACACTTTCTGTTCCTGCCCCGTATCAGCTTTTTCGAACATTCATTTTTTTTGCCTTGTGGTGTTGGTACCCATTTTGCAGTTACCAGTCGGACAAGTTGAGGCAGTTGTTGCAAATATGCTTCAAGGGAGATCAGAGATGGCTAAGCACTCAGATGCTTTTATTGCATTGCCAGGTTTGTGTAATTAACCCTGCAAAAGTTCTTTCACTATTTTGCCACTAAAATCCTGATGCAAATCAACTGAGGCTAAAGCAGCTGAGGTACTTTTATTTTTCAAACTCTAGCACGAGAGTGTTGATAATACAGTATCTATCTTGCTTTGACTCTTTCTGGAGCAGCTAAAAGTTTGTAATTTCCATGCTTCATCTATAGTTGTAATGAGTCTAATGACGTAAGAACTGGATGTTGTCAGACAACAAGGAGCTGATGTTTTGAATCTTTCGATTATAATTTACTACTTGTTTGCTAAATGGTTTGAAAGAAGAAAGATGCATGTGTTCTTCAGTTCTTTTGTGACTAAAAAACCCTTTGTATTGTGGAAATCTTCCGGCAAATGTATAAAACCTGTGACAACAGCATAAAAAGAGAATCCCAACCAAGAATAAGTTGATTATCATTGTAGTTGGATCTTTAAGGAGTAAGGTATTCTTTCAATTTGTTTCAACAATTATACAAAATAAAATTATTCATCTCTGCAGTCCCTGATGTAATTATTCGATCTGAATTTCTCCTTAGAATGTGTCCAAGTTGTTTACTAGTAGTATTATTTTCACCAAAATAAAATTTCTTAAGCACTGAACTCCATATTATGTAAAGGCAAATGCTAAAGGTGTCCCCTACTCAAAAGGGGACACCGATTAATTATGTCCCCAAAGGTTTTTTGTTATACTTTCAAGTGGTTTTTATAACAATGACATAACAAGTGTTATGTCATTTTTAAAAACGGTTATGTCTTCGAATGATTTATTATGTCATTTTTAAAAAAGTGTTATGACATAATATAATAATGAAAAAATAAAAAATATTATACCATTTTTAAAAAGTGTTATGCCTTTAAATTGTTTGTTATGTTATTTTTAAAAAAGTTTTGTAGCCTAATATAATAATAATAATAATAATAAATATTATGCCATTTTTAAAAAGTGTTATACCTTCGTTATCAGTGTCCACTTCCCATTTGTGTAGGGTAGGGACACCAGAGTACTGTTATCCTTATGTAAAATATTGGCATCCTATGAAAGCAGCTGTGACAAGGCGACATAAATGATCACAACCACCACTTGAACCATTCTTCACAAGGCCCAATGCACCATCATTCGAAGTCAAGCTTCAAAACACTACTTTGTTGACCCATCACCATCTTACACTGAAAATTAGAGCTTTTGACCCTGTTATAGTAGCAGTAGCCTCTGATAATAAAAACAGCTTCCGTTTAAGGTATTGCAAAGGGAAATAAGTGTGAGATAGTTTGTCAAGTAGCAGTTGTATACTCAAAGTTGTTAATCCCGTTTTGTACCGGAGCAAAAACGGAATATTTTGCACTGCATTCCGTTTCGGTCTAAATACCGTCCTATCTCGGTCGTTTTGGATTGTTCAGGATGTTTCGGGCTGCTCCGGCACTTCCCGGATCTCGCCCAATACAAAAAACTCAGCTGTTTATTAAATTTCCAAACACAAAAGACGCAGATTTTCACGTTCTAGTGTGGAAAAAAGTGATAGAGAGACAAAAAGGCAGGGCGACGGAGGATCTTGATCGGCAAAAATGGAGGTTTTCAGATGAAAGAACCGAAGGGGAGGAAAGAGGAGAGGAGGAGAGAGCTGTCAAGACAATAATGACAACCTATGCTTATCTTCCACTTTATTGTTTTTTTTTTTTTTTTGGGAATTGATACCCGCACTCTATTTTTTATTATCCACGTTCACTTTTTGGGTTTTTAGTGTTAAAAATGTATATAATTTTTTTTTTTGTTAAAAGACAAAAAAAAAATGAATAACAAAAAAAGAGAGTACGAATATCAATTCTTTTTTTTTAATGTTACCAAGATAGCGTATAAAAAGCCTTGAAAAGTTTGAGCGGGCGGCTAGCGTTGGTTTTTTCGGGAAAAGAAATAAGGGCTCGTTTGGATGAGGTATTAGGTTTGGAGGTATTATGTAAGAAGGAGGATTAGATAGTAGGGAGTATTAGTTAATAAGGGATGACCCACATTGATGTGATATTTATGGAGGGATGATTAAATAGTGATTGATTTAGATGAGTTATTAGAAATGGGAGATAAAATAGTACCTGGTTTGGATGGAGGATAAATAGGGGATATTAGAAAAGGTGGATAATGTAAAAAGCTGACAAATGACTATTTTGCCCTTGTGCAGACCCAAACTTAAATATGTATTACTTTATATATGTATAATTACTAATATAATTAATTTTTCAAACTTAAGCCGTAATATTTTTTTTAACTAACAAATGTACTAATTTAATAAATGAAAAAGTCAGTTTTAATTTGAAAAAATTCGTGTTTTTTAAATACAAATTCTGTTTATTTTTAATTTGTTGGAAAAATACATTGTTTGGTAGTTAAAAATGTGTCCAACAATTTTGTTAAGTGAATGAATCGAACTCTCAAATCGCCACAACAATTGAACATAAACAGTCCATAACGAACAAGGAAGAAATATACCTCGCACAAGAAAAGGTAAAAGAATAACAACATACCTAATAAATCGAACTCCAAATCGACCAAAGCACCCAAATCGCCACACTTCTTGTCTTTCGAACAAGACCGAGAAGACTGCGACAGAAAATGGAGCCTGGGTAATGGAAAAGGGGGATGACGAGGGGTAAGATCGTCCGAGATTAGGGAGGATTCCACATAGCCACCTCAAACCCTAGCAATCTGTAATCCCCCCTCAGCCTGTATTAGAAGTTATGGAGCCGGGGGGTTTGAGGAATCCCCCGGATTTGAGCTTGCCAAACCATGTTTTAGACGAGAGCCCACGTATTGGAAGGGGTATAAAACAATCCATCTTCCTCTTGTGGCATCCAAACAGGCCTTTAGGAGCTTTTTTGGGCCTGTGCGCTGCGCGCACACATAGAAAAGATACAGGTGCTTTAAAAAGCTTCTATTCTAAAGGTAATTTACTCCATTAAATATAAAATACTGTAATTGCTTATAGAGATAAATTTGAAATAGTAGATATATATGAATATCTGTAAAACATTAACTGTGGTAAATCTGGAATGGTACCAAAGTATAAACCGGTATCCGTATGTACCATTTCAATAGTAAAAACGGTACGATAGTCGGTACGGAATTCTCAACTTTGGTTGTACCCTACGTTACAAGAATTCCGGCGAAGGTAGGGGTGTGGGATTCTCCAAATTAAAAAAAAAAAACCCCGGACAGTTAGCAGGAAGAAGAGGATGAAGAAGGAGAGAGAGAGAGAGAGAGAGAGAGAGAGAGAGAGAGATACCGAAGCTGCTGCTCTTCGTCATCTCTGCCAAAGCAGCTGTGCTGAGATTCCCAAATTCATCGTTCTGTAGATAGGTTTTTAGGGTTTAATGTTTATGTAAAGCATTTGTTGTTTTCTTGTTTGGTTTGGGCCATTTAAGTGGGTTGAGCCATTTTTTATTGCTTTACAACATTTAGTTTATAATGGTTTTTATGATTTTGCGAGCTTTGTACAACATGAGTAATTGAGACCATATCCATATTTTATATTTTTTGAGATCTATTATTGAAAAATGTTACCTATCAAAAATGGTGCAGATTTTAAATAGAGACTAACAAATGTGGACGGCGGGAGTACATTTTTGGGGTGGGTCATGTTGGATTCAAACATTTGTGAAGTTGAGGGGAGGACTAAAACAGAATGCAGAATAAATGCTAGAAAATATAGAGAGAGATGTGGGAGAAATTCGGCATATGTGTGTATATTACTGGATTCTGTCAAGTAGTGGTTTATATATAGACCACAACGTACCCATTGTGAACGGGTACGCACCCAATCTAGTCTGACCGTTGGATCCGATCCTACGATCTTGCTCGACCAGTTACACCGAACTGGTGTACTATTTCATTCACACCCAATCAGATTTGATCCAATCCGTTGGATCGTGCCCATTTGCAGCCGACGACTGCGATTGCAACTCCACGAACCAGTGCACCCGTAGGCTTGAGTTGCACCCGATCAGAACCGTTCCGTGTGACTCACCTGCCCACATGTGTGACATGCGGCATCCACATTAGCGCCATCTTGCAATAACGCCTTGCAATAAGGCCTAGCACTAAGTGCAAAGTGAGCTGTTAAAGCTCCACAATGCATCACAGCCCACGCCACGCATGCGTGTACTGGTGCAAAGCACCGGCTCCACCGGTATGGCGCGAAACACCATAGGGCTACACCACACTAGATCATTATTTAATCATATTAGAAATGTTCCCTAATAAGACTAATATATACCACTTCAACATCTCTCAAATCATCAATGTGGGACAAAGTTTACAAAATGGTCTCTTTTATTTTGAGGAAACAAGGAAATTTACAAAACCAAAACGACGACTCTTTTATTTTGAAAATCTCTAAAAATGGGTTCAGGCATTCAACATATTCTTGAGTTGGCTGATGATGCAGAAGCCGCAAGGTCATTTCTCAAGTGTATGGAGTAGTATAGTTGGAGAAAAGCAGAAAGAGGTCACCTAAATAACTAATGCAATGTATTTGAGTCTTACTTATTGCAACTAATGCAAGTCAACAACTATTACAAATCCTGGGCTTAAGAAAACTCACTTTGAATCACATGCATGCAGGTGGTCTTAGCACCCTGGGAGAGGTGCTCGAAGTGATGGCATGGATCCAACTTGGCATACATGATAAACCCGTAATACTTTTGTTTGTTTGCAAATTTGAGATTCTGCTCCTTCATGGGTGACCTCTGCTCTTATTGGTCCTTTCTCTGCTGTGCTAGCCGGAATTTGTGCTTATAACTTCTGAAAGCTCGTTATGTTTCCTCTTTTGCAGGTGGGTTTGCTGAATGTAAATGGTTTTTACGATTCCCTACTGTCTTATATCGAGAAAGCTGTGGAAGATGGTTTCATAAGTCCAAGGGAACACCGTCTCATTATCTCTGGGACAACACCAGCAGAATTAGTGGAGAAACTGGAGGTAATACACTGTAATCTCAGAAAGCTTTTATCCCCGCACATTGTTCCGTACAATAAGATTCTTAAATCTACTAAGCATTACATTAACCTCATATTACATTGACTGTAAAGTGAAACATTATTTTTGCATAATGCTGCAAAAGTTTGCCCAACATTTCTGTGTCTTGCAAATATTGCCATCTGTTTCCTTTCGGTTAACATGCAACTAAGTGTCATTCCTTGTTTGTATGCCAATGGATATTTAGAAGCACATCATGAATAGGATCTTCCTTGCATCTAAATACACAAGTAAATATGCTGCCAATGGAAGTTACTACATTTATAAAGCAATGCATAAGCTTATTCTTGCTTAAATGGCCACCTGGATTATCTATTCTACGAGCTTCTTTTAGTTTTCTATCTCTATATATGTACTTGCCTTCGCATTTTTGTACTCTAATATTTTCTCAATTGTTATTTCCTTTGCAGGGTGTGTTGTGTCCCCATGTTCCTTTAGCCACTACCTCTACTCCTGCCCCAATATGTGGAAAGAGGAGAGAACTCGAACCCAAATATGAATCTGAATCTGAATCTGAATCTGAATATGAATCTGATTCTGATTCTGAATTTGAACCCGAAGTTGAACCGGAAGAAGCTGCACCTGTGGCACCTGCTAGATTCCAAGCTGCTGGATTCTTTTGCGAGATGTGCGAAGTATGCTGTAATAGTCGACGCCAGTACGATGAGCACATTGTTGGGAAGAATCATCTTAAAGTGATGACGAATCTTGCGCCTCCACCTCAGTAAACAATCCCTTAGCAGAGTGGAAGGCAATATGCCATCAAACTTGAGCCTTCACGTGGGTCTTATGGCTCTTCCACTCGATCAGCACATTGCACTGGTCATGTTAAGTTTCGGATTTGCTTTCTTTTGATAAAACTGATTATCGTACAATGGTTGTTTTTGTTTGTTTGTTTGCTCGGATAGACCATAACCACTCTAATATCAGGTCTAGAGTGGTCATGTTAAGATCGCCTGTATCAGGTCTTTCCCGCAAAGGAATTTCTGACCGAAGGTTTCTCAACCAACCTGCCTGACTTATTTGTCTCTCTCAGAAACTGATTTGTAGGCATATCAACTGTTGTTTGTTGTTTTTTAGAACTGCTACTTCGACAGAGGTGATGTATCCTTCTGTGGATATATTTGGTTAAATGGAAATACACTACTGCTGGTGCTGCTGCATTTTACACCCAGGTTGACCCCATCCGCTTAAGAAAAAATTGTTGATTGCCCAAGGAGCACGAAAACTTGGTAATAAGCTACAGATCAAGTGACATAGAGTAATAAAATCTCAAAGACCTGTGACTTTTCCCGATTTTCTACAGAACTAGAAAACTCTTCTTGTTACTATATCTATAGGTAACAATTTTGTATCTACAAGACTACAAGGTACTCTCTCGAGATGTCTAAGTAATTTTGCTTTCTTGTTAACTTTTTGTAGGGAGAGTGATCGAGGAGAGCAATTTCTTTAGTAATACTAACTAGAAATCGGGTCACAAGCGATGCGTGGGTAAGTTGAATTTTGACCAATATATTTCGCGCGTCACAAATCATTTTTGGCTCTAAATCATTGACTTTTCTGTTGTTAAGAAACTGCAATATGACAAACCTTCTTATTAGTACAAAGTGTGGCTCCCTGCAGGAGTTAATTTTGTTGGGTGTTTATGTAACCGAGGACATTCTTCAAATGATCATATTTTGCTCTTCTTCTTCCCTTATCAGACTTGACCTGTCTTGTTGCAAATTGTTGAAGAATCTTCATATCTCCGATGTTAAAAACTCTAGAAGGTTGATGTGCAGGATTACGCTGGTGAAATTGCAAGAATTGAGATTAAAGCAGCCAGTCTTGGTACTGTAGACACCCCAAATTTGGGGTGTCTACAGGTTCTTTTGCCTATCACGGATATAGAAGGACATTGAACGTTTGTTTGGCTTCTTGTGTGAATCTACAAGAGTTGTGCATAGATTGTCTCCTCATTCCGGAACAATTTACTCAGAGATGTTGGTTCTAGATTTCCACTGATCCTAAAAATATTGGAGCTACATGGTTATGGGTTGAAATCGTTTGAGATATCAAGTCTTCAACTTGAAAGATTATCGTTAAAAAGTCTGCATCCTATTATTATTAAGGCTATCCGAATCTTTCTTCATTTGTATTTGATGGTGATCTCATGAGTGTATCACGATTATCCATGGAAATTTCAAGGGAATGTGAAATTGGGCTCACAAGCCCCCAGGAACTGGACACTCTATGGTTCCTGAAATTGAAAGAATGGGTTACGAAGTTCGGTGTCAACAACGTGGTTTTTAAAGTAGCTGATTTTTCTAGTAAGGTATGGTTACAAAAAAAAGTTTTGTGTAGTATCTTTTTTTTTTTCCAGTTTTTGTTTCTTGTCTTTTGTTGATTGTAGTAGTTTGAAATTATTTGTTGGCTGAATTTTTGCCTCTGGATAATGAAGATAACTTTCAGTTTCGAAGATCTGAGAAATATTTCGATTCCTCGACCATGTCATGTGAAGCATTTGAAGCTATCGGGACGATCATATCAGGTCGGAGTTCTCAATTTAGATGTTCTTGTGCATGGCTTACTTCGGAGTTGTTGTCGTGAAACACTATCGATTGCAGAGACACCGGATATTGGGACAAAGTTTGCAATGGTATATTCTCCCTCTGTCCCTTTTATAGTATTCCCCTGGTAATTGTGTATTTTCTTGGGCATTAAAAAAAGGTGTATTTTCACCAAATTAGAGTACTCTTTGAGCCAATGTTGTGGATCCCGTATCGTACGCCTTCATTGTTTCAACCTAAGAAAAGATTGGGTTGAGTGAAAGGACTACTGTGTTTTCTGCTAGCCTACCCTGTCAAAAGGGCAACTATTGTGGTTGACGAAAGAATGCAAGTCTGTCTATTTTATTTTTTATTTTGATTTGTTTTCACATCTTAGCTGTCCTTTATTACATAGTTAACATATTTGCTTTTACTAATATAGCTTTATTATTTTTTTATCGGAAATATAGAGTACCATCTCAAGCTGTCCTTTTTTCACTCCATTTCATCATGGCTTAAGCTATATGCATATGACATTTACGAAGCACCTTAATATATATGTGCACATTTAGATATTTGGACTTGATTAATGTATGTATATAACAGTTTGCATATACCATAACAAAAACGGTACCACAACCCGTACGGTATTTAGAACCTTGCTTCGAGCACTTGAATTTGGTGCAATAAAAACAATATAGAGAGATACAGTATATTTTTAGGGGTTTGAAAATGCACATATTCCTAGTGTGGACACTTAAAAATGGACGGAGAGATACCCGGATAGAAAGGGGATCAAAAGATAATTCTGTAGCATTCTTTACTGTTACGTTTATTTTTCAAATACCCTTTAGAAAAGAAAAGCACATGCCGTGTTTGGTACTCCAAAACACTTAACATTTGTTTGATCAATGCAGACTCTGTGAGAAGCTTGTGAGCCAAAAGAGTAGGCAGCACTGTTTGGTGATCTTCTCCTGTCTCATGCTGGCTGCACTGCTTGAAAGATGTTAAGATCGCGTTGTTTGTTGGGATAGATAAAAAAAGCTCCCGACTGCTATTCTTTGTTACAGGCATTGCCAAATCTCGCAAGACACCATCATATTAGATTTAATTTTCGTTGGTGATCCGTTTGTTACAACCTCTCTCCTCTCTCTGTTTAAGGATTCAGGATTCAGAAAAAAGTTTTATAATTTATCACAAGTAACACTTGTAGTAGATTATGACGTAGTTTATCACTTGTTAGTTTGGCTTACATGTTCATGTAACATGTCTAGTGCGTGCTTTTTATGCTGTATTTGGAGATTATGCTCTGTGGAATTAATTCATACCAGTAGAGAAAGCTTTTAACGGACAGCGGTGAAGATTATTTTGAATGAATGACCCAAGGAATTTAGATCTTATTTATTTGATGGTGTCCTTGCGTAAATTCCATCTTGAGCCTGTTTTGAGCCTGCTATGTTTGATGTAGATTTGAATTAAGTGAATGAAACGGTAGTGTCAGACCGAATTTCACCATCTCTCTTAAAATCAATTGGGGAATAATGTAAGGATTGCAGGGGAATTTTGGTCATTTTTTGTATGGAGGGATATTTTGGTCATTTTGAATAAGTAGGGGTATTTTGGACATTAGATAATGTAAGGATGGTAGGGATATTTTGGTCATTTGAATAAGTAGGGGTATTGTGGTCATTTGACAACATATGACGGTATGAGTTTTAGAGGTATTTGTCTTGTTTTGAAAACCATGGAAAACACCTTTTCCATATTTCCATAATTTTTGAGAACATTGAAAACGTCTTACTTGTACTCCGGTCACATATTTGTTGGAATTCAAATATTCAATTAACATTATTGTATTCCGTAAGCCCTCTCCCTCTACATCCAAGTTTAGGATAATGTAAATTAGGATTAACGAATTGCATAAAAAAAAAGTATTTTGACGAGATGTACAATGTGAGCGGAACAGATTGTTATGTTAATATTCGGCAAGCGATCGAAAATAGCCGACTGTACATACTTATTTTTCTTCTCAAGTGCCGTTACCGTTAATAGCCGAACAACGTTTGGTTGCCCCGCGCAAAACACTCTTGACTAGAAAAAAGAAAAGAGTATTTTGATATTGCAAAATATAAAAAACTTCAGAACCGTAACTATCTGATTCCCAAATATACTACTCTTTCCGCTCCAAAATATTTATTCGATGTGCAAAACGAGAACTTAAAAATAATTTTTTTTTTCAATAAAATATTTCAACTTGTCTCACATTAAAAAACACTCATCGATGTCTACTCGTAAATTGTTGATTTTTTTTAATTTTTTCTCATAAAAATCAAATTATTTTTAACTATTCGTTTTGCGAACTAGACAAACATTGATAGGAAAGAGGTGATCCGGGAGTGTTGTAGTGCAAACCCCCCGTGTAGTGCGGCCGATCTGGCAGTCCATATCGACAATGGATGGCTCAAAATTTAATCCGAACAACGAACGGTTCAGATTAAATCCGAGGCATCTCTCATTCGTGCCAAGATAAACAACCAAATCGACGGCACTAGCACTACTCCATTACATGGTGTAACGCTTCGGGTGCACTACAATGTTTACCATTCCGGTTATAAGAAGGTAGGGTCATCAAATGTCCACGCCAAGAGAAGGCCAATCTTTTCCCCATTTTTGCCCCAAGCTCTCCACACAAACACAAACCTATCTCCCTTATCTTTCCACAAACACCAAAGCCCACTGCAACTCCAACAACATTCTTTGATTTCAGCAAAAACCACACATACGTCTCCGTCCCTCTCTCTCTCTCTCTCTCTCTCTCTCTCTCTCTCTCTCTCTCTCTCCAGAAACACTCCGCCATGGCTTCTCTTTCTCTCTCTCTCCAAAAACACCCTCTCCCTTGTCTCCTTCCAAGACAATCCCCTAAACCCCTTCCATCATCATTTCACAACCTCTTCGTTCTCCCCAAACCATCACATTCCCATTTCCACGGTACTGTCAAGCTCTCTTCTCCTCCCTCCCTCTCACTCCCATCTTCCAATCCTTATTCAAGGAAGAAGACTCTCATTTTTGCCAAGGTGCTTGCATTTTTTCCATTGTTGCATCTTCTACTGTAACTAAAATTAATCTTGTATACTTTTTGTGTGTGTATGTAATTGTACCCGAAAATGCTGTATCGATTCAACTTGTCTCTCTGCGTATAAAGGTAAACAAAGGTGGGGTGCCTCCAAGTTTCACGTTGAAAGATCAAGATGGAAGGAATGTGACCCTCTCCAAATTCAAAGGGAAGCCTGTGGTTGTTTACTTCTACCCTGCTGATGAAACCCCTGGTTGCACCAAACAGGTACGTTCTCTTTCCTTTTTTTTTTTCTTTTCTTCTATCTTTCCCTTCAATCACTGTTACAGAAATTACGAATCGGTTTTGCAGTTGTTGTTCAGGATCCCTTGCATTTATGATGTCCTTATCCCCTGATCTCAGTTGTAACGAACCACAATTTCGTGTAATTCATGGACAGAATAAGGATTTTCCAGTGTTCTAAAAATCGGATTAATTGCTGGCGGAGCCTATCCGACTAGATCTGACTAATTGCTATGCACTGATTAATCGTCGATTACTAATTGCTATGTGCCGATTACTGGGTCTCGAAGGTGACCAACCACCCGACTAGCGCCTACCGACTCTTAGAACATTGGGATTTTATTATTGAACATGCCTAGGCTTATGTTGGAAGCTTGTGATTCATTAGGTGCGCTTTGTTGGGGAATAATCCTAAAATCCCTGGGAATGTGGCAAAATCTGCTAAACAACAACTAGTGATAATGTCAACAAGGCCACATTTTTCTGCTAGTTATAGTAGTTTTCTCATCTTAAGCTAGAAAGGCGATCCTTGGATTGTCAAGGGGGAAAAAAAGGTTCTCAATCGAATCAAAATACGTGCTTAGAACCTTCCAAACAAATGCATCATTTTCCAGGCTGGCTATTAGGTATTGCCGATTCAACCACTTGGGGCTTTGGAAACTTGGATTTCTCCGATGTGTCTCCATATGCCACTATATCTCTGCCATAACACAATTCCAATTTCATTGCCCTATTTTGATTGTCACATGCTACTGCCTTTGAATTTTCACTCGCACGAGGGATGTTACCTAGACTGGGTTTCCTAACCAGCTTTTTGATACTATACCCCAGGCTTGTGCCTTCAGGGACTCCTATGAAAAGTTTAAGAAAGCAGGAGCTGAGGTAGTTGGAATCAGCGGCGACGACCCATCATCCCACAAGGTAATAGTGAAAAAAATCTGCACCGCCTGAACGGCATTCTTCAGTGCTGCAACCAAAATATGAAAAGTCATTAACAGTTCTACATTTTCCTCAACCTTACCGACTCAGAAAAACCACTTTACCTCTGATTGCTTAACCTATTGTTCAGGGGGGAAAAAAACTATATATTTTTTCGTACTTGTTTAATTATAGTCGGTCCAGTTTTTGTTTGCCTAAATTCATCTTTATTGGTAATTTTATGTACGGAAGCTCTATTAGCTTGTCAGCCATTTTTTTATCAACCTCAGCATTTTGAACCTGGGGAGACTTCTTTGAATTATGAAGCAGTTTCTGATATCAATTTTATGTACTGATCTCTTCATTTTGGTTATAAATCTCATGGTGGGAGAAAAGTCATGATGTGAATTGAAATCCTACTCTGTTCCTCTGTTACGAATTAGCTTGTGATTGCGTCCCAAATCTTGTGGATGACCAAAAGTCGAGAATGCATGCAGGCATTTGCAACGAAATACAGACTTCCATACACATTGCTGAGTGATGAGGGAAATAAGGTCAGAAAAGAGTGGGGAGTGCCTGCAGATCTGTTTGGAACACTGCCCGGAAGACAGACTTACGTTCTAGACAAGAATGGAGTGGTTCAACTTATCTACAATAACCAATTCCAACCGGAAAAGCACATCGACGAGACCTTGAAGCTTCTTCAAAGTATTTAACCTTTTTCCATACTTCCATCTGTGTTTTCTTTAGTTCCTCTCCCTCCCCGTTTGTTTATCGTAATTCATGTTTTGGATTTAGATCATTGACCTCTCTTATGAGTTTGGCCTTGTGTATCGTTTATTTCTGTGTAATCAAAAAAAGAAGAAAGCATTTAGATGAGATGTACAACGTGAGCAGAACAGATTGTTATGTTAATATCCAGCAAGCGATCGAAAAATAGCAGACTGTCCATGGTGATTTTTCTGCTTTAAGTGCCGTTACAGTTAATAGCTGGACAACGTTTGGTTGCCCCGCGCAAAACACTCTTGACTAGAATAAAAATAGTATTTTGGCATTGCAAGATGTCAAAAATAGCAGAACCGCAACTATCTGATTCAGGACTATACTACTCCTTCCACTCCACTCCAAAATACCTGTCTGGTGTGCAAAACGAGAACTTAAAAATAATGCTCTTATTCAAATTTTCTCAAAAATTAAACAAATCATTGATATCTACTCATAAATTGTTGATTTTTTCTTGAAAAAAATAAATTAGTTTTAAGTAATCGTCTTTGCCGACAAACATGATAGGAATGAGGCGGTAATAAGAAGAAAGTAAGGTCAGTAATTGTCCACGCCAAGAGCATGGCCAATCTTTTGCTCTAAGCTCTCCACGCAAACACAAACCTGCCTCCTTTATCCAAACACCAAAGCCCCCTGCAACCCCAACAACATTCTTAGATTTATGTAAAAACCACACATACCTCTCTCTCTCTCTCTCTCTCTCTCTCTCCAAAAACACTCTGCCATGGCTTCTCTTTCTCTCTCTCTCCAAAACCACCCTCTCCCTTGTCTCCTTCCAAGACAATCCCCTAAATCCCTTTCATCATCTTCTCACAACCTCTTCATTCTCCCCAAATCATCGCATTCCCATTTCTACGGCACTGTCAAGCTCTCTTCTCCTCCCTCCCTCTCCCTCCCATCTTCCCATTCTTCTTCAAGGAAGAAGACTCTCATTTTTGCTAAGGTGCTTACACTTTTCTGTTGCCTCTTCTTCATTAACTAATAGTATTAATCTTGTAATTGTACCCGAAATTGCTGTATTGATTCAACTGCGTATAAAGGTAAACAAAGGTGGGGTGCCTCCGATTTTCACATTGAAAGATCAAGAAGGAAGGAATGTGACCCTCTCCAAATTCAAAGGAAAGCCTGTGGTTCTTTACTTCTACCCTGCTGATGAATCCCCTGGTTGCACCAAACAGGTACGTACTCTTTCCTTTTTTTTCTTTTCTTCTATCTTTCCCTTCAATTACTGTTACAGAAATTACAAATTGGTTTTGCCGTTGTTCAGCTCAGAATCCCTTACATTTATGATGTCCTTATATCCCCTCAGTTGTAATGAACCACGACTTCGTGTAATTATGCATGTACAGAGTAAGGATTCTCTAATAAAACTTGCATAGGCTTATGTTGGAAGCTTGTGATTCATTAGGTTCGCTTTGTTGGGGAATAATCCTAGAATCACTGGGAATTTGGCAAAATCTGCAAAAGAACAACTAATGAATGTCAACAAGGCCGCCTTTTTCTGCTAGTTATGGTAGCTTTCTTAGCTTAAGCTAGAAAGGCGATCCTTGGATTGTCAAGGGGGGAGAAAAAGGTTTTCAATAGAAAGGCGATCCTTGGATTGTCAAGGGGGGAGAAAAAGGTTTTCAATCGAATCAAGATATGTGCTTAGAACCTTCCGAGCAAATGCATCATTTTCCTGGCTGGCTATCAGGTATTGCCGATTCAACCACTTGGGGCTTTGGAAAACTTGGATTTCTCCAATGTGTCTCCATATGCTATATCTCTGCCGTAATACAGTTCCATTTCATTGCCTTATTTTGATTGTCACATGCTACTGCCTTTGAATTTCACTCAGCTTCATCTTAACATGAAGATGCTAACCAGCTTTTTGATACCATACCCAGGCGTGTGCCTTCAGGGACTCCTATGAAAAGTTTAAGAAAGCAGGAGCTGAGGTAGTTGGAATCAGTGGCGACGACCCATCATCGCACAAGGTAATAGTGAAAAAATTCTGCACCACCTGAACGGCATTCTTCAGTGCTGCAACCAAAATATGAAAAATAATTGTCATTAACAGTTCTACATTTTCCTCTACCTTACCGACTCATAAAAACCACTTTACCTCTGATTGCTTAACCTATCGTTCAGGGGAAAAAAACCATATCTTTTTTTGTACTTGTTTAATTACAGTCGGTCCAGTTTTTGTTTGTCTAAATTCATCTTTATTGGTAATTTCATGCATGGATGCTCTATTAGCTTGTCAGCCATTTTTATATCAACCTCAGCATTTTGTACCTGGGGAGACTTCTTTGAATTATGAAGCAGTTTCTGATATCAACTTTTATGTCCTGATCTCTTCGTTTTGGTTATAAATCTCATGGTGCATGATGTGAATTGAAATCCTACTCCGTTCCTCTGTTACTTTAAGCTGCCAGCTCTTGTATCATAGTCTATTTTGTTTTTTGTTATAACAACATACTTAAATAAAGCTTGCGGAGATTCAAAGAGTGTATTTCTTTTGATAAAGTTGTCGTAGAATTGGCTTGCGATTGCGTCCCAAAGTTGTGGATGACCTAAATTTGAGAATGAATGCAGGAATTTGCAAAGAAATACAGACTTCCATACACATTGCTGAGTGATGAGGGAAATAAGATCAGAAAAGAGTGGGGAGTGCCTGGAGATCTGTTTGGAACACTGCCCGGAAGACAGACTTATGTTCTAGACAAGAATGGAGTGGTTCAACTTATCTACAATAACCAATTCCAACCGGAAAAGCACATTGACGAGACCTTGAAGCTTCTTCAAAGTATTTAACCTTTTTCCATACTTCCGTCTTTGTTTTCTTTAATTCCTCTCCCTCTCCGTTTGTTTATCGTAATTCATGTTTTGGATTTAGATCATCGACCTCTCTTGTGAGTTTGGCCTTGTGTATCGTTTACTTCTGTGTAATCAATAAAGTTATTAGTTACGTCAGGGCACCAAACCATGCCTACGCTTTTGGAACACAACTTCGGTATTGCAGTAAGTGTTATACACTTATACGCAAGAATTCATGCTTTATTCGTAAATAGATACTATCATTGCTCGTATACAGGATGAGGTGTCTTACAATTCTCCCTATAACATTCACTCTGCTTTCTTATTCAATCAATAACATAAGTCAAGTAATTAAATTGCTTATAAAAGTAGATATAATTAACATCAAAGAAGCAGTATCCCTTCATTTTTCTTCATAATCTTGACTGTTGTAAGGGCTGAAGGCTCCAGCAAGCCAATTCTTCATCCTCCAAGATGTCCACCCCATGGTTGACACTGAAAGTGGAAATGCAGCTTCTCTTGTAGAACCTGGTTGTTGTCTTCATGATTTCCATCTCTTTAGTTGTCTGTTAAAGCATCTTCTCCACACTAGGGAGCTTAAACTGTTCGTCCACAAGTTGAGCCAGCCATTTGCATCGCATCTCCACAAAATGCCATTTTTGGAATCAATGGATGCATTGTGCCCCTGAAATTATCAAAGGGAAAAAGAAAATGTCATGTTTCCAGATGCAATTTGATTTCATGGGTACATAATGTTTATGTAGCATTGTTTTTAGAATTCTGGCTTACCTGCATACGGGCATCATGCCGGGAGGGAAGTCAAGCACGCCCCGAAAAGGCTCTGGTACCATAGATCTTAGTTTTTGACTTCCCATCATAACCAGTTGCAAGAATGGAAACATCAGCCTCCAATTTCGTGTTGTCTTCAAACTCGACACCTCCCTTCCAAAACCACCATCATGACGCTCTTTTGAATGCAATCTTTCCCTTGTCAGCCTCGGCGAAGAAGTTTTCAGGCAAAATAGCCATCTGACAAGATGCATAGTATTCTTCAAAGGGGTGATCTGGCTTCAATCCATATTTCTCCAGTGGAAGTTCCGAAACCAAATAGGACTCGATGATCTTTGATACAGCTTTTCTCTGTCAACGACCAATTCGAATAATCTATTGAGCAACTAGCTAGAGTGTCAATTTATATCTGAATATGTTAGATGATGGAATGATTTTCATTGTAATTGATTAAACTAAACATACATCTGGAGATAAAAGGTGACAAACGAAGCACCTAAGGAAGCCATGGTAAAAAAAAAAAAGGGGAGCATTTAGTGATCACATTTTTAGTCCACCCGAGATTTAAATTTATGATTAGAACCGTTCATTTGAGTTAGTTGTCCAAGCAAAAAATCGAAGTAATCAGATATTCATATGAATTGTATCCAACATATTTTTTTTGGTAAGCGAGGAACAGTCCTACAGCAAGGCCACTAAATGGCCAGATTGTGCAACCCAAATCTTGGGGAGAGCTAGCTATAGCACATCAATCGCAGCCCCCCACTTAAATATCAGGATACTCACTTGGTGGAGAATCGAACCCCAGGCCAAGGAGATTACTCCCTATGTCTGGTACTCGCCCTTACCACCGGAGCAACCCTAAGTTTGTATCTTGGGTCTGGTCCCCATTTCAGATTTAGGTGCATGCTTCAAAATCACACATAGCAAATAAATTCATCCACCCACGTTGTCAGCCCTGACAACTCTCTCTCTCTCTCGACATGGTCCGCACATCTCCAACCTTTACGTCAACTTCTGCTCGCATCAAGAAACCCATAAAATCTAAAGGCAAACCTGATCAAAGAGCCCAATATAGAACCAAAAAACAAACTGTGATCGAAGAATATGGGAAAGCCCAGAAGTTGGTTTGGCATTGTCCAAAACAAGTTTTTCCGACCACCTCCTCAGAATATCGTCATTGTCCTCCATGCCAATAACGCTATCAGCACAAGCTTCATTGAAGAAAACCACAACCGTATCGACGATGCCGCTAACGAAATGTCCAAAAAAACAGATGTCGGGAGTAATCGTATCCCTTTATCTTGTTCACCAACCGAGGTGAAAGAGTTATCTGAAGCGGACACTGCAGCCATCAAGATCCAAGCATTTTTCAGGGGTCATCTTGTACTATCACCTCTCTACACTACTTCAGTCAACATTTTTGTTTCTATCAATCTCAATGTTCTAAAAGTCTGCTGCCTAGGCGTTAGGCGGTGGTCCAACGCCTCTTTTTCACCCCACTAACACCTAGAAATTTTTAGAACATTGATCAACCTGTGGTTGTACATGACTTACAAACAGAAATGATACGGAAGCTAGTCGCAGATTCGGCACTTACAGTTTAAACCCAAAAAAAAAAAAAGAAGAGAGATCTAGTTTATATATGAAGATGGCAATGCCCGATCCATCATTCTGATATGGTATTTTGCATTTACAATAAACAGTTACGGAATTCTAAGGCGGATCATTTTGGACACGTCATTTTCAAACGAGAAGGACACATTAAGATATAGTCACCAGTGTACATACATATAGGTCTGTCACAGCATTTTGCTTTAGAAATTCTGAAAGAAACCCATTTTCCTGAATAAAGGTTTCTTCTCTTTGACAATCGAATTGGATATTAACAGGCGAGACGAGCATTTCTGGCGTTCAAGGGTTTGGTGAAGCTGCAAGCAGTGGTCCGAGGGGTTCGTGCGAGAAGACAGTCTCGGATAGCCTTACATTGCATGCACGTACTTGCTCGATTGCGCATCGCAGTCCATTCACGCCGGCTCCTCCGACGATCAAGAATGAACCAACTGGGGTCGTAAAATACGATTCCTATCTGAAATATTTGATTATTTCTCATATCCCATTAGGGAGGTTAACTCTTTCTTGAGGTGTTCTTGTGTTTTTTTTTCCATTCTGTAGCTGCTGGAGGGACAACGGATTGTCAGGGCATGAACCCTACTTGCAGAGCCACAATTTATTTGTTCATCCATTGGGCTATATATATCAACTTGGCCCTTTTTCTTTTTTAAGTTAAGGAATCATATACGACATTGATATATATAGAAAGACAATTATATACGAATTTCAAGTTAATTTTAAAAAAAATTCTATGAATTGACCCTTGCAAGTCCCTTGGTTGAAAAAATCTCTTAAAGTTCTTGTATGTGCACAGACCCTCCCTGAAATTCAAGCAATCAATCATCTTTAGGTCATTTGTATGTTGTCTATGCACAGTCGCACACACACTATCTTATCTTTTCCTTGGACCTCGCAAGTATCAATATACAGTTGCAAAATATATTTTTGTTCCCAATATAAAAATACATATGATTTGGGCTCCTACTAGCGATGAGTTCCGCATCCGCCACTCACACTATACAGAGAAGTGCTAATGAAAACATCAAGGCCCAGGCAAATACATGCCATTTTAAAATCACCACCTCTAAATTTCACGTGATTCATTGGAGAAGGCAGTCAGTCGAACTCGGGGAAGGTGTTGTGCACATCCAGACCGTTGATCTCGGCAATCAACGGTCCGGATTACACGATATTGTACGTAATCTCAACCGTCCAGCTGTTTGGCAATCCAGACAAATGATTGCCGAAACAACAGTACCGATGTGCACAACACGCACAGCACCATCCCCCAGGTCCAGTCAAATGATTGATCTTGCTGTCCACCTATTTCTGCGAGGATGATAAGAATAGATTAATAGCCGCGAAATTCCTTCCCAACCAAGCAACCACTCTTTTCCAAATTCCAAAACAATCCAATCTGAACCATTTGACGGTGGACCACAATTTCCGGCAGGCAAATGGTTGCTTACCCCCCACCAAAAGATTACATATTTAACATGTTAAAGCAGATGAAAATCCATGTGTTTCGTCGGCTAATTTGACGAAATACCTGGAGAGAGAGAGTCTTTTGGAAGGTGAGGTGAATATACAAACGTATATACGTATATTTTTTAGGGTACAATGGGTCAATGTTCATCCCGGCATATAAATCAGAGAGAAAGGTGTGATGCAAGAAGTGGGTCGCCGAAGTGGCAACGCCGGCAAGGGGTTATGGTGGTGTTGAGAGAGCAAAGGGCCAGGCTCTACATCCTTAGGAGATGTCTAGTCATGCTTCTTTGTTGGCCAAAACATAGCAAGTTTTGATCTCCTCTGACCTAACCCTAACATAACCTTGTGTGGGCACGAGATTCCATAAATTTCGAAACCTCTGTTCGCACTTCTGCTTACAATACGTGTCCCAAGATTCATGCATTTCAGAATTCATAACGTCCAAGAACACAATGTGTCCCAAGATTCCTGTGTTTCAGAATTCATAACGTCAAAAGGTTGCAAGAAGATTGAAACAGGTGACCAAGGGTATTTGGGAACCGAGTATCATAAATTAATCCGTTCAAATTTGTAACACATCGACAACAGGTAGGGGCATCAGACCTTGAGGTTATTCCTCTACAGATGCCGGTTGATCTTTCGGTTAATCATTTTGGTATTTTTGGTAAGGTGATCATGTCCAAATTATTACATGAAAGTACTACGTCTACATGTCATGAGATGCTGTAATTCTCAGTTTTGATCCTATATTTCAACTTCTATATGTACATGATTATTATTCTGTTTAATATGCAATATACTGATGTTGATTAGGAATTAATTTATATGCAATCTCATCATTTTGTTATTAAAGATAAATAGACTCCAGTTTCATCACAAACACGTCTCAGAAGATGCTTTAATCTTATTAGTCTGTGTTACATTTAAGGCCCTAAACACAGGGAAAATATGTCTCACCTATACTGATTGTCATTTACAATTTACAAACAAACCCATTAATGCTTTGTTCAGACCACCACCATCAGATTCGAGGGAATTTCGATAACCGATAGATAATAAGATTTCCTGCAGTAATGGCTGCTTAAACTATTGGACTCAAAATCTTAGAGAGACAAACCTTAAGAAGAGGGTGGGAGAAGGCAATTGAATGGTGTTCCATCCACTGCTGTTTGTAGCCTCAGCTGCATTTTCTTCTTTGTCAAAATCACATGATCCCGGTAAATGGTGAAAATCGACAGCGAGCAGGCAAACCATAACAATGATGAGTCAGTCCGAAGTCGAAGCTGTTACCGCGGCTTGGGAAGCTGTTTCATCAACTTGATTAGCTCATAGGTCCTCACATCTTGACCGGAATAGAGGCAAAGGTCAAGTGGTGTTAAACCATCCTGAAAAAGAGATCAATTGCAATCGTGACACTTGCCACAGAAAAGGAGTAAGGTGCTGTATGATAACATTAGCAAACAGTCATGTGTGGCAAACTAATATACATGCTGTTTGGTTTGCCAGGCATAATTCCTTAAGGAATGGAAATCAGAGAGAGGATTGGATAAGTCTTGGGTTATCATATACTTAACCAGTTTGCTATAGACATGACAAGTGAGAGAAAGATGTAACGGGTTGACCAGGCCTTTGTTTAACCATAGATGTTGGACTTGAAATGAACTTAAAAACAGTATAAAAAAAATGGTAAGACCCTTGGAAAAAAATTTCTCCCACTTCCCTGCCACCTGACTTGGAAGAGATTAATCTGTTGACACAAAAAAAAAAAAATCATAATCATTCAGTAATGCATCTTTTCTTTTCTTCCTTGTCTAGTTTGACACTCAAAAAAGTGGTTTAAGGACAGCCTTCTGTAACGAATGACAAATTCCTAATTGATGTTCCTATAATGAATGATAGATACACACAGGCATCAACCCCCCCTCCCCCCCATCCCTTCGGGTTGATTCATGCCCCTATCTGTAGTTGAATTGTATGTCTTAGCAAAAGGGTCAACAGATCTTTACTTTGGCTTTTACTGTCTTATCAGCTCCTTTGATTAGCAAAAGTCTCACTATATCTGTTCTGCGAGTTTGAACAGCAAGATGTAACGGTGTCCAGCCATCCTGAAAAGCACAAACCAGGACATCATGGAATGAATTAGTGGAACTTGGCAAAGAAAATACTAAGAAAGAAGGAAATTAGAAGCATTACATTGTCTTGGAGGTTTATATCAACATTATACAAGAGAAGAACTTTTATCATTGGACTTGAAGCTGTGCGAACAGCATAGTGCATCAGTGTGGCCCCATCCTTTTGTCAAGCAAAAGAAGAAAATAAAGACAAAGAACAAGGTGAAATCAAATTTTAATCAGCTGAATGCAGAAACAAAGCCAATTTAAAGTAACTAAAAATCTGAGGAACTCAAATTTGAACAAAATATTGAAATATTTACATCTCTAAACAAATATTGGATAGAATAAATGCTAAATTGAAAATATCTACCAAGATTTAGCGTTAGATAGGGCATGCTAAAATATGCTCACTTTGTCTCGAACAAAAGGATTCGCAGATTCTCTCAAAAGATAGTTAAATATCGCTTGCTTTTTGGAAATTACTGCTTTGTGAAGCACGGTCAGCCCATCCTGGAAAAAATGGCAAAGCACTGCTTCAAAATGAAGGGTAAAAGCATTTCCATGGCGTAGAGAGAACTATTCACTTTAAAAATAGAAGACAAAAAGCTGTAAACTACTCGAAAGGGAAATATAACAAGTGGTGATTGTTTTTCAGACCTTGTCCTTGATGTTGATATCAACATTATGTTTAAACAAAGCATTGACAAGGTAAAACTCTCCTGATGCAGCAAGGGAGTGAAGAGGTTGCCACTTGTCCTGAAAAGGCAAATCAAAAACTCACACTTTATAATCAACAGCATAAACTGGATAGCAAAGCCAACAAATTTATGCATACATAGGTTGTTTAATACATGTCATTCGACATAGTTATGATCACAAACATTGGTTACAGGGAAAAATGTTATAATCAACAGCATAAGAGATTGTCAACCCAGACCATCCATTCACAGCTACAGAGTTTGCTTGAATAAAAAGCATTTCATTTACATTCTGTGAATCATCCAAATCAACAAAAGTCAAAACAAAATTCACATTAAGCAATAGAGCAGAGGTGACAAATGTTATATAGATTTAACTAAGAACAAGGGATAAAAAAAGGTGAGTGACGCTAAATCAAGAAGTTATAAACTTACAGAGGTCGCAGCAGACAGTTCAGGTATCCGCCTATTAAGTAGCACCTTCTCCTCCTTTGTAAACAACTTACGGCGGCCTACTCATTTACAAAATATAATCAGATACCCAGACCCAACAGTTAATAGAGTATCCAGTTAATATAACCAGAATTATCAAGTAAATTCTGAATTTTCTTTTGAGTACCTAGTAAATTCCTACTTATGAAGGTTTGTGAAATAACAAAGTTAAAATAAAAAATAAAAAAAAAAACAATAGAAAAGGGGAAGTTATGTGCATAAAGGCATACAAGCAAACTAGACACTTCCAGTCATTCGATGCCCATTGGAAAGTATCAGGCATTGCACAAACTTTACGCCACATACAGCAGCCTTGTTACAGAAAAGGGAAGAAGAAAGAAAAAAGACCTAACTAGACGATTGAAGCAGTGATAGCGGCAATTCCCACTTTCCCCTAAAGTAGGGAGGGCTATGACTATAATGTAACATCAACCCCTATTTTATTGGACTATGAATTGCCAGAAGATGGAAATATTCGAGGACAGAAACCATTATCTTGCTTTCAGAGCCAAGGCCTGAAGATATGTAGGTTTGAATTGTCGAACAATGTGTCAGATGTCTCAAAAGCTTTACATATTACTTTTGCATTTGACAAAACCATGAAGAAATTTTTAGCTCTAAATTACAAAGATTCACATAAACAGTCTGAAGGTGTAACCGCATAATTAAAACTCTTCACACACTAATGTTGTTTGACAATTGACCCAAGTCACCCAATATAGGTCTCCAACTGACCGTTCAGAATGGAGATCATTAAGTTGGAATGTTCGCCACCAATAACCATATAGCCAGTGCACAGCACGAAAGACAACATTTATCACATGAGGCAAGGGTAAACCATGAAAGCAAGAGCACCCACTGATGTTGAAACGACTTTGCCAAAGCCATTTTATGGCTTGTTGGAGAGTCAAAAAGCTGAAAATAGCAATGTTGCTACACCGTGGTGCTTACGGGTGAAGCACCACTCCATATCAGCTCTGGCAGCCTAAATGCCCCGTGGGTGGACTTGCTCTAAGGTTGACAAAACAACTTTGTCAGCTCGGCTCGAATCCATACCAGATTAAATCCAACTCATTTGCCACCCGGAGTGGTGCTTAGAGCTGCAAATGGGCCGAGCTGAGCCTAGCGTTGACATGTTCAAGCTCGGCTTGCTCAAAACATGTCTAGCTCAAGCTCGGCTAGTTTAGTACCGATGTGTTCGAACTTGATTAGTTTACCAAATTAGCTTCTATAAACGAGCCGCTATAAACGAGCCGCTACAAACAATCCACGCTTCTATAAACAACCCGAGTCACAACTTACTAACGAGCCGAGCCTCGAGCAGCTCGCGAGGAGCCTTGCGAACAATTCAATTAGCACGGTAGAAAAAACTAACAATTCAAACTTCACAAAAGAATATTTTGCATTTGCACCTTCATTGTTTTGGGTAGATTTAGGATCATAGCTCCCACTACTGAAAAACTCCGTAATATCATCCAATGTCCCCCCATAAACCCCCAACCTAGGGTTCCTTGGCGCCACTCTGTCACTCCTCTCTCCACCCTTCCTCTCATCCCCATCATTAACCACCAACTTCTCACTCCTACCCGCCACATACTCCTCAATCCTAACTCTAACCCCACTACCCTCAATCGGAACCAATCCCTGCCTCATCCTCTCAACCCTTCGCCCAAACTCCATTTCCCGCTTCATCACCCGCTTCTCCTTCTTCGTTATGTTGATCTCCGCCTGAACATCCTTCCATTTCTCCGGAACCAAATCCTCCGCCTCGACTTCGACTTTTCGATTACTACTGTTGTTGTTCCATTTCGGCGAGTTTAGAGGAGAATCGAGGGCTTGTTGAAGGTAAGGGTCTTCGAATATGCCTTCCTCGAATACGACGCAATCCCCGATGACGTGTTCTTCTTCTTCGTCTTCGTAATTGGCGTTGGATTCTTGTTGTTGGCTTGGGACTGAGCGTAAGGAGGTTGAGAGAGTGGGGGGTTTACGTGGGAATGTCAGGGTTCGGTGGGGTGGAGAGAGAGTGAGAGGTGCAGGGAGAGAGAATTGGGAGAAGAGTTTGGAGGTTTGGGTTTGTAGCAGAGCTGTTGGTAGTGACATTGCTCTGGTTCTCTCTGTTTTGAGAGAGAGAGAGAGAGAGAGAGAGAGAGAGGTTATCAAGTAAAAGTGGGCTGGGGCGGGTAACCAGTTGAAATGGCCTTGGGACAATTAAAGTCGGCCCATGAAATTTCTTGGGCTTTCAAATGTTTTGACGCCCATGTAGAGGCCAAGGCAGCCATGAACTCTACAATCCCGAATTAAGTCATGCAACTTAGTCACATGATCCTTCGAGATATCCCGCGCTCCCACTATCAATTCTCGCACTATGTTCGCGCTCTCAAGCCTTACTTTTGTGAATTTAAGTACGTTGAGACGTGTTTCGAATATGCTTTTCACGCCTCCGCTCACGCACGCGAATTATGTGACTTAAGTCTTAACCGCAATTTCATGTGGGGTGATAAGATAAGGGACAAGGTACATCCTGTTAAATGTGATACCATTTGTAAAAGCAAGAGGAATGGTGGCTTAGACATTCGTAAAGCTGGGTTTTAATAACCTTGATCTCCTTTCTAAACTCAACTGGAGGGTCATCGGTGAGAGTAAACCGCTTTGAATTAATGTGATTCAAAAGGAATACCTCTAGAATTACCAATTTAAAGCTTGGCCTTCTGGTGGGAGAGCCTCCCACCTTGTGGAAAAGCCTTCTCAAAACCAGGGAAATCATGAACCAGAGCAGAAAATGGAACGTGGGTGATGGTAAGGATATCTCCTTTTGCCAAGACCGGTGCCTGGCGGTGTGGTAATGAACCTCTTGAGATCTCCCATGGCGTCATCGATCAATAATCATCTTAAGGTGGCTAGTTTCATCAAGCAAGATAAAAGTCGGAATGTTGCTCGTGTAAATTGATTGACTTATTCCACTTCTGTGAATCTAGTGACTAATGTTTTAATTCCCCAGTTAGCTGCTTTACCAGATATTCCTCTTGGAATCACTCAGGTAATGGTTAGGTCTCTCTTTGATTTATTCCACTTCTGTTAACCTAGTGACTGATGTTTTCATTCCCCAGTTAGCTGCATTACCAGATACTTCCTCTCGTATTCACTCAGGCGATGGTTAGGCCTCTCTTTACTCTCTTCTACATATCAATTCACAGCTCACGAGGATGGCACTAGGATAATTGAAAGTGGATTTGGAATTTGGAAATTGAAAATTGAAAATCGAATCAAAGCTTCATTTGGTTACACACGCATGGGAAGCTTTTGGCTAACGTTCAACGCATGATTAGAGGTCTTTTGGGATAATGATCTTTGCCCGTGGTGTGGGGAAACAAGCTGTAAAAAAAATTGCACCGCATTCGCCTTTTGGCTATCCTACCGTTGTGTCTGTGCCATCGTTAAGCATTATGCGCAAGGAAATTCAAATCAATGGCTCAAAGTGTCCTAGTGATTCCTTAAGGTTCACATGAGAAAACAACTCCACCTGTCACCACAAACCCATATGGCTTCAAGAGTAGGGTGGGGAATTTTCTCAAGTTTCCACTCTCAACACCCAGCATATCAGTTGGAAAGTGCGAACCGCGAAGCATAATGTTTAGAACAAGGCCATTGGCCCTTTGTGTTCTCTACTCTCTATCCTGGTATTTTTTGCGAAAATAAAACGAGTTAACCACAAATAGCAACGGTTGACAAAACATTAGATCAAGAAGGAAATATGCCCGCAAACATCATGTGTTTTCACCGTAGAAGCGTAAACATACAAACCAGTGAACAATTTTTCCTCCCAAGCACAGCAGCCATATGTTAATACATTTACGCACAAAATAGGAAGAAACCTTTCAAGGACCGGTCACAAAAATGCAACCTCACATTTAATACCTGTTTTACTTGATAAGCAACTCTTGAAATGGAAAAGGTCCAACATATAACTAAATGGTTAGAAAAGTAACCACCAAACGATAAACCCTTGCAAACAAACCAGATGATTTTCAGTCCGGTACAAACTAAATATTGCAACATCACCACAACTAGTCTAAAAGAAACAGTTTTTATCTTCTCTAAAACCGAAGACACCAGGACCTGATAAGCAGCAGCCTTACCTAGAACGGCGACCATAGCTCCTTTCTGGACTACCATACGGAGAATAAGGAAGCGACCTCGATCGCTCCCTTCTTGACCTTCCACCTCCATATGGCGAAGAACGTCTAGGAGGAGGAGAGTAATCACGGCCACCACCTCGATACGGTGAGCGCCTAGGAGGAGACCTGCGATACTCATAGTCATCGCGACCTCCGCGATACCTGCCACGGTCTCCGCGATAGCCTATTTTCACGAGTTCAAAATAAACATGAATATTTGATTATTACTCTTCCAACAAAAGCAAAATAGTATCCGGATAAACAAGGGTGCATTAAAAACCTAATAGCCTCTGTTACTTGGGACTTATAAATGTATTAGGTAGTTGTGTTGGACACTCCACACTCAGATATGGTATGGGATCCAGTCAAGCTTGTAATTCAAATTTGTTTTGAACTCCAAAATGACTTAAGGGACCTTATAAACACCATTTCCCAATGAAACATGAGAAATATACCAAGAAACAACAATAGTATTTCGTGTCCCTGTGTCATTGACAAAGAAATTGGATGAATGAGACACAGACACATCCACAACACCTGTACCCAAGAACATAGCCCAAAACTAAACTACTCAGCTCAAATGAGATTGAAACATGTAAAAGCTTACCATGGTCCCTGGTATTTTTCAGCCCAAGATAGTGACCAGGAGTGGGAGTTCTAGCACGTTTCCTCCGTGACTGAAACATCAATAAATGATCTCAGAACTCGAGGTATTTTGGACAAGATTCAGCTTCAACAAAACATGGCCACATCAATGACAATAAACTATACAAATGCTATACAGATAAGAGGAAAATAACTAAAACCAAATTAAAAGAGAACTTAGACTTGCAAAAATGGAAAATAGAAGTGACAGAAAAGAAAAGCAACAAATGTTTAGGCATATATCACTAGTATCCAGTAAAATTCCAGGTCTGAGGTACCATAAAAGCTTGATTAGACTGTTGTTGATAATATCCGAAGATTAGTTGAGTTGAAAGAATTGCTGAAGTTGTATTGTTGTTGATCAATATAGTTGCTATGTTAAGTTGATCATGCATGTGACAGGCTGTTATAGCTGGCCATTGATCAAGCTGTTTTGCTTAAGCGTTGACATGGATGAACTCATCTGAGTGCTGCCAAACATAGCTGACGCAATGTCTTCTGAATCTAACCAGAAACCTCCAAGTCAACACGAATGATTACCAACCAAAATAGGTCATCTGAAGTAACAACCACTTACCCTCTCCACAGTAATGCACCGGCCATCAAGAACTGATTGATGGAGTCGTTTGATGCACCGTTCAGCATCATCAGGAGTATCCATTGATATGAAAGCAAAACCACGAGAGGCGCGTGTACGGGGCTCCACAACCAGAAAACATGAGGCTATCTATAAGGAGAAAAAAATTGGATAAAATCATCAGTGAAAGTACAAAATCTTTATTGATTTCCTAAAACAAGAAGATCCAAATTTCATGAGAAATAGCTCCCACCAATCTTCAGGGACAAAATGCATTCTATAATTCTACGCGCCGATGCACGGACAAACGGAGAGGGAGAGAGCATATTCTATGACTTCAAAGACAGGAGGGACCCTACTAGTTTTTGAAAAGGTTTATTCTTGAAAAGAGTTAAAAAAAACCTATACCGCTTCCCTTGATATTCCCATTATGAGCTCAGAACTTTAACAAGGGCTATTTAGATATATCTTTTGTTATCACAAAAAGGCAATAAGGGGAACCATTTCGACATTCCCTTACAATCATGCAATACATTTCAAATTCGAAGAGGCGGTACACAATAGCTTAAAATCCCAAAGCCACTTGACGTATGATCAATTGCACAGAAACCAACCTTTCCCTCTTTGGAGAAATGATCTTCAAGGTCTCTCTCCGTTACCCTTGTAGATAACCCAGTTACATAGAGTGTATTTCCAGGATTTACAACATCATTCCTGCCAAAAAGGTTTTGACAAGACTTTAAAACGACAACTCCCCCATTCAAAGATGAGACAAATTTTAGGGCAATTAAGCTATATCGGGTGCCACTGATGTAGTCATGACAAGAAAAGAAGGCCATTATGCCAGAATTATCACATACCTGCCACGACCCCTTGACCTTGATCTTGATCTAGACCTGGACCTGCCCCTCATCCTTGACCTGGATATGGACCTTGACCTCGACCTGGATCTAGATTGAGACTGAATCGCATAAGGAAAAGGGCAACGCAGACATTTGTATCCAAAGCAAACATGAGAAGTGGGAGAGGGAAGGGAGATCAAAACGGGGGCGAGGGTGAGGGGGCATTAAATATGCGACAGTTAAAATGAAATGAACTGCAACCAGGTTCAAACAATAGCTTGAATCTGTTTCTAGAGTTCATTAATAGCCCGAAGGAAAGGTCCAAATTACGATGACATGATCTCAAGTATATCTTTTATGGCATTGAAATTCTATATCTAGAAAGAGACGGGGAGAGATAGATAAGCCTGAGATACATACTTTTATCTATATATATATATATATATATATATATATATATACAGGGCGCTTCAGCTAAGGTCGCCCTTATACCACAAAAATGCGGACATCGCGCAGCTGCCGTTGGATTGTGTTTTGAATGGTCCGGAATCCGGATTCGCAGACCGGACCATTCAAATCACAATCCAACAGCTGTTAACAGAAGTCCGCATTTTCCCACTCTAAGGGCGACCTTAGTTGAAGCTCCCTATATATATATACACACACACACACATAAGTACATATTATATAAGAGAGAGAGAGAGAGAGAGAGAGAGAGAGAGAGAGTTTATACCAAATTATGTCTTTCCACCACATCTTTAAAAGAAAGGACATAGCTCACAATTCCTGTTTAAACACTTCGTCATAGTCTTCCTTCTCTTTCCCATTTGGTTCAACTAAAATTTGTAAATTCCAAATGGGGCGGGAATGGGATAGTGCAGTCTGCCATGACATGGACTCTTCTAAATTTGAGGACTTATGATAGTGGGTCTATCTTTTCTAGGATCTTTCCTATGGTATATGCACTCAGGCAGGGGTCCAATTTTGCAGTCATACCATCATACCATCAATGGGATAACTAGGAATCAATTAGGGCAGCCAACCTAAAAGTTGGACCAATAGCACAAGCTCATTTGGAAGCAAGGATGGATGACAACTTTTGGAAACTTGAACGAAGGCTATCTATGACACAAATTTGATTCTCCATAGCAATTCTTCGTGGTAGTTCAAAAATGTGTGACGTTCTGGTTTCTTCAACAAAGAAGGTTGTCTGATATTTCGAGTTATGATTTATAAAAGTTCTAGATGGTCTGCTTTCTGTTTATCTTAAATGAAAGGTCCAAGACTAGAGGAAGGGGTTAGGATTAACTGGGACCAATTACGCTACCCAAAACTATTCCTCTTCCTTCAAGCCTTCAAGATTCCCCATAATTCTACAAACGAAAACCCTAACCCTCTATTGGAAGGTGATTACGACCACCACGTTTACGCACTCTTTCCATTTCTCTTTGTTTGTTGTGTCTTATTTCTCACTCTACTCCTACATCTCCTAGATTTGTTTTTTGCTAATGTCCTCAGGTGGCACCAGATATTTGTGGCCTAAATCTGTTTGTCAGCACGTATGGAATCAAATGTCCGATCAACCAAAGGATGAGTAACCTATAATAAGTAAAGTAATAAGACACAACAAACAAAGAGAAACTTTTTTATTGTGAAATCAAAATAGAACGATCATCTCCAAAACCTCAGGAAGGCAATCGTTGGTTGTTCTAGAAACGACGAGAATCAAGTACTTCAATATTGCACATACACGCCCACACTAGTATAAGGGTTTTAGTTTTACCTTGTCCGAGGAGAATCAGCCTGAGAAGAACAGGAAACAAATCAGAAAAATTAATAATTCTTGTGATAGCAATAACACTCGATAAACAAATCACACCGATATCGACATATACAGACACAAGTAATTACCATGTTCGAGCACGAGACGAAGAACCCTAAATCGAGAGATGATTCTGCTGATGAAAGAGGAGAGGAAGAATGCTGCTGCTTATGTGTTTTCTCGAAAAAGCGCGTTGAAGCGAACCCTAGGAAGTAGGAAAGATTATAATCGTGGATAAATTTCACGTCGCCCCTCGTTGTTTTAGTTACGTGCGGATCGCCCCACGTTTATCACCGTTTGCACTCCAAGAGACTTTTTCAAATTTTAATTTTTTTTTTGCTGTGTTTGGAACACTTTTTGAATTTTTTTAAAAAAAATAGTAGGGATAATAAGTGGAGAGAGATAGAGAGAAATGATTGGAAGGAAGAGAACTCTAGAGGGAATCTTTTGAAAAATACTTTTCAAAGAGTGTTCCAAATAACATATTTTTATCAACTTTAAACGACCCACTTTGCCCAAGAAATCAATAATAACCATTAAGTTTGATGATGTGGTAATTTGAATAGTGTTTTCTCTCTCTTTGAAGAGAGAGAGAGGAGAGAGAGACACCAAAATAGTGTAGCAAATTTGCTCTCTTCCTTGGAGAGCATTTTGCTTATGTGACTCCTCAAATGTAGCTTGATTGTGATTTTGCTATCTCCATCGGAGATGCTCTTAATGCGATGAGAGATCAGGGAATGAGAGAGTTATTATACAGGAGGTGAGACGTGTATTTTTTAGTGTTTTTGTTTTGTTCTCGTAATTATTAATATGGGTGGATAGCAGTTGCCGACAAAAGGCATTTTCTAAATAAAGAAGCTGAGCTAAATAAGAAGTGATGTTTCCAGAGGGCAGGATGGGTTTTACATGTCCACTGTGGGTGGATATTTCATTTGGGCAGAAGAGTAATCCTCATCTGGGTGGCAAAACACCGAATGAGGGTGAGGACGGATGACTAATCCATAGACATATGCAACATCCGCCCTTCATATCCTCCTTGCAAATGTGCCGTTGTGCCGTTATGGTTTGTAAACTATCCTACATTGTCAAAAAATTTGTCCAAACCAGTCTTCATTTTTTATTTTTTATTTATAAATGATTATAACATATTCAAGTCTTCCATTGTTTTGCAAGGAAATTGAACAGGCAGAATTCGGACCTTCCATTGCTTGCAAGCTAAATGCAATGCAATTAAATGGTTATGAATCTCTGATTTTGTAAAACCATTACCAAGTAAACAAAAATATTTGTAAAAAAACACCCCCGCAACCACCCACGAACATCTGAGAACTAATTGAAAACCATGCCATATATTACACTGACTCAGATACACAGCGAATTGAACACCGATAAGAGCACGCTTTCCATTTGGGAAGAAATAATAATTCATAGTTGAATCGATCTCCTCCAGGAGAAATTCAACAAGTGCTGACAATACAAAGGAGAAACAAGCAAACTCTCTACACTATGGCAACATCCACAAAGACGCGAATTCCAGCACTCTACAAACCACGACTGGTAACCTCTCTCCCGTGGCTCCAGCAGATCAACAATACATTGACGAATAATTACAGTTGAAATTAATACATAAAAACCTAATAATTAGAGTTAAAATTAACACATACAAACCGCACAATTGGTAACAGCTACAAGGACTTGAATTACAGTAGTGTACGAACCTGCAGTTGACAGCAACCTCTCTATGGTGGCAGTGGCAGATTAACAATATGTTGAAAACAAATTGCCGCTAGAATTCACAAATAAAAAAGCCAGTGCCACAAATATGTTTTGAATATGTGTGGAAGTCATCATGTAGTCAGGATATCAGGAATGGTGGGTGAAGGAGCTCCAAGAACTCTACCCCCTATGTCGGGAAAAGTCTCGAATCCAGGCAATGGACCCACATTCCCGTCGTCATCTACCTGTATGGGATACTTGATAAGATGGCCTTGCAGTAAGGTGAAATTATGGTCAATGTATCTCTTCCGGTTATCTTCAGCCACCTGATTTACTTTCCTCACACACTCCAAGCTCCCTGGCTCATTGTAGTGGCTGTCAATCATCCCTAGTTGCTCAGCCCAAAGTGACATTCTGTAACCATATATCTGCATGAATGTTACTCGGGTTAACTATGTAGTATATGTTTTTTTTTTTAGACATCCAAAGAAGAGCGTTATGTTGAGTACTTGAGACATATAATCACACAACATGAATGACTAGTATTACTACTATCTGTTTGATTGGTCGTGCTACCTATAGGGATCCCTCACTGCTGATACAATTGTTAACATAATATTAGGAAATATTGTGTTACCATGTTTTGTAGGTTCTAATATTCATATTTCGTAGTTGGTTTAGGTTACTTTATTATACATGTTACCAGTTGGTTTAGGTTCCTTAGCGACCAAGTCTTGTAGCCTATATAAAGGCATGTTAGGGTTATGATTTAGTTACAAATCAAAGACACATCAATGAATGCAATCTCCTTCTCAATTATCTTTTCTAACATGGTATCAGAGCTTTAGCTTTCTTAACATGATATCAGAACCATAAGATCTAGGTCCTGTGGGATACTTGCTCCCGGCGGGCGGCCTAAGCTTCGCTACCGTCCGCCGGGCACTCGGATTTCAACTCAAATCTCTACTGTCATGGCTTCTCTCGCTCATGGCCGTTTTTGGCTCTCCTAGTTTTCTCCATGGCTTCTCTTGGTTTCTCCTGGCTCCTGGCTTCTCCTGGTTCTTGCTCCTGGCTTCTCATGGTTTTCTCCCGGCTCCTGGCTTCTCCTGATTTTCTCCCTCTCTTGGCTCCAAGTTCCTAGCTGCTCTTGGTTTCTCTTGGCTTCGCTACTCCTAGTTTCTCTTGATTTTTTCAAACTCAAGTTGCTAGAACTACTCGAGTTTGTGGGGGGATGTTAACAACTTAACATAATATTAGGAAATATTGTGTTACCATGTTTCGTAGGTTCTAATATTCCTATTTCGTAGTTGATTTAGGTTGGTTTATTATTCGTGCTTCCTAGTTGATTTAGGTTTCTTAGTGACCAAGTCTTATAGTCTATATAAAGACATGTTAGGGTTATGATTAAGTTACAAATCAAAGATACATCAATGAAACAAATCTTCTTCTCAATTCCCTTTTTCAACATGGTATCAGAGCTTTCTTAACAACAGTACTGTCCACTTAGCCCACCACGCATAATGCTAATGCCCATGTAGGCCCACCTAGAAAGCGCACAACTTTGTTCTTCCCAAGGTTCCGTTAGAAATGTCTTCCTATGCCAACGATTGCATGGCACAAGACATTCTTTTTTTCACCCAAAGTGAGATGGGCTGTCCCAATCTACCCCACTTAAATGTGCAACATACCCATCACGTTGCCCATGTTCTTTCCCTGACTGAGCATGTGGTATAGTATGTATATGACAAGAAGCCCATAAATGGGCAAATGGTAAATCACCCCAGGACGTCTTTCCTCTCTGGAGCCTTTACTCCTTAGCTACACTGCCACCAAACCGTCCACTAGACCATATTGGCTCTGGTAACAAAAGGATCTGGGCCTGCTCGGTACAATATCGTCCACTTAATCTTCAATGCGCAGCGCACTGACAGATCCAAGTACACCCCTGTGACTGGCGCACAATTTGGTTATTCCCAAAACATTATAGGGCATGGCCTAATACCAAAAAAGTCCTAAGCCTTCATGTTTAGGTGGTGTCACGCTACCGGCAAGGGGATCACACCACAGGGATATTCAGCAATTCATCTCTACACTGTACTTCGTGTTTTTGTGTGATTGGTTATCCACGGATACAACCAGTTGTTGCATCCGAACGTCGGAAATATGGCCCCATGGAACATTTAAGCCTATCTTATGCTCTAATTCATGAATCGAACAAGTTAAAGAAGTCAACGGTAACCATTATTCCAAATGTCTCTTTCGAGATGAAACGCCAAATTAAGATAAGATAATTGTACCAAGGCATAGATGCCAACCTGAGAAACGAGCGTAGGCTAGTCACAAAATTCCCATCCATTTCATGACAATACAAACTAACATCAACCACAACCTTTTCTTGCCCATTAGAAACATAAGTGGGTTGGGAAGCCAACAACATCAAGTATGGTAATTATAACTTCACCGGAAAAAGAAAAAAAGAACATCAACTATGGCCAATTTTGTATTTGAAGTCACACACTGCTCAAAGAATGTTCATTTACATTCAAATCCTCCTACCGGACAATATTGAAGAAAGATGCCGAAACATTGATGGTTTGCTGTAATATGCAAAACAAGGACCAGAAATCAAACCTGGCCCCGAGGGTGGCGTTGCTTCTCAGCCCAAGTGTGATGGGGTTGATAGGCTCCCATAGCTATCTCAGTGTCTTTTGTACCAGCCAAAGACCTTTGGTTGATGTTGGCAGATCCAATGATTACATACTCATCATCCACTATCATTCCCTTAGCATGCACATAAATCATGAACCGCTGGAATTTCTCTGAATCTGAGATCTGATAAATATTTAAGACTAACTTGTCATAAATTCCTTTCTGTACTGTAATCGAAACATATTTTGAATAAACAAGAATTTATCTGTACTACTATGTAAAGAAAACACCACAAGTTGGAATTCCCTTTTACTTGGGCCCAGGTTATCACTTTTCCATAAAGCCGAAACTAATAAAATTGAGTTTGCTTCTTCCAAGTGGGGATAAAGTTGAGCTGTAGAGGTGAACTACATCAGAAAAGATTATGTTCATCGTAATTATTATTATACTAGTTATCTCCAGGTTTCCAAGATTGACAAGTTAAAAATTGATATACAAGAAGTTTTGTCCACGACACCTCATACCTAGAAATAGTTGAGGGTTCATAAATCTTAACCAGATGACTGTTTCAAAATAATTCAAATACACTTTGTATGAAATTCACTGCCTGAATCAATAGGAAATAGTCCAAAATAATTCTGTGCTACCGCTATAGATACGCAAGTGATGTTAGTGAAGAATTGCCAATTTAAGCTATATAAAATCATGTTTCAAAAGTCAATTATTTAACTTCGCTTTAACAAACCGGATGGGATGTCATGTCTCCCAATAACAGGGATATGAACAGGTACTGTAAACCTGTTAAAAAAGAGATTTCATTTTGAACAATTACCACGTAACCATTTGCAGAAGCCTCATCTTCTCGTTGCCTCTCCTCAGGCATTTCTTCTGTTTTTCCAAGGCAATAAAAATTTAGATAGTCTTGAAGATGCGAGTCAGCAAGTTCCATGGATTTCAGCTCCCGTGCAACCATTCCATACATCATTTGCATTGTCTGGTTCTGCAAGAAGCGAATGTTTCAAGAAACAAAACCCAATCTCGGAAACTAACAGTTTGGTTACAGTTTCAGATCAGTTCTGCACAAGAATTTTCAGAAACATGTTTGGTTGACAGTTTCTAGAGCATATTCTTATAGAACCCTTTTTTTTTTAGAAAGATCACATTTTTTATTAGCCACTAAAGACATGTTTTCAAATTGTCATAAACCATTTGCACTAAAATGTTACTACAGTATGCCAATCCTAAGTATTTACATATCTTTACAAGCAATTACTGAAAAGTCTTCTACAAAACTGCTCTAAAAATTCCAAATATACGAAGATGTCTCTGGTTTATCCCATTAAGAAATCTAGAAAGCCACATCACCTGCCAAAATAGAATTTCTTGCAGCACCGCAGAATTTGGATCACCCTCAGGCCACATTGGTATGACAATGTAAACTGCAAATCTCTCTTTAGCTCTGATTTTACTAGCAATCTTTAATGCCAACTCAATGGGTACTAAATTATCAGCTCCTGATTGTACAACAATACGAAATAATCAGAATCCTGTACGAAAAAATTAATGGAATCACGCAGGAATGGAGAGGAGCTGATGGCTGGACAAAGCTGCAAATTTCGATGAGAAGATTGTAAATTTGTAATCTCTCTTAGTTGACTATGTGCAATGAAACAAGCGTTTTGTGGCAGAATAACATTTATGGTTGATCTCTGGACGAGTCATAGGTTGCATAAATTCTAGTGGACCTGTATAAACTTCAAATTCGGCATGAAAATTAGGAACAAGCACACGATTTGCATCTAGCAAATTAATTATCTGATTTGAGTGGTGGCATGAACAGAATATTGCAAATCTCAAAGTGTATAAGAGTGGTAAAGAATCAAGAAAATAAATAATTATAAAGAAAATGAAACGGTGATTGGACCTGCTTCTTTGTATGACGGCCACGCATATGACGATCCAATGAAATACTGATTTTCAATGTATATGAAATGGTGAGCTGATCTGATGGCCTGAATGTATGCTGTCTGAATGCTTTTATCTATCACCATGTTCTTCGAACAGATAAGGTTCTGCAGTGAAGCATGTCCAAAAAAAAAATTTGCAGCAAACTTCAGTATATTGCAGTAGTAAGGGAGATTAACTGATAGTATGTCAATTAGAACATTATTGTCGGGACTTCTAAGTATTTCCAACTTCTGCAAACATAAACTGTGTATTCCACATAGGAGGGTGATATGCAGGGAGGCCTTCTTTTAGTGCCACGACACTTATGGGCATCCGACATTTTTACCCTCAATATCTAACATTTTCTCATTCACTCTCGCCTTCCACGATCTCACCAATTTCTCCATGAATTCTCTTGTACAGCTCCTTCCATCCCTTCGATTCATTTCTGCATTCTTGAACTGCTCACTGGAGGCCACTAGAAAGACGGGTATTCAGAATTCACTTTCATCTGCTCCATGGCCATTCTAGTGACTACTTTGGACCCAACCTATTCATAGAAGATCATTTCATCGTCGGCTTCTTCGTATCGCCAGCAATCATCTTCCAATCTACCAATACCTCTTTGTACACATCTCTCAAAATCTTCCTTTTATTTATTTATGAAGACGACACCAAATTTAAAAGGTTCCATTGATTGAGAGAGAGAGAGAGAGAGAGAATGGGTTGGACTTAGTTTGGGTTCTTGTGATTCACTTTCTCTCTCCTCTTTTTCTTTTGGGCCAGAGGAATAGGTGATTCATTTTGGGGGAAAATATCATATTTCTTTGCAGTACGCGATTGTGCATCTTATTTTGTATATGTATGTATATAGATTTTGAGGAAATAAGAGATGGATTATATGTGGCCATATTTAAAATGGGTAATCTTACGAGCTATATTTGGTGTAATTAGAGGAGATGACCTCCTTCTCATGGTAGATGAAATCACCAGAGTTTGAGAGAAGAGAGAACCACAAGCAGATATGAGAGTGTCTAAGACTCTTAGTACAGAGACTCTGAAACCAAGCAGAGATTGTTTGTAAAAAGGGGTAGAATAGTGAAAACAAGTTAGAAATCGAGGACTTAAGAAAAGCGCTCATGGCATTATCACCCTCCTATGCAAATATCCAAAATCACACAAGACTGATGACAAATGCCCATCTCTATTATAAAAGATAAGGGTGTGGGGACAAGTTGTTGCAACGGCTCAGATTCATTTGATCCAAAGGCTGTAGTGCATCCTCCCACTTCCCCGTTAAATGCCCATGGTTTTCACCTAAATTACACAATTACCATCCCCTTCCAACTGGGATCCGTAGTGCCGTAGGCACGGGTTAGCACTAGTTCTAGTCAACATATAGAGCAATAAAGCATGAATGCCTTCTAAGAAGGGCTCATGATGTGTGAACGGAACCTCACTAACAAAGATAGCAAAATGAAGACAACCCAAAGAGAACCATCTTAAGGAATTTTTTTCCCCATAAACCTAGGCATATAAGGTCTCTTTTGGAAGGAAAAAAAAAACAAAAAACAAACCTGGGCCTGAGCAAGATCAATGATTTTTGGAAATCCCCTCACTGAGCCTGAATCAATGGACCGGAAAATCTGCCAGAAGAGAACCGTTACGTTCTGACCAGAAAATGAATTTTTTAAGGCAAAAAAAAAAAAAAGAAGAAAGTTAACAGACAACCTGAACGTGCCAGTTTTCAGGATCATCTTCCTTGGAAACCCATACTTTGGGGTCATCCTCCAGAATATGTGTGTTATGTTTGGAAATAGAATACTGCGGACTGAGTATCCATGAAATGCGGTCTATCTTTATCAGCGCATCATCATGCCAATGAGCTTTCTTTTTCAAACGTAGTCCCAACTCAGTCCATTTTGTTGCTTTTTTCCAACGCTGCTCAAAGTTTATTAGAACATCATATGCAGCAGGTCCATCAATTCTGCAATGTAAATCATGCCATGGTTGCCTTGGAGCCCTAGTTCCTGGCTAAAAACGGGGGGAAAAAAGTAACGGAATAATAAGAAAGATATGCAGAAGCCTCGTACGAGTGATTGTCAGACTTCTAAGGAAGGACCTCAGCCTCATAGACCAATGTAAATTGCATACAACTTTGGGTCTAATTCTTCGCAAAAGGATTGATGGGGACCTAGAGAAGACTAATCATTTCTGTGTTGCATCAACCAGGGAGGAGCAATGCTAGAGTAAAACTAACAAATATGGTGAAAAACTATTGAAATCTGAAATGAAACCCGCATGCAGATTCACATGACCTTCACAGACAGATCAACACCTACGTTACATAGACACTGCTAAATTTATAGAGTATCCGTGTGAGATACTTGACACTCAAACAAGGGTATGGGATCTCTGTTCGACACATTAGTAGGACATTCTCCTGGCAAGCAAATTTAGTAATTTCAATTGACAGTGAACTAACGATGCATTCACCTCGTATTATAGGCATATAAAAATGCTATGAGGCACCCCATGAACACCATTTATCCGAGAAAAATAAGAGAAATAAAGTAAGAAATATGAGTCTTTTGGTATTTTCCCTTCGCCGCGAGATGGAAATTAGTTGAATCTGTCATTTCACAGCCGACTTACACCTATCACCGGTATGTGAGTTCATGTAAAACATAGGTCAACACATGCCAAATCAAAGCAATATAAACATCTGAAGATTAATTTGACGAACATATAAGTATATTTCCCACTAAAAAACAATAATAGAGAGAACTTGCTTATTCGTGGCTGACATAATGCTTAGAAAATGGTATCTCCACCGAAGTTCCTACTGAACCAGACAGATGTGGCACAAAACAGAAGTGTAATGCCATACAGTAAATGTCCAATGTCTTGTTCACAGCTATGTTGGTTTCCATAAGTGCTTCGGCAATTGGGTAAATTGCCACAGACCTATCAGAATCCCATCCAACCTGAGCAGCACTAATCACATTGTTTTGATGGCAATATATTATGAACATTTGTGAACAACTGGAAATTATTTTCATATGTTAGGTTTGTGAAGCACAATTAGTACTGGGCTCAAGGCAAGCGATCCAACTCCACTTGTTGTAAAACCCTAGTAGTATATACGAGGTTGCTCATTCTAGCCGCCTCTTCAGAACATCATCCTCAAACATGATATAGTGGAAATTGGCGTGAATTGTGGACGTAAGCATTCTTGCCAAACCATGTAGTCTTTGTTTTGTGCTTTCTTTGTTTGTTTGCTTGATTTTTCTTTGTTCTAGTGCACGTGTGTTTGTGTGTGTTCCGTTTGTTTCCCAACATGATCTTAAAGTGGTTTATCCGCAGCATGATTTAACTGCGCAAGAAGAGGATTATCAAAAATTGAAATGAGCATTCAAATGGACAAACCACTCACCGGAAAAGTAGGATTATGATAATCATCACGAAATACAGTATCAAGATCATGAAATAAGCGATGCTCAGGTGTATCATAGCGCCCATCACAGAGATCAAGACCACCCAAAAAAGCGGTAATCTTTCGATAATTACGAGATGCCTGCGTATCTACAAGCACACTTTTCTGATGGTGTGTAAAGACACTTCCAACAATCTAGGTCAAACCAAAACAGAGAGAGAGAGAAACAGAAAATCAATTTCAGCAAGGCTATTTAACAACAAAAACATACATTAATAAAACTTGCAGAACTTCTCGCTGAATTGTCTCAACAAATAAGTACAGTGAACAAGAAAAGTTTCACTATCGTTGTCATCTTGCAAACAAGAAGTGACACTTTAGTTAACCTTCTGGGGTACGCACAATTGCATGCTCAGTTTGCAATGCAGTATCAGTTGCATGAACATATCAATCGTGGTTTAAGTGATGGTGGTGAGAGCTGTAGTGGTAAGGGCAGCACTGACACGATTGAGGGGTGTAACGATGGCGGCTTGAGCAGTAACATTTTCAATTCTTCACATAGCTTCGGAAAAACTTTGTGATGTACATTTTTAATCATGGAATCACATTTACAGGGGTTCAAAATGTTTTTGGTGGGTTGTTAGCTTTGAAATGATGTAACATAGGTACTGATCTAACATAGATACCAGGCCTAACCCTAGTTATACGTCCCATGTGAGGATCTAATTTTCATTATTTCTACTGAAAATTAATAAAATAATAAGTAAATTATTTTGACATAAAAAAAAAATGAAGCATGTTTATTAGTCTCATAAACAGAGATTCTTTATGGAAAGCGTCGGACTTGAATAAGGAACACTCTAATACAGAAGTCCATTATATAACTCACTTTTCTTCAACACATTTAACATAAAACCAAAAGTAATGTCAATAATCAAGGAATCAAGAGACAAAGTAATTGAAATTTACAGATGAGAAGAACAAGTTAAGAAGGTTTGTAAAAAACACAGAGAACTAACAAGTGCAAAACTAGTTCGGTTTCTCTATTGACGAGAGAGAGAGAGAGAGAGAGTATTAAGCTGACACACACTCAAAGCAATACAGATAACAATTTCCTTGCTAAAAGAATTGCTATGTAGCATTCCTCAACAGTAAGGTTGGACATTCGGTAAGCTTGATCAGTACTTGACTTAAACAAAACTAAAAAAAAATAAAAGAAAAAAATAAGGCAAGGAGGATGGCAATAGCAAATCAATTTAGCTTGGTGAGGACACCAAATACAAAGAACATGAACAATATTTACACAATGAAATTTTAATGGATGATGGAGTAAAGCATGCCTTTTGTTTGATGTAGCTATGCTTACTACTGGCATAACGCGGTGACAACACACATATGACGGAAGAATTCTTGAAAAATTTCTTGAGCTCCTCATCATGCGTTTGCATTACTCCTGCCTGCAGAATATGACCATATCAACTACGACTCAAAGAATACATATCTGCTATTATTTCAGACAAAAAGTATGTTGCATACTAAAAGCATGAGCTAAGAAAGGAAAAAAAAGGAAACCACTGGACCTCGCCCGTGATAAATCTGAACTGATTAAGAATTCTTTGTTTTATACTTTTACTCACATGAATTCAAGATAAAACCAACCGCCACTGTATCAGCAATGCCTAACAATGTTGCTCGTAAGGCGAAAATATGACACGAAAAAAGAGGATGAGAGGAGGATGGTCTTTGACCCTTTCACAACCACGAATTGGTTGGGGGTGAAAATTGTGACAAGCTTGAAGACACCAATCTGGTGTTATTTAACAGGGAAGATATTATCCCAAACTAGTAAATAACGTGTTCCCAATAATTTAAGTTGTTTACGATTTACAACCCTAAACAAAATTAGTTTTATGATAACACCAAACAGAAAATAATAATGAATATTATTGGAAATACCAAATAGATTGTCATCCCATCCCAAATTATGGCCCTTTCTGGTTTAACTCAAACAACAACATAATTAAGAATTCCAGAATGCAAGTGCAACACATTGATATGCACATCAAGCCAAGAAAACGAAAAAATACAACACCACAACTGTTAATTCCACTCCCACTACTTCTAATTATTTATATGATTTGCATATCTAATCCAAGCTCACGATGATTAGCTTTTATCTTTAGTTTTAATACAAACAGATAGTAACAAAATATTGACATCTAAAAACTGGAGTCATCCTCATCCCAAAACATGGATGGTTAGCTGTTGGCTAAATCTTCAAATAGGGTGGACTATTTAATTGCATAATGAATATACTTCGCATAATATGTGGATAGATCACTACGTTGATCTACGAATAATTTCCCGTGATCTGTGAAGCTAATATTTCAGTCATGAATTTGGTTTCACACAAGATCAGCCCCTGACGGCAAGCAAATACGATTGTGAAGAGGCCCATTTCTGATACAGTTGATATAGACTCCCAAACTTGAAATAGGATTCTTGAAAAAAAAGGAAAGAAAAAAAAAAAGAACATACCAGCACCCATATTCCAAATACCAACATGGAATTTTCTAAGTCATTGAAGGCCCTACTTCACAACAACGCCCTTTCCATGAAGAAACTTGCCCTGAGGAAAGAGTATTTTGTTCGCCCCACGAAAGACCAGACACAGTTTTTTCACCAATATGTCACTTAACGCATTCACAATGACTCAACTGATTATGGTTCACTGTAGTTATCAAATGTGGAAAAAGTGGGTTCTAATGAATTTTATACACAAACAATGCTAACCAAAAGGCAAAAAATCTTAGTTCTGCACACTATGTAGAATATTAATGCAATTATGAGATAATCAGGGCGACCCCAGTCCTCAAAAAACATCTCCATCAAATCCCAGTATGAGAATACAGTGGGGGGCAAATGAGCTCCACAGTGTCATCGAGATTTATCAGATCAAGGACGAACCGTAACAAACCAACCTTTTAACTATTTTTGTCCAATATCTGATTGATGAAAAGAAAAGCAGGCATTGAATGGCCTAAGCAAGCAAAATAACACAGGTAGACAGTCCAACTAGAACTAAGAAACAGAGCAACACATGCATAAGACATTTTACTATTTTAGAAACAGAACTCTCACCGTGAAACATATCAGATAAAAGAAAGAGAAAAAGAAAGAATTCTCACCGTTTGAAGGATGAACTTATCATGTGAAGTCTTATCATCCCAAACCAATAGCAAAACTCGAACACCTTCTTCGGACTTATACTTTAGCAATTCACCCAAAGTCAAATCCCCACCTCTGGGCAACGGCCGGGTCGGCTCTCTTATTAACTTCACCTTATGATAAACAGACCAACCGACTATGTATATCAGATGATGAGCCTCTATTATAGCATGGCACATATCTTCCCAACATTTTCCACGTTCATAAACCTTCCCTCCATCTAATTGAATTTCAGGAAACTTGCTATCCTCCTTGGAGTGAGCATCTTGGTACAACTCCACTGCACTTCCTTTTCTTAGTGGAAAATACGTGTGCCTCACTCCCTTGTGCTCCGGATCAGCTGCAATACCTGGGGGGATTCCCTCTCTGACTTAACACAAGTTAATGAAAGTTGAAACACTCACATCAATGAAACACAACATTTCAGATCTCTTGGCGTGCTGTTCAACAAACAAATAGCCATATACTATTGTACTACTAACAATACAGAAACTCAAAGACTTCACGTATACAGTAGGTACTGAAAGACAATAACATTCCAAGATAGGGCACATAATCTCGATCATAGACCACTTTGCATGACCAGTGGAGACTATAGGTCAAATTTTCCGTAAATATAATTTCCCAGAAAAAAAATATCTGAGAGAGAGAGAGAGTGAAAATAGAACTTCTACACAAGTCATATATATTTGTAAAAATAGAAATCAAGTGTCTTTCCACAAAAGATATGTCCTCCGAAAATCGGGAGTGCCAAAACTATTTTAGATCGTCCGAAAAAACAATATCCGATGACATTTTGGGAGAGAGAGAATGATACGACAATTCCGAAACTTACAAAATGAAGTGAGAAAGGTTCTATATAGTACTACAGTAGTGTGTGTGTATATATATATTATATAAAACTTCAGTTGTCTTCTCACTTCTCAATAAAGAATTCACTATTCTACAGGACACATCTTCTCATTCAAACAATATAAAATTTCGAAACTGCTAAATTCCCAACTAACTATACCGTGCTGATAAAGCGGATTCTCATCACAGGGCGTGAATGTCATCTTGAGGCGGAGCGCCGTGCCCGGCTTCGGCGGAGCACCGTTGGCCCCAATCACTGGATACCACCCACCGATAGACCCTCCGGCGGCAATTTCCTCCGCCTGAATCTGGACTTTCCCTATCAGCTGAGCACCGAAAATATCATTATCCTTCACATGGAACTCCAGATGGGCCGCAGGATGCGCCATTGGAATATAGAACTTCTCGTTCCATGTAGGGTTTTGCGAGTTTGGGATTACCTGTAGGAATTTCATAAGTTCTAAAATAAAACTCCATTTAATTATTGTTCTCTGACAATTATTTCCTATAGAGAATTAATGATTGAACTTGTTGTAGAAAAAAACATATGCAATTGGCGGCTTTCAAGGCCGGCGCATGCATTACTTCTGCCCGGATTATAGTCATAATCAAACGCATAACTAGCTTTTCAACCAAGCGCAATGACCAATTGTACGGGAGGAAAGAATGGAAACCAGGGCCAAATATTACCCGCGTTCGAGCGAGGGTTGCTTGCGGCACGCATAATGTAACGTAAGGGTCGCTGGTGATGATTCTGCGGTGGTGGTGGATTTCCTTGTCATGTCCGTCGCGGTGGTCTTTGTCGCCGCCGGATTCGGTGTCCGTGTCAGCACCGGAGGGGGAGGGGTTCTTCTGCGGCAGGCGGTAGCAGCTGTCGCAGCCGGTGAAGCAGCGGCGGAGGTGTTCGGTGACTAGGTCCATGTTAGGCAAGTTCCGAGCCTCTATAATCGTCAGGTGCAAGTCGCCGTGCAAGTATATCACTCTCTCCGATCGTCCCTCCGCCATTTGAACTGAGCTGCTTAATCACTCGATCAAACTGTTTCTGCTCACATGCTAGTACTCTGCGTACGGATGTACATACGTTGAGATGGACAGAGAAGGGTTGAAGGAAGGAAGGAATGTTTTAGGGCTTGGGATTAAGCCATGAATTTGGAATAGTACCGAAAGTTTTCTTGCCGCCCGGAGCTTCGGCGCAGTGGTGCAGAATCTACACGTATTCCAGATATTTTTCTTGATTATTTTATCTTTTCCTTCTCAATAGCCGATTCTAAAACACAATTTTAGATATAATTGCGTTCGAAATTATTCCATAGATGTAAATCGTGCACATCGAATTACACTCAATTACACTATTTCGGCAAAAAGTGTGTCCGAAGTGTGTTTGGTAACTGAGGAAGTACAACACAAGTGAGAGGTAACAGGGTGGGAAGTTGCGGTGGCGTGTTTTTTTCTGCTGAAAAGGGAGGACGAGGACAAGTGGACTCACGTGAGGCGATTGATTTAGGCCCCGTTCCAGAATCTTAAATAAGTATTTATTTTTTAAAAATGTAATTTTAAGTTTAAAAATATTATATTTTTGTAAATAATTTTTCTACTAATATAAATCTTGTTTGATAGATCTCGTCAAGATAGGTTTCTGGAACGGGGCTTTAGAGTAATTATTCAATAGTCTGCGAGTACCGTCACGTAATAGTCCGAGCCATTTTATAATCACACGTTTTCGTGAAATTCATACATTTAGAGGTAGATCCCGCGGGAATGTATAGTTACAAAATAATCCGAAATATCATGATCCACTTTGTTTGGTTTATATTTTAGAAAGTTATTTTTGAGAGTTAAGTGGTAATAAGTGAAAAGAGTTAGAGAGAAAGATTTATTGAAAACTGTGTCAAAAGTTAAAAGTTACTTTCAAAAAGTTAAACCAAACGGATCATTTTAGAACCCCTCGGTTATCGAAATCTTCTGTCGGCAGATCAACCGCAGAAGGGGGGACCACAGGCAAAATTCTACCCTACCGACTACACAGGGTTAGGCTCCGTACTGAATTTTTTAAAAAGGAACTTTTAAAAAATGTGGTAATTTTAAGCTCAAAAATTATATATTTATGTAAATAATTTTTCTACCAATATAAATCTTATTTGATAGATCTTATTGAGATCTTTTAAACAATGCAAAAGAAATTTTTAAATTTTTTTTTATTATATTTAAACTTAAAATTATCTTCTTTACAAAAAAAAAAATTAAAAAGAAAGCGGAACCGCAGCTTATTCAAATCTGTTGCCCGTTCCACTTTTGTTAAAAGTGGATTTTTGAAAAGGAAGGTAAATTTCAAGCTCAAAAATCATGTGTTTATGCAAATAATTTTCCTTTCACTATGAATCTTGTTTGATAGATCTCATTGAGATATTTAATACGGTGCAAAAAAAAATTGAAAAATTATTTATCATTTTCGTTATATTTGAGTTTGAAATTTGGAAAAAATGAAGTTTTGGAAAAAGAAGGAAAACTGGAACGGCTTCTCAAGACAAGAAATGAATGCTTCAAAGCCTTCAATGCACCTTCCTTTTTTTTTTTATAAATCCTTTTGATTTTTAAAAAGCAGGGAACGCTTCAAATAGACTACAGTGGACATATTTGATTTAGACGGCACGCCGTACGGGTTCACTACAGACCTCACAAAAATATGAAATTCCTATGAATTCAAAAAATTTATCCTAGATCAAAATCATTACTTAATGGCAAATGCTATAAGGTGCCCCTGGGGCACAAGTTTGGGGCATAGGTTTAGGGTTCTTTAATTGCTTTAATTACTACTTATTCCAAGACTTTCTAATAAATGACATTGAAAATGTAAACTACTCCATTAAAAGAGGTCAACAATATTTTGATTGACAAAAATGACCAGGACTCTTCATATTCATCTTTCTTTTAATTGATAAAAACAAAAAGGAGGGAAAATGGAAAAAAAATTTGCCGCCATGCTAATTGGAGCATTTGTGCCCCTGGGATGGTATATTAACCAAAGTTGGTAATTCTTTGATTAATAAGTTAAGTACAATAACTTTTTTGTCTTTGTTAATTTTTTTTATATTTGTTTGTTTTGTGTCAAAGTTTTGTGACTTATTGATTCATCTCGTCGAGAGAAATTAAAAAATTATCGAAACTCTATAGTAAGAATAAAGAAAAAAATAAGTAAAAAACGACTTATTTTTGACTGAGTTTCAGTCATAATTTTTTTACTTTTTCAATTCCTCTCGACGAGACGAATCAATAAGTTACAAATGTTTGATGCAAATTAACAAATAAGAAAAAGGTCATTTTGATTTATTAAGCCAAAGCGAATTCAAAATTTAAATTAAGTTTAATTGTCGAGTGACTTGACAACACTGTGGTAACATAAAATACCTTTTTCTTATTACAGATTTAGAAAGCGGTCTGGCATAACATAACTACAAGGGTAATTTTGGAAATTATTAAAACATTTCTAATGATGCATTAAATGTCACCACTTCACCCTGAAAACCAATTACGGCTAATGAGAAAATAATTAATACGGAGTGGAAGCACACCATTTATTACTACTGAATTCAAAAAATTTACTTAATTCATATTCATTGAAATTAATTTTTTGTATGGTTCCATAAATAATTATTTTAAAATTTAATGAATATTCTTTTATGTTTTTTGTGGGGCCCAAAATGAGCCCCACACGGCGTGCGGGGATCCTGTCACTGGTATGTTTCAAGTCCCGTCCCGCCGTCCCAGAATTAAAAAATAAGTACTTATTTTTTTAAAAAACAATTTCAACCTCAAAAATAATGTGTTTATGCGAATAGTTTTCCTAACAATTTGAATCTTGTTTGATAGATCTTATCGGAGATCTTTTATATTGTGCAAAAAAAAATTGATAAATTTATTTACATTATTTTTGAATTTGAAAATGTGAAATAAGTACTTATTTTTTAAGAAGGTGTTCTAGAATGGAGCCCCACTTGATCTTGGCTGGAATTTTTCCAAATTATATTATTCAAAGGAAAATTCCAAAATCAACTCAATGGACTAACTATAACAAGTGTATTAATGTGTATTAAATGGTGTAAAAAGTAAATAAAAATACATATTTTTTTTGTCTTCAACTGTACTTATTATCGACTCAGTGGGCTGACAATAGCAAAAATGCAACACCGTTATCCAAAATCCAATCTGGAAACGACGGATAAGTTTCCGTTAGATTTCGTCAAGTACAGAGAGGGTAATTCACACTTTGTCCCTGTGGTATTTACTTTAATATCCAAATGGGCCTTTAAATAAAAATCTACAACTTGATATTGTATATCTACAAGTTCACAACTTGATACTCCACTTCTTAACAACTTATTTACTACCGGTAGTGAAAAATTTGTAGTTCATAAGTTGTTAGGTGTTTTTAGTAGTGAATAAGTTGTTGAGAAATGTCAAATTTGTTTCCGGTAGTGAATAAGTTGTTAATTCGTTTGCGAGTAGAGTCACTGTAGGAAAAATAGTTTTTGTTGACAATTTTTTGTTACTGGAAATGAGACAGTAAAATGCTGAAACTTTTTTTTGTTAGTGAGAATAATATGATAAAATGCGTTAAGTTTTTAGTTTTTTTTGTTAGTGAAAACGGGGCGTTAGTTAGAAAATGGTAGAGTTTTTACAGTGTTGGTTATGTTTGGGTACGAGCAAGGCTACAGTTCCCGAAACTCCCGACCGGGCCGTTAGTGGGACAGGGAGAAGATGTGTGTAAGTGGCCGATCCAAACACTCTATTTTTTTGTATACATGTGTATAAAAAAATGGAGTATTTGGATCGGCCACCTACACACATCGGATGCCGTTGATCCTCGCGTGGACCCACTCGGTTTTTTTTTTTAGAATTTTTGGTCGGCTCCGATCAGCCGTCCGGTGGCCGGATCGGCGTCGGGATTTCGGTCGGGAGTTCCCGGTCGGGATACTCAGACTTTCTGTTTTACTACTACGTAGGGGGAATGGATAGATGGCTCCGGATCACTTGTCCGACTTCTTCTGTTCCACTCCTCTCCATCCACCACGTATTCACTCATTGCTTCCCCTCTAACAACGTTACTTAGCCAGTTAGATTCCAACTCCTTTTCTATTCCCTTTTACGGCGTGGTTTTGAGGCATTGAGATTAGAGCATCCACGCTAGGATTGCCACTTCACTCTTTAAATTAAAATAACAAGCAAAATACCATAAATATGGTTGCATCAGACCTAATACTTGACTATTTATTACTCCCTCCGTTCCATATTGAGAGTCCCACTACCTCTCTTTTACCATTTTTCAAATCAAAAAATCAACTCTTTTCGGTGCATCAGACCCAATACTTGAAAAATTTCAAAAAATTATACACGGAAGTAATTGATTTTTTGATTTGAAAAATGGCACGACTTTTTATGGTAGACCGTCAATTTGGAACGGAGGGAGTATGAAAAATTTATAACTTTGCTACAGTCACTAGTTTACTTAAACTAGCCACTATTCACTCACTTCTCTTTATTTTATTATTTCTCCCCCCTCTCTCTCCTCTTTTGGGATGGATTTGAATATTTAATTGAGTAGAGAGTGAGAGTAAAGAGCCTGATTTTAAGTAATTATGTAAAAGTGACTAGCTAAAGTAAAAATGTGGGTTTTAAGGATTAATTTGGTCCAAAATTTGGTGAGGCCAATGCAGATGCTCCATGGTTCTCATTAAAAGCTTAGAGTCAAAAATTAATTAAAATCCTTTAAAATAAATTGATCATAAAAAGAAGATCTTCGTACCGGTTCAAACGGATTGAACATTGGAACATTTAATTTTTTTAAACTCTTATATGGTATTAAAAAATATGATTAAAAAATTAAGTGTTCCACTTTTCAGTACATTTGGACAAGTGAGAGGTTTTTTTTTTTTTTGGGTCATTTTATCCTACAGGGTGATAATTAGTAGTATTTGTCTCTAAAACTGTCATAATTAAATATTTGCTCTTCATTTCTATGATTCTCTTAGGACTTTCGTTAAAAACCCTAAAGTCAAAAATTAATTATGATCCTTTAGGATAAATGACCAAAAAAATAAGATATTCACACTCATCCAAACGTACTAAAAATTGAAACACTTAATTTTTTAACCATATTTTTTAATACTATATAAGAGTCTAAAAATATTGAATGTTCCAATTTTCAATCCGTTAACCATTATGAAGATCTTATTTTTTTCATCAATTTATTTTAAAGGATCATAATTAATTTTTGACTCCAAGACTTTCAATGAAAATCCTAAAAGAACCATAGAAGTTTATTTTTATTTTTATGTAATCTCAGTGTTTCAAAACCGCAGCGTAAAAGGAAAGAGGAAAGGAGTTAAGAATTAACTGGTTAGAGCGGAAGCAAGGAGTGGATACGTGGCGGATGGAGAGGAGTGGGACAGATTTTGTCCGACTTCCGTGCCTTGTGCCGTGCCCTTTCGTGCCCATGTCGTGCTGGATCGTGTCGTGCCCGTGCCTTGCTAGAACCGTGTCGAGCCGTTTCTGTCCACTTTCCGTGCCCGTGTCGTGCCGTGTCAGGTCAACTTTCGTGTCGTGCCCGTGCTGTGCAGCCCACTTCCATGCTCGTGCAGTGCCTCAGGCCCACAAAACCGTGTCATGTCAGACCAAGACCGTGCCTGTGATATATCGTGCCGGCGCGGCCCATTTGACACCTCTGGACAGAAAAAGTCGGACAGGTGATTCGGAGCCATGGATAGATATATGTGAACGATATTTTAGAGTTAATAGTGATGATTTTTCTATAAAAAAAAAAAAGAGAGGCGAATTATAGAATGGAACTGCCTAATACGGGGGTGGAATGAGATACGTGAGTTCCTGGAATATATGGTCTAGGGTCTTGTCTGCCAAACAAGTTTTTTGGGTGTTTGCACCGGTGATTAATTTGTTCCAGATTTGTACGTTGTTCGCACTAATCAACAAGTTTTGACAATTTAGCATATTATTCACATTAATCAACAACTTATTCACACTATTTCACTCATAATTAACGACCAAAATCGTATCTTGTTCACACTAATTAACAACTTATTGATTAGTGTGAACAACTTACAATTCACACCCCCTTATTCATAAGCGTGAACGGGAAATATACAATCCAAGCAAATTATGTATGTAAATATTTAGTCAAGCTACCAAATATAATGAAAAGTACATCAAATTCGAGTCATCGTGCATTTGAACACGATGTTCGTCCATTTCGTCGATGCAAAAAGGGGAGTTGATACTTGCTATACTTTCATTTGGATCATCTTTAATCGGATCTAATCCTAACCATAATTCAAATTCGCACATAAGCTGTAACAAATATGTCTACCGACTATCGTCCCTCCCCCTCCGCCCGTTCCTCTCTTGCTTCCCCATGAGACCCAACGTGTTCCTAGAGTTGTCACTTTAGAGGGCGTGCAAGCTTTCAAAATCGTCATTCGATACAAAGCTTATGCGAAGGTGTGGCTTATGAAAATTGTGATCAGTGCTCATGTTTTTTTACCATAAAAAAATAGTGATCAAAGAACTGTCATACTAAAAATCAATTTCAGGTTCGTTCTCTCACTCTCTCTCTCTTCTCATATCTCATTCTTCCTTCCACAAATCTTAGCGTTTTACCTCAAACTAGAAAAATTCAACTTTACAAAAACTATCTGCCTGCCGAACCATATAAGGTTGCCTCTTTTTAACTAGTTAGAATATAAAATTAAGAAAGACATTGTGCCTATTATTTTAAAGGAGCATATTGGAGGTCCAATAATTAAGTTCGACTACCAATTTTCGCCAGTTGCATAGCCAGTTGTAGATTTCATATGCTCCAATGGAACAGTTCAAAGGCATTATTTGAAATTTAGGGGTCTTATTGAAATGCAGAGAAAAATTAGGGCTCATTTGATCTAATTTATTTGTGTTTTCTTGGCATGGTCTTTTTAGTTATTTCCTCTTTACCATATTTCTGATCAATTTCTTACATCACATCGTTTTGTCCCTCAAGAAAAATTGAAAAAATAAAAATATATTGACCAAAGTTTAAAAAAGCTCATACAAGACGATGGAAAATAGTAAAATACAGTGGCTAAGTTATATGATCTTTTTTCAACTTTGGTATACGTTTAATATTTTTGCAATTACTCTCATCGAGATGGCAGGCATGATATAAGAATTTAACCCAAAATTAATAAAACTCTTCCGTTTCACATAGGTTTTTTGTGGGATTTTTGGCTTCTTATTCAATTTTTTGCACATGTGTTAGTTTTGCGTCAAACTTTCATGGATTATTAGTTTGTTTCGATAAGAGAAATAAAAAAAGTAAAAAAAAATCCAAGATAAAGCTCAAAAATCCCATATTTTTTGAGTTTTATCTCGAATATTTTCCAGAATATTTTGGTAAAAAATAATTTTTTACTTTCTGATTTCTCTCGACGAGATGAATCAATAATTTATAAAAATTTGATGCAAAACTAACTATTGCGGGGAAAAAAATTGAACAAGGACAAAAAAATCACTAAAGCCCAAAAAACTACTAGGTGAAACAGGGGCAAATAACCAATGGGCTTGTAATCCAGTTGGTAACTCCTGGTTCTCCCTTGTGGGAGACCGGGAGTTCGAGCCCCGTTGTGAGCAATTTATAGGTTCTGGACTATGGATAATTTCTAAACCCCACGTGGACTAACTCACTAACTTTCCACACCAAACACTGTACCAAAAATTCTACTAGAAAAAGTTTTGCTCATTGCTCTTGTGGAATTGGAGTTCAGCGACATTATCTGAACTCGAGGGGCCTAACAGAAACACCGAGATAAAATCAGATGCCCTTCGTACGACCAACACAAAGGACCTCCTCGGATGAGTCGAAGTCGTCGAGTTCTGTTCTCAAAATCGTTTCCAAAGTCCGAACACGTTTGCTACATCGGGTCAATGAACTGACGCGCGAACACTTGACCTCGACTTCTCTCTCTCTCTCTAGATCTCGTTCTTCCGCCTGCAAAGCCCCAGGTTTTGCCTCGAATTCTGCTTCCAGTTTTCCCTTGGAAAATCCTCGTCAACAGCAAGAAACAACGGCAGCAATGGCGGTGAAGGGGAGGCACTCTCGATTCCCGTCTCGCAAATCCTTCCCGTCCACGCTCGGCTTCACGATCCTGATCATGTTCACCTTCCTCGTCCTAATCCTTCTCGCTCTCGGAATCCTCTCTATTCCCGGCAGCACTTCTCCTGACTCCCCCAGGGCGCACGATCTCAGCTCCATCGCTCACGACACCGTCCACAGGTACGCTTGCGCCAGTTACGACGCCGTCTTGATAAATGTGGATTTCAAATGGACGGAATCTGTTCAATCCTCTAGGGATTATCGACGGTCGTATAGGCGCACGGTCGTATAAGCTTTGATATGATGGGTTTTAACTCGCTCCGGATTCCCATTCGGATTTTTGTTTAACACAGTTTGTTTAGCTTTTTGTCTATTTTTTTTTAGGATTGATCGTTCGTTTGAGGATTTTGAAAAGGATTAAACTCTGAACTAAGAGTTAAGAAAGTCCATATAAGACTCTGCTAAATACACTGAAGATGGGTTTTGTGTTTGGGAGCAGCCGTAGTAGAAGAGTCACGATACTATTCGAACCTCTCTCAATGCATTTCTTCTCCTATTGAGTTGTTCCATCCTTTGATCTTGACGATTAATGGAATATTTATCAAGACGAACGATTTGTCCACTAAATTTGATGCGAATTTGATAATGACTTAGAGAAAACAAGTGCAAAGAGAGTAACAAAAAGACTGGAAATTTAGCCCAATGGATAAACTGGTTGCTTCAAATTTATCGTGATGAAGGTCCAACCTCATGTAGAAATCGTCGTATGTAACATGTTGATTTTGAATTTGAGCTGTTCCAATGAATAATAATGACAAATCTCTTCATTTGAAATTCACATTTGTCCAAACAGGGCCTAAGCTTTTGTTTAAATAATTGGGTTGATCTGATCATGTTGTGCTTGATTTGGAGGAAATCTAGGAGTGAAGAAGATGACGGGGAAGGGGACCGGTGGGTTGAAGTTATCTCCTGGGAGCCAAGAGCTTTTGTTTATCATAATTTCTTGGTTAGTTTGTTCAATTTTGGTCGTTATAGTGTTCTTGATTCGTTTTTGTTCCTGTAGCTTGTGCCATAATTAGTTCGTTGCAATGTCCTTGAATTAGAGCTCTTACGTGAAGTTTAATGGTCATTTTTTTGTTTTGCATCCTGGATTTCATTTGAAAAATGTGTGTTTAATCTATGTTATGGGTGCTGACATTAGTATTCTACCATATTTGGTTTGGAGCTTTTGCATCAAGGCTAATTTCCATTTTGATGTTGCATACATTTGACTTTGTGTATTTCATTTGAAGCTTGTGAAGATTCTAGTTAAAGCTGTCAAACCTGGGATCCTATGTTGGAGCATCGAATTGAGGGCCGTACAATTAGAGATACTAAGAAATGAAAAGAAAAGAAAAGAAAGTGTAATCGGTTTTACATGGAGAAGTAAAAAAATATGATGAACACTATTTTAAATCCAATAGGATATGGTAAAAAGTCTATTGTTTGTTTTATAGTTACAATTGCAAAACACTTCGAAAGTAAAGATAAGAATAGACTACATACAGTAGGTATTATACATGAAAAAAGCTAAAAAAAAATGAGAGCAACAAAAAGGAATAGGAGCTTTTATAGGTCAATGACAATGTGAATTTGTGATTAAACAAATGAGAAGAACAAAAGAAAAGTAGAATGATTCTTAGAAAGAAAATTTAAGGAATGCTTTAAGAAGAAAGATGAATGAGAATCCAAGAAATAAATACATCTCAGGCTATTTGATAACATGGAAAAGAAATGAAATGAAGTATAGAACGAAGAAAAAGAGCTTAGGCTATTTGATTAATGTAGAAAAGAAACGGGTAACAGAAGTAGTCATCCAGTACTGCTTATTTGCAACATGTGTTTTCTGAGCATTTGGAATAAGTATGTGTAGGTTAGACTTACTTTAACGGGCATTTAAGCCCAATCATTAAAAAAAAAATATCCATGCACCAAAACTGTGTTTAAAATTGGACCAGTAGGATCGGTAGATGCATCGTGATTCCACGATCTAGTAGGCAACCACCAGAATTACAACATCGTTTCCAAGGGATGCTTTACATGATCCGGATTGATTTAGCCAAAATGGATTGTAAGATCGTATGATTGGTGGATTCGGATTGAGATTCTAACAACCTTGGGGCTATTATTATTTGAGTTGAAAGTTTTTGGTCCTTGTTACTGTGGTGCTTGGACCTCTGCCTGAAGGATGTTCGGTAATTGTTAAGAGATTCTGCATGTATGTGCTGTGGTTTGTTCCTTGTGTACGTTGTTGCTCGAGTTACATCTGTCATTCCCTATTATAATATGTGATGATGGAAAAAGAAATGAGAACAAAAACAATAGCAATTACGTAAAGAACACAAATGATTTAAATAGTTAGGTGTACACCCTTCCTATAAAAAAAGGAAAATACAAGGTGACATCCATGGGCAAAGATAAAAAGGAATCTCACTACGAAAGAAGGGTGTACAATGACCCAACCCGGCTTATATGGAACTCCTATAGAACAAATCGGGTCAAAGTACCCAATAATCACAAACGTCCTGGACTGAGCTATTTTCCCATTAAGTGAGTCCTGCAAATTGCAATTGGTTTGTAATCATAATCCGGAATGCATTCAAGACAAGCGAACATTGCTGGGTGTGCTCTGTTTCTACATTCTCATTTGCAACCAGATCCATGGCTTGGTATGCGCGTTGATGTGTATTTATGTCGGTACACTAAATTGCACATTGGTATCTACGTATCCAGTAAAGCGATTGAATGCTAAATTTCTTCCCATATTTTTTGTGCAGTCTAAGGACGAATGTGAATACTTAATCAACCTTGGTAAGCCCCATATGAAAAAGTCAACTGTTGTAGATAGCGCAACTGGCAAGAGTACAGATAGTAGGTATGAATATTCTACCTCCTAAAATCGTGTCTTTAATTGGCTTTGCAAAGATGAAGCTTACTTTTCCTTTTGTGGATCCCGGTAATGGGCTTACAATTGCAGACCTTTGAGATATCCTTTACATGCAGGGTACGTACAAGTTCTGGTACTTTTCTGAATAGAGGAAGTGATAAAATAATCCAGAGCATTGAGAAAAGGATTGCAGATTTTGCCTTCATACCTGTAGGTATGTGGCTTAGACACTCCTCTCTCTTTTTTGGAGCAATGGCGAGACACACTTTAAGATTTTTGAAATGAACATTTTAAGGTTTTTGGGTTTTTCGTGAGCTTCCATGTTGGTACCTACGCACTTTCGTGTCTAGAAGGTAAGTCTTAAGGCTGGGCATTGGTGCGGATGAAACTCATATGATAAGGCAATGAGCAGTCCTGAAACCCAATGCAGTGTTACATGAACTTCTATTTTCCCCCGTGTCCTTTTGTAATATGACGGTGTAAGGGTGTGGGTTTTGTGTCCGCCCCATTCTCAAACTAGATGCTTAGATTATCTATTTGTTTAGTATGTTTGAAGAAGAAGAGGAAGAAGCTCATTTTTTATAGTAAAGATAGCCTCTCGTAGGAATTTAAGTAGAAACCCCCATTCTCCTTAGACCCATTTAATTTTAAGTTCATTCGTTTAGAAGGGACAACCAATCGTGTCATAATATCGTAAGTTTTGTGTTGTGCATTGTTGATGCTCTAGATTTTGAATGAAGTAAGGTAATGAGTACAAAAATCGAATCAGGTCTCTAGGCCTTCCCTCTTTGATGCCCTCCGGTTTTAATTTCATGGCATGGTTCCACAGCGTAATGTCCCTTGAGTTCCTCGATTTTTGAAGGCATAGGGCGGCCCGCTTTCTGAGTGGTAAAACTTTCTGAGAGCAGCCACTTGTGCATGTATTGCTAAATGTTAGGTTTGTCTCCAGTCCTCCTGACCATACCCCCATTGATTGGGGTTTACATGAGTCCATCTTAAGATCTGGGTGTCATAAATGTTCAGGCTGTTTCTACATTCTGGTACTGAACCTCTAAATACAATCCCTAAATCCTTAGGTTTAGGGCGATCCCTATAAGACCCTACAACTAATACTCATAACCCGGGTCCACGTAGTAATAGACCCAATTGACATTGGCTTTATCGAGTTAACAAGGCTTGGGCTTGTTTCTTGAACGGCTCTCAGCTTAACGTGAATCCTCCATAAATTGATCCGTTGTTCCTGGCAGCCAATTGATGTCAGGCTAGGGTTTTGTTGTTTAACTTCGGATGGCACTAGTTGGCTGGTAAGTGAAACTTGTCATGTAAAATTTTCTTGACCAGAATGAAAAAATTCTATTGGACACTCTTGGCACCCCCTCACCATACCAAATTTGTGGATTGGAAGGTCATTACTTGGATTAAGGTTATACTTCTACCAATGTTTTCATGTAGAATTTGTAGTCTAACCATTATCAATTCATTTAGCGTTCACATGGTCAATTGAACTGCTCGAATTGAAGTCCTTTGATAATGGGCCTCCATGTTTTGACGCAGAATTAAATTCTGTGTGACTGTAATTTGACAAGTCTTGTTTTCATGAAGCGAGTTCATTTAATGACTAGTGAGTAGTGAGACAAGACAAAAGAAAGGCCCAACATTTGCCCTGTTCGTTATGCAATTTAAACTCATTTTACATCTAACTTGTCGCCATGTATCCCCCGCTTATCCTTGCCCTCTGGTATGTTGCCTCCTTGTGAGTTGTCTGTCCTTCATAGCATAGAAGTAACCGTACACCATTACACTAAGAAAGAGTTCAGATGACGACAAAGGCACGCATTCAACCTGTCTAAACCAAAATGCATAACGCTAAGGTAATTGCTTTGTGCTTGCCACTAACAGTGGTTTTGTGCATTAGAAGAATCTTGAAGTTGCTATTTATGTCATCAATAAAGGTAATCACATGAAAAAAAGTCACCAAGGGGATGCCTTTTGGGGGGATACAGTAATCTTTGTCTTTTCGCGGTAAGTTGTTTTGTGTAACTAATGATGCAACATTGTTAGAGGGACAGATTGTGGATGTGAGCCGAGAGTCCAGATGGTGAAAGTAGATGGCTCAGTTCATAACAAGACTTATATTTACTTGTTTGGCATATGATATTAATCCGTAGATCCTGCATGCAAATGATCCAAGGGAGGTTTTTACTGCAATTACTGGTATCTTGAACTAGGGGGTTGTTTAAGGCAGTGGTATGGGCCTATGGCACAATGACCTACAATTCATGCTTTTGTGTTGTTTTCTGAGTCCTATGGGCTATGGTATAGCAATCTCTGTCATGAGCTTGTGCAAGTCTTTTTCGGAATAAAATTCTCAAATTTCTTGGTTAAAGGATCTCAATCAGAGCCTAGCAACTTTTGACAGGTAGCTTTGCACACTCGATATAACTCGCTAAACTTTTGAGAGTGGTTGACTAACACTACTGGCCCAGGCACAAGGCCCACAAGGCCTGGGCCGTGGGCATCGTGGGGATGCCCAATTTTTGGGGCACTCCAATTCTTTTTAATATTTGGGCTGCGTAGGACTCTTTTTAGAAAAAGCCCAGTCCAAGTTTTAGAAGCAAGACCCAGTCTCTTGAGCATTGATACTGATGTAGTAGGACTTTCTACTTATAAAAGATTCTTTGTCTTTATTGTTTCCTTCAACCAGCGATGTAGGACTATAGGTGGAAAGCTTTTGTTTTGCAACTTGTTTGTCTCACATTGACCGAGCAAAGGCTCAATTGGCAAAGTGCTCACCTATAAAGCCCTCTACTCCACCTGTTCCACTTGCTCACAGAGTAGTTGCACGTGAAAGCAACACGTAGGCAACAAGTATTAGAATTAAAATTAAAATTATTTTGAAGGAAAATTTCAAATTTTGAAATATATATATGTATTAGACAAGGGGATTTAATACTATAGTTTTGGCTTTCGTTTATTTTTTTTTTCGCATAAAAATTGTCAAGCGTTTAGGGCACCATTTTGATAACAGGCTTTGGGCACTCAAATACCTTGAGCTGGCCCTGTTGACTAAGTAAAGTCATATGTTTCGGTGTACCTTGTTTGGCAAAGTTTCAAAATGTTTTGGTCAGTTGTTTTTTGCCCCGAGGGAGGTTTTTTTGTTGTACAATGTTTTAGAAACAATAGGTTCTTGTAATCTTCTCTCTCCTCCCGGAGGATACTTTTTTGGCCTACTTGTAGTGAGTCATTTATCGTGTAGCTATTATTCTACTGTCATTTCACATTTATTTATCTCAATGCTGTGATTTATAGAGCATGGGGAAGGGCTTCAAATTCTCCACTATGAGGTTGGCCAAAAATACGAACCTCACTACGACTACTTTGCTGATGAGTTTAACACTAAGAATGGAGGTCAACGCATTGCTACAGTTCTAATGTACCTGTGAGTAATACCTTGTCCACCTATTTGTGACTGATATTTCTCCATTTTTTGGGGGTATAGACCTGAAAATTTGTTTCTTCTCAATCCTGTGGTTGCACAGATCGGATGTTGAAGAAGGGGGTGAGACAGTATTCCCTGCTGCCAAAGGAAATTATAGTTCTGTGCCATGGTGGAATGAGCTATCTGAATGCGGGAAAAGGGGACTTTCTCTTAAACCAAAGAGGGGTGATGCATTGCTTTTCTGGAGCATGAATCCTGATGGAACCTTGGATCCTTCAAGTTTGCATGGTTAGTTCCTGCTTATTTGGTTGGCCGTGCAAAAGTCTTTTATTATTGGTGCTATTTGTAATTCTATAGGATATTATTCCCATTGCTGTGTTGTGTCACCTCATTGACACCTTCCTTCTAGTTACGAGTTAATACAGCCATCGTAAACCATATCTTCTTGCAAATCCAAGTCCAGGGGTGACGCCGGGAAAACCTGGCCGAGGGTTACTCTCCCTAGTCCCTACGCAATTCGTAGAATATTCGTATGTCCCAGCATAACTGCTTTCCAAGAAACTCTCTCTCTCTCTCTCTCTCTCTCTCTCTCTCTCTCTTTGCGTGTGTGCACACAGGGTAAAGAGTAGACTGTAAAGAGGAGAGATATTGAGAGAGAAGGCATAAAACGTACCATATTAAAGGATGAGAGAGAAAAAGATATAACAAAAATAGAAAGTTTCAGTGGGCACATTTACTTAGGTGAGACTTGGAGTTAATATTACCTTGGAGAACGTGGGGAAATAGGAGACACTAGATGTGATGATAATTATCAATCGGTTCATTGATAAAATTCTGTGGGTTCAATCATTGGATGTACCAAACTATGTGCCAACACACCCACAGGTGATCATGGTTCCTAAAATTTCACTGGTTTTAGTTGAATATCTTTCAGTTAGAGGACCTCAGGAGCTTCAAAACGGCCTCCATCTTACACTCCAAAAATCGTATGCAAATTATTTGAATAAGTGACGAGTTGTTTGTTTGTCTGTTTTCTTTCTGTTAGGTGGCTGCCCTGTTATTAAAGGGAACAAGTGGTCTTCTACAAAATGGATGCGCGTCAATGAGTACAAGGTTTAATTTACTCTACAAAAGGTAATCTTCTGTGCAGATACGAGAGCCTTGATATTTTGTAATTTAGCCTCCAATACAAGTCGGTCATCTATTTTTGTTTATTTTCTTTCGATAAACATATTTGTTTTCCTGTGACATATCCGGTAGTATCGAATCCTGTGGTTGTGAGATCCTGATAGGAAGTCGCATCTTTAGTGACATTTTGTAGACACAGGATTTTTCTTGAGCTATTATATTTCTGGAAATGTCCTTGCACTTTGATTTGTTTTTCGTCATGATTAGGATTGCTGAAACCCCAATCAATGCAAGTTCAGTTAGTACAAAAGTTAACTTGGTTCTAGGTATTGCCTCGGATAAATTTTCTGCGCTTGCTGTTTCTGCATCATCCAATACGGCTCAAGGGTGCTACGAATCCTCATTTTTAATGATGTGAGCGAACCCTATACACATGCATATGAAGTACTAAAGGATCTCATTCTTTGGCAGGTTTGCAAATAACGAATCAATTTTGGGCTTCTTGTTGTATACTTGTATCAAATGGTGGTAGAACATTTCGGGCAGGAGCTTTTTCAAGGTTCGCGCAGCGAGAATAAGGTAGAGGAATTTCATAAGATCTCAAGCGCAGAACCTAGGGAGATTGAAGTGCTGAGTACTATTAGTTGGTATTGAGAAACGTAATCGGAAAACAGGATGTATTTAGTGAATGGGTCGAGGAAATGACATTTCCATCTCTCAGATTGTCTGTGTATTGGATTTTCTGTCATAAGTTTATCTATCCACAGCTATTTTACAAGGCACAATAGATTCCTTGTTTTCCTCCGTTACAGATTCTAGAGAATACCAATAAGAAAAGTTATTGCTTATGTAATTTATACAAACATTGAGCACCTTGACTTCTATGTTCTAACAAATATGAGGTTGTAATATACCACAAGTTTTTGCAGTACACCTTTGTGGTGGCCCACTCTAAGAACACCGGGCTGATGAATCATGATGACCCTTTCTCTTTTAGGGGGTCCGATCTCCTCTGTCCCGAAAATTCTTGTGTCTCTGTGTCGAGGGATTTTTCGACCGTTAAATTATGTGATTTTTTCTTATGTTTTAGAATTCAATGGCTGGAACACCCCTCGACACGGGGGGTTTTGGCACAGAGGGTTCTGGCTCCTCTTTCGGTAGCTTCACTCATTTATCAGCATTCAACACTGAAGTTTAAAAGTTTGTTCAAAACTTCCTTTGTTTATAAGGCGAGCCTTGTAAAGTGGACATTGTTTTGAGATTTGCTATGCATATTTGGTGAAAGTGAATCCATGAATGGGACCAGAAATATCCCCCTGGCAATGATCTGGTTTGAAAGTTGAACCTGGGCTTAGCCAAGGCTAATACTTCTCTTTTGCCGATCAAGAGCTGATCAGTAGTTACTCAAAGCCGATCAAGAGCTGAGCTTGAGTAGCTTATGTTAAATTTTCACACAGTACAAGCTTACAAAAACAACTATGGATTTTAAGCTTTATCTGGAAACCGAACGAGTTCAACAACAAACTGATCTTAAACGGGTTTTTAATGAGCCAAATTCGAGCTCGACCTCAAATAGGCAAGTCAATTAATAGATCTTGTCACTCGAACCCATGCCATAACTCTAGTAATTCGTATAATTTTTTTATTACTAGGAGTAGTACTTATAAAGTTGCAACCCAAACTGGAATAGCATGTGGGCCCACATTTCTAACTATTTTCTGCTAATTAGATTATCCAGTTCTTGCAACATAATCTACCTTTTGTGTGTGTACATATATATATAAAAAAACCTTTTTCAAGTGAACAAACATATATAGACATGTATATGTGTTTGTGAATAAACAAGATGATGAGTTATGCATGCGTGTTGGCAATGCAAAAAATGGAACATCCAATAAACGTCCCCAAAGGTTGCCTGGTGGTCAAGACCCGAGACATAAGGGTTTGCTCCCTCTCAAGATATGAGGTTTGAAACTTCCGAGGTGCTATCAACTCTTTTGGGACCAATTCATACAGAGCTTTGTTGCCCGTAAAAAGGAACATTCAATGAATAGAGATGAAACACTTGCACAAGTTTTGTAGCTAATGAAATGGGGATATATGCATGGTTGTCACAACTAACTAATCTCGAGTCCCCAAGGCAAAGGCAGACACTCTCTCTCTCTCTCTCTCTCTCTCTCTCTCTCTCTCTCTCTCTCTCTCCAATTGCAAGCTGCAATACCAAACAACATAAACAATTCTAAAGCTAGCAATTAACAATGGTTAACTGGAATTCCACCTAGTGATCGATGCACAAGGCAAAACAAGTGCAAATTCTCCCAAAAGATATTCTTTGTTTACATAGCTAATGCCCTTGGTCTTTACATTCCCAGCTGCCACCTGACTCTTGAGGCCAAGGGAAATTCAGAGATTAATACCCATGTACAATTGCATTGATGGTTTGATAAATACAGGGTCATAAACAGATGCTATAAACTCTAAAACCATCGGTAAAAATGTTGCGTATTCGGAACAAACTAGTAATTTCGTTCCATACAAATGATCTGAAGAAGCCTACTCCCATCGTACCACATCCCAAAGAGTACGTTGTACCACGATCCCCATTCCCATTCCGCAAGTGTTTACACCCAATTTTAGAGAAAACAACGTGTCGCAATGATCTGCGAACGAGGTAACCAGGGTCCAAACCTAACTTGTAACAAGACTGAAACTACATTAAAAATCATTCTTGGTTTTTGTATGGGTACTTTGGTAACGCTGCTGACTATAGCACTTAGTTTCATAGTTTAGTATAAATTCCTGTGGGCTTCAAATTAAACTATTTTTTTTTTTTTTATAATCAAAAAGGGTAGGAGGGGGCGACCGGCGTAGCAACCCCCCTTGGGCGTGACCATAGGGGCTCCCAACCCGCTGTGGAATGTTCGGTTCGAGCCATAGCTACTATCCGTGAGGACAGGCCGTCACCACAGCACCACCTAGGTGCACAGCTAGCATAGGCCCTCCATGCGTCTCTCCAGCACATATAAGTTTTTTTGCCACTGGAGGGGCTCAAACTCGAGTGCACATGGAGGGAAAGACACTCAAGCCCCATCACCCAGGCCAGCTGGGCTACCACCCTCGGTGGTCTTCAAATTAAACTATTGAGACATTTGTTTTGAGATCTTGGGATGCAAAATCTTTGACACAGGCTTCGTGGGTCGCAATGTAGCTCAACCACCAGAAAAAAAGGGAGACTTAAATAAGTCAATACTATTCTAACCACATTTTGGTTGATTCCGACTCCCCAAGTAGAGAAATCTTGACTACCATTCTACTTAGTCTACTAGTATTTTGTATTGAAACATTTTTAAGCACATGGGAAGGTATACGTACATTTGTGCACAGCTTCTTGAAAGATTCTTTTTCGAGACTGTCGAAGGCGGTCGGTTGGGTGCAAATGCAGCGTCGATAAAGTTGTATTTGGATCGTGAATTTTGTAGATGGATTGATAGAGAGAGAAACCTGTAAGAACGAAAATGCACTGAAAAACCTGCTATTGAAGAAGATTCACAAGTAGAAAAGGCACTGAAATGTGTCAAGCACAAAAATGGGATGGGATACATCAGATTTTGTGGCAACTGCGCTCGTCTTAAACTGATCATTTCTGAGGAACACAACATTGCTTTGTTTTTTTTTTCAAATTATATAGGAATAATCCTTTTCTGTTTAGCAATGATGGGAGAAATTCGAAATTGGCGACGAGAAAATATAAATTCGCGACAAATTTCTACTCCTATTGAATTGTTCAATCTTTGACCACATATCCCGAGTTATCGGATCCGGGTACCCAGTAGGGAGCAAAGTCATTACAGGATTAGGGTTGTAGTGAGCATTCGAGCCGTGTATTTAAGCAATTAACGATCCGAATTGATTAGTTCCTTGCCGTTCTAGGTGGTTCTCTCACGAGTTGTAACTGTGATTGTTAGGTTGAGTTTATTTGGTATGATTGTGGTGTGTGTCGTTGGACTTTCTCACGCAGGTGACTGTTCAATTTAATGTAAAATAATCTCCTTCCAATTGGCTAAAAATATTTTGTTCACTTTTTTTTTTTTTATGGTGTATATTTGCTCTTCAATATAATTAACACAGTGTGGAAACCAATAATTGAAGTTTGGAATTTTGTTTGGTTGAGACAATAATTTTATGAAGCCATTCTAAATGACAGGGTCCCACAAATTAAATGCTTCCTAGTTTGGAAATAGATGCATACCTTGTAAAGGTCCACAATTGCCAATAACTTCATTGTTAAGACAACATTCCATTATTTGAGATAGAGACATAAAAAAAAAAAACAGAAATGTTGCTGGTGGAGCAGCTTCAGCATAGACAGTGCGTACAGCGTCCGTTTGGGCCCGTTTCGGGTTCAACAAAAATAATCGGAGCCGCTCATTTTGTTTAATATATTTTGCTTAAGGTCACTTCAAAAAAATTAGCTCCATCTAACAACGATAAGAGTGTTTGTGAAGCGTCCAAAATTGCTTTAGAAATTTTGAATGCTTTCTAAAGCAATTTTGAATGCTTCGCAAATGCTCTTACCGTTGTCGGATGGAGCTGATTTTTTGCAGAAACTTTAAGCAAAATATATTGAACAAAATGAGCGGCTTCGATTATCTTTATTGGACCCGAGACGGACCCAAAAGCTCGTTGTACACGCTGTTTGTGCTGAAGCTGCTGTACCTGTATCAACATTCTAAAAACCAAGGTTTTCAATTCATTGATTAGATTCTAGGAACATCCGCAATGGTAATAATAAAAATCAATAATCAAAATGTGTCACATTTGATTATCCATTTAGTCCATAATTAAATTTAATAACCTCTACCTCCACATTAATTATTTTTGCATCCCTAACCAAACCCTCCCCCCTACAATACACAGTTGTCCAATCGCAAACGAGTTTCAATCACGTACCCGACCACACCAAATTATTCATTTCAATGAGACGATTCCATTGTGGGGTGTTTTTGAGTTTGATTATTGAGTTTTGGTTATTGTTAAAAGTTGTTAAATTTGGTTATGAAATGAGTGGAATTTGGTTATTTACTAAAAGACTTGTAACTTTGCTTATTACAATATAGGGCATTTTTTAAGTATTATTGTTAAATTTGCTTATTCACGCTCATTTGCTTATTACAATGGGGATGCTCTAACCTAGCTAAGGAGTAAATGGCTATATTGTCCTCAATTATGCTAACTTCATGTTTAAGACATGATACAGATAAGAATGGAATACAAGAAGACAAAATGTTTTCTCTAACAAGGGGGTTAGTTCTCTGTTTTAGATAATTTCTAAAACAAAAATTATGTCACTTAGCGGTACTCTTTCTCCATTCATGTAGGAGTAGGTTAGGCATCTGTCGAATGAAAAAAAAAAAAAAAATCGACATTCTTGAAGCTAGAATGCATATTCCAAATTGAAAAGATAGCCAATCCGACAATTCTTTTCTAAATCAATGCATTTGCGTCGATTAAACATTTTATTATTATAATTGCAGTGGCACCCACTTTATAAGTAGTTTTTATTTGCTAACAAGATAAATAAAAAGTTAGAAGGGGCTATTAGCGCTTGTGATAATCTCTTGTGAGTCGTGACAAACACGAGATCATCAAACGCAATAATCTACAAAAGCTGGGTATTTATTTCTCGAAACTTTTTGGGTTTTATCTTAAATATTTTCAAAAATATTTGGATAAAAGTAAAAAAAAAAAATTTTTCTGATTTCTCTCGTCGAGACAAATCAATAATTCACAAAAATTTCACGCAAAATTAACAAATGCAAAAAAATAATCAAATAAGGGCAAAACAAAAATAAAATCTCAAAAAGCTAAAAAAAAAAAAAAAAACAAGGCCTGCGAATAATACTATACATTAGAGATTTCCACAAGATCTGTAAAGATGAGTTTGAGGCTGAGTTTCTCTATGGGTTTTTTTTTTTTGGACTTTTTCTTATTTTGTTCTTATTTTAAAATTTTTTTAATCATTTTTTAGTTTTACGTTAATTTTTTTGATTCGTCTCAACACGAATCAGAAAAGTAATTTTTTTTTTACTTTTACCAAAATATTTTGAATAAGGGCCACTTACTTAAAAGTGGTCCTCGTTCAAAATATTTGGGTAAAAGTAATTTTTTTTACTTTTCAAAAAGTCGAAAAAATTTGGCGCAAAACGAACAACCGCGATTTTTTTTTAAATAAAGACAAAAAGTACAAAAAGAAAAAATTCTTAGCAGAATGGGGCATGAGTCTAGCATGATTTTGTACTCCATCATAAGCGAGAAGTCGGTAATATAAAATAATATGTTTAAGTTACATCGATAATATCTCATGGGAGGACTCAATATTTTTATTTTTTATTTTTCTCAGTCACAAAATTACACAAGAATGATCTTCTCATAGCCAACCCACCACCCTCAAGTTGTTCTTATTAAATCAAAGAAATTAAATTTGACCCAAATTTGTTGAAGACTTAAGTCTTCCCCACTTCAAAATCTCCTATGCTTGTTTTGAATGTATATTTTACATAACTTTAAAAGCAGTGGCATCTACACCGAACGAAAACGGGCTCTAGCATGATATAAAAATCTTAACTATTCCTTCCACCTCCATGAGAAGATCGATGGGTTCCTCCACGACTACTGAATTTCTATGCGGCTTCCGCAATTTTTTTCCCCCTCTTTTTGTTGTCTCTTGTATTTTTGGACTTGTAGAGTCTCTTGATCATGTCTTCTTTTAGATTGCAAACAAAATCTATCCAATTGCTGGAAGAAATGAGGAGGATAAAAACTTGAGAGAGAAGCTTTGCATACATACATATATATATATATAAATATAAATGGTGTCGTGATCATAGAGTAAAGTGATGTGCATTTTGGAGCCGGCGAATCATTCGTCTAAATCTGATGGGAATTAGGGTTTTCCACCATTGCAAAATATCTCAGGCCCTATCTGCACAGTGCACACAGTTCCACACTTTACTGACCCCCCATCCACCAAGTTGGTTTTTTATTCATGAGAGAGAGAAGCTGAAAGGGACTGTTTGCCATGTCATGTGCATTTATTGCATTTTTTTTTTTTTGGTTTATGGATTCTACGATAGTCACATTATCTTCCAACAGGATCATCCGCTCTCGCTCTAAATTCTCGTTCTCATGAATTTTAGTAGTTCAAGCAGCGGCGGCTCCAAAATTTTAGCTCAACGCTTTTCACTTGGTTTGGCTATATATGAATGATTGAGTGCCGACACTAAATGAAAAATACAGTTCTATGAAAGAAATACGAAAATTTTAGTGTATTTTTTTGAATCCAGAGGCTAGCAAATCCCCTCGAATCCCAGTAGAGCCGCCACTGAGTTTGAGATGTTTACGATATTCACTTTTAACACCGCACTCTTGCTTGAACACGGATTATGTGACTAAGTTTACCGGATGTGTTTGCTTCAATAATTTGTGACTTATATCCGCAAGTACCAAATGTTAACCAAAAATTCTGTTTATTTAGTACCGTAATTTACAAGCCAAAAATAAACTTCAAAGAATTGAGGAAGAAAAAAAGGACATTTTTAGAAGCTTCGTGCAACGTCAGCTATTTGAACAAAAGTGATCAATTGCGTAATTTACGAGTAATATGAGGACTGAAGTGAAACCATTTCATGGGGACACGTCGTGTATATTATACATATCCCAGGGAAATTTTCTTGTGAGACAAAACTGCGCGGCTGCGCCTCTGTTTTGATCCATAGGGGAGAGAGAGAGAGAGAGAGAGAGAGGGAGAGAGAGAGAGAGAGCGATATAAATGCGAGTTTGGTTCATTTATGTGGTATCTTCTTACCCCTTTCTCTTCACCTTCTCTTAACGACTAAGCATACACAAGTCTCTCCTCACCTTCTCTTAACGACTAAGCATACACAAGTCTCTCCTCACCTTCTCTCTTTGCATAACCATAATGCGTGTGTGCTTCTATAAAAACACGCATACAAAATCTGGTCTTTTATTCCCTTCAACAAGACCCAATCTCTGGATCAATTCAAGAACCACCCCTTTGAAGGATCTTTTCGATTAGAGATTAAATTTGCCTGATAATCCATGGATGTTATTGGATACCCATCTCATTCTCTCCCTTCTTCTTCTTCTTCTTCTTCTTCATCACAAACGAATCCATTTTCCTTGGTTGATAAGGTTAAGGAATTCTTCAGATTTGCTCTCTCTGCTGTGATTGGGAACGTTTTCTCTGCCATATTCACCTTCTTCTTCGCTTTAGGTTCGTATAGATTCTGTCAATTCTTTTGTAGTTCTGTTTTGTTTTGTTTTTTTTGAAATTTATCAGATGGGTATTTCTTATAGGTATCTGTTTCTTGTTTTCTGACCTGGGTTTTCAATAAATTGGAATTGGGTTGTGTTATCTTCTTCAATCATTGACTCTAATCCTTCTTTGGTAAAATGCATGGGGTTTGATGATTTGGGTCAGGTGTTGTTCAATTAAGGACATTGTGTGAATTTTTTTTGAAAGATTATATTCTTTTCAGCTTTTTAATCTCTAGCTGTTATTGTGTTGTTGGATTGAAAGATTTCTACGAAGGGTCTGGTTATATTGCCAAATTTTCTGTTTTTTTTTTTTTTTTTTGGGACCTGGGTTTGTAAACATTGGAATTGGGTCGTATTCTTTATTAATCCTTACCACCACTTATGTAAAATTGTTAGCGTTTTGATAATTTAGGTCAGGTGTTGCTCGATCTGGAATTATATTCTGCTCAAATTTGCTGAAAAAAAAAACTATTTTTGTGGGTTTCAAAAATGTAGCAGCTTTCATCATCTTGTTGGATGATGTCGAAAAGGTTCTCGAGAACGCGATATTCTGGATTTTGTCATTCAAATTTAAGAATAGGAATGCACTTTATTTGTAAAATTTTGTGGAGATATAAGATGTTTTTTTTTCATGATTTAAAAGATGTACCTGTCATTGTTTGGGTGGATTTTGAGTTGTGATGTTGAAAGAATCCTCCTAAGGGGTAGGGTTTATTGTCAATTGTCAATTCTGTTAATTCAACTATTCTTGTAAGGGAGAAATCACAGGAATATTTGACTTCTTAGAACTTGGAATTTATGGGCTGTGTTAATTGTGTACATTAGCCCTTTATTTTTTTTGTCCAAGGCTGTTAGCTAATAGAAGGACTTCCCTTGTTGTCTACAGTGGGTACCTTGTTAGGAGCAATGACCGGAGCTTTGATAGGCCAAGAGACAGAAAGTGGATTCGTACGTGGGGCTGCCGTTGGAGCCATCTCTGGAGCTGTTTTCTCTATCGAGGTTTTCGAATCTTCACTTGTCCTCTGGCAAAATGATGAATCTGGAATTGGGTGTCTGCTATACTTGGTAAACCATCTATCAGCTAGGCCCTTTGATTATGCGTCCTGATTTTAGTCTACAAGGCTCCTGTTGGATTAATATTGATTTCAGATTAATAGATTTGACATTTGTTATTCAACGATAATAGCTCGGAGTTGAATGGGTGATGCATTATGTCTGGACTTCACATTGAATTTGGAAGTTTTATCACCTGGGATTGGATATAAGTTTTTAATAGATGTGATTTGAAATTCTTCATGTTACGGATTAGGGATTGTAGCTTACAACGTCACTGCCCACAAAATACATCTCTTTGTACATCTTATCCGCATCTTCCACTTTAGTTACACAAGTCACCTATGCTATACTGTTACTTTTTCTATTGGACTGGATAGAAACCCATCATTCGTAATATACCTTCATTCAAATGGAGCCCACGTTCATTCATTTGAGATTTTCCAGATTTTGTGGCAAATATTGACTTTGTACCACTTTGATGAATCTTTTCAATTGTCCAGATCGATGTTATTGTCAGCCTTTTAAGTGGTAGACTAGTTCGTGAGAGGATTGGTCCGGCAATGCTAAGTGCCGTGCAAAGTCAGGTACTTTCCAACACAATTGCCCTCAGCTTAGATATCTACAATTTGCAGAAGTTGCAAAATTTCGTTATCTGAAATCTCCATGTGTTTAATCAGATGGGTGCTGTTGAACCAAGCTTTGAGGAGGTTACCAATATCTTTGATGTTGGGGGATCCAAGGGTTTGCCAGGAGCTTCGGTCGAAAAGATCCCGAAGATCAAAATTACTAGCAAAAACAATGTGGATGCTTCTGGGGAGAAAGCCTGCTGCTCAGTGTGCCTTCAGGTGTATATTTTTTCTAACCCGTAATTGCTGGTTTCTGTTTACAAGTGCCATCATGTTGTTAGTTGACATGGTTAAGATGATCGATGATCGATCATACATTCTGCATGAAAGTGTGCAGTATGGAATGTACAATCATCTGTTAACCAATGCCGTTACGGAAATCATCAAGGGACCCCTAATTCTGTAGTTATGCATAAGGAATAAGAACCCTTTCGTACCCTCTCTTTGAAGTTTTGTAACGCCAATTCTCAAAAACAAAAGAACAAAAACATATACTGCGCCAGTTTAGAGTTCTCAACTTCTGTAGTTTTTGTATGCCAGTTCAGCTTATTTTTGTTACCGGTCAAAGCGCTGGAAAAATTACTCCTTTTTCGGTTCTTCACCCAATTTCAACAGCATGACTTATTTTTTACGGACAATTCGGGTTTTGTTTCCTGAGTTTTGTAGCCACACATCGTGTATACACACCTTCATGCCAATTTTCACAGCCCTGCTCAAGCCAGATTGCTTTGGAGGAAACTTGTCTAATCTGCATTTTGGTAATTCATGTTTGCAGGACTTTCAGCTTGGAGAGACTGTTAGAAGTTTGCCTCATTGCCATCACATGTTTCACCTACCTTGCATTGATAAGTGGCTGGTAAGACATGGGTCTTGCCCATTATGCAGAAGGGATCTGTAGCTTTTCCATAATGTAAATTACACGACAAAAAGAGTTCTTTTCATCGATCTTAGTCGTAGGATTTCTTTGTTTTGTTAGTAAAACACTAGGTTCTACCTTTTCTCCTGGCAGCATCTTGTAATTAGCTCGAGTGCAATGGATCATGAGCTGGGTCATTGTACTTCATCACAATTCTGTATAAAAATTTTGCGTACCTGAATTTGCTTTCTTATTTTCTTATCACTTCATCTCTCTCGTTTGATTTTTTTTTCTTTCTTAATTCACTTGGAATTTTTATTCTTCTGCCAAATGGCCATTTTGTTTTCCGCCGGCAATTTACTTATTTCACTTGTTTTGCTCAAATCTTGCTTATTCCCCTTGTCCCTAGTATATTTTAGTTATATAGATCACCCCTTTTGTGTTTTTGCCAACAATATTCCTGGTTTGGTTTAGCCTCCCCTTGTTTGTTGCAGCCTCAATCATCTCCACTGAGTACAATTTTTTGCTCGTTTGGTTGGGGTGAAGAAGAAAATGAAAAGGTGCTGATAAAAGATTTTCTTTTGGTCCCTAAAACAAGTAATAAATTCCAGAAATAAACGCATTTAACATGTTCCCTTGCGTTGGTTATTGTAACACAAGAATTATGAATTCCTATCTCCGGTAGTTTGGTGGGTTTACTTCCTAAAAGACTGGGAGTCAGGCTGTAAGGAAAAAAAAAATTTGAATTCCCTTATTCAGGCATGAATAAATTGCGTTTGACCAGACCGAAAAAGAGATTAGTTCAGATAAGCAGAAGCCGATCTAGAGCACTGTTTAAAAAAAGAAGGAATTTGAATTCCTTAGGTAGGGCCACATTGCAGGCAGGGTACTGTCTCTTTGCATTGATTGAGGAACAAGGGCAAAGGATAGATTGGAATCTTGTTATAAATGCCTGCACGATCAGGGAGATAGTCCATCCCAAATGTGACCCCACCATAAGAGTCTTTTTTCAAACGACCTTTTTCAAAAGAGGATATATCACCAAAATATCTGGGGATTCCTTCATACAAATCTCAGGACCGTCCTGAGTGATGCGAATTTTGACAACTCTGGCTTTTGTACTACATTCAGTGAATACAGAAATCAAGAACATTCTAGCAGCATAACCATCCAGAAAACAAGGAGTTTTTGCTGCAAGGCCAACATGATTTGGGCAAACATTAATAGAGAAATATCAGCGGGACGAACCAAGATCCCTAATCCGCGTGACACAAACCCCATTCAATGATTCAAGTTGTTCATTTGATATGTAGATCATTGATGCAAAACTTTGGCTATTCGCGAAAAATGGTATTACCAGTCAACGCGGATCTTTATGAACCTCACCGAGAATGAAATAGAATGACTTGGGATTCTAATTCCTCTGAAAAAGAAAGCTTCGATTGAAAATAGGATATGTGAAAGTTGATGAACAATCAAATTGCAAGGTCACAACAGCGCAATGAAAATCCACAACTTATAGAGCTACTATTGCGACAAGAATACAAGTTTTGATTTCCAGGATTGTAATTTCACATAATTTACATAACAAAAGCCCTCATAGAGAACAGCAAAAATAGTGAAGAACACAAAACATTTCTAGGATCAAAAATTTAGCTTTCTATTGATGAAAGTATATCTGCCCCCTAGTTAAATATATAAAATTGCACATTAAAGAATTAATTCGAGCAATAATCTTCTCTTACCCTCCTATAATCTGGATGTGGAACCCAGGATTCCTTTACTGCAGTAGTGTGTACCAAGAGCCCATCATATTGGGTCCGTTGAGTAGATCATTCGTGTGAGAATCAAGTTGATCAACATCTGTAACAACATAGTCGGAAATTCTCTGCAAAACAAATGTATCTTGATTATGTGGCTACTAATGCCTGATTAACCTAATTTTTTTGATGACACACTCAGCGGATCTTACAGAATGAGGGGATGATGGGCTCTCGGTGATCCCCCCTATAGAAACCCCAGGCAATCTGCCGCCAAAATGAATGACATGAAATTTAAGAGGAAAAACTCAAGTTCATAAAGTGGTACCAAGTTCCTTGGGCGTTAAACAAAGCGCTTAAACTTTTGCAGTTAGGTTTATGCCTCCCCCTCTCAATGATAAGGTAGGGCCTTTGACAGAGCTGGCTCTACTCGCAAGATTTGAGTCAAGAAATAGAACTACGACCGTTATGTCATCGTGGAAATGCCGACGGATCCCACGCTCAATCTTCTTCAAATCGGAGTATCTCATTTCTCTTTTCTTTGCTGCTTCCTGCAATGCAGCTTTTACCAGTCTTCGGGCACTTCCCTGCGTGAACAAAAAATGTTAGCCCCTGCTTGTTTCCACTTTAAAAAATTGAATCTACCTATTGAAATCTAAAAATTGGATGCCTTTTTGACAGTTATTTCTGAGCTTATTTCGAGCTTTTTATGCTGAAGAGGTTGACAAGCTAAAAACCTGAAAAGTGAAAACCGAACACCCTTGTAGTACTGGAAACCAATAGGGTTCTCCTCAATTTTTTTACCGCACTAAACCCCAGTTGCCCTCCCCTTGTCAAGATCATGTCACAATATAGGAGCTTAATTTAAGGAGCATATTTGCTAGTTACCATCAATGCATTTATAGCACAAGACAAGGAAAAAGTGAATGAATTGCTTAAAGGCTAAAGCTATTGTCAATAGGATATATCATGACGCCACAACAACTTCAACAAACTAGTTAATGGCACATGTGAACACACTAACATGCGTTAAGGACATCATCAATGATGGTTACAGCCTGGGTTTCATTGGGCCACCCGCTAGTGGACAGTGGGATTGGTTCCTAGGATTAGACGATCCATTAGGCTAGATACCGAGTTATCAAAAATCAATGATAGTTACAGAACGCCCAGTTCCAAATGCCTTGTTCAGAAAATGAATAACAAATTGACTTTCAAAAATGTAATAACAAAGTTGCTGGGGATTGTGTAATGGTCATAACCTAGTTTGCTCATATGCACAAGGCATGTGGAGCAGCATATTTTAGCAATATCTTGGCTAAGGTATAAAAAGAAACAGCATAATAACCTTTCTTCAACCTCCACAATATAGGCTACGAGACCAATAATGGTGATTAATGATAATAATGAAGACCCAAATGGTTTGAAAATGCATTAGGTATGGTCCAAGAACAAAGAACTTAGCTACTTTACAGAATAGAAACAAATATGCAGTGCGCAGATAATAAACTTACGATGTGAGGGTGATTATGTACTATATCTACTGCTTCCTGATTGCTAAGGTGCTCCCACAACCCATCAGACGCAAATATGAGAAATTTATCATCTGGCCGGAGCTCATGCACAGAAATTGATGGTTCAGAGCTCAATATCGGCCGTCTGAAAGGTTCACGAAGGCGATACTTTGCATACAAAGGCGGCTTGTTGAATTCCGCCCTTTTGAGGTAAAAGTCACCAATAGATCTAGAAATCTACAACATGGAAATCCCAAAATAAGATAATACAACAATGTCGCCATAAACATTTTGAACTAACATGTATTCCGTTAAAGTTGACCTCACTTATCATAGAGATAATATAAAGAACAATACAGAAACACCACATTGGACCTAGATGAAAGCAACTAAAATGCATCAACAGTAGAAGAAAAATTAGAAAAGCTGACAAGGCAAACCCTGAAAAGTTGGAGACCACACAATTTACATAGGTACAATACATTTAAACTTGTGGAAAAAAGAGAGTACAAACGGCAAAATATATCCCACAAGCTGGTTAAGAAAATGTAAAGAATGCCACGGCCTGCAGGGGATATAATCCATTCATTCCTAAAACCTGGGACAATGCAATTCCTCAAAAGCAAAACAAACATTTCAAATGTCATATCACATTATGAGGTGCAGAGCTGAATCCTATTAGCAGATGCTACACAATCTTGTCTATTAGAATTTAGATACACCGATAGCCTGCTTGAGATTGACACTAGCGGATAGAGACACTAATAAAAGCACACATACGAATACCTAACTACTGTAGGTACATATATGAATACACATGGAACTCCTTTGGCATAGATTAAAATGAGGTGATTATAGATAATAGCTACAAAATTTCAAAACTGCACCCACTAGCAGTTAAACTATGGTACTATCATGAGATTAATGTTTCATTCTCTTAATTAGGCATATGATGATGTCAAGCTTGACAGCCCGATGAACACAACTGCACCAACTATTGAGTCTGTGACAAGGAAATTACACTTGTACAGAGTTGAGACTATTAAATGCTTCAAGTCTTACTCAAAACCTATGATAATGACAAAATTCGCACCCTGAAACCAAAATAATGCTATACATCACCAAGAATGACAAAAGAAAGCAGGCCCTAAGTCAATTTAACAAGCGATTTTCGTTACTTGTGCAAAAAAACTTACCTGTATCAGACCCTTTACGCGCCATACATTATGCTTCAAAAGTACAATATGTGAGTCATCCGGATGCTGATAATGCAACTCCTGCCTTACGGACTCTATACTAGCATTATGCTCTGTTGATAGCTGGATGGCATGAACCTCTTCGGTTGCCTTGACAAGCCTCCCTAAAACCGCTCGAGAATCGCCCAGGTTGGCAATGTAAAGGGTCCCATCACAGATCACCGCAATGAGGCAGCAAGAACCAACAGCTGCGATCTGGGGTTTTGTAGGCCACTGTTTAGTAACGATTGAGAGAAACCCTTCTTCTGTCGCTTGAAATGCTTTCCGTATCACATCCACTGACATAGACTTTAGCTCATAGGTAAACCCTGCCAAACACCAATGGAACCGAACCATAATAAGGAATTAAAACTCAAGCCCAATCAATGATTATTAGAACATGTTCTTCCTATTAAGAAAATAGGGATTGGAATAAGAAGAGCCTGTTACAATTTATAGAACTAATTTCTCAGAAACTTATTTGGTTGAGGGGTTTTAAGTAGTTTTCTTTTTCTTTCCTTTCTTTGGAATAGAACCTCATTTTCATATTATTCAAAGCCATTTCCTGTAATAAAAAATGTGAATGCAATACACATGCAAATGATGCGTATTAATATTTTAAAAAACACAGAAGTATTCTGCAAAACTGATGCTGAAACTGCAAATGAACAGAGAACCTCTTAGTCATAATAACTGTTGAAATATGTAGTCAATCAGGATAGGTGTAAACAAAAAAATCTCCAGTTACATTTTAGTTTGCTCAGGTACGGGTTTCTTACGCTTTAGATGATGAAAAAGGTGATCATTGACGAAGCGTGAGGTCTCAGGCCCGCCATGACCATCGTATATTCCAACAAAGGTTCCATGTGGGCCGGAATCCTGCATGCTCAAGCAACCCGACTCAATCTGACTCTGGTCCTCAGGCAAATAATTGGCCTGAACAACCGCCATTGAGAAGTCACCATTCAAGTGCTGCCCTATGTCTTTGTACCAAAGAAGCCCATTTTGTCTCCCGGCAATATCCGAACTTGAGTGCACATGACGGTCCGATGACGGCCACAAGCAGGCCCTCAAAAAATTCATCAAAGTTGATAACATACCTCATCTCATCAAGACCTAACACCAATGAATAAACATCCGAGATGGATGCAAGGAATACTACAACCGAAAAAGGGCAACAACAAGCTTCCTCCCCAGAAGAACATCAATCACACTGTAACAAGATGTTTTAACTTTTAAGTTAGCAGAATATGACAGCAATAAGACTAGTTTGGATGGATCGATTACAGATATGCTGAAAGATGGTACCTTTATTAGTAGATTTGGCTCAATATATCAATAAATTGGGACAAGAGGGTTCAAGAACTAAAACCAATTCTCTGAATGAGACCAAAGGGTCCAAAAACTACAACACCACACAAGGACAATCCCCGTAAATGGTAACAATGGGTCCAGAAACTAAAATGAATTCTGTAAATGGTAACAAAGGATCCAAACACTAAAACCCAACATGAGGACACTATTTGTATAGGGGAACAAAAGCATCCCAAAACAAAATCTACTTCAGTATCTACTTAAGAAACCAAAATAATGACCCATTTCATAACAAATCTATAAAATATGAAGAAAGGAAGTCGATGCCCATACATCCTATCCGAGATGGATGCAAGGATCAATCAAACCAAAAACAAATGACCTATCACAAGTCTCCTCCCAAGCGGAATAAAACAGTAAAAAGAAGTTAAAATTAACGGCAGGAGCACCAACAACAATTCCGATGATAAGATCACAGAGCTGATAAAAGATACTATTTTTCTTAATACGTTCAGTTCAAAATCCTAGTAAATGGCAATGACAGGGTCCAAAAACTAAACCAATTCTGTTTCTACTACAGAAATGAAAGTAACCATGACCCATATCCGAAACCAATCTTAGAATTTCATGAAAAATCAGATGCCAAGACCCACCGCCGATGCTCTACCCCTCTACATCCGAATTGGATACAAGGAGCATTCCAACTGAAAAAGACCAAACACAAGCATCTCCCCACATAACCTCAATAACATTTTAACAAGATAATAAAATCAGCAGTATTACAATACCAGCAAAAAGTTTGGATGATATCATTATAAACATGATGAACAGTAGTGCTTTTCTTGCTATATTCAGCTCAATGGGAACAAAAGCGTCCAATAATTAACACCCAATTCTGTTTCTACTTAGGAAAGTAAAATAATCCCGGCCTGTATTGTATTAAATCTTCGAATTTGACCACAACACATAAAACAAGAAGGAAAACACGAGACCAAAACCTACCACCAAATACATCCGGATGGATGCAAGGATCACAAAAAGACCTGTCATAAGCCGCCTCCCTAGCAGAACACCTACGAGAGTTTGGATGATATCATGATAGAATTACAGAGGTGATGAAAGATGAATTATCAGTACAATCAACTCAACAAATCAGTAAGTGGGAACAAAAGGATGCGATCAAAAAGAAAAAGTGGGAACAAAAGGGTCGTAAAACTAAATCCCCAATTATGTAAAACAAAAGGGTTCAAACGCTAACCCCATAATTTACCTATTAACATGACCGGTGCCCTATAAAATCTTTGAATTTTGAAGATGAAGAAAACATAGGAGGAGAGAGAACAAAATATAGCGGCTAACTTAAGGGGTCAAGTCTACCTTCCAAACTCATTTCCGGTTGACCAAAAAAAATATCTACCTTCCCAACCGACTTGAATCATACACCTATGTTGTCGCCCACAGACCACAAAAGCAGCTAAAACTACAAAGCAACAACGAGAACATAAAATTCAAGAAAACAAAAACATGAGGAGGTTTCAATACCTGGAGGAAACCTCTTGCGGTATGATTAGGAGGTTTTGAGGAGTTAGAGGTAAGCTACTGAACCAGAACAAACGGAAACGACAGCGATCTGAAGGAAAAGCAGCAACCCATGTGGTGGAAAAGAAGAGTTAGATCTACAGATCCATCAAATCTCACTCTTTTTTGCCATACAGGCAAAACCTATTGTGGGTTTTGTTTGTTTTGACAGGTGCCTCTTTCTTTCTATATTTATGGGTTTTCTTGCGGGTAAAATTTGGGGACCGAATAGGTGAAGAAAGTAGAGGAAAGTGGACGAAGACGGTAAGGAGATAATTGAAGTGCAAGAAAAGGGAAAGAAAAGGGTTGGTTTTTTTTCTCTCTCAATCAGTATATGTTGATTGAATGAACTGGAGCTGATCTCTTGATCTCTCTCCCTCTCAAGAACCTGTATATAAAGAAAACGAACAAATCGGTGGCTGAAAAGCCAGCAATGCAAATTGCGTTGACAGGGGGCTCCACGTATGTACAGTAGAAGATAAATAAAAATTCTACCACATAGGTAAATAGGGGCGGGGGGGCTGCTCCCCCCTTGCAGCTCCCCTTGCTGCTGCCCCCCCTTTCCGGGCCCACTCCGGTCTCGCTCCGATAATCGGAAAAGTTCACTTTGTAGAGCTCGTCGAGTAGAACAACCATGTCAAAAATCAGCTTGATTGGATATCATTAAGTGCCTGATCGGAGCTTATATAACTCTCGGTCCATGGGTTACAATGGATTTGATTCAGTGTTTCGGATCCATTCTTTTTAAGATAAAAAGGTTCCGATCAGGCACTTAATGATATCCAATCAAGCTGATTTTTGACATGGTTGTTCTACTCGACGAGCTCTACAAAGTGAACTTTTCCGATCATCGGAGCGAGACCGGAGTGGGCCCGAAAAGGAGGGGGCAGCAGCAAGGGGAGCTGCAAGGGGGGGAGCAGCCCCCCGCCTCCGGTAAATAGTGGATTTTTTGATAAATCAGATGTGCGAGTTAACTTAAGCATAGCTCAACTAACTCATAAAATAAATGCCACCAAAATTTGTGGAGGTCCCAATTAAAGTCAAAATGACTATGTAAGAATTGAATGAAATCCCGAAAAGCTGCATTGAGTTTCTCTTATTAATTGTGTAGCTGATTAGATGTTATGTTTAAATTTATGGCTGTTTTTCTCTATTTTTGTTCGCATTTTTCCTGTTAAGTTTTTGTCAAATTTGATCAATTGATTATAACGAGACAAATTCAAAAAGACAAACATATGACCAAATTTGAACATTTGAAATGTAACTGGTCATGCCAACTATAATGATTAAAAAGTTCAAAATATATGAATCATAAAAGTCAACAATTAAATTGGGTGCAAACTAGTCCGGATACTCAGTTGTCAAAAAATAAAAAATAATTGATACCTTGATTAGTACTAATAATGTTAATGAAGTTCATTGTTGTCTTGTGGTGGAATATCAAAGAAAACAATGAAGTTGACTACTAGAATTCTTGAAGTAGGGTGTGTTCCAATTTTTTAAAAGTAGAATTTTTAAAAAATGAAGGGAATTTCAAGCTCAAAAATCAAATGTTTACGCAAATAATTTTTCTTCTAATATAGATTTTGTTTGATAGATCTCATTGAGATATTTTAAACAGTGCAAAAAAAAATTAAAAAATTATTTATTATTTTTATTATATTTGAACTTGAAATTAAAATTTTTTTTTGAAAAAAAAGTTTAAAAAGAAAGCGGAACGGCACCGTAGTCATCCGACCTAATATGAGCTAATCATTGAGTACATCTACTCCATTTGTATCACATATGCCAACTAATACGAGTATACGAGTTGAAACTTGAAATCCTCCCATGATCCCTCATATGATTCCCTGTGACTCAGTGTTATAGATCACGGGTCCATTTAGTTCATTTCATAAGTCTCGATATGTTTAATAAGTACTTTCTTGTATAAGAATCAATTTCAAGTTCAACACATAAAGTTCACGGCATATTATGATAATAATTTCGTAAACAAATATGAAGTCTTGTGACGTATCGAGGATCAACTTGCACCTCGAACCACATAAATAAGATGGCTAAGAAATACAGGTCACTAGTTTTGTTTGTTTTTATCTGGATGTCCGGACTAGCAAAAGGTGCATCTCGACTTCAGGTTGATAGTTAGTTAGAGGGTTTACACGTATCATGAAAATGTCATAACATAACTACTCATTTTGTAAAAATTGAACAACATAAGCCCGTTCTGTTTAACTTTTTCTAAAAGTTAACATTTTTTTCTTATTTAAATTTTTTTCACGCTTATTCGTTTTACGCCAATTTTTTTGGACTTACGGAAAAGTAAAAAAATTTACTTTTATCCAAATATTTTGATAACGCTCGACTTTTTAAACTTAAAAGTGATTCTTATTCAAAATATTTGGGTAAAAGGAAAAAAAATAGACGAATAAAAAAGTCACAAAAAAAAATGACGCAAAACAAAAAATTTATGAAAAAATTCAAACACGAACAAAATAAGAAAAAGTTCAAAAAGTCCAGAGAAACTCATAATCTTCAAATGTATGACCCAAAACCCAACAATCACATCGTCAACCTAGGTGCCCCACAAATACAGAGTCCAAGAAAGCAACTCCACACTGAGAACAACTCATGAAATGCTTTAGTTGTGTTCTGGTTTAATGGCCAACTTATCTATGTCGGCCGTCATTAAAAATGGGCGCAATTCTGCCGGCGGTTTGATTCCCTTCGGTTGATGGGGTCTTGCAGACGGAACAGGGGTTTCGCGCTGAGGTTTGTTCTGTTTTAATGGCCAACTGATTTGCATAGGCCGCTGTTCCAAATGGGCATGACCCGGCCAGCCATTTGGTCGTCTTCAGTTGCCCGGATCTGGTTGTGGTTTTCCGGTGATGCGTTAACTTGGGCTTGGTAATAAGTCAGCTGTAGTCTGACGTGTACTGTGGTTGGTCGGTTAGTTTTTGCGGTGGTGGTTGTTGTATTTGCTTTCGCTTCATTTGTTCTTGTGTTTGTTAGGTTCTAGTTTTGGGTCACACACATCTCCCACACACTTAACACTATGTTCCATTCATTAAGCCCTTGTTAGCCTTCGCTTATGTTGGCTTTTTATCTTCTGGCGATAACATAGGAGCTGTGTATTGCAGACCAGTACTCTGTGTTCTGCTCTTCAGGCCCTAATTTTGATCTTCGCTTGTCGCTGGCGTGTCATCCTTACGGCGATAACACAATTGTACTCCCTCCTCATTATTAATAATGCATTTCTAACGTGTTTCCACACCCACCCCCCCCCCCCCCCCCCCCCCCCCCCCCCCCCCCCCCCCCAAAAAAAAAAAAAAAACACTCACGAAATGCTTTTGGAAAGGATTAAATCCACGAAAAATAAAGAACATAATACAGCAAGTACGTAACAAATTGAAATACTGTATTAGAGTCAATTTGTTGGAACAAGTTCATGTCAATTCGCATAACCTGTTTATCAGCTGAGGTCCAAATTGACCCAAAAAAACAAATTACGGTCTCAGATTTCTATTTCCAACTGTAAAGAGAAACCATATGCCAAATTCATGTCTGATTGTAGATTCCTTCCAAAATATAGGAAGATGAAGACAATGATAAAAACACTAGTGAATATATATACAGAAACATCACCAAGATCCTTTCAAGGACAGTAGTAATACATGAAAATCACAAGTCTACTCATTTGGAAGTGCCAAAGAACAAATCACAAATAATTTGTATCCCATTCAAATCTAGGTTTAGAATAAACCTCGTAATCTATCGGCCCATCTACAACAGTGTCTACAGTCTGTATTCCTTGCAATAAAGCCGGTTGAAAGCTATCATCATCGGACGGCAAAAGCTTGTACATTACGAGCAACCCAAGTGTGAATATCGCTTGCAGCTTCGTGGAATCCCCTTTGACTGAAAAGAACAAGAGCATCGACAGGAGGAATAAGTCGACACAGAATCGCATGATACACAATACCGTATCCATCAACCTACCATCATTGCCAGCTGGAAAACCTCTCACTCTGTATACAAACAGAAAGTTGTACTTATCAACCGCATACCGATACCCGAAATAAACTGCGCCAACGGGAACCGCAAGAGGAGAAAATGAGGAATACATCATTGTGAGGGCAAATATAGTCAGATTGAATGCATAGTATTGTGCGAAATCAAAGGTTTGCTTTGGTACAGGTGAGGTTCTGCTGATAGGATATTCAGAGAGAGCTTGTCCTGGTAAATCAATCTCACTGCGCGAGGGGCCATTCGACATCCCATTATTAACAGCCTCTGTGTCAAATGTTCCTTCAGGAATTAAAGGTCTCCTCAGACCTTCTGAATCCTGATTACCTAATGGGTATTCCTCACGTCGTTCTGGTACCAATTGGAGCATGTCATTTTTTTGGAACTTCCGAAGTTTATTTTTTATCCAAGGAATTGGAGCCAAAAGATCGAAAGATATACCCAAGAAAGTGCAAGTGATTAGAAACGCAAGAGATGAGAGGCACGATCTTGACAAGAATGATGCACTCATGTACTGCTCAATCTTTTTGCAATCTTCTCCGTCCAAATAACATCGACCCATACTTAAAATTGCACTCTCTAGCGAGGATTCAACCAGAGCCCTTAGGAGGATGAGATTTACAAGAAAGAAACAAACCATCTTCAAAAGAGCAGCTCTTTGCTCCCCAGACACTGTGAAATGGCGTTCAAACTTTGAGACATAAGACAATGCCGATGGGATCACTATATACATACTGACAAATATAAGGACATTGGGAAGGAACTGAAAGATAATGGTTGCAAGCCAGCTAGAGCTTTGCATCCAAGCCAACCAGATTTGAGCACTATCCATTGCTTCTGCGTTGATAATCCGTCCAGCACTCTTAACGGCACTAATCACAGCAAGAGGAGAACTGAAAAACAGAAGCAGCAACAGCAGGCAAGAATTCACAAACACCCTGCGGAGTTTCAGCGAGAGTTTTGAGGAACCCAAATGATTCCAGTATATATCCGTCGCCAGTGGAGCCCGCTCGACTTTCCATTGGTTCCTCTGTAGTTGCAACTCCATGACCGAAAAGAATTTTCCAATCCGCCTCTTTTTCTCATTCCGGAAATCCTGAACAGCCTTATTCGTGGTGTACACGTCCTTAAACACCACGAAAGCCACTCCAGCGCCCTTTGCTCGCCCTTCTTTGTAGGCCGCCATCTCAGTCTCTAAATCAGCTCTCCTCTCTTGTAATTTCCGTAACCTCTCATCATCCGTAAACCCCAGTCCACCAACAACCACATCCCAATACTCCCTCACTCTTCTCCACATCAATTCTACTCTATTCCACACACCCTCAAAAAACCCTTCTCCATTTCCACCACCTCCCATCTCCACCACCAAAACCCGCGATTCAATCTTCGCCACCAATTTCGAAATCTCCTCTCTAACCTCAACCAACTCCGTAACTAAATCATCCAAAGCACACAAATCCATTGGCACGACAACCCTATAAACTTTCCCCGGGTACCTATGTTGAAAATACTCCACCAAAGGTGTCTTATCAAACCCTAGAGTCTTCGGTACCCCGTGCACCATGATCGTAAATATCGTAGTTGAATTCCCACTAAGATAACCCGAATTCCCATACCCGTCCCTAAACCTAGTTATCCTCAACCGTTGCTCGATCGCTTTTATACCAATATGTACTAAAACAACAACAATAACAACAAAAATGAAGTGTACCCATAGTAGAGGAGAACCTGATGTAATGTGATTCACAGTGGTTTTGGTGAACTCGTCGGAAATCTGGGCGGTCCCGCCGTAAAGATTGAGGGGGAGGATTACGGAGAGGGAGAGTAATGATATGAGTAACAGGACGCAGCAGCTGCCGCCCTCGATGAGAAGGAACTGGGCGGAGTCGGCGCCGCAGTGGCGGGCGATGTCGCGGGAGGTCGAGGCGTGCCAGACGGAGAGGAGCTTGGAGGAGAGGGCGGCGGTGGGGCCGGGGAGGCGGCGGTGGTCGTGGCGGAGCTTGACGAGGAGGAAGATGAGGAGGCAGGTGGCGGCGCCGATGAAGGAGATGTTGAGGAGGTACTGGATGTTGCCGTACCAGGCGGCGTCGAAGTCGGCGTCGGGGTCGGACGGCGGGGGGGCGAGGAGCGTGTAATTGGTGGGGGTGATCGAGGGTATAGGTGACATTTTTGGGTTGTGAAGAGTCAAATTGGGTTATCCAATCTAGGGCTTGTAAACTTGGAATTGGATTGAACTATGATTGGTTTTCCTCTGAGGTTAGGGTTAGGGTTTACTTGTGTCGAAGAATTATGGAATTGCGCAGAGAGAGAGAGAGAGAGAGAGAGAGATGTCTAAACTGTCAAGGAATCGAATTCGTTAAAACAGAGCCGAAGAAGGGCTTGGGCTGTATTTTGTGTGAATCGTGACGTCATTAAATCAAATACTCCGTACTATGAAAAAAAACAAAAAGTATAGTGCTAATAACTAAAAATGATGTATCAAAATTAAATTTCTTTTAAAAAGCCTTGAGATATTAAATCAAATCAAATTCAAACTTTTTTTTTATTTTTAAAGAAAAGCGTGTAGATTCTAATCGGAAGGTAGTTGTCTCTAAATTTTGATTAATACAGAGTCTTTTAGAAAATTTATTTCTATATATATATTACTCCTAAATTCATATTCTATGCATAATTATCTTTTTTTTTGATAAACAAAAAGGGTTGGAGGGGGCGACCGGCGTAGCAAGCCCCCTTGGGCGTGACCATAGGGGCGCGTGACCATAGGGGCTCCCAACCCGCTGTGGAATGTTCGGTTCGAGCCATAGCTACTATCCGTAAGGACAGGCCACTACAGCACCACCTAGGTGCACAGCTGGCATAGGGCCCTCTATGTGTCCCTTCAGGGCATATAAGTTTTTTGCCATTGGAGGGGCTCGAACTCGAGTGCACATGGAGGGAAAGGCACTCAAGCCCCATCACCCAGGCCAGCTGGGCTACCACCCTCGGTGGTTATGCATAATTATCTGAATAAGTTAAATTGTGCACTGACAAATAATTAACAAGGTCTGAATGCTGAAGCATGGATAATACACCTTTCACGCTATGAGCTTGAAACTAACTTTCATTTAATCACATGCCAAGCGCCTCGTGCTCATTCTCGTCCTGATTTTAAGTGGAAAATTCGATACAAGAGATATACATATAAATGTTGAATTGGGAATGGTGTTGTACTGTGGTGTGCTGTGGTCATGCTGCGCACTTCCGAGCAGTCGGATCGTGCATCCGATGGCTCGGATCTCATCTCGACAACCAACAATCGAACTGTGCATCTCACTGCACAACTCCAACCAAAAGTCCAATTGGGGAAAAAGAAAAATCCAATCACAAAATGAGGAGTTACTTGGTCAAAATGAAATATAGGCAATACGTGAGTGGAGAAAAGCAAGGAAATCTTACCCATGTTTTTAGTTAATCCTCATCCTATAACCATGTTTAACCAAGCAAATGCAATTAACTTCTTCTTCACTTGGACACCATCTTCGATCCATTCTGGCCACTCTCTCTCTCTCTCTCTCTCTCTCTCTCTCTCTCTCTCGCTTGTGGCTGATGAGTGTCTTTTAGTCTTCAATTCTTTGCCATGTGAATGGGGATACTAAATGGTACTACTATTATATGTTTGTTTAGGACATTCACTTTTTCCTTTTATTTTCACTTGCGACTTAATTTGATTTAGCTCAACAGATAGGAAAAAACTAGAAACATGCATCGTTTAGCAGTGAAAAGCAATCTCGTTGATACAGGTCAAGAACCATACAAGTATGGGTTTCAAGGCAGTAGTAGTCCTACTGGTGACCGGCCAGTTTGCCCGAAGCCGCGCCGCCTTGGATCCGCCGTGCCTGAATTCCTCAAGCCCCTCAAATGTAACAAACACAGGTTTACTTTCTTGCATCTGCCTCGACAAGGTCATACAAACGGAATTTTTAACATAATTCTCTCGTAAAGAATCACGTGACATCTTTGTCATTTTGAAATTTCAAAAAACGAACAGCATGACATGTATTTTTTCTTTTGCTCGATTAAAGTTAACATTGTTAGTTATAGTTAGTGAGGTCGGCTTCTATTTGCGAAAGAGTTAGTACTAAAAATGTTGGGAATTTAGAGTAGTCTAGCTGGAGAAAAAGATAGAGTTGCTATATATCTATGTCAAAATGTGTTATTCTATGAAAATGAATTCCTTTTCGGATTTTGTTCCTTCCTAAGATCATTCGAAACCCGTCTGAATAATCTTCTCATTGTCATCAGCCAACAAAATACCGATGAAGAAATCGGAATTCTCGGCATGATTTCCGAAAAGGTTTGATTCACTCAATAGTAGTACGTCACAATTGTTGGTTTTTTCCCCTTAAAACAAGTGTTATAATTGATCTTCAATGCAGACAACTCACGAAGGGGAATCGGTATGCACCGGATGCTCGCCATCTTGCTACTCGGGTTCTCCTCCCGGAAGAGCCAGTAACCCTTTGGTTCACGACGTCCAGTTCACCCATCAGATGGAGCTCTTCGCGCCTTTTACGCGAACAAACCTGTCGGATAAATTCGGTCTCGCCTCTGCCTCTCCGATGTAAAGACCCCCCTCGGACGGAAACAGAGCTAGAATGAGAGAGTCTCTTAGACATGAAACTCTCCCATTCTGAGCTTGAATTTTTTTTTTCTTTTTGTAGCAATTTAGTGTTGAAAGTATTGTACTTCTTGTAATTTTTTTTTGTAAATACTGTGAGATAAATAACGCGCCCGAAGTCTCCAGCTGTGTTGGTGTGAACAATTTTTCCGACCATTTGGTTGAGGTCTTTAAGGTATTGAGTTGTAATTAGGCCCACATTGGGAGTTTTCTTAACACCAATCTTAACCATGTGTTTTCACCTTTTTGGTTGGGCCTTTTTCCTTTGATCTTCCTTTTTTCCATTTTGTCTTTAGAAAGTTACGGTATAAATGAGGCTACCATGCAATGAATCAAAGTAACGAACTTCTTTTTGGACTTTTTGGACTTCGAAGAGTTAGCAAAACGTCTATACGCTCGGGCTAAAATACGAAGTTTTCTAATCTTTTTACCGTCACCACTTGGGCTTTTGCCGACTATCATAAGAAGTCCTTGTTAGAATATAAAATCTACATATTCGCCAGACACACTGGCTATGTTCGTTTACATACTTAGTTTTGTTTTTATTTTGTTTTTCAATCATTATCCTACCTCTTTTTCCAATCATTATCCTATCTTTCCAATTATTACTTTCTCATCTCTCTCTATCTCTCTCCAATCATTACCCTTATTTTCAATCATTACCCTACTTCTCTCACCACCCACTACCAAAACTAAACTAAACTAAACTCTCTCAACTAAACATAGCCACTTGTCTTTTAACATAAAGAAAATTAACCGTTGTCTTTTACCAAAGGTCAATTTTCCCAAAATAACAAAAAGCCCCCCAAAAGTTAGTCCAACCTCTCAATTGCATCATAAATATTACTTATGCTTTGAGGGGGATCATAAACAACACTGAATAACTAAAGAAACTGAATATACTTTGCTCAAAATTAAATATTTTAAAACGCCTACGAGTGGAATTCAACACTCCTCCTTACTTTATTAGTAGGCCATAAAAGACAGAGCATATTCAATTCAAAAGCTTATGCTTTGCCTAGGGAGTACGACTATTTTTCCCCCACAAATTTCAGGTACTTTACTACTAAAGGTCCCCCCGTGAAGCACGGTGTGTCCTCCTCCAATTTTTTAACGGTTGTACTATTGTCCAGTCTGGACCGATGATAGCTTCAATACAGACAGTACATGCAGACAATAGAAATAATAGCATCATTTTTGTATGTTTAATATACATTTTGCTTAAATATTAGCTCCATTCATACATTTTCTATTATTGTCGGCCCTTAATTGGGTTGATTTTAAGATATTTTCCATTTTGAACCCGAGATAGACCCAAACGCGAGCTGTCTGTGCGGAACTACAATTCTTATAGTGCGGCCATCGTGTGTAATGATACAGATACAGATCAATATACATACAAGATAATGAGAACGTCAGAGGGAGAGAACATGAGCCTAACATGAACACAAAACATTCCAAAACTCGCAAACGAGAATTTAGAGTGCGAGCGAATTAATAATACTATCTTCATTTTCAAAATGATAGCCCCTTGCGTAAAGATGTGAAGTTTTTGGTTAAAAAATGAAAGCACTTTTGGGGTAAAATGACACTCGAACCCAGAGCTACCTTGCTAGGAGTAGAGCACAGTTTCGGTGCCGATGGCGAAGCGATACCAAATTGAGGCAAGCTATGAATACTAAATATGACCTCGAAGTACCCAAAATATCATTTGGGGTCGAGGCCGGCCAGTGAGACGTTATGAAATAAGCTTCATCGTCGAGAGGTACATGATCTTTTAAGTTTATTTGCATCAAATTAAAGATTTCGATTAGCTCTTTAACTCTGTGAATAAAATTTAAGAAAGTATGAATGATACTTTATTTTTTTTGCACGATAATTGCGCAGTGCAACTATCAAAATAGGACTGAAAGGAGGAATTGAAGAGTGGGTGGTGGGGTCCTTCATGCGACATAAGTCCCACTCAATTCCACGTGTCTAAACTTGATTGGGCCACATCCGGTCCAAAGTTTATATATTAATGCAAATTGACTTCTCAGTGGTCCTCTTCTTGACCTGACCGTCGACCCCGGCTCCGGTCGACCCAGGCCGACGACTTCTCTCTCTCTCTCTCTCTCTCTCTCTCTCTCTCTCTCTCTCCGTACATGCATTTATACCTATACACACACATATTTGTGTTATCATATTCCTGATCATATTCATTTCACACAATTTCTACTCAATTGATTCCCTCCGGAAGGACCAAAACCATGGCGTTTTACGGCCGCCACTCCTACTATCGCTTCCTCTTAATCACCACTCTATCAATAATACTTTACGAATCGCAGAGCTCCGACGCATTAGGTAACTTCGGGTTCGATATCCACCACCGCTACTCCGATCAAGTCAGGCGAATTCTGGACGACGACGGGCTGCCGGAGATGGGGAGTGTAGAATTCTATGCCGCCATGGCCCACCGTGACAGCCTCGTTCGCCAACGGAAGCTCGCCGCCACCGTCCCGTCTGATCCGCTCACTTTTCTAAGCGGGAACGATACTTATCGGATTCGGTCTTTGGGATTGTATGGCTCTCTTCTTTGATTACTTAAGCTTGATTAGTATAATAGGGTCTTTTCTGGTCAATCTTTAAATTAATTGTGAGGTTAATTGGGGTGAGTTCACCCTACATTTTGGTATTTTTCGTTTGGTGTTTGAGTTTGTCTTTTCTGCGTTTTTTTTTTTTTTGAATTAATCACATATCTCGATCAGAAGAGCCTTAAAAAAATATATATTAAAAGCAAAAAATTCACTAAAGACAGGAAAAAATATCAAATACTGCAACTAGTATTTTTTTTTGTCTATAATGTCGTTTTATATGGAATTTTTTCAATTTCAGTGCACATTTTCATACGTTTTCTTATTCATCTCATCGAAACGAATTATTAATTCTAATATTGCGACAAAAACTAAACAAAAATTACGAAAAGTAAGTTTTAGCAAGTAAAAAAAAATACTATAGACCAAAAATATAACGTCAGCTCCCCTTGGTCTTTGTACTTTTTGTTGGGTTCTAAGATTGGTTTTGCCGTATTTTTCAATTATATAGTGAATTCTGGAGTGTTTTCTGGGTGAGGTTCCATCTGAACAGATTCTTTAACATCATGTGATAATAAAGTAGTTTGTATTATCATTTATTTCTATGTTAATCGTTATGAAAATTACATTTGAAGAGTTACAGTAACGTCAGTCTGTTTGCAACAACTAAATCAAGTCCAAGAAATAGCATCATACGGAGAAGAAATTCACTAACAACGAAACACTCAATACATTAGTAAAAATAATTGATTCTTGCCTTTGGAAAGATTTGACCCCTTGATCCCTTGGTAGTGTGCAAGGGTGGCCAACTAGACTTGCCCTAGTTGGTTATGACAACAGCAGTTTTGAAAATAATGTTGTTTTTTTCTTTTATAAGAACAGATTTGGAAACTAGGAGGAAACTAAACATCTATTAGTTCAACACAGAGAGAATGAAAGGAATATCATGCACTCGTTTGAACTTTGCAATCTTATCTTCGAATAGACAAAAAATTGTGCTGGTAGAGTGGAGACATAAAAAATTTCAGCATTGTGGACTTGATAGAAAGAAGAAATCTGAGAATCTTATGTTTCTTATCTGTTTAAGGGCCAGTTCGGTGAATGTGATGTTGAATTGGGATCATTTCAGGTTTAGATAATCACAAAGTATTTGTTTTCTCTGGAATTTCAGTTTGCATTATGCCAATGTTTCTGTGGGCTCCCCGGGCTTATGGTTTCTTGTGGCACTTGACACCGGAAGCAACCTGTTTTGGTTGCCCTGTGACTGCAACCATCATTGTGTTCATGCTTTGGTGACAAGCTCTGGACAAGTATGTAGTTTCTCTTTCAATTTTAAGCCAGTTCATTCCTGGTTGGAAAATTTCAACCACGGATGCAAAAATGAAATGCGAGGACTTTATTTGAATACATATCGTTTTTGATACTAGGATTACGTCTCTATCCTTTTTGTGTGAAACAGGAAATTGACCTGAACATTTACAGCCCTAATAAATCATCAACGAGCACGAAACTTTTGTGCAACAGTACCTTTTGTGGACAAAAAAGACGATGCTTGTCAGAAAGTAATACTTGCGCTTATCAAGTTCAATATCTTTCTAATGGCACTTCATCTACTGGGATCTTGGTAGAGGATACCTTGCACTTAACTACAGATGACAGTCGATTAACAGCGGTTGATGCACGGATTACATTTGGGTGGGTAATGTCTTGAATTACTTTGTTGTTAAGAGCTTCTTGGATATTTAGTACTGTAAACCTCTACGTGGCTAATGACAATATCAGTGACGTTTGATCTCATTTGTGGTGAATAATATGAGGTTGCTGTTATTGTCATTGAATTTCAAATCAACATTCAGAGGGTAATACTATTTTTCCCTTCAAAATAGCAATTTTTTGGGTGGTAAATATGATGAGGTAATCAACTATTTTTGCTCGAACCTGAAGCCACAGTTGCATAATAAATTTCCAGCAATACCCATCGGTGGATTTGGAATTAACTTCCCCCCGATATTGACAGGGGTTGTACCAACTTATGCTTGATCTTGAGAGTTTCTTCTTTGGTTATGAGACGTGAGTGTTATTTCCTTGCAGCTGTGGCTTGGTACAATCAGGTTCATTTTTGAGTGGTGGGGCCCCGAACGGTCTATTTGGGCTCGGAATGGGTAACATATCCGTTCCTAGCATTTTGGCAAAGCAAGGGCTTGCTGCAAATTCGTTCTCCATGTGTTTTGGACCCGATGGAGTTGGGAGAATTCGTTTTGGAGATAAAATCACCGCACAACAAGGAGAGACACCATTCGATCTCAACCAAACACAGTTTGTGATCCATTCTACAGTTGTGAATCCTGATGAAAATGCTCCTAATCTCAACTTATAATATGCTGTGTCGCGTGTTCTGTGACCAAAAATCACGCACTTGTACTGACAATTTTATTCTTTTTTGGAACTTTCTTGCCAGTCCAACTTATAATGTTAGCATGACACAAGTTAGTTTGGGAGATAATGTCACTGATATCAGTTTTGGTGCAATCTTCGACTCTGGTACCTCATTCACATACTTAAACGACCCAGCTTATTCGGCTATCTCTGAGAGCGTAAGTAGTTTGAATAAAAAATTGTATTATCTATGATCTAAGGTGTTTTACTAAGTTGCGCTGTTCTGCAGTTCAATTCCCAGGCCCAAGAAAAACGGCATCCATCTGATGACAGGATCCCTTTTGAGTACTGCTATGATCTAAGGTCAGTTCGACTCGATAGTGACCTTGTTCTTGTGACCTTCTTTTGAAACCATCAAGGGCTGATTCTTTCTGTCATGCAGTGCAAATCAGACAACCTTTAATGTTCCATTGCTGAATTTAACCATGAAAGGCGGTAAACAATTCCGTGTTACTCGTCCGATAGTAACAATTTCTATCGAGGTGATATTGACTTTTCTTCTCACAAAATAAATTGGATTCGACTTATTTGTAGTTTATTATCCTAGTCTTGCCTCTCGGAATATACTGAAATGCGTGATCATTATTCTTAGGGTGAAGGTTACTTATACTGTTTGGCTATCATCAAAAGTGGAGACATAAATATCATTGGACGTAAGTGTTTGGATCTGGTTTATTATTACATTGCATGTACCCAGTACTTGAGTGAATTTATTTCCCTTTATGAATGTTACTGCTGCACTGTTGGAATTTCTCTTCTAAGGATTGATGTGAAGTACTTCTATTTCACAAAAGGGCATTCTGGATTATGCATCTACTTGTATGTTATGCGTAGATGGTTCGGCTCCTCTGCAGACTGCAGTCCCTAAACGACTAGACCGTCCAGTTTCTGCCTTTTGTGGTCCCTTCCTGATCCCACTTTGATGACTGGAACCATTCATGTTTAAAATTTTTCGAGAACTACATCTATATCAAAAATCATGTTGATAGTAGTAAGGGTAATTCACTCTGCTTCATTATCAATTGCGGCCTGTATAAATGCGCATTCTGGAGCTGTTCCAAAAGATGTTAATCTTTAATCCCAATGCAGAAAACTTCATGACCGGCTACCGTATCGTTTTCGACCGCGAAAAGATGGTTCTGGGTTGGGAGTCATCCAATTGTGAGTACATCTATCTGTATATGGGCTGTATTTTAGTTGGTACCATCACAGGTTTTATTTCGAAGTTTTCTCTCTCTAGAGTTTAAAGAGTTTTTTTGTTTGTCCCAGGTTATGATGCTGAAAAATCCAGCACTTCACCTCTAAACCCACCAGAGCCTAGTGCAATTCCTCCCACATCAACTGTGAAACCAGAAGCCAGATCAGGCGGTGGAAATGGTTCCCCTATTCCCAGCCCCGGTCCCTCTTCTTCTGCGAGTGATTTTTTGCACCCGTATTCTTTCCCATGCACACTATTTTTGGTCGGCATTTCTTTTTTTGGCCCTTATTTTTCCAGTTCTTCCCCGTGAGGCATTTTTAGGCTCTCATCTCGTTTTGGGTGGGGGTTTTCTAAATCTTCGTGGTATTGGATTTTCTAATATCTTTGGCATTAGTTTGTACTCACATTTGTCATACGGTTTTTGATTACTTACACACACCTTGTATAATTGTTTGGAGAAAACAAATGTTTACACCGGCTGTGTAAAGAATTTAATCTCTTATAGGAAATTTTTAAGTCGTCTGCTTTCTTGTGTTACTTAGACTCAAAATGTTGACGTTCTCTCTCTCTCTCTCTCTCTCTCTCTCTCTCTCTCAGGTAGTTACGGCTTTTTCCAAACTTAAACTTGTGCGTATCTCGACAGTTGAGAGCATTTTTTAGTATGTCAACAGTTGAGAGCGTTTTGCAATTGACATAATATCCGCATCAATAGTTCGAGTATTCAAAATCGTCTAATATTCATCAAATGGCTCTTTAACATGTGTCTATATACATCAGGCTCTTTAACACATATCTGCATCTTTATGATCCGTATTTTCTTTTTGCATCATTTGTCCATACAACCAAAGAAAGGAAAATTGAAAGGCCAATAATTACTGGTTGAACAACTAATTAGAATGTGTAATTGCGAGAGAGAGAGAGAGAGAGAGAGAACAACCTTCCCCATCATAAGCAAGCAATTGCATGTTTGTAGTCATACATATGCTACCTCGAGATCATTATGCCGGACCCAAAAAAGGGAAATATGAAATCATATAACTTGCGTTCAAAATTTTCTCAGCTACATCACTTACTCAAGCGAGTTGAGTTCTATTCACCCTCCAACCCAAGAGACAATCTTAAAACAAAGCTAAAATGGCACAACAAAAATCTCAACTTTTCTAGATCTTAGCTTTCAGGCTACAAATTCTGATTTCCAACCTAGTGCTGCAGAACGAAGATCCTAACATTCAGCAAATCCGCTCTATATAACTGGTAAAACTAATAAAACGAAAATAAATATTACAAGGGAAAAAAAAAAACAGTAACAGCTCCATTTCTTTTGCTTTGCTTCCACTACAAACCTAAAGCAAGCATGTCTTCCAGAGTTTAATTTAGCAGAACTCCAGCCTACCTTGCCAACCAATCAAAAACATCCTTCTTTTACCATCTGGCCTTGGATCCCGATTTTCCAGTTTTTCCTGAGATCTTACTATCGGTGCGTATTTGAACTTGTTTTGACTTCATCTTAATTGACCTAACAAGCGAAGACAGTTCATACTTCTCTTTTTTCTTTGAGGCCATCTCATCAGACTGTACGGCCTCATTTTTCTCCATCTCTAGGTCATCAGAAGGCAACTGAGCTGGTTTTGACCCCAGTACTTCTTGGTCAACCTTGCATCGCTTCTGTGCTAACTGCCGAGCATAAGTTGCACTCCTGCAAAACCAAAGCTCAATTCATAAGCAATAAATATGCGGTAAGGAACTCCTAGAACAGGCACCAAATATAGGTAATTATTTATCAGTTCTTCCAAGGGTCAGAAATCAGAATAAGTATTGCCAAGGATCAAAATTTTGGTGTGGTATGTTGTTCCAGCAATAATTCTAGTACCACACGCAAACACAAACCCACACTCACATGAGTGGTGGGTCCTGCATACACCGTGTTTGGGTGTGGTACTAGCAGAGTTGAAAGGAAATGTTTTGAAAACATTCTGATACGTTTCATAAATGTAGCCTGAACATAATGGAAATGTGTAAATAATTTGGGGGTGTATCAACATGCCATTGTTGAATAATTCTAATAGGCGTCAAAACAGCTCAATGTTTCTGTATGTTTCACACAAATCTGACATGTTTCAGTAAGTTTCATCACATGTCAGTGGAAACGCTGAAATTTTGCAATTCCCCTTATTTCATTTCAGTCCTAACCATTTTGGCTGTTTTTATGGAAACAAAACTAAATTTTGTTCCTTGATTATCGGTGACCAGAGCAGAAAAATATTAAGGAAAACCAATTGAAACGTCGCTAAAAGTTGGATATACCTTTTGAATTGGGGATCCGTGGGGTCCAACGCAAAAAGAGGTGAGGTGAAGATAGCTGAAAACCTTGGATCATCGTAATCAACACTTGGTAATTTTCCCTCATTGGGAATTTCTTCATCCCTTTTCCTTTTTTCCTTTCTTCCCTTCTTACCCTTCCCCTCAACCTTTTTGTGTTTTAAATTATATCCCTTCAAGCTGGCGTCTGCTCCATTCCCGTCTGCCAGTAATAACTCAAGCTCTGCTACGCTTGCTGCTCCTGCTTCTTTAGCTGTTTCCTCGTTCTTCTTCCCCTCTTCGTCACTTTTACCTTTACCCTCTTTGCTTGCTTTAACCGATGGTTCTTGGACGAAAAAATCATCCACATCTTCTTTTGGTTCTCTATTGCTATCACTACTCTCATCATCTGTTGAATACTTGGAGCTGTTTTTCCTAGCCATCTTTTTCTCTCTTCTCTTCCTGAGTTGAGCTTCCCAGACTGTTTCCGATTTCTTATCCTTCTTTTCTAGTGCATGCTTGCTTATATCTTCTAATCCAGTGTTGAAAGTGACCTCCATATCCTGACCATCTTCATCGTCTGTGCCAGAATCTTCACCAGACTGCAGTAGAGCACGGTACATATCCTGCTTCCTATGTTTCTTTTGAGGTCTGTCTTCCATGGCATCATCATTTTCATCTTCGTCAGATTCACTCTCATCGGAAGCCAGGAATTCTTTTAATTCCATTTCGGCTATCTAAAGGGAAACATAATTGGAATCAGTAAGGGAAAGAAAAGGTAATAGTCACTCCATCCCATTTTGTTTGTCCATTTTCACTCAGTCCAACACAAATCTGTCTGTAATCTATACTCCTATATAAAAACTACTGTCTGCAAGAACTAATTATGATCTTGTAATTGGTGAAAGTAATACTAACATATTTACTTGAATACGTTGTTTGTTGATTCAATTAATGGCACGATCACCAAAATGGACAATTAAAATGGGAGGAGATGATCATAAAATCTCTTCAAATTAACAGCACACAAAGGTTACTCTTTCAAGTTTCAACAGTCTCCCCTTTATTCTTCGTTACTTCTTACCATTCTAGTCCTTATTTTAAACACCCATCGTTTTTTCTTTTAAACAGTCATTGTTGAAAAACATTCGCCACGGCCAGAAATGAGGGTGTAGAAAACAAAGAAAACACCAACCTGGTCGCCGTTAAACTTCCTCTTTAATGCCTTTGCACGTTGCGGCTCATCTTCTTCCCATGTGAGATGAATGTTACTTTGCTGTAATGCTCGAGTCTGGAAATCTAATCCTTCATATTTTGCTGGAGCCTATCCAAAATGTAGAGATGACAATGTCAATACTAATTATGTAAATACAAGTTATGAAGTTAGTCTGAGTCAGAGCAAGCTCACAATAGCCTAGGTACATACCGAAGAACAGAAAATATCATTAGTAGGAAAAAAAGCTGCATAAGACTTACAAGTTGTGGTATTGCCAAATTATTGCCTTGAAAATAACATATTTCAAACCGCTTGCAGGACGAATGGATATCTTAATGGAACAGTAAGCAACGTGAGTTCTACATACCTCAGCCGGGGAGCCATATAAAAAAGATAGATGGAAGTAAACTTGAATAATGACACCCGCTAACTGATTACGTAGAGGAAGGTAGATAGAATGTTCATAAGAAGAGGAAAGTTGATCAAGAAATGAAGAAACTAATTCCTCATTCATGACAAAGAGAAGAATAAGGATTTTGGTCAGCCACAAATACTATGGGATACAAAGTAAGCCATTTCATCATAATATAGAAAATATGAAAAAACTTTGTGTGCAGCAACTAAGAGAACTCACAAGTAAAATAAGTGTATCCAAAATGAGATGGTAAGGTGCACGTGTGGCGAGACGAGGAGAGACAGAAGAAGAAGTGAAAGCATTCGGCAATTAGGACATGAAGCACCAATAAAGATATATAAAAACAAAAGCAATAAGTAATTTCTATTTGGCTTCTATACATGAATCCATGATTGCAGGCTTGTAGAACAAGTAGCCATCATGTACGGGATCAGTCCTACCTCTTTTGCAATAACCAGAATGGGAGCATTAGAAAATCGTTATTCTGCTCCCATATGGGACCCAGTACGAGCTTAGGTTGCATTCCCCACCAAAGATATTAAGTTTTAGTTTAATCCCTTTAAATTGCTTATAAAAAAATATCAATGTTCTTTTCTTCAAAAAAATCATCTAATAGCGACTAAAATTACCTCTGTTGCAATATCACGAGGGGGATGTTTAAATTCCATGGAATCTGGAATAAACCTCAAGTCTAGCTTATTTGATGATCTTTCGAACTCAATTCCATCACAACTTTTGTAAAGGTAATCTGCAGTAGCAATGGAATCGCATTCCACGACAGCATAATAGTACCTGAAATTATTACAAGGTGAACATAATGGACGTATTACATGTTGAGTGTTGCTCAATTTACAAGATAACTAATACAATCATTGCTTCACATGTATTTAAAACCAAAATAAGGAAAAGGAGTTAAAAAAATTGTCTTCAATTAGTAAATAGGCGTTATCCATATAGGTTCAAGAAAGGCCTACATTGAGGAAACTTTCTTAACCATGTATTCAACTGTAGTCGAAAATTCAATACAAAGAGACAACCAAAAACTCAATTTACAAGATAACTAATACAATCATTGCTTCACATGTATTTAAAACCAAAATAAGGAAAAGGAGTTAAAAAAATTGTGTCTTCAATTAGTAAATAGGCGTTATCCATATAGGTTCAAGAAAGGCCTACATTGAGGAAACTTTCTTAACCATGTATTCAACTGTAGTCGAAAATTCAATACAAAGAGACAACCAAAAAGTTCAAAGTTCCTCCTGGTTAAAACGACCAAAGAGAAAGGAAAGCTCTCCTCCTGATTTGTAATACAAAAGTTTCACTCCAAAGCTCTCCTCGATTCTTTCCATTTTACTTGATACTTTTCTTTACTTACGAGGCCAAAACATCAGAAAGGAAGAGTTTTTAAAATTTCCTAATCTCATCTCCCATCTCACAGACTACTAGAGCAACAATACAAAGAGTTAATAATAAAATCATATACCAGTATGCTAGCAATGTTATTTACCAGCATGCTACCAAAGCAAACACAGCATTAATAACAATACAAAGCATTAATAATCAATAACTGATGTACAAGATCATGCATGAAAAAAGGCAACAAGATCAGGGATTTACCTTAGCCTACTTAATTCATATTCACGCAGTTTTTTAACGTCGATTTCATCATCACCATCATCATCATGGTCACCATCACTTTCATTCTGCTCTCTGTCGTCGTCAAATAGGACTACTGGACCACGCACTGCTTCTTCTTCCATACGCTTAAGTCCAAACTCAGATGGATAGACGGCAACAGACAAAATCTGTCCCCCTTTAGGGAGAAATGAGCTCAATAATACAAACAAATCAACTGCCTACAGAGCAAAACAGTTTTTTCAGCAGAGGAAGCAATTATGTGCAGCAAAACATTAATCGAGACACCACAATACAATTTCTCTATCTATCTCTCTCCACTCAAACCTCCTTCCAAACCCAAAATGAAGAAGCCCCACTTGTTTTACGTAAGTACATGTCAAGAACATTATAGTAGATGAGGCACTCATACTACTAATCATCCAATGATGCGAAAAATAGGATAAGTTATGAAGGTTACTTCCAAGAAACTAGGCCCAAGGTAAGGAATAAAGCAGGATTCATATAACATCCAAAAATGTTCAAGTCCAGGAGGACCTCAATTAGTAATTTCATCAACTCTTCGTTCCACACGAGGGGGGTTTATAATGGTCATCAAGACATCATACAAAGGCCCCAATATGACAGTTACGCAAGAACATCAGACCTATAATGTGATTGTGCACCAAGAGTCATTAACATGCACTAGAAAAAGTACAAAGAAAATCCACCCTGTTCACACTTGCATTTTACACTAGTGCCTACCTCATTCTTGTTCCTAAATTTCTCTTTCCAGAACGAACCCACAAAGCAAAAACATACAGAATTAGCCACTGATATATAGTCATAGACATGTAACAATGAAAACTTATTGCAAAAGCAATCATGTTTTATCCTGCTATCGCTTCATATTATAATTGTATTACAAGCTTCAATATTCTCAGACGCCATACATACATACATAAATAATTAATATGCATATACATATACCTTTATATACATGATGAATCACTTCAAAACAGATACAAATTGAAATCTAACGTAAAAGACTGATAATTGATAACGTACCGTCACGTGACTCCAATCCAAATTAACCACAGCAAGTCTATGAGTTTCCTTATCGATATCTGGAACATTTTCCTCCTATCCACATCAAATAAATAAATATATCACGCTTTCTTCATATACCCAGCTAAAGGAGAAAACTTTAGGTCAATGTAACACTAACTATAGCAAAACTTCACAATAACGGTTGACTGTGCATTTACCGGTATAAGATCCCCCTCCTCCTCTGAATCAATCTCATTTTCTTCCTCTGAATCTGTAGTATCGGTCGAAGAGTTGTCATTGGCCTCTGCAACTTCATCCCCATCTTCCTCCTCCTCGTCTTCTTCTGATTCCTCCTCCTCCAATTTGTTTTTCAACTCCAAATTAGACGTTTTTTTGCCCGGTTTCTTCAATTCCTCTTCTCTCTCACTCTCACTGTCACTCTCTTCACTTCCCTCATCACTCTCTACATCTCTGCCCTTCGCTTCTTCTACCCTTTTCTTTTCCTTCTCTTCTTCCTCATCTTCAAGCCGATAATACCGCTTGAGCGGGTTCTGAGTGTCCTTTTTCGGCTTGCCTCTCTTGTCGATTTTCGCAGAGGACGAAGAAAAGCTCTTGTCTGTAAACACGCGTTCGAAGCGAGAGTCGATTTTGACCTTTGCTTTGTGCGGTGTGAACTTCGCAAACCTAGGGTCTGAGTGTACAGACGCGAACCTAGGGTCCGTGATCACCTTTTTACCCCCATCATCTCGTGCAACATCAGTCTTCGAATCCTTGTCCTTGTTCTTGGATTGCTTATTCTTGGATCCCATTGTTATCACAGCTTCGGTTTGAAAACTTTATCAAAACTATCAAAAACACAAACTTATAGCTTTAGAACGATTATCAACGATTCAGTCCGTACTTAGGGCGGAAATCGACAATACATATCTATACGTACACATAAAGATATGTATACTAGCGTTGTGTCCCGTCCGATGCACGGGCAGCCAAAAACCATTGGAGTGAAATTAATTCGTTGTCTTATGCATCGAAAGAGACCCAAACTAGTTGTTAAAAGTACGAGAACTATGTACATAGAGGAGAAAAGAACATGGAGACAGTGCCGGCCATGAGCAGCAGCCAGTAAAGCCACCGCTTTAAGGCCCCCAAAAAAACAGTGCTAAAACGAAGGGCCCCTAGTTGGAGAGAGAGAGAGAGAGAGAGAGAGAGAGAGAGAGAGAGAGGGAGGGAGGTACCTGTTCTTATCGTTCGTCGCCGGAGCCGCCGATAGCTGGGGGAGGGAGATGCTGCAGTGTTCGACTCTTCAACCTAATTCGATATTTTTCAGTCTACTCCGAGAAATAAAAAAGGAATTTTCGGATAACATTTAAAAATAAAATAAATTAATTTTAATATACTTCTCATCTTCAACATGAGAAGTACCTCGAAACTACGCCGTCTTACTGCTCTCAGTTCAAAGTACTTTTGGGAGATTTCACAGACGATTTTCTACCTGTATGTTTCGTTTTTCAATGATCTGAGACGTCCATTTAGTAGAAATCATTATATAAATATACCATGTTAAGATTCATGTCAATTAGATGTAAATTAGTACCTGATCGACTTGCTCGATTCGTGTTTTATGTTTCTTAAAATAGATTCAGCTACACTGAATAAAGACCTTCAAATGCAAAGACACTTGGGAGGCTGCACATACGATTTTCTACCTCTGTCGATCATCTTTTCAATGATCGAATACCTTCATTTTGTAGAAATAGTTAGAAACATGAACCGTGTAAAATTTCATGTCGATTGGATATGTTTTGCTACCTGATCTTGATGAATTTATCAACTTTGAAATGGGTTAAAATGGGTTTGGCTACACTCAATCATAACTGTCAAACCGGTTGAATTCTTCTCAAACTCGCGTTCCGGAAGAATCGTAAATTTCAATTGACACCCCGACGGGCTTTTCTTAGTGACAAAAATATTCCCCTTCAAGGATGAGATACGATTACAAACTTGTGGAGCTTGTTCGTTTGAGATACTCAAAACATAAATTTTTTCTATCTATATTTCACTCATCACACTTTAAAACCTTCCTCGTTACACTTTCTACCTATGTCGACCATCTTTCAATGTTCATTTTATCGACACCCCAACCAACAATTGTTTGACCAAACACGTGATGATATCTGTCAAAAATTACTTATATCGAAGAATTCACGCTTTTGTTTTAAAGCACTCAATTCTCTCTAAAACGGTTCTTTCTTTGCTGTAATTTTTTTTTTTTGTTCTTTTTGACAAAAAAACAACTGGTTCAAGAATGAGATATGACTACAAATTTATGGGGCTTGTTCGTTTAGAGTACTCAAAATCTCTGCGCATGGTCTTCGATAAATTTTTTCTATCTATATTTCACTCATTACACTTTAAAACCTTTCTCGTTACACTTTCTACTTATGTCAATCATTTTTCAATGTTCATTTTATCGACACCTCAACCGACAACTGTTTGACCAAACACGTGATGGAATCTGTCAGAAATTACTTATATCGAAGAATTCACCCTTTTTGTTTAAAGCACTCAATTCTCTCTTAAACGGTTCTTTCAAAGAGTGAAAAACAACGGGCTGTTAAATTTTTTTGTTCTTTTTGACAAAAAAAAAACAAATGGTCCAACGGACAACACAGTCATTTTGATTAAAGATGGAGAGTGGATAAGTTTTTTCTATCACTTTTTATTATAAAAATGGTAAACTTTTAAATAGAAGTCACTTCCGTTCCATCACGTGTTTGGACAAATAACAGACAAAATCCTTCCACACCAAGATTTTCTGGATTTCTCAGACCATTGAATCGCCTTCTCATCCAAATGCATAGCTAATAGCTACACTCTATGTCCTTCCTCAACCTCATTCAATACAAGTATTTCTCACACTTATAAATACACCCCGTTGGATCATATCGTACAAATCTAGAAGAATCAATCTTAATGTATCGGAGTTTGATGAAACCTAATGGGACTTCTCTTGAGCATGAGAGGAATCCTCGTGATCCCCTTCTTGATTTGCGTACTTGTACGCATTCTGATTGTATTTCATACTCGAAGCTGCAATGAGACCCATAATTTCATTGAAGGAATTAGCTTGTTGATTTGGTTTTTCCTGCAATTGCCTAATGGCTTCCTCACTATGCTTTCGGTTCTTGTGCTCTCGTTTCCACCAAGGTAGTAAGCCCCAAGGATAGGAGGCTCTGATATCACTCATGATCGAGCAAGGTAATATAAAAGGAAATACAAAGAATTTGAAGAAAAGGACAGTGGAACAGAACAGAAATGGAGTTTTTTTATTAAACCAATGGAACAGTACAAGGGAACTCTCGTTCCAATTCTTTACAATACAATTAATCGATCCTTGAGCACTAACCACTCTACACCATACACCATATACAAGAATTAGCTAACTAACTAATTTGCACTAATGCAGCTTCAGCTGAGCTGCAGCAGCTCGAAGAATCCAAATTTGACTTCCATGCATTGCGCTAGGTTGCCACGTGCAATTCAAGCCAAGGCTTCCCCATTCTCAGCTGCAACAGAAATGGGATGCACAACTAAGCGCACAGCAGTACTTGATCCACTTTACTAAGTTCTATCCCCTTGAAATCACCAGGATTTCTCATCTTCTTAACCCACAAACCAGAGATCCCAACGATCTTGAATCACGTTGGACCATAGCCAATACAGTCGCCACCTTCATTTGAATCTTCCCACTCTCATTTACACTGCAACCGGTCAGAAAAGCCTCCACCACTTCCCTCGAAAGAAAGACCATTTAGTACCCATGTTTGCTTAACCATGTAAAATGTAGTTCTATCCGTTTCTTGGTGAGTGAATTCATTGGCTAGTAAACCACTGTAGCCATTTGTACATGGTCTCTTTTTTTGTTTTCTAGAAAATTGACTAAAGCCTCAAGTCTTCTTGGCTTGAGAAGGCATTCCACAACTCCTTCCGGCTCTTATTGTGAGAAGAGGAAGAGAAGATTCATTGCAACTTCACGGATTCCGAGACGGAGTCATCGAGAAGACCAATGATCAGTGATAACCCATTTGAAGTGAGAACAGCCGTCTCAACAAATTCTTCTCAAAATGCAAGGCTGGCCTCCTCGCAATATATGAGGTGTTGGGCTTTCAATGCAACACTAACAATTTGGTGATAATGGGCAGTACTTCAAGTTGGGGCGCCCGGTTTCATCAATTAAGAATATAGTTCCATTTCCATTGGAAGCAAGTGTTTCAAGGACTCCAGAGCATTTTGAGAATATGACTTGCATAGATGGAACGAAAAAGATTAACGTCAGATGAAGAGGAACCCAACCAGCTGCGCAAACGCGGTTCTTGTTTACATGGCAGCCTGGTAGCTTAACCAACCCCGATAAAGCCAACTCTTTAGATTCGCTGTTTCCAGATGCCATTTCAAGCAAAAGGGGTATCTCTCCTGCTTCACCAAGTAGCTTTATGTTTGTTCATTAAGTTCCATGTGAACAGGTGCTCTCACCATTTATATTCTTCACTTCTTTGACCCTGGAGAGTTCAAGAATGACAATAACGTTAAACAAGTTCCACAAAACAAAAATAAAAATTCAACCATCGGCCACAACTTTTCATTTATGATGATTGATTTCTAGAAGTATTGTATCGCATAAATATGAGAAAATTGAAAAACTAGTCACATTCATTTTAGACTTGGTTCACGATCATTGTTAAGATGGTTCCTATTGGTATGAAGTCCATCGTGGCAGCGGTTTTTCAAAGGCAAGTCTTATTTGAACCAAAGAGGGCAGTTAATGTCCGTAACAGCATACTCTTTGTTCTTCGAAAAACTTTCTCCATTTTTCTCTGGTGCCGAGCATTTTTAGGCACCTAATTGGCACAGAACATTAAAACAAGCCTTGCACAGGAAAAAAATTTTCAACCATGAAAAATAGTCACATGCATGCTTATATTGAGCAAGGAATAAGATGAGATATCCAAAGTACACTAGAATATCAACCAAGGTACTTCTCATCTCATGTTCCTGTCTCACTTTTTATTTGGGTAAGTGATGGCAAGGGGCATTCTCCGGCAATGCAAATAGGATGAAAACAACCCCTCCGGCCATACTTGAGTACAAAAAAGATTTTCAGCAAACCCATTGGATGGGATTGATACACGTGGTTTTGTTCTTCACCTGTGAGAGGATTCAGTGGAAAGGGACAAAAACTTTCCAAGTGCATATCACAATTGTATGATATCTGAAGCAACATTACTTCCACTGCTAATACTCATAGGTGGCCAAGCCAAATCCATAGCCAATTATGAGTCGAGGTAAATATCATCTACAGCATCAGAACCTGAACTTCCAAATAGACAACTAGACCTTGTGCTCTTTTACGGGACATGATATTTGGGTTCAAGTCTCGTTGTTGCTGGTTGCAAAATTTTCTTCACCCATTCCTTCCTACATTTTGTTGGAAGAGAAATGTTAAAATAACTTTTATTTGAGCAAGCAATAGGAAAAATGCATGTACAAACATTGTAGACCAGAATATGCCCTCAAACCATTTCCAAAATCTCGTATATATGTTTTCACTTTGTTTGAATCATGGATGCAGCGGGAAAAGTAAGGAATACCCATGGATCCCAAGTTGACAAGAATTAGATTACTTGTTTGTACGATTGGAAGAAGGGTATAAGACAAACTGCCGCAGGCACAGCCACAGGTGGAGCCTATCCTTGCCATTGTCGATAGATGTTTAACAAAACCTACAACATAAATCTAGTTCTCCAAACAAAAGTAGTGGAACAGTGGTTGAAACCTTGGATGATTTTGAGGATCTAACTTTTGAGGATGCACCCCAACTAGGCTCCGTGGTTAAATCTTCCCATATTGGGAAAGAAAGCATATCTAGCATGGCTATCAGGATGAAAAATGCTGACAGCCCTTTAGTATAGATATGGGACATCCAAGTTGGCCTTCAGACCCTTCATTGACAATAAGGTGCATCAAGTACCCAATCTGACCATTTGCAGTATCGGCTGAAAGTTAAAGACTTAAAACGACCAAGGAATAGCTGCTAGAATCCTTCTTCTCAGCAATTTGCAAATGGGATTGACCATGTAAAAACAAATCAATTGGTGGATCACTAAGTACGAAAAAGATCGCTCTATAGGCATGATCGCTCCATAGGCATGAAGCCACTTCATTATCTCGACATTTAATCCAGCAGAGGAAGGTGGAGGGAGCAATTCCGATTTGTTCAGCACAGTATTTTAGGGCACGTCCTGAAATTGTGACTGTGTTCTACAAAGGGCTAAGAGAAGCATACAAACTTACTACATATTGACAAAAATGAATAAACAAGTGCACATCATGCCTTGTAGAGCGAATATGAAAAAAATCTCCGGTTAAGTGCCATATTTGGCCTAAATCTTCTAGACCAACTTCTTTTGGGTCTCAATATGTGAAAAAGGAGTAAATAATCCTTAAATCTGAGCATTCTATCGTAAATTAGATCACCAAAATCTGATTTTACCACGTTTATATGTAGCACCACATGGTCAAAACTAAATTTGACCAGGCAGTAAAGCCAAAAGAAGTTAACCAAGATCCTCTCAGACGTACTTTTCAAAGAAAGATTTTATATAATTTAGTAAGATCCAAAAACTTCCCTTGCATAAAAAAGCGCTAACGCGCACCTTTTACTAGTCAAGGGTCTTGAATAGTGTCGTCCATGCACATGCACACAAATCCATACAAGTTTGTTGCTAGGTGACTCTCGTCAATCTAGTCGAATCAATGCATGCACACAAATCCATACAAGTTTGCTGTAGGAGTCCATCGTCAATCTAGTCGAATTAATAATACGAGTCACGAGTATGAGGAGGTGGTAACGGAGATGACGACCAGTGAACCAATAATGCTACAGAAAATTCGTGCAAAAGTTGGGAGTTCCGTATAGCTGGAGTGACAATGGCAATCTTGGAGTTTTTAAAAAATGGGGGTCTTTGATTCAACTGAATATGAGATATAATACCTCTGGTCTGTTTGCATCATCGGTTAGGGTGACATCTGAGCTCACTTTCGCGGCAACTAACCCCGGTAACGAAGTCCCGGCTCCAAGCTGTAGATTTCAATTATATAACAATAAACCATACACAATCAAATGGTAAAAAGTGGTACTACATTGTATTCACCGAAAAAACCCATCAAAATTACAAAGGCATTTAACATACCATGATTATTAGGCTAAACAACATTAGGAAAAGACAAAATAGTGGCTCAATTCCATGATTATTAGGCTAAACAACATTAGGAAAAGACAAAATAGTGGCTCAATTTCAGCACAATAGATTTGGGTACAGAATGTTGAAGTGGAAAACAACTACAAGCAAGTAGATAGGAGTAATTTCTCAGCAACGAAATGGAATCATAAGAGGATATAATCCACAGGGTTATATAGTGGATATTCATTCACCTCAATGATGGATGTTGATCCAGAAGGACAACGGAACAAAGGGAGATCTGAATGGATACCGACCCAACGCCATGAATCTGTCATCCAAGCTTTGACGTTCGGCTTGTATGAATTAGTAATATTATCAGAAATTGAATCGAGGAGAAGGAGGAGGAATGAGGGGAAAATCTTGAAAAACAAAACTAAACTACGAAGTAGTATTATACTACGTTCTTTGGAAAACGTGTTACATAAGCGCGAGTTCGGTATTGGTGTAAGATCGAGTGTTGAAAATACGATGTGTCCGAGAAATAAGGAACGCGTGCTTAGAAAATGCGACTCATTCTTCTCATCTTCAACCTGAGAAGTCTTAAGAAGAAGGCTTCTCTCCTTTTTTGGCAATTTTGAAACTCATTTTGGGATTAGTTTGATAATCCGATTTGTCCTCATTGTATGCCTTGTCAATTAAAATATTTATGTGAAGTATGAATTCAATTGAGCACCAAATGCTTATTAATCTTAGAGGATAGATTCCGAAAAATGATGAAGAAAAGTTAGCTGGGTATACCTGATCACAACCCTTATGAAGCTCTTTACCTTCTCCTCTGTTTTTTAAAAATTTCGACCTTACTTTCGAATTATTTTTGTGATCCGATTTGTCCATGTTGCAGAACTTGTCAATTACAATGATTCTGTAACATATCAAGTCAATCGGATACTTCTTGGTATTTAATCGGAGAAGATATATGTCGAAAAAAATTTAAAAAAAATAAGCCGGGAGCACTTGATTAAAACTTTTAAAAGACTTTTTTTTTCTCCTTCTGGTCGTTGTCTGTTATAACGACGTCGCCGATACAAGTCGACCTTCACCGTCACGATCCGAGTTCCGATCACCGACGGAGGTGCGTTAGCGACTCGGGCGATCAAAGCGGTGAACTCATCCACGCGGCCACAACCATCGTCTCTCTCTCTCTCTCTCTCTCTCTCTACAGCAACAGGTGTTTGCAGCCAGGCCAGGAATGTGAGGAATAATCTAAGGGACAATGGTGATTGTTGCATCTAATTCAATTTCTATGAGCGCACATTCTAATAGCTTTTCGGGTTTTGATTTTATATGGCTTACAGCACTAGAAATCGATGCAAGGTATATGCCTCTCACGTGTTTGACATTTGGCTTACGAAGGAAGTCCTTTTCCGGCCCATGGAAATCATGTGCAGTCTTTTGATTCAATATTGTTACTTGCATTTATCCTACCTAACGACGACTCACAGTTCATCTTACAATTTTTGGAGGAGTATTAGAAGACAAGCCTCTGGGTGAGGTCTTGGTAGAGGTTGCTTCGAAGAGGCATGAAGTGTATGAGTGGAGAATGCAAGACAGGTGAGTGCTATCATTCATGACATGAATTTGGGATGCCCCAAATGCCGTCAATCCTTTGCTGGTAGAGCCATGGAGCATTGAATTTAGCTATTCGTTAGGCACATTTCTTTTGCTGTTATTTCAAGTTGGCTTGTCCAAAGTTAAGTGCCAGACTATCGTTAGTCCCCGGAGGAGGAGCCCACTGATTTCAGTTCTTTGATCCTCCCTTCAGGCTTGAAGTGTAGAGTGGCGCAATAGATTTTGTCCCTGTATGTTGTTCCTCAAAGAGAAGTTGAGGTTGAACTTGCATGGGAGCATACCAAGGATGGTGTTTTCACTGTTTAATCAGCGTACTTGCTGCAGTTTTTTGAGAAGCATGCGCTTGTTCTAAGAGAGGAGTGGCTCAAGTTGGGGTTTTAGGCTTCCACCCATGCTTCAATTGTTCATTCGGAAGGTAATCCATGATATCCTCGCTGTTAAGGATGCTTTGTTGAGAAGAGGAGTCATGAATGTCCTCAAGTTGGGGTTTTGGGCTACCCATGATTCTATCGTAAACTAGCTGTGAAGAGAAGACAATTCCAAACTTGTGTAGTCAGAAATGTATTGGTGTCCAGTGTCCTCTGCTGAGAAAATTGCTTTGCTCTATAGGCAGTTGATTTGTAAGTATTATTGAGCTCATTTCTTCCTAAAGGGCGACAGATTATATCTGTTGCCGTCTATCCATCTGAGTTTGGACTAAAGCGTATGGAAGAGGAAGCAGTGCGTGGTCCAGTACTCCTATTTGATGACGACAAAGAGCAGAATGAAAGTGATGATGAAATCGATGTTAAGAAACTGCGTGAATATGAATTAAGTAGGCTAAGGTAAATACCTGATGCTGTTGCTTTTCCCATGCATGAGATATATAGATTAGTATTAGCTTTGCTAGCATACTGGTACATAACATTGTTTTGTTGTTTGTTCATCTGAGAAAATAAACTACTGTCTTGTGCTCTTATGATTACTAATGCTTCGTATTTTTGCTCAAGTAATCTGTGAGATGTGAGATAAGAGTACGAAAATTTAAAACCTCTTCCTTTCTGATGTTTTGTGGCCTCGTAAGAAAAAAACTTTATGTAAACGGGAAAAAAGTTTAACCAAAATCATGCTTCTGCTGACATTTTTCTGCTCTGAACTGAGGAGAGCTTTGGTGAAACTTTTGTATTACAAATTTGGAGAGTTTTCCATTTTTTGTTTTAACTGGAGGAAGTTTAAACCTTTTATTCGTTTCTTTGTATTTTGAAGTTATGACTACAGCAGAATTCATGCTTAAGAAAGATTCCTCAATGAAGTCCTTTCATTGAACCTTAATGGATTATGCCTATTTACTAATTGGAGATGTAAAATTTCTAGCTCTTTTTTCTGACATACATGCAAGGAAATAATCTTATCTTGTTATCTTATAAATTGAGCAACGCTCACCATATAATACTTTCATTATGTTCATCTTGTAATGTTTTTCAGGTACTATTATGCAGTCGTGGATTGCGATTCCATAGCTACTGCAGATTATCTTTATAAAAGTTACGATGGAATTGAGTTCAAAAGATCATCAAATAAGCTAGACTTGAGGTTTATTCCGGACTCCATGGAATTTAAACATCCCCCTCGTGATGCCACAACTGAGGTAACTTTTGCAGCTATTATATGATCTGTTTTGAAAAAAAGAACATTGATATTTTCTGATAAGCAAGTTTAGGGGATTGGACTGAATAAGTTTGTCAGGGAATGCAACCGAAGCTACTAGTGGATCCCATTTGGGGACAGAATATTGATTTTTTAATGCTCTCAATGTGATTCTTGGAAAAGATGTAGGACTGATCCTGTAGATGGCGGCTACTTGTGCTACAAGCCTACAATCATGTGTAGATGCCAATAGAAATTAGTAATTGCTTTTGTTTTTTATATCTTAATTGGTGCTACCCCTACTAATTGACGGATGTTTTCATTTATGCTTCTATCTCTCCTTGTCTCACCACACATGCACCTTAACATTCTCATTTTAGATACACTTGTTTTACTTTGCGTTCTCTTAGTTGCCAAATACAAAGTTTTTTCATATTTTTCCTATTGTGATAAAATGGTTAACTTAATATCCGGTGGATAGCTATAGTATTTGTGGCTTTCCAAAATCCTTCTTCTTCTCTATGTCATGAATGATGAATTAGTTTGTTCATTTCCTGATTAACTCTCCTCTTTTTATGAACCTTCTATCAAACTACCTCTATGCAATCAGTTACCGAGTCTCACTTCAATCTTTCGTTTGTATATGGCTCCCCAGCCGATGTATATAGAAATCACGTTGTTTACTGTTCCATTAAGATATCCAATCGTCCTGCAAGCGGTTCGAGATTTGTTATTTTGAAGGCAATAATTGGCATCACTGCAACCTGTACGTCTCATGTAGCTCTTTTTCTTTCTAATGATATTTTATGTTCTTCGGTCTTCACCTAGGCTATTGTGAGCCTGCTCTGCCTCAGATTAACCTCAAAGTTATTATTTACATTGTCATTTCTACATTTGGGCAAGGCCTCAGCAAACTATGAAGGTTTAGATTTCCAGACTCGAGCATTACAGCGAAGTAACATTCATCTCACATGGGAAGACGATGAGCCACAACGCGTGAAGGCATTAAAGAGGAAGTTTAATGGTGACCAGGTCAGTTTTTTTTTTTTCCTGTTTTGAGTGTCTGTTTTTTATCCCAAATTTCTGCACTTTCTCCGCACTCATATCTGGGCGTGGCTAATTTTTTCCAACAATGGCTGTAACAAATGATGGCTGTTTAAAATTAAGGACTAGAATGGTAAGAAGCAACAAAAAAATTTAGAGGAGAGACTTTTGAAACTCGAAATAGTCACCTTTGTGTGCTCTTAATTTGAAGAGATTTTCATGTATGATCATCTCTCCTCTTATTTTGTTACTCCATTTTTTGCCACCGTGCCATTAATTGGATCAACAAATAACATATTCCATGAATATTTGTTGTAGTACTTCAATTAAAAGATCATTATTAGTTCTATAGACAGTTGTTTTTCAAATCATATGAAAAAATGAATATGGATAATATGGACAAATTTTTTTTTTTTTGTATTGAGTGAAAATGAACAAACAAAATGGGATGGAGGGACTGTTACCTTTTCTTTCCCTTTCTGATTCCAATTATGTTTCCCTATAGCTGGCTGAAATGGAATTGAAAGAATTTCTGGCTTCTGATGAGAGTGAATCTGACGAAGATGAAAATGACAATGCCACAGAAGACAAACCTCAAAAGAAACAAGATGTGATCCCTCTACTCCAGTCTGGTGAAGATTCTGATGACGACAATGAAGATGGTCAGGATATGGAGGTCACTTTTGACACTGGATTAAAAGATATAAGCAAGCATGTGCTAGAAAAGAAGGATGAGAAATCGGAAACAGTTTTGGGAAGCTCAATAAGGAAGAGAAGAGAAAAAAAATGGCCAGGAGAAATAGCTCCAAGTATTCAACAGATGATGAGAGTAGTGAAAGTGATAGGGAACCAAAAGAAGAGGTGGATGATTTTTTCATCGGAGAACCATGGTTAAGGCAAGCAAAGAGGGTAAAGGTAAAAGTGACAAAAAGGGGAAGAAGAATGAGGAAAAAGCTAAAGAGGCAGAAGCAGCAAGCATGGCAGAGCTTGAGTTATTACTGGCAGCCGGGAACGGAGCAGACACCAGCTTGAAGGGATATAATTTAAAACCCAAAAAGGTTGAGGGGAAGGGTAGGAAGGGAAGAAAGGAAAAAAGGGGAAGGGAAAAAGAAATTCCTGATGAGGGGAAATTACCAAGTGTTGATTACGATGATCCAAGGTTTTCAGCTATCTTCACCTCACCTCTTTTTGCCTTGGACCCACGGATCCCCAATTCAAAAGGTATATCCAACTTTTAGTGACATTACAATTGGTTTTCCTTAACATTTTTCTGCTCTGGTCACTGATAATCAATGAACAAAATTTAGTTACGTTTCCAAAAAACGGTCAAAATGTTTGTGTTTCCTTGGAGACTGAAACGAAATATAAGTGGAATTGCAAAATTTCAGTGTTTCCACCGACACGTGACAAAACTTACTGAAACATGTTGGAATTGTGTGAAACATACCGAAACATTGAGCTGTTTTGACGCCTATTAGAATTACTCAACAATGGCACAGTGATACATCCCCAAGTCATTTCACATTTCCATTATGTTCAGGCTACATTTCTGAAACATATCAGAATGTTTTCGAAACATTTCCTTTTCCTAGCTAACTGAAATAACATACCGAACCAAAATTTTGATCCTTGTCAATAACTATTCTGATTTCTGATCCTTGGAAGAACTGATAAACATTTACCTATCATTGCTACCTGTTCTAGGAGTTCCTTACCGCATATTTATTGCTTATGAACTGAGTTTTGGTTTTGCTGGAGTGAGACTTATGCTCAGCAGTTAGCACAGAAGCAACGCAAGGGTGACCAAGAAGTACTGGGGTCAAAACAAGCTCAGTTGCCTTCTGATGACCTAAAGACGGAGAAAAATGAGTTCATACAGTCTGATGATATGTCCTCAAAGAAAAAAGAGAAGTATGAACTATCTTCGCTTGTTAGGTCAATTAAGATGAAGTTGAAACAAGTTCAAATACCCACCGATTGTAAGATCTCAGGAAAAACTGGAAAATCAGGATCCAAGGCCCGATAGTAAAAGAAGGATGTTTTCAATTGGTTGGCAAGGTAGGCTGGAGTTCTGCTAAATTAAACTCTGGAAGACATGCTTGCTTTGGGTTTGTAATGGAAGCAAAGCAAAAGAAATGGAACTGGTGCATCAAGTAACCAAGGGGCTGCACAATAAGAGAGAGATTATTACTGTTTTCTTGTAATATGTATTTTAGTTTTATCAGTGATCTAGAATGGATTTGCTGAATGTTAGGATCTTGTTCTGCGGCAATAGGTTGAAAGCCAGAATTTCTAGCCTGAAAGCTAAGATCTAGAGAAGTTGAAGCTTTCTTATAAGATTTTGTCTGTCGAGTACATCTTTAAGCAATGTAGCTGAGAAAGTTTTGAACGCAAGTTAGATGATTTCATACTTTTTTTGAGTTCGGCTTAATAGAAGAAATACTAGTACAAACATGCAATTTCTTGCTTATGATTGAGGTGGTCTTTTTTTTTTTGGTTTGGCAATTGCATCTTCTAATTAGTTGTTCAAGTAGTAATCATTATTCATTAGCATTTCATTTTCCTTTGTTTGGTCCTATAGACAAACCATGGGAAAAGAAAATATGAATGGAAAATGCTTGGAACACAATTGTCCGGACATAGATCCAGACACTTGTTCAAGAGCCGTTTGATGTATATCAGACGATTTTAAATATATCAAAAGTAGATATTTATGTCAATTGCAAAACGCACTGAACCATCTTTTCACGATCGAAAACGATACGATACCAGTGATGAAGTTTTCTGCATTGGTATTAAAGATTAACATCTTTAGGGAGAATTTCAGAATGCACATTTACACAGGCTGCAACTCATAATAAAGCAGACAAAATAGCTTGGAAAACCTTCCCCCAATAAAGAGATTCAAGTTCGAATGTCCTTAACACACCTACCAAACAAGGAAGTTAAAAATTCTTAACCAGGTGAATTAGCTGGTAAACCAGCTGCAGCCATTTGTACTTGGTCTCTTTTCTTGTTTTCTAGAAAATAGCTTGGAGTGATAGAGCGGGCAAACAGATTTGTCTTTGGTGGACAGACGCGCGTGCCCAACTTGCCAAAGGAAGTGAACGACACACGGGTTAGCACGGGTTTTCCCACAAATCTCTGACCTTAAGAGAGCAATCAGCGGGGGAAAGAGGCCCTTCAATAACAGCTCGAAGGGAGCCCAAACCCAGCCAGTTATCGAACCAAAAACTGGAGGCTGCCCCATTACGAATGAAGACTCTCTCACCTTTTTTAAACAGCTCATTACCTTCACAAATACTCCTCCAAATTGGAGAAGGCTTAGACACTTGTTTGATCGTATTCCCTGTACTTACCCTTGAGGACACGGCACCAAAGAGAGAATTAGGTTCATTATAAAATCTCCAATTGAGATTGGCCAAAGCCACTTTAGTAGCTTCGTGCAAACTGCGACTACCAAGACCACCTAGAGATTTCGGTTTAACAACATTCTTCCAATTCACTGCATGAAGCTTGCGGCTTTCCTCCGAGGAACCCCAGAGGAAATCCCGATTCACTTTGTCCAATCTATTGTGAGAAGAGGAAGAAAAGATTCATTGCAACTTCACGGATCCAAGATGGAGTCATCAAGAAGAGAAACGATCAGTGATAACCCATTTGAAGTGAGAACAAACATCTCAACAAATTCTTCTCAAAACGCAAGGCTGGCCTCCTCACAATATATGAGGTGTTGGGCTTTCGATGCAAAACTAACAAGTTGGTGATAATGGGCAGTACTTCAAGTTGGGGCGCCCGGTTTCATCAATTAAGAATATAGTTCCATTTCTGTTTGAAGCAAGTGTTTCAAGGACTCCAGAGCATTTTGCAAATATGACTTGCGTAGATGGAACGAAAAAGATTAACTTCAGATGAAGAGGAACCCAACCAGCTGCGCAGACGCAGTTTTTGTTTACATGGCAACCTGGTTGCTTAACCAACACAGATAAAGCCAACTCTTTAGATTCGCTGTTTCCAGATGCCATTTCAAGCAAAGCGGGTATCTCTCCTGCTTCACCAAGTAGCTTTATGTTTGTTCATTAAGTTCCATCCGAACAGGTGCTCTCACCATTTACATTCTTCATTTCTTCGACCCTGGAGAGTTCAAGAATGACAATAACGTCAAACAAGTTCCACAAAATAAAAATAAAATTTCAACCATCGCCCACAACTTTTCATTTATGATGATTAATTTCTGGAAATATTGTACCGCATAAACATGAGAAAATTGAAAAACTAGTCAAATTCATTTTAGACTTGGTTCACGATCATGGTTAAGATGGTTCCTATTGGTATGGAGTCCAACGTGGCAGCGGTTTTTCAAAGGCAAGACATGATACTCTTTGTTCTTCGAAAAACTTCCTCCATTTTTCTCCGGTGCCGAGCATTTTTAGGCACCTAATTGGCACAGAACATTAACACAAGCCTTGCACAGGAAAAAACTTTTCAACCATGAAAAAAGTCACATGCATGTTTATACTGAGCAAGGAATAAGATGAGATATCCAAATAAGTAGAATATCAACCAAGGTACTTCTCATCTCATGTTCCTGTCTCACTTTTTATTTGGGTAAGTGATGGCAAGGGGCATTCTCCGGCAATGCAAACAGGATGAAAACAACCACCCCGCCATACCCGCATACAAATAAGATTTTCAGCAAACGCATTGGATGGGATTGATACACGTGGTTTTGTTCTTCACCTGTGAGAGGATTCAGAAGAAAGGGACAAAAACTTTCCAAGTGCATATCACAATTATATGAGATCTGAAGCAGAATTACTTCCACTGCTAATACTCACAGGTGGCCAAGCCAAATCCATAGCCAATTATGAGTCGAGGCAAATATCATCTACAACATCAGAACTTGAACTTCCAAATAGACAACTAGACCTTGTGCTCTTTTACGGGACATGATATTTGGGTTCAAGTCTCGTTGTTGCCGGTCACAAAATTTTCTTCGCCCTTTCCTTCCTACGTTTTGTTGGAAGAGAAATGTTAAAATAACTTCTATTTGCGCAAGCAACAGGAAAAATACCTGTACAAACATTGTAGACCAGAATATGCCCTCAAACCATTACCAAAATCTCGTATATATGTTTTCACATGTGTTTGAATCATGGATGCAGCGGGGAAAGTAAGGAATACCCGTGGATCCCAAGTTGACAAGAATTAGATTATTGGGTTGTACGATTGGAAAACAAAATTGCTGCAGGCACAACCACAGGTTGAGCCTATCCTTGCCATTGTCGATAGATGTTTAACAAAACCTACAACATTAATCTAGTTCTCCAAACAAAAGTAGTGGAACAGTGGTTGAAACCTTGGATGATTTTGAGGATCTAACTTTTGAGGATGCAACGCAACTAGTCTATGGGGTTAAATCTTCCCATATTGGGAAAGAAAGCATATCCAGCAGGATGAAAAATGCTGACAGCCCTTTATTACAGATATGGAACATCCAAGTTGGCCTTCAGACCCTTCATTGACAATAAGGTGCATACCCAATCTAACCATTTGCAAAATCTACTGAAAGTTAAAGACTTAAAACGACCAAGGAATAGCTGTTGGAATTGTTCTTCTCGGCAATTTGCAAATGGGACTGACAATGTAAAAACAAATCAATTGTTGGATCACTAAGCACGAAGAAGACCGCTCTATAGGCATGAAGCCACTTCATTATCTCGACTTTAATCCAGCCGAGGAAGGTGGAGGGAGCAATTCCGATTTGTTCAGCACAGTATTTTAGGGCACATCCTGAATTGTTGCTGTGTTCTACAAAGGGTTAAGAGAAGCATACAGACTTGCTACATACCGACAGAAATGAAGAAACAAGTTCACATCATGCCACGTAGAGTGAATATGAGAAAAATCTCCGGCTAAGTGCCATATTTAGCCTAAATCTTCTAGACCAACTTCTTTTGGGTCTCAATATGTGAAAAAGGAGTTAATAGTCCTTAAATCTGAGCATTCTATCGTAAAGTAGCTCACTAAGATCTGATTTTACCAGGTTTATATGTAGTGACACATGGTCAAAACTAAATTTGATCATGCAGTAAGGCCAAAACAAGTTAACCAAGATCCTCTCAGACATACTTTACAAAGAAAGATTTTACTAAGATCCAGAAAATTCTCTGGCATAAAAAAGCGCTAACGCACACCTTTTACTAGTCAAGGGTCTTGAATAGTGTCGTCCATCCACATGCACACAAATCCATACAAGTTTGTTGCTAGGAGTCTCTCGTCAATCTAGTCGAATCAATGCATGCACACAAATCCATACAAGTTTGCTGTAGGAGTCTATTGTCAATCTAGGCGAATCAATAATACGAGTCACGAGTATGAGCAGGTGGTAATGGAGATGACCACCCGTGAACCAATAATACTACGGAAAATTCGTGCAAAAGATGGAAGTTCCGTAAAGTTGGAGTGACAATGGCAATCTCGGAGTTTTTAAAAAATGGGGGTCTTTGATTCAACTGAATATGAGATATAATACCACTGGTCTGTTTGCATCATCGGTTAGTGTGATCTGAGCTCACTTTCACGGCAACTAACCCGGTAACGAAGTCCCGGCTCCAAGCTGTAGATTTCAATTATATAACCCAATAAACCATACACAATTAAATAGTAAAAAGTGGTACTACATAGTATTCACCGAAAATAGCCATCAAAATTACAAATGCATTTAACATACCATGATTATTAGGCTAAACAACATTAGGAAAAGACAAAATAGTGGCTCAATTTCAGCACAATAGATTAGCGTACAGATGTTGAAGCGGAAAACAATGACGAGCAAGTAGATAGGAGTACTTTTCTCACCTCAACTACGCTAACCGTAACCCGGGAAAAGGGTAATCTTTGTTGCCAAACATACTCAGCAAGAACAATACTACACGGCCACACAAACAACCCCGTAGTCTTCCTTTATACTCTGAGCCACCATCATCAATCACCTAAAATTCAAATATTGTTAAAACCCAGAATTCACTTTCAATCCGTTAACAGAGGCCAAAAAAGTCATTTTTTCCAGGCAATTTCTCAGTCAACGAAATGGAATCATAAGAGGGTATAATCCAGAGGATTATATAGTGGATATTCATTCACCTCAATGACGAATGGTGATCCAGAAGGACGACGAAACAAAGGGAGATCTGAATGGATACTGACCCAACGCCATGAATCTGTCATCCAAGCTTTGATGTTCGACTTGTATGAATTAGTAATATTATGAGAAAGTAAATTGAGGAGGAGGCGGAGCCCTTACCCAAAAAAAAAATGGAGGAGGAGGAGGAGTGAGAGGAAAATCTTGGAAAACATACGAAGTACTCCAGTATTATACGTTCTATGGAAAATGCGTTACGTAAGCGCGAGTTCGGTATTTGGTGTAAGATCGAGTCTTGAAAATACGATGTGTCCGAGAAAAAGTAACGCGCGCTGAGAAAACGCGACTCATTCTTCTCATCTTCAACCTGAGAAGTCTTAAGAAGAAAGCTTCTCCCCTCTTTTGGCAATTTTGAAACTCATTTTGGGATTAGTTTGATAATCCGATTTGTCCTCATTGTATACCTTGTTGATTAAAATATTTATGTGAAGTATGAATTCAATTGAGTACCAAATGATTATTAATCGGAGAAGATATATTCCAAAAAAAGATGAAGAAAACTTAGTTGAGTGTACTTGATTACAACCCTTATGAAGCTCTTCATCTTCTCGTCTGTTTTTTAAAAATTTCGACCTTGGTTTCGAATTATTTTTGTGATCCGATTTGTCCATGTTGCAGAACTTGTCAATTACAATGATTTTGTAACATATCAAGTCAATCGGACACTTATTGGTATTTAATCGGAGAAGATATATGTCAAAAAAATTTGTAAAAAAAAGAGTCGGGAGCACTTGATTACAACTTTTAAAAGACTTTTTTTTTTCTCCTTCTGGTCGTTGTCTGTTATAACGACGTCGCCGATACAAGTCGACCTTCACCGTCGCGATCCGAGTTCCAATCACCGGCGGTGGTGTGTCTGCGACTCGGGCAATTGGCGCTGGTGAACTCATCCACGCGGCCAAGTCCATCGTCTCTCTCTCTCTCTCTCTCTCTCTCTCTCTCTCTCTCTCCAACAACAGGTGTTTGCAGCCAGGCCAGGCCAGGAATGTGAGGAATAATCTAAGGGACAATGTTGGTTGTTGCATCTAATTCAATTCTATGAGCACACATTCTAATAGCTTTTCGGGTTTTGATTTTATATGGCTTACAGCACTAGAAATCGATGCAAGGCATATGCCTCCCACGTGTTTGACATTTGGCTTACGAAGAAAGTCCTTTTCCAGCTCATGGAAACCATGTGAAGTCTTTTGATTCAATATCGTTACTTGTTACCTCGGCTACTTCATCTTTTTTGAGGGCGGAGGAGTATGAGGCGGGGTAAGAGGTTGCTTCGAAGAGGCTTGAAGTGTAGAGTGGAGAATGGAAGACAGGTGAGTGTATTTCGTGATGAATGGACCCCAAATGCCGTCAATTGTTCATTCTGGTAGAGCCATGGAGCATAGTTTCATGGATTTCAAGTTGGCAGATATGTTTAATGCTCAGACTCGTCAGTGGAGGAGCCCACTGATTTCAGTTCTGTTTCCGAAGGAGGTGGCGCAATAGATTTTGTCCCTGTATGTTGTTCCTCAAAGAGATGTTGAGGTTGAACTTGCATGGGAGCGTACCAAGGATGGTGTTTTCACTGTTTAATCAGCTTACTTGCCGCAGTTTTTTGAGAAGCATGCGCTTGTTCTAAGAGAGGAGTGGCTCAAGTTGGGGTTTTGGGCTTCCACCCATGCTTCAATTGTTCATTCGGAAGGTAATCCATCATATCCTCGCTGTTAAGGATGCTTTGTTGAGAAGGAAAATGGACGCCGAACAAGAACCTACAACACTGACGGTAGGCGGCGAGTCTTTCCTAAGGAGACTGTGGTATCACACAGGACTCGGTTTGATTCTATGCAATTCGGTTCATATCTTGTTCATTGTAATTCTGTTCTGTTTTTGTATTTTGTTTCGTTTATGTAATTGTTATAATATCAATGAAGTTGTTCTCTGGAATTATGTATGATGCCGAAATTTTCCCAACAGTTGTTGCATCTAATTCAATTTCTATTGGCGCGCATTCTGATGGCTTTTCGAGTTTTGATTTTATATGGCTTACGGCATTAGGAATTGATGCAAGGTATATGCCTCCCACATGTTTGACATTTGGCTTATGAAGTCAATCTTTTTTCGGTCTATGGTTTATCTAACTTCAATTACTCCCTTCCCATTTTTTTTTATATGTCGTTCGCATTTTTTTAAATGATGAATTGGTTGGCGAATCTGGTTGTCCAGGTCCTATATATAGATTGATTAGCGTGGGATCACCTATCTCATTCCTACATCAAGCATATCATAGGACGTCACCCTTGTCGTTCTTGTGCGATGTAGCATCGTAAATCAATTTTCTGTACATTATGGCATAGTGTTACCATCATATATCTTGCATGTATTTGCAGCTTTGTTCTATGGTAAGAGACATGGGTTTGAAGGTCAGAGTTGAAGCTTTTGATGCCCTTGGGGAGATAAGTATAGTGTCTGAGGAGATTCTGTTACAAACCTTATCAAAGAAGCACCTTTCTGTCAGCCTTCAGAGGAGCAAACCTACATTGCAGCGGCATTGTTTGAAGGAAAAGATCTATCCTGGGCTGTGCTCTACAAAACCATTTGAAATACCAGCATCAAATTCCGCTGGGGTTTTCGTGCATGAGCTGGAGGGTGAATTCAGTGAGGTGAGTTTCATAATGTTTTGTCCTTGGTTTGAGAAATGGATATACTATCCCTTTGAGAGGGTGGTTCTGGTCTCTGAGCTTCATCCATTGATTTGTCAAAGGATAACAAATATATTCCGATGGGCATTCTAAGTGGACCTGTGCATAGTGTTGTTATTTGATTAGTTGCCTGTTTCTTTGAGCTTTCCAGAGAGTGTGGTGTAGGTTTTTCTGAACTTTTAGATTGAGGCTTTGTCTATTAACATGTAGGTACGAAGGTCAGCCTGTCATTCCTTGCATACACTCAGCATACTTTCGGCTCATTTCTCCAGTGAAGCCTTAAATTTATTGGTGAACGTGCTGAATGATGATTCAATGGTTGTCCGCTTACAGGCTTTGGAAACATTGCGTTGTATGGCACTATTTGTCCGCCTAAAGGTGCAAGAAGCACACATGCATATGTTAGGTATCTGATCCTTGTTAATACCAACAAACTGGAAGTGAAAATCACAGATGCTGAAATTGTTTAATGGGTAAACTCTAAATGTGTTATAGTGCAACATGTCTCTCCCTATCCGATACAGTCAAGCCATTCGAATATCTCAACGGAAAGATCTCCCAGTATTTTTTGCCAAACCCTCTGAGAATATGTTGCTCTGCACTTGGATCCCATTTGGACACTCTCTGATCCAGTTTGTTATCTCAGGTAATTACCGTTGGAGCTGCTTTAAACAAGTTAATTCAGTTGTCTGGATACTTCAAACTAGGAGCATCTTTTTTTTTTTTTTTTTGGTAAAGATAAACTAGGAGCATCTTGTAGCTTTATACACGCAATTTCCATCTGGCACGTGCGGTCATAATGATAATTGAGTCTGTCTCCCCTCTTTTAATTTCACCTGTCTCAAGTACTCCACCCGTTCCTTTTGTTTGTCCATATTCCTATTAAGAAGGTCTCAAAATGTACGCCCACTTTGAAAAGTCAGAAGATAACTTCTCATCACCTAATTTTCTTGAATAATCCTTGAAATGTCCTCCATCTCGAAGTCTTTTTTGCTTGCTTATTTACCCGATTAAATGTTCAGGTAATTAGTTTGGACCTAAGTCTCATAATCCATGAGCGTGAGCAGGGGTGCAGGATCACGAAAGCGTCAATATTTAGAATGTATGGCAGAGCATCTGAGAGTGTCTTCTCTACGTAAATAAATTTATGTACTTCATGCATATTTTTTTGAACGTTGCAGCAATCTGTCATAAAAGTTCATGCCCTCAACACAACTATAAAAATGAGAAATATACAATTTGTCTACCAATCAGATTTTTTTTTTTTAAAGAATAGAATGAATAAAAGAAGTATAAAATCATCCTAATAAAACTATTGCAACCCGATTGGCCTGCTGCTCTTGTTGCTGCTGCTAACAACCTGCACTGCCCTTGCTGTCCATCAGCCTGATAGGCACTCATTTTGGTTGTAATTTGTAATGTCTGATCTATTTGACTCATTTTGATTCTTTGTATTTTCTGTTTTTCAGGTTGGCTCATTTTCAACTTTCTTCCCCCTGGGTGGGGGTGGCATATGATTGTCCCCCTCTTAGGTGCCAATCTCGTTGGGATGTAAGTGTGCGGTTGTGATGCCCTTTCGTCCCCATTCCTTTTAATCTTCGCAACACTGTTTCATCATTAATTGATAAAATCTTCTTTCCTTGGCAACAACAACCAAAGAAAACACCTTTTGTCCTCTGATAAAATAAAAAATAAAATTCAACCTTCGTCCTTCTATGATTTGGTTGGAGAAACAAATGTTTGATTGTCCGCAAAAGACTATTTTGCATGTGCCCGGGAACTGTGACATTGAAGTTAAAAACGTGCTTACTACTAACGATGTTCATTTGTTGCGGGCCTTGCAGCTACCGCTAATTAGCAATTGGATTGTTAAGTTGGGCCTTTTGGTTTGGTTGGAGAAACAAATACCCGCCAAGGTTTGCATTAACAAATTGTCTAACGCTATTAATTATTAAAAAGATTTTCCCTATTTAAGTGCATGCCCAAATTAACTTTTATGAACCTCATGACCACTCCACATATTACTGCTTAACCTTTTATTGACATTCGGATTTATTTTGTAAGAGAAAAATAAATAAAAGAGAAGCACTGATAATCTGTGTAGAACACTTAAGGTGTGTTTCACACATAGATAGGCACATTTTTGAAATTAAAAAATCGATGCCATTATCTTTTTCCTTAACTTATGAAAATTGTCGTGTCCACGTATGCCTCTCAACCGTGCCATTGAGTCATACGTATTTCTATGGCGTGTGATGTCTACCGGGACAATATTTGCCTCTTTAATTGGTCCGCAAGCGAGATTTTAGTGAATAATTATTTTAGTAATTTAATCGAGCTGCTTATTTTCTTTAGACAGTCGATCAACAAATTTAAAAAAATTTCAAAAGTACAATGCTACACACTAAAAATCTACTGAAAAAAAAAATCTCTTAAAGTTCTACTCAGGGATTGTTTCATGGGGTTCTTCCCAGCCGGTCCTATGGAAGTGGACTTCTTCCCCCCGAGTCCCAGTGCACAAATCAAACAAAATTGCATATCTGACTAGGTCCTGGCCATATGTTTTTTCCGAGGATACCCTTTCATCTCTATCTGTCCTCTCTCTCCTCATTTTTCCTCCTTTTTATTTTTTTTAAATTTATATATTTACTTCCTTAAAAATACTGATAATTTTTAATTGTTAATTAGCACTGTTTTCAATCCCAAACCTAATTTTAACTGTTAATTATCAGTGTTTTAATTGTTAATTACTAGTCTTTTTAATTTCCAAACTCTAATTTTAACTGTTAATTACCATTGTTTTAACTGTTAATTACTAGTGTTTTCAATTTCTAAACTCTAATTCTAACTGTTATAGTAATTTTAATTGTTAAGTAGTAGTGTTAATTCACATGCTCAAAACACAAAAAAAAAACACAATTAACCGTTCACATGCTCAAAACACAAAAACTTAGTGCTCCATACACCAAAAACACAACTTAACAATACAAAAAAACCTACATATTACACCTACTCCAGATCTGAACCAAAAAAATAAATTAAACAGATCTAAATCGGTTCTTCACCATCAAAACTCGAAATAAACCATAACAAACTCCTCATGACGAACATGAGATCCGGCGAACAGGCCGACAGGCGGCGACGGCTGCGGCAAACACCGTTCGTCATTGGTGAGGATGGTGGCATTGCTAGGAGAATGAGATCTAGGCGGCAGCGGCAGATGAGGGTAGGACGGCGGCGGTGGATGAGATCTTGGCCATCATTTGTGATAGGCGGGAGGGAAGGGCGGTGGCAACAGTTGAGATCCGGCGGTCGGGGAGAAAGAAGAATGGGGCAGCAGGGGGAAGAGGCGAGGATGGTGGCGCCGCCGTCATTGGTGTGGGCGGGAACAAGAGGGAAGTGCGGCGGCGGCGGCAACAAGAGGGAAGGGCAGCAGTGGGGGGAGTTTTGGGGAGAGGGGTGAAAATTATTTAGGGTTAGGTTTAGGTATTTATAGAGATGGGGATTGGGGTAAATTTGTAAAATTATACCCACATGATCTATAAGGAAAACACACATATCGTGTATAGGACTTGGCCGGCTATGAAAGTGCAAAGTAGGACCGGCTTGGCATTTTCTCTTGTTTTCACTAGCTTTTTGGGCTTTTCTTCTTTTTTGTCCTCATTCAAAAATTTTGTGCATTTTTTAGTTTTGAGTCAAATTTTTGTGGAATATTGATTAGTCGTCAAGAAGAATCGAAAAAGTAAAAACTTATTATTTTTACCCAAATATTTGAGAAATATCCAAGATAAAGCACAGTTTTTTAGGGTTTTTGAACTTTATCTTGGATATTGCTCAAAATTTTTGAATATAAGTCATAATTTTTTGCTTTTTTGATTCCTTTCGCTGAGACAAACCAATAATCCGTAAAAGTCTAATCCAAAACTAATAAATGCGATTTTTTTTGAATAAGAACAAAAACAAAAAGTCCCAAAAATCCCACATAAAAGCTAAGTGAGACAAAGAAGCAGGAAAACCACTTGGTATTCCAGTCATGGTATTATTTTTTATATCAACAAAAATGGTATTAATGGAAGCTGACAAAAACAAGTAGCTTAATAGTAAAATTTACAATAAGCAGATAAGGTCTTTTCAGTCACATTTTTATTCTTCAAAAAGCAAAAGGCCAAATCCGTGCTGGCCACCTCTAATTTAAGATATCTCAAACGGCCCCAAGTCCAACTTACTCTATAACAAACCCAATCAAATCATTCTGGAACTTGAATAATAAGTAAAGGTCACTAAAATAACGACATTGTTTGGTCAATCCCAACAAACTCAAACAACTCCTTTTCAATTCAACAGATTTTTTTGGATAATGGCACGTTCCAAGCAAGCTAACGCACGGCTCGAGAGTAATAATAGGATTTCCCTTATTCGACTGAATCTTACGAGCCTAGCTTTGTAGACCCGGCAAGTCGCTTATAGAATGCCTTGTGATTTGGTTTCTGATGCAGCAAGTTGGGGGATCCAAGATGAGGGATTACTTCATAAGGTCTTTTCGGTCTGGAGCCGGCCAGTAATGGACCTACTTACCTTGCTTGTAGACTAGGTGCAAAGCTAACTTTCAAAGAGCAAATTCATCTTTTTAAGCCCCAAAGTTAACAACCGGATAATTTCACTAGCCTAATTTTCTCGTCTTCTTTTTTTTTTTTCCCTGGCAGTGAGATTCAATTCAAGAAAGAGTTTGATGTTACAAAGAAACATTTCTGACGTAATGGAATAGTAATGCCACAAAGTGTCCAATTTCACTTACAAAATGACTACTATGGAGCTAGCATAGGCACCATATCCCCAAACTCTCCCCCTCTAGCACACGATCAAGGTAAAGATACTCATTTACAGGGCGTTTCGAAAGGAGGAAAAGAGAAGAAATAGTACAGGGGATTTCATACTCGAATCACGTAATAAAATGGCGAGCCATAATAGGTTTAGTGACTTTGAATTGAAGTGAAGAGCGTAATGGTGATTGGACATGGATGGTGGTCATGTACTGGGATGCTTCACCTCTACTCCATAATTAACATGCATGCTCACCAAATCCACTGAACCACCATTTCAAATCCACCACTCTCTCTCACATTGCAATCAGTCTATAAATACTATCGTTATTAACGTGTACTAAACCATAAAAGCAGAGAGAAAAACTGCTAGAGCTTTTATCATTCTGCAATGGATGTCAATGTTACATTGCTAAGCTCACTGATAATCTTTTCTATCACTTCCATAGGGAGTGGACTGAGTTTAAACTACTACGACCAGAAATGTCCCAACGCTGAGTCAATAGTCGCAAATGCGGTCAAGGATGCGATGATGAAAGACCAAACAGTCCCCGCAGCACTACTCAGGATGCATTTCCATGATTGCTTCATAAGGGTATGTGCTGGAAGGAGTTAAAAGTGTTAAAACAAGTTTCACAACTAGATCTTTGCTTATATATAAACTAAAATTTCATCTGTTGTTTCTCAAGGGCTGTGATGCTTCTGTGTTGCTAAATTCAGTGGGGAAGAACAGTGCAGAAAAAGACGGGCCGCCTAATGTTTCTTTGCATGCATTTTATGTCATTGACAATGCCAAGCAAGAAGTAGAATCAAAGTGCCCTGGTGTAGTCTCATGTGCTGATATCTTGGCTTTAGGTGCAAGAGATGCAGTTGTCCTTGTAAGTTATTTTGTACCCTAGAATAGAGTTGTTAATCGACCCTTCAAAATGTATGATAAACGCGGGACATTCGACACCTGGGTATTAGTATGACATATCTGGTACTTCAGTTTGAATTCACCAAGGAGAAATATCTAATAATTCGAGTGCACCCTAGAACTGTGCATAAAGGTATCCCAGTGCGCATAAAATGGTCTTAGGACATTTTGTAAACAATGTTAACCACCTAAGATAATAGAAATACATAAAGAAGATTGAATACTTTTCCGTGTTCCCGTGTCCTTAATATGGAAATAAGATGAATCCAACACAATACCGACTTACACCCAAGTCCGTGTAACAGAATCTTCTATCTTTATCTATCTCTATCTCTCTCACACACCCACAAAACGGATTCGTTTTAACACTACAGATCACCTTAGAGGAGAAATCAATTCCATCTTGTTATGTCTCGGAATTTTTCTATTTCAGTCTGGGGGTCCCACTTGGGATGTGCCCAAAGGAAGAAAAGATGGAAGAACATCAAAGGCCAGTGAAACAGTACAATTGCCAGCTCCCACCTTCAACATATCTCAGCTTCAACAAAGCTTCTCCCAAAGGGGTCTATCCATGGAAGATCTAGTAGCCCTATCAGGTAAACAAACACCAAGTACCCTAAAAGAACATTTTACAACAATGTAGTGCAAAGGGAGATTTTCAATTCCACCACCAATGCGGGGGGTTGAATAATTTCGCTACAAGTTAATAATTAAGCAATCCTGCATGCGAACTATTCTGTAGTTGGTTTCTGTGTACCAATGTAACATCGATCTGCCATTTTGGGCGAAGTACCCGCGTCGACATGACATGACATGTCAATCGAACACACATGTTGAATTTTCAGTTTTTCTTTCTAGAAATATGAAGAAGTATAAGAAGAAGGTATTACTTCTGGGTCCATAAATAATAGAATAAATTATTACTGGGTAACCTTCTTTCGCTTGTTTATGTAGGGGAAAAATATTTCACATATGCCCGTATTCGTATTCGTTTCCATATCTAAATATTCTCTATGTTAAGGTTTCTGATGTCAGGCCCCTAAATATACACCCACACCTGATATTCATCCAAGACCGGGTGACAAAGTTGTGTACCTATAACTTTTGTTAGAATTCAACAGTTTTGTTTTTTGCCTCTGTAGGTGGCCACACTCTAGGGTTCTCTCATTGTTCATCATTTGAAAACAGAATCCACAACTTCAACTCCACAAATGACATCGACTCTTCGATGCATCCATCCTTTGCATCAAGCTTAAAGAGTATTTGCCCCATTCACAATAAGGTCAAGAATGCTGGCACCACCATGGATCCTTCTTCGACAACTTTCGACAACACGTACTACAAGCTAATCCTCCAAAAGAAGGGTCTGTTTTCTTCAGACCAAGCTTTGCTTACTTCTCCAAATACAAAAGATCTGATTTCCAAGTTTGCCAGCTCACAAGAAGCTTTCTTCAAGGCTTTTGTGAATTCCATGATCAAGATGAGCAGCATCACGGGAGGACAGGAGGTCAGAAAGGACTGCAGGGTGGTCAATTAAGGGGCCCCTGAACTTATCTATCAGATATTTAATATATAACAAGCATAAATAAGTCATTTTTTTGCTATTAAGATCAATTTAGGAGGATTGAAATAATTATATATCTGTATGTTCTGTTCGATACCGTAAAGCATGTCCACCCCACTGTAGGAACTCGAACATTGTATGTAATATATAGATACTTTCTAGTACTGGATCTACAACTCAGAGCACAAGGGAACTATATCTGCAATGAGGAAGTCTAACACGATAATTCATCCTTAAAACAATTGCAGAGTCTGAATTTCCACGTAAAGAAATTGGCTTCCAAGAAACATGAAGCTTCAGTAAAGGAAAGCAGCATCGATCAACAACTGAAAAGCTCCTAAAGTGAATTGAACTAATTGATCACAATCAGAAAGGCTGTGTCACCACTCGAACTCTAAGTACTAATTTTCTGTACAAGTTACCTCAACAGTTAACTATTCAAAACAATTTCTGCCAATTGAATATTGCCGCTTAGACCAGATGCTTTGGTGGATGGCATAAACGAGAAGCCATCAAGAAGTTTCATGCACTTCAACCCCCACTTCGCCATCAAGAACTCAATTAGATGGTGCCCGCTGCACAAAACAAAACAAATTAATGAATCATTTACATTTCCAGTGAAAATAGAAGAGTAGCACTGAGAAAATGTGACATCCAGACTTATGAAGCACATGAGTAATACCTTCTATTGTGATAGGTTGTTATGAAAACGGATCCTGGAGAATTTTGGAGCAGAAATGCCACAGTGGCAAAGAGGTCATCAAAGGCTAACAGATACATCCACAATAAAAATCTCTTCTTTAGTTTATGGGAGTGAAAGAAGAACCAAAGAGTAGCTCAACAAAATTAATCCTACCACTTGTGTCATACAAAACATCAGCACCAAGGATAATTTTTGGATGTATACTGAAGATATCAGCATCCCATACGCCCCATGTCAGTCCCATTACCTACAAGCCAAGCCAGAAACATCTAAGGCGCCATCATTTGACTGGTCGCGTAAAACTTGTAATCTACCGATGTGAATTCAATATGGCAAGAACTTTAGAAAGATAGTTTACATTACAATTGAGATTGTTTAGATCTGACACTCTTCTCATGTTCGCCAGCACCTGCAAAGGTTTTTCAGATAACTTGATCAAAACCAAAACAAGTACCACCTCTCTGGAGTGAGTTGAATGACAAGCACCCACTATTGCTCAAAAGCCTCGAATGGGAATTCTTTAGAAAACTAACACTAATTATTATCCGAAAGCCTCAAAGGGGAAGAAAAAAAAAAAAAGCAACAATCATAATTGTTTGACTAAAGCTTGCATACTAGTAGAAGATAAATCTCAAAGCCCAAACTCAATTCCCAATTTGCAGGTAACGTGTGATATTGGAGTGAAAATAGAAGTTACCATTTATTTTAGAATGATTACATAAAAACTATCAATCTACTTCTCCAAACAAAAGTATTGGAACAGTGGTTAAAACATTGGACAATTTTGAGGGTCTAACTTTTGAGGATGCACCACAACTAGTCTCTGTGATTAAATCTTCCCATACCTCGAAGAAAACATAACTAGCATGGCTATGAAGATGAAATATGAAGACAGCCATTTAGTACAGATATGGGGCATCCAAGTTGGCCTTCAGACCCTTTGTTGACAATAAGGTGCATCAAGTACCCAATCTGACCATTTGGAGTATCTACTAAAAGTTAAAAGACTCAAATCGAACAGGAATAGCTGCTGGAATCGTTTTTCTCATCAATTTGCAAATGGGACTGACAATGAAAAACAAAGCAATTGGTGAATTACTAAGCAGGAAAAAGACCGCTATATAGGCATGAAGCCACTTCATTATCTTGACATTTAATCCAGTAGAGGAAGGTGGAGGGAATCATTCCGATTTGTTCAGCACAGTAGTTTAGCGCACATCCTGAAATTGTAACTGTGTTCAACAAAGGGCTAAGAGAAGCATACAGACTTACTACACACAAACAAATATGAAGAAACAAGGGCACATTATGCCACGCAGAGCGAATATGTGAAAAATCTCCGGTTAAGTGCCATATTTGGCCTAAATCTTCTAGACCAACTCCTTTGGGGTCTCAATATGTGAAAAAGGAGTTAATAATAGTCCTTAAATCTGAGCATTCTATCGTAACTTAGTTCAGTAAAATCTGATTTTATCAGGTTTATATATAGCACCACAGGGTCAAAAGACTCAAAACTAAATTTGATTAGGCAGTAAAGCCAAAACAAGTTAACCAAGATCCTCTAAGACATACTTTTCCTCATAAGAGAGAAGATTTTATTTAATTTAGTAAGATCCTCTAAGATATAATACCTCTGATCTGTTTACATCATCGGTTAGGGTGACATCTGAGCCCACTTTTGCAGCAACTAACCCCGGTAAAGAAGTCCCGGCTCCAAGCTGTAGATTTCAATTACAAAACTCAATTAACCATACACAATCAAAGAGTAAAAAATGGACACTATACTCACAGAAAATAGCCATGTATACCACAAATGCATTTGAAAAATATAAAATAGTCGCTCAATTTCGTCATAATATATTTGTGTACATAATGTTGAAGTGAAAACAATGACAAGCAAGTACACTTTTCTCACCTCAACTACGCTAACCCCGGAAAAGCGCAATCTTTGTTGCCAAACATACTCAGCAAGAACAATACTACAGGGCCACACAAACAACCCGTAGTCTTCCTTCATACTCTGAGCCAACATCATCAATGTCAACAAATCAAAACTGTAAAAAATGAAAATTCTTGTTGGGTTGTTTCTCTTTAGGTTTTTGGGCGTTTTGTACTTATTCAAAAAAAATTAGCTTCATTAGTATTTCGCCAAACTTCGTAATTATTGATTTATCTCGGGAAGAGTAGTCGGAAAAGTGACTTTTATCCAAAAATTTGTGGAAATATCCAAGATTACCCCCAAAATCCCGGCTGTTTGGGTTTTTTAAGGTTTTATCTTGAATATTTCAAAAAATACTTGAGTAAAATTCATAATTCTTTACTTTTCCGATTTGTATCGCCTAATAATCCACGCAAAAAAGCTCCCAAGAAAACTGAAAGAAACAACACCCAATCCATTACTGAGGAAACAAAGGCAAAAAATTGATTTTTACACTTCGGTTTAGCTACAAAAAGGGTACAATCCAGAGGATTATTTAGTGGATATTCACCTCAATGATGGTGATGCAGAAGGAATCAGAGTTTTCGGTCGAACTTCCGAAGTAATGGCGAGATGTGGTGGTCATGGGGTGATTAGATGATGGTGATGATGACGTAACCGCCGGAGATGGATCACCGGCGTCTGTATTGTTACTCATAGCGGGAGGCAACCGTCGGCGGCGGGATACCGGCCCCTGAGCTGGACTTGGCGGGTGGAATGACGTACGAAAAGTTCCACGGGAGGACATCCGGACAAGAACCCTGTTGCCCACACACCCAAGAAGTGAGTCAATTTATAGGTGAGACGAAATGACAACTTTGTTTCTACAATTTCAAAAAATAAATACTTATTTTAAAATGCTGTTGATTTTGTAACTCTTTTTTTTTTTTATTACTGGCACTCTCCTATAAGTGTATTTTATAATAAAAATATATTTGAAGGGAAGTGTCGTTAACAAAAAATGGAGTGGCAAAATCATTTTCCTTTAAAAAATACATATTTCTTTTAGCGAAACGGAAAAAAACTTTAGTGGAATAAGACCTTAAAACAATCGAAATCATTTTGATCTGAAAAATATAAGGGCATCTCCTGTCTCGACCCAAAATTTTATCTAAATTTGGATAAAATTCATTTTGGCAAAATCATTTCCCTTTAAAAAATACCAATGGCAAAATGACCTTTAACCCAAATATATTATTTCTGCTGCGAAGAAAACGAAGAAGTACTCGGTCCACCTTCATAACCACCGCCAACCACTCAAACAGTATACCAATTACCACCACCCATAAAACTCTAATTCATATATTCTCATTTCTTTTCCATCTGGAGGAACTCGTTCTGGCGGCAACCATGAAAGGGGGAGAGAGAGAGAGAGAGAGTTACAGGTATCCAAGCTTGAGAAAGCTGATGCCATGCTCTCAGAATGATGTGGAACGAGCCGTTGAAAAGAGAAAAGAGCCGTTAGAATATTGGGGGAAAAATGGGGAGAGACTTGAGTTGTCTCAAATTTGGGAAAAGAAATAGGTAAAACCCAAAATGGGGAAGGATTTTGGTCAAAGATTGGAGAGGGGTTTTTTTTTGTGGGTTTTGCCCAAATTTTAAAATTGGGTTTTAAAATGAGTCAATGTTGGAGATGTTCTAACTCCACCAATGAATTTCTAACATAATAAGGGTTTTAAGTGATAACAGGTACTTAATTTCAAAAAATAAATACTTATTTAAAAAATATCTATTTTCTTTAGCAGACCGGGAAGAACTTTAGCACAACATAACCTTACAAATTGAAATCATTTTGATCTAAAAAAGGAAACTCCACTAATGAATTTCTAACATAAGGGTTTTAAATGATAACAAATAATAGATGAAGGGTGTCTTGATCTGTTTGGAACTCAAGGAAAGGGAAGAAAAATTTTAAACAATTTCCTTCTATTGTTTGGTTGGAAGTAGAAGAGAAAGATAAAATAAAATAAAATTTTCAAAATTAGTGAATATAATAAAATTTCCTCCCATTTTGCTTCTCTTTTGTTTTTTCTTTTCCTTTCCTTTCCTTTCCAAACGGAGCCTAGTGACAGACGTTGGTATGTTGGGGGATGTCCGATGTATTTACCCAAACTTTTTTATCAAGGCTTTTAATAATCAAATCATTCCAGGCTCCTTCTTGCCTCTTCTGGAACCGCATCCCTCACCAATCTGGTCCCCTTCCCTCAGAGAGAGAGAGAGAGAGAGAGAGAGAGTCGTATTTCCCAATTCGTCCATGGCGTTGGCTCACTTCTCACTAGCTGTACCCGTCGAAACCTCAAACCCTCACAACACTTCACTCATTACTTATTCTTCGTGTTCTCTTCTTCCCATTGCTTTCCCTTCTTCTACTTTCTCCCCTCTCAAGGCCACAACTCCAACGCTCTCTGTCGTTCCCAAAACCCGAAGAATTTCCCACAAAGGTACTCACTTGAACCTTCCTCCGTATTGTCTTCTACTTGTTTGGTTTGCAATGGTTATGTCTCTATTTCGGTGAACAGTTCTTCCTCTTGTAGTTTATCTATTAGTACCATCGTATTACAGTGCGAAGTGGGCTACACGTGAGAATAATAGATGGAAAACTGCAGACAACAGTTTTAGACCCATATTGGATTGAGTTGAGTTTCGATGCCAGTTTGAGAAATAAGATGGACTTGGGAATTGCCTTTGAAGTCCAGCCTTCCCCGCCCATATAAATTAGTTTTTACAAGCGAGTTTTTACATTCTGACTTAAAATGTGTCCTTTAATGTAGTGCAAGCCCGGCCTAACACGATGAATGTGCACCCCTCCACGTAAGAGGTTGAACATTATCCTCCTTACTATTGATTGAAATGGTGTGGATTTTATCACAAAGTGATGTCATGCTTACCAAAAAAAGTGTATTACAGGGGTGGGACCATTTCAACCCATACACCATTTCAACCCATAAGAAGGAGCGTAAAAGAGGATGAACAAAATTACACTCCCTTTAACTATGGGGATTTACCTATTGTAAGGGTGTTCACTGTTATGGTTCTGTTGTTCAATGTTCTAAAAATCGCTAGGCGCTAGTTAGGCGGAATAGGGGCGCCTAGCGCATAGGCGTTGACTAGTCGGCCTCCTAGCGCCTAGGCGGGGACTAGGTGCCCAACTAGTCAGCTGTCTAATCTAGGCGTTGGACCACCGCCTAGCGCCTAGGTGGGGACTAATCGGCCTAGGCGGCCACCTTTTAGAACACTGCTGGCGCCTAGGTGGGGTCTAATCGGCCTAGGCAGCCGCCTTTTAGAACACTGCTGCGGTTGCCTCTTCATTAAAACGCCAAAATCACTGAAAGTTCTGAGAGATATCATCCTTCATGTATGTTGATGCAAACTTTTGCCTTGAGATGGTTGAGCAAGCAGCTAGATGATTTGTGTAGTAATAGATTAAGCATGTTTAAAGCCAACCTTGGCATTTGTATTTGGATGGCCATCCATTAGCTTAACAAGTCAAAAATATGCGTCTGCTAGTAAACGATTTGTAAGGAAGCTTCGTATCCACCACTAAAGCAAAATGAAAATTTCCGTATCAAGTAGATTTTTTGAATGCTTTCATGGAGTGCGAAATTACTGTTAAAATGATGTATCTTGAAATCTACACCGTATTTTTGTTTCACTTATGGTTGGGGATTCAACCATTTGCTTTAACTGTCTACAGCAAAGGCTAAGCCCCAAGAACCTGAACCCAGTTTAGCTGCGGATGCTTTTACTCATTTCAAGCATCTGCTTCTGCCAATTACAGACCGGAATCCGTATCTCTCTGAGGGAACGAGACAGGTTATCCCCTTTCTTTTTTCCTTCTGGCTTTGCCTGCCATATTTTTCGGATCAATGTCTGCAACGTCATTCAGATTATTATTTCCTTTGGGACCTATTTGGCTGTCCGATAACATGGTTCAAAAATGCATTACAACCTTTGCCCTACTTATTGGAGCTTAAAGTATGCCTTGGAATTCCTTCATTCTTCTCCATGAAACCATATTCCATCTTTACTATGTCAATTGTGTTTTGAGTAGAAATATACTTGCGGTACATGCCACCAGTGGGTATGTGTGTTCTGATGTTTGCAGTCCATGCTATAGGATTTGGACTAGCCCACATTAAGAATTGTTTGATGATCAATGGAATATGTGAGGTTACTTACTTTTAATATCAATCCTCATGATCATGTAGCGTCCAATGTATTGTTTTTGTGTTAGGTATTACTGTCCTATTTGTATCAATCATAATAGCATGTATTGTGATGAATTTGCAGTTGTTATTTTAGATTCTTGTTCCTTATTCCTTGCTCAGGTGTTGATTTACATACCAGGATAGGTTAGCAGGCCTTAGTTATTTGTGCTGCTGCGAAGTGGATCCTGCCATAAGTCGCACACTATTTAACTGTTATTGCTGAAGATTTCATGCACACATCCAGTCTTACACGTGTATTGAGGGAAATAACTGAGAACCAGTTTATCATTTGAGTGTTTTCCATTGGAACCGGTTATGCATTTATTGTCCTCGATACAATATAGGACTCCTCCTTTCATTCCTTCTAGTAAATGTCGTAGTAGCTGTGTGCATCAATGGTGGATATTAATTAAAGTACTGCCAAATTAAACATATAGCCATATACACAAAAAGCTTTTGGGTTTAATTAAATTCTAAACTTTTGTTTGAGCAGTGGAGTCATTCTAATGTCCAGTGTTGAAAACCTGTCTTATACCTGGTTTTAGATGATTTTAACTTTTTAAGCTATGTTGTTTAACTTCTTGCTGCTGACTAAGTCAATTCCTGCTTTTGTTTGCACCTCGCTCGTTTCATGGTTACAATCCTGTGACAGGCTGCAGCTACTACTGCTGCTTTGGCTAAGAAGTATGGGGCTGACATTACTGTCGTAGGTATGCTCTTATTTTCCTTCTTATTGTCTACGTTTGGCAATACAAGAAACAGAGAAACTTTGTGGTAGAAATACGTTTCTTATAAGAGAAGCTTTTTCTTGCAATATCTCAAGGAATGTAGAACTTTTTGTTACCTGCAGTTATTGATGAAAAGCAGAAAGAATCATTGCCCGAGCATGATAGCCAACTCTCTAGCATACGCTGGCATCTGTCTGAAGGTAGGTTTACCGTATACGCCGTCATATCGACGTTTATATAAGTATTTCTTTCTTTATTTTCTCACAGTGCAAGCACAGTTAAGGTTTCTGGAACCCAGTGGGTATGCTCATTTTCTTTCTTCTGCCTTCAAGGCTTTTTCGTAGTCTATCCTTGGACACGTATGGGGTTTTGAGTTAGCTCTTACTTACATACTATGTAGCACAGATACGGACACGAACACGGGACACAAGATTTCTTAAAAAATAGGGACAAGCATGAAGCATAGTTAGATGTGCAAGCATGGAGCTTTAATGTATATGAACAATTATCATATATACATCATATTACACTTTTAACTCAAAATATTTTAAGTAATACACATTTACCCCCCAAAAATTTATAATATATATATATAGATTTAACCCCTATCGTATCCCTCGCGTGTCCCCGACATGTCCCTCGCGTGTCCCCCTAAAAAAATAATTATTGTCCCATACGTATTTTGCCATGTCCCCCGCGTGTCCCTGTGTCAGACATGGAGACACGCCGGCCTCTAGGAGTGTTAGTGCTTCATAATATATTGTTTTATGATGGTATAGGCATATGCACCACACAAGTTATATTCTTGGTAGTAAAAGGTGTTCAACAATTTGAATTTTGGTATTCTTCTAGAGGCTTATGGTTAAATTTAAGTTAGGAAACTTGGGATCATGGTATTTCCCTGTGAAAAAAGTTGGAATCGTGAAACTGTTTTAGTTGGATTATAACCGGCATTATAAGCTGAAATTTTTATTTATTTTTAATAGTTGGATTTCAATCAATTTCTTATTTTTCTTGCTGTTTCCGAAATGTGATAGGTGGATTTCAGGAATTCAAGTTGTTTGAGCGACTAGGGGAAGGGAAGAAGCCGACAGCCATTATCGGTGAGGTTGCTGATGACATGAGTTTGGATTTAGTCGTTATGAGCATGGAAGCGATCCACTCCAAGCATGTGGATGCTAACCTTTTGGCTGAATTCATCCCTTGCCCTGTCTTACTTTTGCCCCTCTAGAGTATTTCCTATTCCCATTTTTTTTTTAATCAATTCCCTATGCCCGGTTAGGTTGCAGTTTTTGGAATCTTTCTGGTTTCATTTTCTGAGAAGAAGTCTAGAAACCCAACCTCGGACATAGTTATGTCCGGAACCGTATGCATATGGACCCATGTGCATCCAACAGTTCGAGACACTGTTGTGTCCGTAACTCTCACTCTCTCTCTCTCTCTCTCATGAGTGGCACTGGTTTAGGGAAGTCTTTTTTTGCTAAGCTTGGTATAGGGAAGTTTGGCATTCTTTAAAGAACTGAAGTGGTGAACTTTTCGTTTAAGGAAAAATAAAAAATCATGGCCACTATGGTCAAACGTCAGTCTGGGCTATGTTTTTATGATGAAGAATGATGGTTTTCCTAGTGCATGAATATGTGAATCAGCAAGTTGTTCTGGTTGCAATGCTGAAGTGATCACCTGGTGTGATTCCCATTTCTTAAAACTAATGACCTTGCTCTAGTGAACTGTTTCATGACAGCATTTTGGACCCTGAAATATGGGGTAAAGTGGAAGAAGGAGACTGCTTTCGGGTTTTTCTATTAGTGTTGGGTTTTAAGGGGATTGAGGGAGCCTGTCATGCTGGCCGGAGGTGCCGTGAGCCAACACGCCGTGGTTTTGTCTTGGAATCAATGTTCCTGCCTTTCGCTCCGAGTGCGATTTTGTTCACCCTCCTTAAAAGAGGGTTAACATTTCCTTAACTCTTATTGGTTGAAATGGTGTGAATTCCATCACAAAGTGATGTCATGTTTATCATGCAATACACTTTTTGGTAAGCATGACATTACTTTGTGATGGAGTCCGCATTATTTCAACTAATAGGAAGGAGAGTAATGTTCACCCTCTTAAGTGGAGAGTGAACAAAACTCAACTCGCTCCGCTCCTTCATCCCCGTTGGCCTCCCTTGCCTTAAGTTGAGACTTGAGAGGATAAACTGAGAGTGGAAAACAAGATTAATGACAATTTTCCTTCTGACAACTTTTACCGGATTCCGAAATCCTAACTTTTAAACATTAGCTTTCATTGTCTAAAGCATGTCAAGGTTGTAACACGGCATGAATTTTTACTAGTAAATTCATTAACGAAGGGTTCGGTTGATGAAATTAAACACTGCACAATGAGTGATAAAAGTGCGAAAAGTATTCCAGGAAATGGCAAAATGTGCACCGACAAATTATGTTTTGTGGTTTATTTCCACTTTTAACTATCACAAATGGGGCCGTGCTTAGGAAAATTTATCATCATTTAGCACAATTTATAAGTATTTCCGTTAAGCAAATCCTGAATTTAAAGCCGCTCTCAAGTCTGAAGTCTCACAACTTTCCAAATCTGCATTAGTGCATGATTTGACTCCACTTACCCTTTCTAGCATTGACAACGTGTTTAGGCTATTTTACGGTTTTACCCTCTTGATTTTGATTTTGTTATGATTTCTGTAAATGTAAGACCAAAAATCCCACAAATAGAAGACTTTGAAAGAGATTTGACATTTTTGCGTGAGCATGACTTCTTTGACCATGTCGGTACACATTCATGTATGTGGAAATTTCCCAGATGACATTCATCAATGATTTTACCACCCAACCGCATTTTCTGAGAATCTTATCTTTTTGCTTTAAATGAGAAATTCAATATGATTTTCTATTAGATCACTAAAATCTTATTTAGTTAATTTTGTAATGCTTATTTAGTATGTTCTTCAACGGAAAGGAAAGTTGCATAGTACCAGATGTCAAAACAGTGGTCTCAATTAATAAAACATAGCGACGTGGCGTAATACAATTGATTTGGAGAAAACAAATGTTTACACCGGCCTAAACATTTGTTTCTTCCAAATCAATTGTATTGCGCCACATCGCCATGTTTTATTAATTGGGACCACTGTTTTGACATGTGTCGCGATGCAATTAATTTGGAGGAAACAAATGTGGTACACCGGTGGTGTATAAAATTTATTCTCGTACCAAATTGTCATGTACCCATTTGGGAGCTTACTTTTTTGCTTTTTACTTTTTACTTTTTGGTTTTTTGAGTTATGCTCAGAATGTATTTTTGAATCTAATAAAGTGTTTGGATGATATATGTATAATGTATTTTACAACATGATTAGTGTTTGAGAGATACGTGCATAATGTATTCTGTAAGTCTTTTTGTTTACCAAAATGGAAAAAATAGAAAATGAGAAGTGAAAAAGCTCCTCTCCTCCTATTTCTTACTTCTCTTCTCTAAACCAAAAAACCGAGAACTCATTTTCTGAAAATGCATTCTCCCGACAACCAGCCAAACATGCAAAAGTTGAAAATGGGAAAATGAGAAGTGGAAAATTGGGCGGCCAAACAGGCACTTACTAGAAAGAGGGTGTCTCGGGCCAGCTTGCATGCACCCCGAGGTAATCCCTACAAGCCCTCCCTCCTACAGATGTTTCACGGCGTGAGAAGAATCAAACCTAAAACGTTATGATAGAATAAACACCGAAGTCTCGGTCTAACACCACGAACTAACCCCTTGGAGTTGTAATAAAATCCTTATTACTGCAAAAAAAAAAATAATAACAACATAAATCCAGAGGATTATAGTTGGTATTCTGCAAAATTGTTGTTGCTTATCAGGTTTTCTATATTTTTCAAGGGAAAAAAACGAAAATTTACAAGGACGGTTGTGGTGTTATTCTTATAGTTAGTATGCAAAACACTGCTGCTTCTGTACCATATTGTTTGTCTTTTCTAGGAATTTGTATTTTCAACCGGATCAAACAATAAAACACTTTTTTGAATTTTTGGACTTTCGACTTTTTCTCTGTGCACGGCTCCTAATAAAATTTCTCTCAATTATTACTCTCTATCTCTCTCCACTTATTATCCAAAATCAAAATCCTAAAACGAACAAGCCCAACAAGGAAGAGTACTATTTAGGAAGTTTTTCAAGGAAGGATATGAAAACAAGATTTTAAAGCAAATAGGCTGTGTGGAATGGTACAATATTTCTTTTGTTACCTTTTGTACTACTTGCATTTATTCATTTTATTGGTCTTCCTCTTTAGTCGTTGTTTTCATACTATGCCCTGTTTCAGAAACGGGAATAAGTATTTATTTTTTAAGAAAGTTAATTTCAAGTTTGAAAATGTTTATGTAAATAATTTTCTTAGTAATATGGATCATATTTGATAAATTTCATTAAGATATTTTAAATGGTACAAAAAAATAAAAAAAAATTATTTTTCATTTACATTATTTTTAAATTTGAAAATATGAAATAAGCTACTTATTTTTTAAAAATGTTTTCTGGAACGGGGCCTATGTGCTATAAAACCATTGGCTTCGAAAATTAAAAAATGAAAACAAAACCATAGCACCATCAAAGTATCAATTGAAGGGACTGCCAGGCCTATTGGCTATTGGCTACTGCGGATCCTTCTTGCCCATTTAGAATTTAAAAAAAAAAATATAGTATTTATTAGCATATGTCGTGAACATTAATCACGCTAAAATTATGTTCATCGGATATGCAATGAAGGAATGATATGTTTTCAAAAATCATTTGTGTTTTCGAAAAAATGAGTTCAGTTTCACTTTTTAATTTTCCAAACATAAATGCGTATCGACAGCTCGATATCCAATTAGTATATAGTAGTAAATCTTTTGCATAAATGATATTCTTCAAATAAATCTGAAAATGGCCCACAATATACCAAATAGGACCGTCGAGTCCCTCTCCATTTCTTTGACGTGACGAGAAAAATATACTACGTATTTTTCAAGAAAAGTGCAGTTAGTTGATCAGCCTAGACAAAGGGGCTTATCATCCAGAGGTCCTAAATTTGATTCTTTTGCATTGTGAAAAGCCTTTGGGGTCACCGGCCACCCCATTGCGTAAAAATCCTTTGGGTTAATAAGACTGGTGGGGCCGGAGAGACGAGTCATGTGATGCATGGAAGCTAGCCTGGAATCACTCTTCATTACCAAGAAAAAAAAAAAGTTAAAAATAAAAATAAATTTCATTTTTCCGTGAGATCAGTAAACAAATAAAAATAAAACCAATTCCCAACCGGTTTTGTACCATCCTTTCCCTTCTCATCCTACGGTAAAGACCATTCCCCTCAGGATCCTGAACTAACACACACCGTCAGATTACAAAGCCAAATACTTATACTGGGGTACTACCGTAAATAACCGAACCCTGGACCCTCCCAGAGCAAAACAAAGAAACGAAGCAAGGAATAGAGAGAGAGAGAGAGAGAGAGAGAGAGAGGAGAGAGAAAGCTCATTGCAGCTCAGCCTCGTCGTCTCCACCGCGTCCCTCCATTCTCTCACTACGCCAACACAATCTTTGGAACTCATTATCCACTAATCAAACCTCTAATCACCTTCTAATACGCCTCCCATATTTTTTTTCGTCACCAGTCGATCGACTCGTCGACGGAGAAAAACTCAAACGGCGGTCGACAGAGACGCTTAATTAACTTGCGCCGCGTCCCATTCGAAACCCTAGTTTCGAAAACCCTAACTCTTTTAATGGCCGCCGCTGCCGATCACCACCCTCGCGACCCCTCCACCGCAGCCCTCAACAGCCCCAAATCGAACCGAGGCTCGGCGGCGCGTGGCGTTCCGCCGCCGCCGTGGACGACGCGCGTTCGGAACTCCGAATCGGAATCTGACTCGATCGTCTCCTCCTCCTACGCTACGTCTCCTTCCTCGCCTTACGCTCGGGGGCAAACCAGTCATTCTACTTCTTATCCGTCGCCTTCGAAGGAGGAGGAGGCGGCGGCGGTTTCCTCCTCGTCGTCGTTTTCGGCGGGTGATGAAGCGACGGCCGAGGCTCGGTCGGAGAGCTGTGACAATAATGGTGCTGGTGCTGAGAGTGGCAATGCGGGTAAGAAGCCGGTGTGGAACAAGCCTTCGAACGGAGCTGTTGAGGTTGGAGGAGCAGTAATGGGGGCCGTTTCGTGGCCCGCGCTCTCCGAGTCAACTCATAAGGCTTCTCCCAAACCGTCTAATCCTTCTGATTCCTTGAAACCTCTCCCCGAGGGATCGGTCTGAATTCCACTTATTCTCTCTTTAGTTTACTTTGCTGCTTGTATTATTATCATCGTTGTTTTGTCTTTTTCACATAATGCGCGTACGTGAGCACGAGTGTGGATGCCAATTTCGAAAACATATCAAACTTATAAAATCTGTGAGAGCATGGGTTGAGAGCTGGAGCGCAGGACGATTAGGAAAGGAAAGGAAACGAAGAAGGGGGAGTATTATTATTATTTACAACATTTTTTGGTAAATAATTTAGATCAAGAAGAAGGAAATTAGAGATGTTTAGTGAGGTGTGGTACACACCTCAACGGGCAAACAAAGATGGGGGGAGGATTAGGAAAGGAAACGAAGAAGCATTAAACGATAAGCCTAAAGACTTTCAGCTTCTATAGAAGACTTTTTAAGCAAAATATCTTAGGTTTGCTAGACAGGTAATGAATTAGTGCTTGAGGATTTCAATTAGCTAGGAGCTTCTTCTCGTCCTTACTACGGGAAGGAACTAAAGCTAAAGACCTACAACCCGAGAGTTGGTCAAGCACAAAAGAGGAATATTACCTTCTATTGAGCTCAGAAGCCAGACCCTCTTTCTTGTCCTACATCTTAAGATTTTGATCTTGTGAGGGAGGAGAAAACCCGGAACCATTTTCAGTAGGGATGGCAACCCCTTCCACACAAAAACAAATTACACCCCACTTTGACATTCTAATCATTGAAGTTACACGGCAGATGCTTCGTATCATCATAACATACAAGCTCATCAAAAGCATTTGAAGGTGGAGGACGCACTACCTCAACAGAGCTGTTCGCCAACCTTTCTTCCTCTTTACATCTTCCCACCCATTGGGCACTTTATCTCCTCCGTCGTTTCCAAGGAGCCTGCTCTGTCTCTAAGGGTCTCATTGCCCAAGTTAATTACTAAGTGTGCTTCAACTTTTACATAAACTCTAGCAAACATCAAATATCAATGAGCTGAGTGAATTCACCAAGTTACATTGGATTGTCAACACCTCTAGCAGTAGACCCGAACCCGTCCTTGTCCGGAACTCTAGTGGGACACTAATGAAGTTGATCCAATTTTATTCATCTCCTTCTTCATATGATAGTATTTCAAGTACATTATTATTTACTATGTCATTATTTATGCTTTTGCTGTTAATGTTATTGCAGTTAGCCAACTAGTATGGAACTATAGGTTATCGATGTAGTTTAGATCCTCAACTGCATTCATTTCATTCCGTTGTTTATATATATGTTCCGTTGTTTATATATATGCGTGTCTGCCTTATAGGGGTCTGGAATTGCATCTTCTTCACAGAAACAGGTGGTAACAAATGATACAAACCTTAGTTTAGGTCCAAATCATGTAGCACCCACACGCCAGAAATCAATGAAGCGCGGTAGTGGGAGTTCAGGTGTAACAGCTAATGGCGGCTTCCATGGGCCAGTGGAACCACCAGGTCAAGTAGCAGAAATACCTTCTGATATTGCTGGATTACCTGGGTTATCTGTTCCGGAGACATCTCCAAGAGACTATATGCAGAAGGTAAGTGGACAAAGAGGAGGATTTGGGTCACAATCCCGTAATGGGAATGATCACTCACAACAGCGAAATTCATATAGGAGGGGCAACGGTACTCCCAATCCTCGGAGTGATGGTTCTTACCATCAGAATCATGGGGGCAGGGACCGTGTGAATCATGACAGGAATTCTCATAGAAGTTTTAACGGCAGAGACGGTCAAATGCAGCCACAACGAGTTGTTCCTCCTAGGGGCTTTATGCAACACCCACCGCATGGTTCTACCCCTTTTCTTCCTCCACCGCCAATGCCTGTTCGACCTTTTGGCAACCCTTTTTATGCTGGTGAGATGTTTTTGGCTTTTCATAATTTGGTGGTTGGGTTTTCTTCTAACTTATCTACCTGTCTACAGAAGTTGCACCTCCAATGTTTTATGTTCCAGTTCCACCTCCCCCTCCCCCTCCAGACTCCCTCAGGGGCGTGCCTATTGTGACGCCATTACCACCTCCTGCCTTGCTTTTTCCTACCTCAGGTCCTCTTTTGCATGCTAAGATAGTGACTCAGATAAATTATTATTTCAGGTACCTTATTTTACTGTTGGCTTGTTTCATACAATAAGTGATACGTAGTTGGTTGCCTTTGGTTATCATTGGGACTTAATGGCGAGTGCACTATTTTTCTTCATTTATCGCAGCAATGAAAATTTAATTAGCGATACATTCTTGCGGCGGAACATGGATGAAGATGGTTGGGTTCCCATCAAACTAATAGCAGGCTTCAAAAAAGTGAGTTTTCAGAGATAATTGAATGGTTTTCTGCTCTCTTTTTCCTACATGATATGAATTTCGTTGCATTCATCTGTCCTTGTTTTAAAGGTAATTCAGATGTCCATTTTTCCATCTTGGGTTCCTTAATGCAACCTACGATCTTTGGTTTATGTCATGCTCTATAGCAATCTTGTTTTTGGCCTTGCCTTGCATTTATTTGCTCTATTCACGAGCTTCACTATGATTATTGGTTTTTTAATACCCCTTTTCCAATCTGTTTTATTGGCCCATAGATACAGATATGGTATGGTGTGTATATTCTGAGACCTGTATGGATTCTCCGTTCCTTACTGAAAGAAGACTGACAAGTTTTCTGCTATCTAGTTAGGCTCATCTTACCTGCTGATTGGTGGCCTATTGGTCTTATTATGAATGTCATCTTATCTTGAATGTTTTATGTTTCACGATGGTGCTCAATGCAGATTATGTAGGGGACTTCATATTTTATGGTGTTATGTATATCTAGTGTTCCAGCCAGTTAATTTGCTGGATTACAATTCTTTCACCATCTCTGTGTTGAAGAATTCATGTCCGACTTATTTCGACGAAGTTTCAATGCAGATCCCTTATCCGTAGGTTTTTAATCTAGAAGACATGTTTGACCATATGCTTCCGTGAGGATATTTCAATATTAGTTCAATACGCTTTTGAACTAATCAATACGATTGTTGTGCAGGTTTCATCCTATGGATCATGTTAAGATAACCTGAGTATTATTTATTTGTTTGCCTTAGTAGGCATGGTTTTTTTGACATGTATCTGGCTCAGAATTGCTTATGATGTTTATACTTCATTAGTTTATTTAGTAGGGACTAGGGGACTGTATGTTATTGTGTTACTTGATTCTGACACATTTATTATAGTAGTCAATTTAGTGCCGCTCTCGCGGCCCTCTAAGGAACTTTTTTCCGAAAAGTCCTGACAAATGATTGACATAATAATACAGAAGCTGTATGCTAGTTTTATGCGCCAGAATCTGCATCCTAACGTCGGGGACCATTTTCAAATTGATTTGGTCTTGTCATTTCACTGGTAACTCATACGGGGAGTATTTTTCATAAGTATTGACTGATAAATTCGAAAAGTTCAAAAGCAATGCCGTTCCCTGTTTTACAATTGTATTCTAATAATTTCGGTTGAATTACGGAATTATTTTTTCCATATGGGTAACTCTAATATACGTTCATTAGTTTATGCCTCTTTATACCATTGGTAATGTACTTACTTTGGGATGTGCCTCTTAATCTATTAGTAACTAGACTGTCTTTAACTCAGATGGGGATTCCTCACTGCTGCATCCAGTATCCACCATTATTAGTGCACTTTGCATATGGCAAAACCGGTTTAGGCCTTGAATTTAATTCCCTTGGTCGAAGTTTCTTTTCCGTTCTTATCAAGCGCATGTTGGTTTTCGTATTTTTTTTAATCTCCTCAGTTGCCAATTGCCATGCTTTCCCAGCACCTTCATGTCTATCTTCAGAGAGAAGAGGCACTATAGAAAAACAATCATTGTCGCCAGCAGTGGTAGATTTTTTGGATAGATATGTCTCTGGATTGTCCCTCATTTGGATTTTGGCGGTCGAGTGTCCCTTTCTTTGCCTCCCTCGCAGGCTGAGTATATGGATCCCTATCTATTATCTCCAATGTTCGTGCTTCAGCTTCTTTTGGATCTGTAAACAAGAGACTGCTCGGCTCCTAAGGAGGTAGCCATAGACGATAGACCTAACAATGAATAAAAGGCCTGGTGAATTAGTTGTGGCCCAAAATAATAACAAAAAAATTAAAGGGCATAAAAAAGGAAGATAATTTATTATTTGTTTTACATTTCAATGATTTTGCAGATGTTTAATATCCAAAATTCTTGTATTACCCACCTTTTCTGGCAAGGCTACATGTTCATTGAGAAATTCTTTGATGTCTTTCAGATGTTTCTACCAGATAATGGTGGAATGAACGGAATGAACCTTCAGTCTCAATGGAGTTGAGTGATGAGATCACGTGGATTTATAATTCCAAAATTATGATGATTTTATCACCAAATTTAGAAGATTCCAAGCTTATCGTTTATTTAATTTGTCAAGGAAAAATATTTGAGTCAGTTGAACCCTTAGAGTAGATGTAGATTTATTTGTCATAGCATCGGTTGATGGTTCTGATTTCTGAACTTATGCTTAAATCCATTGTACAAATTTGACAAGTTCACTTGGCATTCCTCGTAGTTGAATTTTGCTGCCACATTGATGCTCGTTGTCAATGTGTGTGGTTGTGTTTGTCTCTGTACGATTATGTTTTCTTTTCCCTCTCCATTCTCTCCAGTCAATAGTACAAATCCTGCTGTGATCCCAGATCCTTGTTTGTTCAACTATTAAATTAGTTGCATGTCTCTTGGATATTTCTTGTGATCCCCTTTCATTTCTCCTTGAAGGTCCTGCTGTTTCTGCCTGGTTATCATTTTGCCTTTGACTGGATATAACTTGAACAAGCCTTCTAGTTGGCAATGTAGGGGTTGTTCACAGATACCCCATCTTTTCAAGATTGGCATTCTAAATGCAACTTTATGTGTTAATCTAGAACAGTTGTCGGCAAAGTATTCTAATATTTGGCATCATATTGGCTAGTGATTTGCCAATAAATTGGCACAGATTAATTTGATTTCACTCCTCGTAAGTTTATCAGTATACTTGGAAGACCCACTGGTGTGAACAGGTAGATCAATTTGTGTTTGGGGTTTCCCTTTACTTAATTCCATGTATATCGATTGCGACCTCTAGTCTCTCAGCATCAGTGTATTTCCTTTCTGCTTATTGTCTTGCGGCCTTTTTCTTATGGGCGGCATTCCCTTAATGCCTTCTTATTAATATTATCTCTTATCAAAAAAAGAAAAAAGTATTTCCTTTCTGCATATTATTCTTGTTGCCGGCTTTGCAAACTTTCAATTTAAAGTGGTTTCAAGAGTAATTTCTTCTTTAAAGTGGGTGTAGTGACAGTATATTATTACTGTTGCTGACATGTTCATCCCTCGGGTTCTTTTGCAGGTAATGGTTTTGACAAACGATATCCCGCTTATATTGGATGCCTTGCGCTCTTCAGATGTTGTGGAAGTGCAGGTATATTCAAATGTGTACTGAAAACCTTTTGCTCAAAGATTTGCAATTATTAGTTTTCTAAGTTTTGGTGCTTCCTTGCCAGTTGTAAACGTAAACTGCTGTTGGAAATTATAATTACATGAGGCTTTTGATTATATATATTGGTATCTTTATTGAGAATCCTTCATTAGTCAGACGGCGAGAAGCACGTTTATAAGCCTAATTTGTTTGTTCTTGATTGTTCATTTATTATTTTCTTCTTACTCCATTCATATTTCCTTTCAGAATGGCAAAGTTAGAAAGCGAAATGATTGGAGGAGATGGATCATGCCTCCTTCCATTGAGTTCCATACCGTGTCAAGTCCTCGATCAGTAGAACGTTCCAGTCATGAGACTCATGACATGCTTACAGCCAACATCCAGAGCATGTCCGTGGTGGAGAAGACAAACAAACAAGCTCAAGCCGAGACATTCCTAAGTAGATCATATTCCGGGGACTTGAATAGCCCATTCCAACTATCCACTGCAGAGGGGACAAACCAAGCCGCTATTCAAGCTGGTACTGAGCTTTCTAATTTCAGCTAGAAGTTCAAGTCTTCAAGTCAATGAGAAGTGTGCTATTGCACAACATACATCGTGAAGGGTTTTTGTGCTATATGGGTTGACGGTTGTGCTTGATGGCAGTGAATATCTTCCGAGAGTTTTTGTCTTTTTTTCAGAGTTTTTTTTTTGGTGATAACGGTCTTGGCCTTGTCACGCCGTAGAAGAGATCCAAAAAAAATGGGCTAAACTTACAAGAAATAAGAGAGGAACCATAGGAGGGGGAAAAACAAGTCCTGTTTTCAAGACTATATGAGGTAGTAACATCAGTATGTTGGAATGTATTTATGATTCTGGTGGGAGGATTTTTTTTTTTTTTCTTTTCTTTTCTTCATTTCATGGTTATTCGTTGCGACTTCGGGGAATTTTGATCCTACTTCCCCTTGGCTCCTCCTCGGCTCTTATATGATCTTGGGTGATGAAAGTTGTGGTTTTGTGCTCTTTGTGGTTGGAAACGGAAGGATCGACGGCCGATGGTTCAAAGGTGCTGCTCATGCTTATTGTTTTGCTGTTGCTTCCATAATGATATTTTTGTGTGAATATTCGAGTGACATAATACTCCATATAACTACATTTGGCGTGTATAACTCTGTGGCGGTTTGGTGCGAGTGTGTGCCAGGGTTTGATGTTCCACACTCGCACCAAACCTCGGTGAAAAACCTTTAGCTAAATTTATTTTTCTTTTTAGTATTGTGTGTTTTGTTCGTCTTTTTTGAATCTTTGTTATATTCACTTCATATTTTTTGAATTAATTATCTATTTCAACGAGAGGAGTTTAAAAAGAAAAAAAATATGACCAAAAGTAATAAAAAAAAGGTTCACTAAAAACGAAAAAAATATCAAATAGTTAATTTTTTTTTTGTCTATAGTGTTGTCTAATATGTATTTATTTTTGCAACAGTCTACATTTTTATACTTTTTTTATTCCTTTCATCAAGACGAATGAATAATTTTAAAAATTACAACAAAAAGTAAAAAATACTGGAAAAAAAGTCTAAAGAAAAAAAAAGAGAGGAGAACGAGGGAGTCATCTGCACCGATAATTGGAAAGAGGCCTCGGACGCACTTTGCCCTCTCTCATAACGAACCATGTGAACAGTGAGGTCCAGGTGCACCGAGCGGGCACCACGTGGTACCCGCTTGGCACAGAAAAATTTCTCATGTGGATAAAAGCCCCCGGTTTACCACTTGTTTGTTCTTTCTGTTTCTTTTTCTTTTTTCGACGGTAAGGGGTGTCCGGATCAGTTTATTCGCATCTCAACTATTTTTCTTCCCGATCCAATCAAAGACGGCTGAAATTAAGAAATTCACCAGAAATTACTTTATGTTTTTGCTTAGGAGGCAAAAACAACATAAATGAGCTGGAAGAAAAGAAACACTGTGGAAGCTCTATTCTAGTACTCCTTTCGTCCGTGTTTATTTGTCCACTTTCACTATTCCACACACCTTAAAAATTTATTCATATCTTTTCAATACAAATCTCTAAAAATATGCAATATAAATTTTATTTGATATATCTCGATTAGTTATATTAAATTAAATTTTCAAAATCATGAAAGTCGTTATAAGTTAAAATATATAGATAATTTAAAACATGGCACGAATACTGAAAACGGACCAACAAACATGGGCAGAGCTACTTTTGACTTCTACATTTTAAACTTTGGAACATGGTGTGACTTAGTGTGAACAACAAATTAAAATGTTGAAACTTATTGATTGATTAATGTGAACAATATCGTAAAATGACCTATGTTTTTTACCAAAAACTTATTGAAAACGCCAAAGTTAGATATACCCGATCAATCAAAAAATAAAGGTTAGATATACGTACACACCTTCCATCCCATTTTCATTGTCTATTTTTAAATTGAATGTCATTTTTTCAATTATTTATGTCTTTCAATCTATAATGTTTTTCATAATTTTGAAAACTTTGTATTATAAAACTAATCGAGATCTATCAAACAATATCCATATTGCATATTTTTCATGATACACGATATAGGCAAAAAACATAAATGAGACAAATAAAATAATAGACAATAAAAATGGAGCGGAGGGAGTAGTAGATACGGAAATGCTACAACCACACACAAACACTTACACACTCACAAAGGGGGTGTGCCCCATACACTGGATGTGTGCGACGTGTGTGGGGCCCACTTACTTTGTGAGCGCGCGTGTATAAATGTTTGTGTGTGACTGTAAAATTATTGTAGTAGATAGATAAGGAAGAGTACATATCCAGTGTGATGATGGTGGAATCAGAATATCTGCGCGCGAAGATAAAACAGTTACTAGTACCCATGGAGATTCAAGGGTAAGGTGGTTGCTTCGACGAGTCTCCATCACCATGGTGTACGTCCGCCAGTATACATGCACAGCATGTTTGTCCCTTGAATCAACTCTCTCTCTCTCTCTCTCCCTCTCCCTCTCTCTCATCACTAGTTCTATCCCTTGAATCAACTCTCTCTCCAAGGATCAAAAAAAAAAAACTCTCTCTCCCCCTCTCCCTCTCTCTCTCTCTCATCACTAGTTGTACCTTTGGTTCACCAGTAATTGGACACCTCTTTCTGAGAGTTGCTTTGTCGAACCTTTTGGAGTTTGGAGTACCTTTTATAAAGATTATTTTTCGGTTTTTTTTTAAAATGATTTTGTCCTTTTTTTTAACGTCACTCCTCTGCAAATATATTTTGTACCAAAAATATACTTGTAGGAGAGTGGCGTTAACAAAAAAGACAGTAACAAAATCAGCAACCTTTTTTTATTACTATGTGAGTACATTTTATATTTTGCTTTTTCGATTTCTTTAATTTAAAAGTTAATTTCTACGGTATATTCTACAAGGAACTTGAAATTAATCTGTTTCTCGAATTTAAATAATATCTCCTGAACACAGGCTAAATAGTGTATTATTGAGGGTGTGTTCTACTAACTAAAATTACTTATTTTTTGAATTAAAGACGATGTATTATTAGAGAATTATCTGTCTTGTAAAATGAGAAATAAGTATTTAAAAAATAAGAATCTTAACGAAACGAAAACTGCGTAATATCCAACAATGTAAGACGTTTTACTCCGGCATTAATTGCCCCCGTTAGTGGACCATGAGACTCACCCCGAAGATTTGTCAAAGTGTGCATAGGTTGGTCCAAACACTTGGGCTATCAAAAGATACATAAGATTTTTGCCAAGAAAATATGTTTCATGTTTGGGTCATAGAGATAAGGTGTTTGAGATCATTAAGAAGTTAACTCACAACTAACGTTAATTTCCTCTCATTTGAGCTGAAGTTAAAACGTGATATCTTTTCGCCAAATACAAGATGTTGGTGAGCCAATTGGTTAGATTACTGCAAAATGTATCGATACGCATCTTCAACTTATACTCGAAATCTCATGTCATAAAATGAAGTTGCGCGACTACGGACTACCGGGTCATTGTCCTGCCCAAAACATGACAATTGTTTTTTGAACACACAAGAAAATTAGACATTTTGCTCGGCAATAATTGTGTAACATTGGACTAACATATGAACAAAGGATTGGATTTTCTGCATCTTGGGTTCAAAAATCATAATAGTAAAATATGTACGAAACTCTCTCTCTCTCTCTCTCTCTCTCTCTCTTGAACGTGATAATGAGAATATATTAAAACTATATATGGTTAGGAAGACCCGACTTGAGATCGCCTGTCCGCCCGTTGATCTCGCAAATGAACAATGAAAATGAAACATGTTGAAACGATGTCATTTCAAAGCAAAGGAGTCAGCTCATCTCAACTGTTGATTTGCGAGATCGACGGCCGAGAGGGATGTGATAGAGAGAGTCGGACCGGGGATGTTTTGCCGGAAGACCCACGAGCTACTCCACCAACTCAACTACGATCAGTAAATAAACGACAAAATACTGTCCCCTGAAACAAAACAATAAGGGTTATGCTCTGTGGAAATCCACAGATTTGAAGTGTGTAGGGTATGCTCTCTGTTTCCCTAGCTAGCAAGATTGCTGAAAGGATAGCGATGGAGGAGATATTGCAGAATCTCTCTTTCCTTTGCAGTACTATTGTATATTGTAGTAGAGCGTAAAAAAATACCTAAAAAAATACCTCATAGTTTTCGGTCAAATTTTGATAATTCGAGTCGCTCAATGTGATCAGAACTTGATATTAAGGGCACCCGAGGGAAATTAGCAAAAAAAATTACCGAAAAGGGCTTGATCTTAGAGGTTTTTAGATTAGATTTAATAAATAGTTCAGTTAAAAACTGTTCAAAATAAGCACTTCCCGGGTTTTTTTTTTTGCTAATTTCTTGAGGGCACCTTTAAAATCATATTCTGCATATATTGAACGGTTCGGATCATAAAAATTTAATCAAAAACTATGAAATTGATATTTAAAATTTTTTTTGGGTGTCTGCGGAACCGCAGTCGGACTCGATTGTCTTTGTGGCGGCATGCTTCCCTTTGCAGAAACATCATGGTACCCCCCTCTTTTTCTCTCTCTTTCTCTCTCTTATTGGTTTCACGTCAGAAATGTCTGGATTAGCCCATGCGCGTCTCAACTCCCTAGTCCAGGCAAGCCGTTCATGTCGGGACTAGAGAGTTCGCAAGAAGTTATTTTCTTGCACTCTGATCTCAAGAATTGAAAATCCCGATTACCTTGTTCGGCTAAAAAAACCACTCTGAATTATCTTTTTTGTTATTCCAAAAAAATTGCATTCGTCAATTTTTTTGAGAATTATTGCTTTGCCATGACGAAAGGAATTTAAAAAGCAAAAAAATTAAGCTGTCGATTTTGCCACTTCATTTTTTATTAATATCACTCCCCTGGAAGTGTAAACATACACTTGCAGGGGAGTGACGTTTACAAAAAAAGGAGTAGCAAAATCATTTTCTAAAAATTATGACTGAAACTCAATTTTTTTGAATAAAGACAAAATAAGCCAATTTTTTTCTTCTTTATTCAAAAAAAAAAGAATTTTGATCGTAATTTTATACTTTTTAGATTTCTTTCGTCATAAAAAATTAATAATTCTCAAAAAATTAATAAAAAACTAACAAATGCTATAAAATTTCAAATAAAAACAAAAAATAATTCACAGCGGCCTTTTAAGCCGAACAAGATGTGGGGGAGTAAACATGAACGACAGGGCTGTTCTCTCTCTCCCTCCTGCCTGCGAAATCTAGCTTTCCTAGCTCGAATCCATCACTTTCTCTCTCTACATTATCGATGAATTGATGAGAGTGCATACGGACGTACGGGGTGTCCAGTTCTTGATTGGACAAATGGACCAATGGTTATTCAGCATAAATTGTTCTACTTCCCAAATTTCATTCAACCGAAACTCGAAACAACAGTGCCATGCCCCTTCCCAATATATTACTGCCGTGTCCCAAAATGAAACTCATTAGTGTCTCATTTGACGTTCTTGGCAGGCAGGATTTTCTGTGTCGAAAATCCTGTATCTCTATACCGATAAATTTTTCGGCCATTAGATTTAAAACAAAAAATAATGATATTGTTTGTTTTCCATGTGTTAACCCGTCAACCATTTCAGTCGTCCAAAGGTGTTTTCTCCGTTCTTGGCCATTTGTTTTACATGTCTTTGATGCTCATGCAAAAATCTTTGGTTAAGAAATTTGAACAAAACATATTAGAGCATCCTCAATGCACTCTCTACAAATGGTTCCCAAATTGAATCCTAAGAGCATGTACAGTAGTGTGGGTAAACACACCTTTTTAGTTATTTTACCTAATCAAAACCATCAAAGCCCTTTCCACCAGTCTCGGCAAACACAGGTATTTTTCCTTTCAGGAAAATGCTTTGTAAAACTAGAGAGGTACTGTTTAAAAGCAATCTATTAAAATATTATTATTTCTTTTTCCCTTTCCTATCACTCTCTCTGTCTCTCTCTCCAGATAGGTATTAAACATTTTGTTGGTGTACATGCTCTAAGTGTCAACATACGTGAGGTCTAAATTTCCCTCTTAAGAGCTTTGTTAATTTAGGGAGTGTATGTGCACTCAACGAACTAATAGTAAGAGCATTCTACAATTAGGCACACTCTGATAACTTAGTACTCTTCAAGGATACATCACTCGAGTCCAGTCCTGAGCAGAATATGACAATCTTGGGGCTCCAAATCCTTCTACGAATTGAGATTTTTATTTTGAGTATTTTTGAGCAAGGGGAGCATTTTTCCTATGAAAGAGATCGAGCAAGTTTTAAAGATGCGGCCTTGTTCGTTTGCTAGTTTTGGGTATTTCTTGAAAGTAATAATTAGACAGCCAGACAGCAATGGTGTTTTGCAACATCATTAGAAATAACATTTGGACTTTAGATAACCAAAACTCAATTTTTTTCAATAATCAAAATTTGTGGACCTCACACCACATAAGTTAATTAGTTTTAAAATTTGTATATACGCGTGTTTCAACTAATATTTTCTCCTTATCTTCTTCACCTACTCTATATCTTATTCATTTTACCCACAAACTATTTCACTTTCTTTCCCTCAGAAACTAAAGCTCATATCTCTCGATGATCTGCAAATGTGCCCAAAAAAAAAAAATTTCATAATAGGAGGAAAGAAAGTCACTGATTTTTTCCCAAAATTAAGAGAGGGAATCGATATATTTTTGCCCAAAATAAACATGAATGGCGGGAAACAGAGGGGAAGAGAAAAAGAGTGATAGAGATTTGAACAAAACATATTAGAGCATCCTCAATGCACTCTCTACAAATGGTTCCCAAATTGAATCCTAAGAGCATGTACAGCAGAGTGGGTAAACACACCCTTTTAGTTATTTTACCTAATCAAAACCATCAAAGCCCTTTGCACCAGTCTCGGTAAACACAGAGGTATTTTTCCTTTCAGGAAAATGCTCGGTAAAACTAGAGAGGTACTGTTTAAAAGCAATCTATTAAAATATTATTATTTCTTTTTCCCTTTCCTATCACTCTCTCTGTCTCTCTCTTTTTTAGTAATATATTTTATAAGGACAAAGAGGTATGATAGAGAGAAGTGGTGTGGTGTTGAGAGAAATTTGAGTAGGTAAAATAAAAAAAAATTGGATTATTAGATAGGTATTAATACATTTTGTTGGTGTACATGCTCTAAGTGTACACATAAACATACGTGAGGTCTAAATTTCCCTCTTAAGAGCTTTGTTAATTTAGGGAGTGTATGTGCACTCAACGAACTAATAGTAAGAGCATTCTACAATTAGGCACACTCTGATAACTTAGTACTCTTCAAGGATACATCACTCGAGTCCAGTCCTGAGCAGAATATGACAATCTTGGGGCTCCTTATTTCATTGGATCCAAAGGTTCTACGAATTGAGATTTTTATTTTGAGTCAAGCCATTTTTGAGCAAGGGGAGCATTTTTTCCTATGAAAGAGATCGAGCAAGTTTAAAAGATGCGGCCTTGTTCGTTTGCTAGTTTTGGGTATTTCAGTTTTTGTAATGGGTGGAGAGAGAAATAGGATAATAATTGAAGAGAATGATAATGAGTAGAGAGATATAGAGAAAGAAATGAAAGTAATAATTAGACAGCCAATTATTTTAAAGTTAACAATATTGGTGTAAAAGATGGCTCACAATGGTGTAATCAAACTTAGCAACATCATTAGAAATAATCAAATTTTGGACTTTAGATAACCAAAACTAGCAATTTTTTTCAATAATCAAAATTTGTGGACCTCACACCACATAAGTTAATTAGTTTTAAAATTTGTATATACGCGTGTTTCAACTAATATTTTCTCCTTATCTTCTTCACCTACTCTATATCTTATTCATTTTACCCACAAACTATTTCACTTTCTTTCCCTCAGAAACTAAAGCTCATATCTCTCGATGATCTGCAATTCAATCCATCGTCACCGGATTAAGGTATTTCACTCGTCTTTGCCATTTCTATTTTTCCCCCAAAAAAAATTTCATAATAGGAGGAAAGAAAGTCACTGATTTTTCCCCAAAATTAAGAGAGAGAATCGATATATTTTTGCCCAAAATAAAGGTGAATGGCAGGAAACAGAGGGGAAGAGAGAAAGAGTGAAATTATAGTGGACCCTTATTTTGGTTATGGACTAGAAATGGCCATTGTGAAGCTCAACATTGTTAAACTTAGCAACCACTTAAGTGAATAATCAAAAGCTGATGTGTCAACTTTTGATTATCCTTTTTTTATTATACCATTATGGGTGGCCTTAGCCATTCGCTGAAGATGTCTCTTTTTAGTTTGTTTCCACACTGGTGTGTGCCTTGTATGATAGATTGATGTACCGCTAAATATGTTGCACACACATGTCTCACTGATGTGCATAGCAAAATGTTATCGAGCAAAAAATGCAAAGGGCAAGAAATGGAAAGTGGAAAAGTCTTGTTGTGACAAATTTATACATTCCTCTTTCAAATAGAGATGTACACTTTTCAAACCAATTGTGGGTTTGTTTGTTTGTTTCTCTTGTGTGGAAGCTAGCTGCATGTTATTGCATGTCCCACCTTTTTAAGAGCCAATTATGGGTGTCCTAATTTTCAAGTCATTAGTGGGCCGTTTCACTTTTGTGAAAAAAGAATTTTTTGAAAAAGAATGTAATTTTAAACTCAAAAATTATGTGATTACGCAAATAATTAAGCATATAATTTTTCCACCAATATGGATCTTGTTTGATAGATCTCATTAAGATCTTTTAAACGGTGCAAAAAAAAATTATTTTTGTCATTTTCATAAGTTTGAAATTACCTTCGTTTGAAAAAAAAAAAAAGTACTTTTGGAAAATGTGGAACACCACCTAACAATCTTTTGTCACTTTTTTTGTTTTGTTTTGTCCTTATTTGAATTTTTTTGCATTTGTTAGTTTTATATCTCACTTTTTTGATTTTCAATTCATCTTGTCAAAATGAATCGGAAAAATAATTTTTTTTATATTTACCTAAATATTTTGGAAAATAACAACTTTTTAGCAAAAATTATATTTAGGTAAAAATAAAAAAAATTTACTTTTCCGATTCGTCTCGATAAAACAAATCAGTAAATTACAAAAATTTGGCAAAAACTAATTAACGCAAAAAAAGTTCAAATAAAAACAAAGTGAAAAAGAAGTAGTTAGTGGAATGATTTCTGAATGTACCTGTCAAACCGCTTGGGGTTGGTTTGTGCCTTGTGGTGGGTATGGAAGCCGCATATTATTGTTTCACTCACGTCCACCATTTCTTCAAGGACCAATTATGAGTGTCCGTCCTTTTTATTTTACTCCTATCTTGTTTACAATGTTAGGGATGTCTGGCCCGGCTTATCTGCTTTTTAACTAACTCTCTTTCCGGTCCAGTTAAAAATGAGTTATAAATGTCGAAACTAAGAAATTCTTAAAAAATTACTTTCTTGCGGTATGACCTTGGAAATCGAACCTTGGTTAATTGTGTGAGAGACAAATCCATCAATCAACCGGATTGACTCTTGTTTTTGTTATTTTCTTGCCAAGCGGTGTACTCATGTGCGGAAATTAGGAAATAGTTAATTAGTTAGTCCATAAAAGGTTCAAAAGCTGTAAATCGCCCTAAATCACAAACACCGTTGACGGGCTTGAACCCTTGGGGCTGGGTGTCCTTATTTTCAACGGTCGGATCGACTCCTGAGCATCCCTTTCAATACTCGGCAGCATCCCTTGTCGTCCATTCCAAACATGGCATAGTTCAAGGGGTCACGCCTTAGGCACGTGACACCAAGGACAGTTTTGAAGTTCACAAATAGCCTCCTTTTTCTCTCCAGTGTATGTGACAAAATCACTCTCTCCCTCTCCCTCTCCCTCTCCCTCTCTCTCTCTCTCTCTCTCTCTAAACTGCCAATACCATGGAAGACGAATGGGGAGACATAAACCTGGCCTCCCTCCACGACAACCCGGGATCCAGGCCCGACCCGTCCCGCACCAGCAACTTCCTTCCCCTCACCTTTCAAGAATTTCTCACCCGGCCCTTGAACAGCACCAACCCACAAACAACCACCATCCACGGCGGCGGCTACACGACGTCGGAGTCTCCGCCGCCGCCGCCGGCCACCACCCTGAGCCTGAATCCTTGCCCCGGTCACCCGTTCAGCTTCTCTCTTGGATCAAACCCGTTTTACCAGCCCCCACCCGGGTTCCCAAATGGGCCTGACTCTATGAACGTAGACCCTTTTGATGGGTTGGCTTCGTCTTGTTCGAGGTTGCCGGATTTTGGAAGGAAAAGGTACCAGGAAGCGGAAAATAGTAGCTCCGGCGACCAGAGAAATAAGCGAATGATTAAGAACCGGGAGTCGGCTGCTCGGTCGAGGGCTAGAAAACAGGAATGTGTCTCTCTGTTTAGCTTTTTTCTCTAACATATAGTTTTATGACTTATGAGTTAAAGAAAACTATAGGCTCCCGCTATGCATGACCCAGAAAAGGGTTTGAATGTACGCAGCCTTACCCCTTCCAACGGAGAGGCTGTTTCTACTACTCGAACCTCTGACTAGTCGTTCCGCCCGCACACAGTGTGGGTTTTATTAGGAAAAGTTATTGGGTGCTCGGGGGCATCGGCACGTGTCGTTTCAATTTTCTCTACAATTACGTATTTACGTGGAGTCCACTATTTAGTGCTTGGGTCTCGGAGGAATGTTTTTGAGGGTGAAAGTTTGTGCCGTTACGTAGCGGTGCTCAGGATGACTGAATAATTACTAGTTGATTTTGTGTGATTTTTTTTTTTTTATGATGGTTTTATTTGATGTGTTATATTGCGGTTATTATTTACAGGCTTACACAAATGAGTTGGAGATGGAAGTGGCACAATTGGCGGAAGAGAATGCTAGGCTAAAAAGACAGCAACAACAGGTAGATTAATTGAACAGAGTAATTTTATTTTATTTTTTTCTCTTTTTAGTAACGGAGGAACATTCCTTCGGCCGAGTCACTTTCGACTAAAAAAATAAGCCTGGCTTATTGACTTCAATAATTCCGTTCTGTTAAATAAATTAATTGACTTATTATTTTGTTATTATTCAAAAAAAATTCATATTTGTTAATTTTTCGTCCATTTTTTGGGAATTATTGCATCGTCATGATAAGAGAAATTTAAAAAGAAAAAAATTATAATCAAAATCTAATTTGTTTGAATAAAGACAAAAAAAATTAGTTTATTTTGTCTTTTATTCAAAAAAATTAGGTTTCGATCGTAATTTTTTACTTTTTAGATTCCTTTCGGTATGATGATGCAATAATTCCCAAAAAAAATTGACCAGAAACTAACAAATATGAAAAAAATTTGAATAAGGACAAAAAAAAAAGCCAAACGGGAAGTCTAGGTACATTACAGTAAACTACTACACCATTCACAACATTTTTTATGGGGCTCATTTCGGATTCCACAAAAAATACAGAAAAATATCCATAAATCTAAAAATAATATTTTAGGGGGTTTTGTAAAAAATCAACTCTAACAGATATTGGTAGGTTTTATTTCTAGATTTGTAAGAACGAAAATACTCAACTGCGCAGTTTCGGACATACGAAAAATTATATTTACTGATATCCGTTAGAGCTGATTTTTTACATAGACTCATAAAACATTATTTTAAAAATTTTGGATAGTTTTTGTATTTTTGTAAAATTCTAAATGGGCTCTACAAAAAATATAATGAATAATGTATTGGTTTTTTTGTAAGGGAAAGTATGCAGCAACTCGGCTTAAAAAGCCAAGTTGCCGAGCCCAGGGTGGGAAATGATGTTGACTGGCTTTTGGACAGTTTTGACTCTTTCTTATACCATCAAATTACTATAATGCCCTTACACAATAAATTGCAATACAATTTAGGATAAGAACTTGTGTAGGGGTGTGACAGTAATTTGGCTTTCTACCGGTCCAAGTTGATTACACGTGTTTCGTTTCTAGGAAGCCAGCAAAGCCTGGCTTATTCTTTTAGCAGAACGACCCCCAAAAATATACCTAACTGTCCAACCCAAACCTCCAAAGGAGCGAGCGCGACCACACTAATCACGGCCTCCCACTTACTTCAAAGTACTCATCCTGTGAAAAATCGAACCACAGAACTTGAGAAGTACTCTCAAAGTCTAGGCATCTGCTTGAACCACTGGGGCAATCCATCTTTGAAACTGCCTGGATTCGCTATTTACTCTTGATGTGGGCTCAAGCATCAGTGCTAGATCTGGATCTGGCATTCCTTAAGTATGCACTTCCGGGAGGGATTCAAGCTCAAGGTGGCAGAAGGCAGCAGCAGGAAAGGTTGTTCCTACCTTTCCTATTAAACAAATTTATATATGAAAACGACGGACTTTTAGGGATAATGAGCGCAAGGACAGTTAAACACGGGAGTTGGGGTCGTTGCCCCCGCACATTATGAACCTAATTTGATACCCGAACAATTGGATGTGTTCACAGAATACCCACAAGGGATGGATCTCGGGGTATGTATGTGAGCCACTTTGAGAACACGCCAATGTTTAAAAATCACTAGGCGCTAATCGGGTGAAAAATGGGCGCCTAGTGGTAACTACTTAGTTGCCTAATCTAGGTATTGAATCGTCTAGTGCCTAGGCTAATACTAGTTGACCTAAGCGACCGACTTTTTGAAACACGCAATGCATTATATTCTCGACCTGGGCATTGGCACACAATACTCACGATGATGGTGAGCCAGAAGGACATGTATAGTTCGGCACGGCCCTCCAGTATATACCTTCGGCACTCCTGAATTAAAATCATGTGTTTCTTCTTGATTTAAAAAAAAAAGGTGCATGTAGAACTTTCACCCGCTTTGTTTCTGTTTTATTCACTTCAAATCTTTTTTTTAATCACTTCCTGTCCTTTTGTTTTTGTGTGTGTTTCAGTCATATTTACATGCAGCTTCTCAAGTTCCGAAGAAACACGGGCTCCATCGGTCATCAACAGCACCATTTTGAGAAGTGTCATTTAGAGAGAGAGAAGCAAATCAATGTGCAGATGCATTGACAAAAGATGTGCCGGTTTCGATTGGAGATTTCTATGTTAATCATAGCGTTCCTAGTTGTACATTAGCTAATGGTTTCTGTGTGGATTTGACTCGGGTTGTTTACCCCTATAACCGTAAAACTCTTATTGATGTGTCTTTCTTTACCAGAGAGAGAGAGAGAGGGAGGAGAAAGTTATGGGTTGTAAACTTTTGATGGGTCGTTGGGTGGTTGAATGAAATGAATCACTATCATAGTAAATACTAGGTGGTGTGTATTAAGGAAAAGACCAGCAGAGAACAAAGTTGTCAAATCCGTTTCGTATCGGCCGGTATGTACCGTACTGGTGCGTAAACGGAACGCAAAGAGTCATGTTCCGTTCCGGTTGAAATACCGGTCAATACCGGGTGTACCGGACAATACCGGTCTGTTCCGGACATTTTCCGGTGTTCCGGCCGGTACAAAATTACCCTCTCTTTTTTCTTTTTCTTTTTTTACATTTTATTTATGCTTATACTTAAATATGGTAGATATATATAAAATTAATTGCGGTAAATCCGGAATGGTACCGGGATACAGCCCGGTACCGGTACGTACCATTTCAGTAGTGAAAACGGTACGTTGACCGGTACGGTATTGACAACTTTGGCAGAGAATGCTAAAAGGAGGGGTAATTGGATAATTTCTTGAGAATACCTTTGTTCCGGTGTGGACGACCTGTCTTGACCGGATCAAAGAGAAAATTAGTCGAGATATTTGGAAGTTTATCCGGACGCCCCTATTTGTCCGTCGAATTAAAAGAAAAACAAAATCTCTTCTTACATCTACGGTGTTTGGAAAAAGGCAAAGATACATGGCTCATACTGGATCCAAGAATTAGGAACTACCTCCGGTATGTTGTCTTATACTGCGTTTCAGGGGTTTTTTTTTGGTTATGTAAATATGTTTCAACTACTGACCAAACATAAGGAAATAACAAAACACGATTATTTGTTATGAAAAATATTTTATATTGTAAAACATTTTACCTCAAAACAAACGAAGCCTTAAAACACTATTTTTTCACAGGTCCGTAGGTGTCTGATTGAATTGGATAAATTCTCTTATGAGAGAAACTTCTTCACGTGTTTACGGAGCCAATCATGACAGTTCCAAAATGTTTTGGATAAAATCTAGATCATCCAATGCCAAAATGGAAGGTTGCGATCGTTCAGCTCCGGAAATGGATTATTCACGGCTCCTCCGTAAATAAGCTAATCTCTTCTCTTAAACTACGAGACTTTGGATACTAGCCACCAAGATTATTACTAAATTTTGAAGGCACAAGAGTGAGGTCTTTTCTTCAACAGTCCTTTAATGCTCTGATTTTTGTTGGGTGTTTTAAGGGCACTTTTTTTTGTTTCGACGGTTGGAGATTTTTCTCATGCAGCCTGGTTTCAAAATTTCGAATTCATTATGTTTGAATTTGCAGCTGATTCATGTTACTCCTGGGCTATTCCAAGGGCACTTTTTATTTTTCCTTTTTGCTGGATTCCATGATTCAATTGAACCACAATCTCATCACACAAGGCAAAGCCTTTTTGCTGGATTCCATGATTTAATTGAACCACAATTCCATCACGCAGGGCAAAGCTCGGTTTCGCTAAGGTTCTTATTTTTTAAATACTTATTAGTTATTTTCAATTTTACGAGACAAGTTATTCTTTCACAATACATTACCTTTAATTCAAAAAATAAAAACCTTAGCGAAACGGGGCCTTGGAGCATCCAAAATCACTACCCAAAAAAAAAAAAACAAGAGCAGCCGAACTCTGCATAAGTGCATATACACATAAGAACAAACCCTGTAAATTGTAACTTCAAGTGGTTGGCCTAATGGTCTTAGACTTAGGAATTTGTTCTCAGGTTTGAAATATCTCAGGTGTTGTTAATTTCTTTGGGTTAGTCTATGCGGAGCATTACTTTGAAGTCTGACCTTAATTGGGATCCTCCCCGCAAGTGAGCGGTGAAATTGAACGCCAAAATTAATCGAGATTCTGGTAAGCAAGTCCAGTCCCCTTCGTTATAAAATAAAATTAAAAAAACCCTATAATTGTCGTGTTGGGCGCAACTTTGGGCCGGTCCACACAGAATTTACAACAACCTGTTGTTAACTTGTTATTAGACCAAAATCCACTATTGAATAAACAAGCCATAAAGCCGAACACTTAGTCGCGTTCCGCTAACTAAAATAAATATTTATTCTTCCAATAATTACTTCTTTGTTGAATGAAAAATTGATGTATTATGGAATGATGACCTGTTTCGTAAATCGAAAAATAATACTTAAAAAATAAAAACCTTAGTACTCGTAGAACGGGTGCGTGCTTTCAGACTTGTGTGGTCTTAAATCTGTGTGACTTGGATGTTCTTTTATAAATCAAGAACTCTTGATGAAAAGACTAAAGAGTCGATCAACTTACCTACCGATGTAGAATTCAGCTCAAGAAACAACTTTTGTTAGTAATATATATATATATTTTTTTGGAATTCTGAATTTCCAACTGTGGTTTTAGAGGTTCTTTCGAGTGGGATTGTATTTGGATTTCGACTCTGTGAAGGTATAAAATACCAATGCGATTTTGTTTGCAGCTCAAAGAATGGATTTGACAATATTGATTTTGCAGAGGGTACACATCAATTATCACCATAAATGGAAAATCTTAATTTTGCATTATTTTATTATTATTATTTTGTTTGGGCTCGTAGCGCCCATCACATGTTCTATTTTGATAAAGACAGTTTTGATCAATATTTTGAAATTTCAAAGGGCCTTTTTGAAGACTTTGATTTGCATATCAATTACTATCACCAATGGAAAAGAACAACTAAATCCGTTAACTGTAGTGTCGCCACATTTGATGATAGTCAGTTTATCCGGCCGCCTTACGCAAATTGACTAATTTCTCTCTGGTTCGGTTAAAGACAATCCACGCCGGAATGAGGGCAATCACAAAAAATTGAACATTGGTGAACTGTATAAGGAGTAAACTCACCAACCAATCGGACTAGCCTTTTGGCCTTTGGCCATACATTATTTTTCTAAACAAGTGTAATCACAAGATTGGATAAAACAGAATTACCAGACAAGGGGATAAAATAGGGCTTTGATTATTGGATGGCGCATAGAACAAACGTGGAAATTGGTTTTTGCATTCTATTCTTTGTCTTTTTCATATTTGAAATTACAACAATACCAGAATCTTCCATGGATAAGTCGACAGCTCGTGAAAGCAAGGGGATCGTGCCAATTCTTGAATGAAGGAATTGTGCATACATATTCAATCGTCTAACATGCGCCGTATGCGCGCTTCCCAGGCCAAATGCCTCTACCATGTCCTGCGGTGAATTATTTTTGTGGCACGTGTACGACACTCAATTGTAAGGTTGTAAATGGGTAAATTTCATTCTGCCCCCGGGATTTTCAATAAATATATAAACTTTTCCCGATATTTTCCAAAATGTACTATTATTTTCCACCCTTAGATCTGTGGTTTAAGATTCGATTTTTATGGTTTTCGAATTCAAATTTCCTTCTCCAAAGAGTTGCAAACTCTATGATCTAAATCTAGAAAAGCACCTTCGGGATAAGGAAGAGTATAAGGGAATTTTAGAAGTAACCTCGATATTGCTATTGCACCGAGTTCCATTTCTTCGTATTGGCTGTGGTTTACCTACGTTACGTGCATGATTATTTTTGTCTTTGGGTTCATGAAGTCGCTTGGAAGTATTGGGTTGGCTGTAGAGCACCTAGAGAGGATGGTGACAAATCCTAGACATCAACTTGTCGTACTGCTAGGCACTGCTAACAATTGAGCATTATCTTTGCATAACGAATACATATGAAAGAGTGTTTTGAGTGTTTTACAGCCATCCTGAGAAGAACCTTGCGACAACCCACCTCTTCGGTGAGTCGAACTTTAGAAAGTGTGAAATGGTATATAATGGATTTCGACCAGCTACTGTATAATTTGAGGTTAACCTTTGAACCACGTGGTTAGGTAAATGGTTAGCAGATCAGCTAGCGTAGGTTATTACAGTTAGTAAGAGAGCACAACCTTAGTCTACATGGTGGCGGTCTACATGGTGGGAACTACCCGCCACCAGGGGAAGGTTGCTAGGCCAGGGGAAGGTTGTTGAGCCAATGCAACAAGGACGTTGCAACCTAAGTGGGGGAGATTGTGAACGTGGTTAGGCGAATGGTTAGTAGGTCAACTGGCGCGGGTTATGTTAGTAGGTCAACTGACGCGGGTTAGTTCAACCCCTCACTATTTATTTTATAGAGGGTTGTGGGTAGTTCAACAAGAACACATATGGAAGAGATCCCTCACTATTTCAAAGAGGGTTATGGATAATTCTAAGAGAACACATAACTAAAGAATTCTAGAAGCTTTTAGAGAAGTCTGTAATGTTCTATCATACATTTTGGATTATTCGAATCAAATCTTTTCCTTAGGTTTTAGTATTTGTGTTCTATCATATTTTGGATTATTCGAATCAAATCTTTTCTTTAGGTTTTAGTATTTCAGTTTACATAGAAACGTATATACTTTTAAATAGTAACGGTTTGGATCAATTCCAGCCCGGAATTAACCACATGCATTAAAATTACCCCGAACCAAATCCCAAATCAATCTTGAACGGTTTATATTTGGGAAAATGACGGCCAATGACGTGTGTTTTGATAATTAATACCCGCCAAGGACATTTTGTTCATTAACAAATGTTCTTAGCATGTCCTTAAAAGTATTAATTATCAAAACAAGTAATACCAATAATGGATCCCTTTGTTTTATTGTTATAGGTATGATTGTTAGATTTCTTAGAGGGTTCCAACCTAAAACAAATTGACAATAGGTGGAGTAGCCTCTAGAATTTATTAACCTTGAGTAGCCTCTAGAATTTATTAACCAAGGTTAGATCGCTTAGATGAGCTATCTGGGACAAATCTACAATGATCTCTGTTTTGGGGGAAGGGTGTTTTGCTGCATGTTCATTTGAATGGAGGGGTGTTTTGCTGCATGTTCATTTGAAATTATTGGTATCTTAATTTTTTTGCTTTGCTTACGTGATTGTGTATTTGAAACAGTATATCGAGCCTCGTTGCCATTTAAAACTCTCCCGAGTTGAGCTTTTGGTTATCGATGAAGCAGCTGCCATTCCTCTACCAGTTGTCAAGTCCTTGCTTGGTTTTTCTGTCGTCTACAGTGAATGGGTGTGATGTGCATCCCATTGATTCTCTCTCTCTCTCTCTCTCTCTCTCTCTCATGACTCTTCTTTGTTGTATATATATCTTTCAGTTTGCCTTATATTATCTTTGCAAATGTCTACCTTACAGCAAACTCAGTGGTTATTTTTCCACTTTTTGTGGTTTTGATGGCGTATTATGTGAACTATTTTTGAATCACTTTCTTGTGCTTTTTTGAAACAGATACGAAGGCACTGGTCGTTCTTTGTCATTTGGAAAAGCAAAGTCAGATTAAGGGTTCCAGCACTAATGAAAGTTAAAATGTTATGAATCAATGTGCATGTATTGTTGAAGGCATGTTATCATTTGTTTGGCTTTTTACTGCGGTCTTGAACTTAATATACTTTTTCCTTCTTGTTATATTAGGTTTTTTTCAGAAATTGGAACTTAAGGAATCCATCAGATATTCTTCTGGGGACCCTATAGAGACTTGGCTCAACAGTGTACTTTGCCTGGATATTACCAATTCCACGCCTCCAATTAGCAGGTTGGCATCGGTTTGTTTAACATCATATAAAAAGATGGTTGTTCTTCCAGTGGTAACTGTGTTTTCTATGTTGTGCTTTTAGGTGCCCTCGTCCCAATGAATGCAATTTGTACTAACTTTTATAGCGATTGCCCTTTAGGTTGCATCCTATGTAGCACAGACACTTCGTTGGAGCTCACGGACCGATGTCGGACACTTCTCGGACACCGACATTCTCCGGACACTCCTCGGACACGTGTCCGACACTTCTTCCTTCTTCCAGAGTGTCCTGTTTTTTCTTTCCGATATTTGGGGTCCGACCTTCTGACACTTTACGGACACTTTCAAGAAACTTTAGGGACACTTCGGGGGACACTCTCTTTGTTTGGATGTGTTATCTCTTTTTTTCTCTCTCTGATTAGATTTAGGGCTATCTGGTTATAATATTATTAAACTTTTATCTTATTTGAATTTTTATATATATATATATAACGTGTTGTGTCCCCCATTTTCTGAAAATTTGCGTATCGGGATGTCGGTGTCGCGTCCGTGTCCCTTGTCGGTGTCTGTGCTACATAGGTTGCATCTCACTACAAAAATTCTCCAAATGACTTACAATTGATGGTTGATGCTCCAGCACACCACCTCTTTGTGCTACTTGGTATATTTCTTCTGTATCATTTCCCACTGAGATTACTATCTTTTAGACAACAGCATTCCACGACAAATTTTATGAATCTAAGAACATTCTACCTGATATCCTTTGTGTTATTCAATTAAGTAGTATCTTGATACACAATTTTTTATGAGCTTTAGTTTACTATTTAATTTGTTTCCTTACTCGGCCTTATTTTTCTCGTCTTATTGTTTTACTTGTGACTATTAAGGTTTGCACACAAATTCAGCCGCAGATACAATTTCTGATTGTAGCATAATTTCATGTCAGCCCTTATTGATTGGAATACCATAACTGTAGCATAAGTTGATTTTTTTCTTCTTCTTCTCCTTCATAGAATGCGTGTTGACATGCTATCCAGTTTGTCGCAAATAAATACAGTATACCAACAACCCATCAATGACTTCACTTGTTATGGTTGTAGCATGGATACGGCTCAGCTGCTTTGGATCAACTGACGAGGATTGTTGATGTTTTATGACTCTTGCCTTTAATTTGTTTTCATCGTACTCCTTGATTTTTGCCCAAGCCATCGGATGCCTACAAGATGTGGAGTTCTCGTCATCTTTTAACTTGCTAACTTCATTTTTAGCGCACTGTTTCTTGTGAAGATTAGATCCTTGATTGCGCTGGCTGGTTTAATGTTACTTCTAGCCAGTCAAGTACTCAATAATATGAAGCCATAAGTGAAGCCTTAATTTTTCCTTTCACAGAAGAACGGGAAAGTTCTTAGAAATCATGAAAAGGGCGCTCTCTCTCTCTCTCCAATTTTTTCGTTTTTATTAAAAAAAAAGAAGCGATTTTGATCAAAATTTTTTACTTTTTAAATTCGTCTTGTTATGAGGATGCAATAATTCCCAAAAAATTGACAATAAGCCAAGTGATGCGAAAAAAATTTGAATAAGGACAAAAAATAAAGCCACTTTAGCTTATTTAAAAGAACAATCGATGCCTCCACCACGTCTTGAAAGAAAAGATTCAGTGAATGTCACGCGTGAACCACACTCTCCGTGATCAATTGGAAATAGGTCTGTTAATGGACCGGATCTGATCCTAAAAATTCGATTCGGATTCGATCCGAATCAGATGAGGTCGATTCGATAATCCGGTAATCCAAATTCGGATTGAATTAAATCAGTTATCAATCTGATCCGAAATTTTATTTTTTTAAATTTTTTTAAAAAAAAACTATAAATTTTTTATTTTGAAAAAAAAAGTGTTTAAGAAGTTGTATTTTTATTTTAATTTTTAATTTTTTTTTGGAAAATAATTTTTTTTTTTACTAAAATTTTTGAAGTAAAAAAGTTTTCAAATCGGATTTGACTCATTGACAGGCCTAATTGAAAAATCTAGGGGTGATTCAGTCCGGGTTTTGAAATTTTTTGGGGACGGAACTGGATATTTGATTTGGAGGTTTCGTAACCGGAATTGGCTTGTCCACGATTTCCTTTCGGTTTTCCCCGTTTTCTGGTTTCACGAAGGCAACGACAGCGAGAACGGCCAGATTAGAGAGAGAGATGGGTAGGATCTGATCTTGAACTTATCGCCACCTAAACTGAAATCAAGTCGACATCCAAATCGGATCTGTCATCTGCTCAAACTGAAAACCCAAAACCCACAAATTCGAAAACAAAACCCACAAATCCTTTTCTTTTTCATGGTCTGTTTCGCTTTTTGGGTAACGTTGCGGGTATGAAGAAGAGAGTATCATTTCCACCACTGATTTCCCAGCTAAAAAGTACACCCAATGCGAAAGGCTTCATCTGAGCAATTTTTATTGAATGAATCAAAAAATTGCACAAATGAAGTAATTTTTTTTGTCGATTCCTCGCGGATACTCTTAAAATCATATTCTGAACATATTGAGTGATTTGAATCATCGAAATTCTATCGAAAAATGGGACGTCCGCACTTTAACACAGAGCGACAACCTATAGAAATGCCGGTGTGCGTATATACAGTCCCTGTCCTATTCGGGATCTCTTATTTTTCTTATGGTCCGGTTGACTTTAACCGTATCAGAATTAGGGTCAAAGTTGACTTTAACCACAGGGGGTCAAAGTTGACTTTGCTCTATGATTTATTTACTGAGTGTCAAAACTCATTTTAGTGTCGTTTGGCTTGGCATTTCATGCCATGTAGTCAGAAGACGGGAGGTGATCAACACTTTCCGGAAGAGAATCCGGTTGTTGAGACTAAACAAGAAGAAGCTTGGAACCCGTATCAGAATTAGGGGCTGTTTGATAAAACTGAAAACTGAAACTGAAACTGAAAGCTGAAAAATTAAGTACTAAAAACTGAATGCTGAAATTTTTAAGCTGAAAAGCTGTTTGATAAATATATTAAGTACTGAATTTAAAAAAATGATGAATTAATTTTGTTCCAATTCTCTCTTAATTTCTAACGGTCACAATATACTTTTGGTAATGGTGGTGGAGTGGTGGAAGTGGTAGGAGTGGTGGTGGTGGAGTGGTGGTGTTGGTGTAGTGATGGTAGTGGTGGTGGAGTGGCGGTGGTGGTGATGATTGTGATGATGGTGGTGGAGGTGGTGGTAGGAGCGGTGGTGGTGGTGGTGGTGGAGTAGTGGAGCTGGTGGTGGTGATGGTAGTGGTGGAGCGGTGGTGGTGGTGGAGTTGGTGGTGGTGGTAGTGGAGGAAGTGGTGGTGGTGGTGGAGCGGTGGTGGAGCTGGTGGTGGTGATGTGGTGGAGGAGGAGTGGTGGTAGTGGAGGTGGTGGTGGTGGTGGTGGTGGTGGAGGAGTGGTGGTAGCGAAGGTGGTGGTGGCGGTGGAGAGCTGGTGGTGGTGGTGGTAGTGGTAGTGGAGGAAGTGGTGGTGGTGGAGTTGATGGTGGTGATGTGGTGGAGTGGTGGTGATGTGGTGGTAGTGGAGCTGGTGGTGGTGGTGGTGGTGATGATTCACTTATTACTTAATTGATTCAGTATTAAGTGCTGAATTTAGGTTATCAAACAAGCCCTTAGAGTCTTGCCTTGTTCTTTTTGTTAGATAAAGTTGTCAGACTTCTATACCCGTATCCTTAGATGCTATGATTTGTTTTTAGTATTGAATTTTCAATTTTCAAGAAATGAAATCTTAAATGATTAACCTTTTCTTTTATAAGACTCATTATGTTTATCTTTAATTTTAATTTTACAACTTCCGCTGCTGAACTATGTTTTGAAGATTATATTAACGTAAATTTATTTTAAAATTTATTAAATCCAATGAAAATGAATTAATAAATGTTTTCAAAAATGAAGGTATTTGTAACGATCCGATCCGATTGATCATGGACCCTCTAAGAAGGTACCATGTAGCATACCACACGAGGCTTTAGCTCTCAAACCTCCAAATTTTGGGGTATTACAATCCTCGTTCTTTAGGGATACAACGTCCTCGTTGCATAGTCCTAGTAACCTCCCCTGATGTCCGTGGTGTCAGAGTACATCCTACCTACCACTTAGTTTAGGGAGGCGATCTGATATATAATTCGTAACGACCTGACCCGGCTAGCCATGGACCCTCTTTCGACTCAAACACTAGGTCTGAAAAAGTATACTTAAGAAGATACCATGTTATCCCAAGGGTGGTGTTAATATACCACATGAGATAGGGATACCAAAATCTTCCATGGATAAGTCGGCATACGTATGCCATCGTCTAATATGCACCGTATGTGCTCGAGCTGACTAAGGCCCCGTTTCAGAACGAGTTTTAAGTACTTATTTTTTAAGATAATTTCAAGTTCAAAAATAATGGGCTTAATAAAATCTAAAAATATGCAATATGGATCTTATTTGAAAGATCTTATACGGTGCAAAAAAAAAAATCAAAAAATGAGTTTTCATTTACATTATTTTTGAATTTGAAAATGTGAAATAAATATTTATTTTTTAAGGAGGTATTCTGAAACGGGCTCTAAAGCGTGCATTTGCATGTACGAATCAAAGAATCAATAGTGGAGGATTCAGTGAATAATAGTACTATTCTCGTCGCATGTGAACGATACTCCCCGTGATCATTTGTAAATTTGTGAAGAGAAGTGCTAGGCACACTATTCATTTACATTACATTTACGTGGGGCTAGTTCCGAGTTTCACAAAAATACAAAAAAATATTCATAAATTTTAAGACAAAATTAGGGAGCCTTGTAAAAAAGCAGTTCAATTCGATAATTTATTCTTAATTCGTCGGGCGAAACTGAGCAGTTAAGCAGTTTTGCCTCTATGAATTCAGAAAACATACATACTGTATCGAACAGAGCTATTTTTTTACAGGGCTTCTGCAAAAAATTTTAGGAGTAAAATTTATTGGGTTTTTTTTGTGTCCTTTTTGGGATCCGGAATGGACCGCATGTGGATGTATTGTAAATGAGTAGTGTGCCTAGTATTTTTCATTTTTAATGCTAAGGGAGCCCACCTATCCCACATCAATGTTGTACTGACATGCATGCGGGATCCACTCTGAGTCCTGCATGAATGATACAAGCCGTTTAATAATCTTTTTTTTAAAAACCCGAGTGCACTCAATAGTAAATTAGCTCAATCCAATATGTGTAGGTGCTCGATCCAATCTTTCATTTTTTAATTCAGATTTTAAGGTAATGTAATATGAATGAAAAAGTGAAATATTAGATCGAGCACCAACATATATAAAAATTGAGTTGATTTTTATCCGAACTTAGTCGAGTTTTTAGAAATTATTTAACGGTTTAAATCATTCATGTGAAACCAGGAGTGGGCCCTCGTGCCCGTCGGAATGCACTTATTTTCAAATAGGAACTTTCTTTTGTAAATTTTAAGCTCTACAATAATGGACCTTATTGAAATTAAAAAACATACAATATGGATATTATTTGAAAGATCACGATGACATGTTCTAAACAATATCAAAGAAATTGAAAAATTATTTACGTAAGCACATTATTTTTAAGAGCAAATTTTCATAGTCGTCCCTCTAGTTTTACGACTGTCTCAATTTTGTCCCTCTAGTTTCAATTGTCTCAATTGCGTCCCTATAGTTTATTTTACGTTTCAAATTGGAAAAATCGTTAACGCCGTTAATGAAACTAATGGAAAAATATGATTAAAATTTTCAATCTGGTTCAGCCGGTGCAAAGATCATAATTTTTTTGATCATTTTATTCTAGATGGTCGTAATGAATTTTTGGTTCTTAGGCCTTTCAACGAGCACCCGAAGACTCCTCATTTAGTTTCAGAGCTCTCTTAGGAGGCTAATTGAAAGGTCTTAGCGCTAAAAATCCATTATGATCATTTAAGATAAAATGACCAGAAAAATAAGATATTTGCACCGGTTTAAACAGATTAAAAGTTGGAACACTTAAATTTTTAACTATATTTTTTAATATATAAACGGTGTAAAAAAATATGAGAAATTTATAGAAATGGTCCTTCTAGTTTCACCCTAGCCTCATTTTCATCCTCCAAGTATCAATTGCAACTCTTTTGACCTTCAAGTTTGGTTTTCTTACCAAGTTGGTCCAATTGATAACATCTGTGAGCCAAAATGGATGGGAAAAATCAGATTAAGGGCATACGTTATCAAGTGGACCAACTTGGTATGAACTGCAATGTCGAAACTGCTATTAATCTGATTTTTTCCATCCATTTTGGCTGACAGAAGTTATCAATTGAACCAATTTGATACGAAAACCAAACTTGAAGGTCAAAAGAGTTGCAATTGATACTTGGAGGATGAAAATGAAACTTGGGTGAAACTAAGAGGACCATTTATATAAATTTCCCAAAAAATAATTATTCCAATTTTCAATCCGTTTAAACCGGTGCGAATATCTTAGTTCTCTAATAATTTTATCTTAAATGGTTATAATAGATTTTTGGCTGTAAGACCTTTTAATGAGCATCTTAAAAGAGCTATGAAACTAAATAAGGAGTCAACGGGTGCTCGTTGAAATACTTTAGAGCAAAAAATTTATTACGACCATCTAGGATAAAATGATAAAAAAATAAAATCTTCGCATTGGTTCAACTGGATTAAAAATTGGATCACTTAATTTTTTAATCATATTTTTTTGTTAGTTTCATTAACAGTGTTAACGATTTTACCAATTTGGAATGTAAAACAAACTATAAGGATGAAATTGAAACAATTGAAACTAGAGGGACGAAATTGAGACAACCGTAAAACTAGATGGACAACTACGAAAATTTGCCCTATTTTTAAATTTGAAATTGGAAAATAAAAACTTATTTTTGCAACAAGGGTTTGGATTGGGGCACAAGAAATGAATTTTGTCGTGCATATAGCAGGACTTACCGCGATGATGAAACTTTTACGGGCCATCAACCTGTGATGGAACGTGTACCCGTTGTTGCTAACTTGCGCCGTGTGCGCTCCCAACGTGTAGCTACTATATAGTTGACTCCTCTCTCTGCACTCCATTTCTCATCCCCTCTCTCTCTCTTTCTCTCTCTCACTAGCTCTAGAGCAGAGTTATGACGATCAGGTATATTTTAATCTCCTCCATCTGTAGTTACGATTAGTATTCTCTAATCAATGGGGCTACAGTTCAGGGTGATCGACTTGATCGTACACATGGCTTCTGTTCAAGTTTGATTTAGCATCCGCTCAGATGATTCAAAGAACTTGTAGTTTTTCTCGTGTCGATGAGTAATTTTTGGATCTCTTAAGGTTGCTAGTTCTAGATAAACATCAATCTTCTGTGCTTAACTGATGGAGTCTTTCTGGGTTTTTTTCTAAAAAGACATGTGCATTCTTTTGTGAGAATACAGACCTCTTTCTCTCTCTCCCTATTTTGTTATTTCATAAGGTAGACAACTTGTAGTTTTTCTCGTGTCGATGGGTAGTTTTTGGGTCTCTTGAGGATTTTTAGTTTTGAATAAACATATGGAGTACTCTTTCTGGGGATTTTGTTTTAAAAAAAACACACATCGACACGAGAAAATACAAGTTCTCTACCGTATGAAATAACAAATCAGAGAGAGGAAGAGAGAGAGATCTGTATTCTCACGAAAGAATGCACATATATATTTTTTAGAAAAATAACCCAAAAAGACTCTATCACTTAAGCACAGAAGACTGATGTTTATCCAGAACTAGCAACCTCAAAAGACCCAAAAATTAGTTCGAGGTGCTCTAGAGCTAAACTGTAGTCCCATTGATTAGAGAATTCTAATCGTAACTACAGATGGGGGAGATTAAAATATACCTGATCGCCATAGCTCTACTCTAGAGCTAGCGAGAGAGAGAAAGAGAGAGAGAGGGGATGAGAGATGGCGTGTGGAGGGAGGAGTCAAATATATAGTAGCTGCACGTTAGGAGTGCACACGGCGCACGTTAGCAACAACGGTACACATTTCAACACAGGTTAATGGCCGGTAAAGGTTTCATCATTCCGGTAAAAATCTCATCGTTGCGGGTACAAGTCCTGCTGTATGCACGACAAAACCCATTTCTTGTGCCCCAATCCAGATCTTTCTTACAAAATAAGTATTTATTTTCAAATTTCAAACTTAAAAATAATATATTTACAAAATTAATTTTTTTTATTTCTTTGACATCGTTTAGAACATGTCATCGAGATCTTTCAAACAAGATCCATATTGCATGTTTTTTAATTTCAATAAGGTCCATTATTGTAGAGCTTAAAAATTACAAAAAAAATATTTCTTATTTGAAAATAAGTGCATTCTGACGGGCAAGAGGGCCCACTCACATGCATGATTCAAGTCATTCAATAGTTTTTAAAAAACCGATTAGGTTCAAATAAAAGTCAGGTTAATTTTTATATGTGTAGGTGTTCGATCCAATATTTCACTTTTCATTCATATTACATTATCCTAAAATCTGAATTAAAAAATGAAAGATTGGATCGAGCACCTACACATATTGGAATAAGGCTAATTTACTACTTAGCGCACTCGGGTTTTTTAAAAAAAGATTATTAAACGGGTTGTATCATTCGTGCAGGACCCAGAGTGGGCCCCGTATGCTCGTCGGTACAAACATTGATATGGGATAGATGGGTTCCCTCAGCATTACAGGTTAAAAAAAATACTAGATACACTACTCATTTACCCTACATCCACGTGTGGTTTATTCTAGGTCCCAAAAAATACAAAAAAAAAAAAACCCCCATAAATTTTACTCCTAAATTTTTTTTGTAGGGGGCCCTGTAAAAAAATAGCTTAGTTCGATACAGTAAGTATGTTTTTTGAATGTGTAGAGACAAAACTGTTTAACTGCTCAGTTTCACCAGACAAATTACGAATAAATTATCGGTTTGAACTGTTTTTTTACAAGGCTCCCTATTTTTGTCTTAAAATTTATGAATATTTTCTAACATGTTTGTGAGACCCGGGATTGACCCCACGTGAATGTAGTGTAAATGAATAGTGTGCCCAACACTTCTCGTCACAGATTTACAGTTAAAGCACGGGGAGTGTCTTTCACCCGCGACGAGAATAGTACTACTATTCATCGAATCCTCCGCTGTTTATTCTTGATTCGTACATGCAAATGCATGTGAAATTATGCGGACGCATTCAAACTACTCCTAGAAGGGGGGTGGGTGAGTAGGAGTTTTGATAAAAAGATCACCAATTTTCTGATTTAAAAATTAATAAAGATGAACGGGTTGATTATCTCCATTAATTCAAACCAAAAATCAAATAGTACAGTAGAATAAAAATTGAGACAGGATACGCACGATTTACGTGGAAAAACTTAGGGTCCCAAATAACCCTAAGCCAAAACCACGGCCTAACACTGATTTATTCTATTAATCAAAAAGAAGTACAGATTGCGAAATAGTAAAAACCTTACCCAAGCCTTTACCTATTCTCGCCAATCTCTGATGCTCCCCGAGCTTCTTCAAGATCCAATAGATGTACCACGGACTTCACGCCCGATCTCCGGATTCAACCGACTCCAAATCAATTTCCAAAAGAATCAGCCATAGTAGCAAACGGCAATAAGAAATTAGAAGATGAAATGATGTACGATGTGTAACGTGATCTCGACAAACCCCAAAATCATTCAAAGACATGCAAGATGCTGAACGTAACAAAAACAAGGGTTGCTGCCAAAAACTACACTCAGATCGGAAGAAAACAAACGCGGGCTACAAAAACTTTTAATCCCCGCTTTCACCGAGAAACCAACCAAACTCGTTTAACCCTTTATATCCTTTTTATGAGCAAAAACTCTCTCGTCTGTAAAGAGTAGGCAACCACTGCTTTTATACTAGAATATTTTTCCTTCAATGAAAATCTTTTACTGCTCATAAATGGAAAGAAACTTTTCTGACTTTCGTAAAGATAATTGATTTAGGAACATATATCTATTAAAAACGAATTTTTTTTGGAGAGATAAACGTGTAGAAATAAAATTCCTAATCTTGGAAAAATTATGAATGATGTGTTGTGTAATGCATTTACCTCTCACGCAATTGGAGCGATTTTGTAGCTGTCAACTTGGCGCAGATAATGGGAGGTGCATTGGGCGAGAAACTACCCCTTAATTAACCTACCCATTACAATCAAACGGAATTGATACTTATAACAAAGGCACCAATAAAGATTTTGAACAATTCCGGAAAGTGCCAGAATATCTAACAGCATGCATATTGTATGTTAAGGTGTTTTGACATCGAAAGCCTTCTTAATAAAAGAAGTTCTTGTCCAATTTACTAATAAAAATGGCCCAAGTCCAAATCATATAATAAAAGAATAGAGCCCAAAAGAAATAAAGAAATAGTGGCCCAACCCAGAATGGATGGCCCGACAACAGCAGCAGATCGGCGCGTCAGCTCTCTCTCTCTCTCTCTTTCTCTCTCTCTCTCTCTCTCCTTCTTTGCAGCCAGCAGCTCTTCGAGTCTTCGTCCAGGTCTCTCTCTCTCTCTCTCTTCCAACGTGTCCGATTATTTTCCGATGAATCCCGCACCAATCCCGCACCCATACCCACACCCACACCCACACCCACACCCATGTCGTGTCGACACCGGTACTTAGCCCAAAAACGGGGATCCGTGTATCATTAGTTAGAGCACGAGACGGATACCAATAGATTCTTCTTTTCCTCTCTATTTTTTTGTCATCAAGATGTATACCTTGTTTTAGGATAATGTATTAGAAGTTCAATTATGAATTACATGGGTTGATGGGTGTTCATGATACAGGACTTTGTGTTCAATTAAAGCCTGAAATTAAATTTCTACTAATAAAATTCAAAAAAAAAAATTCTTATGCAACCGCCACTGCCAGTTGTATTGAGCTATGACTATTGCTTGGTACTTTGATGGTCCATTAGTTGCACAAGTTTCCAGGGAAATCAAGGTGTTTTATTACTAACTGAAAAGTGTTAGGAATTTGCAAAAGCTAGCCTATGCTAAGAGAAACTGTTTCTCGAATCTGAAGTCCTAATTCCTAAGTATAATGGAGATCATGAGATCAGTTCTTTTGGAAAAAAAAAATCCCTACTCTTTCAGTTGTATGGTGTTAAATGTGCTTTCTAGAGAATCCATTTACAACTGATCTTTTACTATGTTCTCTCTTGATCTTCATTTTTTTCTCCTTCCAATTGTCAAACATTGGTATGCATTTTGGTGGTAAATGGAAGCTAGAACATACCAGCGAGCCCAGTGGTAGGATCATCTTTCCTTGCTCTCCTTCATTCAGTATCTCACAGTTATACTGTTGTGCCCTAGTTATATGCTTAAGTGATAATTTTGTTTTTGTTTATTTAGGTATGCCTACTATTTTGCGTAGTTACAGTTATGCAATAGTGTAATGAGTCAAGACTAAAACATTGTCTAAGAGTTTTTGCTTGGTCTTTTAAAGCATTCTTTTGTATTTGAGTGTATCTTGCTTTCGCCGTCCATAGCTCAGTTAGAGATTGCATTATCAGATTTTTTAATGAATCAAAGTTCAATTTCATTGCAATGTGCAGGTCATCGATCTGGTTCCCGACCGTGCTAGGTACTATTTTGATGAGAAGCATCCAGTTACCTTATCACACCTCGAAGTTCTGTTTTACTGTGCATGGGCTTTCTGATGCACGAAATTGCATGTATTGAGGTCCATATTCCATTCTCTTTACGCAAAATTCTTCAGAAATTTTGAAATAAAAAAGAGCGGAGTTGGCTGCTCTGGTGTTTTTATCTTCAACTTCATGATGCAATAGCCAAGTGCAAGTGTGTCTTTAATACTCGGTTGGCAGAGCCAATAAGTATGCACAACTGTTGATGTGTTTCTAGGTTTAGGAAACCAACATTAGCACTTCAATTTTAGGTCACATTAAGAAAGGTTTAAGACAAAACATTCTGATGATTGAGGAGTACAATCGAAGGAAAAGAAAGGAAACAAGAAGAAAACTTGCAAAGTAAAATCCCAAAGCATAAAGCTATCAAAAAACATGCACTGCAACCAAAAGTACTCAAGATTGTGCATGTTATGCTTCAGCGTGTTTTTCATATCAACTGCAGAATTGATCAGTATATGTTGTTTCTTTAAACTCTGTCGTAAACTCTTCCAAGAATACAAATTATGCGCTTGCATATCTTTTGTTTTCTTCAACCAAGCCCATTAACGCCTTAACTCCTTTCTTTCTGTCATAGTTTCCTGTTTATTGAAGCATTTTACGTTCCTTCTCCCTTTTTGAAGATTTATTCTATCTTTTGCTTTTTCATAATGAACGGCACACCCTTTGAGTTCTACTTTCCATTCCATCAACTTATTAACCACGAGGGATCTATTTGCTTATTTTTATGTCAATAGAAGTCCTTCCATCTCATTTGTAACTGCTAGCTGCATGAATAAATAGATGAAATCAAGGAAAAGATCAAAGAATCTTAAGAACGGTGATTGTTGTTGGCAAAGTGTGTATGGTGCATGATAGGTGCTAAAAAGCACCCATTTAATCAACTTAATCTATGCTTTGCCGGTCCGTTTACATTGTTACTTGGCATATTTTAGCGTTTTGTGGTATTTGTAGGCCTCAGAGACCAATGGGTGCGAAAACATGCAATTTGAATGGTCTTACAGAGCGTTGCCGCAAAGATGAGAATTGATCGTCTACAATTCGCGTGTGTACGTCTCAATTAAGCCTAGACATAAAGCAAGTTAATTGGCATTGGGGTAATGGCTAATTGCGCACGGTAAAATTGGGTCTGATGTTCAATTGTAGTTAATTCCTTCAAGCATTCATTAGTGGGCCCAAGTATGGTAATTAGGAATTGGAGAGTTTTTGTTCCAATAGAATCATTGTTTCTTTAGGAAACTTTAGCACGGCAATGCTTATAAGTTATAAGTGGACTGTAGGGTTTTTGCTCGAGGCATCACAGTTCGGCCGTGGAGGCAGTTTAGGATGGATGGGATCACGGCAAAAAGACAGTCAACCATGAGCGGCTAATCCCCTTGTCTAGGGGAGGATGAAACTCCGCGCCTAGTAACTTTGATTTATTCATAGGTTTTGTGTTTATTATTCGGATTGATTGTAAAACTAAGAATCCCCTTCGTTTCAATTGAATGAATTGGTTTTTATTCTCTGTACCTATTGAGTATTTGTATTCGCGATTTCAAATACCTAGTTTTACAATGGCTTTCATTGATTGTGGTTGGAGTTCTGAGATAGATTATGCTCATAAGACGGATCGTGCCGTTAGGCGGCCAGACCGTGCTACTGAGACGGTCCGTGCTATGGGATAGTCTATGCCTTTTAACAACCCAATATATTTTCTCAACGATTATCGGAAGGGTTTGCAAGCCCTAGCGATAATCCATTCTTATCCGAATAATTAACCTAACCTATGCATATCGTTGTTACGCGGTCAGGGTGAATTTGAAACCCTAGATATTTTCCACCATCGTTTCTATATCTTTTAATTAAATTGCTCTTTAGTTCAATTAGCTCTTCAAAATCAATCAATCAATCAATCTTTACTTTTCCAAATTAATCTAGAAGTAGATCAAAATTATAGTAACTTAGCCAATTTGTCCCTGCGGATCGACACTCGGTCATGACCACTATTCTACGGAGTAGTAGTTAACTCCAAGGTTTTATAAATATATTTTTGACACGGTACGACGCGGTCAGTGCACTAGTGCCATTAAGTTTGTATTAGTAAAGAACCATTAGTATGAAAGTGAAATGAAACCTCAAACTGAGCACCCTTGGAAGGTATTCCCTCCCCAACCCCTGACATTGCACTCTGCTCCTCTGTTGATTCAAGCTACACAAATCCCACTGCAACAGGAAAAACCCACAAACATGCGTGACATAACCACAAAGTTGAGTTAATTGACAGAGATGACTACCCAACCAAAACCCCAATCGATATCCCCAATCGATATTGAAGATTGAACCCTGAGAGTGCAAATCCAAACCATGTCAGAAACCCAAGCTCTAGTCCAGAACCCAAATCATTGATCAAAGCAAGCCCAAAATCAGTAATTGAAGGTCGGAGGATGTCCCAAGTCAAAAAATTGCTCGTGTAACTTGCAAATTGTGACCCTTGAAATCACAGATCGAAGCTCAAAAGGGCTCCGAGCAAAGCAATGAATTAATTGCTTGGATTCGTTAACAATTGTAGGTGCTACCACTTGCATGCATGTTTCTTTTTTACCTTGAAAAAGTTGAAAAGTTACTGCAACTATGCTGAATGGTCAAGGCCTGCGGGACAAGTGGTATTCTTTCATTAATATGTTTCATACTAAAGCAGTGCAAGACTGAGCTTAGTTTTCACTCTTATTTGTTTATTTCTTGTGGTTCATCCAACATGATTTGGACATTTTGTTTAAGTTTAATTGGTTTATCTCATGACAGGGAAGGATGAAGATAGAAAAGCAGCAAATATTGTCTTTGTTCAGGAAAGTTATGACAAAAATCTACAAATACTTGTATGATGTTCTAACGAAAGATTTTGAGCCAAGTTTGCCTCAAGAAAGGATGGTAAGCTTGATTTGTTTAAGATATATCATAGAATCCCCAATCTTTTCTAGTACAACCAAGTGGTTTCTGGTTTCATGGTAGAAAACATGGCTAGAATTGAGTATCATATCTTACAAGTAGTTTGTGGTATATTTTGTGAAGCTGGATTAGGATACAGTGATACACAGAATATGTCATGCTAAATTCCATTTAGGATGTTTGCAGCGGCATTACTTTAATGGTTAGTAGAATCAACGGCATTTTGCATGAAAATTATGTACTTAAATCCTGTTTGTGGAGCATCCCACATTAGATATTTGTCTTTAATTGCTTCATTAGTTTGGAAGACCCTGTATTCTAGTGGTACCGCGTACACCCCAGGTGAAACTGAACCTTCGCTAAAGCAATTTAAGTCTACATGATAATGGTCTAAGTTGAAGCTGATCTTTTTTAACCTGAATTGAAACTGCATTTTCATTGTATTATCGAGTAATGTTTTAACCAACAGTCCCCTTCTGGTAAGGGATCCCTTACTTTCCTACGGTGCAGACCTCATAGTTTGGACCCCCATGCTAATAATTGGAGCCGTTCAACTTGTAAAAACTGTTTGGATCAAGCACTTACTGATATTCGTTTGCGCTGATTTTTTTTGTATGTACCCTTAAAAAATATGTTTTAAACAAGTTGAACGGCTCTGATTATTAGCTTGGGGCTCCGAACTATGTCCTAAGTAGAAACTCACAAGGCTATGTTTATGCAATTTCAATATTTATTTGGGACATTAAACGTTGCAGTAAAGAATAAAAATTAAGGCTTGTTTCTCTTCTTGTACTTTGGCCAGAAAGATTTGGCTTAGTCGGGTTGAAACTTCAGGGCTGGAGTCTGTTGAGGCTTCAGCCCATACCTAAAAAGGGCTGAAATTAGATCAGCCAGATTTTGGTCAAAAGGATGGAGTTCTGCCCTGTCCAGAGTTTACTGCCCTAGCTTGTGTCTGGAAGGCTTTCATCATTGGGTAAAGTTTTATTGGCCTCAGTGTGGGCTTGAGACTGTATAAAAGCTGAACTCCACTAATCCTCTAAGATTTGGATGCGCTGAGTCGTCTCTCTCTCTCTCTCTCTCTCTCTCTCTCTCTCTCTCTCTGTGGCTTAATATTTACTTGTACTACTTTGTATAAGATATCATACTTGGACCAAGTGAGAATATTCCATAGGGGGCTTACTAGCGATGTAGGATTTATATTTCTCCAGTGCCTTAAAATTTTGGAGGGAGAAGCCGAGAAGGGGGATATGATATGATGGGGGATTATATTTTTAAAAGGGGTGACTAAAAGTTACTTGGTTTGTTTTGTAGTTTTAGAAGAGGGATAACGTTGAGAATTTCCTTTTTTGTCCTTCGTCCCTTTAAATGCAATTACCCTTTCGTCCCTTCATCCTATTCTCTCTCTCTTATGTCTAATCCTCATCCCTTTTCTCTCTCCAACCCCCCCCCCCCCCCCCCCCCCCCTCTCCCTCCCTCCACCCAATTCTCTCTCTCCTCCTACCGGCTAGCTCGCTGGAATCCACCTTGATCTCTCCTACAATAAAACCCTCCCCTCTCTTCTCCTCCCATCCTTACCCGATCGAACCACGGATCGAGACTCCCTCGACGGACTCGAGAACAAGTGGTGAGGAAGATTATTACTACTCTGAATTGGAGCTGTTTGTTTGTTGTGAACTGTTGGAATCGTTGCCGATCTCCAATCGTCGTGTGCAACAAAAAAGTGAAACCAGAGTTGGAATCGTGGCCGGAATCAGTGTTTGAATTGTTGTCATCTTCGAGTTTGTCTGGGTCGTCCAGTTCTTCTTCTTCTTCTTCTTCTTCTTCTTCTGTGTGTGTGTGTGTGTGTGAACACAGTAACAGCCCCTTTGGATGGAGTGATTTCAAGAGAAAAGAAAAGAAAGGGTTTTGATTTTTAGCCAAATTACTCATTTGGATTGACTATTTTGGTGAGAAATTGAGAGAAGAGTACAAAATAAAATGTTTTGATTGGATTCTCTCCTTTCTCACCCAATCTCACCAAAAATGGGTGAGATTTTGTGAGAAATGGCTCCCCTTTCGTACCTCACCCTTTCTCACCATCCAAAGGAGCTGTAAATGGGCCGTCAAGCAGGACCATCAGGGTATTTTGGTAATGTGGTAAGGATATTGGGGGCGGTGTCTAAAAATAAGGAAGGTAGAGGGCCATTATCCAAATTTTATCCGGGGTAGAAGTTGTAAACAAATGAAGGACATGGAGAACCTATATATATATATATATATCCGGGCAAAGTCTATATCCTCCTCCCATACATCTCTAACAAACAGGCTGATAAGGTAATTGTAAGATTTGTGATGGAATACCACCTTTACACATTTTGCGCAGTGTCTAGTATAGAGATCTCCAGCTTTTTAGATGTGTCGCATATAGTTTGTTTTTGGGATTTCTTTCCTGCAGCTGTTGTGGGAGTTTCATTCCGTAATCACTGATGAATTTGGGAAGATATTGTGTGGTCATTCTTGGTTCTGCTGATGGAATAAACGTTACCTAAATTGAGGACTATTGGTTCCATTGATAGTAAAGAGTGTTATTTCCTTACGGATTTAGCCTATGAAGGGAATGAAAATAGAATCCAAGTTGCTTGTGCAGTTTTGTGGTGCCTGGAATAGGTTTCTCTGTGAGCTTTGCTTTAATTTCCAAACATGATTTATGATTTCCCTTTTCACAATCAGGTTTCTTTTTTTTTTTTTGATCCGGAAAATCAGGTTTAATTGACGCCTCATAGCATATCAGTGGATGATGATTTAGAAGATGGTGCAAAGCAAATAATGGTGAGTTATGTTTCTGAAAGACAAATGCTTTGATATCTTCAGACTAATAGTATACTGTGCTTTCCATCCAGGAAAAGATGAAAACCGAAAACGAAGGCCAGTTAAACCCAGAGTTGCTGCAACAATATTCTACTGCAGACCGCGGGCTGGGTTTGAACAGGCTCTCAGAAGTTGCTCAACAATATCTTCCAGTGGCCTTATTAGTGTAAAGTCCAACAGGGATAAAGCTGTGAAAAACAACAAAGCTGCTGATAGTAAAAAGAGAAAAAGGAAAGGCCGATGAGCAAGTAGTTTCTGTAGATGTCTGATGAGCATTGCTGTTAAAATCTACAAGACCGCAGACTATTTACCACACCGGAATGACTGGGTAGGTTAGAAAGTGCCACACGTCAAATGATGGATGGTATCACTCTGCGGGGGCCATACCCAGCTTTCTTAGATGGCTAGTTCATATTTATTCTGCGAATTGTCTAGGCACAAGGAGAACCCTTGTTTTAAGTTTATATGTTAATTTAGGGGAACCCTTGTTCTAAGTTTATGTTTAGTTAATATTTTTCGTTTGTTTGCAATCCAAGAGTGACTTAGGTTCAATTAATGGAGAGCTCTTTTGTTGTAGTAATTACATAACTTGTGGGTTAATGCGCATAGTTGTCAATTGAGATAGCTCATTTGTATATATAGCTTGGTGTGCATTTGCATCAGTCTGGGACAAGGTGCATACTTTTTCTACGAGGCACACACAAATATGGGTTGCTCAGTTGCCATTGTTTTGGGGCAGTTTATGAGAGCATCTCCAATGGTATCCTATTCCAGATGCTATTGTTGTAATATAGCCGCCATGTTCTAAATCTGAGGTATACGAAGTGCTATATATTTTCGGTGCTATATTTGGCACGAGTTTTGCCTATGCGCACTTGGTGTTAATGCCACGTGCTCGTTGCTCATTGTCATGCTCACTTTTGAAACCAAATTACTCCTACAGTCGTCATTCAGGTCGAAAAATTGTGAAGAAACTGTCATGATCGTCTAAGCTTCCACTGCTGAACCAATTCCCAGAGGTTATACGGAAATACAATTGCGTTAAGATAAATAGTCAAGTATTGGCTCTTACTGATTCTAAGATAAGTATAGGAACTAATAAAGTTCAAACTAACTCAGCAAGGTGGTAATGATTGACAGACAGATGATATCATGCACTAAAATAAACACAATTCAATCAACGAACGTTGCCTCTCTCAGAGAAGCAACATCAGACAGTCCTCTTTGTCTTGCCGGAAAAAAATCTCCGATGCAGCTAATGCACCTTCACGAATGCCACTGAACTACCAAAACTCCAGTGGTATCATGGAGGAGGGGAAGTTAAGATGGATACTCTATTAGTTAGCCTTCTCCAGGCTCTCTTTAACTTCGAGATTATATGATTCTCTTAACTTCTTTTATGATGGGTAACTAATATCTAATATCTTAATTTATGTTGTGCTTGTTGTGTAGCTTCCAAATTTAGTTAATGAAATTTAGATAATAACTCTTGTTGGATGAGATTGTTTAAAACGGAGGAAAAGTGGCGATGGTAACAATAGATAGCTAGGAAACCATTGAAGCAACATTGTCATAATGTGACAGATTGACATTTATCGATAGTCATCGCCATAGTATAGCAATAGCTATTCTTATAAAATGCCAGCGTTTGGAGACGCTCTCAAGTCTAAAGTGTTTTTTTTTTTTTTTTTTTAAAGCTCGGAGGAAGCTGTGACAAGTTATTTGTGTACTTAATTCTTGGCTTTTTTCTATTCGTGCACCTAAATTCTTGGACGATAATAGCCTTGAAGATTTCATGGGCCTCATAAGTCAAAAAGTAGTAGATTTTCATGTACTACTTCGAGTGCTTAATTAGTTTAGTGCTTATTAGTTTTTCAGCTGTTAACAGAATCTCCTTGGCGGTGTTAGGCACAGCATGTTGTGCTTGTCGAGTTGACCGTCCCTTTAAACTATCGAGTCTATTAGTACTAGCGTCGTTCATGTTCGATACACGGGACAAACGACAAATTTTATATGAGCTCAATATTTTGTAGTGAAGCCACACAAATATTTTATCCCGTGCATCAAACGGGAACGACGCTAGTTGATAGAAAAGGAACCCGGGGTGCGTGCTGTACCTCAGAAACAACATGAGGTTTGGGCCAGTCCGGGTTGTCCATACTCAGCAATGGACGACTCAGATTGCAAGAAATATTAAATCAAATCAAATTACTTCAAAAAAATTTAAATCAAATTAATTTGTAACAAAAAAATCAAATATTGTGCCCATTCAATGCATGGGATAAAAAATTAACATTATTTTTTTATAATCTAATATTTTTTTGTCTCATGTTCAATGCACGCTAGTATTAGTCTCATTCTGTACACTAAAAGACATATGTGTGGTATAAAATAAATTTGGAGTACCACGTGATGGTATTACTGCTGGGGCATAGAATAATTTTCCTAAGCTTCTCTCTCCCTCTCCCTCTCCCACGTCAAATTACAACTTTCGCTTTAGGCCCAAATATCATTGAACCAGCACTGAGTCCAGGTGATTGGTTTCTTCTTTCCTAGGCCGAAGTTATAGTATCAACTTTCATAAAATGATGGCTTCATAAGCCCAACGTATCCCTTCCGTCCTCCTCTCATCTCTAAGTTAAAAGAGTATATATATGGATGAAATATATATGAAATTTTCTAATTCCAAAGTCGGTCCTCTATTGACTATAAGGTTTTTCGTCTTCTATAAGTACGGGTATATGGCCGGTATGGCCCTGCATAGGGAAAAAAAAAACAAATACATGCATTAAGGAGAGAGAGAGAGAGAGAGAGAGAGAGAGAGAGAGAGAGAGAGAGAGAGAGTACCTTCAATGTACTAGGTTTGAGAGAGAGAGGAAGAAAAAAATGAAAAAAGACCTCCAAGGAATTGTAGCGGAGCATTCTGTTTTTTGTTTTTGAAAATAGTGAAAGTTGAGTTTTGTTACTTTCTCAAATTGTGAAAATAATGAAAATGATTGTCAGAATTTGAAAGTGGAAGTAGTGCACCAAACAAACTTTCAAAGTTGATTTTTGAAAATTTTGAAAATAAAAAATAGAATGGTTACCAAATATGACCTTAGCATAGCTCACTGCACTGTTATCTATCTATCAATATCCTATAGGAATGTGTCTAGACCTACTAATCCTCCAAACCTCCATTCTACTAATCCTCCAAACCTCCATTCCTAATTTTATAGAATTTTGATTTTTTTTAAATTTGTTTAAATTGGGAGGAAGAAAGAGAGGGAGAGAGAGAGGGGACGTGGGAAGGGAAGGTGGAGAGAGAGAACGTGGGGAGAAGGAGAGATTTTAGGAAAATGAGAAAAAATAATTCAATGCTCTAGTGACATTTTTATGCCGTGGCCCAACTTATTTCTGCACTACACGTTTGAGTGGTTCTCACTACAAAGTGTCGAGCCCACACAAATTATTTTTTTGTCTATCAATATCCTATAGGAAGGTGTCTAGGCCTACTAATCCTCCAAACCTCCATTCCTAATTTTCTAGAATTTTAATTTTTTTTAATTTGTTTAAATTGGGAGGAAGAAAGAGAGGGAGAGAGAGAGGGGACGTGGGAAGGGAAGGTGGAGAGAGAGAACATGGGGAGAGGGAGAGATTTTAGGAGAATGAGAAAAAATAATTCAATGCTCCAGTGACATTTTTATGCGGTGGCCTAACTTATTTTTGCACCACACATTTGAGTGGTTCTCACTACAAAGTGCCGAGCATGCACAAATTATTTTTTTGTCCCATGCATTGAACGTGCACGACGCTTGATGATAAAAAGATAGTTAAATATTTTTTTCCATTTGGTCTCACTTTATGCACCGAATGACATGTGTGGTGGAAAATAAATTTGGAATATAAATTTGATTTTCTTTTAATTTGTTTAAATTGGGAGGGAGAAAGAGAGGGAGGGGGAGAGAGAGAGAGAGGGGGGACGTGAGAGGGGAAGGTGGAGGGAGAGAGAGGAAAAAAAAACGTGGAGAGAGGGAGAGATTGTAGGAGAATTGAAGAAAAATAATCCAATGCTCCAGTGATATTTTTATGTGGTCACTCAACTTATCACTCCACTATACGTTTGTGTGCGTGTGGTCACTACAAAGTGTCGCGCCCGCACAAATTATTTTATTGTCCACGGCCACAATGCTAGATGATAAAAAATATAGTTTAATGTTTTTTGGGTCCCCGCAAGCAAATTTATATTGGTCTCTCTTTATACACCGAAATACTTTTTAAAAATCAAAAACCCCACTTCCATAAAATAAAACCCTATTTTCACTTTCCAGACCAATATTTACAGGCAAACTAAAAAAAAAAAACCCCACATCCATGCCTAGACCAATATCTAGGTTCACAAAAAAAAAAAAAAAAAAAACCACCCACGAAAAACCCCACGTCCATACCCAAACCAATATCTATGTTTACAAAAAAACACTCATGTTCACAAACTAAATCCATTCTCCACAACTGTAGAGACCCAGATAATTTTAATTATTGAAATGCTTATTAAATGCCTAATTGGAAAAATAGGATTTTATTTGGTGGTTATTTGAATTGAGGATTGAAGCGAGAGAATAGAAACTAAAGGGGGTGTGTGCGTGATTTAAAAATATTTGAGTATATATAGGAGTGTGTGTGTGTGTAAGAGATAATTATATCTCCCATTCTCTCTCTCTCTCACACCGTCCTCTCTCTCTCTCTAGCCGTGTATCTCTCTCTCTTCCCCTCTCACTCAAAACTCTTTTAAGACCTCAAGAATCTCAGAGATTAACCTCCCTTCGACCTTCCAATCGCGTTCTTGAGCCCAGAAATCCTTGGGTCAAGCTTGAAGCGGAGCTTTGAAGTTCAAAGAAGCTAGGGCTCGTTCAAATCTCGTAGATCTTAGTTATCGTCGCGAGGTAGGGACTTCTTTACCTCTTTTATATGTTTATATGATGATTTGATGCAAGAATCGAGCCTGGTTTGCCTCCCTTTGTTCATCTCGATCGCTGTCGAAATCTGTAGAAAATCGCCCAAATCGCGTAGGGATCGATCCCTAAACTTGGGGGATCGATCCCCCTTTGTTTTCTGGTCCAGTAAGCCCAGGGATCGATCCCTGGTGATGGGGGGATCGATCCCTCCCCTTTCTGGATATTCTGCTCGTCTTCTGAGTTTCAGCCCAACTTCAAACGGCCATAACTTCTTCGTCCGATGTCCGTTTTATGCAAACTTTATATCAATTCGAAGGTCTTGAAGTTAGCTTTCCATTGCTACCAAAATCACCTAAAGACTCTAAGTACACAGAAAGTTATGACCATTAGAGTGGAGGTGTGTCGGTCTCCCAACATCAGTTGGCTACCCCTAAGATCCTCATTCTATTGTTTTGACTTCCTATGATTAGTGGATGATATTCGTGACCCATTGACCTTCCGTTAGTGAGGAACGACTAAAGAATTACTTAGCTAAAGCTTCATTTAAATACTTTCTATTGATTGTTGGCACTTGTGAATGTTAATAGCACATTTGTGATAGCGTGGCATATTGTATGGAGTCTCATCTATGAATGTGAACATGGGGGAGTCTTAACTTGCATATTGTGTGAGAAGGTAGTAGTTTGAGTCGGAAGTTGGTTTAGGAAGTCTCGTAACGCAAGGGGTGGTAATACGGAGGCTTAGACGGGTCTCGTAATGCAAGGGGTGGTAATACAGAGACTTAGACGGGTCTCGTAACGCAAGGGGTGGTAATACGGTGACTCAAGTCGTTAGGGATCACTGTGACGCAAGGGGTGGTAACACAGTAATCCTCGTGGTGTTATACGGTAACGCAAGGGGTGAAAATACCGATGGTGGAAATTTGGGATAGCAAGTCATGTTGAGGTAGTAGAGTGCATGAGTCTTGTGAATTGTGTGGTCGTTTGTGGTAATGGCATATCCTTAAATGATCGTAATGAATGTCGATACACCTATGAGTTCATTGTTATCTCTTGATTGAACTATATCTCCTTGTTATCTCATTTGCACTCGGCTTCATATTTATACATAGAATTGGTAAAGATTTTTCTACTGGGCTAGTGTAGCTCAACCTAATCCTTCTTTTCAGGTTCAAACACTGGACGATAGTTTGCACGCATTCATGTGCTTGGATGTGGAAGACTCTTAGAAGATATTTCATTGAGTTACTTAATCGGCTTTGTAATGACTTCTTTTTAATCAAAATGAGTTGTAACTAATTATAAAAAAATTTCTTTGGATTAAATCGTTTTGTAATTAGTAATTGGTTGTACGTGTATTTAGACTCGTTTGGGGCCGGAGTGCCAATGTTGTATATTTTTAAACTTGGGGACTTGCTTGAAAAGTTAAACAGGTGGGAACTCTTTGGGTATTATTTATTTTATGCGAGGATCTTTATTGAAATGAATTATTTATTTATATTGAAAATCGAGGGTGTGACAACAACACCCACATTCTCAGACCAACTAACTAGCGTTTATCCCATTCTATTCACGGGCAAAACTAACCCGTTCTAGCGTTGTGCCCGTTCAATGCACGGGACAATTAATAAAAGTAGGTTCGAACGGGCACAACGCTAGCATGGGTTAGTTTTGCCCGTGCATAGAACGGGATAAACGCTAGTTAAAGTGTATGGAAGTGTGTGAAAATGAAAAATGTAAAGAGTAAATTGATTTTTGTCATTTTCTCAGCTATTGGATTGTTAATGGCCAAAAACGATAACAAATGTTATTCAATACCCATTCAGATTATTACATCAAGAGATGGACTACGTACGTTTGTTAATAGAAAGTCTATTTTATTTTTACCCCAATCACTACTTTGATACAAAATCTGTTTTATATATATCATCCAAAACACTTACGCAGATTCCTAATCTTTTCTTATTAGTATAATTCAAATCCTATAATTCACTATTTTAGAATTCAAAATCATAAAACTGGTTGGGTCCAAAACTCAACGCCCCCGTAAGTTTAGTCTCATCAAATTGAATGCCTAGTAATATATTAATAACTTGAAAACGAAGGGAGATTGGAAAGTGAACACCTGAGACTTTAGAATTTGTTTTCTTTTAGATCGTAGGTTCGAAATGAGATTGGTTATAAAAAATTATTAGTAACAAAAATAACTCCACCAGTTTAGGACAAAGTACGTCACAACAAACCAACAAGGATATATATAGTAACAAAATAATTTCTTTTATCCCCATTAAAATACTATATTATTTAAAAAAATAAAATAGAAATATTTTAAGTGATCAAATCTAGTCACGAAATTTATCCAGCCGCAATCACCGGCCTAAGATGATGAGAATGCTAATCAAAAAAAAAAAAGAAAGATAGACGATGAGAAATTTTCAGTGCCAGGTGGTACACGTGGTGCTTGTTCAGTGCATTCGGGCCGTATCATTTCGGTTTTGGACCGCTCGGATCCAGAAAGAGAAAAATAAGAGTGGTGGGATGAGAGGAGAGAAGAGATTTCAATCTGGACCATCCAACAAACTTTTGCACAGCTTAAATAAACTGCTCGGATATCACGTGGTACCAACCCGGTACCAGAAAATTTCTCAAAGAGAAATTAGAATCCAATACTACTACCTAGGATTCCCCACGAACACAAAAACAGAACTGGTAGGCTCCAATCCACACAGGTCACGTGTCCCCTTCTTCAAAGCCCCTACGGTCTGCGGTTTTTCCGCATTTTTCTATGAGTAAATTACACTAAGCCCCCCTCAACTAATTTGTATTTTCATTTAACCCCCTCAAACTACAAAATCTAACATTGTGCACCCTCTAACTATCCAGAGTTGACACTTAACACCCTTTTGTTAGGTCTCCGTAGGAAAAATGCACCGATGGCCATCTCCGGCCACTGGACGGCCGATCCGAGCCGTCCAAAAATTTAAAAAAAAAAAAAAAACCGAGTTGGCTAACAAGGGAATCAACGGCATCCAACGTGCGTAAATGCTCGATCCAAACACCCCAAGAATTTTTAAATGGGGTGTTTGGATCGAGTACCTATGCACGTCGGATGCTATTGATTCCCGGGTGAGCCCACTTGGTTTCTTTTAAAAAAAATTTTTGGACGGCTCGGATTGGCTGTCCGGTGGCTGGAGACGGCCATCGGTGCATTTTTCTTACGGAGACTTCACAAAAGGGTGTTAAGTGTCAACTCTGGATAGTTAGAGGGTGCACAATGTCGCATTTTGCAGTTCGAGGGGGTTAAGTGAAAATGTATGTTAGTTGAGGGGGGCTTAGTGTAATTTACTCTTTTTCTATTTAAAGCTCTTCACTTCACTTGCAAAATTTTGACGGTCAAATTTGCTAGAAAATTCAAAACCACCCCCACTCCGAAACAAAACCCTAGGCCCCATTTTTTCCCTCCTTCCCTCTCTCTCTCTCTCTAGTTTCTCTCGGCATTTGCCCTGTTGTTTCCTAGGGTTTGGGAGTTTTTCGTTTATCGCCACTGCTAATTAATGAAAGCTGCTGTGGAGTTCTCGCGTCTCTGATTTGCATATATTGCATATATTGAGGTCTGAACATGGTGATATGAATCAATATTCCATTCTCATTACGCAAAGTTATGATGCGATAGCCAAGTGCAAGTGAGTCGTTAGTACTCGATTGGCGAACCAAGAAGTATACGCAACAATTGATAGGGTGTTTTTAGGTTTAGAAAACCAACATTAGCATTAATATTCTATGCCACATAAAGAAAGTTGTAATACAAAACATTCCAAGGAGTGAGGAGTACAATCGAAGGAAAATAAAGGAAACAAGAACAAAACTTGCAAAGCAAAATCCCAAAGCATGAAACTAAAAACATGCATTGCAACCAAAAGTACTCAAGATTGTCCATGTTATGCTTTGGCGGCTTTTTCATAACAACTACATAATTGATCAGGATATATTTTAACTATTTTTCTTTAAACTCTGTCGTGAACTCTTCCATGAAGACAAATTATCCGCTTGCATATCTTTTGTTTTCTTCAACCAAGCCCATTAACCCCTTACCTCCTTTCTTTCTATCATAGTTTCTTGTTTGTTGAAGCTTTTTATGTTCGTTCTCCCTTATTGAAGATTTATCCCCTCTTTAGCTTTTCCAAACGAACAGCATGCCCTTTGAGTTCTGCTTTCCATTCCATCAACTTATTAACTACGAGCGATCTATTTGCTTATTGTATGTCAATAGAAGTCCTTCCGTCTCGTTTGTAACTGCAATTGCATGAATAATTAGATGAAATCAAGGAAAAGATCAAAGAATCTAAAGAACAATATTTTTGTTGGCAATGTGTGTACGGTGCACTAGTGCCATTAAGTTTGTCAAGTTTGTATTGGTAGAGAACCATCATTATAAAAGTGAAACGAAACCTCAAACTGAGCACCCTTAGAACTTGGAAGGTAATCCCTCTCCAACACCTGACATTGCACTCTGCTCCTCTATTGGTTCATGCTACACAAATCACACTGCAACAGGAAAAAACCACAAAGTTGAGTTAATTGACATAGATGAGTACCCAACCAAAACCCCAATCAATATTGAAGATTGAAGCCTGAGAGTGCAAATCCAAACCATGCCAGAAACCCAAGCTCTAGTCTAGAACCCAAATCATCGATCAAAGCAAGCCCAAAATCATTAATTGAAGGTCGAAGGGTGTCCAAGTCAAAGAATAACTGAATTGCAAAAACATGTAACTTGCAAATCATGACCCCTGAAGTCACAGATCGAAGCTCAAAAGGGCTCCGAGCAAAGCAATGAATCAATTCCGTGCATTAATTGACAATTGTAGGTGCTACCACTTGCATGCATGTTTCTTTTTTACCTTGAAAAAGTTTAAAAGTTACTGCAACTATGCTGAATGGTCAAGGCCTGCGGGACAAGTGTTATCCTTTCATTAATATGTTTCATACTTTAAAGCAGTGTGAGACTGAGCTTAGTTTTCACTCTTATTTCTTTCTTTCTTGTGGTTCATCCAACATGATTTGGATATTTTGTTGAAGTTTGATTGTCTCATGACAAGGAGGGATGAAGATAGAAAAGCAGCAAATATTGTCTTTGTTCAGGAAAGTTATGACAAAAATCTACAGATAAATTGTATGATGTTCTAACGAAAGATTTTGAGCCAAGTTTGCCTCGAGAAAGGATGGTAAGCTTGATTTATTTAAGATATATCATGGAATCCCCAATCCTTTCTAGTAACACGAAGTGGTTTCTGGTTTCATGGTAGAAAACATGGCTAGAATTGAGTTGCATGTCTTACAAGTAGTTTGTGGTATATTTTGGGAAGCTGGATTAGGATACAGTGACACACAGAATTTGTTATGCTAAATTCCATTTAGAACGTTTGCAGCGGCAAGTCCTTAATGATTAGCAGAATCATGGGTGTTTGATTTGAACTCTGAGAATTTCAATTGGCAGCGTGACTGCATCACTTTGTTTGAAAATTATGTACATAAATCCTGTTTGTGGAGCATCCCACTTTAGATATTTGTCTTTAATTTCTTCATTAGTTTGGAATATCCTCTATTCTAGTGGTCCCAAGTTCATCCCATGTGAAACTGAGCCTTTGCTAAAGCAATTTAAGTCTACATGATAATGGTCAAAGTTGAAACTGATTTTTTTTAAGGGCAAAGTATAAATTACCTCCCTGTGGTTTAAGCTTTTGGCACATCACCTTCCTGAGATTTACAAATGACCAATTCAGCTCCCTATGGTTTTGGACTAAAGTGCCATGCTAACACCGTTAACGTTAAATGTCAAAATGACTATGTTACCCTCTGTCCATTTGTATACATTCCTAATTTGACAATGATTGGTCTTTGCTTTCCTTTCTTTTTTAATTCTTATGCTACAGAAATTTTTTAGTTAGAACAATCTTTAATTGTTTTATTCTTTTGGATATAATTAGTTAGGCAATTATTCATAAAATTATAATACAAACATTGCTCTTTTTTTTTTTTTTTGCTTTTTATTAATCAAAAAAAGAAACAAACTTTTTTATTTAATCAAAAATAGAAGAAAAAACATGTTTGGTGCACATTAAGGGTGTTTGGTAACGTTTTCAGTATTTAAATTTTATTTTAATAACATTACAAAAGGAAAACATGTTTGATATTAAATATTTTGTATGCAATATAAAATAAAGCCAACATAAAACACATTTGGTGATGTCACTTTTTTTTTTTTTTGGTTTGTCATCCTTTAAATTGAAAGGAATGAGACAAAATGAAAGAGAACATTTCCACCAACAAACAACACCAACAGTTGATAATCCACTAAAAACAATGTCATTACCCAAAAGAAATATGGATGATGGTCGTGTTTTTTTGCTTTACATTAAACCAAAAATCACAATTTATGCATCTAAAGGAAGAAAAAAAAAACAGCTAAACAGGAAGAAATAATCTTTGATTTCCAGCATCCCTAATCTTTTTTGACTAAATTTTCGTATGGAAAAAGAACACCCAATTTCGGTGAGCTCTGATGTGTGAGAGAGAACGACATAGGGACGGGGGAGACATGCGAGAGAGACGATGATTGGTCCCCAATTTCGTTTTTGGGTCGGTGGGCTCTAAGATGCAAACGAAGCTTTGAGACGATTTGGGGTAAACGGTTTGGGATTTGTAAGCTCCAAGATGCAATGTAACCTTTGCTGAAGGTGGTGGGTTGGATTTTGATGCAGAGGATATGTACTTTGTTATCCCGTCGCCGCCTTCACTCTCGCCATGAGGCCGCCGGACCGCTATAGAAGAGCGGCAACATGGGGATGAGAGAGATTGACGGAGATGTCATGGCTTCGTGGGTGGTTTCGTTCGCCGGAAATGCTAATCGTTGTCTGAGCATGACATGTAGTGGAACAAAACCTAGAGGTTCTGAACTGGGACGAGTGAAGAAGATGACTTACTGTGTTGAATTTGCTTGGTTGGTTAATTCTTTCTTATTTTGGAGATGTAGAAGGGTAATAATGTCTTCTTACATATAATTTCAACTTTATTTAATTAGTTTTTCGATTGCAACTCTCGTAACAGGCGCGTGTACTCCACCTTCCGTTAATTTAGAAGGAAAATCTAACGGTAGCACTTTAGTCCAAAACCACAAGGAGGTAAACTGGTCATTTGTTAAACTTAGGGAGGTGATCTGCCAAACGCTTAAACCACAGGGAGGTAATTTGTACTTTGCCCTTTTTTTAAAGCTGAATTGAAAATGCATTTTCGTTGTATTATCGAGCTAAGGTTTAACCAATGTGCTAAGTTGAAACTCACATGGCTACGTTTATGCAATTTCAATTTATTTGGGACATTACACGTTGCAATAAAGAATAAAATTAAGTCTTGTTTCTCTTATGGTACTTTGGCCTGAAAAGATTTGGCTCAGTCAAGTTGAAACTTCAGGCTGGAGTCTGTTGAGGCTTCAGCCCATACCTAAAAAGACCTGAAATTAGATCAGCCAGATTTTGGTCGAAAAGATGGAGTTCTGCCCTGTCCAGAGTGTAAGCCCTAGCTTGTGTCTGGAAGGGTTTCATCATTGGGTATATTTGTATTGGCTTCAGTGTGGGCTTGAGACTATAAAATCTGAACTCCAATAATCCTCAAGATTTGGATACGCGGAGTCGTGGACATGGAGGACTATCGAAGCGTTCTCTGTTTTTTTTTTTTTGCTTAAATGTTCATGCTTAACGTAAATATTCACTTGTACTACTTTGTATAGGATATCATGCTTGGACCAAGTTAGAATATTCCATGACATGAAGAAGTGTTAATATCCATACAAGAAATCATGTTAAGAACATGCCTAGGGGGCTTACTAGCAATGTAGGATTTATATTTCTCCAGTGCCAGGCCTCAATGACTGATAATGTAATTGTAAGATTTGTGATGGAATACCACGTTTACGCATTTTGTGCAGCGTTGAGTATAGATCTCCAGTTGTTTAGATGTCTCCCATATAGTTTGTTTTTGGCATTTCTTTCCTGCAGCTGTTGTGGGGGTTTCATTCCATAATCTCTGCGGTAGTGTTTGGATCACTAATGAAATTGGGAAGATATTGTGTTGTCATTCTTTGGTCTACTGGTGGAATAAACGTTACCTAAATTGAAGCAAAGCGTCGGGTTTAGCATATGAAGGGAATGAAAATAGAATCCCAGTTGCTTGGGCAGTTTTATGGTGCCTGGAATAGTTTTCTCTGTGAGCTTTGCTTTAATTTTCTAAACATAACTTATGATTTCCCTTTTCACAATCGGGTTTCATTGATGCCTCATATTATATCAGTGGACGATGATTTAGAGGATGGTGCAAAGCAAATAATGGTGAGTTACGTTTCCGAAAGACAAATGGTTTGATATCTTCAGACTAGTCGTATAATGTGCTTTCCATTCAGGAAAAGATGAAAACCGTAGAGGCCGGTCAAACCCGGAGTTGCTGCAACAATATTCTATTGCAGACCGCGAGGCTGGGTTCAAGCAGGCTCTCAGAAGTTGCTCAACAATATCTTCCGGTGGCCTTATTAGTTTAAAGTCCAACAGGGATAAAAGCTGCGAAAAATGACAGAACTGCTGATAGTAAAAAGAGAAAAAGGAAAGGCTGCACGCAAACAACATTCAAGCAAGTAGTTTCTGTAGATGTTTGATGAGCACTGCTGTTAAAATCTACCAGATCGCAGACAGTTTATTTACCACACCGGAATGACCAGATAGGTTAAAAAGTACCACGCGTCAAATGATGGATGGGTATCACTCTGTGGGGGCCATACCTAGCTTTCTTAGATGGCTAGTTCATATTTATGCTATTCCAGATGCTATTATTGTAATATAGCAGCCATGTTGAAAACCTGAGGTATACGAAGTGCTATATCTAGCTAGCTATTTAGTTATTTGTGGTGCTATATTTGGCACGAGTTTTGCCTATGCCTACTTTGGTGTTAACACCACGTGCTCGTTGCTCATTGTCATGCTCACTTTTGAAAACAAATTACTTCTATAGTCATCATCCAGTTCGAAAAATTGCAAAGATTCCCCATACGCAAACTCTGTCATGACCGTCTAAGCTTCCGCTGTGGAACCAATTGCCAGAGGTTATACGGAAATACAATTGCATTAAGATAAATTGCCAAGTACTAGTAGATTTTACTGATTCTAAGATAAAGTATAGGAACTAATAAAGTTAAAAAAAACAAACTCAGCAGAGTGGTAATAATTTTTACAGACAGACAGATGATATCATGTAGAGTACTAAAATAAACAGAATTCAATCAAACAGACGTTGCCTTTCTCTCTGAGCACTTCCAAGTTCCAGCCCAGAACCACAAGCATTAAAACCTCGAACCAAATCCATCTTAAACGGTTTCGTATTTTTGTGAACCATTCAGAACAAGGCTACTAAAAAAACAGAACCAAACTGTTTGATCACCGCAAGTGTTCAGCTCTATGGGCTGCAGATTTGCTAGGCACAATGTAAATGCTTGCTTGTTTGGCCCACTCCAATACTAATTGAATGACGACTGCCAGTGAGACATATTTTGTGAAAAAAATGGTGGCTAGAGTCAATGGAAGTCAAGTGTACGCTCTAATTATGTGATTCTCAATGTCTTAACAATCATGAATTTACCTATCAAACAAAATTCAATTACGGAACGACAACAAGCAGCGAGCTAAGCCCATCCGAATCCCATTTGAAGAGATGCTACCACTATAACCTATTTTGCAAAATATGCATGTAATTCTCCTACCATTTGGAAAAATTAAAAAAAGAGAGTACGATTCACCCTCTAGTTTCATTGGACAATTGAAAATAGTTGAATTGACACTATAACAAAAAAAAAAAAAACTTGATGGGCCTAAATAAGAGTGGTTCAATCATGGGCCTTGCTTTTATGGGCCTAAATAAGGATGGTTTAATCATGGGCCTTGGTTTCCCGTGGCTTGGGAAAATGATGGTCCAGAACGTGTTTTGATAATTAATACCCGTTAAGGATAAGTTAAGAACATTTGTTAATACTGAAAATGTTCTTAACGTTAATTATTAAAACATGTCCTTTGCCGTCAATTTCCCTTGTGATTTTTAAATAATAAGGGTGGTTTAATCATGGGCCTTCTTCTACAGGAGTACAGAACAACCATCTTCGGCCCATAGAGAGCCCAACAATGTTAACCACAACCTATAAGTACCAACTTTGCCTCCTCAAAATCGTTACGGTCGCGCTCGCTCTCTCTCTCATCTCCGGCGACCACACTGCCATAGGGCCATACCACCGCCGAGGCGGCCAAACCCTAAAGCTCAGCTTCCATTAGTTTGCAGAAGGCCGAAGACGGCTGCAGGTGATTATCTTCTTCGCATGCGTCTTTCTCTCCCCCTCCCATCCTCATGTAATCTAAGATGCTTTCTTCCGTTTCCTACTTCGCAATTGTTTTCTCCTCCGTTATCTCACTTACTTGGACGTTTTTTTTTGGTTTCTTTGGTTTTGGTCGATAAGTTAACGGCTATAGGCCTGCAAACAGACGAGCAGCTCGTTAAACCAGCCGAGCCCGGGCTCGAGTTGCATGAGCTCGTTTATAAAAGCGCTGCTAATTTGTGTACTCTCAATTTTTTCAAAAAGGCTCGTTTAGCTAGCAAGCGTGAGTTCGAACACCTCGATGATAAACAAGCCAAGCTTGAGCTCAATTATATGGGCTCAACTTGAGCTCGATAAGTGGGAACCCGCTCGAGTGTGTTTTTGTCAAATTATTTATGTAAGAATGTGCCCCATATGTTCCCCACCTGATGCACACACCCTCATGATCAGTTTGCATTATCACTATTGATGATGGTAGATAGGGAGATGAACAACTTGAGAGGAGTGGGTCCTCCCTCTGCCTATTAAGGAATGTGTTCAGTTTTTTCCTATCTATGTAAGCAACATAAACTGAACATATTGTATAGAGGGGAAAGAGAGAGAAGCTTTTCTTCTTCTTAAAGCTTGCTCTTGTATTAAGGGTTGGATCTGTTCTATTCTATTACGCTTGGATCTATCTTATACGTCTACATAGGCTCAGGTTAGTAAGTTCCATGTGAATCCTTTTATGTATTTCCACAGTATGTTTTGATAGTGAAAGTACATGATGTTCTAGATTTTGGAATTTTAGTTTACAATTTAGCCATCGTTCCCTAATCTGGATATATGTCATTTTTAGATTTTTTTTCTCTGTTTCATTTACATCTTGATTTACCAGGAATTTTGTCTGCTATTCTCCAATATGTGCAAAAGAAAGAAAAAAAAGTAGGATGTCTGCATATTTCGATTGTAAAGTCTTTTTTTTTTTTCCCCACGAGTTGTGTTTAGTTGCTAGAAGAAAACAGAATAAAGCTGTTCATAATTTTCTCGTAGTGTCTAATATTTATGCATTACAATTTGGTACTGTCTTTGGAAGCAACTTCATATTCTGAAGAGGTTGTACGATAATCTAAGAGTTATGAGTTGTGCTTAGCCTACCTGCATAGATAATAAATAATAAAATTGACAACAAGTAGAAATCTATCTTTTTTGCAGGTCCAACATGAGAAAGAAGGTTGATGATCGCATCAGGACGTTGATTGAAAATGGGGTAAAGACTAGGCATCGGTCCATGTTTGTCATTATTGGTGACAAATCTCGGGATCAGGTTCAAATCTTCTCTTCTTACGACTGTTGTGTCCTCTTTTTCTGGGATGGAGCCAAGATTTCTCGGCAGTGAGATCAAACATCTAGAGCCTCGTACGGCAATTATAAAAGGGAAAAATTCATGATTGTAGTGGGGTTTTTATGATGATTTTCTACTATGTGTGGTGTCAAACGTGTAAAATACCAGTGGAAATTATGAGTATTTGTAAAGGATTTTTTCCAACCTTGCCTAGCACTGCATCCGCCCTTGCTCTTTTGTACATTTGCTTATTAGTTTTCCTTGTTTTTTTGCCCCCTCAGATTGTAAATCTCCACTACATGTTGACGAAGGCAGTTATTAAATCTCGCCCAACTGTCTTATGGTGTTACAAGGAGAAACTAGAACTAAGCAGGTACTTAAAAACTCTGTCATATTGCTAGTGGAATATCTTGTAATGTTCTGATTCTGTTACTTTATTATCAGCCACAAGAGAAAACGTGCAAAGCAGGTCAAGAAGTTAATGCAAAGGGGTCTTCTTGATCCTGAAAAGGTTGATCCATTTTCACTTTTCCTAGAAAGTGGGGCCATATCTCATTGCTTGTACAGAGAATCTGATAGAATCCTTGGCAACACATATAGCATGTGCATCTTACAGGTTCGGTCTCTTGTTAACTACAAGTTTGTGTGTGACCACACACAAACTTTACTTTATGTTTGTGAAGCTATCGATGGATTGACTATATATTGTTCCAATGTATTCAGGACTTCGAGGCTTTGACACCTAATATCCTTGCAAGAACCATTGAGACAGTGGAAGGTGGGGGTTTGGTGGTGTTGCTTCTCCGTTCACTTACTTCACTAAGCCGTCTCTGCACCATGGTTATGGTTGGTTACTAACCTCATCCTTGTCATGTGACATATATTTGTTTGGTTATCTCTCTCTCTCTCTCTCTCTCTCTCTCACACACACACACACACACACACACGGAGGTTTGCATGATTGTTTGACTCTTAGTAAAAATAGAATTTAAGTGCAGCAAAACACACGTTTTGATTGGCCCTTCCTTGGGTCTCTTAACTTGATAATAGCGGATGGTTGACGGTAGAGTATAAGAGCTGATTTCAGTCCTAAAATAAGCACGAGTTGATGTCGATTTTACCTGCTAGAAACCTTACATAGTTATTTGTTATGATTCATTCCTCACTTTTAGTGCATGCGTTGGGGAAAGTGACTTGTAAATGGAATCTGTTTGCATGGAAATCTTTGGGATATAAGTAGATCTGGTGAATCAAATTACCTCCTTTGTCTAGACCTTTAAGCATGCTTGTGGACGATGCAGCCTTGGTCACTAAGTGATCAAGCTAGCAACATGGTCTTTTCTCTGAAATGATTTATCTTTCCTGATAAAATTCTGATTTTTGCAAGTCCTTTTCATAACTTTTTTTTTGGTGCGTCCTTCGTCCTTTACTCTCTATTTTTGTGCCTATGAAATTTATCATAGCTTCTTCAAGCTTTGTCCACATGCTGATGAAGTTTTCCCATACGCTACCAACATGCAGATGAAGAACTCTTGTAGCACTTAATGTTCTCCAACTCTTCATCAATGAGCCAGTGTGCTCTGGTTTCTACCTTAGATTGCATGTACATGTCATTAATTTTCCAACTTATGGCAGCCTTGTACCAAAAATCATAGCTATTGGATCAAAGGTCTTCCATCCAAAATCAGATCAAAGGTCTTTAGTCCAACTTGCGTTATCTTGTTCTCTTCATGTTTACGCATTAAAGAGCTATTTATTCTGCAAAATCCTCCTTGGTTGTCATTTGAAACTGTTCTCTGCCCCCACTCCTTTTGCCAAATCATTTAAGTTTTTTAAGGTTTTAAGTTGATTGATAACAAGTTGAATCAAGTGCAATTCTTTGATTTTCAATAGAGGAATTTACAAATTTATTCTTAATATCAATGTTCAAGTTACATTCATTTTACGATATTATTTGCTGTTTTGCAGGATGTTCATGAAAGGTTTAGAACAGAATCACATTCTGAGATAGTTTCTCGTTTCAATGAACGGTTTTTGCTTTCTATTGCATCATGCAAAGCATGCCTGGTTATGGATGATGAGCTTAATATTTTACCGATCTCATCACATGTGAAGTTAACAACCGCATCTTCCATTATAGAGGCAAGCTTATGCTACAACCTATACCACATTGCTTTATTTTTGTGGTATGATATTACGTCAAAGTTATTTATTTATTACTAGAAAAAGTACAACAAATTTATTTGCTTATAGTTATGGAAGTATAACCTACATTGGTATCAAATATTGACTATTGGTTTCTTTAATTATTTGCTTTTGGTTATATGGAGATTTTTTGTACATTGTTGGTATGCCGTGTATTCAGTTTGCTTTCTTTTTCCCCCCCTCTACGTCTATTTAATGAAGGACCCCACATCTCTACCGGGAGCAGAGCAAGACTTATTGAGTTTAAAGGAGCAGCTTCGTGATGTTTTTCCTGTTGGTCCATTGGTTGGGATGTGTACAACATTTGATCAGGTAGATCTGAATGTGGCAGTCATCATGTGAGCAAGTTTATTGAAGGGAGTGGCAATGCTTATCTGTTTGTTCTCGTCAATCAGGGTAAAGCAGTTTCTATATTCCTTGATGCTATCTTGGACAAGAAAGTCCAGAGCACTACTGGACTTACTGCGGCACGTGGGCGAGGGAAATCGGCGGCTCTTGGTTTAGGAATTGCTGGAGCTATTGCCGTTGGGTGCGTGAAACATGATGGGACAACTATTTGAGTAGCTGCCTTTTATAGTTTCTTTTTATATGTTCCTCACTGAAGAGTTTATGAATGTGTGTAGGTACTCAAATATCTATGTAACAGCTCCTACACCAGAAAATTTGAAGCCTCTGTTTGAGTTCGTTTGTAGGGGATTACATGCGCTGAACTACAAGGTTTATCTCTCCTCATGTGATTAGTGACAAATGCAATGACAAGAACGTTGTGTCTGTAGTAGGCCAGTTGCATATAGACTTAAGTAACTGCTTATAAGCTTTTACGAATTTGAGTTTTCTTTTTCTTTTTCGGCTTCCAGGAGCATTTGGATTATGATTTGGTAAGGAGTAGTAATCCTGAGTGGCGCAAATCAATAACTCAGATAAACATTTACAAGCAGAATAAGCAAACAGTTCAGGTGAGCAGACTTGTTAGGTATTATGCTGCACGTAATTTCTGATATTTTTGTTGCTAGTTGAATTGCTTATTTCTTGAGTGAACTTGCAAACAAAAGTGCAGAATTGCAGATAATATTCACATTTCAAGATTGCATCACATGGAAAACTAATGTGAGAGTGTGTGCCTTTTCTTGGTGCATTTTTTGTTGTTATTTTTTTCTCTTGCTTTCTTCAACGTTTCTGAGGTTTTTTTTGACCTCATGAACACCCAAACACCTCCACATGTCATACCTTGTCTGAGACTCTGAGATTCCAAGCTTCGATGGTTTTCATATTATTTAAGTCCAGTGTATCAAGTATGTTAGAATCGTGGCGAAACTACTTTTCAAGTTGGACGTGACCATAATTGCATTTGGTAACTGCACTGTTGGATTTTACAATAGGAATTGCTTCAACAAAATAGGCTACACCACACCGATTACTGTGAATATTGTACTCTACATATCTTTTCAGAAACATCTCAAAGCAATTCTCTTAGTGATCAACCAGTCATTTGGTCCTAACCTATTTGCTTTGGCTTATTTTCTCCTACAGTCCTGCCAATTCAGTTGCTTTATTTCCTTTCGTTTGTTCTGTTTTTAGAACTACATAAACAGTCTGCAGAGTAAATTCCCAAGCATGTTAAGAAACCAGGAAAGAAGTCACACCTGGCTCAATTGCATGGGCAAGTTTTTAATGTTAATTAACCAAGGAAGCACCTTCATTGGTGTTCGTTGTCGATTTGGATTCTAATCAGTCTCTTTATCTTACATTCTTATGTACCGTCCGAATGAGCCAAATCTTTCCCTTGTTCTTTTATATGGGGTCTGGCCTTATTTTTTGTGGAACTACGAAAGGTGAAATCATTGTTTGGACAAGGCAATCTGCATTGTACATTCTCGGGTCTGGGATGAGCGCGCTCTCTCTCTCTCTCTCTCTCTCTCTCTCTCTCTCTCTCTCTCTCTCCTTCTTTGTCAATTGTCATGTCAGAGGTGAGTCTCCTCTGTCTTTTTCGGAGTGCAATTTTGTTCACCCTCCTTAAAGAGAGTGAACATTACCCTCTCTCTCATTGGTTGAAATGGTGTGAATCTCACCACAAAGTGATGTCATACTTACCATGCAATACACTTTTTGGTAAGCATGACATCACTTTGTGATGGAGTCCACATCATTTCAATCAATAGGAAGGAGGGTAATGTTCACCCTCTAAAGTGGAGGGTGAACAAAACTCAACTCGTCTTTTTCGCCCTTGTTCTTCTTCTTCTGTACCCTGGCTGGAAAGTGGTCGTGCGTGTCACTGACATGTCTGGAAAGAAAAAGAGGGACAATTGGGACATGGTCAGACAAGGTATGACATGTGAAGGTTTTTGTCGCAGCACCTGCTGAACACCCATACGGGCCCCTACTGCCTTGTCGATGTGCTTAGGTTTCCATTATATCCTGTCACTTTTCTTTGTTATGAATGGAAGAAACGATCGATAGTTTTATCAGGATTGGCGGTGGCTGACTATCTTAACCCGTGGTCAAGGGTGTTGTGATTTTGTTTTTTTACTAAATTGTTATCAACAAAATGCAGATTAGAGGATGCCATTTTGGATAATTACTAGTCCAATACATTTTGAGAGTTTCAATTATCTTCTTCTTCCCCCCTCCCCCCTATGGTGCTTGCTTAAGGGCAGCCATAATCTATACCACCATCATCTCTGTTGCCTTTTCTATGAATGTCCCATGCTCTTATCAAGTCTCCCCATATTGACATTTTCCTTTATTTATTAACATGTAACATTCAATGTGTGACTTGCTACAACTAAAATCCTCTATGCCATACCCATTGTTCCTTGTCCTCTTCTAGACTAATTCGAACCTCATGAGCGTACACATGGTGGTGAATAGCTGTGGTGTCATCAAATAGGTAACTAGGATGGGCAGATAACTCACGATTTTTTGACTGGTTTCGCTTTTGCAAGGAAACAAGTAGATACCAAGTATGGATCCCTTGTTGTTAGTTGTAGTAGGTATGATCTTCGTTTTGGGGGAAGGGTGTTTTACTGCATGTTCATTCGAAATTATTTCTATCTTTATTTTTGTTGCTTCACTTACGTGATTGTGTATTTGAACAGTATATCGAGCCTCGTTGCCATTTAAAACTCTCCCAAGTTCAGCTTTTGGTTATTGATGAAGCAGCTGCCATTCCTCTACCCATTGTCAAGTCCTTGTTCGGGCCTTACTTGGTTTTTCTGTCATCTACAGTGAACGGGTATGATGTGCATCCCAATGATTCTCTCTCTCTCTCTCTCTCTCTCTCTCTCTCTCTCTTCCCCATGACTTCTTTGTTATATGTATTTCTTTTAGTTTGGCTTATATTTTTTTCACACACGTCTACCTTATAGCAAACTCACTGGTTATTTTTCCACTTTTTGCGGTTTTGATGGCGTGTTATGTGAACTGTTTTTGAATCACTTTGTTGTGCTTTTTTGAAACAGATATGAAGGCACTGGTCGTTCGTTGTCGCTGAAGCTTCTTAGTCATTTGGAAAAGCAAAGTCAGATTAAGGGTTCCAGCACTAATGAAAGTCAAAATGGTATGAATCAATGTGCATGTATTGTTGAAGGCATGTTATCATTTGTTTGGCTCTTTAATGTGGTAACCTTGAACTTAATATACTTTTTCCTTCTTGTTATATTAGGTTTTTTTCAGAAATTGGAACTTAAGGAATCCATCAGATATTCTTCTGGGGACCCTATAGAGACTTGGCTCAACAGTTTACTTTGCCTGGATATTACCAATTCGATGCCTCCAATTAGCAGGTTGGCATCGGTTTGTTTAACATCACATAAAATGCTGGTTGTTCGTCCAGTGGTAACTGTGTTTTCTATGTTGTGCTGTAGGCTCCCTCATCCCAGTGAATGCAATTTGTACTATGTTAATAGAGATACTCTGTTCTCCTTCCACAAAGAAAGTGAAGTATTACTCCAGGTACCTAAAACCCTTGGCAACATGCCAACATCTTAAAACAAGCCAATCTACTTGGCTTTCATTATGGCCAACATTTACTTATGGATTTGTTTTCTCTTTGTTTCCAAACTTTTATAGCGAATGGTTGCCCTTTATGTTGCATCTCACTACAAAAATTCTCCAAATGACTTACAATTGATGGCTGATGCTCCAGCACACCACCTATTTGTGTTACTTGGTATATTTCTTCTGTATCATTTCCCAATGAGATTATACTATCTTTTAGACAACAGCATTCACAGACAAATTTTATGCAGGTCCTGTTGATGAATCTAAGAACATTCTTCCTGATATCCTTTGTGTTATTCAAGTAAGTGGCATCTTGATACACAATTTTTTATGAGCTTTAGTTACTGTTTAATTTGTCTCCTTACTCGGCCTTATTTTTCTCGTCTTATTCTTTTACTTGCGACGATTAAGGTTCATTCTCAAATTCAGCCGCAGATACAATTTCTTATTGTAGCATAATTTCATGTCAGCCCTTATTGATTGGAATACCATAACTGTAGCATAAGTTGATTCGTTCTTCTTCTTCCCCTTCATAGAATGTGTGTTGTCATGCTATCTAGTTTGTTGTAAATACAATGACTTGCTTTTTCTTTGCTAATAATAATTGGAATGTCTTCCTAATAAGGTTGGCCCTTTGGAATAAAGATATTGCATGAGAACACATTCCTTAATTGACTTACCTAAATTCAATTCATTTTCAAACTTTTCACCAGATATTGTCCTTGAAACTGTCTAATATTTGAAGAAAATCATAATTGGTTGATCGTCAACTAAACAGGTCTGCCTGGAGGGACAGATTTCTCGGGATTCTGCACTGCAAAGCTTGCGGTTGGGTCGCCAACCTTCAGGGGATCTCCTCTCTTGGAAAATTAGTGAAGTGTTTAAAGACCCCAGTTTCCCTACTCTCTCAGGTGCTCGTATAGTAAGAATAGCAGTGCACCCATATGCATTAAGGGTATCTTTCAAGCCTTGCACTTTTACAATTGCCAAATACAATACAATATACCAACAACCCATCAATGACTTCGCTTGTTATGGTTGTAGCATGGATACGGCTCTGCCGCATTGGATCAACTGACGAGGTTTGTTGATGTTTTATGACTCTTGCCTTTAATTTGTTTTCATCGTACTCCTTGATTTTTGCCAAAGCCATCGGATGCCTACAAGACGTGGAGTTCTCGTCATCTTTTAACTTGCAAACTTCATTTTTAGTGCACTGTTTCTTGTGAAGATTAGATTCATGATTGCGCTGGCTGGTTTAATGTTACTTCTAGCTAGTGAAGTACTCAATAATATGAAGCCATAAGTGAAGCCTTAATTTTTCCTTTCACAGAAGAACGGGAAAGTTCTTAGAAATCATGAAAAGGGCTCTCTCTCTCTCTCTCTCTCTCTCTCTCTCCAGATGATGTATGTGCTTGTATATATTGCCTTCTGATAATTATAATTGATGCATGATTGTGCTGGCTGTTTTAATGTTAGTTCTAGCTAGTCAAGTACTCAATAATATGATGCCATAGGTGAAGCCTTAATCTTTCCTTTCGCAGAAGAATGGAAAAGTTCTTAGAAATCATGAAAAGGGCTCTCTCTCTCTCCAGATGTTGTATGTGCTTGTGTATATTGTCTTTTGGTAATTAAATATATATTGTCTTTTGGTAATTAAATATGACCTTTGTTGTGGCTTATGCTTTGGGAAAGGATTAGAAGTGCTTATAGTTTCTTGGACACAAATAATGCATCTTATATGTGGAACTTAGAACATTGGTACTTCAATGGTAATAGATAGATTGTGTAAAGACTCAAAACTAAAAGGGACATCACACCTAGTTTTGGTCCTGTAAAACAATTGTATCGGAGGTGCAGATTGCTGGTAACAAACACAACCTTTCCCGATTATTCCCACCAAGTGCCTGCTCTCAAGTTCTCATGCTCTGCAGCTTGAGGTTTTACCATTGCTCCAAGCAATGGCCCTTGGTTATTTTCTTGAAAGAAGAACTTTTAGACAACAATGAAGAACTGAGGATTGAGGAGTACAAGAAACAAAGGTGAACAAATGGAACATTTACTTCTTAGATATTAGTCTTTCAGTTGTTCGATTAATAAGTATTGCAAGAGGGTCCAGTACAAACTATGAGTTAGTCTATTTAGGGTAGTAGATGTAAATACAGAGAGCATATAAATACACCTTTGGAGCAAGACTTTGTTGCTACTCTTCAAAGTACTTGTAACTTACTTTAAAGGCTCTTTGGCCCTTTTTGATTTGGGTTTTGAGGGAGGTTTTTGGGGTAATGAGTGGAGATAGATAGATAGAAAAACGAGAGTAATAATTGGAGAGAAGATTTATTGGAGGCCGTGCGCATGGAGAGGGGTTGAGTCTAGAGACCCAAAGCGAACACAGTCTTCATGTTCGCTGAATAAGGGAAAGAACCTTAGTTATTACTTATCAGCTAGAGGCTTGCGGTACGTGATTTATTCTAACCCTCTAATCTTCTTCCCTATTGATTGCAAGGCATTCCTCTTCTTCACATGATTGTTCAGAGGATTGATCAATGTATTTATTGAAGACTCCTTTTGTTCTTTGCAGGTATTATGAAGGTGAATTAACTGATATTACTGAATTCCACATTCAGAAAGCTGATGATATAAGTGTCCAGGTCAATGTGGGAGAAGCTGCCAAAGAGGTTTGTCTTCTGCTGAATACTTTAATTTGAAGGAACTTGGGAGGAGAGAGTAGCTTACAGAGCAGTAAATTAATGTCTTTTCACTCTGTTCCCCTCTCTATCCAATTTGGATGGATTTGTTTTTCTGGGGGAGCATATTTTTTCTAAATTGCTGGGGTATTTCGTTCTCTGCGTGTGCACGGGCATGTGGGTGGTTGTGCTGAAAAAACTGCACTGATTTTTCAAGTTGTGGGTGTTTTCTCAAGGTTTTGTGTATTTCAATTACGTTACAATATGGTTATGTCCATTTAAAATTGACCAAACTTGCAGGTTTCGCTGCTAGAAGAAACAATAACTCCAAGGAAGAATTTACCCCCTCTGCTTGTTCATCTTCGGGAACGCTTGCCTGAAAGGCTACATTATATTGGTGCTTCTTTCGGGCTTAGTGCTGATCTTTTCCGTTTCTGGAAGAAACATAAGTTCTATCCATTCTATGTTTGTGATCATCAAGTAAATATATCATCAGTTGTATAATTTGGCTCAGAACTAAAGAATCTTTACTTTCAATTGAATGACTAGAAATTTTGATACTCCAGAATAACCTGACTGGAGAGCACAGTTGCATCGTCCTTAAGCCTTTGAACTCTGCTGACATTGAAAACATTGAAAAGGGTCCAGTGGGTTTTCTTTCTTCATTTTATCAGCGTAAGTTGTTTTCAATTGCTTAACAATTATGGACATTTTCATTTCATTGTTCCCCTTTTTATTTGGGTTGGTTGAACTTCTTTTTCTTACTTCATTTCATGATTGTTTCAAGATTGTGCATTTAACTTCACGCCATACATACTGCGGCGTCGGCTCCATATGGAATAAATCTTAGGTATGGAGCCGAAAAGAAAAGGCAAAAAACATTACATTTAGGTGGTCCTTTCTGATCTTTCACAGGTTTCAAAAGAAGGTTTGTGGGAAGTTTGACTGTGCACTTTAGGGAATTAGATTACAAGCTTGTCATGAGGTAATTTCTAACCGACTTCCGTTTTCACGTGCTGCATGCGAACTTACTCATGTGTCAATCTTGTCTCTTGTAGCATCTTGGACCCAAAGATTAACTTCTCTAAAGGTGAACCATCAATATCGTCAGAAGATGAATCTACAATGTCGATGAAGTTAATTATTTCTTCAGATGATTTAGAGCGGTTGGAAGCTTATACCAGTTATCGTGAGGTCATAAAATTTCTTGCAGTTGGTTTGTGAGTGTTGTCCAATGGATGCATGATGTTTGACCTTTAATTTGCAAGTTATTTGAATGTGGTCCTTACTGATGCATCTTAGCCTTTGGTTATCATTCACTTCTCCTGTTATTATCATTTGTATTTACCCGCTAATTTAGTGTGGATACTTTATTTGTTTCTTTTGTTACACAAGTTACCATGAGAATCAAGGTGTTCTATTTACAGTTAAAAGGTACCAGGATTTCCTGAAAAGTTATAATTATGCAAAGAGAGACTATTTATTTGGTCGAAAAGTTCGAACTGTACTGGAGATCCATCAGATCAGTTCTTTTTGAAAAGATACTTAATTTGTATGGTATTATTGTGCTTATCGTAGGATCCATTTACACAGTGGGACCAAATGCATTATAAATAGATGGGAACGTGGTATTGAGTGTAAACTGTTCTGTCTCATACTGTTGTCAAAAAACCCGTATTGTGCTATCCCTCAGATTGTCAAGATATTCATACTCATTGGGTGATAAAGGGAAACTAGAACATGCCCTGTTGGTCGTAAAAGCATGGATTACCTTTCCCTGCTCTCCTTGGTTCAGTTTCCAAGTATATTGCCGTGCCCCCAGTTATAGGTTATTCTTGTGGATTTTTGTGCATTTCACTTATGCCATTTGAGTCTCATAAGAGATGCCTTCAACCAGTATTCAAGGTCTTGAAGTTTAATTTTACTCCAATGTGTAGGTCTTGGATCTGGTGACACGCATTGCTCTGTTCTATTTTCTGGAGAATCTTCCGATTACCGTAACACACCTAGAAGCTTCTGTTTTACTATGCATGGGCTTGCTGCTGCAGGATATTGCATACATTGAGGTCTGAGCACGGTGATATGATGCCATCTCTTTTCATTTGTTCACAAAGTTATGATGCCATAGCTAAGAGCAAGTGACTCTAGCCAATGAATATGCACTCTGTTGATATGATGTCTAAATATAGGACACTGACACAAGCATCAATTCTTCTTATCAGCAACAGAATGAAATTTGTATAGAGATTGTGTCCAGGAGTGCAATCAAATGAAGTAAAAAGTACAAACCAAAATCCCAATGCATGAGGCTACCCGAAACATGCACCACAACCAAAAGGCATCAAGATTGTGCTTGTCTCACATAAGCATTTTTTTCCGCTATAAATTTCTATTTCTCTCCTTCAGCCTTTGCTAAGAAACGGCAGAATTGATGACTGGATGCTTTTGTTTAAACTCTTTCCTAAACTATTCTATGAAGACAATTATCTGGTTACATATCTTTTGCTTCTGTCCAAGGCCTTTGAAAGCCTGAACTTCTTTGTTTCCATCATAGTTACTTAATTATTCAAGCATAGTTCGTTCCTTATCCTATTTTAGAAGAGGTATCCTCTTGCCTTTTTCATCACGAATTGCACCCTCTGTTGTCTACTTTCCATCCATCAACTTAACCTATGAGGATCTATTTGCTTATTTTATCTCCATTGTCATTGGCGAGTGCAAATATTGTATAGCAGAAATTATGAAGCACTGACATCTCTAGAGGTCGACGTATTGCAGTGTTGGACACAGCAGGGGCACGTATGGGGACACGGGGGGACACCGACAGGGACACAGCAGGGTCAAAGTGTAATTTTTTTAAAAAAATTGGGGTTCAAACTGTAATTTTTCAATAGAGTTGTATTGAACTTATGGATGTCTTGTTTTGTTTGAATGGTATTGGAACTATGGATTTTTTGTTTTGTCCATATTTTGCCATTTAAACTTAGAAAAAATTGAAAATAAATATAAATAAATATACACATGGCGTGTCCCCCCACCACATCCGTGTCCCCCTTTTTTTAGAATTCCCATGCCCCCATGTCCGTGTCCGTATCCGTGCATCATAGGCTGAAAACATGATGCTGCATTTTACATATGTTGATTCATTTGGGTGATTTGTATTCTGTTGGTTTCAATTATATAGTTCATAAATTAAAGGAACAAAAGGCTGAGTTTCGTTTTCATTCTTATTTGTGGTTGATGCATTTGGACAATCTGTTGAAGTTTCGTTGTTTTTGTTTCATGACAGGGAAGGATGAACATAAAAAAGCACCAAATAAGGTCTTTGTTTCGGAAAGTTATGACAAAACTGTCCAGATATTTTCATGATGTTCTAATGAAAGATTTTGTCTCAAGCTTCCCTCAAGGAAGGGAGGTAAGTGAGTATTAAGTCGTGCTATCATAGAAACCCAGCCTGTGAGTAAATCAAACTTTGGTTTCCTGGCAGAAAAATAGCCAGAATTTAGTTTTATGTCTTAACTTAGGTCATTATATATTTTGGCCGGTTGGGTTGGGATACAGAATTTTTTATACTATAGATTTAATACTTGTTATACTAAAGTTTTTCTAGTTATTACTTATTAACATAATAATAGTTGTTTTTTATAGAAAATTATAGGATTAAAAATAAGCGACATCATTTTCTGTTGAAATTATCTATGGAAATTCTGTTTGGGGAGCATCAACCGTTAGGTTTTGATTTTTTCTTTTTCTGGCACTTCTTGAGTATTTTGGCAGAGCCTGCATTCTATTGGTCCCAAGTTCGGCCCATGTGAAACTGAGCCGTGGCTAAACAACGTTTGAGTGTGATAAATTGCAAAATTATTTGATTGCTTATTGAGGAAAGGTTAAAACATAAGTCATAAGGTTTAACCCGCATAGTGGGGTTTATACATCTACTTTTCTTCCCGGAATGGTGACATACCTGTATACTATAATAGACAATTAATAAAGGAGAAAACTACGTTACGTTTCTCTTGTGGTACTTCAGCAACAGAGGATTTGGGTCAATCAAGCTGAAATCAGGGTTGGTGTGTGTTCAGGCTTCAGCCCATACCTAACAAGGCTTCAAATTTGGGTCAATCAAGCTGAAATCAGGGTTGACCTGTCCAAACTTGTTTACTGTGTTAGCATGTTCTGTTTTAGCCTTGCTGTGGCTCTGTGTGTGTAAATTATTTACTTGACTAATTCATTGTGATTGATTTGGATACATGGACATGGTTGATTGTCGCTGTGTTGAAGTGTTCTGTTTTCAATGCTTTGTCTTAACGGAAGTATCAATTTTTTATATTTTGTATACGATGTCGATATATAAACAGAATTGAAATTATCCATGTAACAAACAAGTTCTCCAAGTCGATCACGTATTAAGATCATAACCCAGGGTCTTACTAGTGATGGAATGTGTATGGAATACGCCTGTTCTCATTTTGTGTAGTGTCAATATAGATTTGTAGTGGTATAAATATGTCGGATATAGTTTGCCAGATGTCACTTGTGTTGAAATTTTTTGGTTAATTTTTTAGTATTTTAGTTTCTGCAGGACTTAATCTCTAGGGCAGTGTTCAGGACACTTATATTTTTAACAAGGAATTGAGTGAATATTATTTGGTCTCCCGTAGGCAAAACCGGTCAACTAAATTGATGACTGGTGATTCTATTTGAAACGCATTCTGTAAATTTTTTTGGCAGACCAGGCATTTCAAGAGCATAACAATTCCATTCTAGTGAACCAAACTGTTCCACATGCTTGTTCAGTTTTACGGTTGGTGCCTGGAATAGATTTCTCCTTGATCTTCTGCGACATCTCATTCTTTTTTCTTTTTTTTCATTTTTACAACTAGGTTTCATTAATGCCTCACAGCATATCAGTGGATGATGATTTAGAGGATGGTGCAAAGGAAGTAATGGTGAGTCTTGTTTCTAAAAGAGAGATAAATGGTTCTATATCTTCAGACTACTTCTATAATGCGCTTTCCATTCAGGAGAAGATGGAAACAGAAAATGCAGGCTTGTTAAATCCAGATTCTCTGCAACAATATTCTATTGCAGACCGTGAGGCTGGGTTCGAGGACGCCCTCCAACGTTGCGCAACAATATCATCCAGCGGCCTTATAAGTGTGAAGTCCAACAGGATTGAAAAGGATAAAGTAGTGAAAAACAAGCCGAAGGTAAAAAGAGGAAAAGGAAAGGAAGCTCCCAAACGGCATCCAACCCAGTTGTTCCCTTAAATGTTTGATGAGCACTACTCTTCTTTCAGTTTCCAAGATTACTGACAGTTCTAACCATGCCAGGTATAGGAAGAACTATGTGAATACTTTTATCCATCCCAGGACCAATTGTGAGTTTGTTTTTTCCGCGGTTGAGAGTGCCACAAGTCGAGTGATGGATGGGTATCACTCTGCAGGTGCCAAACCTACCTTTCCTACATGGCTAGTTCATATTTATTTTGTGGATTAACCTAGAGTCTAGGTACAAGGGGAACATTGTTCTAAGTTTACTTTCTTTGTCTTTTTGCATTTGTTTGCAATCCACAGTCTAGGTACAAGGGTTCCAGTTTTTTTTTTTTGTTTGTTGTTGCAATCCAGGACCCAGTGAGTTTCATTTTATTGGCAGCTCTTTGGTTGTAATAGATTATTTCGCATAGTAGTCAATTGAGAGAGAGCTCATTTGTATCTATAGCTTGGTTTGCATAGGGCTCAAGGTATAACTCCTACTGGAGTCCTACACACAACACAATTGTTCCTCACCTAGGCAAAAGTGAATAATTTATCTACGAGGTACACTCAGGCAGATTATGATAGCGTCTTCAACGGTATATAGCTATTAAATTTGCTATTTTTATACAAAAATATAGCAACGATGCTCAAAATCTGAGCTCCAAGAGTGACATATATGAAGTGCTATATATAGCTAGTAGCTATCTTGGTGAGTTGGTGCTATATTTTGCAGAAGTTTTACCTATGCGTACTTAGTGTTAACACTACGTGCTCATTGTTCATTGTTGTGCTCACTTTTAAAATCAAATTACTCCTATAATAATTTTTTTATAATAAAAAATGGTGGGAGGGGGCAATCAGTGTAGCAACCCTTCTTGGGCGTGACCATAAGGGTTCCATACCTTATCCAGTTTAAGCCATAGCTATTGACCGTGAGAACTATGATCATCATTTAATTTGAAGAATTTCTAATGAGTGTTATATTTTTAAAACGCGGAAGCCGTGACAAGTTATTTGTGTACTTGATTCTTGCCTTTTTTCTATTACTGCCTGTAAAATTCTTGGACGATAATAGCCTGGAAGAATTCAGGGCCTCGTAAGTCAAAAGCAGTAAATTTCATGTAGTACTACTTTTCGAGTGCTTATTAGTACCATAGTTTTTAATGCTTTGTTCTCTTCCCTTTTTAAAAAATACCTCCTAGATTCTTCCTAAATTTTTTCTACTTTCAACATTTCTCTCTCTATCTCTTTCTACTTAATACTCCTACTATTTTTCAAAAACCTTTTCAAATACCAAACCAAACACAGCATTATTTGTTACCAGAATCTCCTTGGCGGTGTTAGGCACATGATGTTGTGCTTGTCGAGTTGACCCCTTTAAACTATCAAGTCTGTTTGTATTAATATATATATACGTTAATGGTCACACGGTCATATTAGGGGGGTGTTTGGGAGGATCAATATCTCATTTTCCACTTCGCATCATTATTGAATTGTGGCTGTTTGGGAGTAATCTCAAAAATTAACAATTATAGAAGCATAACTTGTCAGTTTGAGAAGGAAAATGCTAAACATTAGCATAGCCCACTGCACTGTTATTAAAGTATAAACAAGGACTTATTTTTTTATACCGCATACAATGCTCGTTGAGGTTGAATGAAGATTGCTCCTTCAACTTCCCGCCCTCGTGTGCCTCTAGACTTGTCATTACAATGATCAATAATATGGAACAAGTTTCTCTCATAAAACATTACTTGGTCATGTTAACAAAATGATTGGTTCTCATTAATACTCGATGTAGTCCTTTAAAATTAATGACATGTTCTTTTATACCTAAGACAATGTTTGTTGAGCTTAAATGGAAGATAACTCCCCCAACTTTCCACCCTTATGTGCCCTTAGACACATCATTAGAATGGTTATATATGGGGGACAAGGTTCCATCACAAAATATGACTTGGTTTAAGTGAACAAAAAGATTTGTCCTCACTAATACCCGACGTAGTCCTTTATAATTAATAACTTACTCTTTTATACCTCAGACAATGCTAGTTGAGGTTGAATAGGAGATAGCTCCCCTAACTTTTCACCCTCATGTGCCCATAGATACATCATTAGAATGGTCATACATGTGGGATAAGGTTCTGTCAAGAGGGGCTACGTTTGTTAATAGAAAGTCTATTTTACCCCAATTACTATTTTGATACAAAATCTGTTTTGTATATGGCATCCAAAACACTTACGTAGATTTGTAATCTTTTCTTCAAATCCTATAATTCACTATTTTAGAATTCAAAATCATAAAACTGGTTGGGTCCCAAACTAAACGCCCGTCTCATCAAATTGAATGCCCCGTAATATCTTAATGGAGTAACTTGAAAACGAAGGGAGATTTGGTGGTAAATGCCTGAGACTTCAGAATTTGTTCTCTCTTAGATCTTAGGTTCGAAATCTTTTTAGTCCCTGTGGGGGGCTGATTTCTCGTTGACTGTCTTGACCCGTTTGAACCGAGAGATATGACGTCGGTCTTCGTGTTCCTGTAGAACCGGAGGGGGTTGTTCCTCCGGGAAGAAGCTCCGACGAACAAGTCAATAAGAGGAGCTGGAAGAGAAGTTTGGTAAGAAATATGCTTAGAAGGAAGAAAATGAGTGTTTAGAATCATGAACCTCTTTCTTGAAGGAGGTCCTTATCTATTTATGGGCGAGGGTGGAGAGAGAGTGTGGAACATGCTGTCCCTGCCACCCATGTGCTTGGTTACGCTCGGATGACATTATGAGTCAGAAACATTAGATGACTGCCGTCTGTTGGGGATTTGGGAGCTGCCCAGTTAGAGGAAGAGGAGTCACATCAATCAGAGATGTCACTTCACCCACCAAAGAAGCTCTCCTACGTACTCTTGGAAGCTTCTAGAAGGTTCTGGAATGGCGGTTTCCGAACGAGGCCATCATGACCGAAGAAACGGCCAGCAAAGGATAAAACAATTTACCGAGCGAGTTAAGTTATCCGAACGAAACGAATATAGCATCCTTCGGCTATCATTATTGTAGCTCAGCTAGGTTCTTGGCTTTCTTTTATCCTTCGGATAATACATTCAAACGATGTATCTGGGTTCCTTTGGGAACAGATAAACCGAGACAACTAATTGCTTAAAAATAACACAGTGCGTCCCTTGTGACCCATCCTAACCTTTTGGACCTTTGGATATTTCGCTCCACTACAGTCCCATTAACTATTGTGGGCCGACGAAATTTGCTCTGGTTTCAATTGGGCCCCTGCCAGTAAACAATGAGATTGGTTATCTAAAGATTAGTCGGGTTCTGAGTAAGTTAGTCCAAAAGCTTGAGTTAATTCAATTAACCTAGTCGACAACTCAACTGAACGGTTCTGATCAAGTCATTTTGCACTCTCGACATATACCAAGCCCATGAAGCAAGTCGTAGCCCTAATTTCCCCAAAAAATGCTAAAAGTAATAAGATGTCATTTTTTCGTCACTAAATGAGGGTTTTTTTTCCCACAGAATTCGAAGAAAACTTTTAGCACTTTTATTAATTTTTGCACTTTTTGGGAAACTCACCCTTACTTGTGAAGGCCAACACCACCAAATTTGAACTTGTTTTCTAACTCAATTTGGTAGAGTAGGTTATGGGAACTTGATTTAGTGAGGGTAGGACTGCAAACGAACCAAAATAATCAAACTACTCGCGAGCAATTTGAGGCTTAGCTTGTTAGGACTTGTTTAGTAACTAAGTCGAGTTCCATACTGCAAATCTCGGCTTGACTCGTTTTCATTGGCTCGTGCAGTAAATAAATTGGGCTTAACTCGTTTACAGCCGAACCAAGCTCGAGTTTTTGGCTCACTCAATAAACAAGCCGAGTTCTTGGCTTTTTTCTATCCCTGCACCTAAATTCTTGGACGCTAATAGCCTTGAAGATTTCATGGGCCTCATAAGTCAAAAAGTAGTAGATTTTCGTGTACTAGTTCGAGTGCTTAATTAGTTTAGTGCTTATTAGTTTTTCAGCTGTTAACAGAATCTCCTTGGCGGTGTTAGGCACAGCATGTTGTGCTTGTCGAGTTGACCGTCCCTTTAAACTATCGAGTCTATTAGTATTATACTACGTTAAATGGTCACATGGTCATATTAAGGGGTGTTTGGAGGGATCAATATCTCATTTTTCTACTTTGCATTAGTATTATGGAATTGTGGCTGTTTGGGAGTAATCTCAAAACTGAACAATTAGAGCCACAATTTGTCAATTTGAGAAGGAAAAATGCTAAACATTTAAGCATAGCTCACTGCACTGTTATTAAAGTGTATGGAAGTGTGTGAAAATGAAAAATGTAAAGAGTAAATTGATTTTTGTTTTTTGTCATTTTCTCAGCTATTGGGTTGTTAATGGGCCAAAAACGATAACAAACGTTATTCATTAGCCATTCAGATTATTATTACATCAAGAGATGGACTACGTACGTTTGTTAATAGAAAGTCTATTTTATTTTTACCCCAATCACTACTTTGATACAAAATCTGTTTTATATATATCATCCAAAACGCTGACGCAGATTCCCAATCTTTTCTTATTAGTATAATTCAAATCCTATAATTCACTTGTTTAGAATTCAAAATCATAAAACTGGTTGGGTCCCAAACTAAACACCCCTGTAAATTTGGTCTCATCAAATTGAATGCCTAGTAATATATTAATAACTTGAAAACGAAGGGAGATTGGGAAGTGAACACCTGAGACTTTAGAATTTATTTTCTTTTAGATCTTAGGTTCGAAATGAGATTGGTTATAAAAAATTACTAACTCCACCAGTTTAGGACAAAGTACGTCACAAGACTCACAACAAACCAACAAGGATATAGTAACAAAATAATTTCTTTTATCCCATTAAAATACTATATTATTTAAAAAAATAAAATCGAAATATTTTAAGTGATCAAATCTAGTCACGAAATTTATCCAGCCGCAATCACCGGCCTAAGATGATGAGAATGCCAATCAAAAAAAAAAGAAAGATAGACGATGAGAAATTTTCAGTGCCAGGTGGTACACGTGGTGCCCATTCAGTGCGTTCGGGGCCGTATCATTTCAATTTTGGACGGTTCAAATCCGGAAAGAGATAAATAAGAGAGTGGTGGGATGAGAGGAGAGAAAAGATTTCAATTTGGACCATCCAACAAACTTTTGCACAGCTTAAATGGAGTGCTCGACTGCTCGGACATCACGTGGTACAAACCCGGTCCCCGAAAATTTCTCAAGAGAAATTAGAATCCAATACCACTACCTAGGATTCCCCACGAACACAAAAACAGAGAACTAGTAGGCTCCAATCCACACAAGTCACGTGTCCCCTTCTTCAAAGCCCCTACGGTCTGCGTTTTTTTCGCATTTTCTATTTAAAGCTCTTCACTTCACTTGCAAAATTTTGGCGGGCAAATTTGCTAGAAAATTCAAAACCACCCCCACTCCGAAACAAAACCCTAGGCCCCATTTTTTCCCTCCTTCTCTCTCTCTCTCTATAGTTTCTCTCGGCATTTGCCCTGTTGTTTCCTAGGGTTTTGGAGTTTTTCGTTTATCGCCACTGCTAATTAATGAAAGCTGCCATGGAGTTCGCACGTCTCTGATTTCCCCGATCCGTTGTCGGTTTCAGGTTTGATTAGTATTTCATTTTCGATTCGCTTTGCTTTGTTGCTCCGTTCTGTTTTTCTTAGCTAAGAGGGAGATTTTCTTCGCCGTCTGATTTCGGTGCTCTTCTAGGGTTTTCGATTGCTGATTATTTATGGGGTTTTGATGATGTTTCTAGCTGTTTCTGGCCGGGAGTGACGTTGAGTCATGTAAGTGCGGGTTGTGTTTCTGTTTTTAACGCTTCATTTCAAGCCAAGCTTATTTCAAGTTATTGTGCAGTGCTTTATGTATCCGTCGTATTTTAGAACTGCTCTTTGGTTTTTTGATGCGAAGATCTGATTTTGATGGTTGTCTCCTTATGTTTTTATTATACGAGATGCTCGGGCACACACTATGTTTGCAGATCGCGTTATGCAAAAGAGGAAAATTCTTCAATTGAAATAAATTTATAATGAAATCTGATCTGTGAAAGTAGAAAAAAGGGGAGAAAAACCTTTCCTCTTCAATTGTAATCAATTTCTAATGAAACCTGATTTGTGAAAGTAGAAAAGAGGGTGAAGAAATTAGTTTTTTTTTTTGTCCTTCTGGGCAGTTTCTCCTCCCCCCCCCGGAACTCACCTCCACACCATAAAGAAGTGTTCCCTTTATTAAGGGAATAAATGGGAGATTTATTCGTTTAGGCCCTAATGGTGTTTTTTTTAGAACTTAATGTTATTTTCTGCTGAAAAGATCTGTTTTTCTTGGTTTTAACTGGTGTCTATTGAATATGTTTGTTTCAGGTCGCAATGGTAGGGGTTATTAAGTTATTTGAATGAAAACTAAGATATGTTGAGGAAAAAAAGATGAAAACTTGAAATCACAGTACTCCTAAAGCTAGGGAATTTTGAAACAAACAGGATGGGAAAAGTCGCTCTGAAAGATAAGAAATCAAAGACTCCAAAACAGAAAAGGCGGATGCGAAACTCAAGCAACAAGTATTTGAAGCCAGGTGCTCTTGCTCAGCTTCGTTACAATAAAGCGTTGGCCGCCAAATCTTGTACAGATCTCGGGAAGAAAAGGGTTGCTGTGTTGGATGCCCCAGAGACAGACAATTCGTTAGCGCTTGAGAACAAGGGTATTCGCGGGAGCCCTTCGATGTTATCGCCTGAAAGGTTTGGGTTTAGTCTGGTGGCTGGACCATTTGATATGATTAACGACAGGAATGATGTGCTGACAACACCGAAAACCCCTTGTGCTGAAGAGTACGAGTGTGACTCAAGGCTTGAGTCTCTGCCAATTGATTTACTGGTATTTAACGTCCTCTTCCCTATTTGGTTGCTGATCTAATGTGAAATTAAAAAGCTGATGTCAAATAAATTAAGGTGCATCAACTTTTCATTAGCAATTGGTAGCTTGGTGATACCATCGATTATGGGGCTACTCCATATTTTGATTGAATTTGACGATACTTGTGCTTTGGTTGTTTTGTGAAGTTCACTTCAGCAAGTTGCCGTTGTCTGTAAACAAAAAGATTCACATCACAGTTAGAGAATTTAGGGAACCATTTGTTGGGTTCTGAATTCTGCATGATATGCAGAAACCATTCAAAATCCATGGCACAGTTAATGAATATGTCTTTTTTCATGCTGTTTTATTTTCACTTAAAGTTGTTATGATTCATTATGCTTTTTCTCCCCAAACACTGTCTCCATGGTCCCATTTGAGGCTTTGAAGACACTTCTAGCTAAGTTGACAGACGTTGGTCCTTTGGAAATTGGATTTTCCCTTGATGAGATTTGCTATTGTTTGTGCTATTCATTTTACATTCTTAGTTAAAAGTTGCCTGCATTATATTTGCTTAGCGCAAGAGATGCTTCTGAATTGTGCTCAAATGAAGCTTAGCCACTTAATGATCAATTCTGAAGATATTTGCTACTTGCCTATTAACCGCAAATGACCACCAACAGAAAAAATTGTTAGAGAAGACGTCTCAACATGGTATTCAGTGTTTTATGCAACTGTTCGTGTTCATTTTTCTGCAAAACTGAAACTGGATTAGTGACACATGCATTTATCTGTTTGCTGCGCATTAAACAGTCTTGGAGGAAACTAATTATTAATCGTTTCATGATTCGAGGTCAAAATACTCTGCCACCTGCACCATGACCAACTCCGAGCAGTTTTCCATGTCTCCCAGAGAGTCAGAAAGGCTGTGAGTATCTCTATCCTTGTGGCTAAGGTATTCATTTTGTTATCTATGTGCTGATGGCTAAGAAGGATGTTTTCGTTCATGCTGTTGGGATCAGGTTGTGATAGCTAGGCAGTTCCACTTCAACTACACTACTCCAGATCGGTCTCGCCAAGAGATGTTAAGGGCAATGACTCCACTCCCCACAGAACACTGGCCTTTTCTAGGGTAATATTCAATATCACACTTGTCTACCTCGAAATTACTAGTATGATTCCACTAGGCTGTATTTGGATCAAGGTATCCATGTAAGGAGAATGGTATGGAGAAATGGAATGCCGAAGAGTTAGACCGTTTAGATACTTTATTGGAATACCTTTTTTCATTTGCTCACCCAAATCCTTGTTTCAAAGACAGCCTTAACTTTCTTTGACTGTCTTATACTCTTTCTTGTAGCAAGAGAGATGGAAAGGGTATCTGGATTCCTAGCCCGCACACCCCTAAAGCACCAAAGCATGGACCCCGCCCGCCTACCCGTGTCAAGTGCACCGAGATGCGCCAGATTGCTGCTGTTCTTTTCCAGGAATCCACATTCCCTTCAAGATACATGGTGCCTTCTGTTTTAGCAAAGCCCCTATGCAAATCCTTGGTTTCCAATCGGAATCGAGTTCTATTCTACGAGGATGAGTTATGTCAAGCTGTTGCTCAGAATAAACTTCGTTGATTTCTTCATGGAGCAGTCTGATTTCGTATCGATCTCTGGTTTTCGGGGTGGTTCTATTTCTTATGAATCTCTGTTCCGATGTGTATATTCTGCTTTCTATATCCTCTAGTACTAGTTGGAGTAGACTATGGTTGCAATTTTGCAGTTTTGGTGGAGCAGTCCTAGGCTATATTGTGATTTCGGGCTTGCGGTAGAAATTTGAAGGATTGGGTGCTTGTTATGCAAATAATGCATTCAAACTGGTTTCGTGTATAGTTAGTATATTTGGTTTTAGGAAATGGTAGTTGTTCATGGAACTCAGTATTAGTAACAGAGTTGGTATTAATTTATGTTATTATTATTGTGCAAGTATTTCAGGAGCACAAGGGAATATTTGTGTTCTGCGTCTCTTACTGTTGCACTGCTGCTTATGGTTTACTTTCAGCCTTCAGGCAGAATTTGTAATCCTGTTCTATGTTTTATTGATTCCGATTGCTATTTTTGAGTGTAAAATATCATTTGAAGGGGATAATTTTTCCACTCGAAGGAGTTCATTTGCTAGGTTTGCTGGCAAAAACTAATATTTTTTGCCCTTTGAAGATTGTTCTAAAAGTCGTTTGCCTAGGCTGACTAGTCCTCGCTTTCTGGGTAGTGGTCTAATGCCCAGATTCGGGAGCCGATTAGGCCATAGGCGCGCCAACTAGTCCTCGCTATCCGGGTGGTGGTCTAACGCCCAGATTTGGGAGCCAACTAGTTGGCGTTTAGAAGATTGCTTCTGAATGTTATTTTCGGACGGTCATAGCCCTAAAGTAATACCCTTGCTTTAATATGCCAATTGCTCAAATAGTAGGCGCCTCAAACGGCTTGCAGTTATGGAGTCATTACTTTCAAATAATTCCTATTTACTTCATACTTCATAGGACCACAAATACCATGAGAGGCGTTTCTGGCAGTGCAATACAGTGATTCATAGAGAGAGAGCATGCATGTTTCACAAACAAATCTACGAAGCACGAAATATCCAGTACCTCAGAGGAGGAGGTATTGATCCTCGATTATTAGTCGATAACTTGTCATGAGATTATGTATCTTCAATCAAACATGGACTCGACTCGACAAAAGATGAGGAAATTTCATGACCCCCTTCATGGTATCACGGGGCAAAATTGACGGGCAAAGAGATACTTGAACAAATCAGGGAATTCATAGACAACACATGTGGACGGGTCTGAATTCATATAACCTGCCAACTAGATATATTCAATGGAAATAATAAAGCACAAGGCCACGCCCGCACAACCGAGATTTACGTGGACTAATAATTACACGAGTTCATCTAACCTGCCAACAAGATATATTCAATGGAAATAAAGAATGCACAAGCCCACACACACGCAACTGAGATTCATGTGTAATAATAGTTACACATTATTGGATATACATTGATAGAAAACCCCAGTTGCACATTCTTCTTAATCGGAGAAACTCCAATAAGAACACATGAACTGTTCGTGGCCGTATCATAAGGACACGTTCAGGAACAAGAGATATTGTAGATCAACGAGCATTTACAAGGAATGGATGCTGACAAACACTGCACTCTATTGTTTCAGAACCAGAGGCTGGAACCTGGACCTGCATACAAAAACCCAGTGATGCATGCTATTTAAGATATTGTCAAGCTGTGGGTTGGATGTATAATTGTCCAGGCTAGAGCAGGAGTTGGCTATGGATTGCTTATTATCATTGATCCCCATTTTCCAGAAATATTACAGCCTTGTCTGGATCATGGGTTTGTGGAGAAATGCGAAGGGAGAGGGAAACGTAAAGGAAAAGACAGAAGATGAATGAACCTGTTTGGTTCACATTACAAAAATAAAACTGTTTGGCATTCACCTTGCTTATATGGACGAGAGAGCGGAGATTTTAATCAATAAGAAAACAAGCCATCCGCCCCAACCAGACTAGCTCATTAAATTGAGCAACAAGCAAATAATCAACCAAACAGCCGAAGAAAGTTTGTTTCTTTGGTTTCTGTTTCATTTCCATTCGTACTCCAGAAACAAAACAGTTGTGTTTGGAACTTTCGATGATGGGTTTGCGAATTTATTAAGGGAGAGAAAAATGTGAGAGATAAAAGAAGATAACGAACTAATTAAGTGAAGTGATGGAAAGTAACTTTTATTTGTTTGGTTCCCATTTTATTTTCCTCTCTTGGTAATCTACCCAACAAATACAAAATCCAAATACCGTATAGCCAAACAGAAGGTGTAAAATTAGAAAAAGAAATCTTCATGCAATTGTTAAGGGGCAGCGCATGCAAACCTGCAAGTGAACTGTGCAAGTGGGACATGCAACATCCTTCACCCGCGTTCCAGATCCATTGAATGTCAAACCTGTTAACAGTCGTTCCATGTCAGCAAAAACTATCCAATTAAGCAGATTCGCCATCAGGAGCGGCAAGGTTAGGGGAGCTGGATCACATGCATTTAAACAAAACGACCCCATATGATAGGGACTCAAGGCTCGTTTTTTATTTGGTCAAGTAAAATGAAAATGGGATTGTTATGCCCCTAAATTGGGAAGACGACTCTTTCAGAACTGAAAACTACCTGTGGAAGTCTTGCGATTCTTTTCCATCTCCTCCTGTTAGAAATAATCAAGCATGTCAGCAGTGCATTACCTACCTCTCATATCTTCATAAAGGAGGAAATGACAACAACAATGATAACCTGGTAAACAGGAAGAGGTAGTACAATGGTTGTATTCAACTTAATAAAGCAAATCTGAAGCCTGAATAGTGAATACAGGTAGTACAATTGCTGTAGTCAACTTAATAAAGTAAATCTGAAGCCTGCGTATTCAGGCGACGGGGCGAGGGAGAGTGTTCTATATAACAATCACTTATGTCCAAACAACATTAAGCATTAGCTTGTTGATAATGTTGGCTTCATAAAAAAGTTTAACTTTTATCAGGAGTATCACAATGAGCTCGGTACAAGAAAGGGGTCAATTCCTAAACCGCGACCTTTCTGGAAATATTCCTCTGAAACAACACCATTTGGCACCTTCTTTCATGATGTGCCAAGTTCTCAAGGAACACAAATAAACAAGAGTATCAATATACAAGAAATAGCTTCAAACTGTGACATCCCAAATTGCCTGCCTGCCAATTATGTAGCATACTACAAACTTCAAACTCTCTGTTATTAGCCATAAATATGCCCATAAATTTTAAAAAACTTAAGAATATCTAAACACCGAGTAAGTCATCACATATTTAACGTTCATACCACTGAGAACAACAAGACATGCCTTTGGTTGTAGATAAATGTATTTAGCTTTGAAAAAAATTCTGCGATAACTAAATCTGTTCTCAATAATTAGGAATGTGAAGTATAAGCATATATTAAACAAGAATAAGAAGCAAAGCTCCTTGTTAGGCGTCACTAGGAATGCAAATGTGATGTGTAGAATGAAAACTGGAATGCATAATCAAACGTAATATTCAGGACAAAAAACTGCATTCACCTTAAGTGTTTTTGCAAGATCCTCGTGACTCTGAAATGCATTGACTTTTCCTGCTGTTTCCTTTGCATTGGTCAGCCTGTGGGTAACTTCTGCCTGCAAGGACACAGGCACGGGAAAAGGTATTTCGGTATCAATACCATGCTAATCATGAAAGAGAAACAAAAAGAAGCAAACTTCCTGAGTCAAAAGAGAAACCTCGCTGGCTTTTGCTGGTGCTCTGGTGGTGTTTTAGAGGTGCTCTAATCAATAGGGTGGTGTCCTAGTTTGGGTCCTTTGTTGCATCTTCATTTGAGTGATGGTGTTCTATTGGTGAAGAAGTTTCTTGTTTTGGGGATCTATGTAGAGGTGTAGGAGTTAGATTTTTGCATTTTTTCGTGGATTCTAGGTGTGGTTTCTTTTGGGATACAGGCGTTTTTCTCTTTGTTTCTTGGTTGGCCTCTTGCCATCCTTTTTTTTTTTTTTTCAGTTCCAGGCGGCATTGTGATGCCATCTTGCCTTGGGCAGATTTAATCTCTGAAATCTTTTTATTTGAGATTAATAAAATTTTCTTCGCAGTTCAAAAAAAAAAAAATGTATCAATTCAGAATACTGAAACTAAATTCCTGAAAAGAAGAAAACAGCTGCAGTGTACAGCCACAAATGAAGGAATCATCTACCCAGCAGAAAGTCGTATCTGAAATAAAGGGATTCGCATTGCAATACTAGCACTACATTAAAGGTAATGATATTTCTGCAAAAAATTAATCACAGCTATTCTTAAGTGCAGAGGCACCTTCCATGCGCATAATAGTTGTACCTTCATTCCGAAAGGATAACATCCTAAGGTCCTACAATCCTCATTACCTCCTCTTTGTTTCCTTCATTTCTTTCAGTGTTTTACCCAACAAACAGAACTTCATAATCATTATTTGGAGCATCAAAACCCCAATGACCCCTGACCGAGATGAAAAACAGTTGAGTTGGTTTTATCTTGTGTAATGGAAAGCCCGCACATAAATGGTTGCCCATCCAGCATGCACTCCATGTGCCATCAACGCTTTGCTCCCATAAAGCCAGCCCCGGCCATGGTAAGTACAGACCAAACATGGTAAAAAAATTTATGCTTTAAATCTGGGTGAGTTCTTTTGTTGGATGCGTACTAAATCCTTGTGACAGCCTCCAAACTCCACACACGTGTTACCAAAGGACTCAATTCAAAGCCTCATCGACCAACTAGGATAATAAAGCCCTGTATTCTTGTTCCTCCACCTCTCTCTAAGGTCCTGTCTTCAATGCAGATAATTTATCCTGCCTCCAAAAGTCTGGACCAACCTTGACAAAAAATCTTTTCTACGCTCCTCAGGAATTCACGACCTTTGAGTTACACCCAATAAGTTCAGAGAGAGAGGTAACTTTCCCCGTGTTGCTAATGTGAAATAAAAGCACTTCAAAACAACATCATTACATACCATGCACTGGTCGCAGACTCTAACCGTCGCAGCCTCATCAGCTGTGAGGGTGATTCTACCTTGGGTGCATTTGTCACAGAAAATATCCCCACAATTCCTGCAGTGATGCTGAAAATGGAGACAACAACATCAAAAAAAGCAAACAAAATGATCAAATCAAAGGAGACATGAATCACGCCCCAATCAAGCTGTGTCACTTACGAAAATAAAATTATAATATCACTTCTTACCCTTCGCACAAAAGCTCCGAAATCTGTCCCACAGGACTTGCACTTGGCAACTGCTTCATCAGGAATCTACATAAGGAAAACATTAATAAAAATTTGGAATTCATGAGAGACAATTGATTATTTGTAAAATGCAAACAACACAAGAAAACCTTTACTACATCAACACAATCGCATTAGAAATCTCACCCAGTGATCTTTCTCCTCAGTGCTTGGCTTCATCAAGTTCACCCAATCAACAAAGCCTTTCTTCTTCTCAGATGGTTGCTCAGAGACCTTGGAAATATCCGAGGGTTTATTTCTTCCACCCATCTCTTTGATCTGTTTACCATGAAAGAACAAGGAGTTGTTTAAAACATCAGCAGATGGAAAAAAAAACTTGTCATAATGTGCCACGAGAAAGATCCATGCAACAAGCCATGTATAATCATCCCTTCTTCTTGTCCCTGTGGTGCATACCTACAAAGCATGGACACCTAGGCAGAGGTCAATGTACCAGTGTCAGACACTCTTCCAACGTGTCCAACACCCACATCAGAAATGTCCCATTTCTTCCAAAATTTTCATTTTGTATGATTGATTGTGATTGGTAGAATATGTTATGACATGTGAATGATTAAACATCCTGTTAACAGAACTGTGTATAACAGTTGGTTAGCCACCTCCTTAAGATGGGAGCTCTTGAGGATAGTTATTATGCTGTCCACTATGATTTAAATCTATAAAGCTCATCCTACTCACTTGTTCTTAAATCAACATGCGTCTATCAATGAGATGCATTGGGTATCCTATACATAATCTGCTTGGTTTTTGCAGATTACCATGCCTCAGAACTAGAAACTGTGCCAAACTCAAAAAGCCTAATTGCTTCTATGAGACACCAAAAACAATCCCAGCATCGCACAAAAGAATTCAAAGCAGAACAAAATGGCTTCCAAGATTGGAAGCAGTACAACATGGCTTTCCAAGATTGGAAATTAGCTTTCAAGGAGGGAACTACAGCATTTGCATTTTAGCACATTTAGTAGCTGCACCCTTCCAATACCCAAAAGTCCAACAAAATTGAAAACCATGAACCTGCAAACAAAGAATACAACATCCCCTACCTGAAAAGTTGCTGCTGTCACCGTGTCTAGAATGTTGTTTGTGGTATAACTGTTAGATTTAAGCCTGATACGCCTCGGTTCAACATCAATGGAGGTTTTGGCCCAAAAGGCGAATATATACAAATCTAGCACCTGAAAGAGAGTTGGGGAAATTCCTCAATCATCATTTCTACAAGTTGGTTGCAGTTCAAATCATGAACACCAAAAGACAAATAAGGGAGCTTACTTCACATCTTGTCACTGTCTCTAGTGGATATATTCGTAGTGTTCGACTAGTTGCTAAATCAAGTATTCTGATCCCATCCAATCCAATCTGGAATCAACTCAGAAAACAAAACGCTCAGAACAGATTCACCAAAAACTATATGCAAAACCACTTATGGAAGCAGACAAAACACTAGCAACCATCATTCCAAGAATCATGACATCAAAATACATGGAATCCTTAAACTCACAAACCTGGCAAAGAACATCAACATCACTCTGACCCACCCCTTCCGACAATAACTTGACGCGAAACTTCTGCACACCACTATATACATCTTCCTGTGCCACACTCTTCGGGATTGCCTTCTCGACCTTACCCGAAATTCCTGACCCATTTTTCTCTTTCCCATTTGCCAAACCAATTGGCCTCCCATAATCATCAAAAATCACACCAGAAGAATTCAAACCTGGACCTGAACCAGACCCGCTTCCTCCAGCACCATAAGGCGCACCCTTTCCCCCCTTATATGCATACACACCATCCATTCCATAATCATACCCTGATCCAATCTCCGCCCTCTGCTTACCCTCATCTCCATAACCTGTATTTGTTCCTTCCAGATTTATGAAATCCGATAAATGAGAAATGAATCATTAAGAAATGAAAACGAGAAAGGACATTTTAAAAAAAAAGTTCTATCCCTGGATGGAGGGTAGAACTATCCAGTTACAACAATTCAATTCCAGAAGACAATAAACTACACGAAAGGTCGAAGTCAAGCAAAACGAATACCATTATTTGAATTACTCCCGTACAAGTTACCGTAATCCGGGGCCGATGAATACGAATTCGATGAAAATGACGAATTTTGATTGGAATCATTGTAGCTAGGGTTTGTATAATCGTAACTCGGAGCGGGTTGATCGTAATTCAGAGCCGGTTGATCGTAATTCACAGCGGCTTGATTCTGATCATGCGGGTAATACGGCGTCGTCTGGGGATTGAGGTGAGGGAAATCGTAGGGTTGAGGATTACGATTTGGTGGGTAATTGGGGGCATGATCGGTGTATTGAGGATATGGAGGGTAAGTGGAAGGATTAGAATAAGGGGAGTAATCGGAGGGAGAGTAAGTGGAGGAAACCGGAGGGGCAGAAGCCAAGGAAGGATCGATGAGGTTAGGGTTAGGGTTTTGGAGGTGGGATTGGTAGTATTGGTAATAGGAAGAGGGTGTATCGCTTTGCTGCATATTGGGATTCTCTTAGGGGATCGTTTGTTGGGGTAGTGATGATTGGGGGATTTGAGGATGTGAGAGGAGGAAATTTAGAGAGAGAGAGAGAGAGAGAGAGAGAGAGAGATGGTGGAGATTGAATCGGTGGAGGAAGGTGGTGGACAAGCTGCAGGGGGGGAAATGAAGAGAGAGAAAGAGAGAGAGAGAGAGAGGTTTGGTCGGCGTCAACCGATGCCCGCCAAAGTCCGTTGACGGTTCGGATTTGGAATACTTGGGTCCGGATCTTAACAGTCGGTTTAAATTTTCTTCTTAATAAGGCCCATTTCAGTTGTTAGAAAGGAGGAAAAAAAAAATAGTTACAAGAAACGACCTTGCTCGCTTTGAGTCTAAACAACCTTTTTTGGGCGCTCGGTTCTCAATATGTTTTCTTTTCAATTATTATTATCCTTTTTTTCTCTCTTTTCTTCATTTATTATTTCAAAACATCTCTCAAAATTCAAACCATACAGGCTTAATTCTTATATGTTTTTAATTATTGCATGTTAGACCGTTCAATTAACAAAAAAGTTGTACAAATCGAGTCTTCAACTATCCTACTAGAATTAGTTTTTCTTCAAAAGATTTCCCCAAAAACACAAATTTAACAATAAACTTGTTTCTCACAAGTTTACCACACAATAAAACGCAATAAACTAGTGTTACCTTTTTTTAACTTTCTCACAAATTCGTTTATCAAATAAATACACAAAGGAAAATTGTTTTCCAAATTTGTTTATAAGTGGTTCAAAATTCAAATTATTACAAATCCCCCAATTACCAAACCCTAATACTCAATCCTATTACAAATCAATCCCACTTTTAATCCTCTAATCCTGGCCATATCCTTCGAGCGCCTCAAGGATTTCAGATCTCGATAACTGTACCCGTGTAAATAGAAAATAGAAAAGTAATTAATAGAAAATTAAAATCAGTTAGAATCAGACAAATTGATGTGCTCTTAATATTTCCAAAAAAAATATATAAAGGAGTGGAGAGATAAAAAGGCTTGGGACTTTCCAGTAGGTGCTGGAGAATTAATGATGACGTGGGTACCCCTGCTTGCCACGTGTACAAACCAGCTTTCCAGACCGTGACACGTATAACTTGCAGAACAGCTTAGAGCATCCACAGTGGAATAAGCAAAAGTGAATAATCAAAACATGCCACATCAGATTTTGATTATCCATTTAGGGGTTGCTAAAGTTAACAATGTCAAATCTCACATTGGTTATTTTTTGCTCATAATCAAAAACAATAGGACCATTGCTTCCTTCCATGAGTTTTCTCCAAATTTTCCTCTTCATTTCACGTAAATCTTTTGAAAAACTAGTTTATGTTAAAAACAGTTTTTATAAAAAAAATAGTTGTTCTTGAAAAAAAAGTTAATTAAACAGTTTTTGGAAGAAAAAAAAACAGTTTAAGTTAAAAACAGTTGGATAAAAAAATAGTTAATGAAAAAAATGTGTAAAAAAACAACTTTGTGTAAATACAATTTAAAAAAAATAGTTTTAAAAAATTTGAACAATTTTTATTAAAAAAAAAGAGTTCATATAAAGACGGGTTTTTTTTTTGAGAAAAAAGTTTCTGAAAAGAATAGTAAGAATAGTTTTTTATAATTATTTTTTGAAAACATTGTTGAGAGAGAGAGAGAAAAAAAAAAAAGATTTTTGTGTAATGATGGGTGTACTTAATTGAGAAAATATGAGAATCACTAAATTTGATTATTGGCTAAAGGTTGCTAGTTTTGATTATTCAAAAGCCAAAATTTGATGAGTTGCTAAAAGGTTGTTAAATTTAGTTATTCCAATGTGAGCATTTTTTTGAACAAATATTGCTAACTTTAACAATTTTTTGTTTTGCTTATTCCACTGTGGATGCTCTTAGCTAGCCTTTATAACATTTTCATACAAAATACGCACATGAACTCAACCGGTTCCCATAAGGGATCCCGCACGGGCTTATTGTGCGGGACTCTCATTTTCTGATCGAATTGTGACCATCCGAGCCGCTCAAAGTGATCAGAACTTGATTTTAAGGGTATTCGCGAAAAATCAGCAAAAAAAATGATCGGGAAAGGCTTGATCTAAACAGTTTTTGATTGAACGGTTCAGTAAAAAAACTGCTCAGATCAAGCCCTTTCCGATTATTTTTTTTTCTGATTCCTCGAGGATACCCTTAAAATCACGTTCTGAACACATTGAGCAGCTCGGATAGTCGCAATTCGATCGGAAAAAGGAGGTCCGCACGGTAGATTGTTAAGGGATCCGTCACTGGATCCGTGGTGTGTGTGTATATATATATATATATATAAATAAATAAATAAATATATATATATATATATAACTAAATAAATAAATAAATATATATATATATATATAAAGCATATATAATCACTCAATCCGCCTTCATTTTCATTTCATTCGGAAAAGAATTACTCCCCCTTTGGAACAATATTCAAAGTATTGCAAAATTCAAGTGGTGGTGGACCGGTGGTGGTGGTGGTGGTGGTGGTGGTGGTGGTGGAGATGGGTGCACTCTCTGATATTATACACTGCCATCGAAGTTATGGAGGCAATAATAAGCTCAAGAGAAACAGGCAACTGCAGGTATCATTATCCCATGCTTACCTCAACTGCTTACAATTCCAATTTATTAGTCAGATTTGGAATAGACATGTCACATCATCGGCCGGCCATATCACCGACTCTCTTAAAGTTATTTTGACTGAATAATTAAAGCGGACATACATAGTCAAATGAATAGTAAATAATTAAAGTTTAGTACTTTAACTTGAGGTTTAAAATTAAGTTACTCCCTCAGTCCCTTTTTTAGAGTTCAGTATTTTATTTTGGACTGTCTTTTAATAAGTGTCCATTTTGTAAAGTTAGTAGACAAAAGTTGGTGCATTTTTTATTTTGCCCCTTAAAGTAGATTTCATTTTGAAAAATTAGTAAGTAAAAAATGTAATAATGATATTTCCATAGACGATAAGGCTCCGTTTCGGAACCGAAAATAAGTACTTATTTTTTAAAAAGACAATTTCAAGTTCAAAAATAATATATTTATGCAACTAATTTTCCTAGCAATATGGATCTTGTTTGATAGATCTTATCGAGATCATTTATATGGTGCTAAAAAATAAAAAAATAATTTTTTATTTACATTATTTTTGAGTTTGAAAATGTGAAATAAGTACTTATTTTTTAAGAAGATGTTTTGGAACGAGACCTAAGTAGGAAAAGTGAAGATAAAAAGTGATGTGAAATGTATAATAATGATGTTTCCTTAATAAATTGGAGTTACGAAACATGACATTTAAAAAGGGATGGAATGAGTACGAAAAAGCTTAGTAGAGTTGGAGAAATTTTAATTGGGTGGTTCTACGGTTGGTCACACAGCACGTATGCACATGAGCCATGAGCTGGGGGTCCGATCGTGAAACCGCATTTTTTCAAAATTATTCCACGATACAAAATTTAAGAGAGCGAGAATTGATTGAGAACGGAAGTACAGAGCTAACGAAAGCGAAATGATTCATCTTTGAAGAATTATGTGGCGCACGGTGTAAGTTTTACAACACTGTCATGCGATGTTTTGATCCGCTTTTACTCACACAATTATATGACTCGATCGCAACTAAATGTATAACACTAGATAATCAATCTCTCGTGGCCATATTCCTATAGGAATCCCCAAAGACATTACGAGTAAATAATTGAGTTGTTCGTGTTTGGCCCACACTTGTTCTGAAATCCCAAAAAATGGATAGACAAGGCTCGGACTTTTCCAGTAAGGGCCAGACGATGATGATGACTTCATTGACTAGGGTACCCCTTACGTGCCACACGTACAAACCAGATTCATTCAGAAGCCTTTTGACACAACAGCTTAGCTACTACTCCGCTAGCCTATATATATACACATGAACTCTGGAAGCATATGTGCCTAATCTCATTTCATTTCATTTGGACCAAAAAGCCCTGCTTGGGACATTCAATATTTTGCAATATTCGAGGGGTACGGAGGAGATGGGTGTTATCGACGATATTCTAATACGCTGCCCTCCCATTTATAGAAGGAAAAAGCTCAAGAGAAACAAGCAACTGCAGGTACTACACAGACATATACTCATTCTGTTCCTATTTGTTGGTCTCAGTTAGTACTTTTTTGTTGTCTCGAAAAGATTATTTCGTTCCACAACTAAATGGGCAATAGTTATTGAGTTTTCACTTTTTCTCCTCCCATTCATTGATGGGTAAAATGGAAAATCAAGTGATTAAAAAGGAATGATTTTGTTCCCTTATTATATTGGAATCTCCTAAAGGAACCAACAAATGGGAAGAATGGAGTATGACATTAGATCCTAGCTAACTCTTGTTGATTGAAATTGGTAGAGGGTAAGAACTACTAGAAAAGTTGTAAGTCCACTCAGGTGTGTTTGATTTTCACCGAATTGTAGATTGGATCGTTAAATAGGCCTATACAACCATAAAAATTCAAGTAATGCCTCACAATTCGCATCGAACAAGGCATATGAACCGGAAAAATTATAATGAATCTACTGTAATTTTCTTCAGAAGAATGGATGTGTAAATACAGTAAAAAAAAATTTTTTTGATCATGTGTAAATTCATTAATTGATAGTAGTATTTTTGCTCACAAAATATATGTAACTCAAAGTTTGTAATAGCAATTGTATATTTGATTTGTGATGGTATCAGACAGTGGAAATAAGGATTAAAATGGACTGCCATGGGTGCGAGAGGAAGGTGAGGAAATCAGTGGAAGGCATGAAAGGAGTATCCCAGATAGAAGTGGACCCAAAGCAGCACAAGCTCACGGTGATCGGTTACGTCGACCCGAAGAAGGTGTTGAAGAGGGTGCGGCACAAGACGGGGAAGAAGGCCGAGATGTGGCCGTACGTGCCGTTCGACGTGGTGGACCACCCATACGTGCAGGGGGTCTACGACAGGAAGGCGCCGCCCGGGTACGTGAGGAACGTTGAGCTGGTCCCGGATCCTCAGATCACCCGCCTGGCAAGGGCTAGCTCTACTGAAGTGAAGTATATTACTGCGTTCAGTGATGACAATCCAACTGGTTGCTCAGTGATGTGATTATATGTATCTGTGTAATAGGTGTGTACAAATAAGCAGACATGATTTGTGTTGTGGTGGCTGAATGGTTGTAGCTTGTAAAATATGCCAGAAGATTGTCTTGTAAGCAGGGTTCCTGTAAAGAGTTTTTTTTGTTTGATTGGATTTTAATAGTGTTGTTACCTCTTATAAGATTCATAATCTTACAAGATTCACAGTATTCTACATGCTTTATATTATGATGTATGATACAATATGCACAACATAGTTAGGTGGTACTGTATCATTGAGGAAGGGACGAAATGCTATTTTACGGTGCCGAATGATATAGTGTCACATAAGCATGTTGTGTATATTGTTGTGTAAAGTGTTGTGTTAATAGACTTTTCCTTGGGGCATCTCTAATCCACCCTCTATTTCTTCAAATATAGAGGAAGAGCAACTCCAACCCATCCTCTATTTCACCTTAATCGTGAAAGGAGGATGTCAATCTTACTTGCAAATGTTCTAAATCTATGCAGTTCTATTTGGATTTCTGAAAATGAAGTACCTATAGCTGCAACTCCAACCCATCTCCTGTTTCACCTTAATCGTGGAAAGCGAATGTCCATCTTGATTGCAGATGTTCTAAATTTATGCACTTCTACTTGGATTTCTAAAAATGAAGTATCTGTAAGAGCAACTCCAATCCATCCTCTATTTCGCCTTAATCGTGAAAAGCGGATGTCAATCTTAAATACAAATGTTCCCACTTGTATTTCTGAAAACGAAGTAACTGTACTTACCGGGCTAGATAGTTTCGGAACTTCTTATGCTCGAATGAATTATGCAGGAAAATGCTGGGTATGTGTGCAGCCGGTTTGGCCTAATACATTTGTTTTTGCAGTCTTTTTTTAAATTGTCTTTTTGTTAATTTCACGTCAATACAAGGAAACAGTTATCAAACGGTTCTCGAGACCTTCTGACATTACAAGCATCAAACGGTTCTGGACAGATCTGAAATCCTGGATCCGGTGCATTGGTTAAAGTTTCGGTTTCCATTTTTACAGTTAATTGCGAGACTCTGTAAAGTGCAACAAATAGAAATGCATCATTGGTTAAAGTTTCGGTTTCCATTTTTGACTTTTTGAATTATGGTCAGAATGTATTTTGTATTTGATAGGAATGTTTGAATGATATGTGCAGAATGCATTTTGCAGCAGGAGTAGTGTTTGAAAAATATGGAATAGAATGAATTATGGATTGATTTTTTACTATGTTGCCCCTAGTATTAATAATAGTGTATAACAGTGTAATGTGTATAAATAATATTTTAATCAAACTTTCTTAAGTTTTTATTTTGTAATTGTTTTATATACAGAGAAAAGGGATAGCTGTACATGCAAACTAAAATCCCAAATCTAGAAACTAAAATCTCCCTAAATTCCCCTAGAAATCCCTTTCTCCCAAGAAATCGTGTGGGCTGGAATTTATATGCGACAACGTTAACTAAAATGACATGGGTACGTTATGCTTGAATTTTGGTGGCTTCTTTTAGCTGGGTTTCTCAAGTAATTTTTAGATCTGAAATTGGAAAAAGAGAGAAGGCAGGAACGAGTAGGGTAGGGAAGGAGAAAAAATATATGAACAAGAGGCGAGGACGTGGAGAGGTGAACAATTTCAAACCACGTTTAGAAATGGATGAGGTGACTGTAATATTGGCTTCCTTCTAGTCGTCTGCTCTTGTCTTCTCTCTCTTCTTGTCTTGTGTGGGGGAAGAAGGTGAGGTGAGTTCAGAAAAGTGGAGAGATAAATGTACAAAATGAGAGGGCATGACTGTCTTTTGATACTGCTGGAAAACGAAAATGGGAAAAGAAGAATGGAAAAAGCTCATCTGGACCTCTTTTTCGCTTCTCTTCTCCACTGTCTAAATCAGAGAACCCATTCTCATGGAATGGATTCTGCCAGTTTTTGCCAAACAGCCAAAACTGGAAAATAGGAAGTGGAAAATGGGAAAATGAGCCAACCAAGCACCCCCATAAATTGTCTAAAGAGGTTAAAAAATTAAGTGTTCCAAATCAATCCGTTTGAACCGTGGAAAGATTGTAGTTTTTTAATCATTTTATCCTAAATGGTCATAATTAAATTTTGACTCTAAGACTCTTGTTGATTAGCCCTAAGAAAGTTGTAGAATCAAATGTCTCTTAGGGCTAATCAACGAGAGCTATAGAATTAAAATTTAATTATGACCATTTAGGAAAAAATAATCAGAAAATTAAAATCTTACCATCGATTCAAACAGATTGAAATATGACCATTTAGACAAAAATAATAAAAAAACTAAAATCTTTCTATCAATTCAAACAGATTGAAATTTTGAACAGTAATTAAAGTAAAAAAAAAACTAAAACAGTAATTAAAGTCTTTTAAAAGTAAAAAAAAAAAAACTATAGGTGGTGGGCGGGAAAAGGAAGGAAAACGTGGTGGGCCCGGAGGAGGGGGGGGGTTGTCAGGGGGGTGGGGGCGGCGAGAAAAGAGCCGTCTCGTTAATACGGAGTAATTGAGTTGTTAGTGTTTGACCCACACTTGTCCTGAAATCCCAAAGAAAGGATAGATAAGGCTCGCACTTTTCCAGTGACTGCTAGATGATGACGATGACTTGGGCACCCCTTACTTGCCACACGTACAAACCAGATTCAAAAGCCTTTGACACAACAGCTTAGCTAAATACTAATACTCCCCTAGCCTGCCAATTTCCATCGCTATATGTACACATGAACTCTGGAAGCATATGTGCCTAATCCCAATTCATTTCATTTGGACCAAAAAGCCCTGTTTTGGACATTCAATATTTTGCAATATTCAAGGGGTACAGTGGAGATGGGTGTTCTCGACGATATTCTAATACGCTGCCCTCCCAGTTATGGAAGAAAAAAACTCAAGAGAAACAAGCAACTGCAGGTACTCTCTCCGTCCCCATTTGTTGGTCTCAGTTAGTACTTTTTTGTTATCTCGAAAAGATTATTTCGTCCCAAAATTAAATGGGCAATAGTTATTGATGAGTTTTCACTTTTTTCCCCTTCCATTCATTGATGAGTAAAATGGAAAAATTAAGTGATTAAAAAGGAAAGATTGTGTTCCCTTATTATATTGGAATCTCCAAATGGAAAAATTAATTAGTATGTTGTCCTTCTTTTTTTTTTTTGATCCGCTAAAGTTTAGTACTTCAACTTGAGGTTTAAAATTAAGTTACTCTCTCCGTCCCTTTTTAGAGTCCAGTATTTTATTTTGGGCTGTCTCTTAATAAGTATCCATTTTGTAAAGTTAGTGGACAAAAGTTGGTGCATTTTTTATTTTACCCCTAAAAGTAGATTTCATTTTGAAAAATTAGTGAGTAAAAAGTGTAATAATGATATCTCCATGGAGGATAAGGCTCCGTTCCGGAACCGAAAATAAGTACTTATTTTTGAAGAAGACAATTTGAAGCTCAAAAATAATATGTTTGTGCAAATAATTTTCTTAGCAATATGGATCTTGTTTGATAGATCTTATCGAGATCTTTTATGCGGTGCTAAAAAAATAAAAAAATATTTTTTTATTTACATTATTTTTAAGTTTGAAAATGTGAAATAAGTACTTATTTTTTAAGAAGATGTTCTGAAACGGGGTCTAAGTAGGGAAAGTGAAGACAAAAATTGATGTGAAATGTGTAATGATGATACCTTCTTAATAAGTTGGAATTCCGAAGCAGGACATTTAAAAAAGAACATTTAAAAAGGGACGGAGTGAGTAGGAAAAAGCTTAGTAGAGTTGGAGAAATTTTAATTGGGTGGTTCTACATTAGGTCCCACAGCACGTATGCACATGAGCTTGGGGTCCGATCGTGAAACCGCATTTTTTAAAATTATTCAACGATACAAAATTTAAGAGAGCAAGAATTGATTGAGAGCGGAAGTACAGAACTAACGAAAGCAAATGATTCATCTCTGAAGAATTATGTGTCGCGCGACATAGATTTTATAACACTGTCATACGACATTCTGATCCGCTTTTACTCACACAATTATATGACTCGATCGCAACTAAATGTATAACTAGATAATCAATCTCTCGTGGCCATAATCCTATAGGAATCCCAAAGACATTACGAGTAAATAATTGAGTTGTTCGTGTGTGACCCACACTTGTCCTGAAATTCCAAAGAATGGATAGACAAGGCTCGAACTTCCAGTAACTGCCAGATGATGATGATGACTTCATTGACTTGGGTACCCCTTACTTGCCACACGTACAAACCAGATTTAAGCCTTTTGACACAACAGCTTAGCTAATACTCCGCTAGCCTGCAAATTTCCATCACTATATATACACATGAACTCTGGAAGCATATGTGCCTAATCCCAATTCATTTCATTTGGACCAAAACGCCCTGTTGGGACATTCAATATTTTGCAACATTCAAGGGGTACGGTGGAGATGGGTGTTCTCGACGATATTCTAATACGCTGCCCTCCCAGTTATGGAAGGAAAAAACTCAAGAGAAACAAGCAACTGCAGGTACTACACAGACATATACTCCCTCAGTTCCATTTGTTGGTCTCAGTTAGTACTTTTTGTTCTCTCGAAAAGATTATTTCGTTTCAAAACTAAATGGGCAATAGTTATTGAGTTTTCACTTTTTTCCCTTCCATTCATTGATGGGTAAAATGGAAAATCAAGTGATTAAAAAGGAATGATTTTGTTCCCTTATTATGTTGGAATCTCCAAAAGGAACCAACAAATCGAACAAGGCATATGAACGAAAAAAATTATACTAGGGGCTTACGGCCCCTTGTAGTTCCATCACGATAACCAAATTACATTAATGGTATTCGTGAAATTATGAATCGACCGTAAATTTTCTTCAGAAGAATGGATGTGTAAAATGTAAATACATTAATTGATAGTAGTATTTTTGCTCATAAAATATATGTCACTCAAAGTTCGTAATAGCAATTGTATATTTGATTTGTGATGGTATCAGACAGTGGAAATAAAGGTTAAAATGGACTGCCATGGGTGCGAGAGGAAGGTGAGGAAATCAGTGGAAGGCATGAAAGGAGTATCCCAGATAGAAGTGGACCCAAAGCAGCACAAGCTCACGGTGATCGGTTACGTCGACCCGAAGAAGGTGTTGATGAGGGTGCGACACAAGACAGGGAAGAAGGCCGAGATGTGGCCGTACGTGCCGTTCGACGTGGTGGACCACCCGTACGTGCAGGGGGTCTACGACAGGAAGGCGCCGCCGGGATACGTGAGGAACGTCGAGTTGGTGCCGGATCCTCAGATCACCAGGCTGGCTAGGGCTAGCTCTACTGAAGTGAAGTATATTACTGCGTTCAGTGATGACAATCCAACTGGTTGTTCAGTGATGTGATTATATGTATCTGTGCAATAGGTGTATACAAATAAGCAGACATGATTTGTGTTGTGGTGGCTGAATGGTAGCTTGTAAAATATGCCAGAAGATTGTCTTGTAAGCAGGGTTCCCGTAAAGAGTTTTTTAGTTTGATTGGATTTTAATAGTGTTGTTACCTCTTATAAGATTGATAATCTTACCAGATTCACAGTAAATTGATTAATTTCAAGGTATTCTACATGCTTTATTTTATGAGGTATGATATGATACAACATGCAAAGCATAGTTAGGTGACACTATATCATTGAGTAAGGGATGAGATGCTGTTTTACGGTGCCGAATGATATCTGAATGATATAGTGTCACATAAACATGTTGTGTATATTGTTGTGTCAAGTGTTGTGTTAATAGATTTTTCCTTGGGGCATCTCTAACCCACCCGCTATTTCTTCAAATATAGAGGAAGAGCAACTCTAACTCATCCTCTATTTCACCTTAATCCAACCCATCCACTATTTCACCTTAATCGTGGATGGAGGATGTCAATCTTAATTGCAAATGTTCTAAATCTATGCAGTTCTATTTGGATTTCTGAAAACGAAGTAGCTGAAAGAGCATCTCCAACCCATCCTCTATTTCACCTTAATCGTGAAAAGTGGATGTCAATCTTAGATGTTCTAAATCTATGCAGTTCTACTTGGATGAAAATGAAGTACCTGTAAGAGCTGTTGGGTACACCCAAGTAGGGTGGATATGAGTGTAGGGGATTACTCCCCATGTGTTTTGGTTTTTGTATTGGTTGCCAAGGGGCAGTGAGTGTGTGTGGGCTGAGTGAGAGAGAGAGGGGCCAGGAGAGTGTGAGCGAGAGGCTCCTCCTTCGGAAGGAGATGCCCGGAGAGACTGTCGGAGAGCCTCTGGAGCGAGGGAGAGAGAGAGGAGTGATGGCAGCTGGGTTGTGGCTTGCAGAATAGGTTTTTTCATGTATATTGTATTTGTTTTGTGATTAATACATATACGGAGTTTTTCCTTGCATCTCTCGTGTTTGTGCTTGGTTGTGTTTGCTTGCTTGTGCTTGGAGGTGCGGGTTCTGGGTTGGGGTCACGACCCAACAAGAGCAACTCCAACCTATCTCCTGTTTCACCTTAATTGTGGAAAGCGGATGTCCATCTTAATTGTAAATGTTCTAAATCGATGCACTTCTACTTGGATTTCTAAAAACGAAGTACCTGTAAGAGCAACTCCAACCCATCCTCTAATTCGCCTTAATCGTGAAAAGCAGATGTCAATCTTAAATACAAATGTTCTAAATCTGTGCAGTTCCACATGTATTTCTGAAAACAAGTAACTGTACTTACCGGGCTAGATAGTTTCGGAACTTCTTATGCTCGAATGAATTATTCAGGAAAATGCTGGGTATGTGTGCAGCTAAGAGGTGTTTGGCCTAAAACATTTGTTTTTGTAGTCCTTTTTTAAATTGTCTTTTTGTTAATTTCACGTCAATACAAAGAAACAGTTATCAGTACATCCATTTAGTACAATACGATACTTCTCTCGCGTAAATTCAACTAAATCTCAAAAGCAGTACTATGGATGTTCTCGAAACCTTCTAACATTGCAAGCATCAAGCGGTTCAATTACATCTTAGAAGGAGTACTAAATATATAGATGTTGTCGAGACCTTCTGACATTGCAAGCATCAAACGGTTATGGACAGATCTGAAATCCTGGATCCGGAGCGTTGGTTAAAGTTTCGGTTTTCATTTTTACAGTTAAATTGCGGGTCTCTGTAACAGTGCAACAAATAGAAATGCATCATTGGAAATGGCAAAGACAAACTCGTTATCACAACTTCGATTTTCCACACTACCAATAAAGAGAACAAATCAAAACCGGGTGGGGAGAAAAATGACGTGAATCAAACATAATGTGGCACTAGAAATACAGAACACAATAGCACAAAAAACAGCTTCCTCCCCCACAGCTAAAGGAGATCGATCCCCGGTCCATAGCATTGGACAAAAGGGGTCAACAAGAGGATACAAAGGGGATTAAATGGAATGGATGGGAGGGTGATCATCTCTTCTGACCTGTTATATTGTTCACAATATGGAGCAGGCCTTTTGTGCTTTACTCTTCTTTTTCTTCTGCTTGGGTGGCTGGAGCACGACTTTGATGGCCGCGTCGAAAACAGACTTCACATTCTGCCACAACAAAGGACACATTCCGAGAAACACTTCAGCGAGGAGAAAAAATGACGGAAAAGGGAGAGAACGTTGATGTATGTTACGCATACCAGCTGTGTTTTTGAACTACACTCAATGTAAGAAGGTGCCCCTATCAGCTTTCTTAGCTCCTCGCCCTTGAAGACAAAAGAGTTTGAGAAACAGTGTATCAGAAAAGCAGAGGTAAGAAAATGCCATGCAAACTTGAAAAAGAACACGAGAAGCAGTAGTCTGTAGTGTTTACCTGTGCGGTTGAAATTGGTACTGCGCCAGGATGGTCTATGAAGAATTGCTTGTCATCCCGAAGATCTGAGGTTACGATAACTAAGTATGAGAAATACCACCTTCATTGTGTGAAATCATTGATGATGATCATGTACTCAAACAAACTGACTAAAACAGAATGGCAGCATGCAAATGAGCATGAAAACGCAATGGGGACTGAGCTAGACTGACATTAAGCAAAAGTTCCGGCTTGATTTGAATTCAATCTGAGGTCAACCTTTGCTTTAGATCAAAGCTTCCCTAGATCGCAAGGCAATATTAATTTTTATGTGATCTCTTCACGTATTCTAGGATGTCATACAGCCAAAAACACAATGAAGAATATACATTTATCGTCTATTGAACATTGGCATTGTATCCCTGAAATGGAATCACATCCAACCAGTGACCAACTTACCATCCTGGTTGAGCTTTCTTCTTCTTCTTCTTCTTCTTCTTCTTTTTCCCCCTTCTTGTCCTCTAATATGCCCTCTCAACCTACTACCAAGTTACTCCTATCTTGAATAATTAAACAGCTGAAGAATAACCTTTTATATTTCCTTCCGAAACAATAGCATGTAAGAAGTATTGGACAAGGTAGTTTAATACTCCCAACTCCCAACCTTTCATAAAGACATCAAACCAAAGTGAGTAAAATGGTTCACTCATGCTACAGAAAGAAGGCTTGCCAGCAGAAACAGTTACAAGCTTCAAGTCAAGGGTATCACAAAGGTGTAAGTCGAATTTTCAAAAGACAAATATAGATTGCAAAAAAACCTTCCCCTCATTTGAGTAAAGAATGAGAGTAATTATTTGCTTCAATTCTGGTAGCATCAACAAACTCTCACTTGCTTGGAACACTTCCATACATCACACGAATATCAATGATTATTCTTTCTTTCTGTCTTTCTCATTCTTCATAAAAGGCAGGTAGCCTATTAGCCATGTGGCTGGGACTTGGGAGGCAGGTAACTTTCTAAACACAAGCCAAAGGGGCCGGAACGCTTCAACCAATTCGGAATATAATGACCTCCAAAACTCATGAAACTTATTAGCAATCTTCAAAGACTTCCACACACAAAAAGGGGAAAGTAAATGAAACCATGCATGATGCAGCACTTACTTTTTTACACATGATCGTTTATGGGAGCAAATTCGATTTCAGGAAATCCGATGTTAAGTAAAAGTGTTAACTTACTCGAGGGAAAAAAGAAACAAGAAACAAAGGTTAAAGGTGTTGCAAGTTATGAGGATCAATAACGAATCAAGAGGAGACTAACCAAGTTTTGTGCCAACAAGAACTATAGGGACACCAGGGGCATAATGCTTCAACTCAGGAATCCACTGCGATAAAAGAGGAAAAAAGGACAAGCATTTCATCATAAATAAATAAATTGCAGGGTCTCTTATCGATAGAATCACAGAGAGAGAGAGAGAGAGAGAGAGAGAGAGAGAGAGAGAGAGAGAGATGTCTCAAACAAAACCATCAAGTCCTCACCTTTTTGGAAACGTTTTCATAGCTGGCCTTGCTAATGAGAGAGAATGCTAGGATGAAAACATCTGCCCCACGATAACTCAAAGGTCTTAATCTATTGTAATCCTCCTGTCCTGTTCCAGAAAACAAAGTCAGACACATAAGAATACAAATACACACACACGCATTAAAATATATATATATATGTATACAGTATTTGATGCTACAAATTACAATCAGACTACCGTGTGTTAATACAAGTGTTATTGTGTAACCAAAGAAACCAGCTACTGCAATTGCGAACATACCAGCAGTATCCCACAACCCGAGGTTAACGGTAGCCCCATTGACGACGACATTAGCACTGAAATTGTCGAAAACAGTCGGCACGTAATCCTGTTCCCATCCATTGAAAAAATCGAATTTGTAAGAGGTGTCTAAACTCTCTGACAACAAACAGAATCACAATAATTCCCCGGCAGTTCCACAAATCACAAAGTACACGGAAACCAAAATACATGGCTAGAATTTTACACTAAAACATAAAACAGCCTCACAGATTAACAACTCAAAAAACTCATGACATAGAGTAACAAAAGGCCAATAGCCATGCACAATAATCAAATCCAAGAAACACATGATCCCTCCAAAAATTTCTCTTGGTTCTTTCCTTTTAAGACCTTTATGCAAGCGATACTATAATGACGCATTGATGAACAATGTAAGTAACTTTTAGGGCACATGTAACTTAATTTCCGAAATACCCAAACATTGAATTCAATTCCTTCCATTGCTCATCAACTTCTATCTACTCCCCAAATTGTCTGGGAACAATAACCATTACACAAAAAGATCCATTTCTTTTGGAATGCCTATCCTACCTTGCTCCTTTTATTATTTCCCAAAACAGATACACGAAGAAAATGGCAATGCAGAATCCAATCATAAAATCCAGCCACAAACAAACATGAAACCCGACAAAGCAAGCAAATTTGCTTTTCAGTTCAACAGTCAGGTGTTCGAGCCAGCTTATGTGCAGCCCAAATTATCCCCTCTCCGGTCCAATCAAAGCTAGGTCATCCACGCCGGGACTAGGGTATTCACAAGAAATAACTTTCTTGCGGCCTGACTCCAAGAATCGAATCCCGTTCAATTGCGTGGGGAACAGAGAGAAGCAATTGATTACACTACAACATTAAATCACAAAAGATTAAGCAATTCAAAAAATGACGAACGTAATTGAAGCAGAGAAGAAGAAGCCTAGAGATTCAAATCCGCGACTCACCGTGGGAAAAGTGTTGCTGGTGTAAGATATCAGAAGGCATGTTTTTCCAACGGCGCCGTCGCCAACCGTCACGCACTTGATGAACCTCGAAGCACTCATTTTTCCAGCCCTACAAAGAAAAAATCCCCCTCAGATCTTCTTCAGAAGACCTGATCACAAGAATTCACACCAATGTGTTCCGTTATCTCCCCCTTCCGTTCAGCAACTCCGATCACACGTGCACAGAGAACGGCAGAGCATTACATGCCTAACGCCAACCCTAACCCTAATGGGCAATAAACTGGAAATGGAGAAGGGAAAATGATGAATTTGTGGAGAGAGAGAGAGAGAGAGAGAGAGGTGTATGTGTATGTGTGTTGTATGTATAGTTGTTGCTGTTGTGTGGTGTGATTTTTAAGCCGGGAAAGAATGCCGTTGAAGCGTTCGTTGGGGGCAGACCAACTCCCTGCCCAACGAAACCGCACTCTTACTGGCTCTCATTGGCTGTCTTCGCGCATTTTCCGTAATCTCAAGGACTTTGGCTATATTCGATACTTAACTTAGTTTTAACTTAGTTTTTTAATCATTATTCTATATCTTTCTCCAATTATTACCCTATTTATTTTAATTATTACTTTCATTTTTCTCTCTATCTCTCTCTACTCATTACCTATCTCTCCAATCATTACTCTATTTCTCTCTCTACCCACTACCAAAACTAAAATACTCCAAACTCTCAAACGAACAAAGCCTTTGTTTTTTGTTTTTTAAATAATGTTACGGACACAACAACCGACCACTCTTCTCTCACATATGTGTAAGGTTCATTTCATAACTAAATGTGTGGGGCCAACACACGTGTGAGAGCAGAGTGGTCGGTCGGAGTGTACGTAACATTATTGTTTTTCTTTATAATTAGAGCACGTTTGAGGTTAGTTGGATTAGTTGGTGGGTTTGCTCCTGCACAATTAAACTAAAGTTCGATTATTGGTGTTAGACCGCAATAATGTAATTTATTGTGAATTCACATGGTCTTGGCGTGGATGGCATGCATTTGAATGGAGTAGAGAATGAATTAGTTGAGGTGCGCATATACCGAATCAAATTAACTGTCGAATCCAAAAAAAAAAAAAAGAGAGCAGGTTTTATTTTTTTTTATTACGAGGGTGTCCGAACTAGCCCATCTTGACTAAACTCGAAGAACTAACTCCATCGATCATTAGCGAAGTTGAATTTAAATTGAAGCAAAATTCCAAATTGATTGACCCACAGAAAGTGACCTCAGACCGAGCAAAATTTACAGCTTTTGGTACCAAATTTTGAACATCAGGCCAACCGTTAGGTTGTAGAACGATTCATAAATAGGGCTTGTTTGGTTCCGGTCTTATTTGTAATCAGGGTTCATGTAGTGTAGGGGTGCACCACATGATTAAAATGAAATCTAAACTAGAAATAGTCTAGATAGACGGCTTAGATTATGCACTACATCCCTGACCGGAATTTTTCAAACCTGAGTTAAGTTGCTTAATACTTCAAATATTAACATTTTCTCTTCTAAACTGCTAACAATCAAAATAGGTTTCAAATGGTTTTGCTTGTTCTTATATTGTTTCTGTGCTTATTTTAAGCTCCTTCCCAATATGCAAAGTAAAAGACAAAAAAAGAAAAAATTGCATACTCTAATATACTTTTTACACATTTCAATACACTTTTTAAACCTTACCAACAACCCATTGAGTTTTCTTTAGCATTTTTCATAAACAAAAAAGCAAACGGCCCTTGGCATTATCCCACGTAAACCTTCTCTCTTGGCTTCATAAAATTTAAACACGATTTATAGCCGTTGAATACTAATTTTGCATGCAGCTAACCAATTGAAGTAGCAGTAATGAGAGGTGCAGCATGAAAGGCTAAAGAAAGAAACAGTGAAAGCATATGGTGAGCACATCATTTGATTTCAGAAACATTGACCAAATAGGGGAAAACTAGATTCTGAGGGTTCGCTTTGTGTTTGATACTTGGAACTCATGGATTTACTCTCTCCAAGGATCTTATGTTCGAAATCTCACACATGTGTTATCAATCCATATTGAAACTTTGCACTGACTTTAATCGGACTCCCTGTAGTAGACAACGGAATTGGCCCATTGGATCGACAGGGATTAATTGAGGGGCACATAACAAGTGACAAACAAAAACAAAGAGAAAGGAAAAGCCAATATTTACAGAAGGGTGACTGACCGCAGGGAAAGTGTTGCAGTCCTTTTAAGTTTTAACACGACAGAAAGGAAAAAAAAAAAAAAAGTAGTGACATCTGTGGGGCTTCCATGAAAATGCAGAAAATGGTGCTGATATTTCTGGGATTGTCACTTTAGAGACGCAAATTTCGGCGATAGTTCCCCTTCAATTTTCTCATTTCTGCACCATGTTTGAAACCACCATGACTATAATAGTTCCAACAAGAAGAAAACCAAGACAAGGTATGGATGAATAGAAGGTGAAGATGCAAAAATCATGTCAAATCTTTATTGATGAAGGCCAACAATGCTTAACAAGTAGCAGCATGGCTAATTGGCCATAGAATACAATGTGATAGGCAGGCTTCGTATCATTGGGCAGGCTTCGTATCATTGGGGCACAGGGAAGCCGGAAAAAACTGCTTAAAATACACGGGAGACTTGATAATGCAACGACATAATTACATCAACGAAGATTTGGTACAAAATCGAACATAGTTGCTACAGCTTAGGTTTCAAGACTTGCAGAAAGCATGGAGGGTTTCATCAAGAGCCTTTCTATCATACTCCCCTGTGAACACACAATTGCCTAATGGACCTTTCAAGAGGATGAGCCTTAATAGCCCATCAGCTACCTTCTTATCAACCTGCGATCCAAAATATATAAATGGGTATATATCTATGCAGATAAACAATCGTGACTAGGGGTATACTAAGACCTAAATCTACTCCCTCTGTCCCTTGATTTTAGTCCATTGTACCATTTTGTTTGTTCACTTTGAAAAATCAATGACTGGATGGGCAACTCTTGACAGTATTTTCGCTTCACTCACAAATTCACAATGGGTTACAAAAGGGTATTTATGAAATGTTTTAACTTTTAAAGTGCAACAATTTTGTCTCCTTAAATAGTAGAATATCCCACCCACAAAAAAAAATACAAGTAGAATACCCCAAGATGGCCAACATTAAGGGACACAGGGAGTATTTGTTTTTAGCTTCCAAACAACTTAGTTTCTCTTACCGCCATGACAGACTTGAACATCTCAACTGTCATTGTATCAGGAGGAGCAGTGGGTAGCTTAGCCTGCTTCAAGATGTTGCTAGCTCGTTTCATGATGGATTCGTCGATCCAGCCGAGGCGGTATGACATGTCAATAGCCATAACCTGAAAAATGCACACAACCACCTTCAGCATAAACATGCTGCATGTCAAAACAACTATTATATCTCTCTCCGTGTGGTGATGAAAAATATTGAACACATTACCATGCCAGCAGCAACAGCTTCTCCATGAAGCCACACTCCGTAGCCATAACCCGTTTCTATAGCCTGTAAAATAGCACGTCCCGTAGGATAACAAAAGAACTGCTCAAAATTCCTTTCAAGGAAAACAAATGTATAATGACAAAATAACCAAAATAAAGAGAGTATGCCCACAATCAGGCATTCTGCCTGAAGTTAGAAAAGAGAGAGATATGATGAAATAGCAGCAGATGTTACAAGCTAACCATGGCATTTCAGCCTCACCCTTCTTCTTTTCCTTCTTTTCCATCATCTCTTTTGGGCAGAGTGGGGTTGGTGGGCATGGGTGCCAATCTCAACTGGTAAGTTCATGAGTCAAAGTACTGATGTAGCAAGTGTCAGGTATATACTGGCAAACATTTCTTAGATGTGGCCACACCAATTGTAGATCAAATTTTAGTTCTGACAACCTACTGAGCAGACCACAAATTTTCTAATATTGCAGCTTTCGTCATTTTTGGCCAATAATGACAATTGACAAAAAAATAATCAGATGAACAAAAATTATCCAACAAAAGTACTAACCAAACCAAGCTAAATTGTGTACATCTGCTAGAACAATAGCAATGACGTTCAATGTCTTCTACAAGAATTAGGAACCAAATTTTCTTATGAAGTTGTCGAAGCACTTCAAAGTTCTTCAAACTCAAACAAATGACAAATTGCTTATGCAGCGTTGCCAAGAATTTGCATAAACAAGCACGTTTCCCTATCCAGAACATTGATCTATGCAACTCCAAAGAACACACAACTTACATGTCCAAAAGTGTGACCCAAGTTCAATGTTGCCCTCAGCCCACTTTCCTTCTCATCAAGGGATACAACTTCGGCCTTGTTTTCGCATGATCGCTTGATAGCATAAGCCAGTGCATTGGGGTCCCTGCAAAGGAACAAGCCAGTAAGCTCTGCATAAGATTCATATAGAAAGTCATAATAAACATGAATGCACCTGGGCACCATTTTTTCCCTTTCTGGGGATAAACCCCACACAACCCCTTCCTGCAACCAGAATACTTCAACCTTGGACAAGTTCATGTCCTTTTTGTGTCATCTTGAGATTACATGGGCGCTTTTGAAAGTGACAAGATTTGGGTAAAGATCATGGGATACAGGTCGGACATGTATAGGAGGCCATACACTAACAAACCTTTTTGCCAATTCGAGTTTACTACACAAGTGCACAACTATGTTTAAAGCTCACAAATTAGGTATGCAATTCTCTTTATTAGGCATGGAGTACCATCTTATATTAGATAATAAAAACAAATAGCAATTTAATTAGCTTGCAGGGTGCCCTGCCTTAGAATCAAAATTAGATGAATCTAGTAATGCATACCCACAGTCCCACACCCCATACCGGAACCAAAGTCTATGCAGGCCCCGACGCATGTCATAAACACACACCACATTGAAAGCAATGACATCAAGTTTGCTTCTAAAAGGAACAATAGAAACTAATAGTTTCTACTTTCTAACTTCATTTCTAACAAGTAGTCCAGTTAGATTGATTACATCTATGCGTCAGTTCACCACGAGGAACCTTCCATAATGTTCTTTCCATTTCTTTTTGGATATGCAAAAGATATCCCCTCAATTTGCAATAAAAGACAGTGACTCCAAGGGAGAGAGATCATGCTGTAGAAATATTGATCATTTTCACAATCATCAAAAAGCCAGGCATAAGAGCAGATGTATAATTCACCTGGACATCAATGCCTTCATATTCTTCTCTTGCCACTCAAAAAACTCAGCATCTCTAATGAGCCCATATTTTATAACCTCAGCAAATCCTGATGCTAATTCTCTCTCCGGCAAAGTACTCAATGTGTTGGTATCTATAAGCACACATTGAGGTTGATAGAAAGCACCAATCAAATTTTTCCCAAGACGATGATTTATGCCAGTTTTTCCCCCAACAGAAGAATCCACCTGGAAGAGAAGAAACATTCAACGACGAAGTGGCCTTTGCAAACAAAAGCATACAAGATGATAGGTTTTGCAAATGGTGACAAACCTGTGCCATAACAGTTGTGGGAATCTGAATGAAATTAACTCCTCTGAGGAAGGAGGCAGAAGCATATCCACACATGTCACCGATGACACCACCACCAAGGGCAACAAACGTGCAGCGTCTATCTAACCGTGACTCGATTGCCTTGTCAAATACTTTCATTAGAACGTCCTATCATGGTGTGACATTCATGTCAACCCCAACGTCTCCACAAAAATCCACAGTAAACCATGAAACAAAACCTCATGAGACATACCATATTCTTGTACTTTTCACCATCTGGTAGAATCACACTCTCAACCAAAACATTTGGGTTCTGATGTGTTATGGCACTAACAACTTTATCCAAGTATATCGGTGCAATGGTGGTGTTAGTGACCACAAGGACTCTTTTTCCATGAATATGCCTTCACAATAATGAATTGAATCAATTTCAAACTCAATCAAAGCAAAAAACCATTGTGTTTAGAAAGCTGTTCAAGTACTTTAACGCTAGTTCTGTCGATTGAAGAGTTAGACTAAGTTTGGCCTAACTTTATTCTCGGATTATTTCTTCTTATCCCTTTTTTTTAAAACCTTATTGTTAGTTTTGCTTGAACTTTTTTTATCGGACATTTAGTTCATCTTGACGAGAGGAATAAAAAATATGAACAAACTCATCGCAAGTCTTTTGTGGACTTTCGTAAGACTTTGGCCATAACTTATACTCTTTATAATGCTATTGTCTAGTTGAACCAATTATCCACAGAAATTCAACGCAAAACAATAAAAGTAAAGAATGACAGAAAAAAAACGTATTTTTATTTCGCCCAAATTGGGTCTTAGAGAGAGAAACTGAATACCTTTGGAGAAGATCGGGTTGATCAAGAAGCCCAGACCCGATATAGATCGGGTAGCTCCGGTTACCCAAATCGACGTCGACAATGGTAGGAACACTTGAACTCGCTTCACTCGGCGATTGTTCCATCACCTGAGCAGTTGAACTGGCCGAAACCTTCAACTGCAATTTAGCAGATTTCAAACCTTTACGGGTCGAGGGCGCAGGGAGAGAAGGAAATCGAGCAGAGAGAGAATCGTGTCTTGGACACAGAGAGGCGCGGTGGGTAGAGAGAGAAACAACATTTCTAGGACAGAGAGAGGAGGGATCCATGGGGATTTGGTGCTAATTGGGCAGAGAGAGAGAGAGAGAGACGGATGTGGGTTTGGCTTGGCTTTACATAATTGGGTTTGGGGAATTTGGGTTGGAGGAGGAGGACAGGGAAGTGTTGGTGGTGGTAGGTGGAGGAGAGCATACCTGTTACCTGTAGGTCCGGATACAGACTTGCTGCCACAGCACGCAGCACAAAATCTTTAACAAGCTTTAATTACTTCTTCCTAAACTTTTGTTAGATAGGAGTATAAACGATAGCGCCTTGAATTAGTTATATTCAAAGAACCGTTCATTTCGATAATCGATGATTAAGATATATTTTTAAATTTTGACTGGTAAAAAATATTTTTTAGCTGTAAAAAATAATATTTAATCCGAATCGTCCAATACACTTTTAGACACTCATCATTAACCTATGTAAAAACACATTTACAGAATCCTCCGTAAATAAATTTTTCTGTATACAATAATTGTTTTGGTTTGGTATTAATTTCGTCCTTTTGGAATTTTTGTTTGGTTTACGTTAACTTTTTTGGATGGGTCATTCTTCTCAACGGAAAAAGTACCAAACAGCTGTTTTTACAACATAAAAAGAGATGTAATATGAAGGTCTTTATGGTCCAATAGTAACTCGCAATCTAATAAGATGATTATACTACTTCACACCTCTACTAAACATTTTTCAAAGATTCTTATCACGAGATTTTTATAATTCAGAATCTAAAATTCATTACCTGTACCAAACACCCACTTATACTATTTATAATTTTTTTGCTTATTTTTAATTTAAATTCCGACAGAAAATAAGCAAACAATACTGTTAACCAAACGAGCCCTCAGTCACCTTTGTACATATGATGGTTGGAAAACTTGAAATCTTACAAAACAGGTTAATGGGTAAAATTTTACAAATTGATTCATCGTGATTTAAACTCTGGTAAGTTGCACGATCCCAATATTCATTGAGGTGGTCTCAATGGTACCAAACTAGGGCTACAAACAAACAGAGTTACTCGAGCGGGCTCGTCTCGTTAGTAGTCGAGCCGAACTCAAGCTCAAGGTTAGACTCGTGTAGTAAACGAGCTAAGCTCAACAAGTTTGTATCAGCTCGTTGCACCCCTATACTGGACCTGTCCAATTGTCTTCCAACCGAATTCCACTTGAATTTAACAGTAGTATCCAACTGCACAAAACAAAAGTCTGAATCCAAAACCCTTTTCACATTAACGTTCTCAAAACTAGACTAAAAGCACTCAGAATATGTCACAATGCATCCACAGAACAAACTATAAAGATATAAAATCCATATATGAAGACTCCTACTTTCCTATCACCTACCATTTTGCAACCACTATTATACCAGGCTAAATGAAGTTATGAACCATTTGGAGTCACCATCTGTTTCACCTTCCCAAAAAGACAGCATCAGGCTTCGCAGAGAGACCTGCTCGATTTGAAACCCTAACATTCGCAAAAATTTCCAGGGTTCGATTAGCCCATGCTGAAGGTGAATCCACAAACATCTATACAAACCTTCAATTTCCAGATGCATGTGTTGTTTAATTACTGGAACTAGTGCCGGGTTATTCTCTAAAAGAGTAATCTCTTTACGTCATGCATTCCGTGAGTATTTTTGGCCTTGTTGCATACTGACTCAAACACATGGATACAAACGTTCGCGAAACCTGTCACCGCCTCGAAAACATGAGGCAACCCCATTTGAAGATTGTTCATCGTCATTGCCCTTGTCACACTCACAGCCTTCTCATGCTTACCCTTCTCTTCCTCGGCCTTGGCCCTCAAACACGCCACCTTTTCCCGTTTTGCCACAATCGGGTCCTTAGTCCTAGTAGAGGCTCCATGCATTGAGTATTGGCCATACTTGGCCTCGAGTGATCTGAGTTCAACCACCTTCTTCTCAAGCTCTTTAAATGCTGATTCTGACCTCTTCTTCTGCCTTTGCTCTTCTGTCTGTTGAACCACAATGGCATGGATAACCGTTAAGAAGCTCTTTATCCCTTCAGACGCCACTTTGTCGGGTAAACGGTCCATCGCAAGGTGCCACTCTTCGCAGAGAGAGTAAATTGCAGAATCCTCTAGGGTTCTGGGGACTGGGGCTGTTTTGTTGAATTGGAAGAGGCTAAGGCGGAGCCAACCGGAGAGAGACTGGATGTAGTCACGCTCGGACTTCACTAGGTTGCAGAAGGCGAGGTGCCATTTGTGGACTTCTAGTTCGAGTTGGAGAGTGGATTGGCGGTGAATTTCGGATGTTGGGTTGGTGGATGGGATGGTGTTGAGATATTTGAGCTGCTTTACTATGTGTGTCTGGACTTGGTGGCATTCGTATAGGGTTCTCCACATGCCCATCAATCTGTAAAATCAGACACATTAGAGCACAGAAAATTGCACTTTTCTCTTCAAAGTCATTTTTCAGCTATCACGATTTGCAGACATAGCAATTGTGCAAGCTTCTTTACGAGTCCTAAGCTGATGAAAACGTTGAACAGCTTCATTGTGTATATTGAATAAAGACATTTTTTCCTGTAGCACTGCGTTCATCATGCATCATTAAGGTGAGATATATCAGTTTCTTATTAGTCGATAGTAGTTTTCATTCTACTTACTATCCCCGAGTACTGCTTCTACTTGCAAATTAGGAAAATTTTCATGCACGCTTCTCAATGATGTTTGCCTCCACACAACAAATTTTTTGAATCCGCCATGATCAACTTAAAGGATAGATTAATCTTACAGAGTCACTTATATCAATTTTCCTGTATGGTATAGAGTCTTTCCAATACTTGTTCATTCTCCTGAGTCTAACAGTGACTAAAAAGACAAACTTGGAGTAGTTAATTAGAAGAGCTCAGCTGTCTGCAGTCATAATCTATGATTTAAGAATCTCCTTTCATTAGGTGGGGGTGCACTTAAAGCCATGTGAGTTAGTGAAGGAGTCACATGCAGTAAATTCACCAGTATACTTGAAAAATGCGGACAAGGTGTCCCAGTAGTGTGCTACTACACTAAAAAGTGTAGTGCACCTCACCGAAATCCATAAAAATGAACAGCTCAAATCATCAAAATGGGATCTCGGTGGAACCCACCGATGCACCACTACCGCAGTTCATTAGCCACCCACCCGTTTGTCCCTCAATGCCTAAAATGACCCAAATATGTTTGTGCGTGCACGTGCGGGTGTGTGTGTGTGTGTGTGTGTGTGTGAGAGAGAGAGAGAGAGAGAGAGAGAGAGAGAGAGAGAGAGAGAGAGAGAGAGAGAGCTAACCCTTTAACTAGGTCAACAAGTTGTGGGTATAGCTCAGATTCCCTCAATTTGATTATTTCAACAGTGGTAGTCTCAATCCCTTGGGAAGCCACCATAATTCTTGATTGTAGTTTTTCAACCTCTTTCTTGGTTTTCTCCATCTTCACATAGTCCGCCCTCTTCAGTTCTAGCTTCCTCAGCTGCTCAGTCCTTTTCTCATGCTCCATTTTTAAAGTCTCAGCATTCTAAGACCCCACAAAAAACAAGAAGCAAAAGGACATAAATATCACTAAATCTCTCCATTGTTCGATACTTGTCCAATATTTTACTTGCATCAAAAAGTCGAGTGTTTGAATTTCACAATATAAAACTGACACCAGCACAATTACATGTTCTCCTTAATTCATGTCCATAACTTAAATATCACCGATCTTTTAGACAGGATAATACTTGAGACACTGATGTGCCAGAACCATTCGGTGCATGTGGGTTCCACGTGCATCATGTGGGGCCCACATTTTATCGAAGCTCCAGCACATCTGAAACTTGTCCATATCAGTGTCCAGACATCTATTCCCATAGCACTGCTCTTTCAGATATTTTCTGCCCATATGGCATGTGCACGCGATGCTCTCCTAACCAACAAGGGTATCACAAAAAGGGATGGCTGGGCCCATCTTACACCCTAGATAACAAAAAGTTGGGTTAGGTGTCCACTCATACGGGTTTGGGAGCACCATATTAGCATGGTCAATAAAAAATTGCAAATACAAAATTTCAAAAAACGAAATCATAAGAAATTACGTGCCACAAAGTTTTGAAGTGTAAGAATTACAAAATGCCACATCATTCTACGTGAGTATAACTCGGGACGAAGATTAGGATTCATTTACAAGGACTAAGGAGAGTGGCCACGGCCTAACAATGAGACGAGGAGAAAAGCGAACAGACAATGGGAATTGAAAATTGTGGAAAGCAATTAGGAATAATACCTTGACTTCCAAATACAATTTCTTCTCCCAAGCATATAGTTTCTCCACAGTAGAACAGTGACTCCCGCGGACGAAATCTCCACCACCAAAATTGCTTCCACCACCCAGCTCCCCAAACCCCTCCAGTTTTTGACATGTACCCCATGACGTCCACAGCAATGGACTCAAACTCTTCCCATACCCATAAACCTTAGCTGCAAACAAAAAACATGGAATTGAGTAAAGAGGACATATAACTGTATATATACAATGAATCATATGTTTTCACGAGGGTGTCCAAGGCTTTTTCGCTATCATCCATTACATGTAGCCCATTCAACATATATACTACCTTAAACCCCTTGAAATACTCTGTACCTAAATTTCTCTATACCCCCGTTTAGGTGCATTTTTATCCATTTTATTGCACGAGAATCTTAAAAGATAAAAAGATTCTAACTTGATCCAACAGCCAGAACTACATCACAGCAGGTGTATAAAGAAATTTGGGTACAAAGGATTTTAACTCCTTGAAATAATGAGGAGTGAATTTGACCATTGGTGGTGAAATTGAATTGAAACAGAATCAAGTTGGTTCATACATATGCATTACTGGTACAATATACCACAAGTTTTTATCACCATTTTTCACTCCATTGCAACAAAATCCGAGTCCAATATCGAAGGTTAAGACATTCTTAGAGAAGGCGGGTCAATCCGCTATTCAGTTGAAAAACCTTCCATTATGCTTTCTTAACTGAAGCAATCTTCTGCATATACTGCCCTAAACGCATTTTAAAATCACGAGTAACAAAGTTCAGCCCTTGATATTCAAAAGGAACCAAGTTGGTTCCCATGTGCGCATATATACAAGGGCTATTATATATCACTAAATTTTATCACCGTTTAATTCCTTGCGATATGATCCGCCTTTCTCTAGTGATCTACGTTACATGGCCCTCCTCAATGCACAAAATAAGTATCAGTATCGGACACCTAGTGAGTCTATTCTGTAATTTTAATCTACAATGAACTCTTATGAACACTATTTATTCAAGAAATAGCAACATGTTTTCGAGCATTCCACTGCTGCTCGGGCCGACGCCGATGTAACACACAGAGAGAGAGACACACACACAGGTGTATGTATATGTTGGGGAGTAGACTACCTGGTGATCTTTGATCAGGAAAACCACAAGTTGGAACTTCCAACAGTGATGAGAGATGGGCCCCAGCATCAGCTGCTCTCAGGAAGTACTCATCCAGCTCCTTGACGATCTCAACCAAATCTTTCGACTTGCTCGAAACCACCATCGCAAGTTCACTCGTCGTCGACGTGTCCTTCGAATACCCACTGACCACCGACAACGGCGCCGCCCTCGCCGCCCCAACCCTCGTCGTAACCGCCGCCTCCGACACCGTCACGGTCGTCGCTTCCCACTCCTCCTCTGCCACCGCCCTCGACGAAGACGGCATGAAAGGGTCCCAGAAGTCCCACCCCGACTCCGCCGCCGGTGGCGGCGGCGGAGGAGGCGGCGGCGGAGGGAGGGCGGTAGAGGCGGTGGTCGAGGTGGTAGTCCACGTGGATGAAGTGGGGCTCATTGGAGGAGGAGGTGGCGGTGGCAGGGGAGTGATGGGTAGCGGCGGCGGGGAAGGGAAGAGCGGCGGCGGCGCGTGGTGGTGGTGGTGGTGGATTTCGGCGGTGGCGAATTGGAGGAGGGCGGAGCCTGTTGTTTTGAGGGATTTCAAGTACATGGAGTGAGAGGCGGAGAATGATTGTCTGGCCTTGACAAACTGTTTCATGTAACGCTTTCTTGCTTTGCATCTTGACACCGTTTCTTCTCTCTCGATTCTTGAATAACAGCAACCCATTTCCCCTGTTTTTCCTCTCTCTAAAAAACTCCTCTTTCTCAGATTTCTTCGACGCCTCTCTCTAAAAACTCTTCTTCTCAAAACCCAATGGGAAAACAAAAGGTACAGTATTTTGGTTCTGTTGGTACTTTGACAGCAGAAAGCATGGCTTTGACCTCTGATGCTTTCATCAATGGAGACCCCCGTACAACTGCAAGTACTCGTACTAGTAGTCCTATTTTCCTATATACTCCTATTTATGTACTGATGCACTTACATTTGCACAATTTCGGTCTTGAATCTTTTGAAAAACAAGAATCTTAATTTGAGAAAGAGCACCCTTCAAAATACCCTACAAAATTCTCGCAACTTCAAGAAAACCTCTCTCTGTATTTCTATCTCTATCTCTATCTCTATCTCTATCTCTGAATGTGTGTTTCTCTCTCTAGATGTGGTGGTGGGAGAGGAATAGTACAGCACAACTTTGGAGAGGAGAAGAGGCACATTCACAGAGCACTGCGTTTTGGGCAGAGTGCCAAAATTTTTATATTTGAAATATGATGACGAAATTACCCTTATGGTTGTCTGGGATTTACAGCGTAGGCTTCGATGCAGGAACAGGACAACACAGGCTAGGACTAGGGAGTACATCCAGTGGGGTCAAAGGAGTGGAAAGTGGTACGAGAACAGAGCTCGATATGGGAAGCCACGAGGGTACTTTGGTAACTCCAAGTTTCAACGGCCATGACCAGCTTGTTTTGGTAAGTAGTGAAATTCTTCAAAAGAGAGGGGATCATAAATGATATTTGACCAACGTAACTGATATTGCCAAGGCATATTTAAGGAGTAAGGAGTAATTTTTTTTCCCATCTTAAAAGGAGGGGAGGTAATTTTTTGAAAATCAAATACATGTTTGGTAGGAAAAGATAAAATTGAATGTTGCAGGGAAAAAAATTGGAAGGAGGTAACAAAAAATACATAAGCAAGTTACCCCTTTCTACTACTGTAGTTAATTAGTATGTTTTTTACCCATGTCTCAAGTGTGAAAAAAAAGAGAAAAGAGTCAAACGAAATGAATAGTCAATTAAAAACTCATGTTTTATGAGTATGTTTAAGCTTGGTTGTCCATATAAAGACTTGAACTCAAACGAGATTTAATTGCGGTTCAAAAAAAAAACGAGATTTAATCAGATAAATTATGTAATACAAGTGTCATACCCGTGTTATGCACGGGAGCAAGAAAAAAAATTACAATATAAATGTTATTTATAGTTGCGGATGAAGTCTTGTTATTTCATTTTCTCTCATTATTTATGATTTAAAATTAAATGTAAAGATTTTAATGAGAGAATGTTTGAGCATAGAAGGAAGTTTGAAAGTTTTTTTTTTTGTCCTAACGTGTGATATTTGAAAAGTTTAGGAAAAAGAGAACATGAATTTTTTTAAAAGAATGCCCACATAGGGAAGAGAACTAAAGAGAGAACTTGATTTTATTTTAGGAAATTAGATTTTCTTATTATATAAGCCGAGCAACCAAGGACGGAACCAGTATAGCAGTGATGATATGGCGAGATTTACATAATTTTTTTTTTACATATAATAATTGCATTTTTTAAAATTATTGTCGTGGCGGTCGCCGCCACTAGACCCCCCCTGATCCCATCTTTGCGAGCAACCTAAGTAGTAATTTATTGAGCTTAATTTAAAAGCTTAACGAATTTTAGAAAATGTTAAATTTTTAACAGTTGAGCACGATCTGTCGAGCTCGACCTCGATACCCATTCGATGCCCAAATTAAGTTTGGGATTATGGCGATGGAAAATTTTACTTCCCCATATTTCTCAAGAGATTAGCCACTTTGTTGGTCGATTATGAACTAGAGTATTTGTTTCCTTGGAAATTTTCCTATGTGCGAAGTCCGTTCCACTTTCCCTTCTTTTTTCCAAAGTTCCTTTTTTTCAAATTTCAAACTCATATATAATGAAAATGAAAAATAATTTTATGATTTTTTTTGCACTGTATTAAAGATCTCAATGAAATCTATCAAACAAGATCCATATTGATAGGAAAATTATTTACGTAGACACATAATTTTTGACCTTGAAATTCACCTTCTTTTTCAAAAACCCACTTTTTATAAAAGCGGAACTTGAATGTCGAGTTCAACGGTCCAGAGGGGCACAACACGGTGCTGTGCATCCGTGCATTAGCCAATTTCCAAAAAGTACAACAAACCAAAAATTGAAAGTGAAGTGATATTTCCAAGCTATAATTGCAGTACTAGGCAAGTTGGCGGGCCTGCAAGTTTTGTACCCCCATTATTTTGGGCCGGGCTATTCGCACCCACAAATTTACTCCCATACCCCACTATATTTCGGCAAGCGGTTGTTGAAAATCATAAATAACATTTCGGTAAATAGTTGTTGAAAATAAGATTATATTTCGGTAACTACATGTCGAAAATATATTACTAGGCCAAGTTGGCAGGGAAAAAAACATCCGGTAATTGGATGCAATGTTTTGTACCCGAAAATTTTTAACATTATTTGTTTAGCCCGGCCCATTATTTTTGAGTTGGCAGAATTTGGATGTTTTACTACTAGGAGGCCCAGGTGTAAATTTGTGCCCATTGATTAGTTGCAATTTAATTGCAGACCTACCCTCCTTGGGAAAAAAATTTCAGTGCTGAGCGGGTATCACGTGGTGTCCATTCGCGCATTAGAGCCATCCATTACGTGTTTGAATAGCTCAGATTTGGAAAGAGAAAATGAGAGAGAAAGTGTTGGGATAAAAGAAGAGAGAGGGTTATAATTTGAGCCGTCAAAAAATATATCGAACGGCTCGAATACACTAAGCGAGTACCACGTAGGTAATACTCGCTCGCCACTGAAAAATTCCTCCTTTCTTAGGGAAGAATGGGTAAAGGCAACAGAGAGCATTTCAGGCCAACTGCCACCTTATCCTGTATTCTGACAAAATTACCTTCCTCAAAATCGCAAAATAGTGACCAGGATGATAATGTAGCGGATGAGGTCGGATTTCGCGTCCCCCAAACCCGCCCCTTCTATATCGGATCAGAGTCGGAGCGGAAAAAATTGGGGAGGTGTCGGGATCGGGAAAAAAACGGGTCCCCATTCCACATAATAATTTGATTAGTTTTGTTGTTTTTATAGTATTTTGATAAAAAATAAAATATTGATGATTGATGAGAGTTGAAAAAAAATAGATATAAAAAAAAACAAAGACATAAATTAGTGTTTTATTAATTGGTATGTTACTCTTATTATATCAAAATAATGAAATTTATTTAGACATATACATACAAAAATATCTATATTCGGGTTCAAATCGGATTAAAATGGAGTGGGAGAAGCAAATACCATACCCGCCCCGTTTGCCTATCGGATTGGGGCGGGTAGGTCGGAGGTGGGAACGGATCGGAGTTAATTGTCATCCCTAATAGTGAGTTTGTGGTGGGAGCCATTCAATTTCTACGGCCTGCCAATCACAAGGAGGGTAAACAAAATTATTCTCGAAAGTATACGTGAGCTTTTTTAAATCCATAACAATATCCATTATTTTCTATTTATGCTGTGTCACCTTTGTAGAACGAAAACGGCTCACAACATTTCATTCAAAGCGTGACCCTGACATGAGGCTTTCGACTTGAACTAGAAATAGGCCATGCACCTGACATGAGGCTTCTCCACTCGAAAGAGGATCCGAATCCATGCAGCATACGCCGACCTTAACTTTGCATATTCATTTCGGCAAAAAAAAAAAAAATAGAAGAAATTTTTATCCAGGCTTCTTACCTTGGATAAGAGAGTAACAACTATCACTCCAGCCTTCCCAGACGTAACTATTTGAGGTTTAACTTCAAAGATTCACTGTTTTGAAGCATGGGACATTTTTCCCAAATGTTTTGAGATTTCAACCGCAAAATTTTACTTTTCTGATTTCTTAGAAAACTACGGCTAGGAATCCTTGGTACCGATATTCCCATTTACATTTGGGATCCTTGCATTTGACTCAATATACTTTACCACGCAAATGTAGTTATAGTAGCAAACCGAGTCTAGCTGGAAAAAACAAGTTGTTCACGCTTAGTTTGAAAAACTATTATACTCCGTAAATCTGAGCACATGATTGCCATATACTACACCACAAATCCGACAAAAATACTACTGTACATGTCTAGGGGGCCTAGGAAGGGGATGGAGGTGAAGCAGATTAACTACATGCTGAAAATTTGCTTCAGACTACTCAAAAATCATCTACTTCAGCAATTCTGGAAGATATGAGCTTGATGACTAGCCTGCTCTTTGGGACGACTCCTTCTTCAGAGAAGTTGGCAAGTCTGAAATCTCCTGAAGAAATTTGGGGGAAAAAAAATCAAGGCAAAAATCAGATATCGTGATCATTTTAGTAGTTGCGTCTTCTAATTCTCCTCCAAGAAGTACAATATAAACACAGTTATCTTTTCAGACAAAAGAAGTGGCAATTGACAGATTCGGAAATCAAACCACGTTTTGGTTGAATCCCATACTGCACAATTCATTACACCTTTCAACATTCCAGACGAAAAACTCAAGTCACAGGGTCGCTGCCCAACATAGTAGTAACCAGTACCACCTACAGCCGAGCATACTCAAAAGGTAAAGATTCGACTTTTACCTTAAATTTAGACGGAAGTAAGAATACAAAATGAGCATGAATATCAGATTACCTTCATTAAATGCAACCTCAAGTCACAGGGCGGAACTTGATTTCCTATACGTGCCATCACGAATTGTGAGTATTGATACAAAACATCGGCAGCAGCCTGCTTCTTTTCTTCAATCTGCGTAATTTATGAATAATGAGAAAGACTACCAACCCATTAAAGAGAACTAAGATGAATTTTCTCCGAACAGAAAAGTAACAAGTGCAGACCGGTCCACAATCAATTCTCACACCAAAAGTAAGTTACATTCAGTAAGGCCACAAAATTACCAAGTTTAGACTCAATAGCCCTATTATGAATTTTCCATCTGCCACATTCAATTTGAATATGATTAATCAGATGAATATGGCAAAAGGGTTGATTGTTAGATATTACAAGGAGTATATATTTCCTTGGGAAGCAACAGTGTTCAACACTATTTTGGTGACTTTGAGACATTTCCGCTTCATTTCACCAAAATTTTCTCTTTCTGTGTGCTGGTAAGAACACAGGTTACAGATTACACTAATGGAAAAAGAATGTGTTCCTTATTGAAGGAACAACTACAATGACCACTAGCTGTGTCCAATAACAAAACTTGCACTGTCTTTTCTTATGAGCCTCGCACCTACCAGTTACCCAAGCCGCTGGTACATGTGTAGTCACAATCAGGATCTCTCGCACATTTTCAGCACAATTACATCTAGGAAGAATGTATAAGCAGATATTGCCCGCACCTTCAAAACCATGTATGGTATTCCATTGTTCACAAGAAGCACAAGATATCCAAACATAGCGTATAATGGTTGAAGCTTCCAAGTGGGAAGTAGCAAGTTGCAATTTCGCTTTCAGAATGAGAAGCATAAAGTACTGAAACAAAAGCACTTAAGGAATGAAACATTGCGGAAGAAGAAAACTCTCACAAAAGCAGTCACAAATAAATCTGCACCATGACACTCCTTGGGAACCAAAAGACATGAAGATTCAAAACTTTTTGTTTCTCAGCAACCCAAAGGTCCATTCAGGAATTTATATCCCAAGTCACAAACATTGCAGAAACATGGAACTACATTGTGGTGTCCCCAACTCCTTAACAGGAACAAGAAGATGCATTCAACATTTTTAGTTTTTACACATGAGAATATAGTCACAGTACTTTGTCACAATCGTGACTCCATATTTTGGCGCATAAACAATATCCCAAAAGTAAACTGAACAAGCCTTTTTACTAGGGACAGTTTCTTAGTCAGCCAAAAGGGTGGAGTCATCGATCAACTATAGCAACCTCCCCTCGACGATACCATAGGAACCCTAGATTCGCAGCGGGCCCCATGAGGGACTAATCACTTCCTGATCCCCAAACCCACAAGGGAGTGAGAGTCGTTTACCGCTTGGCTACCGCCACTAAACAAACAAACATATCCAAACCATGAATGTTACAACTATATGTTGATGAACACACGCTCTAGCACAAGAACACCACCGGTCAATCCAAAGGCATGGCTTTAATACTCGTTGATTACTCATCTCAATAATACTCCATGAACATCTTTTTAATACTCGTTGATTACTCAACCTAACAACACTCCATGAACATCTACACACGAAAAGAACAATCTGATTAATTGGAATCATTCAAAAGGAAAAAATGGTGCGGGAAAAGTTCACCTCGCAATCTTCTTTCATGGGGGTGTCGTCCGATTGATAGTCCAAAAGAATTTCAGCTTCAAAAAATCTCTCCCTCTCGCTTCGCGGGATTTTCCCAAAGACTTCTATCTCTTTTAAAGGCTTGGGTTAATTGGCCTGATTTATTGAGAGTAGAGTAGTTTTAAATCATAAGAACAGAACAAGCGGCCCATTAGCTCAGTTGGTTAGAGCGTCGTGCTAATAACGCGAAGGTCGCAGGTTCGAGACCTGCATGGGCCAACCGCTGCTTTGATTCCATTTTACAAACTAAATTAAAAACACACCCCAGAAACAATGGTTATTATATATTGTGATAATGCCAAAATTCAAGTACATAAAAGTCTTGTACACTTGAGTTTTGACATTAATAAAAACAGTTTTGGTATTATAATTTCCCTTTAGTATTTACTGTCGGTAATTTTTTTTCCAATCCAATTGATATTCTCCATTTTCGATAAGTAAACTTTTAAAAAATTTATAATCTTTGAAATTGTTACAGATTAGACTCTGTTTGGAACCTATGAAAAAGAAAGGAAAATTAAAAAAAATTTCCTTTCCATTGTTTGGTTTGAAGAGAAAGAGTGAAGAAAATAAGAATTTCAAGTGTAGTGAATAGTAAATTTTCCCTTATATTTTCCTCTCATTTTCCTTCTTTTTTATTTTCCTTTCTTTTCCTTTTCTTTCCTTTCCCTAGGTTCCAAACAGAGCCTAAAGGAACAAGGGTTGATGGCATCATACTCTTAAATCTAAGAACAAAAATTCTTCAATCTAAGAGTAATCCTGTGCCTAAGGACCCGAGACCTAATCCCTCATTTGGCAAGAAGTCAATCAAGGAGCATCCATTTGGACTAAACTCACACCTCTAATTTCGAAAAGTAAACTAATCGACACTGGAGTGAGTGTAAATTTTTTCACTTGTAACGAAGGAATTGGCATTGTTGCGGATCAAAAAATTGGCATTGTTGGATTTTTCATTTTATTTTATTTTTCAATAGCTCAAGAGTTTTTGGCCTAGCTTACGCCTCAATCAACTCCCAGGGCCAATTGCATTGCCACTAGCAATTTGTTTTGACTCGGGAGACTCAGGAAAATGTTCCATATGCACCAACCCCATAGTAATTTCGAACATGAAAGCTAAGAGAGAGCAAACCTTGAAGTCTTAGGCATTGAGTGGAATTTTCAGTTAAGAGAGTGAACCTTAACTTTTCAGATTTTTTCAGTTTTCAGACATGAAACATGAGTATTTTGGAGAAAATAAAAAGGTACCGACTCAGATTAAAGAGAAAAACATATCAATCAAATAACCACATCACTGTTGGAACTTTCCCCAGGAAAAAATAAAAAACCCCATGCTTACTCATCGAGTTTGCTACAACTTCCACCATAAGTATGATTCGAAAGAAAAAAGATCAGTTCGTAGAGTTCACGCCATTCAGAGGGGAAGAGTTATACAAAATGGACAGGAATACTTCGGCACAAAAAAGCCGACCGACATCAGTCTAATCCACATCAACCAGAAAATAACAGAAATTTAACTCAAACAAGTCACAAAATCATCAGAATGGAGAACAATCCACTAAAGGAACAAGGCGAAAATGAAGTAAATTATGTGTCCTTGGGAGGTCCCTTCTTTGCTGCCTCAGCAGCTGCTTTCTCCGCTTCGATCTCAGCAACAACTGCATCGATTTCAGCCTCATCGAGCTGGTGGAGGCCATCCTTGGTCATCACAGCTACCTCAATGTTCTTTCCCCCACTCTCAACAACCTGAAGGCAATTAAGATATTCCAGTTGAGAAGATGTCAGAAACACAAGGGCAACTAGTCGTCTTCTTTTAGCCTTGCAGTGTTATGCTTGTGGCATCCCTCAGGTAGAATTTAACTCACATGAAGTTGTTAATTGTGCATACATCAAACACTCATTTAGCATATAACTGAAGGAAAGCAATAGGTTAGATGCAGAATCTACATGGCAACCTTTTTTTTTTGATAAGTAACTACATGGCAACTTATTCCTTCTAGATGGCTAGAGGTTAAACTGATCAGAGCACCAATTGAGAATATCCAAGCTACAGTATCCTCTATAATCTAATACTAAGTTTTTAATTCGTACTCGTCATCAATTCGCTAATTTGCACTTACAAACGTCTACTTGAATCTGACGAACTCAAAAACACAAGTCAAATGTATTACAAATCTATCATACCTAATGGCTATTACAAATTGTTACACCTACCAAGTAACGGCTATTACAAATATAGCATTGCGGTTACACAGTCTATTCTATGATTTTAGGTCACTGTCCAAAAAGTTTGAATGGAGTCCACCAGTCTGAATAGGTGTTCCATGAGCTCATAAATAAGAGTTTTTTTTCTTTTTATCCCCTAAACTATACACACTTTCTCTACTTAGTCCCTGAACTATCAATTTGGCAATTTCCTCCCCTCAACTATCATTCCGTTACCTACTTAGTCCAATAGATAACGGAAATTAAGAATTTGGACGGAAAATGTCACATAAGGCCCTGTTTGAGACCCTATAGAGCAGATACTTGATTATGACGCCCTAGAGATAAAAATAATTATGACCCTTTAGAATAAAATGAACAAAAAAATAAAACCTTCGCACCGGTTCAAACGGATTGAAAATTGGAGCACTTAATTTTTTTAGAAGGTTTAAGTGCTCCAATTTTCAATCCGTTTGGACCAGCGTAAAAATCTTATTTTTTTATCATAATATTCTTAAGGGTTATAATTAATTTTTTTCTCTAGGGTTTTCATAGTTAATTATTATTTTTTATTTGGAATCCTTTAGAGCAGATACTTGATCATGAGAGCTCTACAGATAAAATTAACTATGACCTTTTAGGATAAAATGATAAAAAAAAAAGATCTTCACACCAATTCACATGGATTGAAAATTAGAGCGCTTACTTTTTAACCATATTTTTAATATATAAACAGTCTAAATTCTATATAAGGAGGTCAGTCTTTTTGGAAAAAATATATAAAGTGCCACGTAAGATCTTGATATATGAACCTCGTAAAAAAAATTAAATGCTCTAATTTTCAATCTATTTGAACCGGTGCGAAGGTCTTATTTTTTTGTTCATTTTATTCTAAAGGGTCATAATTATTTTTATCTCTAGGGCGTCATAATCAAGTATCTGCTCTATAGGGTCTCAAACAGGGCCTTATGTGACATTTTCCGTCCAAATTCTTAATTTCCGTTATCTATTGGACTAAGTAGGTAACGGAATGATAGTTGAGGGGAGGAAATTGCCAAATTGATAGTTCAGGGACTAAGTAGAGAAAGTGTGCATAGTTTAGGGGATGAAAAGAAAAAAAACTCCATAAATAAATCCAAAGATACAAGAGTGTTAATATTAGACACAATATTTTGGCACTAGAAGTGTGGTTATAAAGCGCATTATCAAGATACAGAGTAACTGCAGTTGTGACTTAATTAAAGTCATCAGCAGTAAAAAAGGAGCTTTAAAGCAGCCAAATTGGCCATATTGGTCAAGAATCACCATATCACTAGTGAATCAGCCAATACGTATCCGGAACTAGCTGATATGCAAGCAAATGAAGCGATTAGCAAACTTGAAATAGTAGGCACAGAAAATTGGGGTATTCTGTCCAAACCTACAGCAATTATCTACTAGGATAGCACTTCCCTCATTGAATTGATCCGAGACAATATCATACGTAACTACGCAAGTACTTTACGGAATGCCATTTCAAAAAGGCACCACAGCTTTCACTTTGGGGTGCATTGACCACCATGGGCAGAAGTATCATCCAATTTTATCTGCACACAATGGCTTCCAGCCAGATTGAGTTTTAACGATTGCACAAGCAATGGCCCCTCAGGAAAAAAGACTTTGCATGCTACAGAAATCTGTAACGTTCCTCCAATAAAGGAGTCACAAACTCACATTCATTCTAATGTACATGACATGGTACAAAAATACTCTGGAAAGGAGAAAAATATTAGCACTGACCGCAGATGTATGAAGATGAGATTCCAAACAAAAATGCACATTATAAGTTGGAAGAAATAATAAGAGTCATGAAATTCCGCAGGGCAGGAAATTTTCGAACAAATGAGCAAAAAGATGAGCCAAAAGATACCTACTTCGAGCAAGGCTCGGATTGCAAGCTTCACAGTTTCTTGCCCAGAGGTTTCTTTATAATTTTTCTCCAGAAATTCTCGCATTGAATTAGAGTTTCTCCCAGTCGCATTAGCCTTCCATGCAGAAAATGTACCCGATGGATCTGTCTGATATAGAGATGGTACCCCAGTATGAGGGTCAAAGCCCACAATCAAAGTTGAAAGACCAAATGGTCTCACACCACCACTTTGTGTGTACTTCTGTTGAAGCCCAGCTATGTAACGTGTAATATACTCGACAGTTACGGGATCCTCAACAGTAAGCCTGTGGCTTTGACATTCAATACGAGCCCTGTTGATAAGAACACGAGCATCGGCTTTAAGCCCAGCACACGCCAATGCAATGTGGTCATCAAGGTTTACAATTTTCCTAACTGATCTGCAACACAAAGTAAGCGAGTTAGTAACAATATGATCATTCTGACAAAACATTCAGTGTTCATATCATGCCACAATGGGCGAAAAAGGCATAGCACAAATGCATCCACATATAGGGAAATGGAACTTAATCAGCAGCTCCATGAGGGGACATGTCTGGATTGGATAGTCTGCAAGAACTCTCGTGGTGAAAGAAACATGACCCTCCGGCTCATCGTGGAACTCATTTTCGAGAGACACAACTTTTGATACTTAAGGATGCTTTCCATATTCACGTTGAAAAACTACAAGCACTCCCATGGAATTCTAAAATTTTACAGCATGCATAACAGCCCAGGTAATTCAAATATAGAGATTCTTCAGGTTTTGCATCTCTGAAGGAATTTCTAGTCCACTGTGATCCCATTCCCAGCAACATCTCCAATGATTCGTCTTTCTCTATTCTAATATCCTTTTTTGCTAATAAAAAATAAGTCCTGCTGTTAACAGCATACAAGGAGCCTAAAACAGTTTGTTCGTACACAATGGTTTCCAAAGGAAGGCACTTTTGAAATGTTAAGTGTGAGATCGTTATTCCAATGAATTCATTTCTTTGTATACAATGCAATTAGGTATTTCTATTTCTTTTGGAATGGAGTCGTCAATGATTTAAAGCGGACAGATAAAAATAAAAAATAAAACGTGACCAATTAACCAACCAACAAAACTATATATTACAAATAAGATCTTCTTCTCGTAACTACTTGATTGAGCAGCAACCTGAAGACCACCTAAAAAGGAATATTTCTTATTTGATTTCATTTTCATAGACGAATTCCGCATATTTTCACATAAAGGATTTACATATACAACATATATCACTGTCAAGAAGGAATTTCTCATGAGAAGGCCATTAAAACACAACACGCTAACAAAATATGCCCAACAGATAGAATCGTCCTCATGTGGCAGCACCGGAACATTATATGTTTAAGAGAGCAGAACATCAGTGGTAGTAATGATGAAACAGATAGGACCCTCTTCGCCAATTTGCAGTAGTAGAGTAAGTTTCTACCCCCGTTAATACCATCTTGCCTGCCTACTAAATACATGGATGAGTCTTGAAAAACTTGTTACTTGCCAACCAACTTCAACATCAGAAAAAGAAATTCACTTCTCCAATAGTAATCAATCTACTGCAACCTTTCAAGTCAAGAGTTACAAAGGAAAAAACAGAGCATTTGCACAGAATTAGGCCATTAACTGAAAATGCTCATGACAAAGCCATTAAAGTTTAAATCTCAAACGTATTCCCTTATTTATTTCCTTAACATTTCCCAAGGGCTAAACTAATCAGCTGTGATAAACTGGAAACAAGGGAAGTGGAGAGTTAGGCACCCTATTAAAGAATTCGTCAAAATGCTCTACAAAAAAGTTTTAAATGAATCATTTTGCAATAATACGCTGTTTTTGCTATATGTTTCTGGATTGAAGATCAGTATTCTATATTGAATTGCATTATACCAGTTCTAAGAGAGAATTCTAATCAAGAGAGCTGATAGGAGAAAGTAAGTAACGCTAAGCAAAACAACCCAACGAAATGGAAAAGTGAAACGAACCTTACAACTCTGTAATGAGATCGTCAAGGCAACTATTTCAAACATATAAGGGGCAGTCCAAGGGGGTGCAAGGGGGGACCCGCCCCTGCAAAACTCCAAATACTCTCGCGTATTTTATAGGGGATTGGCCCTGTGTGGGGAAAAAATCCCCCAAACTTCCAAGTTATCAATCCTTTTTTTAGATTGTACGAATGGTGGCTGTGCACATACACACAATATCGACTCTTCTTCGGACTCCGCGAGTAGTAATATATACCTATAAAATTAAATTTGTATTGCCAACATGAAAATACACGTGATTCAGGCCCACGGTAGACACAAATCCTGCGTCCGCCTCTGGACACATTTAATTGCTTCCCCGACTTCCATTTGAACACTATCTCAAAAGATCAAATCTAGGTTTACGAAGGCTTTCAAAACCCTAACCGTAACAACTTAAAACATCACAATTCAACCACAGCGTTAACCTGGAGTCTTGGAGTTTGGCAGTGGACTTCTTTTCGACGCCGAGGACGATGGTGTCGGTGCCTCTGACGCCGACGGCGGCGTTACCCTTTCGGACGGCTTCGAGGGCGTATTCTACTTGGAAGAGGTGGCCGTCGGGAGAGAACACCGTTATTGCTCTGTCGTATCTTGCCATTGCTTCGTTTTTACTACTGATCGGTGTTGCTGTATTTATTTGAATCGCCTGGTTTGGACTTTGGACCACTCCTACTTGACTGAGGTTTTCCTCGTAGCGAAGGTGAAGACGATTTTTGGGCTTGGGGGAGAAGACACCCAAGTCATCTTAGGACCATTTTGTCATTATGGAGGTCATTAGTGGCAATCTATAAAATTAGTCGAGAAATTTTTGGGTGCTAGATGGTATCACGTGGTGCCCGCCTGGCACATCTTGGCCGTCCATTTTGGTTTTGGAAGCCTAAAATTTGGAGAAAGAAAAAAGAGAGAGAAAGGGTTTTAATTTGGGCCGTTCAACACACTTTTGGACGGTCCATGGTCAGGATGGGCTGCTCGGACACCACATGGGTTAGAAGTAATTCTTTGTGGCCATGTGTAATTCTTTGTGATCAGGAGTAATTCTTTGCAGCCACATGTAATTCTTTGCGATCACATGTAATTCTTCGCGGTCAAGAATAATTCTTAGTCACCAATGACTGAGAGCTGCTATTTCTCATCTCCTGGGTATTTGGGCTTCTTGTGAACATAGGTACTGACTCCGTGCAATTTTGTTTGCTCATTACGGTAATTCTTCAATTTTATTGATTGAAAATCTTTGGGTGGAAAATTGTATAGATTTCCAAAAACAATAGCCTTTAAAACAACACAATTACTTTGATGGATGAGTCCTTCTTGGTATTGCGCCGAAGACCAGTTGTGTGTTTGGACAATCGTCGCTTGGTAATTAGCATTCATCAAATAAGCACATCTTGCAATAATGCATATGCCAAGTTTAACCATCTTTGTTACCAGTTCTATCCTCATTGAATGACATGTGATGTCACATTGAATGTTAAAAAAATTTCTCTATATTTACAGTTGTAAGCATCATCCTGTAGATGATGCTCGTACTGGATTTGAAGGGAAGTACTTTGGAAGAGGCTATCAGTTCTTTTTGTTTTGGGGGTTAATTTCGTTTCAATTTTAGAGCACCTCCAACCCATATGTCGAAGGTGAATTGACATTGCCAACAGCCAAAACAGGCACACTTGTGATAAAAAGGCAAGTGCCATCGAAGAAGGAGATGGCAAGGCTTTGTGAGTTTGGAGCCATGCTCATAGAAACCAGTGCTAAAGCAGGATTCAGTGTCAAGGCAAAAGTAACATCCATAGATGCTCGTTCGAGGGTATAATCAGATTTGCTTCATGTCTAGATACAGACAAAAAAACAAGAAAAACAAGACAATAAACGTACAGGACTTTATACCAAATAGGCCCTTAATACATGCAACTGAGAATCAAGCATGAAGATATGGATCAAAGTTCAAAAATGCACAAATCCAAAAGCCACTACACCATTTCATTAGAAAGACGCAGGAAATCAATATGAAAACCAAGGTTTTATACTGAAAGACAGCACAGAAGTAACATCCATGCTCCTTTCGAAGACAATCTATTCTACAGTCTCCTTTCAAGAGTAAAGTAACATCCCCATGCACTGTTCCCTCGCATCACTAGTCAGAGGAGCACAGCCTGATCTGCATGACGAAAGTAGACACGAAGAATGAGTTTGGGTGCCAAATCTCCCAACAAAATTATTACGATGACATTTTTTTTTGGCATCAAATTCAACATTTTCTGTAACGCATCTGAAGAGATTCCCAACTTGGGAGGTTGAGAAATTACGAGTGACTTTAGGCATCAACACACCGAGCATCATTTACTGTCCTCTTCCTTTGGTGCCTTGTCTTCGTCGTCCTTCTTCTGCTCGGACTGCAGAAATTACAAGTGTCATTAGATATCAATTCACATTGGCTAATTTGCATGTAACAAACAGCTCTCTCATCACCTAAATCACATATATCACTACTCATTTGGACAATAGTCCTTGAATCGGCATTCACCAAGGTCACAAGTGAAGCACAAAATAAAATGTATCCAGTTCTACAAGCAAGGACCTAACTAAAATACAAGCAGATACAATTAGGGGCTATAGTTAAAAGCCAGATACACGTCAAAACATAGAATAAGAATCCCATACTAATGAAGGGCAACCAAGGATGAGCAAACAAAGAGTTGTTTTTTTATTTTTATTTTTATTTTTTAATGTTTTTCTCCCCTAAACTATGCTCCGTTTTTCTACTTCATCATTACACTACAAAAATCATCTATTTCACCCCTCAACTTCCTGATTTGAACCATTTTGGTCCAATGTTAACGGAATAGACGAACGGTGCATAGTTTGAGAACGAAGTAGACAAACGGAGAATAGTTGAAGGAAGGGAATCTGTTAACATTGGACCAAAATGGTTCCAATGAGAAAGTTAAGGGATGAAATAGGTAATTTTGTAGTTTAAGGATGAAGTAGACAAACGGAGCATAGTTTAGGGGATAAAAACATAAAAAAAAACTAGCAAAAAAAATAAACTCACGGTTGACAGTAGTCAAATCTAAAATCTGAGTCCAACGCTACCACAAAGGAGTCAGTTAAAACATTTTGTGGTAGGGACAAGCTAACGACGTGCCCAACTTCGGGTAATGCCACAATAGAAACAAGACTTTGCTGCTTGCATTATTTCTCTTTCTATTATGGGTGATAATTATTCAAATATATATCAAAACAAAGCAAGGGGGAGCAATGCCTGTATGCACAGAAATTCCAAAGGGAAGCAACCCATAATGAAAAGATGCATAAGAAAACAAGCACCCTATGTAATTTCAATCCTAAGAAGGTGTTTTCTTTTTTGCTGAGTGGACAAGGGTTAGCAGGGGAAACTGCTCGCAGTACAATTCCCTGGGTGTAACAGAACCATCCCCTATCAGCTAGAAAGCTAGACAAGAGGGAAGGATGGCTCCCTCACAAGTGAGAACCGTAGCCTGAACCAGCCCTGCTGAAAGCATAATGGTAAGAAGGCAGTGCCTAAGATTTAATGGGTATGAGCCACATCCACAAGCATCGCCCAACTCATGATATTATAAGAAACTTAAAAAGAAAATCTGATTTACTAACTTTTGAGATTTCACGTCAGTTTCCTAATATTATTCCCAACCGTTCAAGGCTGGAGACAATCATAGGGGGCTAAGATTAACTAGGATATATTGGAAGTAGAAGAATGCTTGAATTCAAATGCCTCAACCTATTAACATGAAGGAAAGAAAGAGCTTAATATTGTTGAGAAACGACCTTAACCCGTGGACTTAAAAACAAAGAAGAATGCACCATGGTCAAATCCATTGTACACTAAGCAGAATAAACCTTGGTCAAACCCACAATACACTTGATAATGATGATTGACACAAGTGGGGAAGGGCGCAATCAGAACAAATGTTTTTGTAATGCATAAGATAAATAAAAATGACAAATGTGTCATTGGAGAGGTGAAGCAAATCAGTCACCAGGAGGCAAAAGTGACATTCAAGACAAGGAAGGTACCACATAACTAAGGATTGAAGAAAGGTCAAGGAAATAAAATCAGAGGTAATATGCAGGTCTCAACATAAACAAGAATTTGGAGCGTCCCCGTGATGAACTTAAAAGAAAATTTCACTCACCTCAGACTGGCTTTGCATGGATGCGAGCAAATCTTTGACTGAAGGGTCATTTGGATCAACTCCAGGAAGCTGCGAAACAAAAAATAATAATATCATTGAAACATAACAAAGCTCTCTGAGAAAGTCTTTTCTTTTTGGTGAGGGAAAAGAGAGTAATGAAACCGCCACAAGGAATGAAACCGCCACATTAATATCTGATGCCATTGGTGCAGAAAAAATTACCGAAGCAAGGATTGAAGACACAAACGACTGATCGGCCAACAGCTGACTCATATCTGTCTGGCTTGCTTGATCTTTTGAACCGTCCTGAACGGACAACTGTAGAGCTGCATGTTCCCCGTCAGCGGAAAAAATTAAGCATAGACGTATAAGCGGAATCTTGATCTCAGTGAGAAATTAAATTAGATGCAGAATGCTATAGTGGCATGGTGCTCCCTAAATGAAAGCAACATGACAAGTCCTTTCTGTGATAGAAACCACTTGGAGATGAAGAAAGTGATGTTTTCTACCGCTTCTCTGATGAGTAAATTTTAAACCACAGCATGGCAGTTTCAGCTTGTAAAAGGAAAATAACAAGCTTGTACTTGTTTGGAGAGGTCATCATAAATGATTGAAGTATGTCTTTCCTAACTAGCTTGCGGCCCGGGAAGCTTAGCATCACACTTTTCAAAAGTTCAAACCATCATGTCCCAATGTAGCCTCAGGGTAGTGCACAAGAAGCTATACATGCTTGGTAGGATGGGTCCCCAGGATTAGTTGGTCCCATAGACTAATACCGAGTTACAATGACAACAAAAAAGAACAACGCCTAAACACTGATAACGACACAAACTCGACGGTCTATAGCAATAAGGACATCACTAAACCTCACGCTAGAGTCTAGGGCAAAAGATAGTTTTTACTAACTTTAGATGTGGCATCATGTGGGGATTGGCTATGTCTATGAGTCTCAACACACCATACCATCCTACATAAACTAAATGATGATAAAACAAATGTAAGTGATTACCAAGAGCTAAGTCTTCATCCTCTGCAGCTGCCTCTGACATATCCGTGTCTCGCGTAACAACGCTAGCAACAGGGTCATCCATTGACATGGCAAGGGCCTGCTGTAGCAGAGCATTCTCATCATCCTGTGAACAATTCAAGGAAGATAACATGAGTACCACTGCTGCCAACTGTCGGCTGTAAACCAAAAGGGATAAGTGAGGAGACAGAGAGCTCAACAAGTAGATGGTTAAAAATATTGTGAAATTCTTTCACTGCAATTACCACCCCGATAGAGGAAGTGATGGTTGCGTAAGACCGTAAGAGAGAGCGGTCAAAGGCGGCGATGTGGGAATGTCACACAAAGCTAAAAGGTGCACAACTTTCATGGGACATCAGTAACAAGATAGAATGGAGTTAAACCTTTTTCTCTATTCCTCTCTCCTTTTCTTTTTCCGGAAAATGAATGGTAGGAGCAAACCATAAGTGATTTTTCTATGAGGAAAATGCATGTTATAATTACTGCCTATACATAAAATTACACAAGACAATTACGGTTCCTGCAAATATTAACAGAAAAAGGAGAAAGAAAATAAATGTGTACATTCAGGTTACATTCAACACCAATTCATGGTGGAACATTTACCACACAAATTTAAGTCTAGGGCAACCTGCAGCAGTTGATGGGATGACAACTAGCCAACCTGGCTCAGATGTAAACCACTGGAAGGATGGATCAATTTTCAAAAAGTCAAAACCAGAACATAAAAGCTATGATTCCCGACTAAATATCGGCATGTAAACAGATAATAAGTTGGAGAATGGATTGAATTGTGATAGTAGATCATAATAAAACAGAAACTGAGTCGTAATGCGTAGATGTACAAAAAAACATAGCTGGAGATATTTTCTGAGTTCTCATAATTACTTAGTGTAGTAGGGTACACATAATAATTATAGCTATCAAGCTATGTGATCAAGGAAATTGCAAGATCAGTATTTGTTTCCTTTGGCGGGGTGGAGAAGCTCGTCTAACAGTTCAAACTAACACTACCAGATATCAGAAGCAAAAGTTTTACAAATCTGTGAACCAAAGTTGCACATTCTTTCTCACCCTTTCTCAAAGTCAAACTTATATAAATGACCATAAGACACCAGAAATCCAACTTTTCTAGTAATATACCACATTAGAAAGAGGAGCCAACTTTGGCAGCTCAATTGAATAGTTGATAAAAGTCAAGAAACACTTAGTTGATGGACATGTGATGCTGAAAGATGGCAGCTCAGAATGAATAGAACGAGGAGCCACCTTTGGCAACTTAAAAGCAAGTTTCTCAATTGAATAGTCGATAGGCATGTGATGCCTAAACTCTGTGCCCGTTTCTCAACAGGGTAGTTGATAAAACACATGGAAAATTCCAAACAACAGCTTCAGTGGAAGCTTCTCCCTCCTTACTCTGGCACTTTCCACACCCTATGATATTCATTCAAGCATATGCCTCTGGCTGTGATTCTCAACTGGCATATTCAATACAAACCTTTTAAACATTTAAGTAGTTTGGCACAGGCCAAATTGTATCAAGAATGTCACTTAAGAAGGGGGATTGTGAAAATAAATAAGTGGAACAGCTCTCAGAAAGGGGAATTACGAAAGTAGATAAGAGGAACAGGATACCTACCATTAGATCACTTGTCTTGTCTTCAGCTCCAGGAGCCGCAGCACTGACATTCTCAGTCATAGTGGCATCTTGTGATGCAGACGGCTGTTCCCCTCCCTTTTCCTGTTTCGAAGCTTCCTCTGCAGCCTTTTTAGCAGCTGCTTCTTGCCTTGCTCTCTCCTCTTCCATTGAAACGCGAAGAGCAAGAGCCAGTTCAGGATCCAGATTTGGATCCACACCAAAATCATAGCCAGACACGCCACCGGCTGCAGCTGCAGCAGCTGCTGCTGCAAAACTACTTCCACCTTCGCCATCCCCAGTGAAAATAGGAGTACTGCCATATGGAAAAGGAAATAAGTAACTCCTATAGAATACAATTTCAACTCAAGCAAATAAGAGAAGCCAAGGCCAGCAACCTTATAAGGACATCAGAGAGAGCACTTGAATCGGAAGGAACATGAACAATGTGACTGCTGTCGTTGTTGTTTACAGCAGCGAGAAGGGCCTCAAGCTTTTCTGCTTTTCCATCATCTTCTTCACCGAAATTAACAATATCAAGCGCTACACTGTTCTTTTTTAATTTCCTTCCAATCATTTCCAGTACTTTCTTGTCATATTTGACAGGACTGGAAGACAACATGTAAAAGATGAGTGAAAAAGAATAATAAACTCAAAACAGAAATTTAAAAAAGACAAAGGGTCAAGGAGCACTTACCTCCCCACAAATACTATAATCCTTTGCTGCTGCTTTTTATTTTGGCGATGCTTGAGAGCCAACTGTGCCACTTGTATCCCTGCTGCCAAGTTACACTCACCGCCAACTTCTAGACCTGAACTCAGACAGAATGAAATTCTAGCAAATAAGAACAACACTAGACACACTTAGGGTGAAAGATACCAATCATATCATAATGTTTGACTATCAAAAAAATTGTGCTTGAATCAACATTAAGCCACCAAGGCATACTGGGTATATACCTACATACAATCTCTCCCCGCAGTTTGACTGACAACATCAATAAACTCAGTCAAAACCTTTATGCTCAGGACTCGGAGTGAAATAACACAAATTCAACTCTTGTAGATGGATTATCAATCATTACTCAAGGAGTATGTGCAAGTATGACCACAGAAACTAATATGTTACGAACGAAACCAGCAGTTTCATACTCCAAAAGAGTACCTAATGGTTTGTACAAATCTTTTAAGCTTGTCAAGTCCAAGATGCATTGAAAATAAAGGAATTTGGTTTAATTTTTTAGGGAGGTTTTTGGGTAACGAGTGGAGAGAGATAGATAGAAGAATGAGAGTAATAATTGGAAAGATAGCTCCTTGGGGACCGTGTGTAGAGGGAGGAGTTGAGTCTAGAGACCCAAAGCGAACACAGTCCTAGTGAGCATGGGCTTGGAGACCCAGATATAAATATTAAGCACCGGGTGTGTCTGCAGCCATGTATTCAAGGGTCAACCGCCCTAAACTTCAATTTTGAGATATTATGATTTGTGCAAAACTTGGGCATTGGTGCAAGGCACATTCTAAACACTTCAGAAATCAAACTTGGGGTACAGGAAAACCATTGAAATTCAATCGCAAATGCAGTTGGACGGTATAAACGTTTATTTCTATCTAAGTGAGCTGCTTTTTCTTCAAATAAATCAAAATTAGAGGATTCAAGTGTTTAAATTAGGTAAGTGGGTTGGACACATGCAACAAACCCACACCCGTGCGTTGTATCTATCGGACATGGGCAAGGTTTTCAGAGGCGAAAGGCGAGGCGCATGACCCTCCCGAGGCATTGAGTCGTAGACCTTTTGATTTTCTATTTTTTCAATAATTAAATTAATAAAATACAAAAAATGTGCAATTCATAAAAGATAGATTAATGCAAAAAGATAGCATAAAGTAGAATATCAATTAATGACTTATTATTACCTTATTAGTTAATAACTAATAACTAATTGAGAAACCCTGTAACATCACTTTGTTAGTTGTTAACTTTTTATCTTATTAACTTATCACTTTATTAGCTATTAACAGAACACGTCAATTCATTATTTAGTAAGGAAAACAAAGCACAACTGTTTAAAGAAAAACAAAGCCCGACTGTAGATGATGATCAACTTCAACAAGGCAGCAGAGAGAGGGGATTTGAATTAGGAAATTACCAAAATTAGATTAGGAAAATTTCTCTCCTAAGGCTTACGCCTCACCTATCGGGGCGTAAAAGGCGATTGAGGCGAACGCCTCAGCGCGCCTAATGAAATTAGGCAACTGCCTTTGTGGTTCACCGCCCAAATTTTTAAGCCCTGAGGCCTTTTGGCAGTGCCTCACCGCCCCAACGCCTCAAGGCGAGCCCAGAAAACTGCCTTTGAAAACATTGGACATGGGTACTGAGGAAAAAGACACGAGTCCCATTAAACTGTTTGTGATTATGCCAAGGGGATGAACAAATGAACTTGACCCATGGTAGCACTTAAATTATCATTCTTGTATGAAACTATTCTAATCAATCTACAAAGCATAGCCAAGTGAAAAAGCTGACCATGCATGCAAGCTAATATCTTGCCAAGATCGCTAGTAGGAGTGACCAAAACGCGAACCCCTTTGCCTGCCATTGTCAGAACTCCAACAGTATTCTCTGGATTAGACTGCAAATCACATTCCAATCAGTCACATTCAGATACAAACCCTAGAACCACAATACACAGGAAGCGAAAGGAAATATATATACATTAAACAAACAAAAAAATCCGACTGTGAAACAGTTAATACTTTATCACTAATTTAACTGAATTTCTAAAACACAAATTGTCTCCGCAAATTACAAACCCTAGAACACAGACTTACTAAAGATGCAAAACGAATACTACCATAGAACTAAAACACTGGATAGTAAAACAACAGTGTCTCCATCTTAACTTGAATTCTAAACACGTATGGTGTGTGCGACTGTAAGACAACCATATACAGACCCTAAAATACAACTTACTAAAAATGCAAAAAGAATGCAGCTTTGAATCTAAAACATCGGATAGTGAATCAGTGATTCAGTGGTCTCCATTTTAAAGTGAATTCTAGACATCTAGGGCGTGTGCGAGCGTAAATCAAGCTAATAACGTGAATTCTCCATTCTTCAGAACACCCTAAGTATTCTCTGGTTGAGACAGCAAATCACATTCCACTCACTTACATTCAGCTACAAACCCTAAAAACACACCACACAAGAAGTGAAAGGAAACATGTACATCAAAAATCCTATTAAAACAATGGGATTGTAAATCGAGCTACTGAGATCGGTGACCTGAGTTTTGGCCCCACAGATCAGATTAACGGCGTCGGCTTGAGCTTGAAATCTTGTCGGGGAGTAATCGCCGTTCCGCATCCATTCGGAATTATCAACGCAAATCATCGTCGCCTGAACAAGAAAATATGGCAAAGGAAAAGGATCAATCAGGAACCCTAGAATTCGTACAATACGCAACGGAACAAGGAAAGTGAGGAGAGAAACTAGAAGGAGGGAACAGATGGATTGAAGAGGTTACCTCGAGCACCATGATTGCAAATTGAAGAATGAGCGAAAGGATTTGGAGGATTTAGTCGGAGGCGTCTCTCTATCTCTCTCTCTCTCTCTCTCTCGCTCCTTGTTTCTCTGTGTTTTGTATGACGACGGAGTGAGAAGAAGTATCTGTTTACTTGAAGAGGAGGCTTAGAAAAGGGTAAACTACACAAATGCCCCGCAAGTAGTATCAAAATCACAAGTTCTACCCTGTTTACTATGGTGTTGAAGAAAACCGGCCCAACCGTAAAACCGATCCAATCCGGACCGAACCGTCCTATTTGGGCCGATTTTGCGATTTTGTTGTCAGGTTATGGTTTGAAAAAAATAAGAACCGTTAATTTTGATTTGGTTACTAGTTCTTAATTAAAAAACCGTGGTTAGAACCGGACTGTTTAGAACACATATATATATGTATAATTATAGGAATAATATATGTGTAAAGATTGGTCTACTTTTTGAACATGAAAGAAGTTAATGCTGCTGATTTAAGTGATGTTTTGGGCATTGGAGCGGTTGTTCTTTACTTTAAGATGTGCTGCTATATTTTATAGTTTATGATACAAGTTTAATTTTAGTACTAAATATAATAGGTCATTAATTTTTTCTGTTTCTGAATTTAATTATTCCATAATTGCTTTTGGCTGCTTTATTGATGGTTTTCATCAATGTTTTTTCGGTCGAGTGTCAAGTATTTTGTGAACCATATTGGGTTTTGATTCTTAATAAAATGTCTATTATTATTTTATGAGTTATTTGATGCTTTAAAATTTAATTTTATGAGTTTATATTTTTTGAATAAGTGTTTGGCTGCTAATTGGATAAAATCGGATAGATTTTGCTGTTTGATTATGGTTAGGTTCCACTCATATATTGGTAAGATTTTGGTTCCCAATTTTGTAGAACCGTTGGAAATGATCTGATTATTGTTTTCTAGAGAACTAGACCAATCCAAACCGTGTATGTTTACTTGTGTTTGATCCACTTATATATATATTGACTAAAAGGACAATGAGAACACATCGTATTCCTAATAAAATTAAGAATAATCCTTTGCCTAATTCGAGATCCAATCCCTCGATTGGTAAGGAACCAACCAAGGACAACACATAAGGGCCAAAGCCCGAACACCTATAAGGGCCGAAGCTCAAACACCTGGATGGGCCAAACCCAAACCCAAGGAAATCAAAAAACCCTAACCCTATTCCAATGTCAGCCACCAAACCGCTGGAGCTGAAAATCGTTGTCACCATTGACAGATCAACCACACCACTCCCTAGCGTACAAAACTAAACATGATGAGCAGAAGCACCAAGGGCACCAAGTTTGATCCACTTATCCAGTGGGATTCAATTTTCATTATTGACCTATTCAATTCGATTGTTGTATGGCCTGGTTTTACCATCATTTTGATTGATGGGGTTAATTGTTGTCTAATTATTGGTCGATTTTGGTGGGTATGAAGGCTATTAAGATGTTGATATCATCAGGCGGGTATGTATATGTATGGATGGAAAGATGGGTTTTGGCTTTAGGGTTTGTTTTTGTTATGTTTGGAAAACATCTATAGGTGCAGAACATGCTTTGTTGTGATTAAGAAAAAAGAGAAAGAAAATGAGGAAAAAGTTGGTATTTTGAAAATTGTTTTGTTGAAAAGGTGGGTTCAAGTGCTAAACGATTACACAAAAATAAAGAGGTGCAATGTGATTTTAGATGATAAAAAAGAGTATACAATATGATTTGAGTGAAATCTAGGGGTGCTAATGAAGTTTACCTGAGTTGGAGGTCCTGTATTGAACCCGCGAGGTTCCCTCTCCCCGACGAAAACTCTCTAGTTTTCTTGGATTTGTTCCAATGCAGTCTAACCCATGATTATAAATGTAAAACTTCATCTTTTTTCTCGATGAGATATTGATTCGTATCTGATTAATATGATTTTCAATACCGTCAATTTTCTAAATAATATATACAAAATGAACGATTTCGATTTATGAAATAGTTCTAATATAAATCCATATTTAGTTCTCAATAGTGTGCATGAACTTGTACTATCTTCGCATCTTCAATCTGTGAATTTAATATGCATCAACACTTAGGATCCAATGAGAGATCCCTTACCAGTCTACTGTGCGGACCTCCCCGTTTCCGATTGAATTGCGACGATCTAAGCTGTTCAATGTGTTCAGAACGTGATTTTAATAGTACCCGCGAAGAATCAGCAAAAAAAAAATGATTGGTAAGGGCTTGATCTGAGCAGTTTTTTATTGAACCGTTCAATCAAAAACTGTTCAGATCAAGCTCTTCCCGATCATTTTTTTTGCTGATTTCTCACAAGTACCCTTAAAATCACGTTCTGATCACTTTGAGCAGCTCGGATCGTCACAATTCTGTCGGGAAATGGGAGTCCCGCACGGTAAGCCCGTGCGGGATCCCTTAGGGGAACCGGACTGTATACATCAAATTCGCACTTAACAAACGTGCTTTATATGTGTTAACATAATATTAGGAAATATTATGTTGCCTTATTTTCTAAGCTTTATTATTTTGTTTCTAGTTTAGGCAGATTATTATTTATGTTTCCTAGTTAGTCTGGATTTCCTTATTATGCGTATTTCATTGTTATGCATCTTGTAGCCTATATAAAAAGCATACTAGGTTATGGTTTGAATACAAGGAATAATACATCATTTCTCTTTCCTTCACATGGTATCAGAGCTATAAGATCTAGGTCCTGTGAAATTTTCGTTCTCAGTGGGCGGCCTAAACTTCGTCGCCGTCCGCCGAGCACTCATAGTAATATGTAACCGGCTCATGCACTCGGATTTCACCCCAAATCTCTACTGTCATGACTTCTCTCGCTCATGGCTGTTTTTGGCTCTCCTAGCCGTTTCTCTTTCCCGGCTTCTCTTGGTTTGGTTTGGCTTGGCTCGGCTTGGCATGGCATGGTAGCCGTTTCTCTTTCCCGGCTTCTCCTGATTTGGTTTGGCTTGGCTCGGCTTGGCATGGCATGGCTACTCCTGGTTTCTCTTGGCTTTTTCAAACTCAAGTTGATAGATCCACTTGAGTTTGAGAGGGGATGTTAACATAATATTAGGAAATATTATGTTGCCTTATTTTCTAAGCTTTATTATTTTGTTTCTAGTTTAGGCAGATTATTATTTATGTTTCCTAGTTAGTCTGGATTTCCTTATTATGCGTATTTCCTTGTTATGCATCTTGTAGCCTATATAAAGGCATACTAGGTTATGGTTTGAATACAATTAATAATACATCTTTCGCTTTTCTTCACAATATGTAAATAAAATCCCCCGACATTTTCAGTTCTTGCACGTATGCCCATGGCGATTACTTCGATTTTCCTCAACCCCCACTGCAATCACCACCTATTAAATACTTTGATCCTCAATTCTCCATTTCCAAATATATCCCCAACGAAATCCAACTCAATTCACTAATTTCACTGGAGGTCAACTCTTTAAGAAGAAGAAGAAGAAGAAGAAGAAGAAGAAGAAGGATTCGAACAAGAGTTGATAATTCCAATGCTGAAGCCGAAGCTCATCATGACCCTGGCCAGCCTCATTGGTAATTTTTTGTTTTGGGTAATGCAGGGTGCCCTTTTCGATTTTCCTAGTTTTTTCTTCCGTATTGTATGTATCTTTTCACTTGATCCTTGGGTTGTGGACTTGTATCTGAAATCTGATTAATTGTAAGGCTAATGCCAGTTCATGTCTGTCTAGGAACTAATTTTCTTGAGTTCTATATCAGTTACTTTGGTATTTGAAGTCTCTTTTCACGATTAGGAGGATACTTTGGCACTGGGTATGGTGTAACTAAGAGGTTGAATCCATGGTACTCTATTCAGAGAATAATAGGAACATGAATTACTACTAAGGCAGGATATGCTTTTCAAAATGGATTTGGATTATTGTTGACTGAATAATGATTACTATGCGTTGGCATTTTCGAGGCCATCACTGTATGCTTTCTGTTTCCCGGGCTGGAATGCAAACGTAATCAGAAAAATGTGAAAACTTTAGCTATGTTATAAAACTAAAAGAAATGAAGAATAAGTTTAGCACACGATATATGGTAAAGACAGATTCTTCCGGAACTATCGAGAAAGAAGTTAGTCTTCAATATAACAAGATATTATTGATGCACTTCTCACACCCTCACAAGTTTCTCACGACCTCACTTTCACTCTTTTACAATGGTATTCCTACGAATTCTGAATGAATTCGATTTAAAAAAAAAAAACTGAATGAATGAAACTGAAAGCTAAGGCTTCTATTTATAGTTGAAGATTTAGGAAATGATTGCATCCTCCGACCAATGAGAAAGCGCCGCATCGTTTGACCGATACAGAAAATTGTGAGTGCTTGTGGGAAGACAGTGGGGGGATATTGGGTAGGTTTTGGAAGGAGCATATTGGATAACAATGGCAAGGACTTGAATGCTGCGAGGCTTGGTGATTTTGATTCTGAAAACTTGAGTTACATATTCAAGTCTCTAGCTACCTTCTGGTTTTGCCTATTGCAATGCGGTGGTGATATTCCCTATTTCACTTCTGTTGTAGGCTGTGTAGATCACGAATTTTGAGGGATTTCCCAAAGAAATCAATTAGCTTATTCACTTCATTATTTTCTATCTTTCCACTTACTTGTTTTTCCCTACATAAATTCTTTCAGGTATCTATGAGCCAAACACAGCCTTTATAGGGAGGTATTCCCGAACAAGTAGAATTAGTAGTCGAACACGTGATATGCGGGATCTGTGCAATGAGAAAAGTAATGTAAGACGCCATAAAAGATGATGAAAGGCAATATGAATCGGTACTACGGCAAGACGCCGGACAAGACAGATTGTTCGGCGGTGGAATACTAAAGACATGAGAAGTCAACATTTGGTACAGTCTGTTCGGCAGTCAACGACCCTATAACATGTGATATCATTAATTGATATAGTTTGTTCGGCAACGAGGGAGCCGGATAGATAGAGTTATTAGAAGAAATCTAGTCTTAAAGAGATAAGGCGGTAGGAGTGTTCCAGAAGAAGAACCCAGTGTCTAGCCAAGATAAGTATCTATGTGATTTGCTTGGTTAAAAGAAAAAATTTGCCAAAAAATTGGGAACTCTGATAATTCGTGCTACAATGTTTTAAAAGTTTCTGTTAAAAACGTTTTGTGAAAAAAATATGAACAAACTTTTGTTCTCATTTTTTTTTGGTAAGCATTTTTTTCCAAACCTCATATATATTAAAAAGAGATTAAATTCTATACACATTCAACGCAGGTGTTAAGCATAACTAATCAACAATTGACACGTCATTAAATCCTACAACATTAGGAAACCTATCACGGATTCTATTCTATTCTTGACTAAACATTGGTTTAAAACCAAATGGGCCCCACCTTAATTATGGTAAAAACAATAGTACCAGTAAATCTTATTTGGGGTAGATGTTTTTTTACCAACTACAGTTTCTACCCACAAATGATCCAGGAACATTCCAACATCAAGCAGGAAACCCATTCCAATTCGGGTTTGAAGATTCGTATTATATGGTATATATTTCCTACCCAGGAGGGGTGCAGATTTTAAATCTCAACCGTTGAATCTCATTTGATAGCCGACAGTCGAGATCGTCGTCTGTCGGATAAGATTCAACGGTCGAGATTAGAAGTACGCACTCAAAAAACGTGAGGAATTCCTTACTGGAAGTGCAGTGAGGAAAAAGTCCATTCTGAGTTAGGACTTGAAGATTAGTGTGGATTATCAGGATATAAATAGAGCAAGAGAGGGGAACAAGAAATAGGAAAGACATGCCAATGCTCATACAGATTTCGAAGAAACCCCGAAAGAGAGAGAGCCATGGCGGTGGATCAGTTTCGGCAGTTCTCCCTCACGAGTTGGTGGCCGAAGAGTTGCTCACGAGGCTTCCGGCCAATTCCCTGATGCGATTCAAGTGTGTTTCAAAGCTGTGGCGTTCAACCATCACCGATCCTTCCTTTTGCAAAGCCCACCGCGCTCGTTCCTGCTCCCGCCGTGGCTTATTAATGGTACGTCCGGACATCAACTCCCCTGTCTCAGGCTTAGGCTTCTTCCTCTACGCAAATTACGGAGCATCTGTGTTAGAATCGCTTCACCCTTTTACAGTAGGAGGAGGAGGAGGACTAGTTAAGAAGAAGAGGAATGAGGTAGGTGTATTAGAGTTGCTTCACCAGTTTCACGTACGAGGAGATGGTGTTACGGAGGTGGTTAACGGCCTCTTTTGCATGTACACGGATTGTCGGGCGAGGCTTTGCAACGTCTCTACCGGTGAAATTATGGAGCTTCCTAGTCCTCCCCCGAAGAAACATAAATCTTTCAAACACTGCAGGTGCCATCTAGGTTTTGATTCGGCTCGCAACCAATACAAGTTGCTTAAAGTTTGCTCGTTTCAAACAATTAACCATAGTGTTGGGTGTATCGCAGAATGTGAGATTCTTACTTTGGGCAAGGACGCGGCGTGGAGAAGCATCCAATTAGTTGATCGGAGAATGGATACGCGGCGGCTCCAAAGCGTTTATATACATGCCCATGGTGCTCTCTATTGGTGGAATGCTACCGGACACGGTATCATTGCTTTCTCTTTTAAAGATGAGATTTTTCTACCGCTGGTTCCCCAACCACCAATTCTGCGCTTCACGGGTTCATAACTTCAATTTGGAGACTATCTGGCCGTGGCAACTGGGTTAGTTGATTGAAAACTACAGCTATGGGTATTAGATAAACCCCTAACTCTGTCAGTCTGTCCATGGACTCTTCACCTCATCCACATTCCGTATGATTTCTATTCTAGTTCTTGGGAAGGATTTTATGGTTGACAGTTCGGAGTTCCATTTTCATTCAATACCTAAAATGTTAGGAATAGAGAATCAAGGTTGCATTTGAGTGGCAATCATTTTGAACTTCAGCAGGTAGCATTTAGCAACCTACTTTCTGTTATATTTCACCAATGTGGCTCATCTGTTTCAACTATATTTGAAAACTGCACTCCTGCCCTATTGTTATGTTAGCATGAAGTGGTTTGGTTAAGCCTTTTCACAAACTTCATCTCTGATTCTGCTGCTAGGAACCGGGATTAGAGTTCACCGACTAGCTAGTATTTATATAAAGTGTATAAGAAGTTGTCGATGCTCACTATCGATTAGCTGATATATATATATATATTTTTTTTGTGTTTCATGATCTGCAGAGTTTAGGGTTCTTTATATTCTTTAGCTTAATGAACCCTCCTCCAAATTCAAGGGCCAAAGACTTCTATAAAAACTGCCTTTGTGAAGACAAAAAATGTGAATGAAAGATCTTTTCTTTGGCAAGGCAACCAAAGGCTAGGAGTGTTCCATATCAATAGGATAGGAATGTGCTTCGTGTGCATCATTGGAACAGTGGATTCTCAATACCAAGTTTGCATTTGCTGTGTTGTTTTCACATCCTATCTGTAAGTCTACGGAGGTGTGGCAATTTCATTATGAGGGTATTCAACCTCAACAGTTCAGGTCAATGGTTTAATATGCACATTGATGTTATCTTCATCTGCCCAAAAAACTGTTCATAGAAACCATTTGCTTCTTTCGTCACGGTTAGATATTTTCCTGACCAACTTCTAAGGTATTTTTTGATGCCTTCCCCTTTATTTTTGTCACAAGATATGGGATGTGGGAACTGGAAGGCTAAAGCTCATACTTACTGGGCACATTTGAACAAGTAAGAGGTTTGTTCCTTATTTCTTGTGGCATTTACAGCTGCTACTACTAACTTCAGAAATCGTGCATTGCAAATGGTTAAGTTGGATGTTTCCTGGCAGTCCTTGCGATCAGCAATAAGCACGCATATATGTTCTCTGCTGGTGATGACAAACAAGTCAAGTGCTGGGACCTAGAGCAGAACAAGGTTGGTCGTGATAAGCCTGGATTAGATCTTAATATAGCATGCACACCCTTGCATATAAATGTATGTGGTAGAGCTTGTCCCACATTGGTTAATTACTACCTCCAAAACTAGTATATGAGCATGGGCGGCCTCTTCACTTATTGCCAATTGATTTTAGGGAAAATGATGGCCAGGAACGTGCTTTGATAATTAATATCCGCCAAGGATATTTTCAGCATTAACTAATGTTCTCAGCATGTCCTTGGCGGGTATTAATTATCAAAATATGTCTTGGGCCGTCATTTTCCCTTGATTTTATCGGATGCTTTAACAATATGTATCAACGTTGGTTAATTTTTTTTTACCTAGGTTATCCGGTCTTATCATGGTCATCTAAGTGGAGTGTATTGCCTGGCTCTTCATCTGAGTACTGACATTCTACTCACAGGGGTTTGCTATTCTGTATCCTAGGTAAGGATTCAATTTCACAAATGAAAGTAAAGATCACAATGTTACTTTTCCTGTAAGTGCATATAAGATTTGAGTTTAAAGTGGGAACACTATTCTTACACTTGAATGCTACATCATGTTTTCAGGTATGGGATATTCAAGATGCAAATTCATGCACAGTCTGGGCATGAGAATACAATTTGCTCAGTTTTACTCCACCTACAGTAAGATATCTTTTCTGCAGTGGGAAAAAATTGATGTAACGATAGAGATGGTTTTGTCTCCAACAGAGATTTGAAGTCTCTTATATGATAAAGTTGAAGAAGCTGATGTTGTGTAGTATATGCATAATCACAACCATCAACAGCAAGGAAGTCTCTTTCTATTTTTATTCTCATTGTAAATTTTTTGTTCTCACAATCCACAAGTTATAACCGGCTCCTTTTCTGGGACCTTTGATATGGTGATCAACTTTTCATGTTTTGTTTCCTTTCCCTTTGCTTCTTTTCCCTTTTGTATTCAGTAATGACAATTGATTTTTTGCCTGGCATGTAAAACAATGGTAACTCTTAGGCACCATAAAAAATCTGAGCAATGGTTCTACATCCTACTGAGTACATATGAATAAATACAATAGTTTCCTTCATGAGACTCTCCGGGGGTTTTTTTTTATTTTTTTATTTAGCCTTTTCCCTTTGACCTTAATGTGTTTATCTTGTTTTCTAGGAATTGTTTTGCATTTGCATCGGCAGACAATATAAAAGATTTCAGCCTTCCGAAAGGAGAATTGATGCACAACATGCTGTGAGTATCTTTTTTCTAGGACAGTTGCTTTTATACACACCTTCCACTTAAGCTATTGTAAGATGTACAATATTTTTTTCAATGATTCTTTTGGCACTATTATCTTTCTTTTCCTCTCTTTCTCCTGTTCCTATACACGAGAGCTTGAGATTTACTCCTTTGTCATCTAAATGTGGTTAAGTAAACACCAGTAGCATCACTTAAGTACATTTCTATCGTTGTCCCTCTTACGAGAAACTTTAATTTTGAGGCAGTTAAATGTGGGATAATTTAGCCTTTTTGGGGGAGGAGAAAGTAAAATATTGCAGTATAAAGTATTCAGTGCTTACAGATACTTTTTTCCCTGTTTGTGTTTGTTTTCCAAAAGTTTCCTGTTGAGTGTTCTTGTGTGGCTTCCAACATAGTCACAGCTGCTAGCCGAAGGGCCCTATATGTACGGCGCACACGTGTGGTCTTAGCAAAGGGAAATTTGGATAGGAATTTTTTATATGATTATATCAGTATTGGAAGACTGTGTAGACAAGCTATGATTTAGATATGTAAGAAATTTATTGTTTTATAATTCATGCGTACAAATAAGACTAAAAAATGTATCACCTATATGTGGAAAGCTGAGTACAAATCTAGAATTGTTCAAGTTCTACACTTCTGAAAACTTGACTGTAAAAAGAGGTTCTACATCCTATTCTTCCGTCTAAAAAGTTCACGTCCACTCCCTTGAATGGACCTTTGGTCATGCTTCCCGCAAATGAACCACATCAAACACGGACTTCTTTCCGTACTTATTTGAAGGCTTTTGCTGCATTTTGACATCTCTACAAGAATCCACTCTAACTTGATGCCTAGCTATTGTTTTCTTGTAATATTTGCCCAAATCATCTGTTAGATATCAATATCTAGGCAAAATGTGGACCCACGGAAGAGAAGAAAAGAAAAATAACGACAGAATTTGGCATGTTATTTGTTGATATGTCAAATTGGACCCGAGAGAAGAGTTGCCAAATATCACGTAAGCAATTGAGTCTTTGGTTGGACTTTTTCACATGCCAATTTTATCCCCTTGATTTGCCGTCAAATTGATGGATATGCTCTTACATTCTGGCTTTGATAATCAAAAAAGGGGAAGGTGAACACTAATTTTGTTTGCTTTGTTTCAGGCTCGTTGGACAGTGAAGCCGGTATCTACGCCTCCTCTTATGATGTGACCAGTACAAGGCTAGTCACTTGCGAAGCTGACAAGACCACATAAAGATGTGGAAAGAGGACGAAAATGCCACCCCTGAAACTCATCCTGTCCACTTCAGACCACCTAAAGATATGAGAAGGTTCTAACAGTCGTCTCTACGAATCCTATTTCCTTCTTTTCCTGGCTCTGAGGATTTCGTGAAAAGTTTCAAAAAGAGGTGATTCAATTTTGAGTTATGATAGTGTACGGGAATTAGTTCAATTTTAGAGTTAGGGTTCGAAATGCTTTGGAGTTCGTCTATCTGCAAAACCAGAAATTGGGGCTTATTTGTTTTCTTTTTGTTTTTGTTGCATGATTTTATTTTATTCCCTTTATCATGGCTGAAATGGCTTAAAATGTTAACTTTGTGAAGACCATGGAGTCTGGATAAAACGTTTTGTGGACAGGATTTTATTTTATTTTTGTCTCTTTTCAAGATTTGCCTTTTGGTTTCTTTTCTTTTCTTTCTATCTGCAAAACCAGAAATTAGGGTTTCCCTTTTCTGCAAAAATTAGGGGTTTTTTTTTTTTTTTTGTGACAGCCCTGTTGTATGTTATGGGTTACGAGGTAACTTCTCTTTCTCTCTCCCTCCAGTTTTGCAGAAAAGAGAAACTGTAAATGGCATTCTCTGCATTCTTGAAAAACTGTAATTGTTGTCTTTCTTCATATTCTGACTTATTTGTGTTTCACGATGGGAAAACAACTCATGGCAAGATGGCGACTTGGGAGAAAATGGCAAAGCAATAGACGTAATTTACTTAGAAGAAATGTATAGCTATGTTTTTTATGTTTGATCAATGTAGAGCTATGTTTTTTATGTTTGGGACTTGTATTTATGCTTGTACTCTAGTATGTAGATCCAGATATGTATTCTGCTATGTTTTGTGGAATGAAAACAGGGGAAATGAACTTCTGAAGAAGACAATAAATTCTTTACACCGCCGGTGTAAACATTTGTTTCTTCCAAATCGATTGTATTGCGACACGTGTCAAAACAGTGGTCTCAATTAATAAAATATGGCGACGTGTCGCAATGCAATTGATTTGAATGGAATAAATGTTTACACCGACGGTGTAAAGAATTTATTCTCTCTGAAAAATAGTGGAGGAGAGATGTTTGACTCTGGAAAACAGGGAGTACAAAAGTATTTCAGTTACCCTCTAGTCGTTGTTATTGACGTTGCCAGTAACTGAAATGATAGATGCTTAGGAATTGGGAATTGGTTGCTTAAGTTCTTATTGAATAAACCCACAACCAAAATAAATGAATAGCAATTGGCCTTCTTTCGTTGAATGTGCTCCTTGTTTTTAGAGCAGGGCCAGAGGTTTTATTGCATTCTGAAATGGGGTTACTGCATTCCTCTCCGCCCCCCTTACTGCATTCTGAGATGAGGATGAATATCGGCATTGGCATGTAAAGAATATAATACGAAATTCGCATATATAATTTTATCTATTTTCTTTTGAGTTAATACATTGTATAAATTTAGATAGATAACCATATTTGTGTTAATTTTCAGTTGACGGCAATTTAATCTATTTCTTTCTAGACAAAGCAATCACATCCCAAGAGCCAGCCGGAAAGCCACAACAATTGAAAAGGGTTGCTAGAGAGTCATATTGGGTGAATGTAAAAAAGCCACAATAGTATCAACTTGATATTGTAGGTTCTGAGGTATCTATTTTCGATCTTCTCAGGCAGTGAAACTGTTTTTTTTATCTTGCTCTTCGTATCCTAGGTGATGGGACTGTTTTTCATATCTGATGTGGCAGGGCCGTTTTTTTTATGTACTGAGGTTTGTCTAATTTCTTTGCTCCTAATCCATTTTTAATTCTGGATAGTTGCAAACTCGCTATTTCATCATGTATTCCTATGAATATGCTCTCTCTCTCTCTCTCTCTCTCTCTCTCTCTCTCTCTCTCTCTCTCTCTCTCTCTTTTGTGTAGTTGGGTTCGTTGGGTAAGAATTGATATATTACACGTGAGTCCGATGTTTATTTGCATGTGTGATTGTTCGAGTCGAGCCTTCAGGCACAGGTATGAAACTAATTTAAGTAAAATCTTTCCGTATATTAGTTTCGTTGGCGGGGGTGGCCAATAATTGCATTATTCATTTTGGTTGTGTTTAAAATGCGCTGCGCCAACCCTAGTATACATACATATCTTGACAGAGATCCCCAAACCCACTTCTGCACTTCACCCGTTCACCGCCAAAGCCCCACCTCAATCCCACCATCTCCGGCACCGTCACCCCTCAACCTCCATAGCAACCACCACCATCCACCATACGCATCTCTCTCTCTCTCTCTCTCTCGTCCCATACCCGTACGAACTTCTTGCTGCCCCCGGCATTGTTGAGTTCGTTTCCGCCGCCATCTAGTTCGATCGCGGATTTCGTCGTCATTGAGTTCGATTTTGCCGCTGCGGCCGCCGTCGTGGAGTTTGATTTTTCCATCGTCGAGCTCGTTTCTGCCATCGATCCGAACCCAAGTTCAATTGTTGGACGCGGTACAAAAAACACAGAGGAAATGATAAAATAATGTGGCCCGAGTGAACAGTGCCTCGCTGGTCCAGACGAGGTACTGTAGCTACAATATGGCAAGAGGCGAGCCTTTTCTTGAGGCTGTTGGGACTTGATTTTGGGGTTCATCCTATTCAAAATAGATAAAAGGAGCATTTGCTTAGCCCATTGGAGATGGGCTTAGACTCTAAAAGGCTAAAGCTCATTTGGGGCAGTTCCACTTATACTCTAGCCCAATTTTCTGTAACCGTTTATGGGCAACGTATAAATAAACACTTTCCCGCTTATACTCTCAACACCTCTGTACTCACCCTCTCCCCTCTCATCTCTCCCCTCGCACTTCAGTCACCTGTCATCTCCCCCTCCCCCTTCCCATGGCATTCTCCCTTCCTTTCTCTTTCGTTTGTGGCAATTGGCACGAAACCATGTTCAGTCAAACCCGCTGTGTTGTTACCTCCATAACCCATAGGTGGGTTTGGGTCAAGTGCATCTACTGCCCTCAATCAATCTCTTTTAAAAAATCAAAACGGGGTGGGAAGTTTACATATTGTTTGGTGTCCGGAGCCAAAAGTGTTCAAGAACACGAAAAGGTACAATTTCTTGTTTAATTTTTCTTGTTTTATGCATGATTTAATATTTTGCAATTTCTTGCTAAAAGCAAAAGGAAATTTTGTTCTCTTGAGAAAGTTGTCATCTTTTATTACACATTCCATTATATTCATTATTTCTGCATTCGAATAATGATCCAATTTCATGCGTAATATTTGCAGGAAACTGTAATTTTCTCGTGTAATATATGTGTAGGCAATAATTATAACATGCATTTTACAAATTAGTTCATCAATTTCTTGTTTCATTTTTCTTGTTTTAAGCATGATTACATATTTTGCAATTTCTTGCCAAAAACAGAAGAAAAGTTGTCATTTTTTTATTACACTTCCCATTATAGTCATAATTTCTACTTTCGTATCTTGATCCAATTCCATGTGTAATATTTGTAGGAAACTGTAATATTCTCGTGTAATATATTCCATATGCATAGGAAGTAATTATGCTCCACCCATTAGTTTTCCGATAAAAAGAGAGGAAAAAGTTAGAGAGAAAAAGCTTTAACTATATTATCATTTTTCGGTGAGAGCCGTTTGAATAAAAAAAGAAGTCGTAGAGTCCACCAAATAGTATGGTAACCAAATCCATGGGTGGCATATGTACATTATGTCAGTGACTCAGTGTACAATTTACATGTTGATAAAAATTTCTAATTACGACAAACAGAATGCCAAAAGGACACAACCTTTCTTGATCCTTTCGTTGTAACATTGAAACAACAAGCATAATGCTCAACAGGACTGACTGATCACCTCAATTGCACAGGACAATGAACTCTAGAGCAACCCAGTTTTCTGATAAAGGGAAAAAAAACTAAAGCATAGGAATTTTTTATTTAAATAAACGAACAATTTTCTTTTATCACCTTTGCAATTACTAATATCTTCCCTGAATTGTTCATAGGAATTGCAACAGCGGGCACGTGCCCCTGCCCACAGGGATGTTCAAGAGCCAACAGATGAGGAAAAGGACCTGGCTCTCGGTAATAAAAAAATATCTTTCCCCTTTAGACTTTCAGTCATGTCCTTATTGATAGAGACCATCTAGTTTGTGTCATTTTCAGTGTCTAGTTTGTGTCATTGTCAGTGTTTAGGTGGTGTTTATGATGGTTTGAACTTTTGAAAAATGAGAATCTATCGTTAATTTCCTTTTGCTCTCTGTGCTTAATTTTTTCGTTTTTGCAGCTCTACAGATGTCCGTTGAGGATGCTGCAAATTACAAAGCCAGCCAGAGAGAGATGAGTCAGATGCAGGTGAGTGAAATTACTGTCTTGTTGAGACCTGCATATTACATTATTTGTGGGTTCGATTAGGCCCTCAGAAGTTGCTCAACATTGTCTTTGGGTGGCCTTATTAGTGTAAAGTCCAACAGGGGTAAAGCTGTGAGAAACAACAAAACTGCTGATAGTAAAAAGAGAAAAAAGGAAAGGCACCATGCAAGACTGCAGACAGTTTATTTAGCACACCGAAATTACCAGATAGGTTAGAAATTGCCACGCGTAAAATGATGGATGGGTATCATTCTGCGGGGGCCATACCTAGCTTTCTTGGATGGCTGGTTCATATTGATTCTGTGAAGTAACCTATTGTCTAGGCACTAGGGGAACCCTTGTTTTAAGTTTATGGTTATTTAACATTTTTCGTTTGTTTGCAATCCAGGAGTGACTGAGGTTCAATTTACGGACACCTCTTTTGTTGTAATACATAACTTATGGGTTAATGCACATAGTTGTCAATTGATAGAGAGCTCATTTGTATATATAGCTTGGTATGCATTTGCATCAGTCTACGACAAGGTGCATGCTTTTTCTACGAGGCACACACAAATATGGGTTGCTCAGTTGCCATTGTTTTAGGGCAGTTTATGAGAGAATCTCTAACAGTATCCTATTCCTAATGCTGCTGTTGTAATATAGTAGCCATGTTCAAAAATCATAATCTGAGGTATGCGAAGTGCTATATACTATATAGGTATTTGTGGTGCTATATTTGGCACAAGTTTTGCCTATGCATACTTGGTATTAACACCACTTGTTTTAGAAAAAGTAATTTGTAATCTTCTAGAATAATGTAGAATAAATATCTAAGTTTAAAATAATAAGAAGTGTGTAGAAGTAATAATTACACTTAGAAGTGTGTAAAAGTAATAGAGACATTAGAAGATATTTGTATGGAATAGTCTAGAAGTTGTGAGAAATGTTTTGTAATTAAGCACATAGATAAAATTAGATAATTCTAGAAGATAGGAGATCCTTGTAATTAAAGGACATGTGCTTATCTCTAAACAATTCTAGAGAATTGGAGGCTTGTAGAAGTGCTCTATAAATAGAGCCTTGTTGTACTCACTTTATGCAATGAAAATCCAAAATAAAGCCTTGCACAACTTGTCCTTATAATATCTCTCACCCATCATTTCCCACTCACTTGTCCAATTTACTTCAAAATCTAACCTAGCACCCCAACAACTTGCTCATTGCTCATTGTTACTTGTGCATTACTTGTCATTTTCATATTACTCGTGGATTAAAGAAATATTTGTTCTGGTTTATAGCCGAAAGTTGATGTGGGGCAGCAAGGCCGTGTGGTCAGAGATACAAGTCAAATCCATCGCCAGTCTAAGGTGAGTTGAATTGTCATTGAGACCTGCATATTACATTACTTGTCATTTTCATATTTCTCGTGGATTACAGAAATATTTGTTCTGGTTTACAGTCAAGAGTTGATGTGGGACAGCAAGGCCGCATTGTTAGAGATACAAGTCAGATCCATAGCCAGTCTAAGGTGAGTTGAATTGTCTTTGTGACATGCATTGCTGCATATTACATTACTTGTGGATTACAGATATATTCGTTTTGGTTTACAGCCAACATTTGATTTTGTACAGCAGGCTCGTGCCCCTGCCCACACAGATCTTCCGGCAAAAGCCGAGGAGGAGGACAAAGATGTTGGAGTGCTACACATCCTGGGCAAGTCAGAAGCCCTGGAGGGGCTTGCTGAGCGGTATGGACTTATCGAAGACTGAAAGACTGGGGGGCTATTAATTTCTCATTTACTACGTGTTCTGTTCAATATTTTCTGACTTTCTGTGGAGTGGAGTTCCTGTAAATTGACTACTACTAGCTGAGGTTCTTTTGGACTTTTGATTTGCTACTATTTTGCTTTTCATTTTCGTTTGATTTCGCCATTAGTTTTGTGCTAAGACCTTGAATTTGATGCAACAAGGGTCTAAGATTTAAGTGGGAATGATATGTTTTCCCTTTTCATTTTCTTATTAGTGGTTTGTTTATTTTTTTTGAACACAGAAGGTTAGGATTATCCTGAAGGGATTTGCTCCCTTTCTATTTCTTTGCGAAATGGAGATCTTCACCCATGGTTTGAAGAACATTGACTAATTGGATTCGATGAAGCCAAAAGTTCAATCTTATTGCTATAATTAGTCTATTTGTGTTGTAGCTTGAGTAAAAAGCTGCGATGGATCTGAGTTTGGACTCGCTTTTTCATGTTACTATGAACCTTTATAATACAACCTTTCATAATCCAATTTGTCTTTGATTAAGTGAATTGGAATTTTAACCTCTTGTTGCGTTGAAATTACCTTTTTTTTGACTCAACATTTTTGTGTGGTGGAGAGAGGGTTGAGAGATTGTCGAACGCCGCTATATAATATACATCTCCCAATTCACAGAACTTTTGTCTTCCAATCTTTAAGGATGATACTTCCAATTACTAAAACCACTTGCATTTTTTCAACTAATACAATTACACCCAACGTGGAAAAGCATAAAAAGGAGTGAACAATAATGGGAGTTGGTTTCTATCTCCAGAAGAAGTGCTGAGCTGAACCCCGGCGAGTCCCCATGATGAACTCCCAATTCCCAACACCAACGAAGGGTCCAAAGCTGGAAACTTCATCCCAATTCTCAACACCAACGAAGGGTCCGAAGCTTCAAACATTACAGCTCTATCCAACGGAAGAAGAAGTGGTCTTGATGGCAATTATAAGGCCAGCAAGTACCATAGGCCCATCTTGTCTTGTAATGGGAATACTTGGTTTTGCGATTCACATACAATGGCGAAAGCACTACTGCGGAAGCCAGAGCCAGGGCCATGGCTAATCCTCTCTGGGAAGAGTTTTGGGTCGCCATCGTTTCAATCGTTTATAATTTGTGAAATTCAATAACTTATTCAAGGACTCTGATATGGTAGTGAAGGGAATTGGGAGGGGTGGCGATTTATATGGGGAGAGAAGAGAAGGTGAAATGGTAGAGGAATCCGGTTGGAAAGTTGATTGAATGACAAAGTTATAGCCGTCCAAAAAGCAAAAAAGGTATATAGCCTTGTTACTTTTGTAATGTTGTTTACCAGATTCTCGGGCAATCTCTATTGCCCCTAGTTGGATTATTAATTGCTCATGTGACAATTTATCATGTCATTGAAAATGTGATACACACCATGGTTTCATTTGAAAACATCAATATGAGTCGTTTATTTTGCAGACCTCTTATGAGTTTTTAATGGTCACAAGAGTCCACCAGAATTGATCCTTATTTGCTATGGTCAGTAAAAAACGCTCTCCTCTCTTGTATGAGACATATGTGCATCAGACGATTTTAAACACATCTTTATCAGGATCTGCGCACTTTCTTCTACGTCCTTGGATTGCTCTTAACTTAGTTCCATTGTGTAACCACTAATAACAAGGATTGGAGACAGAAAGAGTATTTAGATAGGTTTGGGGATGGTGATGGGGACTGATGAGTTTTACAGTTGTCAAGAGACGGCAAACACCTTTTCAATTCGATTTAAAAGTATGACGTTTCCTGTTTGTCACTTTACCAAAACTGACCTGCAAATAAACTAGTTGTCATATGTTATGTCCATAGTTTTTGACAAATAATACGAGTAATCTTACGCATCTCCAAACCCTTTCTAAAGCAGCTGAATTAGGCATTTAGAAAGTCTTAAAAAAATGATTACAGCATACCCGCCCAAAAATTTAAAAATAAAAAAGGACCGAGCATGGAATTACCAAGTTTATATGAGTTTAAAGCTTGAAGAGAAGATATAAAAAATATGTACTCCCATATGACAACGCTTTTTCTTAGTGGAACCTTAACGTACAACGTAACCTGACAGTGGCGGTTCCAGTAATTTATAATAGGATGTTCAAAATTTACTTTAACTCCACTAACTGATATATTAATCAATAATATATGTGCAAAATCTCATATGGTTGTATAAATAGTACGGTAAAAAAAATTACCTCTGTTCAAGAAAAAAATTAACTACGAGGTGAAATGAGAACTTAAAAATATGTACTATTTTAAAAAAAAACTATTTTTTTTTTGAAAGTTGTTGTATTTCGTAGTAGACAGTGTTTCGAGAATGGAAGGGTTGAGATCGAATGGAGGGGGTAAAATTTTACAGTTGTCCTAAATGAGTTTTCATATTTTGTGCCAACATTTAACTAGCGTATTAATCTATTCATAGTTTGTTCAATACAATTTTTAAAATTTGGGAACTTAAAGGATCGGATTGGTTTGATTTGGAACAAGTTCAAACAATGCATGGACCTTATCTATGGAGTCAACGACAGTGCTTATGGCTGAATTTAACCTTGAAGGCTTCCAGATTAATCTACCACATATAAAGCCACCCTTTCACAGCAATAATCATAGTTGAATTCAACTGATTCAGCCTATGTGATACAGATCTCTCTCCATATGAATTCTTCGGAGTTCCGCCAGAACAGCGCTATACTGAGAAATTCATCCAAATAAACCTCAGAAGAGAAGGTCTACGTGATTTCGGACCTATTATTATCCAACGAAACTCAAAGCCTGGACGTAACCATCCTCATCTACGAAGCACCGACACTCCTAGGATCACTGTATCCTGTCAAACACTCCCGGCTGGGAACACGCCAAAATTATTGAACCAAAAGTATATGTGCATGGTGTTGATAATTCGGCCGAACCAACAAGCACAACGCGCAAAGAGTAATCAAGAACATAAAACAAGAATGCAAGATGCAAAGATTTTTACGTGGTTCCCCAATTGTGTAGTTGAGTACATCTACGGCTTACACCAGTTCCATTATGTAATTTGTTAGACTTGTCCCACACGCTCATCTTAGTCATCTAAGCCACCCAAGTTTGATTAATAACTTCTAGAGGCTATTTCACCTATGACCAATTAATTTTAGGTTGGAATCCTCCACGAAATTCAACATAATTCGAATGAAGAAAGAAAACATACATAAGCTGCTACATATAGCAACTTCACAAGATACACGAGTTCCCCAGCTGTGTAGCACGTCGAACCCCAAATCGTCAGCAAAGCGAGGCCCAAATCAAATCAGCTCTAGGCATACACTATCGGTCAATAATGCATTCGATAGGAGTCACTAACCTAAATATTTAGTGGTTACAATGTAAGTTCACATAATTAAAAGACTTATTTAAAATAAGATTGTTGTATCACTAGCTGTGCCTCCCCGTATTCTGAGTAAGACATGTACCATATCTGTGTCCGTATACCCCGTTGTGCCCGTGTCCGTATTCATATTTGTGCTAACAAGATGCTAGTCAACAATGCGGGATGTGAAATCTTGGTTCTTAAATTTGCTGTTTTCTAGGGAAAGGTGGATGTTCCAATTAGAGGAACTATCCCTGTGACTTCGCCTCTCAACCAACACCACTCAGAAGCTTATCCTGCTAGATTCAAATATTCGTCTAAGGAAGCTACAACCGACTTATGGCCCAATTTGCCTTCATAAGTTAAATAGTAATTTTTTTTGTTGTTGTTGTCTTTACTCAATTTTTTTCATATTTGATAATTTTATGTTAAACTTTTGTCAGCTCATGACTTATTGATTCATTTTGTTGAGAAGAATCGGGAAAAGTAAAAAATTATGATTGAAACTCATAATTTTTTTCAAAAAGACAATAATAATTAAAAATAGTATTTTTTTAAACTTATTTTTGTCTTTATTCAAAAAATTATAATTTTTGATCAAACTTTTTTACTTTTCCAATTCCTCTTGTCGAAACGAATCAATAAGTCACAAAAATTTGACGCAAAATAAAAAAATGCAATTTTTTTGAATAAAAACAAAAAAATAAGTCACTTAACTTTTTAATTCAAACTCATTCTAAACATAACCATAAAGGGAATCAAAGTGCGAAAAGCTCACCAACTAGGCATTCTCCTCCCTTCACCTACACAATCTACCAAAAATGGGAAACTAACATCTCTAGAAACGTCAAAACAAAATTATTAACTGCCATTGATTCACCTTGAAATTTATCTAGGAAACAAATTTATTCATGTTTCACCATGAAATTCAAAGTTTACCACTGGAAAGTTGGTTCATATAAACCGACGGACTGGGGCCGTCACATGGTAGTGCCATAAACCTTAGGGAATGGGAGGGACTGTAGTGCACCCTTCGCACTATACCGTAGTGTAGTCGATCTGACCATCCATCTCGATGCGGACAGTTTTGATTTAATCCGAGCTCCTACAAATCCTAGATATCCATTGTTCGGATGAAAATCCGAGTCATCCATAGCCGAGATGGATGGCCGGATTGGTTGTACTACAAGTGTAGTGCGGGGGTGCACTACAGCACCCCGGGTAGAAAACTTAGCTCACATAATTCTCCAGTTAGATTTTTCTAAAAACATATTAAATTCTTCATTTTAATTCATATTTTCATTTCAGTTCCAAACTAGAAATTTCGGACTACAAGTTATTATATTTTGCCATATTTAATTTGTTAAACTAATCTACAACTTATTCCTCTTCATTTTCCCATCTATTTCTCCATTTCATCCACCCATATACTATTTACAATTTAGTATAAGTTAGTGGAAATAAGACAAAAATAAGTAAGAAGGACAGTCTTTTTTACTTATTTTGGTCTTTATTTAAAAAACTACGAGTTTCAATCATAATATTTTTTAATAAAGACCAAAAAAAAATGTTAGTTGACTTTTCAATCCCAACCTGACGCTAGTAAGGAGTATAGTTTCCTTTCGTTCCAAACAAACCCTTACCTTTATTCCCCTTTCTCCTGCGTAGTACATCACCCAGGAAACCGATTCCAATAAGGGGAAGGGCTTGAAGAATTGTGTACTCCATTGATAACAAAAATCCATTTCCTTCGTGGTTTTGGAGATTTATATATACTGTAGTTATCTATGTCTATGTGTGTGTGGGGTTTGAAGGCGATTCAATCAAGGTCGGGAAATAGGAAGGGAAAGAGGAAACAAGGAATGCCGATGCAGATGGCAAAGAGATGCCGGAAGAGAGAAAGCGATGGGGGTGGAGGATCAGTTCCAGCAGTTATTATCCCTCACGATTTAGTGGTGGATGAATTGCTCACAAGGCTTCCGGCCAAGTCCCTGATGCGATTCAAGCGTGTTTCAAAGCTGTGGCATTCAACCATCACTGATCCTTCCTTCTGCAAAGCCCACCGCACTGCTCGTTCCTGTTTCCGCCGTGGCTTATTAAATGGTACGTCCCCCCGAGTCCCCTGTCTTAGGCTTAGGCTTAGGATTCTTCCTCTACGCAGATTACGAAGCAGGTGTCTTAGATTTACTTCACCGGTTTACTGTTGGAGGAGTTATTAAGAAGGAGGAGGAAGCCATTGACAGGGGGAACAAATACGATGGTGTTACGGAGGTCGTTAACGGCCTCTTTGTATGTACACAGGATTGTCGGGCCACGATTTGCAACGTCTCTACCCGTGAAATTATGGAGCTCCCTAGTCCTCCCCCGAGGAAACATAAATCTTTCAAACACTGCAAGTACCATCTCGGTTTTGATTCGGCTCGCAACCAATACAAGTTGCTTAAAGTTTGCTCGTTTAAAATAATTAACCAATGTGCTGATCGGTGTATCTCAGAATGTGAGATTCTTACTTCGGGCAAGAACGCGGCTTGGGGAAGCATCCAATTAGTTGATCGGAGAATGGATACGTGGCTCCAAAGCGTTTATGTCCATGCCCATGGTGCCCTCTATTGGTGGAATGCTGCTGGATACGGTATCGTTGCTTTCTCTTTCGAAGAGGAGATTTTTCTACCGCTGGTTCCCCAACCACCAATTTTGCGCTCCACGGGTTCATTACATCAATTTGGAGACTATCTGGCGGTGGCAACTTTCTCAAGAGAACAAAATTTCCATTTCCCCTGTCGTTGTAATATAGTAGCCATGTTCAAAAATCATAATCTGAGGCATGCGATGTGCTATGTATAGCAACTAGTGTTTATCCGTACCTACAGCATTATTCATTCAGGCCCATGCCTACGGCACTATTCATCCGGATTGGAATTGAAATTACCATTTGAATCTTGATAGTGGCTCAAAACATTATTTCAATGTTTAAGTAGCTATAAATTTTTTAGAAAAGATAAAGAAAAATGAAGAAAAGGATAACCAAAACCAAAAAAGTATTATGTATCAGAGCAAGAGCGAGAGAGTATGTTACCGAGAACAGTGGATTCTGGGTTCCGAGTGACTCACCAGCAAGGGCGATGACTGTTTGTGGCTAGATAATCAGAGGAGAGGCTTTGATGAGAGAGAGAGATGGAGCGGTAACTACTGGTTTTTTTTTTTTTTTTTATCAACAAAACAGAAGTTGATTGGTAGGGAAAAAAAACAAATTGATGACGTTTTTGTAATATATTTGTATGAGTGTGAATGCTTTCTTAAGAGAATTGGAAAACACACATGAGCTCTTGGATCAAATGAATCATAGCTATTCTAATAATTTGTTCTCACATTCTTTTGTTTTATAATAGAGATAGAGATATAGGTATTCGTGGTGCTACATTTGGCACGAGTTTTGCCTATGCGTACTTGGTGTTAACACCACGTGCTCGTTGCTCATTGTCATGTTCACTTTTGTCATTTTCATACTGTATTACTCGTGGATTACAGAAATATTTGTTCTGGTTTACAGCCGAGAGTTGATTTTGAGAAATTTTTCAGTGCCGGTGGGCACGGCCACGTGGTGCCGTGCACCATCTCGGGCATTCAACGAGATTTTGGACGGTCCAAATCTGTTCGGCTTATTTCAAAGTATAAAATGACTGAAATACCCCTTGGCAGCCGAACAGATCTCAGGCGTCCAAGACTTCATTGGATGGTCGAGATTGGTGCAGGGCACCACGTGGCCCCCTACCCACCCGTCACTGAAAAAATTCTCCTTGATTTGGGATAGCTAGCCCACGTGGTGAGAGATATGAGTCAAATGCAAAGCCAGTCAGTGAGTTAAATTATCTTTGATGAGACCTGCATATTACATTACTTATTCTGGTTAGCCGAGAGTTGACGTGGGACAGCAAGCCCGCGTGGTTGGAGATATGCATCAGATGAATTGTCTTTGAGACTGCATATTACATTACTTGTGGATTACATATATATTTGTTTGGGAATGACTTCGATGTCCCCGGTCATTTTGGAGACACCGTAATTTTTGGCATGACAAAACTATTATAAATATAACCAAAATCCATTACAAGTATAACAGAATCATAACAAGGCATAACCAAAACCATAACAAGACATAACTTATTTGTTATGCCTTGGTTAGGTTTAGTTACGCCTTGATTGGTTTTTTGAATATTCCTTGGTTATGCCCTGTTTGAGTTTTGTTATGCTTGTAATTGATTTTAGTTAGAGTAAATTACAATAAACCCCCCTCAATTAACCCGAATTTTCACTTAACCCCCTCCGATTACAAAACCCAACAGTGTGCACCCTCTAACTATCCAGAATTGACACTTAACACCCTTTTGTTAGGTCTCCGTAGGAAAAATGCACCGACGGCCGTCTCCGGCCACCGGGCAGCCTATCCGAGCCGTCCAAAAATTAAAAAAAAAAAACCGAGTGGGCTAGCGCGGGAATCAACGGCATCCGACGTGCGTAGGTGCTCAATTTAAACACCCCATTTAAATTCTTGGGGTGTTTGGATCGAGCACCTATGCACGTCGGATGCCGTTGATTCCTGCGTTAGCCCACTCGATTTTTTTTTAAAAATTTTTTGGACGGCTCGGGAACACCATAACAAGATAGTGTAAAATTAATCGAAGTGGACATCAACTGATTCGGACACCTAATTAAAAATATATTTTTTAGAGTCGCTATCTTGTTGTAGTACTTTTTTTTGGGATCATTTATCTTGGTGTACTTGGATTTCAGAAAATGCTCTCTCTACAAATTTATGCTCCAATCTTGTTATTGCTTCTTTTCTTCTTCTTCTTTTTTTTTTTTTCCCGTTTAATTATTCCTTTGTCTAATTTAGACACAATGTGTGCCTAGATTCATATCAAAATAGCATATTCTAATTTAGACACAATGTGTGACTAGATTCATATTTAAAATACTAGTACTTCCCTCCGTCCAAAAATGTTTGTCTGGTTCGCAAAACGAAAACTAAAAAATAATGCATTTTTTTGAAGACAAAGTTCAAATTTTTTTCATAAATTAAAAGAACTAATCGATATCTTGTAAAAGTAATTATTATTTTTTTGAATTTTTTTATAAGAATTATATTATTTTTATGTGATTATTTTGCGTACTGAACAAAATATGAGGGAGGCGAGTAAACGAGAAATAGAGAAGCACAAGATTCACAACAACCGATCCCTTTCATGTTTTTGTCCATACGTATGAATTTTATAACCCGGAATTTTCTCACCTAAACGTTTTCTTGAGTTTGACAGCTCCAAAGCTTCCGAAATTTGAGACAAGAAGTTGGAAAGAAAAAAACAGCAGAGCGAGAAAATTCAAAGCTTCAGAATTCGAATGGAAATGCAAGAGAGAGAAACTTCAAACTCCTAGCAGAGAGAGAGAGAGAGAGAGAGAGGGAGAGATGACATCCGCTGCTCGAGAAATCTCAGCTCCACTAAGTAAGAACTTAACCCAATTCAATTCAGCTTCTACTTTACTAAACTTATTATCCAATTCAGCTTCTAATTTGTTACAATTTCCGCAGTTCAAAAGGAAGCCGAGCAACACGATGCCTCCGGCTCCACCACGCCACCACCGTACGAACCGTACGAGGAGGAAAACTCTCCGATCGAGCAAGTGGCTCTCACAGTCCCGGTCACCGACGACCGGACCTTGCCGGTGGTGACATTCCGCATGTGGACGCTCGGAACCCTAGCCTGCGTCCTCCTCTCGTTCCTCAACCAGTTCTTCTGGTACCGCCGAGAACCTCTCTCGATCACCTCCATCTCCGCCCAGATCGCGGTGGTGCCGCTCGGCCACCTCATGGCCGCGACGCTCACGAAGCGAGTGTTCTTCGAGGGGCGGAAGTGGGAATTCACGTTGAACCCGGGGCCGTTCAACGTGAAGGAGCACGTGCTCATCACGATCTTCGCCAACGCGGGGGAGGGAAACGTTTACGCGATTCACATCGTCAGCGCCGTCAAGCTGTTTTACAAACGGGACTTGACGTTCTTCGTGGCGTTGGTCGTCGCTCTGACGACGCAGGTGTTGGGGTTCGGCTGGGCGGGGGTTTGCCGGCGGTTCTTGGTGGAGCCCGCCGCCATGTGGTGGCCCCAGAATCTTGTCCAGGTGTCGCTGTTCAGGTACGTTGATGAATCTATTCGTTTACGATTTCTTAAGATTGATCGGACGGTGGTGATGGTTTGATGAATCAAGACACTACGCAGTGGCGGGTTCAACAAAGATAAGAGAAAACTCTTCACGGAGTGACGGAGCTTTCCGTACATAAAGTATACGGGGCTCAATCTCGCGCGCCTAGAAAGTTTTTGGTACCGTTCGGATTAAAAATCAACCAGTAAAAAATACACTATTTTTACCGGTCAACCATTGATTGTCGAAATGGACAAATGTGATTACGCGGTTATGTGAACGACTTATTCACGGTTGCGTTCTCCAAATATACTGACAAATGTGGATTTCACTTTCTACGTCTTTTGTCGCCATGTAAACTTGTGGTAGTCAATCAAGATTCCATCATCTTCAAAGAAAAAAAACAAGATCTCATTATGAGCAATGCAATGATGACCACATTTGAGTACCACATTTTGGATAGTATCTGATGTGTCGCAAATTCATTGGAAGAATGTGCTCCATACATGACAAAATGAAACATATTCCTCCAATACACGGGTGACACATTACATGGTACCCAAAATATAGTCAACAAAGTATTATTATTGTTCCATTATATGTAGTGTCCATTGTATTCTCACATTCCGTACATTTCTTCATATAAAAAAAGAAAAAAAGACTAGTGGGTTATCAGTCTAGTTTATTTATTTTTTGTGCAAAAACAATAAAGACTACTTTATTTATCTTTCCCATGGAATTCTACCTAGTACCTATACAATAAGACTGGTTTAAGAACACATATCTAGGAGGTAAGCAAACTTGAGTGGTACACTGTTGACTAGGTAAGGGAGCCCATACTCAGATTAGGGGGTGGCGGTTTGAAATTCCCACTAGCTCCTCAGCCTTAGGAAGTTGTTAAAGTTAAGAGGTAACTGGTAAGCAGAATCGATCATTAAATTTTTCAGTGACGGAGTCAGAATTTATGCTGGGGAAGGGCCAAATTGACAATAATACATTGTCATTGACAACACCACATTGTCATTATATTCTTCCTTTTCATGCGTAGTGTATTTATACAATACTATTCTGATTAACTAAAATTCTCACATGTTTCCCTCCGTTCTGATTTGGTTGCAAAAATCAAAAAGTGGACAAACAAATCGAAACGGAGAGAGTATTTGGTTCTGTGATAGGAAAAAAGTAAGAGAAACTGTCAAGGAGCAACCTAGTATATTTGATTCAAGGATCAAACTCAACTTGAATTACGGTTTTAGAGACCTTGCAAATTCCTATTTATATCATAACTATTTACATTACCGAAACATTACTGACAAACTATACTGTACAACATTGGGAGGGTGCCGGGCTCTGCCTCCTAAATTTATGACTGATGGCAGGACCATAACTGAACTGTAGCCATGGACCTGAGAAACACTTTTCATTTCATGGTATGACATCGGTGTGATGATCATTGAACAACTTTATCAGAACACGTTGAACAACATGGTCTATATTATGTGAGTTATTGCATACCTAGGGAATTTGTTTGGTGTCTGGGAGTTGTAATCTTCCTATGAAAAAAAGTAAGGGTGCTATTTCTTTTGTGGTTATCGAGTTATATCCATTGTCACAACCCTTGAACATCCGCTGGAAAACCCATAATTGGTATGTTGTTTTCAAAGTTCAAGTAGTAACAGCTGTTCCAATTCTTGTTTTAGCCACTGTTTCTGAATATTTGCATGTGGCAGGGCACTGCATGAGAAAGAGGAGAGGCCCAAAGGTGGATTAACAAGGAACCAATTCTTTCTCATTGCCTTCACTTGTAGTTTCGCGTACTATGTGTTTCCAGGCTACCTCTTCCCGATGCTCACCTCCCTTTCCTGGCTATGTTGGTTTTTTCCAAACTCAATCCTGGCCCACCAGCTAGGCTCAGGCCTCCGAGGCCTAGGGATTGGTGCACTAGGATTTGATTGGTCCAGCATTTCATCTTACCTTCGGAGCCCACTTGCTAGCCCATGGTTTGCCACTGTCAATATTGCTCTTGGGTTTATGCTTATGACGTATGTCATTGCTCCAGTTGCATATTGGCTCAATATCTACAATGCCAAGACTTTCCCCATTTTCTCAGATGGCCTCTTCACCTCTGCAGGCCAAAACTACAATATCACATCTATAATAGATGAGAACTTCCATATTGATTTCGAAGCGTATGATCGAGAGGGCCCTCTTTATATCAGCACTTTCTTTGCTATGACATATGCTTTCAGTTTTGCCTGCCTCACTGCCACTATTGTTCACGTTTTACTCTTCCATGGAAGGTAATAAGCATTTTTTCATTTGAGCAGTTCCTTATATGCATTAACTTTCTCTTCTTGATAATGCTATGCAAGCAGAATGTACATTAAAAAAAAGAATGTACATAAAGAAATTACATACTGAAAGATGTGACCTATAGTCAGTCATTGGAAATCAAAATGTCTAGAATGTGTTAAAATGGCAGAAATCCACTTCCATTTCTTGGTGGGTTTCTCTTTAAGTTGGGTGCGAATAGCATTTTCCTAACAGTTTTCCACCATCTGCACGAGGATTTCCCCATTGTTTTGTTGCCCACGATGCATATCTAAACTAAGAAAATTGTGGTTGAATACTCTTTCTGTGTACCCATTGTCCCATTATAAGTTCATAACTTGGTGAAATCGAAAGTAAAACCAAATGACCTCACGAGTCACGACTGTCCAATCTATGTGAGCTGTATGGATACCCCTTTTGGAGTCTAGTAGAGTTTCTATTGATTTCATTTAAGAGAGAATTGCTACTGAAATTGCAATGCCTGGGAATTTACTGTATTTTGGTAAAAGTCTCATTCACCGTCTAATGATGCTTGATGAGGAACAATAAATTGGGCGTCTTTGGAACTAGGCTTTACTAGGTTCTTCTTGATTTTCAGTGTGTGTAGCGGTAAATGTTTACTAGGTTCTCTCTATTAAATACCAAGTGTCTTTCCATGTACTTGTAATTTCTCTATAAAATTCCAAGCGTCTTTCTCTCTACGGCTGTACCTTTGATTAGGAGATTGAGCCAGTTAAAGGGCTGCAATGCAAATTGAAACATTTGTATGAAATGTTATACTATTTTTGTACTCTCTTAAAGTTGAACTCACCATCATAGTGGCACAGAGAATTGTGGCAGCAAAGCAAGTCTGTTTTCCAAGAAAGGAAAATGGATATACACACAAAGCTCATGAGAAAGTACAAACAAGTTCCTGAATGGTGGTTCACTTGCATCCTCCTGTTAAACATCACCGCAACCATATTTGTTTGTGAGTACTACAAGGATCAACTCCAGCTTCCATGGTGGGGAGTCTTGCTGGCATGTGGCCTTGCCGCCTTTTTCACCCTTCCGATTGGGGTCATCACCGCCACAACAAACCAGGTCTTGGCTCCATTCTTCTCAAGCTGTGCTATTTCCCCATATTGTGGTGATTTGTGTATTGTCCGCGTTGCAATCTTATTGCTCCAGAAGGTCTATACAGTATTCCACTATATTTGCAAAATGCAAATGTTAAAAAAATGATCGAAATTGGCATGAAATGTCTAAGTATATTCCAAATGCTAGCTGAAATTGTTTTTACTGTTCTAAGATAGCTATTCTATTTCTAATATACAGACACCAGGCTTAAACGTGATCACGGAGTACATTATTGGGTATATATATCCAGGATATCCAGTAGCTAACATGTGCTTTAAGGTGTATGGGTATATTAGTGTGAAGCAAGGGATCGCCTTTCTGCAAGACTTCAAGCTTGGACATTACATGAAAATTCCTCCTAGAACAATGTTTATGGCTCAGGTCAGTTCCACTTGTGTTCTTCTATTTGGGAAAAGTTAATAGAGTATTTCACTCCAAATACATGTCGGCGAAAATCTTTTTGTTTTACAGGTCACCCGCTAAGTTATTCATAGGACCGAAGTGGTGTTAATCTTTTTGTCAAGTGGTGGTTGTGTCTCAAGCCTCACTTATTCAGTTGTTTGCCATTTGATCCCATCTTAAAGCAACTCTTGTGCCAAATACATAGCCAAAGCTAAAGCTAATTCACGCAAAGCCATTTGTTGCCACATCAAAATAATGCTTTTGATTCAAAGGTTGAAAATGAGCAGTAATTTTTATTTATTTTGTTTTGTATCGGCATACAAAATGAGCAGTATTGCTTAATAACATTGAACGAATGTAGCTGCACTGTTAAAAATGATAAAGATGTCATTGTAACAAGCCAAATTTTGTTAACTGCATGCTAAAATGGCAAAAACCAATGGAGATGCTCTTAAACGAGCTACCATTTAGCTGATCACGAGCCTACCTTGATTTTTTTAATCCAACATGAACTTATTGAGCAAGCTCAAGTCAAGGTCAGAAAGTTAAAGAGCTTTGATGTGTATTCCACCTTGGTCTTTATGCGCTCAGGTAGTTTGGTTCATTTTCCAGCCTAATTATCACTGCTTGATCCTTTATGATGATGACCTTTCTATCAGTTGGTAGGTACTCTAGTATCAGCATTGGTGCATTTGGGAACATCATGGTGGCTTATGGACACAGTTCCTGATATATGCGACAGAGCCCTTCTCCCCCCAGGAAGTCCATGGACCTGCCCAGGTGACCACGTGTTCTACGACGCCTCAGTCATCTGGGGCCTAATTGGGCCCCGCAGAATTTTCGGCGATCTTGGCTACTACTCCACCATCAACTGGTTTTTTTTAGTTGGGGCCATAGCTCCTCTAATAGTCTTCCTTCTGCACAAAGCCTTTCCAAACCAGCACTGGATTCGACTCATTACAATGCCGGTGCTGTTTGGAGCAACGATCAATATGCCCCCGGCTACTGCGGTCAACTACACAAGCTGGATTATTATTGGCTTTGTATCGGGTTTCATTGTCTATAGATATTACCGTGAATGGTGGGGCCGCCACAACTACGTGCTGTCAGGGGCGCTTGATGCCGGCTTGGCATTCATGGCGGTTTTACTGTACTTGTGTTTGGGGATGCAGCATGTTGATCTCAGCTGGTGGGGGAGCGACCCTGATGGGTGCCCTTTGGCTTCTTGCCCTACGGCCGATGGGATTATGGTTAGCGGTTGCCCTGGTTATATGAGACAAGTGTGATGAATATGATTACAAATTTACTTAATAGAGAGAAAAAAGAGAGAGAAATGTGATGGGTAGCAAGACAGCTAGAAAGACGAAAGAAAAAGAAGAAATGTATGATGTATAGAGTTGCTACTTACCAAAAAAAAACAAAAAAAGAGTATGGAGGCTATAAGCCTGTTTGGTGTAATTCTCAAATGCAGATATGTAAAATAACTGTATATTGGTTGTATTTGATCATCTTCATTGGTTGTATCCAACTCCTTCCCCGTGTTCGTTTTCTCCTTTTGTGATCTAAAGCCCAGGCAAATTACAATATTACCATCACTAAACCATAGAGAGATATGTAGTGTTTTTTTTTCGGCATTAAACCGTAGAGATGTGCAGTGTTGAAGAGTGTTGGGACACCGTGTGACGTGCTCTAAGACAACTGAATAAACTCATTCACAAAAAAAAAAATGCCGAAGAGAAGGACACAATGTTTTAAAAGTTGTTAGACACTAGTTGGGCAGTTGGCTATCTTTTAGAGATTAGTTGGATTAATAGTTAGTCGGACTTAACCGAATAAGCCTCGTTAGCGATTAATTGCTTATTTTAGAATACTAGAATAACCTTATAGGAGAGAGAGAGAGAGAGAGAGAGAGAGAGAGAGAGAGAGAGAGAGAGAGAGAGAGAGAGAGATCAGCTGCACTTAGGGCCAATTTGGCTTTATAAGTGAAACAGTGATTCTTTTTTTTTGTCGTCTTTATTCAAAAAAATTCGTATTTGAAAATTTTGCGTCAGTAAATTTTTTTTATTTTTTTCTTCAGAACAATGAGAAAAGGATCTGCATGGTGGATGTTCTAACCAGACCCAAAAATGGTCCTCTCAATGCTAATGATAGGTAACTTCTATCTCTTACTCCTGTATTGCTTTATGTGTATGGATGGATAAATATAACTTGGAAAGAAAATGAAACTATGATAAGAACTCATATAAAATCCCATAGAGAATTGTCTATCCAAAAAAAAAATAGAGAGAGGTGACACATTATGTGCTAGATAACAAAAAAGCATATTAAGTTGTGCAATTCTCTAGAGATATCAACAAAAGCCTTCACAATGGTGTACATGGTGTCGTAGGACCTATCACTAAATCTTATGCGTCTTAGTTTAGTATCAATGTTGATTTCTTGCGTCATGTTGTTTCCTCTAACATAAACAACATTTGGTTTATGTTGGTATTGATGGCTTCCAGCCAAACAAGTGATTAGATAGAAAAAAGTTCGCTCTTTTTTTTCCCCTCTTTTCTCGAAATCTCCCAATCTAAGTTTACGAGAGAAACAAGTTTTTGAGTTTTCCTCTTCTGTTTTGTAGGGTTGCATACCTTGGCCTCAAATGTTGTCTTGGGGCTTCTTATCCGATGAATGTTAGCAAAAGGGAACTCATGTTCTCTTCGTTACTCTCTTCTATTCCTTTTTTTGTTTGTTTGTTGCAACTTAGATTGTAGAGTTGCGTAAGTGCGTTGAATGAATGAGACTTTTAACATGCATTTTTGTTATTTGTGATTGCTCTTTTTTTTCGAAAGATCACAGCAGCCGCAATTTTTTTTGTGAAGCAATCTGTGTCGGTTGATAGTGATAATATTTCAAGTGGGTTAGCCAATCATGGTTGTGATTGTTTGTTAATATGCACATTAGTAAATAAGCACAAGTGCAATGTGATTGGTTTAGATTGAGATTAGTTACTAATGTGAAGTGTCTTCAGGCATGAACACGTACACACGCTATCAAAATATACTGCGTTGTGCCTTCAGGCACGGACAATCCTCTAGTATATTATAAATTATAAGATATAATTAATTAAAAAAATAGCACGAACTTCTAAAAATGACTCTTCAATTGGGACGGTGGGAGTATCTATAAGGTGCGTGGGATAATCCGAAGAATACCTACTTGGTTAGAAAGAGAATGTACAGCCCTAAAGATTAGCCCGATTCTCGTGAATTTCGTAGTCTTAGTATAAATGGTTCACCTTTAATCAGAGCCTGGAATTATTCGGATAACGAACTCGAACACCATGACCGTCGGAAAAAAAAAGGAAAGAATGAGAATCCGTTAGTGTGCCGTAACTTTACGAAACAGAATGCAACAATACATATTGGGACTTCGATCTGTGTCCAAATCTCAAGATTCTCAACCATGCCCCACCCCAACTGATCTCCTCCTTTCAGCAGGATCTAGCAGAGACGATCGGTGAAACAAAATCGTCCATAGCTTTCACAGAAGTCCCCTTTCCTCCTTCCTCACCGCCGCCATCATTAATTCTCTCTCCAATCTCAACCGGTGCCTTCTGGCCTCTTCAAACTTTGCTGTCAAGATTTAATGCCCTTTTAACCAACCCTCAACTACAATCACATGTAAATAAGATGAAATTTCCTTTTTTTTTTTCTGACCATCAAATGAGACCCATTGCTGATAGAGAAAAATGAGACCCATTTAAGAATGATCAAGAAACAAGAAAACCCAGAAGTGGAATCTACTGATTATGATGAAGGTTGTTCTAAAAAAGAATCAATCTCCACCATCCGTTTAATCTCTGGAAACCTCTCCAAGAGTTCAGTTGTCCACTTCTACCTTCTTCCAACTGCAAAATAATGAGAAGCACATTATAAAATAAAAAAACCCACACAGAAAAAAAGAGAAGGAATCTTCAAGGAGTAGTAATTACCCATAACAAGTACTCCAAAGATTAAGCAAACAAAAAATAAAAAATGATACCTACTAGAGAACAGCCTGGAAAATTCAGGTTCATGGTTTTTAAAATCTGCTAGAAAAATGGCAGAAACAAAAGAAGCAGCAAGTTGCAGAGACATAGTTTGAAGAATGGCGCCACACACACCGACCCCAAGAACAAGAAGAAGAAACTAGACGACGATGAACAACAAGAACAAGAACTGGACGGGACGAAGCTATTGACGGAGCGTATTTCGAGTCGAAGGAGGTGCCGCCGTGGCGGAGCTAGCTGACGGTCAGGGCGTTCGCGGTGAGCTTCGTTCTGAGAGAATGAGAGAGAGGAGACTGTGCTCCAAATTTATTTTTGATCTAGGGTTTCTCTTTATCTTGGTTTAATTTCTTTTTTAAAATAAGTGGACTTAAGGAAAAATACAAGCATATATGGACAGTTCGTCTGTTATTCCAATTGGAAATTACTGAAATAAACACATGGGCGGGTGGGCCGGAAATTAAAAGTATATGCAAGGGATAATCAGAAGAAATTTAACTGCTTTGTTATAATCTCAACCATGCACCACCCCAGCTGCTCTCCTCCTCTCACCAGCAGCAGAGAGGATCGCACAAACAAAATCCTCCATTGCTTTCACAGAAGACCCTTTCCTGCCTTCCTCCTCTCTCACTGCTGCCTTCATTCTCTCACCGATTTCGACCGCCTTCCTCTTCATCTCCCCTCCCTCCTCCGTCACCAACTCAACCACCTTCCTCACCTCCTCCGCCGTAACGACACTTCCCAGTCCCCTAGCCAGCTCCACACAAACCCCCATCTCCTCCACCATCATCTTCGCATTGTACGCCTGTTCCGACACCAACGGCCACCCTATTATCGGCACCCCCTGGCTCAACCCCTCCAACGCCGAATTCCACCCGCAGTGGCTCACAAACGCCGCCGTTGATTTGTGTCGCAGAATCTCCAGTTGAGGAGCCCATTTCCTCACCAACAAACCCTGTTTACTATCTGAAATTCGGCCTTCGAATCCTTTGGGTAACCATTCGGATTTGAATTCCCCTTTCGGGTCGAACCCCACTGGAGGCCTTATCACCCAAATGAATGGCTTCCCGCTTTGTTCTAAACCTTTGGCTAACTCCATCATTTGGGATGAACCGATTGTGTTCTGTGATCCAAATGAAATGTAAATTACAGAGCAGTTCGGTTTGGAGTCAAGCCATTCGATACATTTCTGAGTTGAAATCCCTGATCCTCTCCCACTGTGTTGAGTCAATGTAGCAGATGAATTGGAATTAAGCATAGCTGGAGGGAGAAGAGGCCCAATACTCCAAACGGGAATTCCGGTATATTTCCTTAGAACTTCCAAACCCAGTACTTCGATTTCCTCTGTTGTGTTACAGAGCCACGCGAACGATCCCAAGGAAAGGGCCAACTGGGTTTTGAAAAATCTCGACCACGGATCGGTTCCTTCAGCTGCTCTAACGAATTGGTTAAGCATGGTGCGATGGAAACGACAGGAATCGGGAAAACCCTGTACGGGGAATTCATCGGAGTCTGTAGACTTATGAGGGAGGTTTTGCCACATCGACATGTAGGCGGCGGTGCCAAAAGCACCGCAGGTGGTGAAGCTGACGTTGACCGTTTCGATCTTCTCGGCGACCCGTGTAGCCCAGCCGTGGAAGACGTCGGAGATTATGCAGATGGGGGGCCGGCCTTCTTCGGCGACAATGTCGGCGACAAGGCGGTGGGAGGGGGATTCGAGGGCTGCGGCGGAGTGGAAGAGGGTGATGACTTGGTCCGGAGTGAGGGACTCGGGGTTCTCGGTGTTGGGTGGTAAGTCGTGGTCGGAGCTGTTGAAGGGGAGGGCGGCAAGGCGGAGGCGGCGGGATTCGGAGGCCGCGGAGGAGAGAGTCGGGTCGGAGGCGACGGCTGAGCGGAGGTATGCAGTGTTGAGAGGGGTGGTGGCTATAGTGATGGTGAAGTTGGTTATTTGGAGGATTTTTCGAGCAAGTGCTAGGAAAGGGATGAGGTGGCCGTGGGCCATGAATGGTAGCATCACTATGTGTTCTTGTGAGGCCCCCATCTCGCCGGGAAAATGCGCCCGCGCGTGAGAGAGAGAGAGAGAGAGAGAGAGAGAGAGAGAGATGAATGTTGTGGTCAACGGGGATGAAGGAGGACCATTAGAGAAGTTGAGCTGCGCGCGTTCTTGTTCTTCTGTCTCAAACAAACATGGAACTTTCGTAGTTGTGGAATTATATATATAGGAGTAGAGCTTTTGGCCTTTGGGAGTTTAATTAACAATAATTCTAACACCACACATATTTATATATCCATTTACACATTCACCCTCACAATAAAGGTGGAGTCCATACACACTGAATGTGTAATGTATACGGGCTTCACTCTTATTATGAATATGAGTATATGAATGAATATATAAATGGGTGTGATGGTAGAACGACTCTTTACTTAAACACCAAAATCACACAATTTCACTGTCAGGTCGTTTTTTGAATGAAATCTAAATTTTTTTACTTTTGTGCTTGGAATTATGTGCAAACACTAAAAACAAATTGTTTCAGTGCATTCATAAAAAGGCAAAATCTACCGTCAACGCTCAGGGCTGACTATGGTCAGTTTATCTCTTAAATTTTGTACGTTTTCTGAGAGCTTTTGCAGGTAAAAGATCTACTCCCAAAATGACGGAAATAACCCACCATTCCCTGTAAATAACAAAAAGAGTATGAGGTTATTTTTCCCACAAAATCACGCACACTTTCCCACAAAAGTTAAGGGGTTTTTTGGACAAATAAGTTAAGTGGTTTATTTTTTTAATACTTATTTAAAATTTTTTTGCATTTGTTTGTTTGTCGTTAATTTTTGGAAGATTATTGCATTGTCATGACGAGAAGAATCTAAAAAGTAAAAAATTATGATCGAAATTAATTTTTTTTGAATACAGACGAAAAAATTGGTTTATTAGCTTATTTTCGTCTTTATTCAAAAAAAAAAATTATTTCGATCATAATTTTTAAAAATTAAAAATTAAGTCTGTTCACACAAAAAAATTGTATACAAATTAAAAATTAAACACAAATAATCTGAGTCGTTCATTAAATATTTATTTTTTTAAAGGTACCTGCGAATGATTGGATTGAGCACCTAAAAGTATCGGATTGAGTTGATTTTTTACGGGAACCATTGAAAAAATATTTTACATTTAATAAACGGATCGGATCGTTTGTGTGAGATCCGTGATAGACCCCATGATAAAATTTGTGCACAATTTGTACGTAAATGTCAGTGTGGTTAGCAGCTTTGTTTGGCAAAAAATAGCTTTATTTCGAAAGTTGAAAAAAAATATTCACACTGAAGCTGTGGAAAGAAAATTAATGAACCATCGGTTGTTGGAGTAGTAAAAAAAGGAGTGCATCTCAGATGGAACAAAAAGGGTAATGGGGTCAATTTGCCTTAACAACTCACATAAAAGTTCAATCACACGAGAGGAAAAGGCTGGCAATGCTTTGAAATTGGACGGAAGTACAGCCCTTTTTGGGCGCGTGCAGGACACCATCATCAGCCCTCTGATCATAGAGGAACCGTTTAAGAATGCAAAGTGCATTAAAAATTATTTTCCTTGTATATTATCTCATCCACAATGGGTTATATTTTTAAGGGCGTCTAACTTTAGAGCTTCGGAATTATAGTTAATTTGGACATTCGTTTATAAATTTTTTTTTGGTCGATTTTGACTAGTCAAGGTGAATGATTTGAAAAGTTATAATTTTTGTGCTTACTTCTCAAATTCAGAATTTACAGTGGGAGAAAAAATGCATTGAAATTCAAATATTTCAACTCATATTTGAAGGGTAATTTTAAAAGGAAAGGATAATGGCCTTCGCGATTTTTAGATTATGCATTTTGTTTAGGAATTTCTTAAAATGCATTTTGCATGAAAATAAATTTTGTAATTAACTCAACTTAGAAAATATACGCGGTAGTAGGCATTATACATATGAAAAATGCTAATGTCTCCTATTATATCAATCTGCAATATTTCTGTCTTTTTCAGAGGTGAGAGTCATTAAACATGGTGGTATTACATTAATATATACACATATAAAGATATTTATTTCTATGTATATGTCATCCTGGCCCACAAATTAAGTCAAACACATACAACCAATAGTTGGGACTAGTTTATACTTTACACTACTTTATAGTACCTTAAGAAAAATGGGGAAAGGATCTCCTCACCTAATGATCTCTCATGTACATGGTTCTCTCTTAAGACTTTTTCGTGAGATACTTATAAAATAGAATTATTATCTCATGTGATTTTAATTATACGGGATCAATCATATATAGGTGTATTCATTGATTTGAATCGTTCTTAGTTTTGATGTACTTATTGTTCATACCGAAAATCAAAATAATTGAACATCAATAAAAAAACTTAAATCGAGTCATATTGTTCTATTCCATCGGTTGATTAATCTCCACTAATTGAACTTTGAAGATTCGAGGCTAGCGTACATTTGACAACCCATTTATTTGTATATTTGCTTTAACGTAATTAGTGGGTCTAAGCAACTAAGAACATAGTAACCACCAAAAAGTCGTCCAATCTGCCAATCAAAAAAAAAAAAAAAAAGGGTCCCTCCAATAATTTTTTAGCTAATAAGTTAGTACCAAAGTGTATCAAACAACCCCTAATATAATCTATCTATTCTAATATATAAAGGGAGATTACTAGGGGTGAGCAAAATATCCGTCAAACCGTGAATCCAGTCCAAACCAATCCAAACCGAAAGATTTGGTTTGGTTTTTTAGTAGTATGATTTGGTCATGGTTTAAAAAAATTAGAAACCGCATTATATGGTTTGGTTTGTGGATTCATATTCACGGTTATGGTTCCAAACCGATCTGAACCGTATAATATATATATATATATAATATGTATAGTTATATATATTTTAATTATGATACACCAAATAAATATAGGAGCCTACTTTCCTAATTTATCGATCCTATTAAATCCACCAATATTTAGTTTTTCAATTCCTATTTCTATAATTCCTATACTACCATTACCAAGACCAATTACCCTAACTTTGTATATAAGAAAACCTATTCCTATATTACATAAACCTAATGTACTAACGTAGCATCCATCTCTTGCCCAGCCACAATAAGCCATCTATCTTCTCTACCCATAGTTCTCTTTGCAATCTGCATGACTTCCGAGAATGTAAGGGAAAACAAATCTCGTTCTTGCTTTGATTTTTTGTGTTGCTATTTTTTTTTCCAGATCAACAATATTTTATTTGATTCTAACTTTTTTCGTCTGTCTTTTCTTGTTAGATGTCAATTGCGGAATGAAATTGATATTAATATAAGTTTTTTTTAATTTATCTTCGTAATTTTAAGTACTTCAAATATTTTTTTGGAGATCATAGCTTAGTTCAAAGCAAACCGTGGATAAAACCGAAACCGAACCGTAGTCTAATGGATTGGATTGGTTTGGTTCTGTGCGTTTTGTGGGTTGGTTTGGTTCTCGAAATTTATAATCCGTAGATATTGGTTTGGTTCTTGGTTTACTATAAAACCAAACCAAACCAGACCATGCTCACCCCTAGAGATTACCACTTTGGTGTCTCCTTTCCTAACATGTATTTGCATTTTTCAAAAATGCCCTCTAAAAGAAAGAATTTCACGTACTGCTCTTTAACTACCAAAAGAATTAAGGACGCGGGGGCTCTGGCACAGTAGGCGCTGTCCACACCCAAAAACGGTACCGTTTTTGGGAAAAAAAAATATTCCGCCAACCTATTTGCAATTCTATGGAGCAGAAAAGTGATTATAAGAGCTTTAGAGATAAAATTTAATTATGTCTCTTTAGAATAATATGATCAGAATAATAAGATCTTCACACTGGTTCAAACGGATTTAAAATTGAAGCAGATAATTTTTTTATCTATATTTTTAATATATCAACAGTCTACAAACAAAAATTAAGTACTCCAATGTTTAATCTGTTTAAACAAGTTTAATGTTTAAGTGTGAATATTTTATTATTCTGAACATATTATTCTAAAGGATCATAATTAACTTTTGTCTTTAAGGTTCTAATAATCATGTTTCTGCTCTACAGGATCCTAAATAAAGAGCAGATACTTAATTATGAGAGTTCTAGAGACAAAAGTTAATTATGATCCTTTAGAATAATATGTTCAGAATAATAAGATATTCGCACTTATTTAAACTGGTTAAAAATTGGAGTACTTGTTTTTAGATTGTTTATATATTAAAAATACAGTTAAAAATTTATCTGCTCCAATTTTCAATCCGTTTAAACCAGTGTGAAGATCTTGTTATTCTGATTATATTATTCTAAAGAAACATAATTAAATTTTATCTCTAAGTCTCTTAAAATCATGTTTCTGTTCTACTGTGCCAGGGGCACAGCACAGCCCCCGCCTCCAAGAATTAACTGTCAAGTAATTGTATAAAAACAGTCTCACCCAACTGCCATACCCACGGTCCCCTCAAATGTACAGTTAGGTCAGAATAAAAACAGTACTTTCATAGAGACCTTTCTTCTCTGTCCCTATTTATACTTTACCGTACCTTTTTTGCTCTTCCTTTATTTGCTTTTTTACTACTTTTTGTTTTTTTCGTACATCACAAGAAGGAGTAGTCAGGCTTTTTTATTTTCTTAAATAGCGACATATCAAAGAAAGTAGTAAGCTAGAGGCTATACTGCCACACAGTCTCGTTTGCCTGAAATATGTGTCTGCTTCCGGAGAAATTCTTCAGTGCCGAGCGGGCACGGACGGCTAGTGCCGAGCACATATTTCGGTCGTTCAAACGTGTTTTAGACGGTCCAGATCTGTTTAGACTTGAGGGGGTGTTTTGATAATTTAATATTTAAAAATTATCCAAACAAATCTGGGCACCAGCTGTCCGGTGCCCACCCAGCACTGAAGAATTTCTCCTGATGCCGTCTGTGATTATAGAATGAATCAAATAGTCATGCAATGGGACACCAAAAGGATGACCTCATTAGTCATTCAGAAAGTCTACAGTTACCGATCGGGAAATCCCGATCAAAATTCCGACGCCCCGCCGGGCACGCTCTGGCCACCGGACGGCCGATCCGAGTCATTCAAAAATTCTAAAAAAAAAAACCGAGTGGGCCTCTGCAAGAATAAACGGCATCTGACGTGTGTAAGTGGCCGATCCAAGCACTCCACTTTTGGCCGATCCAAACACTCCATTTTTGCCCGATCCAATCACAAAAATGGAGTGCTTGGATCGGCCACTTACACACATCGGATGCCGTTTATTCTCGCGTAAGTCCACTCGGTTTTTTTTTTTATAGAATTTTTGGACGGCTCGGATCGGCCGTTCGGTGGCCGGAGTGTGCCCGGCGGGGCGTCGGGATTCCGATCGGGATTTCCCGATCGGTAACTGCAGACTTGCTCTTAGTCATTAGCCATGTTTTGTTATACGACTAGAGGCCGGGCACACGCAATGTGTGTGCATGTCGAATCCCGTTTATTGTTTGTTTGATTGAACGTTGACAAATAAGAGAGATTTGACTTGCACACGCATCGCGTGTGCCCGGCCTCTAGCGTGTTTAATGTCTTGTCCTGAATCCCTCATACTTTTGCTTTTTGCATTACGCGTTTGCATTCCAGTCAATTACGGCCCCTGATTAGAAGTTCTATGGCATGGTTTTCTCAGTAGCCAAGCAAAGCAAAAACAAAATAGAGCCTCTGTTTGCTCACCCATGTAACTGTCTGGCATTGCAAAGTGGGGTCAAGTGACTCACTGAGTTGAAAACATTGCTTAAAATGTCTGAGTTTCTGTTGTGTTTTAACCCCCCAATATCAAAAAAATGCCCAAGAACATTAAAACTATAATATAATATTTTCCAAACCTTGAGCAGCTGAAGGGTTTCTGACTCTCTAGCTCTTGGACTGAACCAGATTAATCTGGGTATCCAAACCCAAGCCCAATCCTCTTAAACTCGTGAGATACTGAGATGCACGAAGATGAGGCTAACAGGCCCCAAGCCCAAGCCAGCCAGCCGCCCACGAGCCAAGGTCCTGTCCGGGAAGCTGCAGCGGCACACACGGTTTCTGGGTCGAGGCCCAATGCCCACATAGCATGCGCGCTCTCTCCTCGAAAAAATTTGGATACCGCCCTTTAGGCAACATCCCATCAAAAGGTTTCTTCTCAGACTAATGTGAGACTAGGTGACTTTTCAACATGCCAACTCTGAGAGAGACAATTTTTGATTCATTTCTAAATGAAATTTATTCATTCTTTCACCAGCTTCAGTCCCTTATTTAAAATTGTCTAAACCCACTTGGGCCCATCTCCTGTGGCATGGGGTCCCACCTTAATTTAGAGGTCAAAATTCAAAATCTCTTATAACAAATGTTGAGGAAATGAATTCTATATTGCTTGGAAATGTAATGAGTGAATTTTTTTTTTTTTTGAACTTGTCACATTTCATTTCATAACATTAAAAGTGCCCATCGGGCAAATACAGGGATCCACCGCAAATACAGGGATACAAGCTAAAAAAGAACAACAGATAGAAACCTAAACTCTATCACCGAGAAATAAGCACATACTGCAAAGCAGAGTCGACACACGAAATTCGACTAATAGAGCTGTTCACCGTAATAGAGAATAAGCAGCTACGGGAACAGAACCTAATTAATCACTGAATAAGCAAAGAAAACAGGAGATCCCCTCTCATCAAATCAATCGAAACCCCAAAAAACAGCCAACAGAGCAAGACGATCAAACCCACCATCGACGGACAATCCTCAAAAGGCGCCGGATTATTCGCCCACCATCCCTTCCACACCGGATCTAAAAAATCAGACCGTTACCTACTCCGAACTGGGGAGACCAGCTGGAAAAACCAGGAAAAAAAAACAAGGAAAAGAAACCTTAACTCCATCACACCATTATTATCTCGCCGCCGGCCACTAACCGCCGGATCTGAGAAGACAAGGCGGTGCCCAGACGAGTTAAGCCCACAGAACGCTGGCCGGAGGTCCGAACATCTGAGACTTCGTCGCCTTAAACACACCAAAGCTCGCCATGCCAGACTGGAGAGAACATCTGTGACCTCTCCACTCATTGTCAATTATATTGATTTTGAGATGAATATAAAGTTTGTACATAGTATCAGAGCAGGGCCCGTTCCACCCTACATTTTATAAAAAAATACACAATTCATACCCTGCGATGACAGACCAGCAAAAAAGTTTCTACAACATATACCACCATCAAATTTCATAAAGCTGGAAGGAAACTACTACTAAGCCTGTGCGTATCAAACTCAAGAATTCTGTCGAAGCGGAAGCTTCAGAGGTCCCTAGAAATTAGACTCAAGAAGCCGAGTTGAAGGTGCCCACCCATGCAGGGAATGTCGAGTACTAGGTCTTTTTTGAAAATCAATTTTCGCACTTCTTTTTTTTACAGAGTGTAAAAAATCACTACCATAAAATGCATGCCGATACATTCCATTCTAATGTTGAATATTGGCAACTTAAATGAAATGAAACATGGGCAAGAAGTTGGATACAACAAATGATGATGATAAATTATAAATACAGCCCATGTACAGTTTATTTACATATGTGCATTTGATGAAGAATCACTTTCACTTTCATCATTTGTTGTATGGTAATAATATCGGAAATATAGAACGATGCGTAGCATGAATCGATCATGGCGATTGTTAATTTTTAATTTTCTTTTAGAGTGCCTCAATCGGTCGTAGAGGTCAAGTAACGGCTATATAGAAACCAATTAACCATGAACTGACAGGTGAAGAAAAAAGGAACCTTTATGTTCCGGGAGTCAAACAATAAGCAAGCGATTTCCCAATCTCACCGGTATATTTGGGTATAACCATATCTCAAGGTGCATAAACCAATTACCAATACCTTTCAACCCTAAAGCTGCGAACTGTCGTATAAAATTCAATTCAAAGCCTTGGGAATTCACATGTATTGAAAGACTTTGGACACATTTGTGTCTGCATCGGTAGATGTAAATAGAGAATAAATTTTTTATACCGCCGGTGTAATTATTTGTTTTCTTCAAATCTATTGCATTGCGACACATGTCAAAACAGTGGTCCCAATTAATAAAATATGACGACGTGACGTAATGCAATTAATTTGAAAGATACAAATGTTTACATTGACAGTGTAAAGAATTTATTCTCATATAAATATAGATGTTGACCTCACAACATCGGGTCTGGCTATTTACCAATAATCTCGCCCATACATTTTAGGTTGTGCCCCTCCAATCAAATGAAAAGAATCCAAATACATCATTCTCATTGATGAACCAAACAATAGTGAGACTTGATCTTTCACAAGCTATGAAGAGCTCATGAGCTTGTCCCACAATACTCCCTTTTCTCTCTAAATAAATGTTCGGTTTACAACCCTAGATTTTTAAACAATTAAATGTATTTTCTTCATAACTAGAAAGAACTCATTGATCTCCGTTGATTTGTGAAAAAAATTTAAATTTTTTAATGAAAAAATAAATCTTTTATAGGCCTAGATTTGCAGTTTGGACATTTAGGAACGGAGGGAGTAATATATAATACATAAGGTGTAAAAGATAACACAAAATAATAAACGTCTGAATACGAAAGTCATACGTACCAACAAGTTGGAAAATCACATCAACCCAACCAAGCCAAAACTGCATCGTATATAGTTTGCACCAGTAGACCTTAACCTTAACAATATAAAAAACCCAATAATAAAATCCCGAAATAATCAAATATTCTTCACGCACCTCATTTTCCTACTACTAAAATAACTAAAAAAATAAAACTAATCTAATACTAATTTCTCTACGCCAGCTACGACTTATCACAGTCTATTCTCTCTATTCCGTTTTCTGCGTAGAAACAGTCCAGGCTCGAATGTAGGCCCCTGGCAACAACTGTTCTATAAGAACAAAATTTTGCTATTCGGGCCATTTGAAATCCCTCACTAACAATCGCGGGCAGAAGGAGTAATAAATACGACGAACAAAGTGAAGAGACTGTCAGAGACGATCAGTTCAGATGCCTCGACTGCCAAATAACTGATAAAGTGGCGATGAAGGTGGTGATGAAGAGAAATGGAGTCGTAGAGCATCTCGAATTGCTGCTGCTGAAGATGATTGTTGCCTCCGGACTGCTGCTGGAGATGTTTGTTGCCTCCGGAATTTCACTTTGCCCTCCTGATGACTTCTGGCTGCATCCATTTTAAAAAGTCCATTTTCATTAGCTAATCATTTAATCAATGATTAGTAGAACATTGTTAGGTTGGATGACGGTTGATATTTGTTTAGAAAAAATGAGATCAAAATAAACTAAGGAAAAGAATAGTTTATGGGTGTGGCTGCAGAAAATGGGAAAACATATCATTTTTCAACGGTATTGTACAAACGACCTCATGGGAGAACATATCACTTCTTTGCCACCCAGAGCCCTTTTGCTCTACGGTATCACGATGTACTTAGCTAGGTGCCAAAAGAAAGAGGATCAAGAGTTTAACTCTTCTTCTAAGATGCTAAACGAATTATATATTCTCACAAAATTCACATTCCCCGAAACCCCCCTCTAGTTTTTTCTAAGGAATAAAACGAAAGGTTGTTTGATGGATGAGATCATGATTCATGAGATGCCCTATTGTCAAAGTTTTGATAATCTTGATTCTAAGGATAGGAAAAAAATTGAATTTCCATTTCTCCTATTCTCTCATTCATCATATTAGTTGTTTGTGAAGGAAAGCAAGGTATAATTGATTCTCACATTTTTTAATATATAATTGCTTTTTTATGTCTTCTTGCATGTGAATGTAAATTGAATTTCGCCGACGCATGATAGGCCAGTGTTACTACTACTTCACATATAAGTATACAATAGAGAATGAAATACGTACGATAAAAAAAATACGTAAATCGCTACCAAGACCAAAATAAAATACATATTCCGTTTTTCCAGCTTTTCTTATTTCACATCTAACATAGGACATTGTAGTTAAGTATCCCATGAAATTTAGAGAAGTTTACAACTTGTAATTTTAAAACATCCTTAAAATAGTGATAAAAATAGTTCGTGCTTAGATCAGCAACTTTCTTTATAAAAATTGCGGCGCCACCTTTCTCAACTAGCTGGCCGCGAAAGTGACGACCCAACCGTTTCACGAAAGGGTAAAACAAAAACAACCGTCATTTTACCAAAAATGTGTACTCGCTCGACACCATTTAAATGTGTTTTGGACAACCCAAATTTATTTCCTCTCTCTCCCCTTACCTCACCATTCTCTCTCCTCTTTCTCTCTCTTTAAAATCCGAACCGTTACGTTTGGACAGTTGAGATTATCGACAGGGTACCACATGTGCGGAACCCATCCGGCACCCAAAACTTCTCCTTAAAAAGTGTTAAAAATGCATTAAAAACCAATAACATGACTGTTGAGTGTTTTTTGAATTCTTCTTGTAATTAATATAATAACAATTAAAGAATACAATAATTCTATTCGGAGTATTTTTGGTATCCTTTCTTGATTTCTCTATTCGGAGTATTTTTTAGATAACTTTTATGCGGGCCCCTTTTTTTGGATGCCTAGCATTGCTCAAAAGAATAACTCCGAACGGAAAAATTACGAAAAAAGGCAACGAATAGAAAACACATGAGGGGGTGTGTTGGTAAATTTACCTTGCAGCCGGAGTTGGACAAAAAGTGATGACGTAATTCGCAGATGCACACGTGAATGTACTGGTCCCGTCATCGTACGCATAACTATACGCCCGCGGGCACGCGTTCTTGAAGAACTGCGAATAAGAAGTCGGCTGGCACGTAGTGGGCGTCGCGTAAGCCCCGGTACAGCAATACATCGGGTCCCCAAACGTCTCGCACGCGCTCTTACACGCCACGCACTCGCTCCCGTACGTGGCGCCAATCACCTGCAGCGCCGCCGGGCACGAGCCGTTGAGGTCCACCACGCACCCGGTGGCGGTGCAGTTCCCGCCCCCGGTCCCGCCCTGTGGGACCACAAGCATGGGCAGATTGAATCCGTCGACGAGGCTCACGTCATAGAAGTCGAGGCCGTTGGCGCCGTTGAGCGTGAACTCGGCGAGTGTGGCAGGAGGGACGGCACAGGCGCCGTTGCATTCGATGGTGCCGGAGCCACAATCAGCTGTGAGGCAGGTGAATTTGCCGGTGGTGGGGTCGGTGGAGCAGAGGGTGCGGCCCCATATGCGGCCGGACCAAGAGGTGGGGATAGGGATGGTGGTGGAGGCACCGGAGTTGAGGGCGAAGCCGGTGGTGGGGAGCTGAGGTGTTCCAGCGCCGGATAGTAGGCCTGGCCATATCGGGTAACTGCACAGGTTGGTTATTGTGAATGTTGCTGAAAACACACCTGGGGATTGCAAAACCAAGGAAATGTAAAAACCAAAACAAAACAGGAGCAAATTTCGAAAAGACAAGTCAATTTTTTTTAGTGATGCAAAGTGTTTCGAGCCAGCTTACGCAAACCTCACATACATGCACTGTTTCTTTGACACATCATTTTATTTATGTGAAAACTATTTTCCGAATCGAAAAACAAATTAATTTCCACCCTTCAGACATTGTGAAGTTATCTTACAATAAGTTTCTCAAAATATATATCTTTCACCCCAAACTAATTCGAATGAGGAAAATCGCAACTGTCACGAAAGTATTACTGTAACCCATTTGCATTGAAAATAATAATAAAAAAAATATGTTTTCAAATCCTCCAAAATCATTTTCGTTCCAAAATAAGTACTACAATATACAAAGCTCATGGATGTTTGTTTCGTTTTCTCAAAACATCAACTTGATCTCGTTTTTTTTTTCCCCTTAAAAAATAACCCATCTTTTACAGAATAAAAGACGACGTTTTTCATATCTTTAAAAAGCAATTCGCTTCAAAACGAATAAGATATGAAATAACTGCTCGTTTTTTTACTCAAAAAGTGTTTTGCGGAACTTATTCCGATCGAGTTGTATTCAAAACTATTGTTCTTGGCCAACATTCAAAAACATTTTACAAAACAAAATATTACTCCGTACAATTTTAAACACATGAAAACAAAAAGTGAAATCACTACGAATTAGTGTAAGAGAAAGTTTCTGGGAATTACCAGGAGTGAAGAGAAGGAGACAAATGGAGAGAAGAGACCATTGAATCCCAGCCATTGAATTCTACAACTATTTGATTGGATTTCAATTTCGGTTGAGATATGCTATTCACGTGAGACCCGATGAATAGGGACTGGTGTCTATATTTATACATGAAAAGTGCATGACACCAATTCGACCGACTGTGTTGCAGAGCTAGCTGCTCAATCCCCACCGCCACTGTTTATGTCGGCATCTCTCTCTCTCTCTCTCTCTCTCTCTCTCTCTCTGTAATTATTTAAGTACGAATATTGGATTATGGAAGATGGTTGGGTGGTTTTAGGAGAGCTACTATTTGACTAAACCCCGCGAAGGAAGAGTTTAACTTATATTAGGGTGGTATTGGTGTCGTGTTCATATCGTGTCATTGCCACAGTCAGGTTAAGATCCTCTCATTCCTACTGATTAACGCGTCATGCCATTTCGGTTCCACTTTGTTTTATTGTCATGGCTAGGAAAAATTGAATTCAGTGTCCCTGGTACACTACCACGTGGTTAGGGATAGAACCTGGATTTTGTAGATAGAAAGACAAATGAGATTAATAATTGAAGAAAAAATTTATGGGAAACCATGAGCAGAGAGAGGAATTGGGCCGATTTTGGGACGTAAAAATAAACACATTCTTAAAGCATTTAAATGTTTAAATAACACCAAATACAAAATAATTCTTAACAAACAAAAAAAAAACAACTAATATTAATATTTGAAAAAAAAAAACAAAAAATCTAAACAACGCGGGGGCCATGGCCCCCATACGCCCTCAAGTAGATCCATCTCTGCACGTAATGCCCCAGGCCTGTATGTCAACTACAAATTTTTGAGAGGCTCGAGACTAAGTGTGAGGACCCCACAACTATATGTAGTGGAAAGAGGTTTGGAATACCGCCATGTGATGTCCCATGGGCAGTGAATAATCTCTCTATGGCTAGGAACTAGTCTTAATTAAGAATTGCAAATATATGAAGATCTAAAAGTTTTTTTTCCCCCCCTTTCTTTTTTCCCCCTTTCTTTCTATCTCAGGAGTTAGGTTTTATTATACTACTCCCTTTCATATGTAGTCCTTCATAATTATATACGTAGTATTATTTAATATTCCCTCCGTCTTTTTTTAAGTGTCATGCTTCATAATTTCAAATTATTAAAAAGATATTATCATTATACATTTCACGTCAACTTTTACCTTTACTTTCTCTTCTTACCCTCTATGTAAATATCATCAATTTTTACTCACTAACTTTTCAAAATGGAATATACTTTTATGGGCAAAATGAAAAATTCATCAACTTTTACCCATTAACTTTACAAAATAGACACTTATTAAGGGACAATCCAAAATGGAATACTGGACTCTAAAAAAGAGACGGAAGGAATATCGTTTTTGTCTTTTCTTATTAAGTTGAATCGAAAAGAGAAGGCAAAATTTTTACATCAATATGAAACAAAAGGATATATTGACTTTCAGAAAATTAATGAACAAAAATAGTTAAAGTTGAAAAGTGTCATATACCGCATCATGAATACCTGCAACCCTTATCCAATATACACTTAAAGATCTATAACTATAGTTTTAATAGATCTCGTGTTTGACTTTAACCAGAAACCATTAATTATTCGTGTGTTATTATGTCGTGTCATACTATTGTTCCTAAAAAAAATAACCTGTTAATTTTGTGTCGTATTCGAATAAATTGAGCAGGGTTAGTTTGATTAGTCGATGAGCAAGAAATATTAACTGTCAAGTAAACAAAGATCAGAGTAAGAAGGTTGTGAAGGATGACAAATTAAATCATTACCTTTTTTTTTTTTTGGATTAAAAAAAGGGTGGAAAGAGGCGACCAGTGTAACAACTCTCATTGGGCGTGACCATAGAGACTCCCTATCCACTGTGGAATGTCTGATTCGAGCCATAGCTACTGTTCGTAAGGACAGATCGTCACCACAACGTACAGGATGACAAGGGAACAAATTCCCCATTCCCTCGCGCCTATTTAGGTGTAACGACCCTCGTTTTTGCGAAATTTCTCCACATCTTATAATGACAGTTAATGTCACTGATTCCACCATTTTCTTGACGATTCTCTATCGCGTTTTCCTCTGCAAATCCCTAGTTCTCCATTTCCTTCTCGATATGCATGAATAGAGTTTCGTCTAATATTTTTATCGGTCACTACCCTATTTTTCATGTACCTAGCATTTTTTTTTCAATGTTGAACGTTAATTTCCAGGTCACAGACAAACAGAACGAAGACCTTCATCTTCATACAGAGGTAGCAACACATTGTCTCATGTGGTGCATTAGTTATACTGAGACTTTAGCTTATAGCGATGAGGTATATATTCCCATCGCTTCATTGATGCACTTGATCAAATTACACTTGTGAGGTGATCGAGTTGACCTCAAATGAACTTTAATCGGGCAAATTGTGAGTTAATCTCAAGTAAATTTTTTTTTTTTTTTTTACACATTCTAGGCTAATTGAGCTGAGCAGTATATCTTGTTCAAAATTTGACTTGAAAACTTAATAAGCTTCATGAAAGATTTAGACTTAGTTTGTTCGAACAACAAACCAATCTCAGACGGACTTTTACCGAGTCGAATGTGATCTTGAACTCAAGTAGCAATTGATCCTTCCACTTACCGCGTACACCTCACACCTGTCTTCATACATAATTAATAAGTTAGATGTGCTAAGCAATCAGGTAACCTAACAAAACCTTACGCACCTACATAATGGAACAATCTTTGGGCCCAAAGGCGAACATGGATTCATCGCGAAGGGAAAAAATAAACAATGGAGAGAAGGAAAATTAAATTCGTATTAATTATCAAAACACGTGCTGGGTCATCGTTTTCCCTACGAAATTGAATTTAATTTCTGTACAAAGATTATATGTAAGTTGGGCCAAGCCTGTTCTTATCTTTCTGACCCAACCCAACTCTGTTCAGTCGGACCACCAGCGGCGCATGTTTTTTTCATTTTTTTTTCTTTTCATATAGGCTATATAGCTGTTTTGAGTCTTTTTAACGAAAGCTGGATCTAAGCTGTTGGTTTTGCTAAAAATTTCAGGTGTCAAACTTAGGGCGTCACATGAGAAGATCACTTGAGAATTGTCTTACGGGAGGATCCGGACTCCCCACATAGAGTGCTTCAAATCTCCAATTTTGATTCATAATTTTGAAACAGATTGCTACCTTTACGCCGAAAAAAGAAGAGAGTGCTACATTTAGAACTAGGTTAACAAATCAACAAGTACAACATTTCATAAGCTTTCTTTTTTTTTTTTTTGGGTAAGTAACATTTCATAAGCTTGTTAGATAATCTACTACTACTCAATAGCATCTCCAATTTTAACACATCTGTTTTGGTTTGACGTCTTATTAATTTGTTGCTTATACTCATATTGAATCTGGACTCATCCATGCATGATGCATGTCCAGTTTCATTCAAAATTTAAGTAAATAAGCAATAAGATCTTAAACCCAATCAGGCCATAAACCTATATATGTAATCATATACCGTGTTAATATAGTGATAACGTGACAAATTATTGAAGATAACTTTTGCTAAATTTCTCCACATCTAATGATTCCACCATTTTCTTGACGATTCTCCATCGCTTCCCCGCCGCAAATCTACCTAGTTCTCCATTTCCGTCTCGATATGCATTAATAGAGTTTCATCTAATATTTTCATCGCCCATCGGTTGCTACCCTGTTTTTCATGTATCTAGCATTTTTTTCTTCCAATGTTGAACGTTAATTTCCATGTCGCAGACAAACAGAATGAAGACCTTCATCTTCATACAGAGGTGCATTAGTTATACTGACTTTAGCATATTGCGATGAGGCATTCCCATCACTTCATTGATGCAAGCACTTGGTCAAAGTTACACTTACGAGGCGAGTCGAGCTCAAATGAACTTTACTTGGGTAAATTGTGAGTCAATCTCGAGTAAAATTACTATTTTTACACATCATAAGCTAATTGAGCCGAGTGGTATCTCGTTCCAAACTTGACTTGAAAAACTTAATAAGCTTCAAGAAGTATTCAAACTTAGTTTATTCAGGTGACAAACCAATCTCAGACGAGCTTTTAACGAGTAATGTGATCTTTTGAACTCAAGTAGCAATCGATCCATTTATCCTTCCTACTTACTGCTTACACCGGTCTTCATACACAGTTAATAATTTAGATGTGCTAAGCATTCAGTTAACCTAACAAAATTAGCCTCACGCACCTACCTAAAAGAACAATCTTTGGGCCCAAAGGCGAACATCTTGCTCGCCTTTGCTCAAGGCTGGTACTGACAAGTGCAATAGCGATAACGTGTCTATTTTTCTCAATCGTTTTTGCTCAAAGTTTCTCTAGCTAGTAATTTATAGTTACTCAACATGAAACTAGTAATTTCTCAAAGCTGGCTTCCGACTTACGAAGATCAGAGGCGTGGCTGAGGACGACGACTTTTTGGTTCTCATTCTCTTACTTTCATCTTCTGATCTTTCCAAATTTTCTACCTCTAGTGCTGAGCTCAAGAGGCAAGCCGAGAATGCCGCCCGTGAACAAAAAGTATTCTGTACGGACAAATTAAAATCTAGGATTATTTTTTGTTTTACGAATAATGAACCTAGGATATATCTTTTCTTCCCTTTTTATTTTTGCTGATATGAATCTTTCCTTCCAAGTTGGATAGTCGTTTGTGTAGTCAGATAAGAAAAAGAGTAGATGTAATGTACTTTCGTCAATAAATTATCCAAAGTACCATTTTTTTCGTTAACTAGGAAGAATATAATTACATACGCCCAATGACTCTTATATAATGGCGTATTTTTAAAGATCTTTGGACAAAAGCAAACTAATCATCAACTAATGCAAAACAAGAAATGCAAAGTGAGAAAATTACAAAGTAATTAATGCCTGACCAATTGATTGGGTGTTTGGGAGAAAATTTTCAGTGCTGGGTGGGTACCACGTAGTGCCCGCTTAGCTCATTCTGGTACGTCGTCCGTTTTGGTTTTGGACGGCTCCGATTTGGAGAGAAAGAGGAGAGAGAGTGGTGGGGTGAGAGGAGAGAGAGTTTTAATTTGGGCTGTCCAATACACTTTTGCACGGCTTGGATGGATTGTTCAAACACCACGTGATACCGTCAAGGTTCAACTCTTGCCCACCACTAACCTATTAACTCTGACGTATGTGTGAGCACCGGGCAGGGCTGGCTTATGGCCAAGGCCGGGGAAGCCAGTGCTTCCAGCCCCCCAAAAAAGTTAAAAACGAGGGCCCTTAAAATTTTATGATCCTATATATATATGATCAAAAAAAATAAAAATAAATTGCACTAGTCCTCTTTACACAAAATAGGCCCAATTGAAATGTCAAAGTCACAAAATATGCCCAAATGATGAAATTACTCATTAGTACTAACACTAAGGCATTAAAAAAGAAGAAGAAAGAAACGGGTGGAGCTTGGAAGATATTTTCAGTTCGGTGATTGCAAAGTACTCAATCAGGCCCTATCTCCTCCGCTACCATCTATGTTGGATTATCAAATTTTTTATAGTTAGAGAGGATTAGAGAGAAAAAGAAGTCCTAAAACAAAAGCCGCGCAGTCGATCAAAAAAAAAAAAAAAAAAGAAGAAAGAAACGCAGACGCTTGAGGAGTCGAAGGGGATGAAAGATATAGGGAGGCCTCATTCAAGAGATTCGCTTCTGGCTTCTAAAACTTATGAGCCGGCCCTGGCACCGGGTTTCATATACTTCTTGAAATAAAAATAAACTAAGAAAACAGATTTTGCAAATAGACAAATTTTTTTTTTTTTGTTACCGCACGTGACCACTTGGCAATTAAGATCTCTTCTGAGATGAAGCATCTGATCAGGGTAACTAGAGAAAACAAATTTTCCTTCATGCATTCTTTGAGTAAATTCACAAATAAGACTTCACTTTTACATTAATTCCCAAGTCAATAAGTAATTCAGCGACGAGTTGGATAAATTGCTTTCTGAGTGAACGAATAATCTCACCTTTATGCTTTTACAAGGTGCACGTGTCTATATATATATATATATATATATTGTGGTTGATTAATTTCCTAGTTGAGCTATATAAACCTCTCTTTTTTCCTAGTTGAACGAATAATCTCACCTTTATGCATGCTCTTACAAGGTGATCGGACATATATGGATAATCTAATTTTGAGGGCAATCTTCCTGATGAGCCTTGGGTACAACACATGCCCCTGTTTTCCGCTAGCTCTTAGAGCTTGATACGACATTAACTCTAAAATGTAGTAGTAGATAACGGCAAATGCTAATCGATGTTTCCCGGCACAAGTTTAAGTATATTAATTGAGTTTAGAACGTATATAGCAAATGAGTTAGTTCCCATGCAACGAGTTATTAGCCCCACCGACTTCCATTAACTACCACAGTAGGAATAATTTAAATATCAATTACACCTTTGCTTAAAGTTTTCTTTTTTCCTTTTATGAAACTGAATGCTACACATTTTCATTTCAAATAAAATGCCAACAACATCACATATTGGAGTAACAATAAACCTAGACCTTTTTTCCAAAAAATAAAACTAACCCATTGCATATAGGACTGGTCTTGACGTGTAACTCATATACTACCCCTATATTCCATACATCTTATATATCAAATTTTGGACAAAAGTGTGAGTTTTGGAAGAAAAATTTTAAAAATTAAAATTTCAAAGTTTTTGGAACAAAAGTGTTGATTTTGGAAGAAAATTTTAAAAAATAATTTTTTGAAAGGGATCCTAAATTAATTTTGAAAATTTAATTTTTTCCCCAATACTAATATTATTCAACCTGTTGCCCGTTTGTAAGGGATCCTTGTTCAAACTTTTTAAGCCCAACTGTGTAACTCATTCATTCAAAGAATTGTTGGATATCGGTAGAAATTTGAACAAATTACATGGTTGTATGGTCAAAAGTCTTATTGTTCATTTTTTTTTCACAAATTTAATTTGACCAAGAAGTTATCAGCATTCAATCAACCTAATTTTTTCTTTGCATGAATGATTTACACATTGAAATCTACAAAATTAACGGTTCGAACTATCAACATGCATGGGTGCTTGACCGATTCCTAGACCTAAAATAATGGGTTGCCCCAAGCGTAGGGCTGAGACCGATGTAGCACAATATCCGGTAAGTCCGGAGTCGAATCCACAAAGACGGTGATGTGTGCTGATTAAAAACTCGGATTGTTACTGATTAAATGGGCTCTTAGGTAGCCACCCCTTGTCTTTTGATTGATTAATTAACTAACACTAACAGATAACTTGCTCAAATGATTAAAAAGAGAGGCACAGTCGTAGGGAATTCGGCGCTCGCTACTCAATCAGAATCCGCTCGCTTTTCAAGGTTCTAAAAACGGTTAAATTTAAGGAGAATTGGAAACTCCGAAAGATGCGAATCCTAAGGTTGCCGGTCCCGTACACAGCGGCGAACAGGTTTTGGTCCCCCGTTCCCGCTCACATGAGTCCTGGCAATGCCTCGGATTCGTCCAACGGACGTAGTTTTCACCAACTAATGCAAAACGAGAAATTTAACTGCAACTAATTTCCCAAGTTAATTTAACTGCATGATATGTGCACGCATGCCCAGGTACATTAAGATGGTTAAAACATAATAACGGAACAATAAGCATTTATTTTCAAAGCAAAATGAAACGAACAACAAATCTCAAGTCTTAGGCTCCGTTTCAGAAATTTTCTTAAAAAATAAGCACTTTATTTCACATTTTTAAACTAAAAAATAATGTAAATGAAAAATATTTTTTCAATTTTTTTTGCATCGTATAAAAGATCTCAATGAGATGTTTCAAACACAATTCATATTGCATATTTTTAGATTTCAACAAACCCATAATTTTTGAGTTTGAAATTGTCTTTTTAAAAAATAAGGGCTTTTTTCCCATTTTGGAACAGGGCCTTAAGCACCCCAAGTACCAACTACTTGAATGGCAAAACTGAACCAGATCAGGGGCACCTCAAGGTCATTTTCCAAGCAAAATCAGCAGCACAATCGAAAAGGAAGCGATTTACCCTATCACGGTAGCAACAAAACTACGTTTATTATGGTCAAAAACCTGTGTGTAACAAAAAAATCGAGTACATCAGAAACCAACCATCCAACTGTTACAATTACTCCTCCCAGGCATATTTAGATCCATCAAGTAACAGAGCACATGCTGAACCTTGAATCTTAAATTGGCGTCCTTCGAATTTTGAAACACTTTATAATTCTGAAACAGACTCTACGGATATCGAATTGTGCTAATTTTTTCAGGAACCCATAGAAATATATTTTAAGAATAACTTGCAGTTTAAATCATCTTTGTAGAACCCATAATAAGCCCTACAAAAATAAAAAATAAATATTCAACATAAGATTTTTGTGGAATAGCCAAACAGAGGCTTAAGGGTAGGTTCCAATTGGGCAAATTCTAGACATGACACGGTGTAGTTTAAGCACGGCAGCAAGCTGCTGTCCTTCATAGGCGGCAGCCCTCCTGCATCCGTAACAAAGGGCTTCACAAAAAAATGGGATCGCATTCTCTCAGTATAATCCGAATAGTTGATTTCGTAAACTTGAAACAAAGTAAATAAATGTGATTGAATATCGACAACCAAATGGACAACTTAATATCACAAGTGTTTATAGGTAAAACTGATTTTCTGTAAATATTTTTTCCCAAGTTATACGAAATAAACGATTTGAAGTATGAATATTTTTTTCGGAAAACCGATGCTACGAATACCAAAGTATGTATCGAAAAGTTTTACTAATCATCAACTAATGCAAAACGAGAAATGCAAAGCGAGAAAATTACAAAGTAATTAATGCCTGACCAATTGATTGGGTGTTTGGGAGAAAAACTTTAGTGCTCGGTGGGTACCACGTAGTGCCTGCTCAGCGCATTTGCATCGCCCGTTTGGGTTTTGGATGGCTTAGATTTGGAGAGAGAAAGAGGAGAGAGAGTGGTGGAATGAGAGGAGAGAGAGAGTTTCAATCTGGGCCGTCTAACACACTTTTGGACGGCCCAAATGGACTACTCGGACATCATGTGAGCATGGCCACATGGTACCCACTTGATAACCCAAAAATTCGGTCAAGGTTCAACTCTTGCCCACCACTAACCTATTAACTCTCTGACGTATATTGTGTGAGCACCGGTTTTCATATACTTCTGGAAATTTTTTCTTACGAATGTGTTCTTTCTCCTTTCTTTTCTGCTCTTACTAAATGGATAATTTCTCACTTAACTTCTGCATTCTTTGCATAGAACAGTTGTTTCTTTTCTCTTTTTTCACAGAGTAGTTATCGATGGTTCTGCCCGATTTGATTCATTCAGTTCCTCAACCATGCATTGACCTGTTGTTTTCTTGCATGTTCCAACCTCCCTATCAGTTTTTCACTGTCTTTTTTTCTCAGAAAACAAATTGTTACAAGTTTATTTATTTATTTTGGTGTGGGAAATGGAAGTGCAGGTATGGTATCCTCTCACTTTCGCTAGGGAGTATTGCCTCATCACATCACACCACTATCTATCTGTAGAGGACTCCACTGCACTTATGTCGGGGCCAAAGCTAAGGTCACACCATGCATGGGTGGTGTATTGCCCCATCACACCACACCACTATCTCTAGAGGATCCCACCGCACCTACCCAAAGCTAAGGTCCTACCACACGTCAGTGGTGTTATATAGGAGTATGTTTAGCCCCTCATTGGGGCTATGGGAACTTGAACCCGGGCCTTGTCCAACCAAGTTCAAGTTCCTAACCACTAAACCAACCCGTCATTGGTAGTTACAAGTTTATAACTCTTGCAAAATCTGCCTTGATTGCCGAGCAAAAAAAAAAATCTTCCTTGATTGCTATAGGTAGTTTTTTTGGGCTAGTCAATCAGTTTTGGGTAGCTTTAGAATTACTTTTGGGGAGTACTTTGATGTTATCTCCTGAAAGTTTGTGGAAGCCATTTTAGCTGTTGAAGTTTGTTGAAGCCGGAATGCCCAAAAGGGCCACAACCAGTTCCTCAACCATGTGATAATAACACGAAACAGTGGTCCTTAGCCCAAGTCGAGTGTGCTTCGTTAAATTAGGTGAGTCATGTCTTGGAGGATTAATGCAACAATTAGTAGAATAAAAACTGCATTTCTGTTGGACAGTAAATTTCATGATCATGTACTCAATATTCGGAGATGTGATATTAATAATCTCATCACTCAGTGGATTAATCGTGTGTATGACCGTATGCTCCCGACTGTTCGAATAATCGTAACCCTAACTTGTGCATGTGTTCAACATGCATATGCAGACTCTAACTCAAGCTTTGGCTACCGCACGTGACCACTCGTCAAGATCTCGATCTTCTGAGATGAAGCATATCTGATCAGGGTAAGTACTAGAGAAAACGAAAACAAATTGGCCTTCATTCTTTTGAGTAAATTCACAAATAAGCTTTGAAGTTGTTTCGTTGATACTTGATCTGACGGTGAAACATCATGGCATGCAGTCAGCTGCTTATATATTGTTAGCATATCTTTACATTCCCAAGTCAATTATAAGTAATTCAACGATGAGTTGGATAAATTGCTTTCTGAGTGAATGAATAATCTCACCTTTATGCTCTTACAAGGTGCACGTATATATATTTTGTGGTAATTGATTCCTAGTTGAGCTATATAAACCTCTCTTCGATCTTTACTGTAACGTTTGGTAATGCTTTTCTATCGTTCACGCGACCCTAAATTTTGAGAAATTATTCATTCGACTTGGATTACCGCTATGTGTTGTCTTAACACATTTATAACCACACATTCACGTAATGTTTAAGTACTTAGCTCTGGACTCTGATTAGACACCAATGCCCAAGAGGACTTTTTGCCTGAATTACCCCATCAATTATGCAAACTTTGTCCCTGCCAATGAATAAAACTTGGTTCACCCTTGCCTAAAGTTTTTTTTTTTTCCTTTTTCCTTTTATGAAACTGAATGCTCCACATTTTTATTTCAAATAAAATACCAACAATATCACATATTATAGTAACAATAAACCTGGACCTTTGTTTAGAAAATAAAACTAATCCTTCGCCTTAGTTGGGAGGAAAAAAAGAAAAGAAGAGATGTCCGGTCTTGATGTGTAACTCATATACCACCCCAATTCCATACATCTCATATATCAAATTTTGGAACAAAAGTATTAGTTTTGGAAGAAAAGTGTTGATTTTGAAGAAAATTTTAAAATTTGAAAAGTTATTTTTTTTCCCATACTAATATTATTCAATTTGTTGCCCATTTGAAAGGAATCCTTGTTCAAACTAAGAAACCCTTGTTTATATAATTTTAGGCCCTACTGTGTTTACTCATTTATGCAAAGAATTGTCGGATATCGGTAGGCATTTGAACAAATTACATTCGTGTACAGTCAAAATTCTTATTGTTCAACTTTTTTTCAAATTTAATTCGACCAAGCAATTATCGGCATTCAATCAACCTAATTTTCTCTTTGCATGAATAATTTACACATTGAAGTCTACAAAATTAACGGTTCGAATTATCAACATGGGACCTTGGTGGTCCTCGTTTTGCATTAGAGAGAGGAAATTTGTTTGAATTAAGTTTACTATATAGGATTCAGAAGCAAAGTTTTATGGTAACATAATATCATGCATATATACCAATCGAATGAAAAGGATGAATATGTGGATAAGAGAGATGATGATTTAGGTTGTTTTCATTCCTTACCGGCTGCAAATTTGGTGCACTGTTAATTCTTTCAGTAAAAGCAAATCTACCGGCAGCGGCAGAGACAACACTACTTCTTCCATCCTCTTTCTTGCATGCAATCGTAGTAACAACTATTGTTGCATCCATATGGGTCGAAAATAGTAATGCATTTGAAAAAACATTTCCATCCACATGACATTGCATGTACCTCCCCCATAACTAAGCATAGTATCATCAATCCCATCCAAATTCCAATAACAGATGTTTTTCCAGTTCCTAACATCTTTCTGTGTGTGAAGATTATTGATGTTTGATATAATTTTTTGCATAGATTGATATCCTTATTAATTTGTAGGCTCTATGCCCTTGTCTAAGCAAGTGAGCATTAATTATTGACAATTCTTGGAATATTACATTAATGGATTAATTGAGTTAAGAACTTAACAACCACCCTTTTAACTTCGAAGGTTAATTAATTAATACTATTGGTAACGAGGGGCTCTCAATTATTGCTATTAATTGTATTAGAACCAAATATTTATTTTGCCAAATGTGCCCTTGTTCTATATTAGTTTTTGTTCGATTTTACAAATTTTGAAGTCAAGGCTTATGTCTGCTTTACACGAGATATGATGAATAATTTATCATGTCAAATTTCCAAAGCTTTGTACGTTTTTTGTTCACATTGTTTGAATTTTTATTACATTCATGTTATATTTTTTGGATTAATATTTGTCTTGATAAGAGGAGTCTAATAAGTAAAAAAATTATTATAAAAGCAAAAAATTTCCAATAAAGACTAACAAACAGGTGGGTTTTTTTTAGCTATTCTATTGTCTTACATCAACTTTTATCCACATTTTTGTTTTTCTTGTCGAGACAAATGAATTCCACAAATTACACCGAAAAGTTAAATAAAAAAATTTTTAAAATAAAAAAATACCAGTTAAAAATATGAGGGAGAATGACTAAGAACAAGTCTATACTATAGGCCGCTTTTTGCGTGAAACGATAGCTTGTCTAAGAACATAAATTTTATTTGTGTAGAGGGATATTATTGGAAAATATGAAATCATCACTGATGCATTTAATGTTGTTTACCTCCCCGAAACTAATAGTTTTTGTTGGTTACAAAACAATTAATGGGGGCTATAGTAAATATAAATTTACTGCATTTATTATGGTTAAACTAATGCCCCAGGAGCACTTATTAGAATGACCGTTAAATAAGTTATTGTCTTCTTTCTATTTGATCCAACGATTCAAATGGAGTAATTCGAGAGCATTGCTTCTGGCGTCTAGACTATTGAAAATATTTCTCAAAATATACGAAGAATACGTTATTAAACATCTAAACTATTGAAAATATTTCTCAAAATATACGAAGAATACGTTATTAAACATAACAAGCACCCCACCCTGTTCCCAGTCTAAAATCACCACATGCCTCATGCTATTAGTCTTGAATAACTTCTTGCCTCCTTTCTCTCCCCTCTCTCGACTGGAACCGATCCATGGTGTGCACGGGCTCGGGCAGCCCCTTGCCTTCATTTCTTGAAGAGCACGAGGTCACCACTTTATCAATAAAAAGGAACGCCAAAAAAAAGTTGTGAATTCTCCCCAGAATCAAAGAATAAATAGCGGTAAGTGATGAGGGGGCGACTTTCTTGTGGTAGTAATTGCGAACTCATTTCATTTTTGGAGGATTCATTCCCTGGTCCTGCGGCTGAGATGCCTCAAGCATGCGATGAACTGAGTGTATGCTTCTCTCGGACATTATAACTGACTAGGTGGTTGGCTTCGTGCTACGAAATTCATGCCCGTTGGTTTCTCAATAATAACGGAACAATACGCATTTATTTTTCAAAGCAAAATGAAACGAATTACAAATCTCTGAGTCTTAAGCACCCCAAGTACCAACTACCTGAATGGCAAAACTGAACCAGAGAGGGGGCACCTCAAGGTCATTTTTCAAGCAAAATCAGCAGCACAATAGAAAAGGAAGAGATTTACCCTAGCACGGTAGCAACCAAACTACGTTTACTAGAGAGTTTTTTAGACATGTCCATGTCACCTAACTAAATTCAATTGGAATAGTATATTATGGTCAAAAACCTGTGTAACAAAAGAACCGAGTACATCAGAATCCAACTGTTACAATTACTCCTCCCAGGCATATCTAAGGCCACAATATTCCACTTTACTTTTTTCTAAAACTTTTAATTAGTTTTGTCCTTATTTGAATTTTTTTCGCGTTTGATAGTTTTGCACCAAACTTTTGTGACTCATTGATTCGTCTTGATATAAAAAACTAAATGGAATGGGGTATTAGATGCATCAAGTAATGGAGCAAATGTTGAACTTGGAATCTTAAATTGGTATGAGCAAACATCAATCATAATCAAAAAAAAAAAAAAAACATAATCAAAATCCACCCACTTCGAGTTTAATAAAATTTTCTTTTGCCGAGAGAAAAAAAAAACATAATCAAAATCCACCCACCTTAATTCCTAACCAACTCAGTCCAAGAAAACTGGAATGGACTAAAGTCACGAAACAAAAGATATCAATTCTATCCTTGATGTGGACGAAGCAGTACTTGAACAGCAAAACAGTAAGCTTTACCAGAATCTGGTAGACCCAAGTGTAGAAGACTCCCCCAAAACTAATCCACAAATCTGTCAAATAGAATGCTTGATTAATGAGAAATGTATATATCCAAAGTTGGCTAGAAATCTCTCACTGAATATCTTTCTCACATTCCAACCTAGGAACTTTTCTTATGCAAACAGAGATGGTAAAAGTCGAATCTATACATATTTATTAATGAGCAATACAATAAAATCCAGACCATATATATCTAATGCCGAAATGGACGGTTGAAATCGTTCAGCTCTGTAAATGGCTTATTCACGGCTCTTCTGTGACTAAGCCAATCTCCTGACTAGGGGGTGTTTCCGGTAGTGAAAAATTTGTAAATTTTTATTTGTAGTTAAAAAGTTGTTAAGTGTTTCCGGTATTGAATAAGTTATTGATGGGTTTGTGAGTAGAGTTACTGTAGCAAAAAAGTTTTTGTTGACGACTTTTTTGTTCGTAAAAATGAGAAGGTAAAATGCTGAAACTTTTTTGTTAATGAAAACGAAATAAGTAAGTTTTTAGTATTTTTTGTTAGTGGAAACGGGGCCTAATACCCCAAATAAAGAAAGACAAACCGTGTAATTGTACATATGTGTTTTAAGTGTCAACACTGTAACAAAGGGCTTCACAAAAAATTGGGATATAATCCGAATAGTTGATTTCGTAAACTTGAAACAAAGTAAATACTAATGTGATTGAATATCGACAACCACATGGACAAATTAATATCACAAGTGTTTATTGATATTCGTTAAACTGATTTTCTGTAAATAATTTTTTCCAAGTTACACGAAATAAACAACTTGAAGTATGAATATTTTTTATTTGGAAAAGTGATGCTACGAATACCAAAGTATATATGTATCGAAAAGTTTTACTTTCATATTCACAATAAATACGAGTTCCACATGAATAAGTATCTAGTATAACTTTTTCAGTATACTTTTTGATCACCCGTAATATTTGGTTTTGTGAAATGAATCCATCCAATGAAAGGTAGGAGGAATATAAAAGTAGCAAAATTATTTGGTGCTATTAGATTACCGGCACGGGATGCTACAAGCTCCACCACCATCATACATTAATGTGAAATTTGAAATCACCTCATTTTAATCTAGGAAATTGATTTCGCACTCCCCAAGTTACTAATCAGAAAGTGTGGTTGTAGACACCCTATTCTGGACTATCTGGATCAGCACGTTTACGGTCTTTTTACCCCAATGATGATGAACGGTCGAAGACTTTCCGATGTCGATGGAAGGTCGTGAGTTTTGAGTGTTGGACCCTCCTCTTTCAAAACATTTCAACCTCTTCAAATCCAGAGCCAAATAAGCCTCAGCAAAACCGAACCTTGCTTACGCCAGCTCCTTCTTGGCGTGCGCCAGGAAAGTGCCACGTGTCGGACATCAACCATTGACTGAGTTTGACCTGGCGCACGGTAAGGTACAGGTGGCGTACGCACGGTCAAGACCGGTCAAATCACCGCTTTTCTGTCACGTGCTCGAAACTTTGTAACTGCCAGCGTACACTGCAGAGCCCCCTGATCATTGCATTCTGCAGGGGACGTCCCCCTCTCTCTCCTACACAACCCATCACCTAGTCCTATGCATTTAATGCATGGGAGCTCCCTTCCTAACCTAACCAAACCCCTAACCCCAGCTGATCACCCCTGGACTCAGCCTCTCTCCTCTATAAATGCAAGCCCTTGCATTCATTTGCAAAGGTTAACCCACATTAAGAAGCCAAGTCCATCCCTCTATTCTCTCTTGTTCCTTGCTCTCCCATTGAAGGATTGAGAGATAGAGAAGCTCTACACACACCTCCCACCACTGATCAGTCACCACACAGCCTCCATCTTCAACCCCCAAAGCTCACTTTCTTCCTTTCATCACCAAAGGTATACCACCTTTGTGCTGCTTTCTGTTTTTCGATTCCTGAGGGGAACCAGAAAGGTTCTGGCTAGTAACTGATACTAGTCCAGGCCCTTCTCTGGTAAAATAAATCAATCGTAAAGACATAAACCATGGCGCACGCCAGCTTCAGTGGGCCGTACGCCACCTTTGGCAGTATGAGCACTGCTGGCGTGGGGATCATGGGGTGTCCATTTGTTGTTTATTTCCTTTCTGTCATCACCTTCCAGCATGCTAATAACCAGTTTATTGTTTCTGTATTTTAGAACTGTTCAAATGTAAGCTTTCAATACTTGTACCATTTCTTGCTTTCAAGGCCCTTGGGATATTTCTGGTCATGTTCCAGAGCCCAAATGATGTAAAGCCAAACACTGGTTAGTATACAAGCTTGGCGTACGGTCCCCATTGGGTGGCGTACGGCACGCTCGTCATAGACCAGTGCCTGGCCCTTACATCACAGTTCAATCCTGGCATTTTGTTCCTCCCCACTCTGTTTATGGGGTTTGTTTTGCTGTTTTCCTGGCTATTAGTCATTCCTTATGCCTGTACATGTACCTAATCTACATTATCAACTGCGTGGTTTGTCCTGGGTGTGCACTGGTCCATTCCAGAGCCCAGAGGGTTGAGGGTAGGAGCTGTAAGAAATCAGTAGGGTAGTGTACGCCAGCTTGTAGGTGGCGTGCGCAGGGTGTGTTGGCGCGCAGTGGCCTGGCCATTGCGTGCCAGCATGTCACCTGCTCACGCACCCGACGAGCAGCGTACATCATCCTGTTGAACTTCTTGCGGTGCTTGTTCTCAATCTATGTTCTTACGTTTAATTCAATTCAAGCAAGAAAATCATCATCCATAAACATTTTTGTCATATAAACTGCAATTTGTTACAGCTTTAAATCCCCGTTAACTGTTCCCCCGCCCTAACTGGCCAAAAATGATCAAATGAGAGAAAAATACAAATATTTTGATAAAATGCCCGAGTAGAGACCGATCTCCGGATTGGGCGAGAGGGGTGCCATAAAACCCTTCCCCTCTCGTAACCTGGCTCTCGAACCTCAGATATCAAAGGTGACGACGGACCAATCTACGCCTTTTCAAATCAAATCAAATCTTTCTCAAATCAAAGCAAAACGTAGCAAAGCGTTTTCGAGTTCGGTTCCTTGGGTGCCTCACCGCTAAAACCCGAGTGGCGACTCTGAATCGAAGCGTTTCGCCGCGCTATTTTCTAAGAGGGCCGCCCCCAAACAATTTTTACAAACCAAAATCGGGCGATTTTTGGGGCGTGTGCCCACAGTGGTTAGTAAATATTTGACAAGTGAGAAAATATGAAAAATTGACACTCTCCGAATAATCTCTTATAAAGTGTAAGTAATGGAGTAGGAAGGGAGCTTGTCCCCACAAAAATAGTCCACCCAAGTACCCAACCGTCCAGGACGAATAGTAGTGGTGGAGTGGGTCAATTTATAAAAAAAAAAAAAAATCGAAGGTAGATTTTACTAACATCTCTCATGCATGTTTGTTTTAATGACCGATATTCCACTTCTGTATGGGAAATAACAATAAATTTCATGTGATTTCTATTGCATTAGATCGAATCTCCCAATCCCAATCAGTGACAATTTGTTTAAACAAGTGATGAAATAAGCCAAAAGTGACTTGTATTGACATATTCACCCTTTCTAATAAAATATTTTGAATCAAGATGACCTTTTTATCCATTGGAGAAGCTGTTTTGATCAAAAAGGTAACTTGTGAATAACTATTGTTTTTTAACTACATGGAAAAACTATTTTTTTCATAAATTACAAAATTTTTACTTTTGGATAAAAAATTGGAGAATTTAGAGCTTTTTTTTGTTTATTCTATTATTAAAAAGGGTGAATTTGTCAATATAAGACACTTTCGGCTCATTCTATTACGTATCGGCAAAGATTTGGAGAGAGAAAGATGAGAGAGAGTGGTGGGGTGACAGGAGAGAGAGAAATGTTCAATTTGGACAGTCCAACACATTTTTAGGTGGCAAAGGTAGGCTGTTCGGACACCATGTAGTATCCACCCGGCACCCAAAAATTTCTCATCACTTTAGCATGCCCACGTAGATACAGGGGACCCACACTCTCACACCAGGTGATGAAATTATTTCCTTCTTCTTTTTAAAGATGACCAAGTGAAGAAATGGAAATTGAAATCTACACTCCCCTTTTTAACATCTACACTCCCTTTTTTGGATTTTAGTGTTGAAAGTGTATGTAATTTTTTTGCTAGAAGACAAAAAAAGGAGTGTAGATGTCAAAAAAGGGAGTGTAAATATGGAGTATGGTTATATAACTAAAAGTAGACTACTTGTTCTCCGGTCAGGCCCAGCTGGATGTTTTTAGTTAGTAACAGCTTTTCCTGCCATGTCATTTTCCTTGCATGGCTAGTACTATATTTTTCTTCCTTTTTCTTTAAAAAAGAGAAAAAAAAAAAAAAAAGAAGAAGAAGAAGCAATAGATTCACAAGAGAGAAATAAATACAGAGAGAGAGGGGGGCCCGGAAATTCCTGTCATTGGTTTGGACGGAGAGGGAGGGTTTTCTTCTTTGGACTAGATCCACCTCTCTCTCTTATCTCTCATAGCGATTTCTGCAACTTCTCTCTCTTATCCCATTGTTTTCTTGATGGATTTGTCTTTTGTTTTTTCCGTTTAGAAATGGATTTATGAGGCTCGTGTTTCCAGGTAACCTCCTTTTGTCTCTCCTCATTCTCAATTATTGTGGTCAATTGTAGACGGCGGTCAGATTCAATTTTTGTTAATTGTAGAAATTCTTTTTATAATGGGTTCAGCTCAAAATGTTGTGGTGGTGTTTTCTTTCTCTCTCTCTCTCTTTTTTCTATATGATTTTGGGTAATTTGATTATATAGCTTTTGGTGCACATTCTTTAAATTGTCAGCAATTCTTTACCATGGGTTCAACTGGGAAAGGTCTGGTGATCTTTTTCTGTTCTTTTCTGGATGACATTGTTTTTCTCCAATTTATTTTTCTATTGCTTTGGACAGCTTATCAATCAGAATAGGGTCATTATTTCTTGGTTGCCGTTAATTTTGTCTTTGTTAATCTTGTTCCCAGAATCTAAGAATCAAGAATAGGGTTGAAATCCTAAATTTGAATTTTGGAATGGTGATTGGTAGATTTTCCTTAGTTCCCCATATTGTTGATCATTTTCTAGTGTCTTTTTTGGCAATCTATAAATGCAGATGTGATTATTTTATTAAGTCTTAGTGACATATGAATGCCAAAATGTCATGTACTGGCAGAAAATTTATTTGTATCTATTTATGGGTTTGATGTTCTGTTAGGTTAGGCATTCTTGCAAACTTGTGAATTATCTTGGGACCAAAACATTCTTCTGGGCTTGTTGAATTCTTGGAGGAGGATACATTGCACAGGAGGCTCCTTCAACTACAAAGGTGCATGAAGGCAAGAGTTTTGGAGCTTTTATTGTTATTATTTTCTGAGCCGTGGTTGTGGTAATACAATTACAACAAGCTGAGCCCCTAAAACAAATGGCACGAGGACGAATAAGGGCGAGGCTTCGCCGGAGCAATCTGTACACATTTGCACGCATTCATCGACAGGACAGTGAAAGAGAGGAGCCACATCAATTTCAAGGCCCCGGATTCTCACGAATTGTAATTTGCAACGAACCATGTCGCCATGTACAGAAACCTCTTAAATATTGCTCTAACTACATTTCAACCACAAAGTACAATGTCATCACGTTCCTACCCAAGGCCATATTTGAACAATTTCGTCGCGTTGCCAACTTGTATTTCCTACTAGCTGCATGTCTGTCGATCACAAAGGTTTCTCCAATTTCACCTGTGAGTATGATTGCTCCTCTAGCCTTTGTGATTGGTCTTAGCATGACAAAGGAGGCCATAGAAGATTCGCGAAGATTTATTCAGGATATGAAAGTAAATATGAGAAAAGCTAGGGTGCATAAAGGGGATGGAGTATTTGGTCCTAAGCCATGGATGAAACTTCGAGTTGGAGATGTGGTGAAGGTAGAGAAGGACAAATTTTTCCCTGCGGATTTACTACTTGTGTCGTCTAGTTATGAGGATGGAATTTGTTACGTGGAAACTATGAACTTAGATGGAGAGACAAACTTGAAAGTCAAGAGAGCTTTGGAGGTAACTTTGCCATTGGACAATGACATGACTTTTAAGGATTTTACGGGAAAAATTTCATGCGAAGACCCAAATCCCAACCTTTACACTTTTGTGGGTAATCTCGAGTATGATCGTCAGATTTATCCGTTAGATCCTAGTCAGATTCTCCTCAGAGATTCAAAGCTTAGGAATACGGCTTATATTTATGGAGTGGTGATATTCACTGGTCATGATAGCAAAGTCATGCAAAATGGAACACGATCTCCTTCGAAAAGGAGCAGGGTTGAAAAACAGATGGACAAAATCATTTACATTCTTTTTAGCCTCCTTGTATTGATCTCCTTAATTAGCTCATTTGGATTTGGTTTGAAGACAAAGTTCCAAATGCCACAATGGTGGTATGTACAACCAGATAAACTAGATCTCTATGATCCTAGTGACCCTTTTGCATCAGCCTTTTTGCATTGGATTACTGCCCTTATTCTATATGGGTATTTGATACCCATATCTCTCTATGTTTCTATTGAAGTGGTTAAGGTCCTCCAAGCAATGTTTATTAATAAGGACACCCATATGTATGACGAAGAAAGCGGAACTCCTGCTCAAGCAAGGACGTCGAATCTAAATGAGGAGTTGGGTCAGGTTGACACGATCCTTTCTGATAAAACTGGCACTTTGACATGCAACCAAATGGATTTCCTCAAGTGTTCCATTGCTGGTATGGCTTATGGGACTCGTTTTAGTGAAGTTGAATTTGCAGCTGCAAGGCAGATGGCTTTAAATGTTGACAGTCAAGTCTTCGAATCAACCCCTAAAAGTGGTGTGCATGTATCAGAAATTGAGCTGGAGACTGTTGTTACTTGTAAAGACAAGAAATATCAGAAACCTCCAATAAAAGGATTTAGCTTTGAGGACAGCCGCCTTATGCATGGAAATTGGTCGAAAGAGCCAAATGCAGATGTCATCTTGTTGTTTTTCCGTATACTTGCTATTTGTCACACTGCAATTCCAGAAGCAAATGAAAAGACCGATGGATTTACTTATGAAGCAGAATCCCCAGATGAAGGTGCTTTTCTTGTTGCAGCAAGAGAATTTGGGTTTGAGTTCTGTAAAAGGACTCAATCCAGCGTATTTGTTCGTGAAAGATATCTTTCTTCTAAAAAGCCAATTGAAAGGTTAGATGATCAAATGAATAATTTAGTTTCATGGATCGAAGATTCTTAATTAACCTGTCTTTTTTCTTTTTGCATCTAATGTGTCATCTGGAGAATTTTCAGGGTATACAAAATTCTCAATTTGTTGGACTTTACTAGCAAAAGGAAGAGAATGTCTGTTATTGTTCAAGACAAGGATGGCCAACTTTTTCTCTTTTGTAAAGGTGCAGACAGGTTTGGCTCATGAAATCCTTTCCTTAACTTCCAATTTCTCCCTGACATCTGTTATTGGAGGTAGTTAGAATTGTATAATGATGTCATTGGGATAAAATTTGAGCTTTTCTTATCGTCTTTGATGTTTCAATGCCATCCTTTTGCTTAACTGACTTTAGGCTATGTTGACATGGTAATTTGATGCATTGTTCCGTTATGCAGCATCATCTTTGATCGGTTATCAAAGAATGGAAGAATGTACGAGGAAGCTACTACAAAACACCTAAAGGACTATGGGGAAGGTGGTTTGCGCACATTAGCTCTTGCTTACCGAAAACTTGAAGAGGCAGAGTATTTTGCATGGAACAATGAGTTTATCAAAGCGAAGACTTCCATTGATGGTGATCGGGAGGCAATGCTTGAAAGGGTATCTGATCTGATGGAAAGGGATTTAATCCTTGTCGGTGCAACTGCTGTTGAAGACAAACTGCAGAAAGGGGTACTTCTATGTCATTGCTAGAAATGAATAATATTTTTTTTTACATTCTTGTGTTTTGATCCTCTCCAAATTTAACTACCGGATTTTCAATAGGTGCCTCAATGTATTGATAAATTGGCTCAAGCAGGTCTCAAAATTTGGGTTCTGACTGGAGATAAATTGGAAACAGCAATCAACATAGGGTCGGTATTCTATTTGTCAAACTCATAACCAAACTATAAAGAGTCAGAGAGCTCCGCATAATTCATCGTAACTTGCAACTGCACTGAAACTACTATTTGCGTGATGCAGATTTTCCTGCAGTCTGCTTCGACAGGGCATGAAGCAGATTTGCATAACAAGCCTGAATACAGACACGTTAGCACAAGATTCTAGAAAGGTACATTTGAATAAGGGATGTGGATATTAATATTCAGAATTTTATACACTTTCATTTTAAAATTTGTTGCTACTGTGAAGGATAACATTGTGATGCAAATCACAAATGCCTCTCAAATGATCAAGCTAGAAAAGGATCCTCATGCTGCATTTGCATTAATTATCGATGGGAAGACCCTTTCATATGCTTTAGAGGATGATCTGAAGCATGAATTCTTGAACTTAGCGGTTGCTTGTGCCTCTGTCATATGCTGTCGTGTCTCTCCTAAGCAGAAAGCCTTGGTACTATTTTTTTCTCTTATCAATTGATATGCTTTGCCCACTGGACTTTCTATTTCCTAGTAGTTAATTTCCATCTCTTTTTTATAAGTTCTTAGTGCTTGTCTTGCTTTAATTTGTTTGGTCACATCACCAGGTGACAAGATTGGTAAAACAAGGAACCGGCAAAATCACATTAGCAATTGGGGATGGTGCAAATGATGTTGGAATGATTCAAGAAGCAGATATTGGTGTTGGCATCAGTGGCGTTGAAGGAATGCAGGTCCGTAGCATCTCTTAGACTCTTCTTGGACCTGTGACATGATTGGTAAAATTAATGAGTCTTATAGAGTTTTAAACGGTTTTGTTTTATGAAGGCAAGAGATAGTGCGTCATTTAGTCCCATTTGAAGTAGATTTTATCTAGAACTAGCCCTTTGGCTTGGTTTGAGGTGAGGGAATCAAGAAGTTTTTTTGTTTGGTGCCTCCGTCTTGATTTGTTTGTTCCCTTTTTGACTTATGAATGTCTCAACTTGACTGTCCAATTTCAAAATCAATGGATGAGTTTATGTAAATTTTCAAATCAGTGGATGAGATTTGGTTTCCTTAATAAGTTGAAAACCTGAGATTGGATAAACAAATCGGGACGAAGGGAGTGTTTTTTTTTATTATGAAAAATGGTGTGAAAAGAGAAAGGTAAGCAATATACTAGCTTCGTAGGCCAGTTGCTTATCATATCTAAAGATTATAAACTCAACCTGGACTTTTCTGGAGGACTTTTCAATGGAGCACCTCTAAATCACTCATAGGGAAATAGCTCTACCTACAACTACGATGGGAACATTTGTTGTTTTCAATCAAAAGTAGTTCTTTTTTTGTCATTCAACATCTTTGTTATGGTCCGGCACTGTCATTTATTCTCTGCTAAGTATAAAAAAAATAGTAGTTATTTAGTCTTGTAAACCCCTGATGTTGCCATTTGCTGATATCAATGGTTATAAATCTAAACCATATCTTAACCATACTACCCACGTGAAACTGTTAGCGGACATTACCACATATTTTTTCAATGGACCACTTTAGTCTTCCATTAGCTTTCTACGATAGCGAATTTCTTTGTTTTCTCAGACAGTATGATTAAGGAATTGGACCATTAACCATGTTTGGATGATTACTTTTTGAACTTTATTTTTCTCTTTATAGTCAATCTTACAAAATTCTCAACTCGTTTGTAGGCTGTGATGGCTAGTGACTTTGCTATTGCTCAGTTTCGATTTTTGGAAAGACTTCTGGTTGTCCATGGACACTGGTGTTACAAGAGAATTGCTCAGATGGTAATAACTCGAGAGAATTTTATTGGTGTGATATGTTAAGGATGATTCTTTTTCTTCACAATTCAATTCTGAATGAAGAAATTACATTAGTAAATGTTTGGGGACTATTGTCTCCGTTTTTTTCTTTTCATTGGCTTGGTAGGAAAAAAAGTAATACTATTTTTTTTTGTTTTTTTTTTTGATCATCAACTTAATTCTATATATTCTGTTATGTTTTCTAAGAAGTTTTACAACATAACCACTCTAATAAAAGTTCTCTGTTTCTGCCATTGCACGTTCAACAAGCATTGCATAGTTAGGTGCCTTGATGCTTCTGTTTATTTTCGCATCTAATACAAACTTTAATCATTTGCATTCAGATTTGTTATTTCTTTTACAAGAATATAGCCTTCGGCCTCACACTCTTCTACTTTGAGGCATTAGCCAGCTTTTCTGGGCAATCAATTTATGACGATTGGTACATGTTGCTATTCAATGTTATTCTCACCTCACTACCTGTCATTTCACTTGGAGTATTCGAACAAGATGTTTCGTCAGAGATCTGCTTACAGGTACTTCAACACGAACACCCTTATTTTAAACATTCGTTGTCTTGTTTTCAAATATTATCCCATGAACACATTCCCCCTGCATTTTTGTAGTTCCCAGCCCTTTATCAACAAGGCCCAAAAAACTTATTTTTCGACTGGTATCGAATATTTGGGTGGATGGGGAATGGATTCTATACTTCTGTCATGATATTCTTCCTCAACGTAATCATCTTCTTTGACCAACCCTTCCGATCTGGAGGCCAAACTGCCGACATGTCAGTCGTAGGGACCACCATGTTTACATGCATCGTTTGGGCAGTCAATTGCCAGATTGCACTCACTATGAGTCACTTCACTTGGATTCAACACCTCTTAATATGGGGCAGCATCGCCACATGGTACCTATTCCTTTTAGGCTACGGAATGATGCCACCGGTCTATTCTAAGAATGCCTTCCAACTCCTCGTTGAAGCCCTCGCTCCTGCTCCTATGTACTGGTGCACCACTCTTTTAGTAACCATCGCTTGCAACCTCCCATATCTGGCTCATATATCATTTCAAAGGTGTTTCCATCCAATGGATCATCACATCATTCAAGAAATAAAGTACCTCAAGAAAGATGTTAAGGATCAACATATGTGGATGAGAGAGCGGTCTAAAGCAAGACAGGAGACGAAGATTGGATTTACTGCCAGGGTAGATGCAAAGATCAGGCAATTGAAAGGGAGACTAACAAAGAGGCATTCATCACTTTCTCCACAAGTCATAATGACTCCATCGTAACATTTCTTGGAATTTTTTTGACCATGTTCTCATTTATAAATTTAGGTTTCCTGGCCATTTAAGCTTCATTTTTTTACGGGTTGTGTTATTCATTTTAGTGGGGGTGTGTTGAGATCCCATTCATTATACAAGAGGTGTCATGCTGTTGTATGTAATTACTCCTATATACCAAAAAAAAAACCCTCCTATATAACATGATCTCATTACATCTTGTGGAAATTGTTCATATTGATTAACCTATTTTCTTTCTTTGTACAATTTGTTTTTTGGAATTCTGAACCCCTGCAAAGCTTCTTATGTTTATATGCCCATGAAATTTGATTGACACACTTGCTACATCTCCTTCTTGTATGAGTTGAACAACTTAACTTATAGTGCAAAATAGAAATAAAAATAAAAATAATGTGGTATGTACACATTCATGACCACGCTGATGGCTAATTCGTCCATTGAGAAAAACAACCGTTCGATTGGAACAAGATAAAAAACAAATGTCCGAGTTAATTAGATTGTTCCATAAGCATAAAATTCCTTTACGCACGCAAGTCTTCAGCATAACGTTGATCCAACCATCTAACTAAATCAAAATAGGAGAGGATAACAAAAGGTTAAATTAGACAAATAATTCCTCACTTTAATTGCATAAATATTCAAAATTTGTTTACTTCGTCCCTCAACATTTAGTTGTACATATTTTGTCTTTCATTGTTAGATTCCAATCTATCGAGCCCAATCAATCACGTGTTTTCTAATTCTGAAGAAAAGTATTCAACGTGTTGTGCCCCCGTCAAATTTGATTAAAATTGGATACTTCATTCAACTCAGTACAAAAATCTCTAGTATGTCTTCTACAATGACACTTTTTTTTTAATTCATATTTTGTAGGCTCCCAATAATATACTCAAATTTAGCGAGTTATTGAAGTCCCGTGCTCATCATGTGGAATAATGTTGGACCATAACTTGGATACACATATACAAATTTGCAAATCCTGTAGTGCAACCCGCACTACAAGGGCTTGTAGGACGATCGATCCCGCCGTTTATTTTGATGCCGACGACTCGAATTCAATAAGAGCTTCTATTGATTGGAGCAGTCTATTGCTGAAATGAATGATTAGATCGGTCGCCCCAAAACCCTGCAGGGCAACCAACCATAATATTATGAATACACTAGCTTCACTCACTTGGAAATTACACTGGGCAAAGGTCTCCTTTTATAGGCATAAGGAGACTGCTTACATCATTTATAAACTGTACTACATATAATTAGTACTTACTGTACATCACTAGTATATATAATTGGTTCACTGCTTTACACTGCCACACTACTATTACTACATTGACTAAAGGATTCCCTTGTCACCTAATAGGTCAATACTATAACGTTTCAGGGATGGAATAAAAAGATTTGAAATTTGAGAGATGAAGTAAACAAAATTTGAATAATCTCAGGGATTAAAAATGCAATTAATCCTAAATTAAAGGTGGAAATTTTTGTTGCTTTGATTGGATCAAAGTCTCTTCAGTGAGTTTCTCAATACCAGGATGCCTCCCCTTTCTCCGTCATCTCTCCTCCCTTCTCTCTCTCCTCTGCCTTTTCTCTCTCTAAATCCCCATGGATCTCCTCCAAAATCCTTCATCTGATCCACCAAATCTCTCTTATTCGCTTTTTTTTTATTCGCCATCGATCTCTGACCATTGGATTACCCTGCCCGTTGCAGAACTTTCTTGGCTTATTCTATTTTATTTATTTATTTGTTACATAGAGTTTTTTTGTTAGAGTTTGAATTGGTAGATAGGATTCGTCTTTTGCGTTGATTTCGATTTCGGCTCCTTTTTTTATGATGGAGCGATAATAAGTTCCGGCCGAGAATAATAGATAAAACTAAAAGGTGCATTGATATTTGAGAAAAAATGAATTAATATCTGTGAAAGTGTGTTAATATACGTGAAATATATTGATATATGAATTTTTGTGGTTTGGCTTATGGTACGTGCATGTTCTGTTGTGGAAGCTACTATGATTCATGGGGGCTGATATTTTAGCCAACCAAGTGTGGGATAATTTTCTTCTCACGAAGATGAACACAACATGCGGTATGTGGGTCCATCCAAATAGATATGTGGGACCCATTCAAAACATAGCTCAAATCAAGTTTATCCAGGCATTTATTGTGGAATGAATTTCTTGCCTTTCCTTGAAAATTATAAAAAATAAAAAAAATAAAAGTAGAATTATGAACAAGGGCAATGTGGATTGTCTCCAAAGGTGAATCCATAGTTCTTTGCCAAATCAAATGCGAAGTTGATAGCACGAACAAAATTGGAAACTAACAAAAGAGATTCTTCCATTAATCTTCAATGATGTATCAACACATAAAAGAAAATCGTCAAAGCAAGACAAACACTAATCTTCACGAACAAAATCGATACATAAGATTCTAAGTTTCTCCTACTCCCAATTATAACCCAAAAGTTGAGTTAGTAAGAAAAAACTTGAAACACAAACAAAGATATATTTTTTGATTTGTTAGAGAGACCTAAGAGGCTATTTATAGGAAACAAAAAAAATTGTAGGAAATAACTTCCATTAACTACTTTTCATCTTGTTCTAATCTTTTGCTTCCACTTGTCCAAATAACTTCTCTTCAACAATGTGTAGAATTATGTCATCTATCTTTATAACTTTCAAATGCATAGGGTTGAGCCAAACGTCCTACCCTACACATGCAATTAAAATACAAACAACAATAATATAGAAATACTAATAATAATAATAATAATAACAATAAAAAAAATATTGATAACACATGGAGCGTTCCCATAATGACCACCTTTCCTTTGATATCGACAAGCAGTAAAAACTTTTCACGTAGTCAATAAGATAACAGTGATTCATAAGTTTTAGAAATACTTTTCAGTGATTTAATGGGACTGCAAATCAATCAAAACTCATAAAAAGGTAAGAAAATTAGACTTCTCGTGTTTTATTTTTCTTTCTCAACAACTGATATCGGGACCTCAAAATTAAGGACAAATGTATGGAGACATCCTAAACCAAAATAGAGGATTAGGACAAAGAAGAAACAAATAAATTCTATCCACTGCCGGTGTAAAAGTACTTCATTTTTTCACCACCGTTCGTTATGAGCCCCACTGAGCGTCTATTATTGTAATATGAACCGCTCATATTATAAGACCCGCAGTATAGTATTGTCATGCAAAAAATCAATTTCATCGAAAGTTGATAGATATGTCAAAATTTGAATTTTGGTTTATAAAATGCATGATCTGATTTCTGTCAATAATAATAAAGATAAATTGTCCATTTTACAAAGCACAAAATTTAATTTTTGATACTTTTATCGATGTCCGATCAAGTTTGTTTTTTGCATGAATACACTATTATATGGGGTCTACAAGATGAATTGTTCAAATCAACAATAAACACATGATAAGACCGAAAGAGACGGTGATAAAAAAGTGGAGTTTTTCACCCGCGGTAAAAAGAATTTAATCTCATAGAAGACATAGTAGAGGCAGTAAGTGTAGGCAAATTTACCTAGCGTCCTAACTAGGGCAGAAAGTGATGGTGTAAGTCGCAGAGGGACATGTGGAAGCCCCACCATCGAATGCGTAAGTAACCGCTGATGGGCATGTGCTCTTAAAGAACTCCGAATAAGAAGTTGGTCCGCAGGTGGCAGGAGTTGAGTAGGCCCCAGTACAGCAATACTGTGGGTCCCCAAAAGCCGTGCACGCGCTCATACACGCCACAGTCTCACCTGTGTTGTCGATCAACTGCAGCTCCGTCGGGCACTCGGCGTTGATGTCCGTTGTGCACCCGGCGATGCTGCATTTACCGTTCGCACCCCATGGGACCACCCACAGGGGGGTGTTAAATCCAGTGACGATGCTGACCTCGTAGGTGTCGAGGCCGCCAGCAGAGCCAAGTGTGATCTGGAAGAGGGTAGTGGGAGGGGCGCCGCCAGCACCATTGCATCCGATTGAGCCTGTGCCGCAATCACCTGTCTCACAGTGGAATTGGCCGGTTGTGGGGTCGGTGGCGCAACGGGTGCGGGCCCATAGGTTGCCGGACCAGGAGGCGGGGATAGAGACGTCGGCGTAGGATGAGGGATTGAGCAAGAAGCCGGTGGTGGGGAGCTGAGGCGCTCCCGGGTTGGATAATAGGGCTGGCCATACCGGGTAGCTGCACTGATTTTGTATTGTGAAAGTTGTTTGTGAAAATACACCTGTAGATTGAAGATTTAAGGATAATGTGAAAAACGTGCAGAGCATTATGTTGAATTGTTGGCAAAGACGACTCCATTCCTCCCATTGTATTGGTTCTTAATCATCAACTCAAGAGTGTCTATTTGCTCTAAATTTTGGTAATCCTTCTTCAGAGTTAACGTTCTACATTAATATCGGATACCATACACCAAAGTTCCGAGTTTCATTCTTAAAAAGTATGAGAGAGGCAGGCGGAAGTTCAGTTCGTCAAGACTGTTCACAATGGTGTTCTATGGGTAGTAGTCTAAGCCGGACAAATCCTAGGAGACAGACGCCAGTTCAACCTTAATACTCTTCGGTAAGCGGCAAATCTATTTTAAGGATACTGTGTGTAACACAGGATTCGGTTCACATTTCTGTATCGATTTTGAATCATCATTTCGTTTACAGTTTATATACGTTTCGTGCATGTAATCTGTATGTTTCAGTTTGCACATAATGGAACTGTTCTTTGGATTTGCCGATTACTTTGTAATTTTTCCCAACAAAAACTATGTTTCTTACACCTGAAATTAACAAAGAAAAAGTGAAAACAAATTACCAAACAGACAGTTAGAAAGTTAATTACTTTGGATTACCTGAAGTGGAGAGGAGACAAATGGAGAAAAGAGCAAGAAGAGACAATTGAAGCCTAGCCATTGGATCTAGGAACTTTGGAAATTAGCAGCTGAGAGACTTCTACTAATTTAACTCGAATATTCTCCTTTCCGAAAATGAAATTGCATGCAGTCGATCGATTGGATTAGAAATTCGGTTGTGAGACTAGATTTGTTGCCTATTTAGTATTTATACACACTGCCCTGAGAAGCTATCTCCGGCAAGGCCGGCTTTGGGCATTAAGCCGACCAGCTTTTGAAGATAATATTTAAAACTTGTTCACATCATATGGTGGGAGATCACAGATGATTTCATCTTACTATTGGAAATTCTCGGTCGTCAACTTCGCAGTCCAGAGAAATAGTAGAATAAGTTGATTGTGGAAATGATATCCGCCGGCATATATATGTATTTTAATTGCTTGGTTATGAACCAGTCATTCAATATTCAAGTTTTGGTCCTGACGTTCTTTAGACTACAAAATATCACGTTATATGGTTCATTGTTTGCCTTCGAGATCTTTTTTTCTAGTCGTTCGTTCTTTCTTTTTTCTTTTTTTTCTTTTCCCCAGCAGAGAATTATATCAGTTACATAATATATAATTGCTAAGAGCAAGGCTGGCTATGGGCATAAGCCCACCAATTTTAATTTGAAGATATATAGTTTTCAAAATTACTTCACATCTAGCTAGCTCGATCCAAGAAACCACCGTTGAGATCCTTGGTCGTCATCTTCGCAGTCCCAGATATAGTATAGTATAAAAGATTTTCTCCCTACCCTCATTGCTGCATCATTAGATCATGTCTCTTATAGTACTAATTTCGTCATTTTCTTTTCAGAGAGAGAGAGAGAGAGAGAGAGAGAGTTTCATAGAGATAGACCCAACGAAGACCTTCATTTATATTCAATGATTGAAACACATCGTCTCATTAATTTTCTGCATTTTTTTTTCTCGGAAACGGAACATTTTTATAAAACTCGAAAGGGGTACATCGAGGAAATTCAACCTAAGACAAAGCTTGGTTGTGCCCAAATTTACAAACCCATCCAACCGACAGTTGGAGACTCTCCTGAGAACTAAGTTACAATTTTAGTTTACGGATACCATCTAAGAAAATCTTGAACTCCTCAATGGAGTAGACCTTTATATCAAACTTCGCTTTCATCCACATCGCCACTCTAGTGTTTACTAAATCCCCCACCTCCCAAGTTTGTTTCGTTGAATTGTTGAAGATGGTATCATTCCTTGCCAACCAAAGAGTCCAGAACGTAGCATAGAAGCAAGCTTTCTAAACATGTTTCTCCAGATTGGAGAATCCATTAAAAAACCACCAATTTCCTAAATCTGGTACAGAACTTGGGCAAACCCATTTGATATTTCACCAATCTAGGATTATCGACCAAACACTCCACGAGAAATGACAGTGAAGAAACAAAATGCTGGTGAGTCTCCAGATTCAGGGAACATAGAGGGCATAACGCTAATTGAATTTCACTGATCAAATTTCTGCTGAGAAGGACAACCTTGGTTACCGCTCTTTCTTTTACGGCCATCCAAGCAAAGATTTTTATTTATAGTATTGTGATGACGTCTAGCTTCCTATCTTTTCTTGATTGCATTAATTGCTGCAATGGGTCAAGTTGCACCTCAGGACAGATACATGAGTTGAGCGAGTCAAATAATCTTGTATAGGTTTTATTTGAAATCTTTGATAGAAAAAGTTACTCGTAGGAGTTAATCATTGGAGTAATTAATTAACTGCCCCTTATGTTTTCATTAAGCGCTACCTGTATTTTCTCGTGTCTCAGATAGAAATTCGGTTTTGTCATTTTCTTTTCATAGAGATAGACCGTACGAAGACCTTCATTTGTATACAATGATTGCAATTCGTCATTACTAATCGGCTGGGCTAGATAATGACACGCGGCAACAGTTAATGAATTAGCTAGATTACCGCTCGATAACAACAAAGTGCCAAATGGACTGAGGACTAGTCAAGAATGTGCATCATAGTCGGGGATCCGTGGCAATTGGACAAAGCAAAAGTGAAACAAACACATCTACAGACGTGATGATGGGTAGTTGAAAAACAAGCACATCATGAGAGAAATAACTGCCGTGTAGATCGTGGAGCAAGATGAGGAAGTACAAAGGCAGTAACCGTTCAATTCAAATCAGAGGAGGGAATTCCATCTGGTTTGAATTTTAAGTCTAAAAATACAAAGACTGAAGACAATTTGGACCCCCACTCAATCGCCTAAAGGCTTCTACTTTTTATTAGTGCATTAGTTATAAATTACCACGCTTTATATAGGCGATGAGTTCTAGGTGTTATATTTACCAAAGTTAATTCTTAACTTAGGTAAATAGGGGGCATTGTTTACACCATATTTTAGCAAGATAGTCATTACTAATCGACTGGACTAAATAATGACACGCGGCAACAGTTAATGAATTAGCTAGATTACCGCTCGATAACAACAAAGTGCCAAATGGACTGATGACTAGTCAAGAATGTGCATCATAGTCGGGGACCCGTGGCAATTGGACAAAGCACAAGTGAAACAAACACATCTACAGACGTGATGATGGGTAGTTGAAAAACAAGCACATCATGAGAGAAATAACTGCCATGTGGATCGTGGAGCAAGATGAGGAAGTACAAAGGCAGTAACCGTTCAATTCAAATCAGAGGAGGGAATTCCATCTGGTTTGAATTTTAAGTCTATAAATACAAAGACTGAAGACAATTTGGACCCCTACTCAATCGCCTAAAGGCTTCTACTTTTTATTTGTGCTTTACTTTTCTCGCTCTAGGAGTAGCTTGTAACGTAATCGTCCAATCGATTGTATTCTCACCGTCGACTGACTTATATGTCGAAGAATAATAAAGTCCATTTTGTTGTTCTTCTTTCATCTCCGTTCACTTCATTAAATTTGCTTCCAGAGAAGTCCTGAAACACGGCAAGGAACTAAATTCCACCACCACAAACACCACATTCCAGCACACACTAAAGTTTCTTAGTCGATCATCGACTTTTAACAAAAATAGACAAACAGGTCCCCAAAAGCCGTACACGCGCTCATACATGCCACGGTCTCACCTGTGTTGTCGACCAACCCCAGCTCTTCCGGGCACTCGGCGTTGATATCAACCGTGCACGCGGCGATTTTGCACTCACCAGTCCCACCAAATGGGACTACCCACATGGGCGTGTTAAAGCCAGTGATTACTTCTCTGGATTAATTACCCGAAGTGGAGAGGAGACGAATGGAGAAAAGAGCAAGAAGAGACAATTGAAGCCTAGCCATTGGATCTAGGAACTTTGGAAATTAGCAGCTGAGAGACTTCTACTAATTTGATTGGATTCGAAGTTTAAAATATAGTTGATTGGAATTCGATAATTGGTGTCCATTTATACACACCGCAATGAGAAGCTCAATCAAAGCCAGCTTTGGGCAAATCACGGTTGATTTGACAAGTTCTTCACATCTCACCGGAGATTCTCTCGGTCTTCATCTTCGCAGTCCTAGAAATAATAGAATAAGTTGACTGTGAATTGCCGGCTGCCAGCAACCGAGTGTTTTTTATTTGGTTTCCTGTCTGATCCGTCTTCTTATTGGTTGATATCCACACAACATGTGTTACTATATACGTTCTTAATTTGACTGATTTTTTGCTTTAAATAGTACGTAGTACTTAACCATATAGTATTTTTTGAACAACGAAAAAAGTGATTTGATTAATCAAACGTAATGGATTCAAGAGATTAAAAGGACAAGGTAGAGCAAACACATCACAATTAATGAGGGAAAGCATTCTAAGCCCGACATTTATATGCAGCTCAAGCCCAAAAAGAATCAAGATTGGCGAGGAACCAACTGAGAAACCAAGGGAAATTTAACAAGAGTACATGCATGGAAACCTAAATCTCCCGAGGTGATTGATTACCATACAAACCCAAAACCCCAAAGGTCAATAAGAAAATAAAAAGGGCCAATGGTCCAACCTAAGCTCAATGGAAAACTTAACCATATAGAAAACTTATCTAAGTGTCCACCATATAGAAAACTTATTCTAGTTTATAATTTTATTAGATAATCCAAAACAAAACTGTTTGGTGGCATTATCCGTAAAAACCATTAGTAAAGGAAAAAAAAGAAGAGGAAGAAATGCATGTTTCCTGAATAAATTTACATAAAGTACTCTCTCTCTCTCTCTCTCTCTCTCTCTCTCTCTCTCTCTCTCTCTCTCTCTCTCTCTCTCAATACAAGCAAGCCTCAAATCTATTGAAGACCGGCCAGCTAAATTCACACATACTCCTGAGACAGGGTTGGAGCTATGGTCTCGCCGGTGTCCAACGACATTGGTTTCGGTAACCACCACCACGCCTCCAGAGAGGCCGTTCAATCTCCGGAGTCCCCTCTCGTTGTGTTGTTTGGGGCAGCACAACCCCAAACAACAAGTAAATTTTGAGACGAACGATTAATCCAAAAAAACTATGACGAAAAGCTAAACAAAAAATTATGAAAAATACAAAAACAAGTTTCAGACTTATGAGTTCACAAGAATGCAATCTTAAGTTTACATTCTAAAATCATGCTCATCGTCAACTCCAATGAAGTCCATTTAAACCAATTAACTGAGTTTATAAACAAAGAATTAACAATTTTAGAAGTTCGTTAGATTTTAATTCAAACTTGAACAACTTATATGCTACTCAACGTTGATTTCATCTTTTCTTTTTCTTGAAGATTTTCGGTCGTCATCTTCCTCGTACCAATTCTGCTAAAATTCTTTAATTCCTTCTTCCTATGTTTCAGAAAAGCACATCATTAGAATTCCAGCTAATTAATGTTTTCAATATTGACTGCTACCCTGTCATCTTTTCTTTTTCTTGAAGATTTTCCGTCACCATCTTCCTCGTACCAATTCTTCTAAAATATCACTCCAATTCGTCTTTCCTACGTTCAGAAAAAAATACATCATTAGAATTCCAGCTGATGTTTTCAGTTTTCAGTTTAAATCGAGTCGGTAAACAAATCAAGTTTACCAACGAAGGATTGGCGACCAAGCAGGCCAGAAGAAAGAGTAGAGTGAACGAAGGAAGGAAGTTTTTTTTCTCTCTCAGGAAGATTCTATCAACGATTCAACGTAACCATCAATTATCGATGGAATAATAATTATTCAAAATTTTCTAATATGAGTTCTCAAAATTTATCCACATCTAATGATTTCATTGGTCGCTACGTGTTTTTCATGTAAGTAATATTATCTCAAATTTGGAGTTTTTCTGTCACTGATGCATACATAATGAAGATCTTCATTATCATATATACAGGGGAAGAAACACATTATTGCCTCTTGATTTGCTGCATTATTTATATTGTAGTTAGCATATTGTGAGGAAGCGTTCCGATTGTTTAATTTATTGACTCACTCGGTCAAGCTAGTACTACTTACACCTATGATTGATAAATGAGTTGAACGAGTCAGATTGCCCAAGTTTGATTTGAATCTTGGCCATATTCAAAAATATTGGGTGTATTGCAATGAGGCACCCATCTTTTCAAACTTATAGTAAAACAGTTGGTCAAGATTTCATAGCTGCAGTGATCAGTGTCAGCCATAACATTTTGCGGGTGCAAGGTGAATTTACGCTTAAACGACATCGGTGTAAACCAATTAAACCTCTGGTTTTCAAGTCGCGATCTTTTGGTAAAATAAAAAATAAAAAAAGATCTTCTGGTAAACGTACCAAAATGACATCGGTGTACAGAAATCATTTTATTTTTTTTTATCATTTTATGCTAAAAGGTTATAATTAATTTTTATTTTAAAGCTCTTATAATCAAGTATATGCTCTAAGGGTTCCAAATAAAAAAATAGATATTTAACTATGATAGCACTAGTGATAAAAATTAATCATGACTCTTTAGAATAATATGATCAAAAAAATAAGATCTTCGCACTGTTCCAAACAGATTGAAAATTCGAGCACTTGATTTTCTTTTGAATGTTTATATACTAAAATACTAAAAAATATGGTTAAAAAATTAAGTACTCCAATTTTCAATTTGTTGAAACCAGTGCAAAGGTCTTATTTTTCTGGTCATTTTATCTTAAAGGGTCAAAATTAATTTTTATCTCTAAGACTCTTATTATCAAGTATCTGCTCTACAGGGTCCCAAACAGGCCTTACATAACATTTTTTGTCCAAATTCCTAACTTTCGTTATCTATTGGACGTAGTAGCTAACGGTATGATAGTTGAGGGGATGAAATCGTCAAATTGATAGTTTAGAGACTAATAAGTAAATAAAATAGGCATGGTTTAGGGGATAAAAAAAAAACTCTAGTATATTCGATAATTTTCACGCAACTGAATTAGATCACTAATAGTTTGCCAACCAAATTAGTTTTGGGTTGATATAGTTTTGGGGGATCACTGTATCCGTAGTCTATATTCGGGTGGCAAACACCAGATATAAGTACCTTAAATATATATTATCCGGAGTGTTAGCATATTCACCTCTTATATCTCATCGACAAACATGCCATGGGCTCACAAGTTTGTATGACTATAGCTTGCCCATGCATCTTGTTGGTAGCGCCTTTGAAACATAAACAGAGGTACTACAATAATATATGGGAATAGGATTACTTGCTATAGGGAATAGGATTACTTGCTATACACAGTAGCTCATGTAAGTTGTACTCTTTCTTCATTCGATACATAGTTGGAACTAGTGGGAGCCGTGGATCTACTCAATAAACTAGTTGGGGAACCACGTAAAACATTACGTCTTGCATTCTTGTTTCCTGTTTTTTATTACTACTATGCTTTGTGCGTCATGTTGTCGTTGCTTAAGCCGTATTTTTGACACACCTTTTCTCGTAAAATCCCCCGCATGGTCCATAAGCGGTCGTACTGCCAAGAAGAAAAAACCTTGGCAAAGGATTCAAGAACAAGAGTAGTGGGCACTGCACATAGGAATGTGGGATTTCTCAATATTTGAGTGCATGCATGGAGCCGTTGCTGGCATTTCATCCGTATCATGGAAGGAACCCGAAATCGATTTGAAGTTTTGGATAATTAGCAAGGTGAAATTGATTTGTTGATGACGGTTAACCCTTCTCAACAGATCGTTAACACTTCAGGAGTATTTCTTTCTTCTTCAATTTTAATGAGAGAAACGTGTTTAAAGAACGAGCGAGGGCGCGGGCGACTGATCAAAGGAAACTAGAGAAAGTCTGTATGGTTAACCATTAACCACGAACACGTGGTGCCGACTACAAAGCCGCGTTGATATGAACTTCAGCAGGGGTATCAAAATCCGGCACCACGTGTAGGTTTTGTTGGATTTTTAGTCATTATTATATCTATTCATGGAATAAGTGATGATCCAAAGGTTCGTACTCATGGAATTCTTAGGCTTAGTTTAGAATTTTATAAAATCATCGTGGCTTTCTAGTATGAATATGAGGTTTTAATCGATTCATAGGATGTCAACAAGAGAATTCCTCTGTATTGCGAGGATGCATTCCAATCATTAATTACATAGTTGCAGTGATCCAATGATGCAATTGGTCAAACGAGCCGATGATCTCAAACGTGTCTTAGTATTAGAGCAGATTATGAGTTATTATTTGATAAATTTATTATTTTGTCACGCATAAGCTTAATGAGCTCACGCTCCCGTATAATTTTAGGCTTTAGCCATAGAGATTGGCTACCTATAAGACCATCGGCATCCAACTCAATAAATTTGAGCCAAAATCTCTAACTAAAAAGGCCACCTTTTTTGGCTTACAGAAGTTTTTACTAACGAGTGATCTTGCAGTGTACATTGCAGGGTACGTAGCCTTGGACGTACCCCTATACATACAACAGAAGCAAAAAAAACAGCCCATTTTGGGCCTGTTTGGATGCCACGATAGAAGGATGTATTGTAATATACACCCTTCTAATACGTGGGCCCTCTTCTATGACGTGCTTTGGCAAGCCAAAAACAGGGGGGATATCTTAATACCCCCTCCTCCATAACCCCCCCTAATACGCCCTAAGGGGGGCTTACACATGGCTAGGGTGAGAGCCGGCTACATGGAATCCCCTCTTATAATACCTCATCTCTCTTCCATTCAACTACAAAACAACCTTATTTCCTCATTTTATACCTCATCCAAACCAAGTATTATTTAATCATCCGTCACATCAATGTGGACCCACCTTTCTTATATAATATCTCTTACTGTCCAATCCCCCTTTCTTACATAATACCTCCAAACCTAATACCTCATCCAAACGAGCCCAAAGGCCATACACCAGCAACTCAAGTACAATACAGAGCACAAAAGCTACAGAAAACAAAGCACAATAATATGTATTCACCCAACATCATATTACATTCTTGTGGCCCACTGCTATCGGAACCACTAAATCAAGTTCAAAAATATATAACATCACTCTTATTACTTAATAAAACAATACCAAATCAAAATTACACAATTCAGCAGTAATGTTATCCAGCTTTACTCGACAATGATCACCAGCTTTACTCGCCATATCCTGAAATAGTTGAGAATCAAATCAAGTGAGAATTAGGATATACAGAAGTTACACTACATTTCCTGGGAATTAATAATATATATAAAAACAAATGGCAATTTCTCAACAGTAGGAAGTACAACCAGGGGTGTTGGTGATTTTAAGTATTTATTTTCTATTTTACTATTTTACGAAACAAATCATTCTTTTATCATTAATCATCTATAATTTAAAAAATAAGTATTAATTTACCTTATCGGAACAGAGCCTTTCAACATGTGACCCTGACTAGGGGCAAAAAGTGATGGTGTAATCCGCAGAGGCACACGTGACTTGCGCACTATCGAAAGCATAACTGTATGCCTGCGGGCACTTGCTCTTAAAGAACTCCGAATAAGGAGTAGGCCCACACGTGGCAGGCGTCGAGTATGCCCCAGTACAACAATCCCTGGGGTCCCCGAAGGCCACACACGCGCTCTTACACCCCACGACTTTCCCGTACCAGAGCTCCTGCAATTCCGTCGGGCAAACGGCGTCGATATCCGCCGAGCACCAGAGGGCGGTGCAGGTCCCGCTCCCACCCTGTGGAACCATATTCATAGGGACGTTAAAGCCGGTCACGAGGCTTATGTCATAGTAGTCGAGGCCGCCGCTGCCGTCGAGCGTGATCTCCGCCAGTGTGACAGGAGGTTTGCCGCCATTGATGCATCCGACGGTGCCCGAGCCGCAATCACCAGTGGCGCAGGTGAATTGGCCAGTGTTGGGGTCGGTGGAGCAGAGGGTGCGGCCCCACATGTTGCCAGCCCAGGAGGCAGGCATAGAAAGGGTGGTGTAGCTGTTGGGGTTGAGCAAGAAGCCGGTGGTGGGGGGTCGAGGTACTCCAGGGTTGGACAATAGGCCTGGCCATACCGGGTAGTTGCATTTGTTGACTATTGTGAAAGTTGATTGTGAAAGTACACCTGGAAATATAAAAGTTTATTAAAATGTGAAAAACAGACTACCAAATTAAATTAATGAACACTACTTCAATTTTTATAGTACTAATAAATTTGTCTGAATTACCTGAAGTGAAGAGAGTGAGGCAAAGGGAGAAAAGAGCAAGAAGAGACAATTGAAGCCTCGCCATTAGAGGAACGAATTGGAAAGGAGCTGAGACTTCTACTTAATTACTAAACGTGGTTGGATTCTATTTTCCAAAATAGAAAGTACACTAGCGAGATTTGCAATTTAGTTACCCTGATGCATTGAAGTTGCTGTCTATTTATATTATACACACGAATACGATGGGTTGGTTTTAGGTTGACTCCGTAAACAGAGAAGCTCGTTTTTGAAGAAAAATTTCTATGCATCGATCTAGTGGTGGAAAATATTCCCCATTGATTTCAAATTATTTTCGGAGATTCACGGTCGTCATCTTCCCAGTTCCAAAATAGAGTACAAAAAAATTTCCCTTCTCTAATGTTTTCCATTGGTCGCTATACCCGGATATTTTCATGCCTCTAGACTACTTTCAGTTTTGTCACTTCCATTTTCTTAGACATAGACTCACTGAAGAGCTTGATTTTTTATACAATGATTGCTACACGTACCTCATGTGTTGCATTATTTATTTGTATTGCATATTTATAGTGTTCCGATGATGTATTCCTATATTTTCTTTATTGCACTGCTGCAACTGGTCAAGTTATATCTGGGACAGATTAGTGAGCTCAACGAGTCATATATATAATCATAAGCTTGTGTAGATATGGTCGATAATATGTTCACACATTGTCAGCTTAATGAGCTTTGAGCTCCTGCATATATAAGTGTAGCCAATTTAAGCAATTGGCTACCAACTCCAATCACCATCTTGCGCACTAGCTAGATGCTGATAAATAAAAAATAAAAAAAAGAAAGAAAGATCACTACTCAAGAAAGATATACAGACAACGTCGTACAACTCAAACTAGCAAAAGAAAAAACTTCAAGTTTTAGCATATGGCTAAGAAGTACGTTTTCAAAAAATTTCTCGAAACTCAAAATGTTTCTCTATTTACGGTTATGAATGAAGTATATGTTTGTCTTTTCTAAATAAAAAAAAAATTTCTATTTCAATCAACTTGTTAAGCAAATCAATTATTAAAGCATTTAATATAGAGCTCCATCTTGTTGAAGGTATAAATAACAAAGTTATCCATCTCTCTAACAGCTTAAGCTTTTTAGATGAGCTAGTGGTTAACAATCTAATACGTACGTATATCTAATCTTTTAATTGGTTGCTACCTTTTTTATTTATCATTCTTCTAATATTACTTCAATTTTGAAATTTTCCATGTCATAGCAAATGGATTGGTAGCCACCATATGCGACATTATTTATATTTTATTTAGCATATTGCGATGAGGTGTCTCGATCGTTTTGGTGACGGACTTAGTAAAGTTACACCTAGGACTAATGAATCAGCCCAACGAGTCATATTGCGATGAGGGGATCACCCGATCGTTTCAATGACAGACTTGGTAAAGTTACACCTAGGACTAATAAATCAGTCCAAAGAGTCATATTGCGATGAGGTGTCCGGATCGTTGCGGTGACGGACTTTGTAAAGTTACACCTTCTAATAAAATCAGTCCCACGAGTTAAATTGCTCAAGTTTGATTCGAAATCTTAACGAGATTTGAAAATATTTATTGGCAGTATTGCGACAAGGCATTTCCATCCTTTAGTAGCCATTGGGCAAAGTTTTCATAGCTGCTACGATGCAAGTGGTAAAGCTAATTCTATGACTGCTAAACGAGTTGAAAGATTTGAACAATCTTGTTTAAGTTTTGTTTAATATCTTAACAAGCTTTCAAAATGTGCTCAAGTTTGGCTTGTTTATTAGACTAGTCAGTCTCAAACGTTCTATAATCGAGCATAAATTTATGAGTTAATAAATATCAATAAATATGATTCTTTTTTTTCACACATCATAAGCTTAATGAGCTCCATTTTCTCTTAATAGATTAGGCAAAGCTAGTGGCTACCGATAAGAGGATCGGTATCAAACTCAATAAATTTGAGCCGATTAATAACTATAAGAAACCCACCTTTTCTGGTTTAGAGAATCGATCACCAAATATGAAGTTTGGCTTTTGCTATAGAAAATCACCAAAAGTGGAGTTAGGCTTTTGCTTAGATGGAGTTAGACTTTATCCCACGCCGTTCACTTAAACCACCCAAACTAAGTTAATAAACTCGAGCATACTTGGTCTTGGGTGTCAATGAATTTTAAGTGTGACGAGCCCTCCAAGAATCTTAAATGGTATCAGAACTTGGTCTTTGGTGGCACCACCTCATGTGGTCGAGTCTCCATCACCGGTCGCCCGAGTCAAATCGCCTTCGTCTCCTCATTGTACCTTTAGGTGTGTCCGGGGTGCATGTGTGAGAAAGAATTAGACTTTATTTCACTTCGCTCACCTAAATCACCCAAAAGTCAGATTGCCGCTGGAGGGGATTTCCAATTGAAGGAAGCAGTCGTTTCAGTCATTTCTGAAAGTAAAAGCACTCAAGGAATTGAAGTTTTCATTGGTTTGATCATAATATAAGGAGCACTGCATTGTTTTTCCTCGTGCCCAAGAATTTTAATCCGTGCCTTACCGGTTCCGGCCGGGACAAACTGTTTTTTTTTTTTTTTTTAAACGGCAAAAGATAAATTGCATCAATCTTCGAATGAAACGATTACAAAGATCAAAAGGCATCACAAATTCTCTTCTATTAGATAAAGTATATACAATGCTAAACTTTTCATGTGAGAAAATAAATTCAATTTCCCCTGGCAGGAATTGAATCCTGCCACGTAATATTTTGTCACATTAGTAAGTCAAGCAACATAAAAAAAATTGAAACAAATTGAGTTTTTAAGCCTCAGAAACATAGATATTTCGCTTCAAGTAAAGAGAATTTCTTTTGCCGAGCAAAAAAAAATGCTTATAGTACTGTTTATTTAAATCACGTGACCCGTATTGGCTCGTAATCTGACTCAAATGAAGCGCATTTAAATCAACTCCGTCAACAAATCAAGTATTAAAGCATTTCATAAGTTTTACTAGGGCATCTTTCGTTAGGATATTTTCTTCATTTACTGAAACTTTTAATAATCTAGACTTTTGTTTTCTTTCATGCCACTTTTTTTCTAAGCAAAAAGAATTTATTCATGCCACTTGTTTTGGCATGATCGTACTTCCTTATAATTTTATGTTGACCTAATTCAAATCTTTTATTTTTGTAAAAACTATCAAGTTTGATTCTTACCTAAATTATGATTTTTCTCTACTTATAAATAAGGATGCAACCCTCAAAAATTCATTTAATACCATTTCGAGTTCAATTGGTATTCGCTTAAGGTGTTTATCACTTTCTCGTGGGTGACCACATGATGTATTTTTGTAGTGAAAGAGCAACTCGATATCGTTTTACTAAACAAATTTTGTTAGATATCGTTCTAACTAACAGACTTAATTTTGACTTCATGATAACTAGAAACTGATAGAGATAACTCTAAACTCTAAATTTTATTAATGATTGAGTTGTATTATATTTTTTTGCCTTAGGATTACAATCTCATTTATAATAGTAAATGAGATTTTAAATTGAAACTTGGGATTAAAATCTCATTTATAATAGGCAAGTGGTTCCCATATTTCCACACCACCCATCTATCTTAGATCTGAATATAAATTAAATCTGCATGCACGTACACCTGATCTATATTGTACGCGTGGTCTGTTAAAAAATAAAATAAAAAATCTATACACGTCAAGGGTTGGCCTGGTGGTCAAGTCTCGAGATCTGGGAGTTTGCTCTCTTATAAAGACTGAAGTTCAAAATCTTTTAGGTGCTCTCAACTTGGTTGTGAACAATCCATATTGAGATTTACTCTGCCTTTAATTAAGGACTGTTAAAAAATAAAATAAAAAATCTGTACGCGTCAAGGGGTTGGCCTGGTGATCGATCAAGTCTCGAGATCACCTGGGAGTTTGCTCTCTTATCGACTAAAGTTCAAAACCTTTTAGGTGCTGCCAACTTGGTTGAGAACAGTCCATATAGCTAGAGAACGGTGGGATTGGTCTCTAGAATTCTAATGTAGGCTCCGTTTGTTTGGGCATAAAATATCTTCCAGTAAAATGTTTTACCTATTTTCCGGTGTTTCGTTGTGAAAAAAATTAGGAAAACATTTTACATGTAAAACATTTTAAAAATGACTTATCCTTAAATTTCCCGTAAATTATTTTCCGAAATGAACCCGCTACCTTCTACTGCAATTCTCACTGCTCAGTTTTCTCGATTGTCAGTCCTGACCTACGTTCAGTTTCAATATTCTCGGGTCCCACCACTGTTTAAGCCCTCCTCTCTCTCTACACTATTTTGTTGATTTCTGAAAATATTTTCAAGTGTCAACAAAACACCTAAAAATAAAATTTTATAGTTTGTTTTGTAAGAAAATATTTTACATCGAAACAAACGAGCGGTAGTGTAAATATTTGTCTACGTAAAGGCACATTACAGCTTTAACTATGCTTGTATTTCCTATTTCCTGCGAAGAAAGTGATCATTTCAATGGCAATATGTACCCCGAATACTCCTGCTATGCAGCGACGTCGTTATGGCTAGTTGGCTACTGCCTTTTTCTTTCCATTTTTATTTGTATTCAGCCACCTATTTAGTATTTATAACTGTAACGAAAAATTGCGATATGATCGGATAATCCAGATTACAAATTCCATTACAGTTGATAATTGAATACATAATTACAGATTGCATAAACAGAATATGAAACCAACGGTAGTACAGTAATCGAAACGAGAGCCCTGAATCAATCTCCTTAAAATGGATTCGACGCTTCACCGTTGGGTGTTGGAGGTTGACCGCATCTGTCTCCCAAGATAGAACAGCTAGACCATGGCTATTGGAACACCACCAGAAAGCCGCATTGACGAACTGAATGGTACATCTGCCTCCCTCTCACAAGAACAATATCAGAGTGGACACGAACGAGTTCCAAATGGAGAACGAGATACACCAATAACACCCAAAAATTGATTTCGGCCTTGAATACGGAGCCATGAATAGGGAAAAATCAATATACGAAACTGTCAGAATGAATTCTCTGTGTAAATTCTGCCATTAACCCCTATTCTTTTTCTTTTTTTTGTCATTTGTTAATCCTAATTTACTCTATCTATGGGATTTAGGGAGGGGAATGGGTGCTTACAGGAATCGAACCTTGCCCATATGCATGAGAGTATAAGGGACATACCAACAGCACTTCACTCCACTTACCCATTAACCTGCCTCTTTTCATGGGAGTAATAACTAGCTGAAACTGCTGAAAATTTGTAAAGCCTTGTCCATATTCAATGAATCAATGGAAGGCTTTTCGGTTGCCTTGGGAGATCCTCCGAATGTCCCAATTATTATTCACAAAAATCTAAAAATTTTCCAACAATATACAAGTACTCCCTCCGTCCCTTTTTAAGTGTCTCGTTTTGTAACTCCAACTTATTAAGAAAACATTAATATTACACCTTTCACATCAACTTTCACCTTCATTTTCTCTTCTTACCCTCTATGGAGACATCATCATTACACTTTTATTCACTAACTTTTTAAAATGGAATCTACTTTTTTATGGGCAAAATAGAAAATGCACCAACTTTTACTCATTAACTTTACAAAATGGGCACTTATTAAGGGACAACCCAAAATAGAATACTGAATTTTAAAAAGGGGACAGAGGAGTACTTATTTTTTCATTCTTCATTTACGAAACCAGTATTAACAAATTTTTTTGTTACAGTGATTCGTGAATCGGCCATTCCTTCCTAGAAATAAGATTATTATCTTCTTCTACTTGCACTTTTATTTTGCAAAAAAGCTACGTGCACAGCAGCTTATACACAGCAGCTGTGCACAGATCCTATTTTCTCCCGACTCAGGTCTCAAAAAGATGATCGAAGCCACTCATTTTGTTCTAAATATGTCGTTTAAGGTCTCCGTAAAAAATGAGTTTCGTTCAATATCATTAGAGGCGTTAATAAAACACCCAAAATCACTTCAAAATTTAGGCCTAATATTTTGAAGTGATTTTGGGTGTTTTGTTAACGCCTCTAACGATATCGAATGAAGCTCATTTTTTACGGAGACCTTAAATGACATATTTAGAACAAAATGAGTGGCTCTGATCATCTTTGTGCGATCCGAGTCGGGAGAAAATGGGATCTGTGCACAGCTGCTGTGTACAAGCTGCTGTGCACGTAGCATAGCTCTTTATTTTGCGCCTATTAGTTTCATCATTATTGTAGGTTAATACGGTCTTGAAAGTTATCGGTTTCATCCATTATCAGCTATCATACATTGTTAGCTACTCGTATTTGAGATATTTTGGAAATTGACTTTCTTCAACAAATCAACTCACGCCTTTCATCTCTCTTATTACAGGGTTTATTTTATTTTATTTTTTTTTGATTATATGCTTTGTAATCTTGAAGATTTAGAAACATCACCCTCAAACCTAAATTCCAATATTCTTGTTTTTCAGAAGCCAATTACAGCCAACAAATCTTGCATGATTCAACTCTCAATACGTGCAAACGGTGAATTAATTAAGATGCCTATAAAATAAAATAAAAAGAGAGTGAATTAAGATCAACCAAACCAATCATGCATGTCATGAGTCAAACCGTTCAATTTTTTTTGTACTTTACTCATGAACGAAGTGACACAAAAGATACCGGGAAATCCAATAACTAAACCAATTGAAATAAAGTCTCAACTATTATTTTTGTCATTGTTATGGCATGAGGTGGTGGCAACCGCGATGGCATAATAGCAACAAAAAGATTTTAAAAAATTAAACCAGAAAAGATGTTTCGGAGCGCCTTCATGCCATTTTGTAAATAATGAAAAAATAAAGCCACGGGCACAAACTTTTTTTGCTTTTTTTGTTTAAAATGAAATTGAGAAAAAATAAAGGAAATTTTTTATTATAATCATCAAAAAGTAAAATCCTGTAAAGTCCAAAAAGCATAATTTCAGGCTTTAATATAAACTTGATTCACTCTATTTTTTTAATTTCATTGATCATTTTTTGAATAACAATAATAAGAGGAAGAATGTGCCAAATGCTTTTCAAGTCGATTCATATCACAAAATGAAATAGATGAGGTGTGATTTCAAGGACGGAGTTTGTGCAATTTATTTACTTCGTCATAAGAGTATTTTGGTACTTTTCTTGCAAATGTTAGTGCCGTCCATGACAAATTTGTTGATAATCTCAATTAAAGTAGGGGAGAGTAGTGTTGTTTCATAAAGCTCAGGGGTAGGGATGGCAATCTCGGCCGACCCGTTTGAACCCACCCCGTTCCCCGCCCCGAAAATCCCCGAACTTCGGGGATTCGTTTGGGGATTGGGTAGGGTATGGGGAATTTTTTTTTTAAAATTCGGGGATCGGGTAGGAGGCGGGGATAGGTCTATCCCCGCCCCGAACCGTACCCGTCCCCGTTCCCCGTTCGTTACCCACCCTGCTCCGTCCCCGAATCCCCGAAATATATATATTTATATATAAAAATAAATAAATATATACTATATTAAAACATACCCCTTCAGTAGTATGTTTTTTTAGGGTTCTCATAATCTCATTCTTTTCCATTCATTTCCGCCGCACCAGTGCACCACTCAGTCCACTCTTCTTTTCCATTCATTTCTTGACACCTTACTTTATTTTATTTTGTTGGCTTTTCTAATTCTATTTGTGGAGCTCTGTTGGCTCCTAACTTCCTGGCCAACCGACAACCGTTATTAGTACTGTTTCCTCAACCATTTTCCCTAGAAAAAAAAATACAAAACAATCCAAGTCCTTTCGGCTTTCACATGCTAGTATATGTTGTTCGGTGCTGAAATTGTGAAGTACAGGTGTCCGAATTCTGAATCCCCGAATCCCCGTTTTGGATCCCCGTTCCCCGTTAGGGTCGGGGATGGAGGAAAAAAATAAATCCCCATTGGGGATCGGGTCGGGGATGGGGATGGGGTAGGGGGTAATGGGTAGGGGGTGGAGGTAGTACCCACCGTCCCCGACCTGTCCCCATTGCCATCCCTACTCAGGGGTATCTGTTTGTGTTAGAAACCTCAGGGGAGGTCAGTGAAATTTACCGTATTTATTTTTTCATTCTTCATTTACGAAAACCAATATTAACAATTTTCTCTTACTATGATTCATGAATTGTACATTCCTTTCTAGAAATAAGATTATGTTATTCTACTTAAACCTTTATTTTGTGCCTATTAGTTTTATCATTATTGTAGTTACTTACAATACAATCAAGAACTAATACACTTTTCAGGAAGGTTATCAACTTCATCTATTATCAGCTATCAGACATTATCAGTGACTCATATTTTGAGATATTTTGAGAATTGACTTTCTTGATCAGCAAATCAACTCACGCATTCCGTTCTCATATTACAGGGTTTTTTTATATATATATATTGTAGTCTTGAAGATTTTTAGAAACATCACTCTCAAACCCAAACTCAAATATTCTTATAGTTTTTTGAGAAGCCAATTACAACCAACTAATCTTGCATGATTCAACTCTCAATACGCACAACAAGTGAACTCATGCACGTTTTTTCGTCACAGAAAAATTTTGTAAATTTAAAATCCTATTATATCGACTTCATCTTTTGATCCTTTGTAGTACGTTAATGAAATCCTTGTTCGCCATTCAAATAATAATAATAATAATGCATAGAACTAAGATCAACCAACCAATCATGCATGTCATAAGTCAAACCTTTCAATTAAATCTTTACTTTATTGAAGGAAGTGACACAAAAGATACAAGGCAAATACAATATAACTAATAATCGTTTGGAATAACATTTCAACTACTACGTATTTTAATTAAATACAAAAGGGATTGACGTCTTAATTTCTTGTACTGCGTCTAGATCGAATTCATCTTCAAATATCATCTCTAAATTGAAGCGATCGATTTGAGAATAAGAAAATCCGAACACAAAAACCGTGTCAAAGACAAGAAGAAATTGAAAGAAGTTAAAAAAGGCGAGTCCCGATCCTCCCATGTGAAGCCTTTCATGTGACAAGCTTGTGTTTGACACGTCACTCATTTAGTTTTAAGCAACGGTTGAGATCACACACCCATAAAAGTGACTCAAAACAATGTCGTTTTAAGTCTAAACAAAGGGGGAAAAAATGAAATCCAAACTTTTCGTGTGGACATATCACTAAGGCTCCGTTCAGTTCTTGAGACTGTCGTGGGAAATGCCTGATTCCCAAATAAAAGTAAAGAGAGGAGAAATTAAAAAACAAAATTTATTTTTCTATGTGTGGTACTTTTATCGGTACGGTTAGAAAGGAATTTTCTATTTTTTTTTGGGGTAATGCAAGATGTCTCAGGTCAGCTTGCGCACACCTCAAACTAATTCCTACAGCCCCTCCCACAATTGTTTTACATATTTACGTGCGGGGGTGAGGTGACCCCAAGAGTTGTTAGTAAAGAGAATCGAGTCTGAGACCTTAGGATGAAGCAAACACCTAAGTTCTAAGCTAAGACTACTTGGCCAACCCATGATTGGGCTCGGATCATTTGGCTATTAAGAGGAAAACGTAGAATTATATATGCTTAAGAGCATGTACACAAGTGTAGTTAAATGTGGTATATTAGGTAAAATAAAGAAGAAAACCCACAAAAACCCTGTAACACCGGCATATATACACAAAGGTAAAATGGATTTGCTTCAATTGCTCGGTATGTTTACCGAAGTACTGTTTGTGAGCATTCCCTTAAACAATTGTTTCTCTCTCCTCCTCACTCTCTCCCGTTCTTAACCTCTCTCTCTCATGCGTAGCCGCCTCCGATGCTGGCTACGTCGCCAACCACCTACTCAAGAGCACTCTGGCCACCGATGCAGCCAACAAGTCCGAGTTCGCTTTCACGGTACAGAACGACGGCGAGGTAGTGATTTGAAGATGATCAAGCTCGTGACGGCAACGATAACAGGGATGTTAATCGACGAACAGCCCGTGGCAATTTTCTCGATTGACAAAGTTCTGTTGCCAACGGAGCTTTTCAAAGACTAGCGTCGCCTGAACAGTGGCTGATGCGCCGAAGCTAGCGATCGCAGCCGGCAGCAAATTCCCCGGCTGTGTGGAGAGAGAATAATTCTGAAATTGAATAATGGAATATTTTATAATAGTTTATAAACACAGAGATGATAACAGAAAGAATTGGTGTGGAGTTGAAAGATATTTGAATAAGGTAAAATAAAAAAAATGGATTATTGAATAATTTAAATACATTTTTCTCGGTGTACATGCTTTAAAAATGAGATATTAGTGTAGTAAAGAACTGCAGATATAGGAAGGTCTCTCCCATTGTCAAAGCTGGTACTTCTCGTGCTTGAACTGTAACCATGGGAACCTCCATTAACCTCACCGAAGTAAGAATTATTTTTGGCCACAAAAAATTACTTATGACCGTCAAGAATTATCCTTTGTCGCACAGAATTACTCTTGACCGCAAAGAATTGCGAGACCATAAGTCATTCTTGGCGGCCAAGAGTAATTCTTTGCAGACAAGAGTAATTCTATGCAACCATGAGTAATTCTTTGTATCAGGAGTAATTATTCACGGCCAAGAGTAATTTCACGCGGTCAAGAGTAATACTTTCCGACCAATAGTTTTTCTTTGCGGCAGATTCTTTTTCTTTTTAACTACTAGGTAAGATAAGGCTCAGTTTGGTTTGAGTTAGATAAGATAACAAAATTGTTGCTCAATACAACTTAAGTCATTGGTTTAGATGATTTGGAGTTTCATAATCTGTCTGGGATTGAAAATTTTAGTTTTTTCGTTGGAGCATCTTGGGTAGTCAGAGTTTCTAACTCTTCCCTACTTGGTTATATGTATTCTTGAAACTATTTTGCTTTTCTATTTTTCTAGGTTAGTGAAAGAAACAAGTGAGTTAGTGGACGTTCAAATTCGTGTTGGAATCTCGTATAATTATACATTCTTAATATTTCTGATACTATTCCTGAATGCAACTAATTTGAATTGTATAGATTTGATGACATTTGTTGTGTTAGACTATTTTTTGAACTTTATTAGATGGACCATGTTTAAATCTTATTCTTAAAATAAAAATTTCCAAAAAATAGATTTTGTTGGGAGAAGGAAAAATTTTCTGATTCTAGTTATTTGTAACGCTTCTCTCGCATGAGATGAGACCATACGCATATCCAGAACTCACCTCATGTGAGATGACGTTAAAAACAACTGTTGTATCCAAAAAAAAATTCAGAAAAGTGGGGTTTGATACTTCATTTAGATCTATATTTAGAAAGCATTGCTTCGTGCCTTTAAGACACAAGCAATTACTAGTATATGTCACGACCCGTGCCAACTAACCTGCTAATTATTCCCCTAATACTTGACTGATTCCTAAACCTAAAATAATGGGTTGCCCCAAGCGTAGGGCTGAGACTGATGTAGCACAATATTCGGTAAGACTGGAGTCGAATCCGCTAAGGCATGAATTAGCTCTTAGGTAGCCACCCCTTGTCTTTTGGTTGATTAATTAACTAATACACTTGCTCAAATATAAAAAGAGAGACACGGTCAGAACCCAATCATTCGCTCGCTTTTCAGGGTTCTGAAAACGGCTAAATTTAGGGAGAATTGGAAACTCCGAAAGATGCGAATCCTAAGGTTGTCGGTCCCGTACACAGCGGCGAACAGGTTTTGGTCCCCCGTTCCCGCTCACATGAGTCCCGACAATGCCTTGGATCGTCCAATGGACGTAGAGTTGCGAGACGAATCTTAATTGGATCGCGACGCGCCTTTACCCAGCGATCAAACCTCAGAAAAACTATTCACTCATTATTAAAAATAAAAGGAATAAAACCCTAGTTTAAAACATGCTTCTATTGCGCGAGATAAAAAAATAAACAAAAATACCAACTAATCAAATACCGGCGAATAACTTTTATTAAGAACAGAAATTAAAACTTGTTACCGGATTGCGAGTAATAGAACAAAACCTCAAAACTTGAAAGGAAAAACACAATACTGTAACAATATTCGGAAACAAAACCTCGACAGCCCCCGTTCTTCGTTTTTTATCGTGCGTGGGAATCCCAGAAGATATCACCACCGCTTCTCCCTTTGTTTCGTCCGTGCGAGGGAATAAAAAATCGTCCGTAAGAAATCCTACTGAAAAGAAAAATAAATCTATCTCCTCGCTCTTCGTCCTTTTATAAGTGATGAGAAGTGCCGAAAAACCACAAAACCCTTGTGGGCCGAGTTTATTACTTCCCAATTGCAATTGACCGGTTAACCCGAATTCCCTTCTTCAGTCCACGTTGCAAGTTCCATTGGCTTGGCCCAGACAACCAATTTATTCCCATGTGAATTAAACCCATAAAATATGAATGGACACATCAATTAAATTAGTATCATTGGCCATGCTGGAACTCCAGGTACCAATCTGCCAACTCATATGTCAATTTTGCCATAGTAAAGCCCATTAGAATGGTAAGCCTCACAATACCTACAACACAAAAATTAAGCATTAATCTCCAAGTAATATTATATAAATAGACTTAGCAATGATAAATTAGGGGGCGCTAATGTGAGCATTTACGTGCCTATCACCTAATCACATGGCTTAAAAAGTTAACCTCAAATTAATTATACAATAGCTACTCACAATCGTTTAAATTCCACATCCACTTTGATTACCTTATTGGGGGACTCTTACTGGGGTCTCACAGTATATGTATGCACAGACAATTACTAGTTTATTTATTTATATATATATATATATATATATATATATATATATAGACGCGCGCGCGGGGGAGGAGATTAAAGAACATGACATTGTGGATGCCTTGTCTGTCTGCACTTATCAGCTATTCCCCCACAAAAATTTCGAACTTGCAAATAAAAAAATTCGATCGACAACATGCATGGAAGCGGTCCCCAGTCGGTCCCGCTGTCCAGATTTTTTATTTGAAATCTAGGGAAATTAATTTCCAAATAACCACGATGAAAAAAATTTGAAGGAATTAATATTTTGAACAATTAATGAATTTTGATTTTTTACTTTTACAAATGAGTTGTCACAAAATATTAATGAAAGGTGGAAATTAAGTTAGAGGTGTGGCTCCACATATAACTCTTCTGCAAACTAAACTCATTCTAAAATTAATTGAAGTAGGAAATTAGACAATTAATCTCGTGTTTTCTCTTTTTCTTTCTATAAACAATTTACCAGAATCTAAAAGGGACTAACAATTATTAAAAACTGCCACAAAAACCTATTAAAATTATAACACCTGCATTTTCAAACATTGCTTATGGTTTTGCTTTGACATTTCTGGTTGTCTCCCTACAAAGGATTAGCGAAATAGAAGACATAGGATATGCAGAAAGTACTGTTGGCGCACAAATTTACCTAGCAGCCCTAAGTCGCGCAGAAAGTGATAGTGTAGAACGCAAAAGCACACGAGAAGGTACTATTATCGAACGCGTAACTGTATTGGCTTCTGCAGGTAGCTTCTGTAACAAGGAATCATTGGAGCTCTTTTAGTTCACCTGCAAAATAAGTTGATCCATCTATGGCTCCTGAAAATGGAATTTCTAAAACCTTCAGTCACAGGTAAGAATTTGTTTTAGGGATCGGCACCATTTTTTGCGGCCACATTACAAGTTGATCTGCATATGACTCCTAAAAGAGGCAGAAGCTCTAAGACACTCTGTTTAAACCTCCAGTCACAGCTTAGACCTTCTCAGCAGATTAGGTGCACCGTGAACAAGGGTCAGAACATAAAATCTTACTCTAACCACCAGAAATACCAAGACCTCAAAATTCACCATCATACTTGAGCAGCTTGCACTGAAATCAAGACTCCAGATAAAGTTGACAAGACCACTACTGACAACAATCTTAAATTAACCATCACCGCGAAATCCACTGCCATCACACCACCCCTGCTGCCTCCAGACCACCCCACCACCAAAACAAGCATTGAGTTTCGTTCACTTAGAAGTTCAAATGTGAAACTAACCCCAGAAAGTCACAAACCTAAGGATCAGAAACCACGTATTCCCTGCCTGCCAGCATCGCTCCGCTGAACAGCAGTGCCAACTCCACGGGTACCACTTGCAACACCAGCACCTCCAACCAATACAACCATCAGTCACCAATTCCAACGGCAGAAATAAAAGTATCCACAAAACAAATTTTCCTGCATACAGGACTTGGGAAGTTCATCTAAGATGATTGACTCATTAAGCTACTAACCAAAAACACAAAATTTGGCTTTATCTCTTCCTCGCGAAACCTAAAGAACCTACCTAACAGGACAATAGTTCGTGACTAATTTAGCTCCATGCAAGAAAAGGTTGGAGGGTCTTCTACACTCAGAGGTTGAATTTCACATATCAAAACCATGTAAGACAGAACAGAAACTGGTGTATGCTTGGGAGGAGGCATGTCACCTGTCTACTGTTTAAGAACATATGCTCATGCTAGTGATCAGACTTCAGTGTTTACCAGGTCAAAAGGTAGTTAAATAATTACACACCAGAATAGGTCATATGCTACCCAATTTCACTTGAAAACGAAGGTGCTTTGACATATATAAGACACCCATATTCATTGCCCTTTCCCATTATCATAAATCATCTGACCCAATTAAAGAGGTTTCAGGCTTTAAATCAATAGTCTCCAAACTCAACCACAATGGTGAAACCAAATCATTTGCAAACAAGTTGATAGTGGGCAAGAGCAAAAATTACAACATGCCAGAGGGCAAGGCTTGATATTAAGCAACAGTTGGATTCACAAGCATTCACGGCCTATATTGTCATAAGTAAACTTAAACCAATATTAATAACAGCACCTCAAATGCACATCTCATTTAAAGATTCAGGCAGCACTAAACCATCGGATCAGTAAATCTGGACATATACACTTGAAGCATAGTAATAGATGTAAGATATCCCAATAGATGTAAGATATCCCAAGTTCATCAATCCAAAAAAAAAGTAAAACCCTTGGATCAGTTACCAAACTGCCACTGATATACGTATATCAATGGGTAAGATTCTCACTCACATCATAAACAAAAACCACAGACTATCTCATTGAAGGATTCTGCCCTACGAAAGAAAACTCTGAACAGAAATAGCAGACTAAAGTATAAAAAAAAGACATGATAAAAAGATATCAATCAATACCATTACTCTTTTCAAATCTGTCAAACCTCAATTGTCAAGTTTCTGAATTGTTGGCGCATTCTCTAGCGAAGTGCCCTTGCTCCCACAGTTGAAGCATTTGCTTCCACTCGACATGTTTCAGATCTACCCTCCATACTAGTCTTGTCACAATAATAAACATACTTTCACTTAGCAAAAATAATAATAATAATAAATCTACTTTCATTACGGATCTATCCTTAGTGTTAGTCCAGGGGCTTTGTCTCTTCATGGAGCATTACAGACACCCCATTTTTCCAAGGGACTTATCAAACTTTTATTTCTAGGACCATATATCAAGCATATATGGTCCTTTCCATACGAGGCAACATGTAATTCTGGATCTATCATGTAAATGTGATCCAAATTTGATTAAAGACAACAGTAGTTTTGGATCCAACTTTTATTGTTAGGACCCATCAAGCATCATGTTCCTCCTTTCCTTTCCTTTCGCTGCATTGTGTACTTTGGATCTCCCATGTAAATGTGATCCAAATTTCAGGCGAGAAAAGATTAGTTTTGGATCCAACTTGTCCTTCTAGTTGAGGGCCTGAGGCATAATAATATCCAGGCAATATATATTGCGAATTCATGAGAGCAATATAGAACCAAGGCATCATGTCATAAGTCTTTGAATACCTACTGATTTGATCGAGAATCATATTTGAGGCATCATAATATCGAGGCAATTCTATTGTAAATTCATTGGAGCAACAGAGAACTGAGCCAACGTATGCCATAAGTAACTCGAATAAATTTGATCCAACCATCGAAGAACTTTTTATCATAGCCAGCAGCCTTACAACTGAATCAAACCTTTGGTGACCATAGTGTACTTCTATAGGAACTACGTTTTGTGGCCAGTAGTCCTTAGAAGTAGTAGCTATAAGAGTGGCTAGATTGAATACCAACTGATTTGATCGAGAAACATATTTGAGGCATCATTATATTGTGAATGCATTCGAGCAACAGAGAACTGGGCCAACATATGCCATAAGTTACTCAAATAAATTTGATCCAACCATCAAAGAACTTTTTACCGTAGCCAGCAGCCTTGCTTCTGAATCACACCTTCGGTGACAATAGCATACTACTACGTACTACGTTTTGTGGCCATAGTCTCATCAACCTACTAGGAAACCACAATGAATTACGTTTTGTGGCCAGTAGCCTCGTCAACCAACTACAAATCACTCTTTCACATTATATACAAGCAGTAGCTAGATAGAATATCTTTTTCATTTGATAGAGAATCGAAGAAGTTTTCGATCCAACAATCGAAGAAGTTTTTATCGTATCCCACAACTTTGATGACCAATAGCATACTACTAAGATCTACGTTTTGCAGCCAGTAATCTCGTCAACCTACCAAGAACCAATCATTTAAAAAAACCACAGTTAATGATAACAAGTCTCACACTAATAGGAATCAAACACCTTTATCCCATGTGGCCAACTAGTTTACAAGGGTATCAGAAACCCTTTTTTTAAGGTTGATATGCTACCACATACCCAGGAGCCAGCTTTTATTTGTCTTTACTCAAGCCGATATTTTCCTTTATGAGGCCAACACTAGATAAGAAGACTTCTCATCCTAGATGAGAAAATCCTAGACTTAAACAGTAATCCTGCACCTAAAGGCCCCAACCAAATGCTGTCATGGTGAAATCAAAACACTTGCAAACAAGATCGTATAAAATACCAGCCAACTTTTATTTACCGGGCAAGTCTACCTCTTTTCACTAGAAAGAACGGAAAAACACATAAAAAGCCATACATAACCAGATAGTGAACCATTTGATACTGTTGTTGCATACCAAGTTGCAAAACAGGAAGAATATAACCAAATGCAATTGCAACCATCAACGGCCTCAAAAATATCTGTTTAGCTCCCCTAATCGGAATTATGGAAAATTGGAGACAGATTCAGCCAGTTTGATGACACCGGTTCAACATCAAACACTATTTAGTATGAATTCACATAAACTTCACAACAAGCATCAGACAGTTTCAGTAAGGCCTTAATATTCCTAGAAGAGCAGAACAAGAGGGAAAACACAGTAACAGCGTGACAGTGCACAAGGCGATATCGAGCAACAATTATTTTGTTGCAAAGCATTCAATACCCTACATTGAAATGAACAGACTGAAACGGAAATTAATACCAGAGCCCAAAACTGAATCTCACTTAAAGATTCATGCAAGCATTAAACCATCAGATCAGCCAAATTCATTTACATAAACACTTGAAGCAAATTCACTAAATACCAAACAACCCCACGTTCATCCACTCCAAAAACGAAACACAAAACGTAGATCAGTTACCAAACCACCACCTATATATGTATCTCAATTGAAAAATTCGCAACCAAAACCAGAGGCTACCTAAAAAGAGGATCCTGTGTATAACCCACCAGAGAAAACACTGAAAAGTGGTAAAAGAACAAGATATCAATCAATACGATTATACCCTTTTTTGAAAACCTCCATCAGAAATCAACTGTCAAGCAGCTGAACCGCTAGGACATTCCCTAGCGAAGTGCCCTTGCTCCCCGCAATTGAAGCAGTTACTTCCACCACCACCGCCGCCAACGCCACTTCCAAACCTCCCAAAGCCGCCGCCGCCACCGCCAAACCTTCCACCGCCACCCCCGCTGCTGGGGCACTCCCTTGAAAAGTGCCCCTGTCCACCACAATTAAAACACGCCCCTCCACCACCACCCGAACTGCCACCGCCGCGGCTGCGACCGCACTCTCTCGCCACATGTCCATACTCGCCGCAGTTAAAACAGCCACCTCCTCCACCGCCAACGTCACGTGACGTCACCTGGCTCCGACAGTCCCTCGCCAAGTGCCCACTCTCTCCACAGTTATAACAACCACCCCCGCCACCGCCCCCACCGACGTCACGTGACGTCACCTGGCTTCGACAGTCCCTCGCCAAGTGCCCACTCTCTCCACAGTTATAACAACCACCCCCACCGCCACCGCTGCTACGAAGCCCAAAACCGCCGCCGCCGCCGCCGCCGCTACGAAATCCATAACCGCCGCTACGGTCACGCGACGTCATCTGGCTACGACAATCCCTCGCCAAGTGACCACTCTCCCCGCAGTTATAACACCCTCCGCCTCCGCCGCCGCCGCCGCTACGAAAGCCGTGATCGCCGAAACGATGGTCGTGGCCGTCGTTTTGGACCTTCTCGAGGGGAGATCCGTTGGGACCGGTAACGTCGACGGCCTTGGTGCGGTTGTTCTCGGCGATGATAAGGAACTCGACGGCCTGGCCCTCGTGGAGGGTGCGAAACCCTTCGGATTTGATGGCGGACTGGTGGACGAACAGATCCTCGCCGCCGTCGTCGGGCTTGATGAAGCCGAAGCACTTGTTGTCGTCGAACCAACGGACGGTGCCACTTGATCTCGTCTCGTCCGCCATTGAATGGATCTCTGTCGAGGAACCGATCGGCCAACGAAGAGGAAACCCTAACCCTACGGCTCTCCGAGTGGGGCTGTGGTTTATATATTCGAGAGAGATACAGGGAGGTACGTATAGCTGGAACTGTAAAAGACAATTTTGCCCATCGCTTTTTATCGAATCGAAGGATAAGATTTGTGTGTAATTAGTGACTAATTACTTAGGAACTAAGTTTAAACTCGTGATTAACTTAACTCGTTGAAATCTTGCTTAAGATTCTTTTAGCAATTATGAAAATCAAGCTTCAATATGTTCTTTAGAACTTGTTCAACTTTCAAATAAAACTAAACATGTTAATATTTGATTTAGTTACCAAAAAAACTTTAAAATTTGAAGTTCTTCGACGTCGGCTTTTACTGCTCAATCAAAGTTCATTGCAATTGTTGAACTGACAAACAAGTCCAATGTAAATGGAATATATTTTTTAAGATCATTACGTTTGCGGTCACATTTATATAATTCATTGCTTTGCTCTTTCATTTTGTTTATTTGAAGAATACAAATATGCATCAACAAATAACTCATCCATTTTTTGCAACTCCAATCCTATTCTAACAAAGATGATGAGGTGTGAGATGGATTGAATTAGTTCAAGTTAGACTCTAGCCTCCATTCCACTAATGTTTCTATTTTTTAAGTACTTATTGAATAAGTTCGAGTTAGACTCTAGCCTCCATTCCGCTAATGTTTCTATTTTTTAAGTACTTATTTTCCATTTTACGAAATAGGTCATTCTTTCATAATACATCGTCTTTAATTTTTTTAAAAATGCCCATTTCTCTTAGCGGAACGGGGCCTAACCTTATTCTGTTGTATATATTGTGACATTAATGGATGAATATTCTGTCGGTTTTAGTAAACCAAATCACAAAACAAGCATTCAAGATCAGTTCAATTTACTAAACACTACTTTAGAGGTCAATGGAGTAGTATTATTTTTCTTTTCTTACTTCTATTCAGCATTCGAATGTATGGACAACTAAGGGAATGACTTCGGTGTCCCCGGTCATTTTGGGGACATCATAACTTTTGGCATAACAAAATCATTATGAGTATAACCAAAACCTATTATGAGCATAACCAAAACCATTATGAGCATAACAGAACCATAGTAAGGCATAACTTGTTTGTTATGCCTTGGTTGGGTTTGGTAATGCCTTGGTTGGTTTTTTGGATATTTCTTGGTTATACCTTGTTTGGATTCGGTTAGCATCATCCACTAACTAATATTTCTTGGATGATGCTATGGTGTCCCCGGTCATTTTGGGGACACCGTAATTTTTGGCATAACTTTACCATTATGAGCATAATTAAAACTCATTACAAGCATAACAAAATCCAAACAAGGCATATCCAAGGAATATCCAAAAAATCAACAAAGGTATAACCAAATCCAACCAAGGTATTAACAAACAAGTTAGGGAATGACTTCGGTGTCCCCGGTCATTCCCTTTAGTTATACTCATAATGGTAAAATTATGTCAAAAATTACGGTGTCCCCAAAATGATCTGAGACACCATAGCATCATCCATCATCCAATAATAAAAGGCTAGTTACATTACATTTGGTTTTCAAGCACAAACAAGTCAAAAGTGGAGGAAAATTACAACAATGGAGCTAAGCAATAATGGTAAGTGCAACAGCCTACTCAAAACTAATTTTTAGCCGTTTCACCAAAGTCAGTCAGGAACCTGCAAATCCTACCACAGCAGCCTCAATATATAGCTTAACACTTTACATTTTGCTACAATCTAATCCAGGAGTACCTCGTCTAATTCAGCGAGGTTATTACTTCTTCCTCTCACTTTTCTCTACCACCACTTTTGTTCACATGAACACTTCCTTTCTCTGTCTTAGAGGAAATATATTTTGTTAATGTACAGAGAAAAATAAAGAGGTGATGGAGATACCATGTAAAGAACTACAGTTAAATTTAAAATAAAATAAAATAAAATAAAGACTACTTTTAGACTAGTTATTTTGCCTAGGAGCAAATAAGAGACTTGAGAAAACAATGCAGTTAATCCGCATGTAATTTACCTTAATTGACAAAAGAAAAATGCCAAAATTATGATCCATACAAAGAGGTTGAAGTTGGTTTCCACTATATTCTAGGTACATTTCCTCAAGAATATTACACTTTTTCTTTATACTTCCAAAATAAATAAGAAAAAGAAAAAGTGGAAGAAAAAAGAATTACAAAAGAGGTTACATATCTACAGATTATGCAGGGAATCATATCAGTTTGGCTTTACAACAAAGCAAGCACTAATAGACTTCCACATTCCATTGTCCTCCCTTCTTCAACTGCTTCTTGTAATCCATCCAATCAATGCCTAAGAAAAAACCGAAAAAGAATTGATCAAACATAAAGTGGGAGGCATAAGCATCTCCAATCCTTCACCAAATCCGTCATCAAGAAAACAGATGAAATATGGGCTCCGACCATTTCTTCAAATAGGTATCAGATCAAGGAATGATAAACTAGTTGAATGGAGAACATTTGGGGGATGAACTTGAGATTTTTTGGATATAGGATTTGGTGAGATGTTTAAAAGAGAATTATCATCCAGTACTGCATAATACAAGGCAATTCAAATGGGTATGCAGATTAGTTGATAATGTTTCTAATACAAGACGGTAGGGCATTCCATATCGTATTAAACTTTTGCGATGTTTCTACTCAAATTTGATGGGGAAAAGTAGAGTAAGGATTGGGAACAGCAACTTATCAATTTCGTGCATGAAATAGGCTCATGGATGCAATTACATAAACGCTTCTTACCATCTTTGGCAGCCAATGATAGCATTATGTCATCAATACCCTTTTCCATCCCTTTGAGCCCACACATGTAGACATAGGTGTTGTCCTTTTTGAGCAACTCCCATAGCTCTTCTGCGTATTGAGCCATTCTGGTTTGAATGTACATCTTTTCACCTTTTTCATTGGTCTGCTCTCTGCTCACGGCGAAGTCAAGCCTGAAGTTATCCGGGGCCTTCGCCTTCATCTTCTCGAATTCCTGTCTCATCAAAGGCATGTAATTCAATTCAGTCTCATTTGCAGTCTAGTGTATTGGATCTTGGAAATTAGATGAATCTACAAACAGGTAAGTAAGTGAGAAAACGCTCAAGTACCTCCTTATAGAGAAGTGAGCTGCTTGTAGGGACACCCAAGAAGAGCCATGCCAAACCGTTGAACTAGAATGTCAAGATGGAATCAAACGTGAGATGAGAATTGTGTTGTCAAGAACTTCTAGTTATCTTGTAATTGCACCAATATATCTTCACTGATGCCATATATGATATCTATGCTGACCAATATTTGAGCTCATTGAGGTATCCGCCCCTCTGGTGTTGTGTCACGAGTTTGAGTCATGAGAATCAACCTTTGGGAGAACTATGGGTCGAAAAACTATGGGGAACAGTTGCATTCTGGCTACCTATCTCAGACCTCCACTTTAAGCAAGAGACTTGTACATTGGGTATAACTATTTGTGTGATTGAATGGAGCTTGAACGAGAACTCATGATTTCCATCTTCTCTCATTCGGAAAACATCGCCCATCCTATCAAATGGTATGTGATGGAAAATTTCCCAATTTTCTGACATATAGCATCCGAACCAGAACCTTTATTAATCACCATGAGGTATGCCAAGTACTTTTAATTCAAGCATAAAACCCTTTACCTCAATGCGTAAAGTTATAGACGTTCCACATGTGTGGTGTGCACAAGTGATCAAAGGAGAATTCGCGGAACTTAAACAGTTGATGTTTGATACTACCTTATAATCGTCGTACTTCTCAAAGAACATTTTCCACAAGAACGAGCGGAAAGGAGCAATTCCAGTTCCAGTTGCAAGCTGCAACAATCATCAAATCATTTTCATATAAGTAATGAGCAAATATATGGATAGTCATTCAGTGTTTAGTGGCTAATGCGCTTACCATTATAACGGTGGCAGTGGGATCTTTCGGCATAAGCATTTCTTTTCCAACAGGTCCTGTGATCTTCACATCATTCCCCGGCTTCAAGTCACCTAGATTTCAGAACATTTCAAGCTGAAACTAGTAAGCCATTTTTCCACTTCTTTGTCCCGAAAGCTACTCAATCGAAATATTTGGAAGTAGACGCTAACACTAGTTTACATGTCAATTCAGAAAATATAGGAGAGACTAAACGTATGTAAAGACGAGTTCTATACAGATAGAGAGTACTGTATTCTTACACAAGAAGTTTGAGCAAACTCCTTTAACTATTTCTCCTTGATCATTCGTGTACACAAGCCTTTTCACACATAGGGACACCTGTTTGAAGCAATCAGACAACTCCAACTCAATTATTTGTTTTAATTAAAAAAAAATAGGAGAAAAGAAAGACAAGAAGATAAATACCATGAAAAAATAGCTATAGCGAATGTCAAATAACTCTGAGCCACAAGCTTACAGTTTTGGAGTCTCCAAAGTCACCAAGAGCACTGCTAGCAATGGAGTATAACCTAAGCTTGTGAGGCTTCCCATTCTTGTCTTCTCCATCTGCAATTACACCAATGGATTGCCCTTCTCTGTAGGGTACCTCTCCTACTCAATCCATTGATGAACCAATTAGCTCAAAAACCCCAAAACATGACCAATGGTATACAAACAAAAGTTTTTTGCAAAATCTCCGACACAAGGAGGCGGCCTTCTGCTGTCCTTGCATTTAAACTTAAACCAGCCATTGTTTGTCTCAAAATGTCACAGTCAGATCACACTGGACAGATTTACTGTAAAGTACTTATGTTCATGTCGATCACTTTCCAATCCAAATTAGTCCAAACAAATCAAGAACATAGAATTTTGATTTCACAACTCATATTTTACTAGGGATTAAAGAAGAATTGAAGGGCATACCCTCAGTGGTGAAGACCATGTGCCATGTTTCTCCAGGAGCATCATCACCGGTGATCTTAGTGTTAAGAAGACATTTGCCAATGTAAGGATCCTTTGGCCTGTACTTGTTCACAACCACACCTTCCTCCATTTTCTTGGAAACCTTCTCAACTTTTGCAGGAGCCTCAGTTGTGACCTGGGCTCTAACAGAAAAAACTTTCCCACCTGAAGACACATTTCTGTAGGGAAAAGAGACCTGCAGAGCGAAACCCATGTCAGATCTTAACAACAAACTTGATAGTAGTAAATAAGGATATTTTGAGAATATATGTAGACGTATATATGCGTGTATAGATTACAGCGGAATACACACAAAAAAGTATAGAAAACAGAGAATTCACTCAAGACCCAGATAATTTACGTGGTTCGACTCCAAGCCTATGCGCAAGGGAGAAGATCCCAATCATCAAAATATAGAATACAATGAGTCACCTCTAGTAACTCTCACATAGAATCCTAGAGCACCTTAATAATCCTTATACACACTAAAACCCTACTTTAACTATTCGTGTCAAACATACAATAAATCTTCCTCTTTGCCCATTAATCGGGTTGTGCTAGTCACCAACGGGTAATATAATCTAACCCATGACGACTTGAGACATCTTCGACATAACAGAAATATATTTATAGGTGAAATTATACCTTGAAATTGATAACGGAGGCTCTGGTTGAGAGTGAAGTAGACTTGGAAGATGGGAGGGACACTGCAGCACTTACTGCAGCAGCCATGGTTGTGATGCTAAAGTGAGAAGAAAGAAAAATGGCAAGAGAAGAAGTGGAGAAATATGTGCGACAGTTATATAAGGTGATATTAAAAGTGAAGAAAATGAAGTGTAGTTTTGTTGATTGGGGTACAGAGTGGATTATTGGATTGGGTGGAGGAGAGTGGAAGGCCAATGTAGTGGCAGTTGTGAGGATAAGAAAATGTATCTAAAACGTGTACAAAAACCTCAGGCCATTGCACAGTCCAGTAGCCATTCACATGACTTGATTTTTATTCACAACAAACAAACAAAAAGAGATATCTGTTTAATATCTTGTGGGGGGGGAGGGGAGGGTAGGGAATTTGTTTCAATTTTTATGGGAAGGGAAACAAGATGAACATACTAGGAATTTGGATGTTTCAATTTTTATGGGAAGGGAAACAAGATGAACATATTTTAGTTTCATATCAAGTTTTGCCCCGACCTTAGTTGCCCCGCTAGTAGACATTGTGATTGGTTCTCGGAGTAATTAGTCCCTTGAGTAAGGCGATCGAGTTATCAAAAAAGGCTAATGAAGAATCCAAGCGAACTGCGCACGCAACAATGGGAAATTAGGCCTTTCTTTAGTTGTTTATAGAATCATTCTCTCATAAACATTTAGCTTTTTTTTGTTGGACATTCTTCTAATTTGGCAACCGTTTGCTAGCACTTATAATCCAATTTATTTAGCTTATTTGCTTAAAAAAATCTAATGAATAGTGTTTGTTACCAATTATGAATAATCATTTTTTTAGCTTTTTAGCTTATTTGACCAAAAAAATAGATTATTTTTCATTTTGAATCTTTTTTGCTTATATTAAGTTGTTAAAACATAAATGGATTATTTTAATTTGTATAAGCGAATAATCTAAAAAGCAACTAACTTATAATAGAGCATCTCCAATACACCATCCATTCCTCCATATCTTCATATTGTACTATTCCAAAAAGGTGCAAATAGGTGTTTTGGATGATTCATTTGCTCCAATTCATCATTCATTCCTTCATATCTCCATATTTTGGTCCTCCAAACCTTTTCCGGTTAAGAGCGCATAAGATCAACCGTTCAACTGTCCCACAATTGCCTTCCATCTGTGCAACTGTTCCTACCTTCTTTTCTACCTCGACATAGCCAATTGAGCTTTCAACCAAATCAGATTTGGAAGGCACCATCATTGAGCTCGAATGAAGATGAAACTCCGCCTTCAAACCGTCGATGTGAAAGGACTCTTTCTTTTTCCCCAAACCTATGTAATTTTACAGTCTGCATCGTGCACAGCAATGGGATAATCAAAGCTTTTCCTTCTTTTCGTTCCCTTAGATTTAAACCTACCATTCACCATTTTCTGAGAAGCCTGACTCACAATCTGGCTTTTTTCGACACGATTCTTTTCCCCTGACCTTGGAAAGCAAAAGCATCGGAAATGGGAACTGAAGCAAAATACTCAATTGACCTCCCTCCCCCATAATCTGCAAAGGAATCTCGGAGTAGTCCTCCATTTTAGTGGGAAAATGCCACTACGATGACTAATATGAGGAAATGAAGGCTGATTGGCGAACTCCATGTTTTTATCTACTTTCCTTGATACCTTTGTGCTCATCCCAGCATCAATGAGTTTCAGAAATTGCGTGGCAGGCAAGGTTCCATTGGAACATAACTCCAGTTGACCAACAGGATTTGGCATATTTTCAATTCTTTTGTTTGTGCATGCACATGGCTGTGTTCTTCATTTATCTTCTGGAAGGTCTCTAAATGAATTTTCCAATTTGGCATTCCGGACAGAGTTGGAGATTTCTGAGAGCTTTCAGTTCGAAAAGGACAATCTGCTACATTCAGCATAGACACATTGGTGTGCTCGTCTAACTTGTGTGGGACTAGAAACAAATCGACATTTATGACATGATGTTGAACACTGAAATGAAGAATTAGGGCATCCATTCACCAGCTTATCCTCATCCCATCTACAACTTTTAACAACATTTCTTGCTAGCGCCGACTTTAGGAAATAGGTTTCCACTTCAAAGGTTCACCGGAGAGTCCGAAAATGCAAAAGCTCCCTTAGTGTCATGAGATCCTTCTGATTGTTTTATTTTGGAACCACTGCTTTTACACGTTTTCTTAAGATGAGAAAAGTAGGCTATTGATTCTTCTACAGGTTCAAGTACCACACTTCTACTCGCAGCAGACATCCTACCTACTGCATTGGACTGAGATTTAAGCATTTTGTGCCCCAGTAGGTATCTCAACATCTCCTTGTCACGAAAACCACTGAACTCAGATATTTCAGAATCTGTCGCATTCTTGGTTTTTTTTGGACACGCATAACATGTTCTCCTTGGCATTCTCAGCTTCTAAACGATGCCTGTCGGTTCTTGGCTAAGAGCTCCACAATTTCAACAGGAATGTCATTTAAAGATTCCAATTCATGCGTCTTATCAGCCCTTCCATTACTTTGGTCTTTAATGGCTTCTGAATGCTCTTGGACATCCGTGTTGTTCTCATAACCGTATATGAAGGAGAGATCCTGACATGAAAAGATAAAGCTGAACAAAAGTCTTGAAATTGGGGTAGTAGATAACCTGTTCATAGAGGCAAATGTGCAAGAGGCGAAGTGTAAAGCATGCAAGTTGAAAAAGAGACACCGTAGATTGCACGTATACGTTCAGATTATATAAATACAACAAAAGAAAATTACAGGCTTGAGAAACCATGTGCATACTCATCATCCTCATTCTCAGTGAATTCCAAAGGATTATGTTTGCTTGTATGAAAACCAAGCGAACAACCTCATTTTCCAGAGTCCTGAGCTCAGGTTTCCGGTGTCACTTCATGTCCTTGACTTATTCACTTGATTTAGCTATTATGGAAACTATACCCTTCTCCTTTTGGAATACTTCAGTGAAACTGTTATTCACACATTCTAACATACCTTTATACACTTCTTTACTTCCATAGTTTTCATAACCAAATTGGACAAGTCCGCTGTTTTCCAAGTTGAGATTTATCGCTTCTGAAACAATAACAATCTCAGGTTCAAGTATGTTGAAACTTAAAACCGTGCCTGATTTTTGATAAACTAGCACCAAGACTCATACCTCCCCCTTTATGGAATTCTCCATTGATAACTTGAACAACCTTCATTTTAGAAGAAATTGGTTCTTTCATTGTCTCATCAACATCATTTACCGCAATATTGTTGTAGTTTCAGATGACAATAAATCTGCACGGAGCACAAAAATACATTTAGTACTTAGGCTGGCACTTACATTGCTGAGACCATCTTACGATAATAAAATAAAATAAAAGTTTACCTTGTCTAATGATGGACGTGGCATAGGCTACCTTTTCTTTCATGTGATCATGTGCCAATGAACAAATTTCAAGGCCAATTACATCCACTGAAGTGTTGACATCAGAATTTCTTGATCCACAAATTGTACGAGCAGATGCTGCCAAGATGAGGAATCAAAAATTTGATGTCAATGTTATGTGATGCCATGGCTTCACCATTGAGAAGTTTATGCACTCGAAATTAGTCTTTTACGTTTACAATTGGAAACCAGTCTAATGTCTGCTGCATCATCTGAACCATCAGTTCATTGGAGACAGTTACGGCAACCCCACCATTTGAGCTCAGGGACATATAGTGGAGGCACATCTGATTCTTTGTTGGATTCCTCATAGTCACCAAGCAAAGGAAATGGCCAACAAATTTTTCGATCTTTTCAGCGGACCTCACCAACAAAAGCACTACATTGATAGTAAATGGGACTTCTTTAGGAAAATCCATCATTGAAAGCTTTATCATTCTTTAATATACTAACAAAAGGAAGAAAAAAACATGTTCACGGCCAAACCTAGTACTTATATTTTAAGTTCTCCACATTAATTTCACAATGCACAAGTGATGTCGCAGCTTACATTTCTGTCATATGTGGTTTGTTAATCAAAAAACAAGAAAATGGTGATTGAAGCAAAGATTAACTTCATCACAAGGTGATTATTGGAAAGAAACATTTGTTATGCTAAAGGGTAACCACTAACCAGCACTGTCCTCACAAAGAGTCAAACTTCCCACGGAAGTTAAGCATTCAGGTTCATTGACTTCATTTTCAATGTAAAGAGAATTACGACGCACAAGCAAGTCGACTTATTCACCATATCAATGAAGAGAAACAATGTGCTCACACAAGAACATTCAGAAACTCAATTTGAGAGAAAAACCTGCACTTTAATAGAATCAAACTCGATCACAATTACAAGAATTGAAAAACTCTCAAATTCGCTCATTCTCTCACTCTTTGTTTCCCATAATTTTACAACATACGAACACATCTATTTCAGTACCTAAAAAGCCAACACGATCTGGCAATGACAAACTACATTTTGGATGCAAGGGGTAAAGGAGTAGTCGAATAGAAAATGAATACCCCAAAAAAAATGTACAGTTGAATCGCTTGGAAATTAAAATGCTCGATTGAAATTCCAACAAGATGACTATACCCAACTGGGAAATTCACTAAAACCAAAACCTGAAACACGCAATTAAGAAAAAATCTAGAGAGAGAGAGGTGTTTACGTTTGGCCGCGTGAAGTGATTGGGTACACAGTGGAGAAGCTTGAACGATTTGCAATGGATTTCGTAGGAAATGCTTGGAAATGGAGAATTAGGAATCCGAGTACAAGATGATAGGCGGTGAGTGACATGGATTTCCCCTTCGCCGGCGAGGTACAGTTGTGGTGATGAGAAGCCTCTGATTTGAAACTAGACGAAGGAGAGGCTTTGAAATGCCAAAGTAAAGGCGCGTTTCACAAGCCCGAGTGAACCTGCGAAGTCTATTTACCACAGTAAATCAAATATGAACTCATTTCAGATTTATCTTAAAAGATCCAAGATCCAAATCGTTCATGTTGTAGAAATCATCAAAAATACTAAATCTAGTCAAATTCATTGTAATCATATGTAAATCAATATCTTATAGAGAAGTTAAATGAAGTTTTTGCGTTTGTAATAATAGGCTTGGCTGCATTGAATCAATATAATAATAAGTTCTCGCTACTAGTAGTCAAATATGAACTTAAGTCTGATATATTTCAAAGATCGAAATCGTTCATGTTGTAGAAATCATCAAGAACACTAACCCTAGACAAATCCATTATAATCGGATGCAAAAAAACATATTATCGAGAAGTTAAATGAAGTTTTTGGGTTTATAATAATGGGTTTGGATGCATTGAATAAAAATCCAATGAAACTGGCTTTTTTAAATCGTTTTTTTAAGCAGGGATTACCTCGCGGGTTCAAGACAGGAGGGCTGATTAAGGCTAAACTGCACTATCACCCCTAGATTTCACTCAAACCACATTGTATGCCCCTTAATTCTCTAAATGCACAATGCAACTCCTCATTTTTTTTTTTTTGTAAAATTTGGACCCACATTTTCGACAAAACCATTTTCGAAATACAAACCTTGCCCTCTTTAACTCCATCTATCTTCATGTTGCCCGTCGTGCTTTCTTGATTTTCTAGTTTGCATTAATGTAAAGTAGGCCCTAGATATTTTCACTTGTTTTGATATGGAGGGTGCATTGGAAATGCTTTGTGCTAACAAACTGTGCCTTTGTGTCCTCGTAAATACTTCCAAAAAAATTCGTTATTGAGAAAACATTAAGAGGATATTTTAACTAGCTATCAAAAGTCATTTCCTCTAAACAAACAATAAGATTTTAAAAAAAATGAGTCTAACTATTTCTAGCTCTCACGGAGGAGAATCTCACTTGTTTGGATATAAATAGGTAAGAAATTTGTATAAATGAAAGGTTTATTTTGTTTCTCACTATTTCTCATTAAAATGGAGAAATTCATTGAGAAATTTTAAACCATTTTCTCGCCAAATCACTCGATGCAAAGGGGCTTTCGGTACATTTGTAAAACTTTAGTTCTTTGACAAGTGAAATCAATCTAACACACAACATTAATGCATAGAACGGTTTGAACTCACCGAGCATGGATGAACGAGTCACAAACAGACATACATTTTCGATCCAAATGTTGGTCTTGACGTCTTGTTATTTTGTTCCTTGGCGGAAATCCACAATTTACAGGTACATCTATAATCCTCAATAACATAACTACTTTTATTATATTAACTATATTGCCAAGGACAGGTAAATCAACATTCTGGTTGTTAACTCATGTTTTCAGAGGGGAGCAGTTACACCTGCAATATGCAATTTGGCATTGCCCTTTGTTAAATCACACGCGGTTGCTTCAGCTGCCTGACTGCATTTCAGCGTCGTAGTCCTTGGACCAATATACCTAATTATCTATAGCAGACGCTTTTCGGCATCCTCTTCTGGAGCTCGAGGAGATAACTCCGGGAAGCTGCATCTGGTGAAGGTCCACAGATATCAGCATTGTAGTCCTTGCCCTTTGTTAAATCACCACACGTTTTATATTCTGCGTTTGAACTAATGAGAAAGTTTGTCAATAGAAAATAGTGAATTGTTTAAACCCTTGAAAATGATGGTGCTAACTCACTATAATCTGCAGATCCAACTTCCAAGAGTACTTGTGTATACCATATTAGTCAAAATTGCTAATCTGCTGGTTTCTTGATTAATATAAGCTAATCATCAGGTCAATTTGTACTTATTTATCATTCTGGTCAACTGTTGTGGTTGGTTCCTCCTCTTTCTAAAAACTGAAATCTCCAGCAAACTGCACTTTTTTTAGTCTTCCACTTTTGGCGGCTATGTTGAAGATTCTTATTGACCTCTGGGACGAGTTGGAAAATATATATTTCAGTTTGCAACATCACATCACAACCACCAAGCCAGATGCCTTCCAACTTCTTCAGGTTTGAAAGGTCCAAGAAGTGGATATTCAAACATTCCCCCAGGTTGCTTTGACTCATATATAGTAGAAGCTCAAGATCAACTTTGCAGAAAACCTTATCATATTCCATTCGCACCCTCGAGGAAAGTGCATAGGACACGGACACAATTGTTTATAAAGTGTCCGTATCCTTTGCCCGGATATCTGCATTCGTATCAGTGATCCCTTCTCTATTTTCTACAAAATAAAATTCAAAAATCCACCATTCCATGTGTCCAATCTAATCCAAATCATGTCCAAGCCATGATGTTTAAAAATTGCAGAAACCTTATCATATTCCATTGGCACTTTCGAGGAAAGTGCATAGGACACGGACACTATTGTTTATAAAGTGCCCGTATCTTTTGCCCGTATATCTGCATTCGTAACAGTGCTCCCCACTATTTTTTCTACAACAGAAAATTCGTAACAGTGCTCCCCACTATTTTTTCTACAACAGAAAATTCAAGAATCTACCATTCCGTGCGTCCAATCTAATCTAAATCATGTCCAAGCCACAAGTATTGCATACTGCACTTTTCAATTAAACGAATATAGTCTAAATTAAGTAATAATCATCAAACCCCAAAATATTACATGTCCTAGAGACCACTAGTCTCCACAAAAATTTATCATAAGAATGATAACAATTGGGTATTTTCGCCTAAGCAATTGAATACAATAAACCGTATATACACTCCATGAGAATACAATATAGTACAAAAAAATTAAAAATGCAGAAGCTTCAATCTAATTACAAACAATTTGACAAGTTCATGAAACTATGGGAATCCTCTTGAACCTCTGGATTGATAGAGTTCCAACCTGCTTTTAGCATCTTGCAACAACAACTCAGCCTTTTCGTCTTGGAACACATGGGTTTGCTTTGACGCCCATTCAAGCACATTGAGCACATGGGCTTCAGCCATTTCAGTGCTATCTGGAACGTGCATTGCAATGTTACAAAGAAGTTCCATTGCAGGACTCTGAACGATCTTGTCCCCAAAGTATGTAAGCTGAATCAGGTGCTTTGCTCCTCCAGCGGCTACTATAGCCTTGGAGTGATCAAGGTGGAGATAGTTCTCAGGGCAAGCGAATTTCGCAAGTGCGATACAAGCTTCCCTAGAAACCGGTGCTTCTCTTTCATCAAGCAACTGTACTAATGGGCATATCACCCTCGTCTCAGAGGCACAAAAAGTCCTAGCTAGGTTTCCAATAGCTTTTACACATGGTATAAGAAGTTCCGAATCTGCTTTATCAATGATTCTAACTAACTGGTCCACAACTGCTTTGCAAGCAGGAGTATTGGGCTTGAATGCTGATTTCCTCAACTCAGGATCTTTCTCGGCGACTGCTGTGATCTCCATCAACGCCATGGCCGAATTGTACTGCACATCTTCCGGTCCTTTCTCTAATAACACCGCGAAGCACAACAGAGCTCTAGACTCAGTAATGTTCTTGCAAATGGCTGAATTTCCTTTCGCAAGTCGCCAGAGGGCTCTCGCGGCCATTGCCTTCATATAAGCCTTCGTCTTAGGCTCCTCATATTCCCTCCCCTTCCCAAAACTCGAAGGATTACCCTGATGCTGGTGCTGGTAGACTTGATAATGGTTTTCGCTAGTGTTTTTCTCAGTCTTGACACTCTTGACATGATTGGTTTGGCTTACGCCATTGCCTAGCCGCGACTTTGACTCGCTACTCATGGCCATTGTAGTGGCAACAACATTGTGCATCTTACTAGCTTGTTTACCCCCTAATGGGTGTGGAGGGATTTTACTAGAGCTCTGTGGATCATCATCTTCGCTAACACTCGAACCTGTCCCCTTTCCATTCGAATTACTACTACTATTAACATTATTACTAGCTACTACGATAGCATGTAGGGATTTGTGAGAAATCGCGTACCTACTGTGCTCTTGAATCGTCTCGAAAGCCAAGTGACTAACGAGCAATCGTATCACATTGTGCTGCGCAAAGAGTTCCTGACACTGGGGATGATTGGCAACGAGCTCAGACACGGCCCAAGCCACCACGGCCTGAACCTTCATCTCACCACCCTCTTTCAGTACTTTGGCGAACACCGAACACACCCCTGCCTGAATCATGTGTTCCACGCTCTCGTAGTCCTTTCCCAGAAGCCCAATGGCTTTAGCAGCGCTCTCTTGACCCGTCGCGTCCCCTTCCTTGATTAACCGAAGTAAGGGCCCCACGCCGCCTTCCTCGATGATGAGTTTCCCGTAGCGGACGTTGTCGTTCGCCAGGGAAACGAGGTTGGAGGCGGCGTCGGCGCGGCCGGGGACCGGGCCGGTGGACAGGATGGCAATCTGTTCCCATATGAAGCACAGGATGGGCTCGTTGGCGGCGATGGGGGGGAGGCCGCCGACGCCGAGGAAATCGTAGTCGGAACCGTCGTCCACGACGGCGGAGGAGACGCGGAGGAGGTAGGAGAGGTCGCCGGCGGAGTTCTCGAGCAGGGCGGAGGCCTTGCGGAAGGCTGCGGCGGGGATGATGGTGAAGAGGCGCTTGACGAGGCCGTTGGCGCGGCACTTGTGGGCCAGGAACAGGGCCTTCTCGAGGACCTGGTTGGCCTCGTGGATGATGCGGCGGGTGGGGCGCTCGTAGAGGTCAGGCCCGGCGCGGGCGGCCTGGCGGAGCAACGCGGCGAGGCGCTCGGTCTTGGCCTTGAGGTCGGCGCACTCGGATTTGAAGGAGGTGGCCTCGTCGCAGGACTTGATCACCTGGTCGGCCAGTTGGATGGGTCTTGCTAGGATGTCTTTCACCAAGTCCGACATGGTGATTTGTGGGGAAGACGGCGGCGGGTGGTTCTTGGTTTTGTGGGAAGCCAAAAGGGTATTGGAAGGGTTTTACTGTTTGTTTGTGGATGTGAATGAAGGTTGCCTCCGTGTGTGTGTGTGTGAGAGAGAGAGAGAGAGATGGAGTATTTGGGTAGGTTTTTGTGTTCGATTTCGTGAGATGGAAGTTGGATGGCTTTTCCCCATCAGTTAAGGCATTGAAGAAGCTACCATTCGACGAAGGGGCAGGGCATGGTCAAACACGTTTTCTACCCTTTTCAGAACAACTGCCCTGGGGTTTAACACTGTTGTTTTCTTTAATACTCTGGGCAGTTTAAGGTGAAATTATGAAAGTAACAAAAAGGGTATCGGCGGATCAAAAAACAAAAAAGGTATGGATATCTAAAAAAGTGCATAAATATCGGTCAAACTATATGGCTTTGTTCATTTAGCACATTTTGGTATTTTTGTTTTGGTAGTAGGTAGAGAGATAAATAGGATAATGATTGGAGAGAGGGGTAATGAGTGGAGAAAGATAGAGAGAGAAATGAAATTAATAATTGGAGAAATAGGGTAATGATTGAAGAAAGATATAGGGTAATGATTGAAAAATAAAGTAAGTATGTTAAACGAACAAGGCCATTGATATCTGTGAAAGTTTTAACTGTTTTTGTCTTTTCATGTGTATTATTCCCTGCTTAATAGGGTTCACGTTAGCTAATAAGAATGATTCTCTTTGACGAAGGGGGTTGGCCGTCCTTAGATTTACGGATTTGCAGGGGGCCTCAGGCCTTACTACCGAGTGTGTAGACCCCATGCTAATGGATCATCTAAATTCGTGTTCAACGTTGTTCTAAGGGCATTGCATATCTTGTCTAGTTTTAAGACTCTTCTGGAGACAAATTTCACCATCCACTTGCAGGGGCGAGATTCAATTAAAAACATAACAAAGTTCTATAAACAAACAATTTCACCGGTCACTTGTGGGGCGTCCGAAGGATCTCAATTAAAGACAGAATAAAATTTTATATGAATTGGTCTCAAAAAAGTTAATAGCAGATTAGACCTTGGGAGTAAGAAACCTGTGCAAGGCCGACCCATGAGGGTTACAGAAAGTCTAATGGTATAGATTTTAAATCTGTACCAGTGGGTACAAATCCATTTTCAGGCCCTTTTTTTTATTATGCTCATTTTGTTTAAAATACTTTATTTTGTAAGTGCCTTAACTGAATTGAGCTTATTTTTCATAAGAGCCGTAAACAAAGTATTATAAACAAAATGAGAGGTTCCAATCATTTTTTTGAAACTCAAAACGGGACCAAAAAAAAGGTTTGTACACACTAGTACATATTTTATTTCTATACCACTAGCACTGTTGTTATAACACTCTTGCATGGAAGATGTGGAGAAAAAACTGGGAGCTAGAAGAACAATTAACTTACATGAAAATCAGATGTGATTTACATAAAATATTGATTTTGATTATCTTACTTTTCTATCTAATGATTATTTTTATTTTTTGGTATTCGTCAATGAGTTTTTTTGTAACATATATTCGGTTTTTCATTGGTCTCCAAAGATGTGGCAGCCGCTGGTGAACTGCTCTCTTTCCGCGAAGATTCAGATAAAATTGGACTTGAATGAAACTAAACAAGATTTGGCGAATGAATACAAAGGCAAAGAGTTAGAAAAACATAAAAGCATAGACCGAACTTGAAAATAATGCAATAAGATTGGCTCTTATGCATTAGTTTATCTGTAATGATTTTATAATTATTGTTCTTACTTATTTACTACTCCCTCCGTCTCAAATTGGATGATAATTTTTGATATTCGTGTCAATTTCAATTCTTTATAGCTTTCGATATAAATCTAAAAAAATATACAATATGGATTTTGTTTAAAAGTTCTGTACAAAATTTTCAAATTCATGAAAAACATTATAGATTGAAAGATATAAGTAATGAAAAATGGCACAAATTTCAAAAATTGTCATCCTTTTTGGGACGGAAGGAGTCATTATATTTCTCTTGTCAAGATGAATTGAATAAATTCAAAATTTTGATGCAAAACAAATAGAAGAGTAAGTGAAAGACTTAAATAGATTTTATGATATGACCAGCAGCACATTTTTATGATAAGTTCGAGTTTTGGGTTAAGACATGAAAAAAAGAGAGAGAAGAAAATGACCAAGTTTAATTAGTTTTCATTACAATTGTACCCAGGATAATAAGGGCTTGTTTGTTTTGAGTCTCAAAATCCCTTCGCACAATCCTCAATTAAATATTTCTATCCATCTCTCTCAAAAACCTCCCTCAAAATCCAAACCGAAAACTCGAAAAGGGTCTAAGTTTCCTAAAGTTTGGGTCAAGAGTTGAAAACTTGAAATGGGTATGGCTGATAATGTTTCTAATAGTAGTTTATTGCTTGGATACGATTCTTAAATTGGACCAAAACACCCCCAAAAAAATTGAAAAAACTTTCTACTACTAAATAGAATCTGGCATGTTTTTATAAACGGTAATAATAGGATAGACCTTGGAAATTTACAGTAATAAGATTTTCAAATTGAGTACGAGTTGGATTACGTATCTAAAAAGTAAATTGAGAATATTCAAACTATAAATTAATATATCTAAACAAAAATGCAAATACAGATTCAAACGCGAACATCGGTGGGTTGGTAACACGTACTGCTCGAAAAAGGTGTAAATCATGAAGGTTGATGCAAAGCTAATAGTAAAAGTTTTTAAAAAAGACATAAATTAATTCAGTCCAAATAGGATCTTCATCACACGCTTATAATTTTAATTAACATTTTCATACAAGGCAGGAATCAAGAATCTTACCATTAATTAACACATTCTTATGATAAGTTCACGTTTCGGGTCAAAGAGTACATAAAGAAAAAGAAAGGAAATACAACCAAGTTTTAAATAATTTTGAAATGGCTAATGCTAATAATTTTTGTAATATGCTCCCCTCGTCCCGATTTGTTTGTCCAATCTCGGATTTCCAACTTATTAAGGAAATTAAATCTGATCCATTGATTTTGAAATTGGACAGTCAATTTGAGACGTGTATATATAAGTCAAAAATAGGACAAACAAATCGAAACGGATGGAGTAGTTTGTTGCATGGATAATAATAAGTTTCTTAAATTGGACCAAAACACTTCAAAAAAGAATTGAAAAATATTCATGTTCAAGCCATTCCGCTAAGGTTCTTATTTTTTATGTACTTATTTTACTTTAAGAGACATGTCATTTTCTCCTAGTACATCACCTTTAATTCAAAAAAATAAGTACTTATTTAAAAAATAATGAATATAAGTAGTGTGACCGTGTGACGTATATAAGGAATTAAAAAGAATAGTCAAACACATAGGTTGTTCATGGTACTACTAAAAAAAATGTGTAACCATCGCGTACAAGTGGAACTTGGAAGCGGATTGATGGAAAATGATAGGCTGAATAATCATCAATAGTGGAGTGAGAAAATTTTCAGCGCTGTGCTGGTATATTTCACGTGATGCCTACTCGGTACTGCCGAACCGTCCAATGCGCTTTTGAACGGCTCAAATTGAAATTTTCTCTTTCCTCTCACCCCTCTTCTTTCTTTCTCTTTTTTCTCTCTCCAACTACTAAAAAAAATTGTGTAACCATCGCGTACAAGTGGAACTTGGAAGCGGATTGATGGAAAATGATAGGCTGAATAATCATCAATACTGGAGTGAGAAAATTTTCAATGCTGAGCGGGTATATTTCACGTGGTGCCTGCTCGGCACTCCCGAACCGTCCAATGCACTTTTAAACGGCTCAAATTGAAATTTTCTCTTTCCTCTCACCCCTCCTCTTTCTTTCTCTTTTTTCTCTCTCCAACTACTAAAAAAAAATGTGTAACCATCGCATACAAGTGGAACTTGGAAAGCGGATTGATGGAAAATGATAGGCTGAATAATCACCAATACTGGAGTGAGAAAATTTTCAGTGCTGAGCGGGTATATTTCACGTGGTGCCTGCTCGGCGCTCCCGAACCGTCCAATGCGTTTTTAGACGACTTAGATTGAAACTTTCTCTTTCCTCTCACCCCTACTCTTTCTTTCTCTTTTTTCTCTCTCCAACTACTAAAAAAAATGTGTAACCATCGCATACAAGTAGAACTTGGAAGCGGATTGATGGAAAATGATAGGCTGAATAATCATCAATAGTGGAGTGAGAAAATTTTCAGTGCTGAGCGAGTATATTTCACGTGATGCCTGCTTGGCACTTCCGAACCATCCAATGCGCTTTTGAACGGCTCAGATTGAAACTTTCTCTTTCCTCTCACCCCTCCTCTTTCTTTCTCTTTTCTCTCTCCAACTACTAAAAAAAATGTGTAACCATCGCGTACAAGTGGAACTTGGAAGCGGATTGATGGAAAATGATAGGCTGAATAATCATCAATACTGGAGTGAGAAAATTTTCAGTGCTGAGCGGGTATATTTCACGTGGTGCCTGCTCGGCGCTCCCGAACCGTCCGATGCGCTTTTGGACGGCTCAGATTGAAACTTTCTCTTTCCTCTCACCCCTCCTCTTTCTTTCTCTTTTTTCTCTTTCCAAATCCGAGCCATCTAAAATTGCATCGAACAGCTCGGATGTGCCGAGCGGGCACCACGTGGAACCCACCCGGCACTGAAAATTTTCTCACTATTAACGGAAGAAAGAGGACTGCGTGTTTGCGCCATGAACGGAATGTAGTACTACTTTTGTGCGGTCTTGGTTTTGCTCTTGGTCTTGGTCTTTGTTTCAATGGGCGGAGATGACGAATTTATACATCTATCTATTTTTTACCTACTTGGTCTTTCATTTATTTGGCGAAGGCCCTTCATCTTTGTTTGGATTTATAAGTCTCGCATGGATAATTTATTCTTAAATTCATATGTTCTTCTTATTTTTTAAGCAAAAGCATATTGCATTCTTAAAACTAGTACAAAGGACACTATTAGCACGAAAATACAAGAAACAATAAAGAAATAAAAACACAAATACGAAAGCCACAAAAAAAATAGTAATAGCAGTAGAAAACCCACGAATCCACTAAAGACTAGGTTTTGGAAGAGACCGTATTTGCATCAAGCGAAAAGCACCAAGCTCGTTGCCACCGCTGCTACCGCTGTTGTCATCGCCACTACTGCCACATGCAAAACTCCGCCGCCTCCAAGAAGCCACAGGACCCCAGAGCTCCAGATCCACCACAAATTAGTAGTGGTCAACCCAAAAAAAAGAGGGGGAGAGGAAACGAAACTCACTCGAAAGAAGAGAAGATCTCAACCCAAATCTACCAAATGAGAGAGAGAAGAGGAGAGATCATGTCCAGAACTATAGAGCGGACTGGGAGGAGAGGGGGGAGGAAGAGAGGAGAAAAGGGGGACAAAGGAAGCAGGGAAGAAGAGATCGGGGGAGGCGGTGGGGGAGGAACAGGGGAAGCCCTTGGTAAGGCACAAAAAATATTTTTGTTAGATTGTCAAAAACTTGGTTTTGAAGCGTTAAAGGAAATATAATTTCACATTGCTTAAGAGTGAAATGAGTGATCACTTAATATATGCTAGGAACTCTCCACTCAATGCCAATGGTTTCATGCTAGGTGTGTCTCGCATCCATGGATGGATGGTATTCCGCAGTTCAAATCATTTCTATCGAAAAATGCCTCCAAGTGAACACATTGAGGCCTATAAAATGAACGGCTCAAATTATTAAGTCAAATGAAACTATGATGGTCATTTTGCTTCGCATGAGAGTTACATGAGAGAATCCACACCCCGTCCCAGTGATATAATGGACATGAATTCTGGTACAATCAGCCTGCAAACTTAATTTGTCACACCATATATATAGTGGAACGAACCACCAAAATAAGCCACAACACTACGAAAGATACACACAACCAAAGCATTAACAACACATCCATTTCTCTGCAGGGCTAGGTACCACACACTGCACCGAGACTAAACACTTTGGTATAGGCCCTGCAATGTGTATTGTGTGGCTTTCAGGCATCCAGGACTATTGATACCGTATTACAAAACAATTACCATAGTCCCGCTGAGAGGCGTAAACCAGTGAGAGCCCCGGTGAAACCCCCCCCCCCGTGTACAAGTACAATCTTCAAGCAAGCAGTCGAGGCACAAACCAGTGAAAGCCCCGTTTACGAGTCGTGCAATCTTCAAGTACAAGACTTTGGAAAAGGAGTACTATGCTCAAAATTTTCAGTGCCGAGCGGGTATATTCCGGTGACCGCGTGGGCTAGTGACATTTCTCGAAGAACTCATGCTCGCATTTCTCAAAAGCTTACGGAATTCCGATAGACTTATCTTACCGTCTTTGTCAATATCAGCCTCCTCTAGGAGAGGGTCTATTGAGCCTTTTAAGCCCGCGTGCTGCAAAACAATTGCGTAATATGAGACAATGTGGTACATTCTGACGCTGAGAAACATTGTGTGGACATTTGAAAGGTTCAAAGCTGTAGATGACCCAGAAAGAAATGAAATTATATGAGCTAGGGCATGCTGGAAACAGGGGCCATGAATCATTGAGAGATACAAGTGATATGACTATTAGCTATTCAAATCGTACATATATATATACATATAGAGAGAGAGAGAGAGAGAGAGAGAGGGAGAGTCCGGATCAAGTCCACACCCCTTCCCGTCCGCATCGTCCGCACCTCCCATTTTCCGATTGAATTTCGATGATCCGAGCCACTCAATGTGATCAGAACGTGATTTTAAGGGTACCCGCGAGAAATCGGCAAAAAAAATGATCAGGAAAGGTTTCATTCGAACAATTTTTGTTTGTATTTTATTGAACGGTTCAATAAAAAACTGCTCAAATCAAGCCTTTCCAGGTGTTTTTTTTTTCTAATTTCTCGCGGGTACCCTTAAAATCACGTTTTGAACACATTGAGTGACTCGGATCATCAAAATTCGATCGGAAAAGGGGAGGTGCGGACGGGAAGGGATGTGGATAGGAACCGGACTGTATATATTTATCGAAACAACAAAACTCAAATTCCCAACCAGCTTACCAATATAATCGGTGTAGAAAAAATTCCCCAAAACCAGTGACCCAAAATTGAGGCATTCCGATTCAGAAGAGGAAAGACATGATCTTTCTCTCTTAACCGTTATAAAGTTATAACCATAATTCAATTGTTTCATCTCCATAGAATAGAAAAGAAGATACTTTTCTAATCTCACTAACAGTTTTCCCTTAATTATGGATAAAGTTGCATATATAGTCACTTGTTATTTTGTCGGCAAAAACAAATGTATTGTTGTATGGAATTGTAAACCTACGGCTTAAGTTTACTAATTTGTGCCCTCACGAATGCAAATTTCTGGGTCCGCCACTGGTCATTAGTAGCAACGGAGAGGATGCAATACTAACCATTTTAAGTTCTTCGGGGGTTATATATCCATCTCGATCCACATCAAATTTCTCAAAAGCAGCTTGTGACCTCTGTTGCCACATTTCCGAGTTATGTTCCTCTAGTTGATTGACATGCAGAGTGGCTGCAACAAACTCCGAGAAATCCACTAGTCCATCTGTGTTACTATCCATCTGCCTCAAGCAAACAAATACCACTATGAACAAATATATAAGTAGATTAAAGCAGTTAGATATATTCAATGTTGTGGCAAGGTTGCTGATAGGAAAAATAGAGAAATAATGAATCACGGATAATGCGAGGTTTAGAATCAAATTGCGGCCAATCCCAAATGAAAAGGCCTATTTAACTTCTTTTTTCTGAAGTATAGGAAATTCTAGTGAGTGTATTTTGAAAGATAGAATAACCGCTTGAAGAATCTCTAGAACACGCGATTCTTTCAACTTCCAAGGAAGATCTTTAGCAAGGGCCTGCATTAAAACCAGCAATCAAATGATAAATCCAATAGAGGGGTTTATAAATGATAGTTAAAACAAAGAAGGCAAATTTTATTAAAGAACAAGGCTATGTTCCACTGTCAAAAGTTGAAGGAAAATCGACCTGTCTCATTTCTTCAAGGCTAATAGCCCCGCTTTTATCCTCATCAATTGCATCAAACTGATCTCGGAGATCAGCCAACTCCTCCGCACCAATTGTGCTAGCCAATGCCTGAAGAACATAGATTGCCGGTGAAAAACTATAATGGGGTTTCCTTTCAATATGGTACCAAAAGAGAGAAGAATTACCCGAAGAGCAAATTGTTTTAAGCGACTGTACTTCACAAATTGCCGCATGTTACATAGAACTGAGATATCCAAAGGAATATCTGAGGCATCCCCACCTTCTCTAACCCATGGGTGTGCTGCCAAAGTTAAAGGAGGTCAGCAAACCTAGAAAAATACAAGATTGAGAAAGAAAAAGGAACGAAAAGAAGATAGTATCGGAGTCTACATCATCCATCAAGGATGAGAGCAGCCTACACATTAGATTTCTACGAAAGATATATGATGGAGACATATTCTGTATGGAAATCACTACAATATATAAACGATCCAGTTTCTAAAAGAATTGCCCTTGGTTCTCTTGAAAACGAAACGTCTCACAAACGAATGCAGTGCTTTGTTCAAACTGGGGATTTGCCACCTTGTGGTGTCTTTATCCAGTGTGGTGCAATAGTTTGCCCCCCGAGATTGGTGCTTGGTTAGGGATCAGGGATGTATCCTCTCCTACAGCCAACTGACCAGATACTTTGGCATTCATCCTAATCAATTGATTCTGGTGAAAACCAGACTAAAGTATGATCTAGGACTTTGATAAATCTTAAGATGACCAATGAATAACTTGCCAAATAGCGGCAGCTAACACTCATCAGTATGTAAGATATCCACTTCCTGTAATAAAACAGAAAGATATTTCTTCAGAGAAACAAATAAGAACATACACAAGGCCTGAGCAGCAGTTAGTCTTGCACGAGGGTCCTTCACCAGCAGTTTTCTCACAAAATCTTTTGCACTGTTACTAATTGTTGGCCATGGTTTACGACGGAAATCCGGCTTGTTCCTTAAAACCTGCAAAAGTTGGAAAATTAAACAGGTATGCCAGTTTATACAATAACAGGGTAGACACAGCAAAACAACAAAATTTCGAAAAACAACTTCACTTCTGAAAAATATCATCTCGAGAAAGATTCCAAAGCCACAAACTTACAAAACCTGGCTATATTCTACATCTTACATCCAAACCTTCCAATTTAACAGTGACCCCTCCCAAAAAGATAAAGAAAAAGAAAATTTCCCTGAACAAATACTCAAGAAAACTACAAACCACCATGATAACATCAAATCAGATACCATGGAGGGGTACCTAGCCAAACTACAATAACATTATAGCCCCAGGATGTGTGAGCCTCCTGAGAATTACCTAGCCAAATGCTATGATTGTATCTCTCTCTAGTGCCTTATCTTTCCCATCTTTTGCTTCAAGTTCCGTGGAGAGATGCCGATGAAGCATTCAAACATGAAAGGATAGGCTAGGATCAATTATGTGGTAACATACTTCAACAAATAGAACAGTTTGAGTTTTACTCCAGGTATCACCTCAATTTAGAGCAGTTAAATCTTATGATACCATCAATGTACCTTATCCTAACCATGTGGTTTGGCAACATGAATCTTACACTCAATCAGAAAAAGAAAAGAAAATGACATTTTCATTGAAGGTTCTACGTGTTGGTTGACAGATTCCTAACAAACAAGTTGATGCTTCATCTGCAAAAACAACCTTATTTCAGGATATGATGGCTGCAGCTCGAGTTTTTCTCTTGTGAATTTACAAGTTGATTTTCCCAAGTTATCACTGGAATTGGTGGAGCTGTTCTTGTTTGGAATGACTATTTTATTGTGAATCATCAGAATTCAGAATAGAGGCTTAGAAGACCACTCTATGACTTTGTGTGTCAAGTAGCTAGATAACCATCCTAATAATCATCGGATACCAATACATTGGTACCACATGCCACAATAGAAATGTGGAGTTCAATGAGTATATCGTGAATACAACGATTTTACTTAATCCACAACAAAAAATGAAAAAATAATAAGAAACCATGTCAACACATTGCGCAGAATATAGGGAAAGCAAGAAAATGTCAAAATCCAAAGCTAAGAAATGAATCACACCTCCTTAAATATACCATCCTCCGTTTTGTCCCAAAAGGGGCGCCTTCCACAGAGTAATATGTAGGTAATTACGCCAATGCTCCAGACATCAGATTCTGCCCCTGACTTACGTTTCAAAACTTCAGGAGCAACATAATAGGCACTGCCAACAATATCCAAAAACTTCTTCCCTGAATGAGTAAGTAACGTACGCACATAAGATTTCGGCATTCCACCACAAAATTTATTGAACCGAATTGTGGGCAAGAAGTTAAGAAGACCTCCAAAATATGGATGAGAACCTTAATTAATACAAAGCGGACCTAAAGATTCAAAAATTTGGAGTAGTACAAGGACATATCAGTAGATTAAGAAGTTCAAAATAACTAGATCTCTCCTACCTGTCTGAGATCTTTGTGTACAACATTCTACTCACCCGGTCTTATGAAATCTGACAACCCAAAATCTGTGGCCTTCAAAGGCGAGTCCAACTTTGGTGATTTGAAAAGAAAATTCTAAAGAAAAGAACGATAAATATTAATTAACGCAAAACTAAATTCTACAAGAAAGAAAGAAAAATGTTATGTAGGCAGATAATGTAGCATTACTGAATACCAGAAGCCAGAAAACCTAAATTTGTAAGTAAACTTCACCTCTGGTTTCATGTCACGGTGAACCAAACCATGTAAATGACACTCGGCTGCGACTTTAAGCATCTGGCGTACAACTACAGCTGCATCTTTCTCAGAATACCGACTATCTTTTCTGATTCGAGAAGAACTTCAGTAAGTACTATAACCATTTCTTAACCAAATGATACTTCATAAAGCATTGGTCATAGTCTCTTTGACAAGATCCATAAGCTTAAGGGTAACCAATACCATTCACCCATTGGTTATTTCAAACAAAGACAACACCCTTGCAGAATCATAAATTACACCAACCTCCCTTCTTTGACTAAGTACCAGTTTCACAGTTGTAGTTAACATGTCGTTAGGAGATGCAATTATATTTGCTGGTGTCAGGTACTTGTTTTTGGAATTCTCAAAATATGCTTAAAGCTTCTTGTTTTCAAATTATAATAATATGCTTTAGGCTTTTGCACAGTAGGCGTGAAACTGTAACTCGATAGTATCTCTTAAGTGCCCCTTTTAGACAATTTCTGACAAGAAAAGTTGTTAATTTCAGTACCAAGGGATGCTGATTGTATTTTGAATACAAACACGGTGGTCAGCGCAATTTACCCAAAGCCAAAATCTTACTTGGACAAAATCCGATCCAACAATTCGCCACCCTCGCATAACCTAATAAGAGACAAAAGGAAAGACGTGTGTTAAGAGGACCATAGATGTAGACACCACCACTACATAAGATGTAAATTGACCAAAACCAAAGCTCTCAAACAAAATAAAGCTAAACTAGAACAACTTATTAGACAATTAAACTATAGAATTATCATAAGAGTTACTTGAAATACTTACTCCATGACTATATACACATAAGAATCATCTTCAAATGCATTATGGAACTGAACAACATTCTCATGGCCAGCTAAGGCTTGCAATATTTTGACCTCTCGCTTCACATCCTCGACAGCAACTGGGAGAACCATCTGTTACAAAATGCAAGAATTTGTTCCCTAAATAACATCAGATATCCAAAAACGTATCAAGTAGCAACCAACTAGACATATCCGATTATATTCTCTTCTCAATAATCTCAAGTTACCATTGTGGACATCATGTCTTTAAATCTATTTACGATCCCACCAATACTAATGACACTATCATATGTGAATGATGACAGAAGCAAGCAAAATTACACTCTTTTCTCTTCCTAAAGCAACCATTTATTAAAGACGGTTAGACATGGTTGTAATAAGGAAGCTAACATCACAGCCACACAGTTGATAGAAGACAACGAACTAAATACATCCGCTATATCAAGAAACACCAAGCTTGTTCACAGTAACCACTGCAAGTTTAAATCCCCTTTCCAAAACCGGTGTGATGAATCCGGTGAGGAGCTCGTATGCTGCATTGATCCACCCATGTGTGCACAAGGACATATCCTATGGGGAGAAACTACAGAGTCCACACCACATCACTTGGGCTCAAAAATTGGATTCAACGAACTCAAACCCACTTAAAAGCTTAAGCGTGTAAGTAGTGAGCCACACAATACTATATTAAGACCCAAACTTTATTCTCGTCATCCGATATAGGACTTAACGTTCACACGTGTCCTAACAATTCCATACGAAACTAGTAAACATAGAGCAGTGTTCTAAAACCACAACTCTAAAATAGGGCAATTTTTTTCCTTGTTCTAATTCACCAGCTGAGAAATAGGCTTAGACATCCTCCTCCACCAGCCATCCTCCATCATACCCAGGAGTTGTCAATCAGACCTAAAATGCAAAACCAGCTTAAAGGATAACAGTCCTCCAATCACTAGAGAATTGGAACAACTGTCCTACGCTTCACGCATATTCTCCATTAAATTTTCTTGATAAACCAAGTGTCTGGGTCAACTTACCTGATATTCTCCCTTGACCAATAATCATAGAGAAACCAAAAAGGCAAAACACCTATAAATGCTTTGAGCCAAAGACCCACTTTCAGAAATTCATAATGACAAATCCCCACGGCATTAACCTATCAAAATAACACATTCCTGGCTTGACCTTTCATGAAAAAGAAAAAAAAAAACAGATCACCTCCAACTTCATTAATTAGCAATTTAGATCACAAAATCTTAGCACAAAAACAAAACAAACAAAACCCAATCCGGAAAATGTACAATTCATAATTAAAAGAGAGGCAAATACCTTATTCTTGTCAATTTTCTTGACAGCAACACGATCCCCATTGAACCTGTCTACCCCAACATACGTATACCCAAATTGCCCATGCCCCAACAGCTTCCCAATCGTGTACCTCTTATCAAAATCTTTACCGTACCCGAAATCCGTTTTCTTCCCACACGGAATGATCCCACCTTGCCGCTTCGGCTTTATCTGCTTAGAATCTTTCTTGTGCTGCGTTTTTTGTTGATTGTGATTCGACCCATCTTGGTTCTTTGTCGTTATTGGGGCCGGCTTGTTGCTTTCTTTGCGTTGTCCGTTGACGGCGGCGTTGGTGGTAGCGGCGGGCGGGGTGTTGTTGCTGTTCGAGCCACTCACCTTGGTGGTCGAGAAACAGCTACCCATTTTGTTTTTGAAAATTTTCCAACTTTCTAATAGATCAATACCATCAATTTATCCACTAAAACTAGCTAATCGCAGGAACGGGGGGATTTGTGAGTGTTGATAAATACTCCGTATTAGGGGGGGAGAGAGAGAGAATGATGGGGACGGTCAACGACTCAACGGAGACTTTTGAAGAAGAGAAGGTGACAATACAATTATGCAAGAGAGAGAGAGAGAGAGCGCGAGAGAGAATTGCAACAGCGCCCTGTTGTTACTTGGATGGAGAAGACTTTAAAATATTGGAAGAAATAAGCGCGTGGAGAGTCGTTTGATCTTTGATGCACATAAATTGACATGTATTGAACAGCTTCGGTAAGAATTGTGGTCGGTTGAACAGTTTTCGGTAACAATTGTGGTCGGTTGAACAGTTTCGGTAACAATTATGGTCGAAAATTGTGTATGTAGACCGGAATGCTTTGTGATCATGTCGTTTGTTTCTTTAAAAAGGTGCTTTCTGGTAATTCTGTTGCTAATTCTGTTGATCTTTCTTGTTTTCGCTTTTGGAATATTGGAGGGTGGCAAAGGAAACTGTATTCTTTATTTTGTAGAATTTCTATTGAGTTTGTGATGAGTATTACTAATTGACCACTCGTGACAAAGTTATGAGTATATAATTTTGTTCTAAAAAAAATAATTCAAGGATACGGCATTCAATCTTATGTTCTTATTCTTCAAAAAATCTCAAACGTCGATTTATAATCGCACGTTTTTATATTTTCCCGTCTCGATGAGAACACTTACTTTCAAGGATTATGATAAAAATTTATACTAGTAAATAAAAAAATCAGAGAGAACAAGTCAATATCGGACAGGAAACTTAAATTTAGTCCAATTATTTTATAGTTTCAACAGGAGTCTGTAAAAAGTGTGTATAGTCATACTCGAGTAATAATCAAAGTTTACCAAGGCCCTAAGGCCCGTTTCGGAACGTAAAATAAGTACTTATTTTTTAAAAGGCAATTTCAAGCTAAAAAATAATAGGTTTATTGAAATCTAAAAATATGTAATATGGATCTTGTTTGAAAGATCTCGATGAGATCTTTTATACGGTGCAAAAAAAATCAAAAAATTATTTTTTATTTATACTATTATTAGATTTGAAAATATAAAATAAGTACTTATTTTTTAAGAAGGTGCTCTGGAACGGAGCCTTAGAAATATTGTATAAAATATGACTACCAGACTTGACCAAAGCACCTGTTCTTCCTAAATTATTATTTTGGTGTTTTTCGTCTTTCTTTAATTTTTGTTAGATTTACTTTAAGTTTTTTCGAATATGTCATTCTTCTTGACGAAAAGGGAATAAAAAGTAAAAAAAAAAAAAGGTTTACTGAAGACGATAAAAAATTTTACTAGCTATCTTTTGTCTTTCTTTTTTTACTGGGTCTTTTGGTTTTTAATAGGAGTATTGTCCTATTTTAATTTTATTAAAACTTCAATCCACATTTCATAGATATAGGCTGTGCCACACCGCTTTTCAGTGGCCTGCGGTACTGCAAGATAGTAGGCTCCATCTGGACAGGAGGGGATAAGTCATAGTTTATAAAAAAAGATTTCTCCTACTTACACAAGGCCAACGGGCGAAAGTGCATAGGAACTTTACAGTTAGGCATGTTTATCCTGGGTTGTCCAGGGATGGATGACCTACTGGGAAGTCTATGGGCTTTAAGCGTCCAAAGCGAACAATATTGTACAAAGATAGAGCGGGTCGTTACAGATGGTATCAGAGTCTCGCCCTGGGCAAAGTAGTCATTTTTTTTTCTAATTTCTAGCGGGTACCTTTAAAATCACATTCTGATCACATTGAGCAGCTCGGATTATCAAAATTCGATCGAAACACAATTTAACGGAGCCTTTAACAAAATCCGTTCGTCATTCGGATGGAATATGGCGTTTTGATTAATGGAAGATAATGTTGGGAGTAAATTTAATTTTTTTAAAGATTGGGAGTCTAATTAAAATTTAGAGTAAAAGTTAGAGGGTATTTTAAAATTTTCCAAAAAAAAAAAATTAAACTAGAGTCTAGAAGGGAAATCACATGGTAGGATCAAAAAAAAAAAAAATCACATTTCACCCACTGGGCGAAGTAATATTGTCCTCTTGCAGTCTTGCCCATGTGGTACGCTATTAGCCCCATTTTTCCATGAGTACACCTGGCCTCTATTTCTCACTTGATTAGGTGGAAGAAAGGACCACATTACACTTGACTTTAAGGTTTTTGTAATCTAGAAAGTCTAATGGTACCGACGTCGAAATCGTACCGATAACAATATACGCAAAAAGTAGAGTGTTTGATCCAATCACCCTATACACGTCGGATGCCGTTTATTTCTGCATAAGTCCCCTCGATTTTTTTTTTATAGAAGTTTTGGACGGCTCGGATCGGCCGTCTAAGAGACGGCCCGGTTCGACTGTCGGTATGATTTCGGTGAGCTAATAGTTGGTACCATTAGCAGGACTCTTTGTAATCTATGGATGATCAATTTTTGAGTTCACCAAGTTGTTTTACCCATATCAAATTTATGTATGAGCAAAATTTTCTAAATCCCTTTCACCTTTTTCTCACTAAAATAATCGATTATCGCCGCCTGGAAAGGAATGCGCCGATCAAGAGTTGGATCTAGAGACCCCGTAATGAGCAAAGTCATTACAGAGTATATTGAGGTAAAACTTATTATATGGGGCCTAACCTCAAGTAAATCCAAAAAAGACTACCTATACAATGTACTATAGTTTTATTTGAAAAAAATAATTAAAAACCCTTGTCTAGATGTGGTGCAACCCTTTATTGGGATGGGATACTGAACCATTCCAACCTAACTCCCACGTGGTTGGAACTATCAAGTAAGAACACTGCACCTGACAATATTGACAATATTGATTCTGGTACCGCGAGGAAAAATTCTATTGCAACATTGTGTATTAACTTTTCGACAAGTACGCTCTCATATTTGTTTTTTAGTGTTATTATATCATGTGTATTTTGAATACTACAAGAAAATATTAAAGTGTGATATCAAAGAGCGTTGTGTCAAAATCAACTACCTTTACGCTAATGGAAGTTATTTGGTGTTGGTATCTCTTATGTGACACCGCACATGATTAAATACATTTGGTTTTGATAACTCACATGTTTGGGACATTATACGGTCATCTCAACTAATTTTAAGAAATAAAACCACCGTCTGTTAATGGAGATCCAATTAAAATCGAGGCAAAGACCTGTATGAACCGACTCTATATAAGTCGATAGCAACTAGGGAGCAACCCCCAAATTCATATCATATTTTGATGTATAAAATCCTATGCAGTGAATGATTTGGAGTAACCATTGACCAATTCAATGCATCTTCACTGTCAACTGTGCCGGATCATCATGAAAGGGATATGGTCTAGAATTTAATGTGACTCAAAACGAAAAAAAAAACACGAATGAACTAACTTATTAAGGACCCGTTCTAGAAACCTTCTTATTTTATAAATACTTATTTTGGAGCTTTATTCCACAAAATTCAAATAAACAGCTTATTTTCACATTTTCAAACTCAAAAATAATGTAAATGAAAAATATTTTTTAAATTTTTTTGCACCGTATTAAAGATCTCAAGGAGATCTATCAAACAAGATCTATAGTGATAGGAAAATTATTTGCGTAAACACATGATTTTTGAGTTTGAAATTACTTTTTTTTTAAATAAGTACTTGTTTCCCATTTTGTGAAACACACCTTATTATTAGACAAAAAATAAGTTCTTATTCCGGTTCTGAAACGGACCCTAAATTCCCCTTGAACTCCGCTGATGTGTAACCTGTGGCGAAAAAAAAACAAAAAGCTCTCTAACTAAAAATAATGTATACTTTCAGATGCACCTTGTGGTATGTGGGATTCCCTTGGTTTCAAAATCCACCGTCCCATGTTCAAATGTCACAAGTCCTATCATTTCTCGATGTGGTAACTCTTGGACTCGGAGAGCCTGATCATGGATCTATTTTGGGTTTGTAGAATAATCGTAACTATTCATTTTGTTCTGTTTGTCGAGTTGATCGTCAATTAACAAAAATGAGATTGATTGGCTATCGGCACCGACATGAACAAATTTACTTTTAATTCTTTTTTTGAAACTTCATTCTAAAGTCATGGCCATAACTTATTATATTCATGTCATTATCAACGAGCCGAACACAATGAACGGTTTGAATCACATCAATGGCCTGGACTAGCCCCTATAGAAGGAGCGCATTCAATTTCACCTTGTTGTGCTCCCAACTCAGTACAAGCTCCCAGCTCCACATTGTTGGGTTCTGTTTTCCAAACTGGACTACCCGTTAGAGGTACAAAATTCTGCGAGATATAAGCAATTCACTAATCCCTTTGGACCAAGAGTGAGAGGATTAATAATAGTAGTACTAAAGTCCTCATATCAAACATAAGACGAATAATATGTTTTTCTCTAAACTTATAGCCTACTTCGATGTAATATTCAAACAAGAGTTTAAATTCTTACCTTACCCAAAAAAAAAAAAAGAGTTTAAATTCTTTCCGCCACATGTGTAAATCATGGGTTTCCACTACCACAGCTTGTGGGTTCCATTGTGCATCTATTGTTGTAATCTGAAAGAGTTCATCTTGCGAGTGACACATAGTATGAAATGGGAGATGCTGCCAAGCGGCCCATCCACGTCACTCAAAACAAATACAAATGATATATGTCATGATACATGTAACATACGTGTGGATAAGTTGCAGGAGCTAGCTTCACTGAAATCCTGGCTTTCTGTTGTAGTAAAGCTGTAAAATAATTGTGTGCAAGAAAACTAAATTTCCAACTCAACTTTTGCTAGTCAAATTAATTAAGTTTGAAGTGTTCAAATTAACGATTACGGTACCCCCATTTTGCCAACACTTGTTTGTGTCTGTTTGGCTGCCTAAATTGCCTTTTCAATCCCGAAACCATAAAAGAAGTATGTAGTGGGATGTTGCGTGATTTTCTTTTTGATGTTTGAATGTAATCATTGGTGAAGAAATTCCGTCCATAGACCGAGTAATTCGGACAACCGGTCACACTATCTATTTATAAAGGATCTATTTAAAGTTGGAGCGAAGTCACATATGAACTAACCAACGCAGGAATTTATGGTACGTGGGACTATTAATATATCTCCTCGTTTTTAGTTGAACCAATCAAACAATACCATCAAAATCTTTCTTTTGAAAGTGATCTGCATATGCATCCATTTATAATACCGGGTCAATTTTGTTGATCAATATTGAATACTAATATGCAGGAATTTTCTATTCAGGTAAGTTACACAAGCAACTGAGAAGTATTGAACAATTAATATACAAGAGTCATCAGATTAATCAAGGGTCTTTGAGAACGATTACCAAGTCCAATAACCATGATTATGAAAGTCTACGTACAACACAAACTGTTGACATAAATAAGTGAAAGCGCATCAAGACTTCACAATAAGTGAAACCCTAGCTAGGGGCAGGAACACAACTAGCAAGACTTGGGATCGCGTAGATCGTCAAATGCATTATTTTTTAAATAACAGAAAAAATGAGTGTAATGATGTACATCAAGTCCAAACTTCCTGTCTTGCGTGAAATGTTGCTCTAGCGTGCGCTTTGGATTGAGAGAAAATGGAAGAGAAGAAAGGAGAGTGCCGGTTCTGAGAGAGAAAAATATACCAATGAGAGGTATCTTTTTTCCTCAATTCTTTTCTTTTTTTTGTCTCACCTTTTTAGTTGTGCATACGAGTGACTTGGTTCTCATTTCTTTGCTGTTCTTATTTTTTTCTCATAATCCAAAGGAGTTGTAAGTCAGATTGGTTTTGAGTCAGATGTTTATGGCTAAATCATTCCACACAAGATGTTGAATTTTAAGAAGTGGTGCAATTTGGGCTGTGGTTAGAAGTGGGCCAACTTATTTATTTGCATTATAACATGGCTCAAAGCCCACATTACATCAAAAAGAAGTCAGAAAGTGCCCACTTGACTTGGGAAAAGAAAACTTAAGAAGTGTTTGACAAAATCAAGAAGTACAAAGACATTGAAACAAAGTGGAACAAGAAGGAAAGCCCATCAATGATCCATGGCAACTAGCAAAGGGGGGTCTAAGCAAAAATCTCGTCAATGGGCTTGGCCTCCAATTTGGCTTTCTCCATGCTCTGCTCCTTGGCCAGCTTCTTTAGCCTGGCATTCTCGAGGTCCTTGGTCATCTTCCTCCTGTACATTTCACTGAAGGGGATGGGTTCCTCCATTATTGGCTTCTCACCTTCTCTGACCTTCAACGGGTACACGGTTGCGTCTGGCGCCGGGTTTTGGAACGTGGCTATGGACAGCCTGCTGTGATTCGAGTTCACCACTGCTTGGTGATCTGCGTTCTTGAACCTCCCATTGCTCAGAAACTGTTTTTGGGAACATGGAAATGGTTAGTTTTACGGAAATAAGTTTGAGGGGGACAAAGCCATGAAAAATGTCCAGAATGCAGTAGCCAGTAACAAGTGTGAGCTACATTCAGAATAATTGAGCATACTGATGAAGTAGTGAGCTACCATGGTCCGTGGACATGAATGAATTCAGGCAACAAACCTAGTGAACCAGGGTTAGTTATAGTAGTTTGTAATTACTCACATGACCATGGTCGCCGAGGTTGACAACGAAAGCGCCTTCGACAGGCTGAACAGTGATCCAATTCTTCCCACCATCCCTAGTGGCCTGAAGCCCACCAACCTGATCCTGAAGCAAAAGGGTGATAGTACCCGGATCGGTGTGGCGCTTGAGTCCAAGAGTGAGGTCTGGTTCCGGGCACTTGGGGTAGTAATTGACCACCACCTTCTGGTCCATGTCCACACATGCCTTTGTCAGTGCATCTTTCTCCAAACCCATTGCCTCAGACAACACGTCCAGCAGTTTGCAGGCAAGTTCCATGAGTTTTTCGCTGTATTTTTGGGTCACTGAGATCCACCCCTCGGGCTTGTCGGGCCACCTTGAGTAGTCTCTGGCCCGGATTGGGTATGAGAAATAGGTGACGATCTCACGCCAGTCTTGCACTGCTTCTCCCTGCAATGGACGATGATTCGATGAACATTTGATAGGCAATCTCAAACAGAACGGAAATAATAAGAGTCGTCTTCTCACACTTTTTTCACGGTTTCACCTATTCCTTAACACAGTTGATCACCAAAATACTCACTCAAGATGGCCTGTAAACTTATAACTGCATCGTTTCTTTTATTTTGAAGCCAAATTTACCAAGTTTTAGCTAAAGGATGATGTAGGATAGACTAGTTTTGAACGAGCCGAGCTCAGACACTTCAAAGTCTGGCTTGGCTCGGCTAGTTAGCAACCCTTATTGATGACTCATGAAAACAAAAACAGATCGAAGAAACGTTAGGATCGAGGAAAATTTTTCCCGAAAATTTCTCCGAAAGTGAAATTAATGTTCGAGATTCATTTTGATAGATAGGATCCAAACATCAAGTGAATATGAACGATTCAATTTCCTTTCGGGAACATTTTCAGGAAACCTTTTCCAATTCCCTAACATTAGCAGAAAAACAGAAAACAGAGGCTTGGAAAAAACCGTACTTGCAAATGACTGGAAACAATGAACCCGCCCTTCTTTCCCCCGGTCATATCAAACCGGAGCTTCTCCTCCGGCGGCAAGGCAAAGAACTCCCGAGCCAACCGGGTCATGTCGGAGATGAGCCCGGCGTCAACGCCGTGATCGACCACCTGGAAAACTCCCCAGTCCTCGCACGCCGCCACGATCTTCTCGCAGATCTCCTTCCTCCGCCCTCCGCCCTCGTCGAGCCCGCCGAGGGAGATCACCGGAATCACGTCGCTGAAGTTGTTGTATGCCACCTTTGGACGCTCGTCCTCGTCCCGAACGAACTTCGCGTTCAGTGTCTTCTCCTCCGCCAGAGCCGTCAGCGTCGTCGGTGCCATTTCTAGTTCACTCTCTCTCTCTCTCTCTCTCTCTCTAAGTGTAACGCGATAGGCGTGGTGGGGCTGAATTGATGCGGAGTGGGATATATAATTGGACTGGAGGAGCACGAGATTGGCAGCTGTAACTACCTCTCCGGCAATCAGAAGGGAATGTGCGCAACTACCTATTACGTTGCTTCTCTTCTAGATACTCTTTTTTTTTTCCTTTTAAATCAGGTGTTCAAAACAGCTTACGCTGAGTTGAGAGAAGAAGTGTATATTTTTCATTAGCTAACATTCGGTATAAATACACAAAAGGGATAAACACTAGAGATTTTACAAACACGGAGGTGAGCGATCATGACCGTTTGTTTCAATTTTGAAAAGTCTAGATTTAAATGAAACTTTTCGGTGAAAGAAAGTTTCATTTAAATCCGAATCTTCCAATACACTTTGGACGCGCGCGATACTGCTCCACAAAACTCTTTTTCACGGAAACATCCGTAGAAAATATTTTCTTTAAACGCTAATCCCAACATAACTCTAAAACACAACTATGACCAGATATGTGAATTCAGATACATTGAACACTTCCGGATACAATTGTATTTGAAATCATTTTGTAAAGCGGAAATGATTTTCACACTTTTTTTTCTTCAATAAATGCACTACAATTCTTGTCTTTTAATGAAAAATTATACATTTAAGCTTCTCTAAATGACAAATGGAATACATTTATCAAAAAAAAAGAGTGTGAAATTCACCGCCCTTGTAAAGTTGTGTTAATGGCATTTTGCTCTTTGCAATCGAGAGCAATCCTCACACTTTTCAGATCCAATCCACTTTGGTATGTATGGAATTTTTTAAAAATTTTACGTTACTAAGGAGAATTGTTTACTATTTTCATAAAATTTATCGAGACAAATCAATCTTGTCATAATTCATAAAGATCGAACGTTGATTAATACATGATCGCTACAGATTTATTTCAATATAAATTACGTTTGATTCAGTGGGGATAGATAACAAAATTTTCGAAACAAATGCGTCTTCGTGATCAGTCATTAAAAATATGAACGTTTGATTCAGGCCAACAGCACTAAAAATATGAACGATCTTAATAGTCAAATTCGCACGTACGAAAAGATCCCATAACAGGCCAACAGCACTCTCCAGTCCTCGGAAGAGGATCTGTTTTCTTTTCTCAATTGTGTGTTTTCATATTCCTTTGACAACACCGTTGGAAGAAAATTATGTGGCATTCAGATGATTTTGGTTAACCCCAATCGTTTGTCCCGCTGACTTTGATTCAGGTCATAAGAGTTTGCTCCCGTTTAAGATCTCGGATTCGATTTCTTCAAGTATTAATTCTTTGACTCACCTCATTCACACGCGTAAATATGTGAAAAGACTGTGGAAAGAGTTATAATTTTATAATTTTATAAATTTGATGGATTTTGATTATCAAATAAATTCACCAAGTTTTTGTGTCCACAAAAGAATGGTAGGTGAGTCATAAATGTATTCCTAACTGTAAAAAGTAGGCAGGATTAATAAAGGTTCGGTGAAATTCACGCAGCCACCTAATATACCTCAAAACTCACAATCCATTTATAAACTTCTTGGCTCTTGGTACTAAGAGGTTGAAAAAAAATTAAAAAAAATCTTTAACATCAGGTTGACTTTAATGCGCTCCTTACTTTATTTATTTATTATTATTTTTTTGAGTTAATGACTCTGGGCTAAGGGGCGTTCCTACTCGGCTTTAAGGTCGTTTACAATGTACGATAAGTTGTTGATCAAAATTTTTTTGGTTTTATTTTTATTTAAAAAAAAATTATGTATGTTAATTTTGCACTAAAATTTTATGTATTGTACATTCGTCTCAACACCAAAATGAAAGCTTTGATAAATAATTAAATACAGATATCCACAATGCATCGAAACTCATTGCTCATAGAGCAAGAAAAATTGTTTCAACATCAAAAAAAACGAGAAACTAGAGCAAACATGCATGTAATTAATAACGAATTTGAAATTGTAACCAAAGCATTGCCATTGGTTCAATACTTGATTTATAACTAGGAAGTTCTCTGGTCCTTTGCAAATCGAAGCTAAAACATCCGGAAATAAAAATAGGAAGAAGGCTTGATATATATAATTATAAATGTCCGGAAAATTATTTTATATTTCTAAAGCAGAAACATAGACACGATCCTATCAATGTGGTAAATATAACGGATTAGTCAACAATTTGAATTAGAAGAGCTTGAGAAAGTTAAATTGAAAGAGCTTGAGAAAGTCAACTTTCTGTCATCAAATGTTGCCTCATCCAATGGATGTATGGTTTTCCATCCGGTGGGCGTGGTAGGTAGGCAAATAATTTTCAATCTATTTATGTTATTTTGTTTCGGTTTGATGTTGATTTCATCATGTGCTTATGACTATGGTTTGAGCTGGGTGTTCCTTTCTACTACAAAAATCGAAGACGGGCTCGATGCCCTGCATTTATGTATGGTCTGCTTTGGCAGTATGTGTTTTGTCTAGGTTTTGGTAGTTTTGATTTTTTTCTATATTTTTTTTATTGAAATTGTTGTACCTTTGGGCTCTTACCTTTTTCGGGTATTGTGAAATGAATTGATTGACTTATAAATAAATAAAAACAGCGCAACGCGCCAAAACTCTTTGATTTCTTTCAGCAGCAGACCCGATGATACTTGCAGTTTGGGAGCAACTTCAGCCGTTTGTACTTTGTAGGTCCTCCTCAGCGGACAAAATTAAGGGAATCAAGGACAGGAATTTCTCGGTTGCATTGTGCAATCTCACCACTATGGCGGTAAATGAACTGAACCGTTCGTGAACTGCTCGAGTTCAATTCGTCTACTAAATAAACCGAATCTGAACCTCAATTTCAGACTTGTTTTATAAATGAGACGAACATAAATGTAGCATTATTCGGCTCGATTAAGCTCGCGAACCTAGAGTATGCATATGTATATCATAGAGATTTTATATAGTTACATAATGAAACTTTTAAATACTATAAACTTACTTATGTATATATTTTTATCATTTTATATGTATATATGAACGTATTTATGCACATATTAAAATTTTTATTTGCAGCTTTAAACCTGTATGAGAACATAAATATATGATATTATTGGATTGTTAAGACTCGTGAACAAGTTCGAGTTCGACTCAAACTTAGGCAAGCTCGGTTCGAGTTCGGCTCGTCATAATTTTCATTAAGCTCAACTCGAACTCGAGTTCATTAAAAAACTTAATGAACACATCTAAACATTTTAATATTCGGCTTGATTCGGCTCGTTTACAGCCATACTCGCCACCATTTCCGCGTCGCTGCACTTTAATCCGAGAGAATTGCAGATGATGTAGGTGACAACCGCGAACTTCGGATTGCCTTTCTTGCCTCGGCCGTACGCACTCTTTCTGAACGGCAGAAACAATGCCGCGTATAGAGAGAGTCTCCTTTGATTGTCGGTCAGTCTCGACGCAGCACTCATGTGAGCAACACAAAGCCTGTCCCATCCATCGAATAAGCTCGAATCGATGCCGGGAGGAAGACCGAATACAACCCAAAACAACTGCAATTCAAAGACATAGGTCATTGCTTCAACCGGTTGATTGCCATCGCCGCCGTAGGATGTCATCATAAGATCGACCTCATGACCGATACGTTCCCTGCTAACTTTATCTGCAATAGCAGCCTGCACCTCGGCATCCGAGGCAGCTCGTTTCAGCTCTTCGTACGGAACGAAACCAAGCCTAGCACCGAAACGAATAGCTCGGTGAACTCGAAGAGGGTCGGACCGGTCGGCCAAGAACGTTCTGTTATAGGTCGTTTGGATGGATGGAGTTTGAGAGGGAAGAAAAGAAAATGAGGGAATAGATATTCTCTTTCTTGTTTGGATAGCCAAAAGGGTGAGAAGTGGGGGGGGGGGGGGGGGGGGGGGAAGGGGTGAGATTCACGAACTCCTTAAAATCCCCATTCCGTTTCTCACCAAAGTTGGCTTAATTCCGTGAGAAAGAGAACATGCTGTCATTTTGTGCAAAGTTTCCAGTTTTAACCCTGCTACACCGCTCCCCTCGCCGCCGTTGCCACACCACCAATTTGTGTCCTCAGCCCACCATAACCGCCACAACCCACCCTCCTCAAAAATCGCAAGTACCAAATCAAGACAAACAAAGAGAGAAGGGAAATGTTGAGATTTTGAAGAATTGAGAGTATCATATCGTCTTGCAAACCTAGATCGAGAGTTTGTTTGCAAACCCAGATTGAGAGGTTGAAGTTTTGAAAGGTGTGTTTCTTTTTCTTTTTGAAGGTTGCTTTTGAATGGCCAGAACTTGCAAACTCATATGTCAGTCACGACCTAGTTGTGTTAGGGTTAAATTGGTAAAGTACAAATGATACTACTCTCTTTTCTTTTCTTACCTATATTTTGTCCATCCAAACGAGATGATGAGAAATCATACCCCTTTCTTTTCTTTTCTCACTAATAAGGGAAATCACATCCTTTTCTTTTCTTTTCTCACCCATGTTGCCGTTGCCAAAAGAGCAGTTAGGGTGCTGAGGGGTTGCTATTTTTCCAGTTCTTAGATGCTCGATACCTTTCCCGGTAAAATCTTCAACCGAACTAGTCTTGATGTTGTAGAACAAGCTATTAATGGTCAAATCTCGTCGGTACGCATCCTCTTCCGGTGTGCCACCGGGTACCTCTGTAGGAACGCGGCTGCTCTCGCCGTAGCGTTCCGATCTCAAGTTAACGACATCGATCTCAAAATCGAATAGGCGAATCTTTGTGGTTTCCAAATGCTTGGATTTCATTGGGATGTTTACAGGATCTATCCTTTCTTCCCCCTTCGATGACAAGTACTTATTGACTTCTCCGCAAAAATCTATTCCAGTATTTTCTTTGATCGGCGACTCTGTTCCACTTATGCTGTTTATAGCAATGTCGATGTTATTACTCTCTCTGCCAAGGAGCTTATCACGAACCCAACCGCCAATGAATCGGACGTCAATATCGAGACCGCTCAGAGCAGAATGGAGTACAACGCGAAGAAGGAAGTCGAACAACAGCCTCCCCTGTTCGGTCAGATCAATTTCATCTCTCACTTGAAAGATCGTAGCCATTGTTGTCTGTGAAGTGAGCTGTGAAGAAACGCGAATGATGTATTATTTATTGTGTATCGAACATAATTCTAGCACGTCTTTATATAAGCTACATAATTCTTGGTCATTAAGAAATTTAAACCGACTAAGAAACATGCATTATAAAGAAATAAGGCCAACTAAGAACATGAATAATAGAACCTACAAAACATGGTAACATATTATTTCTAATTGTTAACCTGAGCAAAGCCCAAGACCTAGAGATTTAACAAATAAACAGAAGTGATGAAGCAATGAAAAATATTAAGAAGCAAATTATTTTAAAGCAAATCCAAAAAAAATCACGAAACGGACGCAAGAATGAAATGAATTTCACGAATTAGGATCCACTCCTACGATGATCTCTTATGGTACAATTCAGGATCTACTGTGCTCTCGTTTTAATGATCCAAGCCCAACACCTTTTTTTTTTCAAAGATTACAACAAGCAAGGAGTTGTAGTTAAGTTACTCGGATATTGGTAAATGTAAGGGCGTAAACAGCTCGGTTTGGTTCAATATGACCTTATTCCGGTTTTTCAGTTTGGAGAACAATACAAGTGATTTTGAAGCCCTTCAAGTTCCATTTACACTAAACAACAATATAAAAAAAAAACCCATAAGTAAAATGAAGCCTCAAAGAGCAAATATGATAATCAGGGCATCTATATATGTTACATCAGTCCTGCTATGAGCAGGGACAATCCGCAGGGACAATCCGCAGGGACACGCGTTTGGCCCCATTTTGGATCCCGACCCCTACTTATCCAAAAGTAATACTTACCGATATCCACCGGAGCTGATTTTTTACAGGGCCCCATAACATAATATTCAAAAATTTATGGATATTTTTCTAGATTTTTTCGGGATCCAAAATGGGGCCAAACACGTTGTCCCTGCGGATTGTCCCTGTGGATTGTCCCTGCTCTTAGAATTTTTGATGTTACATCGAATACATGTCTGCATGCAGCGGCTGTCGGTGTGTGTTTGTGTGTTGATGAACAATAAATAGGTCTTTGACCAATGATTAAGGTGGTTAAGCTTTGGAGATTAAAAAATCAGGACCGGTTTTTTCCGGTTTGGGAAAAGAAAAAACCGGAACGAACGGCAGCCTTCAAAAACCAAACCAAACCAAACCGCCTATGTCAATTTCACCACATGTTTTTGAAAAGAGATTGTCTTATTCACAGAGGAGCCGTGAATAAGACAATCACGGAGGCGTGTGATCTTGGCCGTCCATTTTGACTTTGGATGGTTTGGATTTTAATAAAATTTTTCCGGGACGCGATGGTGCTCCACAAAACCCTTTTTACCCTTTTTCATGGAAAAAGCCGTAGAAAATATTTTCGGTTTTGGAAAACTAAGGTTTGGCAAAAGAAAGAGAATACAATAACACAAAGGGAATTGATATTCACACTCTTTTTTCTTGTTATCCATGCTCCCTTTTTGTCTTTTAACAAAAAAATACATACACTTTCAATATTAAAAAATTTAAAAATAAAAATAAAAAAGGGAGAGTGCAGAAATAAATAAAGGAGTGTGAATATCAATTCCCTGACAGAAAATCCTAATAAAGCCCTAAGAATTTAAGAATTAAGCATCCATATTACACATTAAAAAAAAAAAACACTAAACACAAATACACAGATGAGAGAGGGAGGGAGAAAGGCAGAGAGAGAGAGAGGGAGGGGTACCTGTTCGGCTGCTCTTCTCCTTGCTGCCGGAGCCGCCGACTTTTGTTTGCAATTGTGATTGTGGTCGACGATTAGTAACTTATGGTCGATTAGAGAATTTAGAGTGTATACATGTAGATACCCTTACGAAGGAGAAATTTTTGGGTGTCGAGTGAGTACCACGTGATCGTGTCCACTTGGTACCCAAACAACTCATCCGGGCATTGAATATCAATATTTCCAAATCTGAATCACACATTAGTATGTGTTCCAATGGGCATTGAATATCTCTCCTTTCACTTTAGCAATTTTGTATACATAATAATAATAATAATAATAATAATAATAATAATAATACACATAATCACGGAAATAATACAAATAAACAAAAGGAAGTATTGAAAAATAGCAAATAAGTTTTACTGGTGGGAGGAGTTCATTATTTATCTTTTGGTGAATTAAGGAAATGATAATATCAAAACTGTTTCTGTTAGTGTCAAAACTCTAATGCATGAAAGTCTTGTACATTGTACATGGCACAAGTCTTTCATGCATTGGAATTTTGACACCAACAAAAATAGTTTTGATATTATCATTTATCAATTAGAGAATTATCATTCCTATATATTGACTAGAAACTGTATCTATACTGCATGGTACTTTGTTATAAAAATTGATATAAATCACATGATATAAAATTTATTCTAACCGTGCTACATATTTACGATCAAAATGAAAAATAAGAAAAAGACTTAGCCCTATCTTGCTGTATATTTATAATAAAAAATATAAATAAACAAATGTTATTGAATGTTTATTTGTTAGAATAATAAGATAGGCATAGCACCTATACAAGATAAGTTAAGAGAAAATAAATTAATGTTATTTTAAAACGTTCATAAATTGGTAGATAATGTAGTTAGAATAATTCTATGATTACGGTTGATGGTACAACTAAAGAGTGATAGACCAAAATTGAACTCAAAAAAGGCGGTTCTAAAACATGCAGGTCTGTTGGTTATCATGAAACATGATGCTCTCGATAGAAATCGGAGGAGACAGCAAATTATGTAATCGACCCTAATTAATCGAGAAATGGGCCTAGGTAGAGTTTCTGCAAAGTCAGAACACTGTTTAAGAAGACTTTTTGGGCCGAAGAGATACTGATAAAAGGTTGGTTTGTCATGATTGGAGTTTTTGACTTTTGGGCTGAGATAGCCCATTTATGGTGGCCCAACCCTACTTGTACAAAGTACAAACTATTCAGCTCCAAGCGAACACCCTCAACGGCTAGTTTCGCTACGGTGTCTATCCCACGCCGCTTACACACGCTCCAACGGTCATATTTCCCTTTATAAAACCTTCACCCTTCACTCCTCTTCCCCCTTCAACGTCTCTCTCTCTCTCTCTCTCTCTCTCTCTCTCTCTCTCTCTGCGAAAGTTCTCCGGCAAGCATCTCAGGCGATCTTTTCATCCTAACATTCCAATGGAAACACCATCATCAACAAGAAGAATCACAAGATCACAAGCCTTGGCTGCTTCAAATACCAACAGCATTCCCACATCAAGTGAGTAACTCTTAATTCGCTCTCTTAGTTGTAATCCATACCCTTATTCAAATACGTATACGTTACATTAGATTGGTTGTATTGATAATCTTTTGATTGATTTTCTCAGAAAAGATTGAGGATTCCGAAAAGGGTACCGTTCCAAAATCAAGACAGCGAACTGGGTCCCAACCGCTCATCGATATCACCAACGATTCCCCGATAATCGGGATAGCAATGGGGAAATTGAAAACCCCGTCGTCCGCTTCGTCTCTGTCCAAGAACGGGGGCAATAAACACCAAGCCAAGACTCCTGGTTCAGGGGAGGCCTTACTGAGGGGTCAAGTCAAGACCCTTTTGCAGAGAGTGGAGGAAGAGGCCGAGTTTTCCAAGAAACTCTCACTGGAAGGCAGGCCTTTCCTTCATCTGCAGTCTCCGGCCAGGCTTCTCGCCCCTACTCCAGCGAACACGCCGCAAGTCTTGAGCCTTTCTGGTGAGGAGTACTTCAAGAGTTTCTGTCTGGCTTCGGTTACGCCGTCACCAGTCCAAGAAGAGCTCATGATTTCTCAGGTGTGAATCGCTAGTTGCTACTTCTGAAATCTTGATTTATTTCCTGAAATCTCTCTACTAATGAGATTGTGTGTCTGTGTCTGTTTTGAATTAGTGTTATTTTATTATCTGTCTGATGAATTGGGGATTTTTGCACGGACTTATTTGGGGTTTGGCTTATTGTTGTTTTGAATTGCAGATGGTTAGTGAGTTATTTGATGGAAGTAACAAGCAAGAAGGTCCTGAATCAGAAAGGAGCTGTCTGATAACAAGGTCACTACTCTTGGACTTCTCTGACAAATCAGAAGGCTCTTCGAACTCATCTGGGGGTTCCTCTGTTTTGTCACCTGAAGGAGAAGGTGAAAGCAGAGAGAAGTCATCATCCACGGAGGACGACGACTCTTCGGTGTGGTCTATTCAGGCGATTGCGAGTAGTACCAAAGATGAAGAGGAAGAAGAAGAAGTCGATGATTGTGTCGAAGACATCGGAGAAGAGAACGATGGAGATGATTATGTCTACGAAGAAGAAGAAGAAGCAGAGTATGGTGATGATGGAGGGTTTCTTGATGCTTTGTGTGAAGGGATGAGCAAAATCAGTGTGTATGGGGGAGAGGTCAGGGAAATGGCTAATTTCGCCGGAAGGCACACGCGATTCGTGTACAACAGTGATGATGAACTTGTTGAAGGAGAAGAAGAGTATGTTCTGAAACTGAAGGGATTGCCAACACCAAAAGGGAAGCACTTTCGCTTCCCTCTGGAAATGGAAGAAGGAGAAGGAAATTGAATTTCCTAGGATCTACTTCAAGGGGTCTCATTCTTGTGAAGCCTTTTTTTTTTTTTGTTTCAGTTTGGATTTTGGTGGGGTTTGATTTTTAATTTGGTGTTGGTGGTTTATTTTTGTCTTGGGAGCTCTCAGTTTTCCTGATTATAAATGGTCACACAAGTGAACTGATTGATTACTTGTTGCAAGCAATGAATTTAAATTTGATTTACAGCAGTTGATATTGCTTCATTTGTAGTTGTGCCATTGCTTCATCGGATAATTTGTTATTCATTCAAATCGGATAATTTGTTGTTCAATTTTCAACTATCAATGACGTTGTGCCACGTTATTCATTCAAATCGGATAATTTGTTGTTCAATTTTCAACTATCAATGACGTTGTGCCACGTCAACATGTCACCATATTATGAAACTCGTTTGAAAATTTTATGTTGTTCGAAATTTCTTGCATATAACAAAAGGTGTTGTTGGTAACACTCACATCATTCAACTAGAAACTTTAGTTAAGCAGATCATCGATGAAAAACATACAGTGATTGAGCATTAAACAGGTAACACTCACCTCATTCAACGTGAAACTTTAGTTAAGTAGGTAATCGATGAAAAACGTACAGTGATTGAGCATTAAACAGGTAACACTCACCTCATTCAACTTGAAACTTTAGTTAAGCAGGTAATAGATGAAAAACGTACAGTGATTGAGCATTATACTGTCCATGCAAGCGAACCAAAACAATCAAGTCTAGTGATTCTCTCACTTGCGCGCCCGGATGTGGTTGATCAATCTGGAAAGGATCGAGTGAGTAAAGGTTTGGATGAAGAAGTTATGCAAATTGAGCATACAATGATGATCCAGCGAGCCTAGGATTAAGAAGCAAAAAAGGTACCAGCCTGGACCGAATAGGCGGGGATCATCAAGGCAAAATAAGGAATGAGGACGGCTGAGTGTCATCATAATATAACAAGCGAACAATAAGCCTTCTATTCCCAACAACTTGGTTGTTGCCTCGAAGTGAAGCAAAATAGTTCGAAATTCGCCTTGTAGAGAATAGGCCTTAATGATGAAGGCATTGATCTGCAGCTTAACATAGGCAACCAGCTCCAATCCGTACAACTGGGAATGGATGCTTCGATCCAAGGTCCCCATTTCCATCCCCTTAAACCCCCCCGGAAAGAATGTCCTCCAGGCGGAAGACGGATCATTGCACCACTCACCTCGACCCTTAAACATAGATGTTTGTGTTCAACAGGCCCTTGCTCGACGTCATTTTGCTACTGATTCAAGTCCTATCCTACGGGAATAGAGATCATTCGATCCCCTCTAACATGAAGTTTTAACAGAACTTGGTCAGACCCCTCCCCTCTCATGTAAACATAAGCACGGCCTGAGAAAACCATCAACGTGTGAACCGGGTAGATTACAACTGACGCCCATTTCTTTAGATTCCCTTACTGATGAGGAGCTCCTAAGCAATCAACTGGATGATGGGTGATGAAGAAGTGCCGCGGAGGTCACAAGCAGGGAATTCAATCAGGTTCTTGAGTTACTAAAGAGCGAAAATCCTCTTTAGCGTGGAACTAATACATCACAACCTACCGGAACCTGTGACCTGTGACACTACAGGGGTATAGTATAGTGATTATTCGCACCGTCTGCTTTCCCAATCGATGGTTCAGATTCGTTATTTAACACCATTTTGTAAGTATGAGTAAGAATATAAACAAACGAGAAGTTTTTGGGTGCCTGGCATGGTACATCGGCAATCCCAACAGTCCAAACGTGTTTTGGACGATCCAGATTTATTCTCTCTCTCTCTCTCTCTCTCTCTCTCTCTCTTTCTAAAATCCGGACCGTCTAAACAGGTTGGACGGCTAAAATCGACGACAGGATACAACATGTGTGATACTTGTTGAAAAAAATAAAAAGCATTTATTTTTTATGTGGTCCTATGCACTGTGTTTTCTAAATTGGATTGCAACGTGATTGTTGAACTTAATAAATTGGGTCATGCTAGTCAATTATGTGATCTACTTGGTAACATGGATTTTTTTCTATTGGGTAGTAGTTTCCCAATTATAATGGGTGAGATTAAAGTTATTTTTGTGTAAGCTCCCCCTTTTATAAAAAGGGCTTACGTTCACTTTTATCTCATCGGTTAAAAACAACCATCACCTGAGGTAGATCGAGCACTCTAAATTCTTCTAAACTCTTGGAAGATGAACTTTCCTCAAGGTGAAAAGATGTTCTTTTCCCCTCATCCTTGATGATTTCTGTTTGATATTTTTGTAGTTTTTCCCCGACACCCAAAACTTCTCTGAACAATAACAAACCCTTTTCTGTGACTTCTGTCGTTTTCAAACGTGATCGATAACAGGGGGTTTACATTGTCGGTAGTAATAAGTCGGTTTGACTATTGAATGGACAGATATGGTGAAAAAAAAAACAGAGGCATGGGAAATGAGTTCGATGCATGTATTTTTTTTCTTTCGACGGGATTTGTATTGATACTCCAATATTTAACTGGGGGAACATGAAACCAGGTGAACCCTTAATAAACAACTATGGTGGCTGTGCCACCTTGTTTCTAGCTCAGTAACATGATTTGAACCGGAATGAAGCCAGAGAGGGGTCAATAGGGGTAGTCGCCCTACAAGAAGAAAAAGAAACACTACTATTATATGTAAAGAAGAAAAAATTCCTAAGAAAGTATATAGGCTTGCCCCTGTGTAAAATTTTGAAAAAAAAAATATAATAGTAACCTTTGAAATACGAGGATACCAACATTAATTACTAAAAGCTAAAGGCTAAAATATAACAACAAATAAAACTTTATAGTTAATATTGTGAATATTCAAGTAATAAACTTTCACCTTTCATTAGATGGGTTTAGTGTTTTACAGTTTTATTTTATTTTTTACCCTTAAATCTCAATGGCACACCAAATTTCTCTCTCTCTCTCTCTCTCTCTCTCTCTCTCTCTCTCTCTCTCTCTCTCTCTCTCTCTCTCTCTCTCTCGGCACAAACATTTCCAATTGTTAAAACTTCAAAGGCAATTCCAAGAAAATAGTGACGGAAGAGAATTTTTAAAAACCCTAAGTAATTTGGTGAAATTTAAGTTGTAAGTATGTTTTTTTCCAATTGTTGTTCTAGACTTCTACTAATTCTTTGTTTTTTGACTTGTAAAATCAAGTAACATGAAGGCCCATGTACCAAATTCGTCCAGTTGTGATGAATGAAAAAGAAGAAGATGAACAATGAAGAAAAACAAGACACATAAATCAAGATCGTTCCCATTAGTTAAACCGATTTATGTATTTACAATATTTTGAGTTTTGATGTATTTACGTGATTATGCATGTGTATTTATATGTTTTACTCGAAAGCACGGTCGTCCCTGCATTGTGAAATTTCTGACTCCGTTCCTGATTTGAACCGTTCACTATTCAAATCTACACGCAAATAATCACCCCGTAAAAAACCAAGTCGATTGGACATTCGTTAACTTAGTAAACAAATCTCATTTTTAGTGAGTTCTGGATGCCCGTAAATACTATCGATGTTTCGTGGCTGTTTCATCTCATTTGTTCAGGGGTGGTGGTCGGATCGATTGTGTGAGTTGTAAGCGTTTGACCGTGAGACTCATTTGCCGCGGCAACTCCAGCAAAATTCAAGGGGAAATGACCATTTTTATATTTTTATTTGCAGGATTTTTTTTCATGTCTATTATGTGTACAATTAATAGATTCCTCAATAATGGACCGACTTTAGAATGGTGAGATTATGTTAATACAATGCTTCTTATGACCAAAACATAGTGATAATTAAGCCAAGTAATACTTCTGATTGTCATTTAATCAAATGCCACGTAAGTGAACTCTTAACGGAAACGAGCGGCTGAATTTTCGATGACCTCAAGAGTTTTTTTGACGGTGAAAGTCAAACCTACGAACTTTGAAGAGCAAGTCCTTATATATGCTCTCCGGCAGTAACAAGTGTTGCAAATGTCAAGAGTAATCTTCACAACCTAGATGTACCTTTGAGCGATGAGCAAATGTTTGAGCTCAACGACTGATGTTTGAGTCGTTGAAACTTCTCAAAACCATCTTGTTAGGTAATTATCACACTTAAAGATGATTAATATTTTAAGCTCGGCTCGATAAGTTACCCTTGAATATATGAAAATAAAGTTACTTCTCTCTTCTTAGGCATCCCAATCGGAGGGGATCGGTGAGCTATTGCAAGCCCCGCTTTGATAAGTTGAAACGATGACCTTCCAGACCCATCTGAAGTCAACTAATCATAATGGCAAAATATAAGGTTATTGAACGAACATAACCATATAACTCTATCCGATTTGAGATTAAATTCTTTACACCGTCGGTGTAAACATTTGTTTCCTTCAAATCAATTATATTGCTCCACGTCTCCATGTTCTATTGATTTGGACCACTGTTTTGCAACGTGGCGCAATGTATTTGATTTGAAGGAAATAAATGTTTATACCGACAGTGTAAAGAATTTATTCTCATCCGATTTACCTTTAAAATATGAGTAGCCTACTTTTCACAAAGTCAAATTGATGTCTATTTATACAAGGCGTATGTCATTTGATCAAGCGGTTACTGTCATCTGATTGGCGACTAATTTTGATTTTGTTACTTGAATGATTTATGCTGACATCCTATAAAGAGTAACCATTCGAAGCATTAATTAATTTGGCTTGTGATTTGCAATTCTAAACTCAAACTTAACTACATTTCTAAAACTCGTTAAGTTTTGACGCCAAGCGTAGCAGCTTTGGTACATATCTTTCGGCACTCAAAAAATGATTGAACGGTTGAGTTTTGCCTATTTGTCGGCTCGTTTTGGACTTATTTCTCTGATCAAAACCGTTAGTTTTACGAACCTCGTCAAGATTATAAATCATGTCCAAATTCACGTTAGTCGATCAATCAATACAAGATCACTGCATATTTATCTAGATATAAATGCCATTGATCTAGTGAGCCAGCCAATCTAGTGAGCCAGCCAGAACTTTTTTAAGGTAAATGTATTTCCATAATCGTATTAAACGATACTATTCAATTAACATAATTTTTGACACAATTGATGATCTCGATAAATTTAAAACATGACGATTTGGATCGTCAAAATAAGCTGAAGTCTAAGGTCATATAAGACCAGCTAGTAGCCACATTCCAGCCAGCCAAGCTTAGGTGTGTGATCTTCAGTCCAACCCATAGTATATATAATCTCATTCTCTCCACACCCACACCCCCACATGGTTTTCAAAGACCATTTTTCCCAACCAAACATGGACCAAAAACCCAAACCAGCGAAACAGAGGATTAACAACGCCACCGCCACCGCCAAGTCCTACCTCTGCCTCCCCAGATTCAGACCCACCACCACAACCACCACCACCTCCACCAGCCACCCCCGCCGCCTCCTCTCGCCGGCCATCTCCCTCCTCGACCGCCTCCGCGAAGCCGTGTTCCGCCTGATCATGCTGTCCGCTCTCAGCTCCGCCACCAAGTCAACCAGGAAACAACCGGACCGGGCGGCGGCGGATCGCCGCGAGAACAGAGCTAGAAGCTACCCGTCGGAATCATCTCATTACAGCGAGGCCGTGGCCGACTGCATTGAGTTCATTAAGAAGTCGTCGGTGACCGCCGCCGACGACCGCCGTGATTCCAGTGTCGCGTGCAGTGCTCGTAACTCCGCCGTGGATGGTGCAAGTTATGTGCTGTATTGAATCGGTTTGATCATTTGTTTTTTTTTTCCAGATATTGTTTTGGAAGGTGTTTTTTCTCCATTCTATTCCTTTAAGATAATGATTGTACATTGATTTACATGTAATGGGAAGAATTACAGGGAATTTATAGAGCTTTTTTTCTCCTTTTTTTCAAAGTTATTTGGTTGCCCAATAAGGGGTTGAAAGAAAATTGTATAACTGATAATCTCTCTCTCTCTCTCTCTCTCTCTCTCTCTCTCTCTCTCTCTCTCTCTCTCTCTCTCATTGCTTCCTGTTCTGTTAGTTAGATGGTAAAACCTTTGGCAAAAGAAATTTTCTTCTTTTTCTGCTGTCAGATGAGGAGGCTGTGTTCTCTCTCTCTCTCTCTCTCTCTCTCTCTCTCTCTCTCTCATTGCTTCCTGTTCTGTTAGTTAGATGGTAAAACCTTTGGCAAAAGAAATTTTCTGCTGTCAGATGAGGAGGCTGTGTCCTCTCTCTCTCTCTCTCTCTCTCTCTCTCTCTCTCTCTCTCTCTCATTGCTTCCTGTTCTGTTAGTTAGATGGTAAAAACTTTGGCAAAAGAAATTTTCTGCTGTCAGAAGTAAGTTTTAATTAGCTAAATAAAAGTGTATCGATTCTGTTTTCCCAATGTTCAGTCTTCTGCATACTGCAAAAGTTGTGCGATCTTAGTCGCATAATCTTGCAAATGTCCTGTACTCACGCTCTCAATTCTCGCATCGCCATCGCGCTTTCAATCTTTTCTCTCATGAGTTTTAGGTTGGGATGAGTTTTAAAGATGTTTTTACTCTCTCGCTCCTACACGCGTCAAAAAACTAACAAAATATCATCATTGCCTACAAAAATAAAATAATAATAATAATCTTACTTTCTAACAAAAGAAATTGGTCGAAATTTCTCTGTTTGTCTAGTGTTCCATGAAATTAGATTGAGGTGGAGGAGAATTCTCTTATGTATTATGCATTTCTGCATGCGCAATTATAGTCAATTCCGCTAAACTTCAAATATCGACGTTAAAATTAGGGCAGGTTTTGGTATTTCATTTTTTTTTTTTATAACCAACACTTTAATATTTTGTCTTGTAGTGTTCTTGTCATGTGTAATTAAAAAAAAAAACGTAAAAATTAAAATGTGATTATCAAAAAATAGAGTACCAAAATCAATTACTACGTAAAACTTTAGGACTTGGGGGGGCTGTTATCCCTTGAAGGGACAGAAGCGTGTTATCCCGGCCGAGGGGGCCCCGCTCCGGTTTTGGTTCGACAATCGGAAACGTTCACTTCATAGATCTCGTCGAGTGGAACAAATATGTAGCAAAAATCAGCTCGATCGGATATGATTAAATCTCTAATCGAAACCTTTTTGTCTTGAAAAGAATGGATTCGAAACACTGGATCAAATCTACTAGAACCCATTATTGGCAAGTTATATGTGTTCCGATCAGGCACTTAAAGATATCCGATCAAACTGATTTTTTGCATATTTGTTCAACTCGATGAGCTCTACGAAGTGAACGTTTCCGATCGTCGGACCAAGACTGGAATGGGACTCCCTTGGCCAGGACAGGATGCTGCTACTGTCCCTTCAGCCCCCCACGTCCAAAACTTTAGGTCAATCCTGCCTTAGATTTATAGGTCAGAGTCAAAAGTACATAGGCTTTTTGCGGGTCGTGATCCTAAAGATTCTTGCTTTTGATTTGGAATTGGTTAAAGAAATAGTACGCCAAGGTTAACTCTTTTTAGCCAACATTTTTGGTGAATAACATTATTTTAACAGAAAAAAGACAAACCCACTTCAACCTTAGTCTAAAGAATTTGCGCGCCAACTTAGGTGGGTCCTTGTAAATTTTGATTTTTTGTTTTTGTTTTGTGTGTTTTGTTGGTCATTTTTGAATTTTTATTTTTTAGATTTACGTTATATTTTTTTATTAATCGTCTGTCTCGACAAGAGGAGTCTAACAAGTAAAAAATTATGAGCAAAAGCAAAAAAAAAAGTTTGATAAAGATGAAAAAAATATCAAGTAGTTGTCTTTTTTGTTTAAAATGTTGTCTTCTTATATAAACTTTTTTCAATATCGGTCCATATTTTTATACTTTTGATCCTAAAAATAATGACGAAAAGTTAAACAAAAAGTTACGAAAAATGAAAAATACATAAATAAGTTATGGACGAATAAGTTTACAGAAACGCAGTCTGCGTTCTCTTGGACTTAACTTAAAACTGAAAATTGTCCTTATTTGAAATTTTTTTTGCATTTATTAGTTTTATGCCAAAATTTTATGGGTTATTGATCTGTCTCAAATAAAGGAATCAGAAAAGTAAATTTTTTTTACTTTTTTTCAAGTATTTTGATAAATAACTACTTTTTTAGCGCAAAGTACCAAAATTTTACTTTTCTGATTCGAATTAATAACCCACAAAAATTTAACATAAAACTAACAAATACAAAAAAAAACTCAAATAAGAACAACTTTCAAATTTAAGTTAAGTCCAAAAGAATACTATGTTAGTAGGTCCCTTGGGACATCATAAAATTGGAAATGTTCCTAGACACTGCCCAAGACAAGCCTCTCATTAGAGCACGCCTGGTGGTGGCCCATAGAGCATCTGTTTTAAAAAAATACTCCTATTAGGTAAGGTGTTCCATGTCAAACAATTAGTATAAAATCATATATTATTAATCAAGTTTCCAATTCCAAAATAATTCTATTTTTTTTTCCCTAATAATGCAGCACAGCCTTCTCCATCTGCAATCTTAGGTCATTTAATCGCAATGTAAAAGACAGATTGATGTTGTAAGAAGTTTTTGGGTGAATCACGTGGCGGTATTCAACGCATATCCGAGCCGTCCAAACGTGTCTTGAACGGCCCAAATCCGAACATTCTCTCTCCCCTTCAACTGACCACTTCTCTCTTCTTTTGTCTCTCTCTAAAATTCTGACCATCAAAAACACGTTTGAACGGCTAGAATGCGCGTTCTGTATCACATGGACTATATCATTATACCTATTTGCACCCAAAAACTTTTGAGGTGGAAACCGATTATCACGGTCATTTTGCGAAAAGAATAACCTAAAAAGGTTTATTTTGAATGAGAGTGCACCCTATCCAAGAAATGATGATTTCAAAAATAAAGTTTAAACACGTTTAATACTTATTTTTAGCCCACGAGCAAAAGCTAAAGTTGTGCCAAACACATTTAACATATCTCTTCGGTTTCAGATTCAAAATCTCACAGTTGTGCTATCAACTCTTTTGGTTTAGTCCAAACGAGATTTTGCTCCGACTTTAATTAGTCCCTCAATATTAAACGGTAGGATTAGTCCCTCCAAGATTAGACGAGGTGCTTTGGCCTGGTCAACTGAAACCAAATCACAACTCCCATGATGCCATAGTATGAAATCACTCATCTAAAAATGAGTATTTTCTGTTATATCCCTTCAATTTTATACCAAAGTTTACTTTGATCCTTCTAGTTTTAATTTGGATAATTTTTAACCTTGCATTTTGAAAATTGTTTCAATGCCAACCCTCCTATGACTTCCGTTAATATTTTGGATGGAAATTGGTCGTGTGCCTAGCAAGTGACCAATTTGAGGGGCATTTTTGGCCATTTACCTCTCCCCCCTCCATGTCTCTCTCAACCATTGGGCCACAATGACCATGCTGGCCAGTCCATTCGGCTGAGGCCCTTTACTAATTGTCTCCTACACGTTCAGCCCAGGCCCACTTAGACACTTGCCTTCCAGCCCAGCCAGCCCAGTCCAGGTTTCCCCTGTTGTTTTCAAACCATGACGGAAAAAGTCAGGAGCTGAAATTCTCTCTCTCTCTCTCTCTCTCCTCTCTCTCTCTCTCTCTCTCTCTCTCTCCTTCCTTCCTTCCTTCCTTACATGGGTCTGGCCGTTTGAGGAACTTGGTGTGACACAGGTTTTTGCCAAATCTTTCGCTAAAACTATGGCGGGTAATCACTCAAATTGACATCTACGTACCAAATCTATCCGGGTTCGTGTTTTTCGGCTGCCATTGTTGATGTTTTCCCTTTTTCTTTTGGCAGGGGGACAGCCGGAGAGGGAAGACAAGGTGTCATTGGAGCTCGCAGAAGAAATAATTCAGAGCATGGAAGTTGGTATGGCCTTTCGTGATTATGTAAGACCCTTTACCCTCTTCTGATCATTCGTTTCTTTACTTGTTCTACTTATACATGTACATGGGAAAGTAAAATTCTTTACAGATTGGAAACTATGCTGGGTTTTTTTTTTTTTTTTTGTGAATTCTGTTGGCTATTTAGTTGAATTTTAGCTGATGAGGCTATCCATAGAAGGTATAGATTAGTTCTTGCAAGATGCAGAAGATGGTCTGGAATTTGATCACTTAGTTTCATAGCTAACCCTTGTAGTCAGGGGCAGCTTTAGATTTAAGGTCGGTGACGAAATATACTCCAAAATCAAATTTATGTGAAAAATTAAATTTTTATGCATATAATCCATTGTTTCAAGGTAACAACAACTACAAGCGTATTAGAATTTTTAAGTTGCCGGCTTTATTTATTTTGTGTTATTGTGTCATATTATCTACCTATGTTCTCAAATTAAACTGAACTGGAGTATCTTCTAGTATTTTGCCCAATTGTAGTAACTTAGTGCCGACAATACTACAATCTTTCCAATTTTATGTGTTATTATACATGAGTTTTTTTTATTGTTGCTTGTTTTGAATCCAGAGGGTTAAAGTGAGCCTCTCAAACCGTAGTGCAGCCGCCCAGTTATAGGTACTCGAGTTAAAACCCTAAAAAAGATAGAATCCATAGGGGCTTTCGTTATTAAGTATCGATTTGGTTGTTTCTGGAGGAAAAAAATACTTAGTTCACCTCTACCCAAGTCCCAATAGATTCAATTGGGGAGGGAGGGGCCTCTGGGTATGCCTGATGTCATTACCACTGTTTAGTTGTTGTTGGTAGCACAAAGAGAAGAAAGCAACAAATAAATGTAAGAGAAAAGAGGAGTCTTGAGGCATGACATGACATGAGACTTTTCTTGGTTGATGTATAAGATATTCGAGACTGATCTTTAGCTTGTTGTGACCAGTCTTTATTGGTTGCCCGGTTGGTGTGTACAAGGTTTAAGCTGAGCTTTAGGTTGTTATTGTTAGAGCTTGTCCCACATTGGTCAAATACAACCTTCAAACCTAGTATATGACCCTGGGCGGCTTCCACTCATTGCCAATTGGTTTTGAGTTGGATGATATAACATGGTATCAAAACTAGGCTTTCGGAGGCATTTGTACAAGACTCTTTGTTGCGGATAGTTGGTTCCCTTTTGTTTGTCATTGATGGTTGATAATTGTCATATGTGTTGAATCGTTTGTTTACCTCACCACGTGCGAGTCAAGGGTCGCACGTGTAGGAGAGTGTTAGAGCTTGTCCCACATTGGTCAAATATAACCTCCAAACCTAGTATATGAGCATGGGCGGTCTTTCCACTCATTGTTGATTGGTTTTGAGTTGGATGCTTTAATAGTTATGATCAGTACATGGTGCTCTGTGCAAATTACTTGAAGCCTAGTAGCCTACTAAAGGTTACCAATTGATAAAATTTTCAGTCAATCCGTCGGGTCATCATTTGTGGTGACCTGTATCACTGCAAGACTCTTTGCAAAGGCTATTTTTTAACTTGTTTATGAATTTAGATCCCCGTATGCTACGTAGCCGATATTGATTGTGCATTGTTGTGGTGTTCTGTCATTCGTTGACCATGTATCGCTTGCTAATGATGCATTATATTGTACTTGAAGTATCTAGTTTGTGTTTTCAGAACTATTTTTTAATTTTTTCCTCATTCTTAACCTTTAAATGGACTTTTAGTAACATTATGACTATTCGCAGAGTGGTAGAATCAGTTCAATGGATTTTCATCGGACGTCAAGTTATCTGGTGACTGCTAGTGCTGATGAATCCATACGTCTATATGATGTTGCCAATGCCACGTATGCACATCCTTGTCATCAAATTTTTCCATATTCCATAAACTAGATAATGTGGAACAATTTAAAAGATCGCTTAATGTAGATAACCAAATTTAGGGTTTTTCGATCAAGCAAAGGGAACTGAATGGAATTCACCAACTGTCAGTTTTACGGAACTCTCTTCATAGTCGCAGAATTGCTGAGGAGCCTTACTTGTTGGTGCCAGGTGTTTAAAGACAATTAACAGCAAAAAGTATGGGGTTGATCTAGTTTGCTTTACTTCTCATCCCACAACAGTTATATACTCCTCAAAGAATGGTTGGGATGGTACGTGGATGAATATAATATTTGCAGTTGTAAGCTTTTGTGGAATTATGAATTTCCTCATTTAAATTGTGCAGAGTCATTGCGACTTCTGTCATTAAATGACAACAAGTACTTGCGGTACTTCAAAGGTCACCACGACAGGTAGAGTTACGCCAATCGCGCTTGTTTTACATTATGTAAGAATTATAGAAGTGAAACTTTTGCTGTTGATTTTTGCAAGGGTTGTCTCCGTTAGCTTGTGCTGTCGAAAAGAATGCTTTATCTCTGGCTCTCTTGATCGAACGGTTTTGCTTTGGGATCAAAGGGCTGAGAAGTGTCAGGTTGAGGCCTTGGCAACTTGATGCTTGTTCTTGAGATAGATCATAGAAGTCATTGGTTTCTTATCTACTCGCAATTTTGTATATTAGGGCCTTTTACGTGTACAAGGTCGGCCTGCAACCACTTATGATGATCAAGGGCTTGTATTTGCTGTTGCTTTTGGCGGATGCATAAGGATGTTTGATGCTCGCAGTTATGAAAAGGTTTGTACTTGATTAACAGAAACCTGAAAAGCAAGTTGGTAGCTGGCTAGCTGCAATAGACTCATGCCAAGTGCCAACAAACTCTAACACATGGAAATTTGCTTCTTGAAGGGTCCTTTTGAAATATTTTCTGTCGGGGGTGATATGTCCGATGCTAATGTTGTCAAATTCAGTAATGATGGGAGACTTATGCTTTTGACAACTAAAGACGGGCATATTTATGTACTTGATTCATTCCGTGGCACACTTGTGAGTTGTGTTTCTCATCCAACTTAGTAGAAATGTTTTGGTTGATATTACTAGCATCATAGGGTCGAATTCCTTTCTGATGCCTTTGTAATGAATTTGAATATAGTTAGCAACATTTAACGTCAAGCCAGTTTTAAGTGATGCCACTTTGGAGGCAAGTTTCAGCCCTGAAGGGATGTTTGTTATATCAGGTAATGCAAGTATTCCATCAGAAAATAGTTTTTCCGCCGAGTGATTTTTTTTCCCACTATCTTGCTTGGTGTATGGGCAGAAAATGGTATTCTTGTCCTCAAGACTAGATACTCATGCTCTTTTAATTTTGCCTGATTGGCAGGTTCAGGTGATGGTAATGTTTATGCCTGGAGCGTTCGAAGTGGAAAAGAAGTATGGTTAGCCAATTTTGTTCTCTAGTTTATTATACTTTCCCCTCCCTTCGATGTAGATTACAGTGATTTGTAGAAATTTTTTGGTTACGCAATTAGAAAATAGAAAATGTGAATAGTTTAATACAGATCATTGATGTCCTTTTTTCCAGAATCTTTTGAGCCTCTCTCTCTCTGCGTGCTAATTTTCTCAATTTGAGGAATGTATTCGGTATTGTATCAAAGTGCCTTGTTTTCTTTACCGCTGTCAATCTGTTTGCTCCCAGAAAGACAAGGACAACTGCAGGAGATTATGTTAGCGAATGAGTCTGTCTCTCTTTTGAGCAAACATGATCTGCTTTCCTTATGCATGGATCTGTGGTTTTCATAGTAATTTTGTTGGCCTAGTTGGATGGTCACAGTCATTGTTATCTTGTCCAGGTTGCTAGTTGGATGAGTACTGAAACCGAACCTCCTGTCATAAAATGGGCTCCAGGAAGCCCTATGTTCGTCACTGGTTCTTCTGAGTTGTCGTTTTGGATTCCAGACTTGTCTAAACTTGGAGCTAACGTCGCAAGAAAATAGAAACTCTTGTTAGGAAAGCGTTTTCTGTTTTTAATTCCAAGAGGGCTCAAGGTTTGTTGTCTTTCTTTATACCAACTATTCATGAAGTGCGAACATGCAAGTCACATTTTCCTTCTGCTCCATTTGATTCTGCTTCATGGTTTTCGTTTTGCAGATTACATTAATGGACAGATTGAAGCACCTGTATCTTCTACGTAAATGTTACGCTCTCGGTCGGAAAGAAGAGATGGAATGCACATTACGCTCTCGGTCGGAAAGAAGAGATGGAATGCAAATGTGCTCTGTTCCATGTGAAGGTGAAAACTTTGTAGTTCAGGTTATCATGAAAAATTATATCTTTAGATTTTTTTATCTAATAGGTATTCTATGGTCTAGTTTAGCATTTGTGAATACCTTTATAGTAGCATAAGAGTGACATAATTGGAGTGACTCTGGTACATGTACGAATATGAATATTGAAGCAAATATGCATGTTGTCTATTTTATTCCAGAAAGAACCTCTTCTTCTTTTTTTCTATTTTACTTAGTTGATCATAAATGCAGTGAAAAATAATCTAATAAATACTGTAAGAAAAAAGGGACTTGAAACAGGTCGCAAATCAGGTCAAAAGTTGAGTCGTGTAGGGCGAATGACTTCAAAGGTTTTTCAAAACAACAGAAATAACAGCAGCAGAAAGACAAGTTCAGAAGTTCAAAGCAGAAGTTCTGTAATGTCGCGGATGGGGCACGAGTATATTTTCCAAGTATGGATAGTTAACAAATGGGAAGACAATGTCTTTATATGTGGAGGAAATTTACTTGGTTTCTGAAGGCAAAAGAAAGGAAATGCAGATTGAATTTGTAGAAGAAAATCCCAAACATTTGTAATCACTCAACTCCAAATCCAAATGCGGCCTTTAAAGACCAACAAAAATTGGATATTATTAGATGCTCACGAATCATAACCCGTGTCGGTTTTTTATACTGTATGATAGTTTAATTGAGCAAATTAAGAAACAATCTGTACACAACTCAACATTAACCTGATTCTAAAGTAGAATCCATTGGATTTGAATACACATTCAAAAACACTCCCATACTGAAACTCCACAATGCAATCTGGTACAATATTCAGAGTGAACAAGATAAAGCAATCCAACAGGAAACGTATCTATAATTGCAAAACAAGCTCAAGTCAACTTTATAAGCTCCACGGTGATATCTTTGAAATGGCATGGAGCAGAGAAGAAAACCGGTCGCTCATCCATAATTATGCAGAGGCAAAATGCTCGTACAATAAACAATTTATTGCAGCAGAAAAACTAGATGATCCATCTAATGCATAAGCTGGCTACAAGTTGGGTATTTAACCAACCCTCGTCACACAAATCTATCGTCAAAGCAGAATTTGAAATCACCCAGAGCTATCAGAGACTGGATTCCAACTTGTTCCAATCTTTCACATGCAATTCAGATAAAAACCGCTTAGTATATCCAGAAGAATGAAACTCAAATAGCTGTTTGGTCAACCATATGCAGACAGATGTAACAGAAAATATCACCAGCCTTTTCCACGTGTTGAAACACCATAAGAAACCCTCGAGTCGAAGACAGAAGCTGATATATCTACTAACACTCCCTTGTATATATCAAGTGCCCAAATTCACCCAGACTCTCCGCCTATTAGAAGGACCCCGTGTAATCTGAAGTTGAGGTTCGGAGTAGTTGCCACCTCTCCCTAGCAGCCCCCTCGTTCTATCCCTGTTATCTTCCCTTGTAAATGACTGCCCCCTCCCAGAAAAGCTTGGTTTTGATGGAGTTGCCCTTTTTGATCTTTCAGTTTCATACGGCAATGGCTGAAGCCCTTGCAAATCAGGTTCCGGGATAAACTCAACAGGCCTTTTTGATTCATCCATTTTCCTGAATGTAATAGATATCCTAGAAAAACATTGGACAGCAGGAATTAGAAACCATACCAAACTAGCAAAATCAACAGAGCGATCGGCAGGGGATATGTTCCAAAAAAAAAGAAAAGATCAGTAGGGGAATATATTCCTCGGTATATATTATGTCCCAAGCCTTATTTTTGCTCGAAGTAGTTTATCTTTGATTCAGATAAAGCTAAACCAACATCATCTATGTTTCCAATGTGGGTTGAAAGATGGAGATATCAAAACAGCATCTATGCAAACGATAAAAATAAGAACAGGGACTAAAAAAGTCATCCATAATGTTTTGAATTTCTTGAGGAGCCACGTTTCCAACGAGAGGTGTTAGTTCCATTCATAATTAAAAACGGACTGTCAGATTAAGCAAGTATGACCGCAAATGATCTAAAGAGACAAGTATCAGAAAATATTTCTGTACCTTTTCGTAGGAACTGCAGGTACACAATGTTTAGCCACATCAGCCCCATTTCCATTCAAAACAAGGACAGATCTGTATGAACACGAATATAATGAGTTCATATTTGAAAAAAAAAAAATTTACTACCATAGAAATATATAAGGAATGATAATTTCCAATGACGAATATTCAATCACCAACAAAAACACGCAGCAGCTGAAAGTAGGAAGAAAATGCATGGAGGGTGACAGGCACGACATTCTTACCCAACAGGCAACGGAATTGCAGTGGAACCACTGAATTCACCAGGTCCCACAACCTTCAAGTTTGATCCAAATAATATTTTACACTCGCTAAGAAATGAAACGGTACAAAAAGGTCGAACGAAATCATGGTTGTCAATGTGAGGAGGTATGCAGTCCCCTTCATCGTAAACGTTGACTATGCAACTGTCCGGCACGCAGGATGGAGGAAGAACATGCCATTTAACAAGCCTCTTTATCATCCTCTTAAAAAGATTAGGAATAGGATCTACCATTTCATTCTGAAGGATGCCAGGTGGATTTCCATTTTTGTCCTGCAAGCAAAACGTGGATACTTCAATCTCTGTTGTCTGCCAATAGTTTTTGTTCTCATTCTAGAGCTTTCACAAAAGTATCTTCAGCTAGAAGGTATAATAACCAAATCTAGGCGATAGGTCGAAAGATACTAAAAGAGACGTACCATTGCATAGTTGTAACAGCAACCAAATTGAATAGTCACACGCCCTTTGCCCTTCATCCACTTTTGAGGTGCAGTGTAAGTGCGCTCTGTAAAAACAATACAGATCAGTCAATGCTATGTTTATTCAGCACAGATTGCCAACCAAACCATGGATGTTGAGTGGCGTTCCCAGTAAACAGACATAGAACAATACACCCAATTCTTCTTAATTGAAAAATAGGATATATGAGATCAATGTTGTAACAAAAAGAGTTTACTACAATAGAATGAATGCAAGTAGCAGCAATATTACATCCTCAATTATCTAACTAAGCACAAACTAGATGACTAGTTGAGCCATAAACGTACAAAATTTGTATATATGGAAAATGCAAAGTGAAAGGAAAGCAAAATAAAAGGTAATAATATTTCACGAGAATTGTCTTCAAATTTGGTGAAATTTAAGAACTGCAGTCACAAGTCATCCAAAAAGATCTATGACCAAAAGCACTTGGGATGAGACATCAATTTTCAGTAAAGCTTTTTTTCATAAGTAAATATCCTTTCTCCCACCAACATATCAACATTTCAATTGCACATATGATCTAATTTTGGATTCCTAATGGAGATCCTAACCTCACTCTAATATTTAATGCCTCACCTATCTTCCAACCCACTCCCACCCTTCCACAACTTCCCCAAGCAAGCTTTCAACTAAGTCGCTCATAAATCTGGTAGTTTGCAAGAGATATTTTCTTCGAAAATGCTAAGAATATTGAGGAACGAATAAAAGCACTTTTAAAACGATTGTGGAACTCACTCTCACCACAAATGTTCACTTTGTGAAGCAGTCTTCCTAGTACCAAGCGTTTATTAAAGGCAACAATGGCCTAGAAAGCAATGGAGAAGTACAATAAGCACCAAAACAAGGATGTCCTGCATGTCATTGTGAAAAAGAGAGGCACATAAAACCAGCATCACACAGATCATGATTAGGTAACCCAAGAGGGCCAGAGTAGATCAAACCTACAACCTGTATGGACAACTTAGATACATCAGTCATTGCAGCTGTTCCTGTTCTCATGATTCTCACGACCAAAAAACACTAATACCATACCGAATTATCAATGAAGTTGGCCATCATGCTTCTGTGTGCATATCGATGCTCTGGACTATCAATGAAGGAAGAATGGTAATGTGCACATAAATTGATTTGGGTCTCTAGGCCTGCTCTCTCTGATGCCATTTGGCTTTGATTTGGGCATAATTCCGCAACAAAATAGGTATAATGGGGCCATTGTTTCAGTGGTATTTTGTGAGCAACCACTTTGTGCATATTGCCAAATGTTAGGTCTATCTCCCCCGCCCATTCCCCCAATGATTGGGAACTTTGTGCATATTGCCAAAGGTTAGGTCTATCTCCCCCACCCATACCCCCAATGATTGGGGACTAAATGGGTTCTGTTGTTGTGGTGGTCATCATGCTTCTAGAAATTTGCATTACATGAAGAATTTGGTGAACTAATCACATTCTTGGTTTTGTAAGTCGTAGTAATAACCACTATGATTCCGAAATATAGTATATGTGGCATACACTGTTCCTGTTCTTGTTCCTCGTACCGGAGTGACCCGTGATTCAGGTAACGTAGCTCTAATGCATGTGGCAGTCATAGAGAGGAGCAAAAAGTTCTTAGGACCAGCCTGTATGCATGAGCTATTCTACCATTCTTGCTGTTACTGAGGTACATGGCTCCTAATTACTGTGTATGAGGCAACAACCATTGAAGTTCAACAAATGGGCAATGTAAATCATGCAAGAAGGCTCATTCCTAGACGAACTGACATAAAAGCTGGACAACAAAAGATTGATAAAAAGCAGCACAACAGATGAAACTGCAAAAACTTCTACCAGCATTTCAGTAGAATGAGGACGGGAGAATAGACTGACCTCTGAATTCGCCTTTCTTTCCCCTCTCCTGCAGCTCGTAAACAAAGTTAACAATTCTCTTCTGCTCTACAGCACTAAACACATTAGTGTGAAGCTCCAGCCCATCAAGAATGTTGACAAACTTTCCATTAACTCTCTCCAAGGAAATAAAATCCTTCTTCCTCTGCAAGTTGCTGAAGCGGAGATACTCCCTCTGATCCCTAGATAACTCCGGCTTCTGCTGACCTTGAACTTTCACTTTCCCTATCCCCTGTCCTGATTGAGAAACCCCATCAATAGACTCCCTACTTATTTCATTCTCTTCCTCCTCAAGTTCATGTTCATCTTCTTGTGCCATATCAGCCCAAGACATCCGTACCTTTGGGCTCGCTGCAGGAACCACCAGTGAGCCAACCTTTTCGCTGGTCGAGCCTTCTGAATTAGGTCCTGACAAACCATTTGCCTCATCTTTCCAACTCTCAAGGGAACTTGTATCTGCTGTGTCATTCATGTCCGCAGCATCCTTCCAACTACCCAGAGAATTTGTATCATAATCGTCTTCATTCGTATTAACATGTTTAGCCTTCACATTATCTGGGGTCCGAACAGCCAAATTCTCATCTTGTTTTATCGGTTCCACATCTCCACCAATTTCTACAATTAACCCACTAAAATAATTTAAACAACTGATGGAACAAACCTACTAAAGCACGGAAGGCACACATACACTGGAAAATCACAAAAATTAGTAATAAATAGAACATGAGAAACAAAGAGAGAAAAAAGGCTGAACAATGCCATTGATTATCGTGCAGCATCTGCTTAGACATGCATAAATCTACAGACAAGAGTAGCCAATATTCAAGCTTCTTGGTACAATTGAACCACTGATTTTTAGAAAGCCTTTGAGTAACTCTACTCACATAAAGAACTGAACCCACTCTCTCCCTGCCCAATGCAAAATTACTTAGCATAGTGCCGAAACAAAATTTAGCTCGGTGTCTGAAACAAGATTTTAGAAAGGTATATGGCAACCAAAGTGAAGATCAGCTAATAAATACTGTACTTGTTCAGACACATACACCCAGAGGAATGTATACGATTGGGTTGACAACGAAATAATTAAAAACAAGTGTAGAAGCTTATATATCTGTTTTGTAAAAACTCCATTAAAGATTTTGCATATTTATGACATGAGAAGTCTAGATTGTTTGGGTAAAACATTGTAACAGATGACAGATAAGAAGACCAAAAACAACTTTAATACACAACACTTTTTAAAGTTTTTCACTGTACCCACTTGAAAGTACACACGATTATGCAAAATTCAAGGTTTCTACAGAAAAAATCATTCGAATTGAATAGAACAAGGGAATCAAAGGGACAATCTATAAAAGAACTGAAAACTCTCTCTCACTGACCGCTACAAAATTAGTTAGCTCAGGTGCATTTCCACTATAGTGTTGGACTACAGGCTAATGGCAATAGTCAAGTTGTTTAGCTAAATGGTATTTAAGGTGATCTATGTGAGGACTGAGGTGAATGAGCTGCATAGAAATCCATGAAAACATCGGCTTTAGTCCATTTAGTTAACCAGAAACCCCCTAGTGCTGAAACAAGAATTAGCCAAGTGTCTGAAACAAGATTTTAGAAAGGGATTGGGCAAGCAAAGTGAGTATCAGCAAATAAATACTGTACTTCTAAGTTACATACGGTCAAAGGAACGTTTCGATTGCGTTGATAACAAAACAATTTTAGCAAATACTCTAGTAAAGTTTTTGAGTATGTGTGACGTGAGAAGTCTAAAACTGTTCTAGGTAAACATCGTCATAGATACATATATCGGTACGAAGAAGGAAGAAGAAAATTCACGATTAGCCCGCACACCTGAGTTGTTTTTTAAAAAGAACAAGAAAATTCACTTTCAATTTGAGGACTTTCTGAGGTTTTCACTAAACCCGCTTCAAAACATGCAAGGGTACATAAAAACTTAAAAGGGTTTTAACGAAAAATTGCGAATTGAAGAGCACAAGGGCACCAAACAGGTAGAAAAGGGTTGGAACTTTCGAGAAACCGGACATCCATTAACCTATATTCCGTACGTAGTTACATACACACACGCACGCACGTACGTACGTATACCTTGGTACCGGGAAAAAAAAAAAAACCTCTAGGGTCTTTTGGTTACCTGGATCGAGGGATTTCACGCGTTTGGAGAGAGTGTGACGGCAGTGGGAGCAGAGATCTCTGGAGAGGAAAGGGAGCCAGTTGGAGAGGAACTCCGAAGCGATCCGGAGCTCCGTCTGGTTGTAGTTGAGCAGGAACGGGTCGTCGGGTCGAGCTCGGGAGTCGTCGCTCATGGCGGCTCTCGGGTACTGCGCTGAGTTAACTAGGGGAACCGGTGGGTCGATTTTAATTTTGAGAGAGAAGATTGAAAAAGGCAAAGGCAAGGGTTTCGTATTTGTGGATTGAGATTCTGATCTGATGGGGGGTGGAGGAGGAATTTGAGGGACGGGAGTTCCGTGAGCCCGAAGTTTGGGGTGTGGGGGTAAATAGTTGGTGGGAGCAAGGGTAGATTTGGTATTCTATGTGGAGGAATCCACTAATGAGAAATGACAATTGTTTCCCCCCTATGTTAAGCAACAAAACACCTTTTTAATATTTACAAAAGGATGATGCCGTGATGTTCTCGATCATTTTGGGATTACCGTAATTTCTTACATAATCTTACCATTATGAACATAAATAAAATCCATTACAAGAATAACCGAACCCAAATAAGATATAACCAAGGAATATTCAAAAAACCAACCAAGGCATAACCAAACTTAACCAAGACATAACAAACAAGTTATGCATTGCTATGGTTCTGTTATGCTCATAATAGTTTTGGTTATGCTCATAATAGGTTTTGGTTATACTCATAATGGTTTTCTTATGCTAATAGTTACGGTATTCCCAAAATGACCGGGGACACCGAAATCATTTCCAATAGGTTTTCCTGTTTTAGTTGCACTTTTAAAGTTTTCCTTTTACGCCATTTGTCTTTTAAAGAAACAAGAAAATGAACTTTTTTTTTTTTTGACATGCAAATAGTGTTAATTGTTAGTTGTTGTTGGTGAAATTTAATCATATCTCGTGCCCACCAACTTGACAACCACTTGCCAATAAAACGGGCACAGAATCATGCATTGGAGAGCTTATGCCCTGAATTCATGCCAAAAATATGAAGTGTATTTTAACGAGTCAAAACTATTCGATAGTAATTATCTTATCCTTTTAGCAAATTAAAATTCCCAAATTCGAATAACAAATATATACGGGAACCTTCAGTTTCTGTTTGTTTTTGCCAATATCAGCCTCCAGTTGAGATAGGTCAAGAAGTTTTAAATGCACTGTACATTCCTTAAACAAAATAGGAATTTTTTATTTTTTGTAATGCCGGGTGTCCTAGGCCAGTTTGCGCAGATCTCGGATTAATTTCTACAACCCCTTCCACAGTCGTTTCACACGCTTATGAGTTGGGGTGAGGTGGCTCCAGGAGTTGTTGGCAAGAGAATCAAACCTGAGACCTTAGATTTGAACAAACACCTAAATCATAGGCCAAGACCACTTGGCCAACCCCTTAGGAAAGTTGGTAAAGAATTCGTAACCATTTAATGCACAATTAATCACTTCTATTTATTTTCATCCTTTTTCAAAAAAAAAATCACATTTGTTAGTTTTTCGTCAATTTTTTCATCTTTATTCAAAAAAAATGGGTTTCGATGTTGATTTTTTATTTTTTAGATTCCTACGACACAATAATCCAAAAAAATTCAACGCAAAACTAACAAATGTGGGAAAAAAATTGAATAAGGAAAAAAGCAAGCCACTTTTCCTATTTATTAGCCAAAAAAAGCTGTAGTATTTGCATTACTGGGAGAGAATATTCTATTTGTAACGTCCTGTTAATAACACATGCCCATTAAAATTCATAGCAGGAGGTTTGAATTCAGAACTTTTTGAATAATTATTTATAAGCTTTGGATAACAAATCGTAAAACTAATTCTTGAATTGATAACATGTTTAAATGATTTAAATTTTTATCTTATGTTTCTGGATTTACAAATACATGCGTGGTTACGGTATATTTCTATACAAATGTTGTGAATCCACCAACACGCAGGTGGGAGATTCAAATATTTTAATCTTCTTGTGAGATGCAAAAGTCCCGACTCAGTCGGCCCCAGTTGGTTCGTGTGCAAGATTCACTTTCCCACTTCCTAGCAACCACAATGCGGTCCCCTCATAAGATAAGAGAGAGGGGATAAGAAAATCCAATCCATAGGCTACTGGCTCATGCCAATTTCTTCACCAAAACTCAAAGCCATGAACACCACCACCACAGCCATGTCCTTCGCAAAACCATTCACCACCACCTCCTCTCAGATTCCCACAACTACCCAACACCACCACCGCCATCTCCGACCGCTCACACTTGCCCGCATCAAATGCAAAAGCAGCAGCAGCAGCAGTGACAGCAACATCACCACCAGCAACAGCAGCGGAAACGCGTCAACGCCAGTGCCACTGCCCACGCCGCCGCCAGAGCAGGTCCTGTTCCGGCGAGGGAGGAGGAGATCAAGAAAGGAGAAAGAAGATGCGGTGGTTGCCACCGGGCTGCCCAAGAAGGTGGAGAAAAAGGACTGGGATTCCATGACTATGTCAGAGAAGGCCATAGAGCTGTACGTGGGGGAGAAGGGCATCTTGTTTTGGCTCAACAAGTTGGCCTATGCTTCCATCTACGTAATGATTGGAGGTTGGATTCTGTTCCGGTTCGTGGGTCCAGCCCTCAACCTCTACCAGCTTGACTCTGCTCCTCTGCCTCCAACTGCCATATTTAAGGGCTCATGATTGAGATACTGATACTACTAGTTAAGTAAACAATTCGCATGTTTTTTTTTTTTTCACTTTTTGTTTCTTCTGTATTCTAGCTGCCATGACCAATATTAGTACCTGTTTTGGGGTTGGAAATGAATCAAATGATCAAACACGAGTTCCCACGTACGCAAATCTTGATTTCTTAATCGATTCACCCTTCAGTTTTGCTGCAAGGTACATTGGTGACAGCATGGTTCAGATGCATAATTGTCACTCAAAGATGATAGTAGAAGGGCACCTTCAAAAATTAAAGAAACTAGAAACCAGGCTTTCTTACAAGTGATTTCTGAAGGACCAAAACAAACATATGGAAGAGCTAAGAAGAACCTCAAGAAGTACCAGCAGGTGCTACAACAATGTAATACTAGCCCTTTAATGATCAACGGCTACACGACACTGATTCGCTGAGTACTCATCTTTCTGAGTCTTGCACCTGTAAAAAACCCAAGAACATCCTATTTAGCCAACTGAAGACAGTAATGATGCATAATGCCTTCGATTTAAAGTTATCCTGTTGGCATCTTAATAACTAGGCATAATAGGTGTCATTCTCCAAAGATCAACGGATTTGTTTTGCACATTACTGTAACACATAACTTGGTTCCCCATATGGTGACATTGAGAAGTAACAGTTGATGGGGGATCATTACTAAATGCCTGCAATATGTGAGCACCCCTTGAGGCAACAGGTTATGCCACACATTTCTTTTCAGAAGATGCACAATTGCTCTAGCTAGGTGCTATGCGGCAGGAATGTAGCATAGAACACAGAAGTGCTGGAATAAGCCAGCTTTGCAACTTTACAGATGACTTCATTTTTTGAAATGAAAAAGGAGAAGTAGAATTGCAAAGCACTTGAGAAAGTAACAAGGGTTTCAAGGAGGAAGCCGTCCATATACTAACCTATTACATTGGGACAGAGATGCATAATTGTGATTTTCGCAATTTGTGCACATCCAATCGCCATCGCGCCATTGCTTCTCTCTGCCATGTCATAGGAACATAAGTATAAAAAATCTTTAGAAACAGATTTATGCGGGTGGGTTCTTAGTGGACGGACTAGTAATACATAGGCGAATATCAGATGTCATTGACCCCCTCATAGTAGCCCATACCATATGCCAACTCTAAAATTGTCGAACTGAAAAGAAAACAACATCAATTAGGCATAGTAATTCTGTTGTTATTTGGTGGAAGCTGCAATGGGTGTAGACTAGTAATAGATAAGCGAATATCAGATGCCATTGAGCCCCTCATAGTAGCCCATACCATATGCCAACTCTAAAATTGTCGAACTGAAAAGAAAACAACATCAATTAGGCATAGTAATTCTGTTGTTATTTAGTGGAAGCTGAAATGGGTGTAGATACAAACACAAACTGAAAAGGTCCAGAAGATTAGAAAACAAAAGACAATAAAAGCATAAAACATAGGAGTACTACTTTGTCGAATATATGTCAAATTCATGTGTGAAAAGGATAGCATGGTCCAATTTATCCTTTGCCTAAGGACCATAGCTGCTGTTGCTACATGCGGAAACTGCAAATTGACGGGTAAATTTGGAGCCGTAGCTGAGCTTCCACTTGGATTGGAGAGAGGGGGATACATGCCAGTTTGGTTGCCACCAGAAACAGCTATTTGGTCAGACAATGGGTACACATTCTGCAGCCCAAGAAGAGTTTGTAATTCCCTGAAAATAAATTACAAGAAAGGAAGATGAATCTGGAAAACAGGCTGCAACAACGACTAAATTGATTTGAATCCCATATTTAACATTACAAACTTACCAGTCCTACATTCAATCTCTTGTTATCCCAGAAATGAACAAGTTCTTCACATGCTAATCGCTTGCTCCAAGCACTTTATAGCCAGAAATGGAGAAAATCAGTTACTGGCATGTTCAAATGTACCCAACTGAAACCTCCCTTTGTCAGAAGTATAATTTTGACACTTGAGGTAAAACAACACCTTTGATAGAATAAGACAACAACATGCTCATCAAAGAAATAGGAGGCTATTGCCACTTATGCATACATACCAAACAAACAAAGCTACAACCAATGTCACGTTAAAGAAATTACACATCTTTTTGCTCAAACGTCAACAACGCAATAGAAGCTAAAAAAGGTGGGAAGAAACCCACAAAAAAACGTTGAGCTCAAAGACAATGTTTGTAGCCCCTGACCCCAACAATAGCAAAAAATATTGGACCCAACTTTTAAAGTTCCAAAGCTGACAGAAGGATATACCTGGTGGCATAGAAGCATTGCACTTGTTGCACAGCCAGTAAAAACAGAAGCCAAATCAAATACTTTAGCATCAAAAGAATAGTGAATGCTCAAAATGCGCAGAAGTACCTGTTCACGAGAAGAATAGTCATGAAATCCACAACTGCAGATCCAGTCACCATTTCGCCATCCACTACTATGACCTATCGGCAGCTGATTTGCTTAGCATATTGAAACCCATAACTTCTGTTCCCGCTTAATGGCCCGCAGGTAGACCTCTGCTGAATTGCTTACTTATCACTTATTAGCCGGCTGAACCCCATATTTATCAGCCTCTCCTAAAGACCAATTTGTGCTCGAAGGAAATGAATGCTAAAGAACTCTACTGCCCAATAATCCACTATTCATGGCTTTTCTGGTACGGATTGGGCCCTGGCAAGATAATGTGGATGAGTTCGAAGAGGAACTCCATGCATTGCAATTGCTGGCGTTGCTGCTATAGCATGAAAGAACCCAGGGTAAAAACTCTTAACAAGTTGGGCCTCGGTTCAACCTAACCCTGGGCTTTTTCATCGTAAGTTATTCGAAGAGGGCTGCTCCACTCAAAAATATCCTAAAGAAGGACGTACAGACTGATCATGGCACTGCACTGATCGGAAGAGTGTCAGTTAGGACAAACAACAATAACCGTGTGAACCTTATCTAAGAAACCAGGCAAGCCTAGTGATTTCCTTTCTACCAAGTCAGTGGCATTCCTTTCCGCCCTGAGTATAATAGATGATCCCCGCAAACCCAAAATAGCAGGCCCCTTCTTTAACTGCTGCCCTTTCTTGTTCTGTACCCAGGTTCACTTATACTGGTTCATCGCGTGGTAAAAAGAAGAAAGTATGAAAGAATAGTAAACAAAGTCCCTTGGATTGAAAAAGAAGGAAATGAAGAACAGGAACAAAACAAAATGATGGCAGCATTCGCGTACAGAAACGACACCCCCCTTTGGTTGCCCACCCTTTTTGCATTTTTCCCTTGACGCATAATTGTCGTTAGCACAACCTATTAATCCATTGTCACACACACCTAAACCATAACGAAGCCAAGAAGAGGCAACAGGAGCCAAGAGAAAGCACACCTACACTGCACCCCATGCCAGACCAAGTCAGAGATTGATTTTCTAGCTTCAGCTTGAAAAGGAAGGATAGAGATTGTATATGCAAGCTGGATTAACAACCAACATCTACTACGTGAGGATAGCTCAAATACTAATAAGCAAAGCTACAGTCAAGTTTAGGATTTGGGATAATCGAGTTCATGAACTCCAATAATTAAAAATAAGCACCCAAGAAATTAACTTGGTTCCATAGTGGAAATTTGATAGTTCAATTTCCAAGAGAATACCTTCTGTTGATATGAGACTATCCAATATAAATGCTCTTTCACTGAACCAAAGCTCATCCGCGAGGTTCGTAGCACCAGAAGCCGAGTCCAGTTCTTCTAACCCAAGTGAATTTCTGCCCCTAAAACATGGGGCCAAGTCTGGGATTGGGTCGAGTCCATCGTTTCGACTTGGATCGGCGACGACGTCAGAACGGACACGACCGGAAGGAGAAAAATAAAAATAAAAAATAAAAAAATTCAAAGTTGAAATCAAGTGTTCCCGGCTCACTTTTTTCAAGTTTTTTCAACATATATGCTCTCCGATGAAATACCAAGAAGTATTCGATTGACTCGATATCTTACAAAATCATTGTATTTGACAAATTCTACGATGTGGACAAATCGGATTGTAAAAAAAAATCCTAAGTAAGGTCGAAAATTTCTAAAAACCGAGGAGAAGGAGAAGCCTTTCTCCAGTTTCATAAAGGGTGTAATCAAGTGTACCTATCTAACTTTTTTTCATCTTTTTTCAAAATATTTCTTCTCCGATTAATAACAATTTGGTACTTGATTGAATTCATACTTCCCATAAACATTTGAATCGACAAGTTATACAATGAGGAGGAATCGGATCATCGAAATAATTCCAAAATCAATTTCAAAATTGCCCAAAAAGGGGGAGATGCCTTCTTCTAGGGACTTCGCAGCTCGAAGCTGAGAAGTCAGTTCGCTGCCGAATTCGCGTTTTGCACGCGCGCTACCTATATCTCGGATACACCAATATGGAACTCGCCTGTACGGAACACGTTTTCCAGATAACATATACTCCTGTAATACTGCTTGGTAGTTTTATTTTGTTTTCCAATATTTCCCTCTCACTCCTCCATTCACTTTCTGATCTATGCTTGCTCGTAACTCAATAATATAATTTCATACTCCTACTCGATAGTTTTGATTTTGTTCATGGCTTTATGTCGGTATCCATTCAAATCTTTTATTCCGTCGTTCTTCTGCATCACCATCGTCGACAAAAGGCAGAAATAGGTGAAATTAAAAATAAATAAAAATTCACATGTAGAATTTTAATAAAAAATAATAGCCCACCTACTAAGCATGTGAATACTGATCTTACAACAGTCTTAGAAGCAGCTTTTGAAAACATAAATGCACAAGGTTTGCAAATGCATATCATATTTCTTTTTCTTTTTTTTTAAAGCAGAAATAATACTCAATTTTGTACTTCCTTCAAATCTGGGTTCTTCTAATAAAAAATCAATCTTGAAAAAAGTAACAAATGATTTTCGGGGTTGCCATTACCCATTTGAAAGTACCATACGTAGAACTTGTGGGATAATTGGCATGTGCATTTGTTTGTGAAAATTTAAAAATTCGAAAGGGCGAATGTCTTTAATTTTTTAAATCTTAAGATAAGTACCTTTTTATAGATAAATTTTTCCTCGTGGTCAATTTTGGTGTTACGAATCTGAATGAATCTACCATGTGTTATCGAGTTGTTTTAACAGCTAAAACCTTACAAGATTTTAAAAAAAAATTGTATAATGAAATAAGCCCAAAATCTAGGAGTTTACTATATTTGGAAACATCAAAAAACATTTCTCTGAATCTTTGGAGTTAGTTTTTGTTGTTTGGGTATGGAATTATCCACACACACAAAAAAAACGAGAATATTTCTCCCAATCAATTTATGATGTGAAAATTAATTTTTACACCCCACTATTGAGGTAAGTGTACTTAAAAATTTGTTTTCATCATGTTATGAATAATTTTAAATGCTAAAAATATACTTGCAACCATATTATACTCATAAGACCTTGTTTTACTAATATTCTTATTTTCGATTTACAAGACAGGTCATAACTGTATAAGTTATTTTCTACAGAACTATTTGCAGTTAAAAAAATTGGAGAGTGATTTTGCTACTCCATTTTTGTTAATATCACTCTCTTTTGTGTCTTGAATTTATTTTTGTAAAAGAAAGGGAGTGACAGCAAAATCAATTCCCAAAAAATTTCTAATTTTGATTAGGTGAAAGTGGGAAACATCAATAAAAATGTTAGAGTATTATTATATATTGACAAACATCATCCATTGCTTTACTTTCTCCTTTACCAATCTCTCTCTCTCTCTCTCCCTTTCTCTCTCTCTCTCCGGGTCAAAGCTCGTCAGAAGCTCCCAAATTATCCTCTGCAAATCAGAAGGTGACCTCTCTCTCAATTAGCAATTGTATTTATCTCTTGTTTCGCTATCGTCCGATTGTCTAACCAAAGCTGTCGATTTGTCTGTTGGTTGTTTCTTTTCTCGCATTTTGTTTGTTCTTGACGTAGCGTATCACTGTAAACCCAAATGTGTTTTCTTCTTCAGTTCAATACACTACTCGTGTATTCACTAATTTGGGTTTGATTAAGAATTCAAGATGAAGAGCGTATTTGTTTGCTTGTGGATTACGAAACTCTTTACTATTTCTTACGATCTGCTTAACGTAGGTTTTATCATTATAAGTCAGTCCAATGGATGAGTTCACTTGAGGTTTTGAGAGTTCATGTTATTGATTCACTTGGGGTTTTGAGAGTTCATGCTATTGATTCGAGTTTTACTGAGTTTTTCTATTTTTTTCTGGAAGAATGCTGAAATTTTGCAAAACTTGGGATATCTCAAAATGCATGATTTGGGATGTCCCAGAATATAGGTCCCAATGCTTCTTTTTTTTTTAATTTTTAAAACTCAGCTGTCCAGGCCAGCTTCCACGCACCTTGACTAATCTTGGGGCCCTGATCCCTCGGCCTACTTGTGGGGAGCCCAATTAAAGTCGGAGCAAAGCTCCGTATGGACTTACTCCTGTTAGGTATCCAAAATTACCCCTTATGTCCACTTTGAAAGTCGCATAAAACTTTTTCCCAATAGATGTCCAAAACCATCCCTTCCAATTGGTAATGGAAACTTTTTGCATTGGGGATAAGCCGGTTATGTTGGAAAGTTACACATTCTGGTTCAAGATTTGGTTGCATTGAAGGCATGACCCCTTAATAAGTTGAAACTGACAAAAGCAACTAACTTTGTGGACTGATGCAGACAGGACACCATGTTGTTTTCTAATAGTTAAGAGTTAGGACACTAACTTGTTGGGAAGATGTTTACTACATATGTACGTGAATTATAGGTAAATATGAGGAGTATCACATATACAAGCCAAAAATACTACTACTATCGAATTGGTGATAAAAACCAGAAATTTCATTGACAGGATGAAGGTATGAAAACAACAAAGTCACTACATAAGCATTCAAGATCTAAGCATCCACAACAACTTTGACCCTGCCCAAACTTGAAAATCGCATTATTACCTCGTATCATGTCCTCGCATGCCCCCACTATATCCAACTAAGAATGGTATACTAATAAAAACGAAGACATTTTTGGGCGTGCTTGACGTGTACAGAGCATTTCCATGTCCCTGGCATGTTGTACTTGGATTCATAAGGCTGGTAGACGTGGTAGGTGTGTCCTTGTTGTCCATGTTCGAGCTTCTAAGACTCTCACCATTATGACTTGTGAGAGTAATTGAAGGGGAAGTTATTGCTGGCTACCTGGTGGATGACATGGCAGAAAGGTCAAAGGTTGACTACTGCTGCTTTCTGGCTGGAGCAAAGGTTGCTGGAGGGTGGTGGGCAGCTGGAGCTGAAAAAGTGGTGGCTGATGGCTTGACAGAGTGGTCTGTCTTCAACTAAAGGTGGGGTCAAGTGTACCATCATTACAGAAGTAAAGGGAGGAGTGATGAGATAAACTTCGCTTGGGATTCCTTATTTATGGAAACTCTTCCCCTGTGCTGTAAACTAACTGTCCAAATATGGTTATTCAGCTTGCCCAAAATCCCCCAGGATGCCTGAGGGCCTGAAATCAAGTAACCTGAACTAGTTTTGAAATGTCATAAACCATACTTTGAGTGTCTATAGTTTCTGCAAGGTGGCATGCTATAGCTTTTCTAGGACGTGCTTCTTATGCTTCTGCTGCAGTTAGGGTTGTTTCGTGACTTTCATCTTTCTGTATACACAAATTTTTTTGTTGTAGCAAACTTTAGTTGTTCTGTGGTCTTTTGCCACGGTCTTGGATAAGGTTCCATGATGTTTGTAGTAATCTGGGCAAGATTACAAATACTTGCTAGAGGTTTGATTATTATGAGGTACAAATCCCTGAATCAGTCATTCAGGCCTAGCAGCTGTTGTTTCTACTTGATTTAAATTGCTGCAAGACTTGCGGTGGTGCTTCTACTGCGTAAACCTTCATATAGATTCAATTCTTCTCACTAGGTATCTGTTAGATCTTCAAACTGTAATATTTTTTTTTGTGCATTACCCTCTATTTATTTCTTGTTGCTCCCTAATTTTGTTGACCTTAAGTATGGTTTTATTTTAATAGGTGATGGCATCTGGGGAAGATTTTGACTTGTCCACTTTGAAGTTTCAGCTAAGCCAAACACAATCAATGTGGAAGGAGGACATGGAAAGAAGCCAATCCCAAATTGATGATTTGCAAGGAAAACTTGAGGAAGTAAAGGCTTTTATACATGGGTCCGAGGAAGATGCAAGAAAAGAGTTGGAAGTTCTTTGGCGGAGAGTCAAAACCACAGCAACATTGTTGACTTACTTGAAATCAAAGGCGAGACTCATGGCTGTTCCTCATTTAGCCCATACGTCATGTGGCATTAAACAGTTGGATGGGGTTGGGCTTGTTGACAAAAATGGAGTACCCTTTTCTGGTTGGTCTAAGAACATTGATATTTCTTCCTTTGACAATCCAGACGAGGAATCATGGATTGGCATTAGCCATCAACATGGATCCCTTGATGAACAAGATGGAGCCTATATTGGTGAAGTGCTGAAGAATGTGCAAATGGTGACTGATGTAATGGAAACCCTAGTGAAGAGGGTTCTTATGGCAGAATCTGAAACTGCTATTGAGAAAAAGAAGGTAACTTTAGGTCAGGAAGAGATAAATAAGAAGGTAGTCCAAATTGAGAGCATGTCTATGAAGTTGGAGGAGATGGAAAGGTTTACGCTTGGCACAAATGGTATTTTGAATGAGATGCGACAGAGGGTTGAAGATTTGGTTCAAGAAACATCGAGACAGAGGCAACGAGCAGCTGAAAATGAACAAGAGCTTTGTCGCGTGAAGCAAGATTTCGAGTCCCTGAAAACTTATGTTAGTAGCCTTATCAATGTGAGAGAGACACTTTTATCATCAGAGAAGCAGTTCCAGACAATTGAGAGGCTTTTTGAGCGGTTAGTATGCTTACTATGCCCTTTTTGACGATAGTGTGCTACGTCGGATCTTTATCATTCCATGCTATATTGTTTTGTTGGTTTATGATGAGGCCTTCTGAATATGCTAACAACGTGCCCTGTTCTTCCTGGTTTTCTTCTCTCTATTGTCTGCTCACTGCTACCGTCTGTATATTTGTCACATGAGTCTACATAACGCTAGTTCCATATCCGTATATCTTGCCTAGTACTAATTTATGTGCATGCTATGACATTGTGCAATAGTACTAAGACTAGTTGTTTTGTTAATTTACATGGTCTTTCTCTTGGCTTTCTTGATCTGCAGCTGACCGTTTGGACCTCATTTTACTTGGCTTTATTGTTGGTAATATAGAGCAGGATAGAGGATATGCATGATGTGCCTGAAATTGCCTGAGTGGATATTGGTTATAGTCCTTTTGGCCCAAGAAGGATCCTTTGAACCTAAGAATCTGGCTACTTATACCGGGTGAAAACACTTCCCAGTAGAGGTTCTATACATATTCTTGCATTGTTGTTGTATAGCGAAATATTAAAGGACCTGTACACCCCTCTATACTCTAAAAATGTCTAACATGTCAAAGAATTGACTCAAAGTAGGGTTGCACCCCCTCAACTCCCAACTAAACAAATTAGAAATCGGAACACTCTTAACTTTGAACAATGGCCAATCCTCCCAGTCAAAATATCATCGATCCCTCTTTCTCCAGATAGACCACATCAAGTACAGCGGGATCATAATCCACGGCTTCCGTCTTCTTCTACCATTCTCGAAAAAGCACAGAGGGATCATTATGTTAGATGTATTGTGGACCCTTCTCAATGTGTGATGTACTTGAGTGGAGCATGATACATGGGTAGTTGGATGGGAGATGAAGTTTTCATATTTATATATCGTTCTTCTTTCGTTTCCAAGAATAAAGTAGACTTTGTCAGTAACAGAAAACCGTGACTGGGCACTTTTGACTTTGAAGCACAATGCAAAAGCAACACAATATCTTTGTTCTCTACTTAAAAATTGTTAGTCAGCGTGAATTTCCAAAGAGTGTTGGCAGGTTGCATTTGAAATAAATATGTGAAGCACTTGGAATTGCACATTATTTGTGTTTTTGTTATCCAATTGGGGTTACGACTTACAAATGTAAATGTATATTCAGGTGAAGGGTTGGTAATTCTTCTTCTTCTCTTATCTCTTGTATAACACTAATCTCAACTTTACTCTGCAAATGAACTAATCATATTCTTCAACTCAACTAAAACCTAATCATGCTTGTCAAGAACTTGGGGATGCCCGTGCCTAAAGGCACATCGAAACGTGATATAATCTCAACTTAAATAAACTACCCGCTCTACCCGATTGCTCTACGCGCTATATAATCTGCTCAAAGTGTCTTTTATCATTTTGAGACATTTTCCTATTTGATCATAAAAGGCAACATCCAAATAGAGATACATTGCTTAAAAAGTTAGGAGAGAGAGAGTGGTAGATTTATTTAGAAGAATATTCTCTGTATCTTTTAAAAAGTTTAAAAAGAATGATCTAACGGCTACAACTTAAAATGAAAATATGATCCAATGGCCGTGTATGTTACTTTGTTTGTATGCATAAACATTTTTATTTCAAGTAGAGATACATTGCTTAAAAAGTTAGGAGAGATTGGTAGATTTATTTAGAAGAATATTCTCTTTATCTTTTAAAAAGTTTAAAAAGAATGATCTAATTGCTACAACTTACAAGGAAAATATGATCCAATGGCCGTGTTTGTTTCTTTGTATGCATAAACATTTTTATGAAAAACCACTTTGTTTTATTATATAAGATCGATGACAGATGTATGGCCTGCAATTGTGGTGGTGGTATGAATACCTTTTTTTGAACGGGGGTGGTATGAATAACTGACATACTGTCTCCAATTGTCATACGATCTATTGCATTTTTCATGGGAGCAGGTTAGTTGCAAAGACAACACAGTTGGAGAGTGAGAAAATGCAGAAAGAAACTGAAGTCCACAAACTTATGGAAGAGAATATGAGATTGACGACTCTACTTGACAAAAAAGAGGCCCAGCTCTTGGCCATGAATGAACAATGCAAGGTCATGGCCTTGAGTGCTTCAAATATTTAGTTCTGATATCATTTCGCCTAATCTTTGATCCACTCGGCTGCCACCTTCCAGCCCTCCTGTCTGTATCGGTGAATAATATCAAGCTTGAAAATATGCTGGGCATCTTTTTTAAGATGTGCCGTTGGGAGGAACTTGTGGAAGTTAATATAGAAGAGATGCTACTGTGGTGGAGTGATGTTGTCGACTGGAGCAATAACATTCCGTTTGCTGGAATCCAGAGTTGTATTTTTCTGAACGCTCTAAAGGTTTCATTGTATAATTTCAGTGAGTAGTTGCGGTATCATTGCTGCAAACTTCGACCAAGCGGGTAACAACCGTATGTTTCTCTTTACATTGTGGCATTACCATTTTGTTTTCCTTAAAAAAAGACCGATAATTTGCAATTGTAAGTTATTCTAAACAATCACTCAAAGGTGTGTGTCATTCGCTTCAAATTCGCTAGTTCTGGATCATGATTTTTCTACTTGCCGGAGTAATGTGATTTCCTCTCCAGTAGGTTGTTGTTACAGATAAGTTTCCAAACTCAAGCACTTGAAATGGTCTCGCAGGAATGAAGTTATTCAGGCGGCATTGTCGCATAATGGCCAACTTAGATTTGTGTAAGATATTTTACATCGAAACAAATGGAGCCGTAGTTCTGTTGTTATTGATTGATTGGGAAAACTAATCCCGTCTTTAGGTCTCAATCAACTGGAGTTAGCTTATATGAATTCGGCTTTTTTATTGAGCTTCGTTAACATCATGTTCTGGACATGCAATAAACTTAAATCCTTTTGAATTACCACTGCTAAAGCCAATTTAGATCTAACTCTTCATTAAGTGCTACTATCTTCCACCGTAACCATATCACTTTTCCTAACTAGTACATTTACCGATACCATAGATGCTCACAACCACCTTTGATCTCTCTTTTTTCTCATTTTAGCTTCTATTGGCGTTATACCTCACCTTTCGCGAATGTCTCATATTCATAATCGAATTCTTGTCATCGTACGAGGTATTTTATGTGGTGATTGTAATCTGTTTAATGCACAATCTTCTCCCTTTTATTTGGACTTGGGAGTTAGGACAAGACCATAAGCACATCACATAGAAAAATCTCTCACTTGGTTGTAGGGCTGCAAACGAATTGAGCTGCTCACAAGAAGATTGTAGCTTGACTAGTCATGGCTAAACTCATTTAGTCATCGAGCCCACCTCTACACTCAAAAAGCTTTCGTAAATTCTCGGCTACACTCAAAAAGCTCGGCTCGGCTCGTAAAGTCTGAATTTATTTATGAACAAGCCGAGCCCGAACACTATACAAAGCTTTAAGCTTAGCTTGTTTGGACTGGGAATTTTAGACTTGGGCCAAGGGAATAGAAGCCGGGTACAGTTATACACAGTCCAAGTCCGAATCCGGTGCAGAAATGTGCCAGGCCATAAAACTGATCAAGTTCTGAAATTCGAACCGGCCCGGGAATCTCTCTCTCTCTCTCTCTCGCGATGAAGCCGTCGGAGAGAAATCTTCTCTGTCCTCGCGTTGCCTGGTTTGCATTTCTGTGGAGCATTTTAATAATGGCGGACGTGGCTTTGAGCATCAGGTTTCCCGATCGGACCTCTCAACTTCCCAATGACTCTCCCAATCATCATTCCCTTAAAACTGCCGTTTTCGCCCTCGGTAGCTTCTGGAGATCTGAAGCCGTTTTCGGATGCTTGGACGGCGTCGTCACCACAACAGTTGGTTACGCTGGTGGATCTAAAACCAACCCCGAGTACCGGAGCTTGGGTGATCACGCCGAATCTGTACAGGTCTCTCCCTCTCTCTCTCTCTCTCTCTCTCTCTCTCTCTCTCTGTATGTGCTTGTATATGTATATGCGTGTGTGTTTAGATTCATATGTACTGCAGGCCCGGGCACACGCAATGTGCGTGCAAAACATATTATGCAAAAGATGGAAGAGGAAAATCTTGAATTGGGAGTAATCCGTAATGAAATCTGAGATGTGAAAAAGAATGGGGAAGAAATTTGGGTGACTGTTTTTTTTACCTTTTTGGCAGTTTGTTTAGGTAGTTAAAGGGATACTTTAGAAGAAAAGAGTGTGAGTAAGCTCCAAGACTGACGTTCACACCAAAAGGGGTGTTCCCTTTATAAAGATAGAAAGAGAAAAATTCTGAATCAAGATTAATCTGTGATGAAACTGAGATGTGGATGTAGAAAAGAAGGGAGAAAAGATTTGGGGTGACAGTTTTTTTTTTCTTCTTGACAATTTCTTTAGGTAGTTTAAGTTGTAGTTTGGAAAAAATAAGTGTGAGCCAAGTCTCTAATTATCATACGAGAAGGGTGTTCCCTTTAAAATAGTCATAGATACACACGCTTGTACGGTAAATAGGAGTATCAAATTTGGTGCTAAGTGACAGTGTTCATTTTTTATACCTTTACGGTGCTTAAGAAGAATTCACATTTTTTAATTGGTGATCTTTGGACGTATTTCCACGCAATTATGTTTCCAGTTGTTTGACTAGGTTGAATTGAACATTTTCTGAAGAATATAAACAGCATGGAATAACTGTCTTAGTTTCTTCAGTTTTCTTTTCAGAAATAAGGGTAAGTGTCAGAAATGTTGAAAAACTTAGGAGTGACTCAATATAGAGTGGAAAGGTTCGGGCAAGAGCAATGAAATGGTCTAGATCTATGAATTAGTTGATTGGATGAAAATGATTGAACTTGAGGCGGATTGATGGGCCATCACCAGGCCTGTTAGGAATGAATTGTGCATAAAAAGCCAATGGGAGATGTTGATTTAGTTTTCTTGGGGATAATAATGATGTTGGGATTTTCACCGAAGAAACAAAGGCTATGTACTGAATCATGCTGATCTAGTGTGCAGTACTCTAGGCTATGATATTACCATTACATTACGTGCTGAATGGCGTTGCTATTTGATTTTTACAAAGTACTTCTTATTTGTGGCTAAATTTGCTTGCATGTTTTATTTTGCTGCAATGAGTTATGACATTGAAAACTCGCGTTTTTGGCAACTGGGCGTGAATGTGATGAGCGCGGGCGTGCCAAGACTTGTAGCGCCTAACTTGTTGTGAAGATTCCCGTGAATCTTGACTTCTATCGTAGAGCGACTGTGTACGACCCAAAGGTTAAAGATCGTAAGAAGGTTCGTGGTTTGCCACACGGTTGTGGACTTAATATTTCCTAGTCGTATAGGAAATGGAACGTGAAAAACGTAGACTTTATTAGACCGTGATAATAAAGTTTGATTACAAGGAAAATAAAATCCAAACTACTTGATGAAGTAAGTTTGAATGAGGGTTTGAGCACGAAGTACTCGATAGGCTACTTTGCTGAAAGTAGGAAAGTGTTTGTAAGCGTTAGCTTTGATTGGTGTTGGACCCATTTTTCTTCTTGTGAACTTGTATTTATAGACACTGCAGTATGTTGATTCATGCCTGAATCCGAACCCAGCTTTGCACCACAAGCTGCCATGTGTCCCATGATGCTCCCTCCTTTTGTGCATGCTGAATCATGGGCAGTTATTTGCAGTTGGTAGATCATGGGTGATGTGGCAATAACTCACCACCATCTCCCCTTCTCATGCTAGCTTGACACATGACCAATTGACTTGGTCAAAAGCTGATTCAGGCCTGAATCCGAATTCAGCTTTGCACTACAAGCTGCCAAGTGTCCCATGACTGCTCCACTTTTCATGCATGTAAGGTAGTGGGCAGTTTTTCTGGCAGTTAAGGGTTCATGGGTGATGTGGCAATAACTACCCACTATCTCCCTCTTTTCATGCATTTAACACATGGCCAATTGACTAAGTCAATTGGCTTTTGAACTTTGGAAGGAAATAACTGCCTCGGCTGCAACTTAATCCCTAAAAACGTGGGCCGCACCTCATGGACCAGATCTGCCCCTTCCTTCATAGGCCCATCCGTGGGCCAATTTCCCAACAAATCATGGGCCGTACTCCTTATATGGGCTGCGTGTTTCTTGGGCCCAAATGGAAAATACCCATGGCCCAAGATTTACCCAATCAATTATTTAGCTTTTGGGCCAATTTAATCAAAGAATTAATTAAATAGCCAATCATGGCTAGCCCGATCCGCGGTGCCAAAAATGGGCATAAACAAACATGTAAAAGTCAATGTTCTTGTTTTTGTGTTTGGCATTTGGCTCTACGGCTTTGGCAGAAGAATTTCGTATTATGGATGTTCTGTAGTGTTTTGGCAGCGTAAAACTTGCTATATAGCCCGCATTTCCCAACTTGAAAGGGATTCCAATGAGTTTAGAGGGCGCTTTAGAATTAAAGTAGTGGACATAATCTGGTTGGTTTGGAATTCAGAGAGTGATCAAATACATGTATCGTGGCGCAATAACTAGTTCAGGGATGGGAAGTACAGAAATTTGAATCTCCTAACACAACAATTTTAGGTAAAGGATCAATATTTATTTGGGGTGCCTTTTCTTGTTTGTCTTGTTGGATAGCGATATAGTTATAGTTGATATTTGACAAAGTTGAATAAATTTATCTCTAAGTTCGTTATCTAGTAATTGTGTATTTTTATTCATTTACCTTAGAAATGCAACATTATAAGAAGTAGATTTGGGAAAGGAAGACAGAAATGATGAAGGTTGTGAAGTGTGTGGTAACACTGATGACCAGGTGTTTACGAGTGACCATTCGTTCTTTACCTTGGATCCCTTGTACTAATTACAGGGGTGACTGAAGATACATTTCCTTACCTTGACCGATATGTTTCCTTTGCCTTGAAAGTTGCTTTATGTAATAACTCGTGTAAAGTTCATTTAAATGATTGCAAAGCCGGCTTTGCTTTATGGGTCTCACTTTCAAGTAAATGACTTTAATGAAAATGTGTTGTCAGTTGTCACCATAGAATGGTAGCAATGCGTAAAAATATCAAATAAGTCCAGTACCCAGACCCGTTAAAGTTGAAGAAGATCATTATTTAATGTGAGGCAGCCACAGCCACCAAACTTATTATGACGCATATTTACCTCGTGGCCATGCTATTTACATTGTTCTCAAACTAGTAAGCTTGTATCTGAAAATAACATATAATCATGTTCAGGAAGAAGACCTCTCTTTTTTTTTTTGGAAGAAAGCAAACTAATATAGCAGTCTGCAACACTTGACTCTTGGAAATGTGCACCCAAGACAACTTTCAAATGCAACTGTTGTTGGGAAATGTGTACCAAGAGGTCCAAAACAACACTTGAGTCTAGGAAATGTGTACCCAAACCATATTGTTGGGAAGCATTGAAGCTGGTGCTGCTTACCCAAAATGGTTAGGAACTTAGGGACAATTTCCAAGTATGCTATTTGGTTGGCTTTGATATTTTGGAAATGGGTCCGTAAGTACCTTTTTGGCATTAATGTATGCTGACTTGAATGTCCAACCAGTGAACATTCTAGAAAGTGAGGAGATGGTTATTCATCTTTCAGGGTGGGTTCTTGTGTAAATCCGAATAAACTTTTAAGATTGAGCCCCCACTGTCAAATAAAAAAGTCAGTGTGCGGTGGCCATTGTGCTTCTGACTCATTGATGATTGTTCTGAATTTTATTGGGCGGCATTTTTTTCCTAAATGACTTGGTTCATTCAGTCCTGGAAGTAGACAGGGTTGACCTTCCTACTTTATAACTTGCATTGTCTAAACGTGTAACTTCTTTCTGTTTTCACTTTTGTGTTGGTTACATTATTGTTGGTAGCATACTATGATACATTATATTGCCGAAGTGTCTTGATTTTGTGGTTTATCTTTGGCAGTATTTTTTTCACAAGTTTTCACGCCTTGTCTACATGTGGCCAGTAATCCTTTTGCTGTTTGATCTGACATCCCTCTCTATGAAATTCAGTGCGCTGTTTCATCTTGACCTGGTTAATATTTTGACACGTAATGATAAGTTGAAAAATTGAGTGCTTCTCTGCAACCATTATTTAAGCTTTTTGTAAGCCACTGGTGCATGGAGTGAATAATACTTTGCACTTCAGTTGCATTTCTGCTTATTGTGATTTTGTGTGTGTGTGTGTGTTTCACATAAGAACTATATGCTCCTGGAATTGGAAGTGCAGGTTGCTTTTATTGAAAGTTATGTGATATCGTTCTTCAATTGCTCTTGCAGATTGAATATGATCCTAGGCTGATCAACTTCAGGCAACTTTTGGAGGTCTTCTGGTCCAGTCACGACTCCAGACAAGTGTTTGGACAAGGTCCTGATGTAGGGAACCAGTACAGGTATAATTGCTTATATTCATTGGTTGTTTATGTGAATTCCCGTTCTCACTCAGTGGACTACTTCATGTCAACAGGTCTATTATCTTCACTAATGGAAGTGAAGAATCCAGACTAGCTGCAGTCACCAAAGAAAGAGAACAGACTAGGTCGAAGGGCAGTATCGTGACCACACAAATTCAACAAATTGAAAGATTTTATCCTGCAGAACCTGAACATCAGGTCTGGTATTCCTGAATGGGTAATGTTGTAATTCCAAAGAATGACACTGTAGCTGGTTGCAATTCTGTTTTGGAACAGATATACCGTGTGGGATTAAGTAAACAATAGTAAATCTTGAAAGAGTCATATTTGTAAGTCTCAAACCAGGTTGCCTTTTAGAACACGTTTTAAGAAGGGCATTGAGCGGGAAAAATATGCTTACTGTAATGGAAGTGTTTCCATTTCGTTTGAAGGCTTACACAGCTGCCCCTCTCTTTGCTGCGACGTTTTGTTTGATGAACATGAGACATTCAGATTAAACCTTGGGTTTAACATCTTAAAGTCCTTTTTTTATGGGTAATGAGAAAATATTTTGAACTGCGTGACTGACCTACTATCCATGATACATTCTGCAGAAATTTGAGCTCAAGCGGAATCCCTTCCTTCTCCAGCTTATTGGAAACCTACCGGCAGAGGAGCTGGAGAAGTCAAGCTTGGCAGCAAAACTAAACAGCTATTCAGCAGAGCTTTGTCCAACTAAGATTCAAAAGCAGATCGATGCAAAGATCAACGATATCATTAGAAAAGGTTGGCCCATGTTAAGAGAATTCTAGTTAGACAATCCTCTTCTCAATCTGACAAAGATTAGAAGAAGTTATAAGTTTGGGTGTGGACTTCAGATACAATCTGGATGACAAGATGATACATTGTTGTATTGTTGGCTTGCTTGTTCAGACCAAGTTGCAGACAATATTTTGCTATTGGATATCGGAGATGAAAGTTCTTGATCGTAAGTCAATCCAACGAATTTGTGCAATTTCTATGATCTCATATGGGGATTTTGAGTATGTGGGCTTCTAGAACATCGAGTCCACTTGTAAATTTGTCCATGTTTATTTGACGTTCTTTGTAATCAGATGGAGATTGTGAGATTCTTTTGTAATCTAATGGAAATTGGTTCTATGCAATAATAATTTATATGAATAGCTCTTCAATGAATAATTGCTGTTCGATTTGATCATCGATGAGTGTGAGGCGATTACCTCGGTCTGTTAGATGGTCTGTTAGGAGCTGCTAGACATGTATGAAATTCTGGAGAGGGAAAATATACTTTCAAGAGAGAAAATCTTGATGATGATAGTTCTACCTCACGTGGTCTCTCACATACCCAAATCCATTATGGAGAATCCTTTTTAGCAAGATAATCACCGTAGGTGCAAAATCTTCTCTCTATACGGTTGCTTTCCTAGTCCTCAAGCTTTGCCATGTAACTATTGCATTCTCTTGGTGGTTTGTGTTAATAAAGATGGCCTTGAGGTAATTGCAATGGGCTTGGCTCGATCATTAGGCTCAACTAATCTCCAGATAGCTCAGCTAGTCTAGACAAACCCAATCTGCAAGGTATGCCCTGGCCTAGTGCCAGTCTACACCCCTGAATGTCCTGCCCGATGGAGAATGGATGGCCTAATGCGCACCAAGTTACATGTACGAAAATGCATCCGTATAATCTCTCTTATTGTGCAATTTCAGCAGCAAAATCGCACAAGAGCGCGACGCATATAATACTATAAGGTGATAAAGGGGTGTCATATTATTACTTTCATCACTATTATTTATCTTCGCACTTTCGTTTTTTCAAACAAACATGTCCACGAAGTCTAATTCAAGAAAATTACAACCGGGAGGATATGAATCAATTCAGTTAAACAGTGGGTGTGGCCTCGGCAAATTGTTCTTAGTAGTAATTCTTACGGATAAAGTAAACTTTGCACCCCTACACTCTTCACTTACAATCACATTGCCCCTTCCAATGCCAATTTCGCCTATCAAGCTCACATCTTTCGGTAAAGTGTCAATGTCTTCCTTCTTGTTAGATTGTACTCCATCTGTCCCAATTTGTTTGTCCAATTGTCGAAATTCGTGTTTTTAAAAAATATATTTATATCTTACATTTTATAATATTTTTTTATGATTTTGAAAATTTTGTATAATAAAATTAATTGAGATCTATCAAACAAAATCCATATTACTTATTAAAAACATTACGAATTGGAAATTATAGACAATTCTTTGAGGGTTAAACGCTCTGAAAAAGTCAAAAAGATGACAAATAAACCGGGACAGAGGGAGTAGTATTTGAGGACAATTATTTAATTACTATAGTCTAACGCTAATGGGACATTGACACTTGACTGAAAAGCGAGAGGGATAGATTCTTGAAGTTAGACGTGGGGGGAGGGCAAAGTAATACTAAGTGCAAAGTGTAGGACTCGTCCTGTCTAGTCCCAAAGCATCTAGTTCCATTCAAGTTTGGACTTTTGCGGGTCCATTTTGGGCTCATGATAATGATCAGAACCGTTTATTTTGTAGAGCTCGTCGAGTTTTTGGGATGTGAGAAACATCAAGTCCATTGAATACCAATCAATGACCCAACAGAACGCATTTATCTTGAAAACTAGATGCTTTGGGACTGGGCAAGACCTGAGTTCTAAAGTGTAGGGGTGCAAAATGGTATTTTGCTCATTTTTCCTGAGTCAAAAACACTTTAAAACGTGTGGCGTCTCATAATTGGCTTACCAGAAGCCTCTCTCTCTCTCTCTCTCTGAACAGTTGCGCTCTGTGCTCTGTTTACGAAAAAAAACCTCTCTCTCTCTCTCTCTTCACCTCAATCGTAAACATAGATTCCGAAAGGAAGAGGAAGAAGCCGTCTTCGATCTCGACAGAAGATCGAGCAGATCGAACAGACAAGAACAAGCACAAAAAGAAAACCAAAATGTCTTCGTCGTCTGATAAAGTTAGGGCATCGCACATCCTAATCAAGCACAAAGGTTCTCGGCGCAAGGCTTCATGGAAGGATCCGGAAGGCCACGTCATCACCAGCACCACCAGAGAATCCGCCGTCGCTCAGCTCAAAGCGCTCCGCGATGACATCGTCTCCGGCAAAGCCAAGTTCAACGACATCGCCGCTCGTCAGTCCGATTGTAGCTCCGCCAAACGCGGCGGCGATCTCGGTCAGTCTTGTTACTCTATTCTGCTTTTTTGAACTTTCAATTGTGCTTTTCGTATACGTTTGTTACTCTGTATTCATCGATACTCATGTATAATGGTGTGAATTACAACCCCAAGGGTTTGGCCTAGTGGTCAAGTCTTAGGACAAGACTTAGGGATTTGCCCTTGTTGTAAAGTAAAGTAACTTTTCATATAAGCAGAAGGGTAAATGGTGGAAAATTGAATATTTCTAGGGGCAATCATTGTATTTCCTAAAAAAGATGGATTCTCAAAAAAGGACAAACAAATTGGGGCGGTAGGAGTAATAACTTGTGTATGTTAGCTCAGAGATCTCTGGAATAAAAGTAGGATAACAAAGTTAGAATTTGTTTAGCGGACAAATTTGGATTACGTGTTTTTCCAGTAATGAAATGTGATACTTTGTTTGGAGAATTTGGGAAATATGTTAATTTGGATTACATGTTTTTCCAGTAGTAAAATTTGATACTTGCTACTTGAATGTCTTTTGCTCCACTTGACTTATGCCTGTTATTTGCTTGCTAGGAAAAATATGATTAAGGCTGTGAAGCATGCTAAGTTAGCCACTTGCCAAGCTAACTTAGGCTTCACAAGCTTAAAAACTTGATTGGTTACTTCTGTTTCTTGGGTGCTATGGAGTGATTTTTGGTTATAATTTATAAATTGTCTTGCAACGAAGATGCATTCTTGAAACAGTATTGGATTTGTCATGTGACTGTTGATCTATGAGCTGTAAATAGACTGGTCTTTGAGGTTGCATGATACTAGCATGGAAAACGCAGGGACTGGAAGATGGAAACAATTTCCATACTTCATCTCCATGCACTTCCCAGTTATTGTTCGTAAATACTTTCTTCAAGTTCCTTTTCGATTATGGTGAATTTGCCTTGATATTTGTTGTATCCTTCCTGCATGATGGCTTACCCATGTTGTATTCAAAATTGAACAAGTTGATTTTTTTTTATTGATTACGCTTCAGACGTATCCAAGATTTATCCGGCCGTACAGTGAATGTATCCCTATCAGGTACGGGTTCGGGGGCTTCTTTGGAGTATCTGTGCTTAATGGGTTTGCCTCTGCAACTCTCTTTGTTAGACAATATAGCAGCCAATAACTCTCTTTGTCAGATATGATTTAGAAGGATCATTGTTGGTTGCTTTATTGTCTAACAAAGAGAGTTATTGAAGGTCAAATTGTAGCAATCTCCACCTTGTGTTTTTAGGAGGCGTTAGGTCTGTATGATTATTTCCTTGTTCTTACTGATTGTTTCAATTTGTTTGGAGCTTCTGGTTATTATGACAATTATTTCCTTTTGAGAGCAGTCTAGAGGTCATCAGATATAGGCACTTATATTTCTGTGTATCTGTGACATTCTTTTGTCTAGTTTGACAAAATAATTGCCCTTGCCCTATTGCAGCTTGCGTCGTGCAGTATTTTCCCGAGAATATCGTTTATTTCGTTCAAAGATTCAGTCTCCCTCAGTGAGGATATTTTACTATGAAGCCATGCTTTCGCTGGTTCTGTTTTGCAAGAGTGTGCCAATACTAACATTTTTTAGCATGTCTTTTGCGTATGCATTTCTGCCATCTTTTCTCGGGCTGAAAAAGCTTCCACACAGTAAAGGTCCAGGATGTGAGTTCACAAAATGTTTATTGTGGTTCAATGCAGTGTTTTATGCACCTTGTATATATTTCGGGTTAAAGTGTCAGTGTCAGGGTTCAATCCATTTTACTTGGATTTGTATACCAAGGGGCGAGGACTTATAACAACTGTCGCTTCTGAATTAGAGATTTCCATACAAGTTGCTTTAATGATTAATCCACTATCCGGTACTTTGCTTCTTGATACCCTTGTACAAGACTTGTGTGTAATCTATAACAAACAGTGCCTCTATCTCCTGATACATATCTTATAGCTTGTGCTGCTGCTTGTTTTGAGTTTGTGAAAGTACAATCTCCCCCAACTTGATTCCCCCAACAAGCATAGATCGAGAAATAGTGTTGTACACATCATTATGGTCAAGGATTCCTGCCATGTCTTGGTAAATCAAGACAGAAAATTTGCAGTCAGTTCTTTCCTGAGTTTTCCTTTTTTGTTTGTTTATCTGTGATAAGGACGAGGTAGATGACCAGCATTCGTAGTTTATGGATTATATGCCTCCACATCTCGTATATGTTTACGAAACTTAAATATATAAATGCAGGCTCATTTGGGAAGGGTCAGATGCAAAAACCTTTTGAAGAAGCAACATATGCACTGAAAGTTGGTGAGATAAGTGACATTGTGGACACTGATAGCGGCGTGCACATAATCATGAGAACTGGTTGATAAACTACCAAGAGGGTGGTCTTTGGAGCACTGGTTCAGTCTATTGCACTAAAACAATGCCGGTGTTTTCTTAAACAGGGTTTTCTCTTCTGATTTGATCAATGCAATATTTGTGACTATACAGAATGTGTTGAGTGCTATCTAATTTGTACGATTCTTCCAGGGACCCCTGGTGTCTCTAGTTTGGGATGAGTTGTTTCCCTTCGAATTCCTGGATTTTGTGATGTTTGAATTGGGAAAGTGGGATTTACTTTTCCGTTTTCCATTTGATCCCTCGTATAATGAATATAACGGCTTGTATGGCCTACTCTCTCTCTCTCTCTCTCTCTCTCTCTCTCTCTCTCTCCATATTTTGCATAACAATGAAGCCAACATGCTAATGAGTCCTGTGGCGCAGTTTTAGTAGCAATGGTATAAAATGCTATCTTTAGATAGAGGAATCATATGATACAAACATAGACGTGTCTGCACTTCTTCAATGCACATAGAATACATAGATGTGTCTGCACTTCTTCGATGCACGTAGAATTTACACACATCAACAGCTTTCAATAAATTGGTGTCTGGAGCATTTCCCTTTACTGTCCATTACAATTGTTTTTACGATAGTGAATGCTACTGCGATAACACACATGTTGCACATAGTTGTATGATGTGTCAATGCACTTTTCTGACAAAATAGATTGAACTTTTTGCAAATTTTTAAAAATAGTAATATATACACACAATTTAAAAATACACTTATGATGTCTAGGACTGTTAGATGCACATGAGTTCATATGTATCGAACAGTTCTGGAAGCCATTGTTTATGGAATTGCGTTATAAAATTGTGTTGTACACTTTCTGAATTTCTAATGCATTTGAACGGTTCCGGACACAATTTTCTCCGGGATTTATTTATTGAAGTTGTACAATCTCTGTCACTGTTTGTTGGTCTATTTTGGAAATTCGTGTCATTCTTAAATTGTTTATATCTTCCAAAATTTATAATATTTTCAAGATTTTAAAAATTTTAAATAATAGAACTAATTAAGATCTATCAAACAATGTTTATATTGTATATTTTTTGATATCTATATTAAAAGAAGTAAATAATTAAAAAATAATACAGACTCCCAAAAAGAACTAACAAACACGAAGGGTGTATGCGTTTACACTTTCTTATTCCTACACCAATTCCAAACATTTCCCAATAAAAAGGGAGTGTAGAACTAGAACCTATCCCCTATGCATATGCTTTTAGACTTTCTTATTTATACACCAATTCCAAACATCTATCTAATGAAACACAAGGGTGTGGAGACTACACAAATGCAAATTGAAAGAATGACTAAGATTCATTTAATCGGAGGTCTGATGTGCGCTCTCCAACTCTCTTAAGAAAACACCAATACTTTTATAAATATATTACAAAAATGTTATCATTTATTTTTATCCACTGCTCGGCTTCTGGCATTGGCATAAAAAAACAAAAATATATTACAAAAATGTCTGTGCCTATAGCACTACCAGGGTGCGTGCCGTAGGCACGGGCAAGGACTAATTTCTCCCAATAAAAAGGGAGTGTAGAACTAGAACCTATCCCCAATGCTTTTAGACTTTCTTATTTCTACACCAATTCCAAACATTGCCCAATTACAAGGGAGTGTAGAACTAGAACCTATCCCGAGTTGTAGTGCACCATCTGCACTACACGTGTAGTGCGGCTAATTTGGCCATCTCCAGCCGTCTATCTCGGCAATGGACGGCTTAAATTTTCATCCGAACAATAGACAGTTAAGATTTGTAGGAGCTCGGATTAAATTCAAATTGTCCATAACGAGATGGACAGTCGGATCAGTTGCAATACACATTATAGTGCGACGAGTGCACTAAAGCCCCTCTGATTCCCCTGGCAAGGCAGCTTGTGATTTTGAGTGGTAAAAACCCAGTAGAGAAAATACAGCTTATAAATTCCCTCGCTATTTCTCTAAACCCCCGAACCTTCACTCCCATTTTCCTCCACTTTTTCTCCTCCGATCCAGAAAATCCCCCCACCCATTTCCTCCTCCCAGGTATTTCCCCCTTCCTTCACCTAAAATCCGCACATTGTCCCGTAATTCCGCTATTCACCTCTGAATTTGCCTTCAATTCTGCTGACTTTTGCAAAATAATCTCAGGTCGTTTAATCAATGGCATCCGAAACCGACAAGCCCAGATCCGGATCGGATAACGGCGAGGACTCTCCAGCACCTCCGTCGCCGAAGCGCAAGATAGCCCTGGTGACCGGAATCACCGGCCAAGACGGCTCCTACCTGACCGAATTCCTCCTCGGCAAGGGCTACGAGGTCCACGGCCTGATCCGACGGTCGTCGAACTTCAACACCCAGCGGATCAACCACATATACATCGATCCCCACAACACCCAGAAGGCCCTGATGAAGCTCCACTACGCCGATCTCGCCGACGCTTCCGCCCTGCGCCGTAGACTGGATGTTATTCTTCCGGATGAGGTGTACAATCTTGCTGCCCAGTCTCATGTCGCCGTGTCGTTCGAGATCCCGGATTATACGGCGGATGTCGTCGCCACCGGTGCGCTCAGGCTTCTCGAGGCGGTCCGGTCGCATATCGCGGCTACCGGCCGGACCCATATACGGTAGTACTTTTTGCGCCATGACAAATTAGCACATTGCAGCAAAATTTGACTTTTTGATCGAATGCGTATATGATTGAACTGAATTTTTGCATGAGTAATGCTATGGTGACTGGTGCAGTGTAATCCCAAAATGTAGTCACCAAAGCATTAGTGGTTTTGAACTAATAATCCATACAAAATGAGAGATTCTGATTACTGAAATGAAGGTGACTTGTGATGTGGGTCTTGATTTGATGATCTCATTTTGTATAAGTTTGATTTGTTAGGAGCTCATGCAAAATTGGTTTTTTGATTAAATAAATACTTACCAATTGAACTGAATTTTTGCAAGGAAACCAAAAACGCAACACATTTTTGTAAATGTGGGTAAAGTTGCACTAACTAAAGGTGAGAGGTGAACAAAATCGCTCTCGTTGCTAACCACACACGATGGTTTGGTTTGGTTTGGTTTAGTTTAGTTTAGTTTCACAGTGATGGTTTCTCAATTTTTTTCTCGCTTGACTGCTATAGCCCGTTTGGGTTGAGGGATTTCGTTAGAAGTGATAAGAAACTGAGGGAACAGGGAACCCATCACTTGTTTGGATGATAAGAAAATGTGAGAATTGATGAGAAGTGATACATTATATGCCACGTTCCATTTCTCCGTTAAGTGGTGAGATTTGGTGAGAAACACTGAACATTTCTTGTCTATTTCTCATCCGAGTTTCGAAAGGATCAGGGTATCGGCTGTCTACTTATTAGTGTATATAGTGGTGCGTAGCTTGAAGTTAAGGTAGTTGTTTATGATCGAGACAATGTAAAAGAAATGAGATTTCTGTTTTAGGTTGGGAATTTTCTGGGGTAAAGAATTGTGGTGTTTTCCTCCAGTTTAAGATATCCAATATGTCACAGTAGAAGTGGGAGAGAATTTATGGTTTTTCGTCATACTAAAGGGTAGGCGCGCGTATCTTGATCAAATGATCTGGAGATTAGGATTTCTTCGTCAAGGAGTCCAATGGTAGTCACTTGACCCATGTGCACACCAGACCAGTGTTCTCGCTGTATATATTAGTTAAAGTGTTTGTTAGGAATTAGGAGTACTTTTTAAGTTTTCTGGCTAGATTGGTGTCCTTGGATTACATATCAATCAATCTTATTCATATATTTTTCTATGCAAGATAGATTCTATCTTACCTAATTAGGATGCTATGTACTATTCATCGACGCATAGCATAGGATACTAAATCCCGAAACTGGTTTTTTTGGTACCAGGTACTACCAGGCCGGATCCTCTGAAATGTTCGGATCCACACCACCACCGCAGTCCGAAACCACCCCATTCCACCCCAGGTCCCCCTACGCCGCCTCCAAATGCGCAGCTCATTGGTACACCGTGAACTACCGGGAGGCGTACGGTATCTTCGCCTGCAACGGGATCCTCTTCAACCACGAATCCCCACGGCGTGGCGAGAACTTTGTGACCCGGAAAATCACACGAGCCGTGGGCCGGATCAAGATCGGGCTCCAGAGCAAGCTCTTTTTAGGAAATTTGCATTCGGCTAGGGACTGGGGGTTTGCAGGAGACTACGTGGAGGCCATGTGGCTGATGCTGCAGCAGGAGAAGCCGGACGACTACGTTGTGGCGACGGAGGAGGCCCACACGGTGGAGGAGTTCTTGGGAGTGGCTTTCGGGTACGTTGGGTTGAATTGGCAAGACCATGTGGCAATTGACAAGCGGTATTTTCGGCCGACTGAGGTCGATAATCTGCAAGGGGACTCGAGCAAGGCTAGGAAAGTACTCGGGTGGAAACCTAAAGTCGGGTTTGAGCAGTTGGTGAAGATGATGGTTGATGAGGACCTTGAGTTGGCTAAGAGGGAGAAAATTCTTTTTGATGCTGGGTACATGGATGCTCAACAGCAACCTTGATCCCCAAGGACCCTAACCATATTGTGTTCTCTAGTTATGGTTCAATTCAATTTGATTTTATTGCTTCAAAATTTCAGGAATATGGGTTCTCTTTGTTTTCCTAGCCTTTGATTAGGGGTCTGATTGTCTTTCAAAAATGCTATTCATTCAATTTGAGGAAGTTCATATATAGTGTCTATTACTCCTGTATTAGCTGTAATCTCTTTTGGAGATGGTCTGAATGATAAGAACAAGTTCTACTACTGAGATTCTAGTCTACTTACTGTTCTGTCAACTGAATTCATTCTAGCTATGGGCACTTCGATTTATCCAAACCAAACACGTCGGTGGCCTGTATCCTTTTAACTTTACAGAGCATGTTTGAAGGGTGAAAATAGTGTCGGCAGCTTATAAAGGGATCAATGGAATCCACCTACTACTCCTACTTGGGAAGTCAACTTCACTGTACAATCCCGCAAATGACTCCAATCTACATCTGCACCGTCAACTGATTTACTACTAATTCGTAGTATGCTCTCCGGGAGCGCAAATGCGAAAATGTCTTAGAAACACATCACCGTCAATCTTATTCATCTGGCAAGTGGGTTCTTTCGGCAGATCCTTGCATTCAACTGCACTTGGCTGCAACTTCTCTCCTCTTTTAAAGAAGAGCAGAGACGCCATGCATTCAATCTTTGTGGGGGTTCTCTTTCTGAATCCTGAATTAGCTTTGCAAAGGTAGAAGAGCTGTACACTCAGATTTCAGACTGATGAAAAACCAAGTATTTGTTGGTGATACATGATCAAACTACACTAGTCAGGCTCCAAGGTTTACAATTATGGCTGTTGGAAAATCTAGAAAGCAGTTCAAAAAATATATATATATGAAAAAACAAGTGTGCAAAATTGCCTAACTTGGTTACTTAGATGGTAGATGGGCTTGTCTTTAACACACTTCCCTGAGAAGGCAAACTACTGCTGGCTTCCAACTCAGCAGAGGTCTCTGAAAATGGCTTGATAGATGATCTTAGTGATTCTGGTCCCTCTGCATTGATTCTCCTGCATATTGCATCGCAGTTACTAATCACCTCGGTCAACCTTCCCTTAAGCTCCCCAAGTTCAACCTGCAATCCGTGAACTGAATGCAAAAAATTTTGACACAAAAGTTAAATAACGACTTAAATAAGTCGATTTATACTAAGCCCAGAAGTTTAGCAGACTACTAGTTCAATTCACAAAGTCATTCGTTCATTCACTTTGCACTACTACCCACCAAAACAAACAGGGGCAGGCATCCTAAATAGGAGAGAGGAAAATGGGTTCTGTTAGCTGTTTCTAACAACAAATTGGCCGTTTGCAATCAAAGATCAGGTTGCGTTCCTCTCACTTTTCCCTTGTTGAATTGCTTTATTCAAGTGATAAATATGTGAGGCATAAGTCACCTTGTGATAGATGCTGGGACGTTGTCTTCATGGTCGAGACTGAATAATTAAACCGCTGAAGCAGTTTAACTGCCAAAGCATCTGCAACTTCTATCTTGTTTTCGAGCTCTTCCTGCAACAATCACAACCAATTATCCATTAATGCTTACAAGCAAATGAGTTTTGGTACTAGAGGTTTCAGCTCCAAAGCCATCAAAAATAGCAAGCTTTTGCAGCCAACATCCAGTCCAATCCGCATCCAAAACAGTACCAAATCCTCTCAATGAATGACATAATTTCTTTCAACAGAAATAAGCAATGAAGCACCAACACGGCAACACCCACAGAAGCCGGCGTGTCCCCGTGTCCGAGCCGACACAGGAATACGGGAACAGGCGGGGGACAAAGCAAAATACGTATGGTACAAAATAAATGTTACTTATTTACTTATTTTTGCCGTGTCCGTATCTCTATTTTTAAAGAAACACCGTGTCCGTGTCCACATCTGTGCTACATAGGAAATAAGTAAAAATTTCATCAATATTTTCAAGATATCATTTTATGCAAGGCTTAAACATGGCCTTATGTGCATGAGAGTTCTATGGACTGGATCAGTATCCATTTACAAGTCCAGAAAAGGACAGGATCCCCACTTTACAAAGGGCTCAAATCCACAAGCATGTAATGTTGTAGAAAGAGTAAATCCAGCTACAGACTTTAGGAGAATGTGCTGCTGATCTACTTGTATCCATGCCATCAGGACAGAAACCATACATATGCTTAGCTTACTGCACTGTCGTCAAATATAATTTTTGTTTAGTTTCAAGGTGAACCTGCTTCTTACTAATCTTCTGGGCCTTGCCATCCTGCCAATCACGATACACTGAGAAGAGCTCCAGCAACACTTTTGGATTTACTGTACCTGTTTCAGCCATATAAAACAGAACGCAAAAATGGTTTCCTTCAAACATTTCCTGTACTGCTTAAAAACAATGCATTACACAAAAATTGGAGTCAATGAAGCAACAATACAAGAATAAACCACTGGGTAGGCAAATATACAAGCAAAGGAAAATAGATTAACCAACAAACTTACTTTATGCCTTTTTCCCCCAAACAACAGGAAAAGTAAAGTGACAGTTCATATGCCAGATTAGTGAGGGGTGATATGATATATGCATGTGCTACATAAATCAGTTCAGAAGACTGCAGCCTGTACGTGCTCTTTATATAGAAAGATTATGAATGAATAATCCACGCATGTGGCTGTAAGAGTGAAACTCAAACATATTGGCAATTGGACGTACCATGGTCAACTTGGCATTTTTAATCCCCCACTCGGGGATAGAAAGAATTTGGTAGGGAAACGTGCTTTATGTGTGAAGTAGTTTATAAAAAAAAAAAAAGCTTTTATCCATAACCATCCCGGATCAATTTGATGCAAAAGATGAAAAAATGACATCAAAACACACTTGGAGGCAGGTGAGATGAAGTGGAGTTTTAATTTTCAGGAGCATGGTTGAGTTTCAGCAATTGACAACTTTAGAATAACATGAAATACAGAACTCATCAATTAGTGTACTCTTCCATTGAAATTGTAATTACAAAGTATTTCGGCTTAGTTCCTTCCTACCCAATTCTCCAAAGAGCTGACAACCATCAATCTCCGCTTTCTGTTTGGTTTGTGCAACTAGGGGTCTGGGACTGGGAAGAGTTAGAGACATGCAGCCTTACCGCTACACACGAAAGAGGCAATTCCCATCCATGACACCTAACCTGAATAACTTTATATGCTGTGCATGTCCATCCAAACACAATTTGGGCCCAACATATAAACTTCCTTGATCAGAGTCTAGGTAAAATGGTTTTCGAGAACTTACTTTCCAAAACTAAAAACAAATGTCTGCGTTTTTCATAATGCTGCATGTTAAGATCAGACCATCTGGTCTGTGTAGTGATATACTTATCTGAATAACAGTAATCTGCATTTTCCCAAGCAGGAAGACAAAATTGTGATTGCTTGCTCGTTGTAGCTTCGAGTTGGACTTCGGTAACAAACAAAGGTTATGGGTTCATCATGTGTCATTATTTAGCACGAATACAGACATGAACAAGGCGGAGGACACGAACACTAGAATTCCCATAAAATGGGGACACGGACATGGCTACAGACACCAGAGCTTTTTAAAATAACTTTTCTATTAAAATTTGCAAAAGCCACCTTGCCATGTTGCCATTTATGTCCCCGCATGACCCAACATAGGAATTTTAAAATCTAGTGCACATGCCATGTGGCGTCTCCCTAAAGTATTTTGACGTGTCCCCCTGCGTGTCTGACTCTGATATGGTGACATTTACATGTGTTGGTGCGTCATAAGTGTCTAAGTCCACTAAAGGCAATTTCTCGCAAGTGAAAAAGTGCCTATTTGCTCTTGTGTATCGTGAGTGTCTGAGGTTTGGCTGCTTTGGCATGGCACCGATGGAAGCTGGCTCTCGAGAATATTGCAGGGACTTCTCCAAACAATTCTTGTCAAACGAGAGAGTTAGGAGTTCTGCAATCACCACCCTTCTACACCTTCCAATTGAGAGTTTTAATAAAAAAAAACTGTTATGCGTTGAAGGACCACCCTTTTAACATCACCAACTTTTACACAACCTTAATTAGTAATGGACATGGGAACCATCAGAAAAAACTCAAAAAAGGTGACACGGACTCCACAGCATGTGAAACTTAGGCTTGCCTATCATAACAAACGATCCACAACAAGGCAATCTGTTATTTCAAAGTTCAGTTCCTGATACTTCTGCATAATGTGTATAATATCTTCCAAATTGCCCTAAACCAATGAGTTGCAAAGTGTATTCACCTGAAGCAGTAGAGGATGAGGATTTTCTCACTAGAACGTCTGTTAAGCTAGTCTCCGTAGGTGGAGTAGTCAGTATCGGAGTTGCCTACACCAAGAACAAAATTACCCACATACCCAATTACACACAGAAGTAAAGCAACAAAAAAAAAAAAACCTGAGAAAGATTAGGGAAATGTGAGTAATTGAAAACCCTAGAAAGGAGGGAGAAAACCCACAATTTTGAGGGATCTGAGCCGTTCCAGGAGGGGGTCTACGCCTTCGAATCGCTCAGATACGGTGGTAATCTCGTCGTCCGGTCTCTTCTCGTACATAAAAATGCAACAAATAAATTGACAAGGAGGAATTGAGAATTTGAGCAAATAGTCGAAAGTTGAAGAGGAAGGGGGTTGGTTACCTGTGAGGCTGAGAGGGTTGATTCCGATGCACCCATCGGAGGATGATCCGAATCGGTAGTACGGTTGTTTACTTGGTGCTCGATGAATCAGATGTCAGTCGGAATGTTGTGTTGGAAGCGTAAACGACGTTATTTTACCCGTTTCCTCTGAAAATTTTGCACTCTAAACTAGGGCGGCTTGCGGTTTGGTTCGGTTCGGATTTCTAGAAATTCGAGGACCGAATCACTAATTACGGTTTTTACAAAATGAATTCCGTGTCCGGACCAAAAGTCTTACGGTCCAGTTCCAATCCAATCCGTGACTCACGGATTGGTTACGGTTTTGTCTGCTGATTTTAGCAAAAAAAAAGTTCAAACATATATCTCACAATAAAATGGAAGAATGCTACATTCAGAATTAAGTTTAACACCACCAGAAAGTACTTGTTACATAAACTACCAAAGGCTTGCTTCAAAAATCACATTCAAAAGAATCTAAAACACAAGTAGGAGTGTATCATTATAGTACATTACATAACATAAAAGAATCGAAAAAAAAACGAACTACTAAAACTCAACTAAGGTTACCCATAATTTTTACGAAAAAACTACGATTTACTCGGTATATTTTATGTACATTTACACTATATCCCATTATTAAGATAAAATACTAAAATTGGTGGAATAAAGTGTTAATATTACTAACAATTTATTATATAAATACACACATATATATTATTTATATAAAATAAATATCTCACGGTCCGGTTTGGTTAATCCACGGTTTCGTAATGAAAATCCGTGGACTGAACCGAAAGTCATGGTTTTCTAATTTTTCAATCCATGTCCGTACCATTAATCCACGGACAAAATCCAAAAGGTACGGATCAGTTCAGTCCGGACCGGTTTCATGGTTTACCGGATTTTTTGAGCAGCCCCACTCTAAACTAATATTTAATTTTAAAACTTAAGTTTTCACTAAACCATAATAATAAACACATTTTTTTGTCTACTAACTCTACATAATTTTTGTGGGGGTGCGTCGGAAAATAGTTGAGAAATGTATAAATGCAAGACTTATTTTTATTTCTCAAAAATAATAATAAAATTTGGTGAGGAACCATAACAGTTTTCATTCTCAATAAATCACGCAATCTAAAGGGGCTTAGAGTCTCTCTAGTGTAGCGACGCACTACCGGATTATAGTGCACTTTGAAAAGACCTCACTATGCATATTTATTGAGTTCGTCAAACACTTTATTTTATGAAAAATAAAGTTGATCGAATATCGATAATTACATAATAGAACAATTTATTGTATGATTTTTCAAAAGGGGAATGCTTAACATTATTCTGATGATGAATTAAATTATTAATCCTTATGTATCATACGGATATAAAAATTTCAATTAACTTTATTTCTCATTCAATTAAAGTTTTCGGGGAAAAAAAAATCTATAACAACTTAGGCTCCGTTCCGCAACTCGATTTAAGTATTTATTTTTTAAGAAGGCAATTTCAAACTAAAAAATAATATGTTTACGTAAATAATTTTCCTATCAATATGGATATTGTTTGATCGATTCCATCAAGATCTTTTATACGGTGCAAAAAAAATTAAAAAATTAGTTTTCGTTTACATTATTTTTGAGTTTGAAAATGTGAAATAAGCTTCTTATTTTTTAAGAAGGTTTCTGGAACGGGGCCTTATTCAGATTGTGATTATATTATTTCGAAAGGCATACTAGAAGCGCATTACAATCTTGTGTAATTATTGTTGAAAGTTTGGCATACAAGTGTGTAGGCTGTAGTTATAGTTGACAGTTGAATGCATCTTGTTGAAAATTTCTGAACCATTCAAGAAAAATAATTTGAGAATACGATCGTATTTGGATATAAAGGAAAATTTTACTTGTTTTATTTTGCTTGTTTTGCATAGCAAAATTTGCATAAAAAGACCAAATAAGCAAGGATTACCAAACATGTCCTATGTTGCACTATGAAATGGAAAATTTTGGAGAGAAAAAGTGTCTCTTTATGTGCCACCAAATCACACCCAAATGCAAACCATTTTGCATCATCTAAAGCACATTGGAATCTTGGTTTTCTTCACTAGAACCTCACAAAATTCCCCATGCCCAGAACCAAAGCAAATCCAACAAAATCCCCTCACCAAATCAACCAAGAAAACACACTCCAAAGAAACAAAGGGAAAAGAAAAAAGAAAAAAAAACTAGCCTACCAAAGTCCCTTGTATTCTCTCTCCTCAAATCAGGATAAGAATGGCACACCTGTATCCAATTCTCTCTAGTGAAAGCAAAATCAATCAATCAACGGCTGAACAACTCCCACGCGTACGGGCCGGATCGATTCTCGCGCAAGTTGGCGATCCTAATGAACCGCGACCCGACCAATCAGAACCGGTTTCTCCCGCTATAAATAGCGGCGAGGCACGTATTTGTTCTGTCAGAAATTCAGCACTTTCACGAACGTCTTATTCTGTCAGTATCATCTTACGCGATTTGTGAATTGTGATGTCGGCGATCGGAGAAGTTGACAACCTCGCCGTCGAGCAGCCGGCGGCGGACGCTACCGTGACGGAGCAGCCGCAGGTGGCGGAGAAGGCTGTTAAGGAGAAGAAACCCAAGGCCCCCAGGGAGAGGAAGCCGAAGGTGCCCAAGGAGAAGAAGGCCAGAGCGCCCAAAACTGCCTCTCACCCTCCGTACTTTCAGGTAATTCATAGAACAATTCTGTATCTGTATTTGTGTGTGTGTGTGATTTATGATTCACGCTTTGAACAGCTTTTGTATACGAGAATTTCGATCAACGGACCTTGATTGTTTTCTGTTCATTTTTTGCTGTTGGTTAGGCTAGGCGTTGTTTATGCATATTCTGGTACGATTTCGGAACTTCAATCCGCGGAAGTTACGTCGATTGAGATTCTGTAATTAATTGTTTGCGAATTCGTGATGATTTGTTGCACAGATGATCAAGGACGCCCTGTTGAGTCTAAACGAGAAGACTGGTTCCAGCACCTACGCGATCGCCAAGTACATGGAGGAGAAGCTGAAGGCGGTGCTCCCTGCGAATTTCAGGAAAACCCTGGGGCTTCAGCTGAAGAACTCCGTTGCCAAGGGGAAACTGATCAAAATCAGGGCATCGTACAAGTTATCCGAAGCAGGGAAAAAGGAGAATGGAACTGGCAAGACTCCAAAGGCGATAACAGAAGCGAAGAAACCCAAGAAAGCTGCTGTTGTTCCGAAGGGAAAAGGGACTGAGAAGAGGAAAGCCGAGACGGTGAAGAAGACGGGGCCGAAGAGGACGAGGAAATCGGCTGCGGTGAAGCCGAAGCAGCCCAAGTCGATTAAGTCACCGGCGGCAAAGAGAGCTAGGAAGGCAACGGCTTAAAGCGTTGGATATGAAGTGCGCGTGTTGTTTGTCTCTGTGAATATGGAAGTTTCATGACTTTCCTCCCTCTGTTCTTCTCTTGTTCTCTGTCTAGCTAGTAGGAGTACTATCTAGTTGTGGAAGAAGGGTTTGGTGCAGAAATTTGGATATATGTTTTGTAATTCTGCGAGCTTTCTGGGTTAATAAAGTGACATGTTTTTGGGCGGTTGGTGCAAATTTGTCTCGCCACACAATGTGTTTGATGACTATTGGTGGATACTATAAGGGGGCGTTCGGTTGAATGGAATGGAATAGAATGTGAATATGAATGGAATTAAAAATATAATAGAATTAGAGAAATTGAGAATGCAATAATCATTTTCATTCTTATGTTTGGTTGTGCTTCAGTATTGTCAATCACATCTTTAATGGAATAGTGTGACAATACCAATTTTTGAATTGACAATAATAATTTATGGAGTAGTAATAACAATTTTTAGAGTGATAATAACATTTTTTGGAGTGGCAATAGTAATTTTTGGTGTGATAGTAGTGAATGTTTGGGTGGCACTAGTAATTTTGGTGTGACAAAGAAATGAAATAACAATTCATTAGTTTTTTGGATGGAATGATAATTCCTTTACTAAGGGGCTGTTTGATATAACTGAAACTGAAAGCTGAAAAATTAAGTACTGAAAACTGAATGCTGAAATTTTTAAGCTGAAAAGCTGTTTGATAAATATATTAAGTACTGAATTAAAAAAATGATGAATTAATTTTGTTCCAATTCTCTCTTAATTTACTAACGGTCACAATATACTTTTGATAATGGTGGTGGAGTGGTGGTGGTGGTGGTGGTGGAGTAGTGGTGGAGTGGTGGTGGTGGTGGTGGAGTAGTGGTGTAGTGCCGGTAGTGGTGGTGGTGGTGTAGTGATGGTAGTGGTGGTGGGGTGGCGGTGGTGGTGATGGTTGTGATGATGGTGGTGGAGTGGTGGAGGTGGCGGTAGGAGCGGTGGTGGTGTAGTGATGGTAATGGTGGTGGTTGTGGTGGTTGTGGTGGTGGAGTGGTGGAGCTGGTGGTGGTAGTGGTGGAGCTGGTGGTGGTGGTGGTAGTGGTAGTGGAAGAAGTGGTGGTGGTGGTGGTGGTGGTGGAGGAGTGGTGGAGTTGGTGGTGGTGATGTGGTGGTGGTGGTAGTAGAGGAAGTGGTGGTGGTGGTGGAGTTGGTGGTTGTGATGTGGTGGAGGAGTGGTGGTAGTGGTGGTGGTGGTGGTGGTGGTGGTGGTGGAGTGGTGGAGGAGGAGGTGGTGGTCGTAGTGGAGGTGGTGGTGATGGAGTGGTGGAGGTGTTGGTGGAAGTGGTTATGATGGTGGTATGATGGTTGAATATAAGTACACAAAAATTCAGCTAGAATTAAGTAGCTCAAAACTACTTAATTTTTTTCAATTTTTTGGCTTACATTTTAAGTGGTACTTAATTTGTTAAGCAATGTAAAATGTGGTTATCAAACCTACTGAATCACTTATTACTTAATTGATTCAGTATTAAGTGCTGAATTTAGGTTATCAAACAAGCCCTAAGGTGAATAATGATTCCATTATTCAATGGTGAACCAAACATTGGAATAAATTTCATTCCAACCTTGATTCCATCCAACTAAACATACCCTAAGATTTGTACTCAGCAAGGTTTCAGAATCACCTCTGAGTACATATACTTCCTCCGTCCCAAATCCTTTTTTTGGTCTGCAAAACGAAGTGTTAAAAATAATGCAATTTTTCAAGAAAAAATTCAAATTTTTTTCACAAATTAAAAATACTCATTAACATCTAGTAAGTTATTGAAATTTTTTTGATTTTTTCTTGCAAAAATTGTATTATTTTTAACACTTCGTTTTGAGGACCGGACAAAGAATTTGGGACAGAGGGAGTATATAATTGCATTTAATTTTACAACTACAATCGAGAGATGGTTAATAATTTGAAATTTTAAAGATTTTTTTTTCACACGTACTTAGAAACTTTATGGAAATAAATTGACTAAAAAAACTTGTAGGGGCCGATATAATTGGATAATCGTAAGGTGTGCGGCACCCGCGTTGCTGCTTGCAATTTCGCACCTGTTGATGAGGTGTGCTTGAAATTGCTAAGGTCAAAAACCGTCCTGGGTGTCTAGGATTGTTGAGAATAAAATTGAAAACTTGAGAGATTTTTCTAATTTTGTGTTATATGCTCAAATGGTTTCAAACACAATAGATTCACCGTTCCAACATAACAAGGGAAAAAATAAGATAAAAGAAAATCCTGAAATGAAGACAATGGATCTACGGTCTCTTGCAAGCAAGAATGAGCGATTCACGCATTTATGTGAGTGCAAATGGGTGTGTTTGCATGAAAATTTATTGGCCCATGTAGAGAATTACAAGTGGCCATTCATGTCGGACGAGACAGAGTATGCAGTGGCTGAAATACATAGAATCACACAATTTAAAAGAGCGATGACATTTTGACTAACTTAGTGTCATTTTATAGGTAATGACAATTGTTACTAAATGTCACTCAAATGCTAGCTCAGAAGATGAGTAGTTCGAAGCTTAAAGGCGCAAATTGTATTATTCAAACAAGAGGCAGTTACACCAAGTTGACACATTCAAAGGAGTTGAGATCCAAACATGTAACTGCCCATTGCCAACACGATGCATTTAAGGGCAAGTGGGATGATGGATTAACTGAATCACCACGGGTAGAAATTATTGAGGGAAAGCTTGAATTCAAAGTTGAGATGACTTTGAAGGTAGCTAAGCAGGAAAATGAAAGCCGTAGAGAAGACTCAAGAGTTTGCCTATAAATAGAAGAAGTGAATAAAGGAAAACCCCCCAGACAAATCATCAAACAAACAGTTATGCTATGCTAGGTTTGTCCATTAGTTAGTATTTTAGGAACTTAGATTTAGTTCGAAGTAGTTAAGAGTAGTTTGTAGTACTAGTAATCACATTGTAACTTATTCTGTTCGTTTGTGGAAGTTGGAGAATCAATTGGAAGGCAACTTGTTTTGAGTTGATCAAGTATCTTGTTTATTCTATGGTTTATCGAATTTCCAGTGAATCGTTGTGCCGATTTAATTTTTGGATAGGAAAAATGTGGAATTGGAGGAACTGGACGACCCCGTTTCGCTTTCTTTCAGATCTTCTTTTCAAAAAGAAAGTAATTTCAAACTCAAATATAATGAAAATAAAAAAAAATTAGATTTCTTTTACATTGTTTAAAAGATCTCAATGAGATTTATTAAACAAGATCCATATTGGTGGAAAAATTATTTGCTTTACACACATGATTTTTGAACTTGAAATTACCTTCTTTTTCAAAAAATACTTTTTTGAAGAAAATGGAACACCCTTTTACAGCTACACCTTTGCAGACCGCATTCTCAAAGCCTCCTCCTCCAATCCATCTGATAATGTTTATGCCACCAAAATGAACAAATGCTAACTACATATTCATAATGATTGTCGTGGTTAGTTTTTTCTTTTTTCCCCAATGATCATGGAGAGATAAGAATCAACAACAGATTTCCATAAGTGAAGCAATACCACAGCAGAAACAACAAAGTACTAGAGCAGTAGTAATGGAGGGGTATTATTGGTAATGAGTTAAAAAACTATGGGCAAGGTGGTCATTTTGCATGGGGGAGCTTGGGACAGGATTACTAATACCTAGTACCCCATGGTATTAGTAATCCTGGAACAGTGTGGGATTAGTAATCCCATCCTCCTCCCAATCCTATCCCTAGGTTGAAAACCAAACAAAGAATTAGAAAGTCAATGGGATTGCTAATCCTATCCCAAGACCTAATACACTTATCAAACATGGCCAAAGATTTAGTTCGAAGTAGTTACGAGTAGTTTGTAGTACTAGTAATCACATTGTAACTTATTCTGTTCGTTTGTGGAAGTTGGAGAATCAATGGGAAGACAAGTTGTTTTGAGTTGATCAAGATATCTTGTTTATTATGTGATTTGTAAAATTTTCAGTGAATCGTTGTGTTTTAATACTTCTAGATAGAAAAATCCTATTTGTTGAGGTCATTGAACCGACGCAACGATTGCCTAATTAAGTTGGACTTTTATAAGTTAAATCTGAAAAAGATAACTGAAAAAGATAATTACAAATCTTTTTTAGCACGCTTGCACATAATCATATTTCTGAAGTAAGCCAAAACAGAAATGATACACTTACAACATTTTTTTACAACATGTTTACAACATGGTGACGTGGCCATGGGGTGGGTTTTGGTGTTTTTTTTTTTGGCCGGGTAAAGTGAGTGGATCCCCTGGCCACGTCACCATGTTGTAAACATGTTATAGAAAAATGTTGTAAGTGTAGCATTTCTCAAGCCAAAAATTCCAGCCAAACCGGGTGCAAGTATAGTCTGCCCGGCGTCTTTGAGCCTGCAGCGTACCAAATGCACTACATTGGTGTGCTATGAATTTGATTTTGAGTGTGCTTGGCGAGACTTGTAAGGATGTTAGCTCCATAGAAATGAGTGATTCAGATTCTCACAATAATATCTCGCAAGGTCCTATTTTTTACCCCTTTTTTGAACTAAATGAAAGTCAGGTACGGTATTCCGTTACCTTCGCATAAATTATTGCCCAATCATAGTACATCACTATCTTTAGAAGACCTCTCCACACTTTAGGTCGAGATCGAAGCTAAAGTCCCACAACGCTTGAATGGTATTAGGAGTATATTTAACATTATGGCTTCTTTTGTTTCGATGTAAAATGTTTTTTCATAAAACAAACTTCAAATTTTTATTTTTCGGTATTTAGTTGGCATTTGAAAATATTTTCAGAAATCAACAAAATAATGTAGAGAGAGGGGGTTTAAACGGTGGAGAGATTTGAGATTATTGGAATTTAACGTGGATCAGGACTGACAATCGAGAAAACTGAGCATTGAAAATTGCAGTAGAAGGCAAGCGGTTCATTTTGGAAAATAACTTACAGAAAATTTAAGGATAAGTCATATTCATCTAATTAATGGAAAATGTTTTCCTTATTTTTTACACAATCAAACACCGAAAAATAGGTAAAATATTTTACCAAAAAATATTTTACATTCAAACAAACGGAGCCTATATACAAAGACTCAGGAACTCGAACCTAAGCATTGTCCAACCAAACCCGAGTTTTCAATCACTAAACCGACCCCTCATCAGTCTGGCAAGGTCCTATCAAGTATCAAGACGCCACTAGTAGTGGCCCAAGTAATTGCTCTGAAACGAACCCAAGACTAGGCCCATTTAAACTCCCTATGAAATCTAGGGCTCAAATTCCTTCGGGCCGAAGTTGTTGCTAACTGAATTTCGACCCAAAAACAGGTCCATTAACACGCACGCTATCTTCACCACATTCCCGTCGCGTCCTCTCTCTTTCACGAAGCTTCCCCCTCACCAATCCGTCACCGTAAAAACGTGTGATCGATAACTTTCCAATTCCCAAATCGATAATTCGTTAGCTACCAGTCGACGATGTCAACGTTCAGCGGCGATGAAACCGCTCCCTTCTTCGGCTTCCTCGGCGCCGCCGCCGCGCTCGTCTTCTCCTGTAAAAGCACCAAACCCTAACGATTCGAGTCGTGGGAATCCTTAGTTATTAATGTTTGATTTGAATCGTTTGATTTTTCATTTTTTTTTCCCGTAAGGTATGGGAGCTGCTTATGGGACGGCGAAGAGCGGCGTTGGCGTGGCGTCGATGGGCGTGATGAGGCCAGAGCTGGTGATGAAGTCGATTGTGCCGGTTGTTATGGCTGGTGTGTTGGGGATTTATGGGTTGATTATCGCTGTGATTATCAGTACTGGAATTAACCCTAAGGCCAAGTCGTATTACCTCTTCGACGGGTACGCTCACCTGTCGTCTGGTCTTGCTTGCGGTCTCGCCGGGCTTTCGGCCGGTATGGCTATCGGGATCGTTGGCGATGCTGGTGTTAGGTACCCTCATATCTGTTTATCTGGAATGTGATGTGGATTATGTGTTTGTAATTTGGAAAATAATGAATTAAGGTAATAGGGACTCCACTCAGGGTTTGCGTTTTGGAGATTATGATAACAGTATCATATTTATGCTGGAAAATGAAAGTGGAGAGTAATTAGGTCCGTAGTAGACTAGTAGTCCATGGAGTTGCCCATGCATGTAAATTGAGAGATGGTGCTATTCTCTTGAGGATGTTGCATTGTACGATACAAACAGTGCTGCTCTGTACGAGCAACTGGTATCACACAATAAACCCAGAAATACCAGTGATACTGAATTGATTCCTTGAGTACCTATCGCAAGCATTGTGGCTTAAACAAGCTTTGTTTGTGATGGCATGGAAATTTCAATGTTTCTGTTCACCAGGTTCTATGGATTATATTACATTATTACTTGTCTGATGGATATGATATGGGTGTGGGACTTGTCATAAACTTACCCTAGTCACTTTTTACTACCACACTCCAAGAACACTCTCCATTATTCTCTGATCCCTCTATCCATAATAAATATAGTTACATATGACTCACTCCTGTACACATTATTTATACATAGACTATTCATCACTTATTGTTCACAACCATGCCAAATCAAATCTAAATCACTTTGTTCCCTTTCTATGTACTTACAGCCGTTTTTGTTTCCAAGCGATAATACCATGAGTGACGATCGCCGAGTACACTACTTTTGATTTATATCTACCAGTCTACTAAGAAAGCAACCCAAACACGGCCTTTTGTCTAAATATCTTCCTTTACTTTTACTATACCCAGTACCTTCAACTTTTTCTCATAGGACTAAACCCACCAAAATTCAATTGTTGGGACCTTCAACCATTGCAAGTTGTCCTGCATCAAAATTATTGGCAGCACAACCAACCTAATCCCACCAAATCTAGCTTTCTCATGAATCACGATAGATATATGACCTACACAAACCTTTTACAATGACAAAATACCCAAACAAGTATAAGAATACAAGCAAGAGAGAGAGGGGAGAATATTATAAGGTACTATATTACATAAAGTGAGATTATGTGTATATAGGCTTTGTTTTTTTTTTGTGAAATTACGTATATGTATAGGCTTTGTTTCTTGTGAAATTATGTGTTTGTAGGCTCTATTTCCATTGTTTGGTGTTTTGTTGTACTTGTGTTGTTATACTTACTCAAAACTTGGGGAAGGGGGAGAAGAATATTTTTAAAAAATTGAAAAAAGGGGAAAAACCGACTAATCTCTAGGCGTTAGTCGCCCGCCCGACTAGCGCCTAGCATCTTTTAGAAAATTGTGTCTAATCTAGTCGCCCGCTCGACTAGCGCCTAGCAGCTTTTAGAAATTTGTTTCTAAGATTAGACAAAGTTCGTTTGACACGAGATACGCCTCCCATAGGATTACAATCATCTGTTCCACTAGATGACAAATCTGGATATGTAAGCATTGAAAAGGAAAAAATAACTCCCCTCCCCCAACCTAAGACGTAAAGCACATCCCTCCTCATTTTTTCGGACTTGGGACCAGCTGAGAAAAAGATAAGGCTTTAAGCACGTCCGAGTCGGAGTTAACCTAAGACATTTGACAAATCTTTTATGTGCTGGGTGTCAGCTACCAAATGCACAATCCTCTTCCTTTATCCGGGATTGGACCGGCTTGGAAAAAGATAAAGCTTTAAGCACGTTCTAGGCGGAGTTAACCTAAGACCTAAGACACTTGCCCCCTAAAGCAATAAAATAAAACTAATACAAGAAACAAAAAAGTAGATCTAGACATAAACTAATACACAAAATAAAACTTAAAAACTAATAAACAAAATAAATGTAGACTAATAAACAAAATAAAACTAAACTAATAAACAAAATAAAACTGAGTAACCAAAAACTAACCCAGCCGCAAACTGATGAGCTCCACCTACGCTTGGGAACCAAATATTCTAAGTAAGTTAATGTTCAAACATTAACTTACTTAGAATATTTGGTTCCTAGGCGTAGGTGGAATGACTAAAGATGAGCTCATCGGTTTGCGGCTAGGTTAGTTTCTGGTTACCCACTTTTACTTTGTTTATTAGTTTAGTTTTATTTATTAGTTTACTTTTACCTTTTTTTTACGTTTTGTTTTGTTTATTAGTTTAGTTCTAGATCTACTTTTTTGTTTCTTGTATTAGTTTTATTTTATTGCTTTAGGGAGCTAGTGTCTTGGGTCTTAGGTTAACTCCACCTGGGACGTAATTAAAGTCTTAATCTTTTTCCCTGCCGATCCAAGCCCAGATAGAGGAGGAGGGTTGTGCATTTGGTAGCTGACACCCAACACGTACACGGAAAAGCCTCATTAGAGGTCTTAGGGTCTAGGTTTTGCTCTTAGGTTAACTCAACCTGGGGTGTGTTTAATGCCTTTATCTTTCTCCTAGCCGATCTCAAGTCCGAATAAAGGAGGAGAGGTGTGCTTTAGGACTTGGGGGGGGGGGGGGGGGGGGGGGGGGGGGGTGTTTGAAGGGAGGAAGAGCCGAGTGAGCAGTTCCTTACATTATTTAGACATTCTCCGTTTTTAGCCTTTGGATAGAAATTGGACCCGTTTGATTTCAACTATATTTGTAAATACATCACAACATATTAATTGCGGATATTGTATTTTACATTTCTAAAATAGGCGTTTATGATGTGCCCCCCTCCCCATTTTGAGCACACATTAAGATTTATGTCTACAGGAGGTTTGACACTAGCATTTGCACCCAATACTCGTGCTAGAGTCCCTATAATGTAGTGATTTAAATTTTGTGTGGGTATTTTTTTCCCTTGATATTCAATAAGTGTTATAGAAAAGACACAAAGGGGATGCCACGAAGTAAAAAAAGAAAGTCAAGGACAAAGGTCCTATGCATGATAACTCCGATAACTCCTAAACCAAATCAGGATAAACACCCATATGCTCCACTATACTCCAAAGATATCTATTAAAAGAAGAAATTGGTTAAGGGCAGACTGCATAACCTCGACTTTGAGGGTAGTAGCTCACGTCCTTCCAAGCGTCGTTAAATAAACATGAGAAAACATACAAGATGTTAGTTGGTGAATGAAATATTTTAGGTTTTCATGTTGCATAGCATTTTATGCTATATGCCTATTTTTTAACTGCGGGTAATGGTATTTAAACTGCTAAACTTATGTTAAAAATATGATTTGTTTGATTTTCATGATATACTTCATGCAATCTTGTTTTCAGTATTTGGAAATTGGTAGTTAGAAATGTTGATTGTGTGTGCAGGGCGATTGAGTTTCCTTGATCTTAAGTTATCTTTTGGAATCATAGTTCTGTGGACTTCATTCATGTTGCAATATAATTTGGTAATTCAAGAGGCCTGCACATAAACTGCTTTGGTTTTCTGGGAATTTTTTTTTTGGGTACATAGTCTGCTCGTGTGTGAGTAATAGAAGCCAATATATTGTTACTACGAACTTGCAAGTTCCAATTACTATGATGGTGCCTTTGTCATCTTTTGGCATTGGCAATATTATGCAAAACTTGTCTTAAAGCACCTTGTATAGCCTTTCCCATTTGGTTTAGATTATTTTTCTTGTCCTTTTTTGCCTCTCTTTTGTTGATACATCTTTTTCACTTCTGAATATTATGGGAATGTAGGAGTTGAATCTAGTGCATTAGTTGGCATCAGTTTGCAGTACTGTTGAGTTCATTTCAACTGCTTAGTTCTGTGGGCTCCTGTATGTCTCGGACAGTGGGAAATGTGATGCAGTGTCGTTGAGGAGTCAGTTTGATCATTTGGCTCTATTGAGTGCCATTATTTACAGAATCCAACAATCATGGTAGAATTTCTTAGTTTACTGAATGTTAATTCTGTGCATCCGTTTGTTGGAATTTTTTTGGTTGATCAACACTACGGGTTCTGTTACATCAATGTTCATTGGAGTACAATGCAGGCTTTGTATGTATCAGATTATTTATATTCATAGTAAACACATTCCTCTCTGATATTTTGACTGCATTTCTTCAGAGCTAATGCACAACAGCCTAAGCTTTTTGTTGGAATGATTCTCATTCTCATCTTTGCTGAGGCATTGGCATTGTATGGCCTCATTGTTGGCATCATCCTCTCCTCCCGCGCTGGCCAATCCAGAGCAGATTAGAGAGGACACTATCCTTACTGGTTCTTTTGTGTCGTTTGTTGGCATCGCCTTACTCCCAGGTTAGTGATGCTGGTTTGGGATGTGATTTGTTTCTTCGTAGCTATTATGGTGGACTTGATTTCTTCCTCACATGGAATTTATGCTGATTGTAATATCGGGAGCATTCTCCTCCCTGAAATAAAGCCGTACAAAGCTAGTTTCTTCTTACCTTTCCATATTTTACGAGTATTTATGCAAGTCTCGAGGGTCATGCTGTTCGTTTTGTGATACTGCTTACCATGTTAAAGGCTTCAATCTTCATATAGTTACTCTCATTTTCGGTGAGATAATGCGATTAACTAAAGTGTGTCGGGAAACCAACTTTACTCATTATATAGCGGTATTGCAACAAAGTATATAGTGACAGTGTTGAAGACAACTATGCAAGTGTGTGGTGGCGTCTCTGGTACAGGTAGGGATGGCAATCTCGGCCGACCAGTTCGAACCCTCCCCGTTCCCCGTCCGAAAAATCCCCGAACTTCGGAGATTCGTTTGGGGATCGGGTAGGGTATGGGGAATTTTTTTAAAAAAATTCGGGGATCGGGTAGGGGACGGGGATAGGTATGTCCCCGCCCCGAACCCTACCCGTCCCCGTTCCCCGTTCGTTCCCCGCCCCGCCCCGTCCCCGAATCCCCGAAATATATACTTATATATAAAAATAAATAAATATATACTATATTATATATCAGTCCTGTTTTGGTAATGTTGGAAAAACTATGGAACTATGAATTAGTGCTGGCTGGAATTAACTTAATGTTGGAAAAACAATGTTGGTGATTAACTTATGTGTTGGAATTAGTTATTATGTGCTGAAAATTGATAGTACTTGCTAAAACAGTGAATAGCGTGTTGTTATGCGCTGAAAATTGGTAGTATATGCTAAAATTATGAAATACAGGTGTAGGAAATGGAGGTACTATTATGTGCCGCAAATAAAAATCCCCGAATCCCCAAATCCCCGAATCCCCGTTTGGATCCCCGTTCCCCGTTTGGGTCGGGGATGGAGGAAAAAAACAAATCCCCATTGGGGATCGGGTCGGGGATGGGGATGGGGTAGGGGGTAATGGGTAGGGGGTGGAGGTAGTACCCCCCGTCCCCGACCCGTCCCCATTGCCATCCCTAGGTACAGGCCCTTGACGAAGAGTCCAAGTAACGTAAACCTTCTCTTGTAGATGTATGTGATACAAACTCTCTTGTAGAAAAATGAAAATAAATGGAAGGACTGAACAATCCCACTTCGAGGGGGCAAGACCTCCAATCAGTTCCATTTGAGGAGAACCGACCCCACTTCGAGGGGGTAACTCCAATCAGTTCAATTTGAGGAGAACCGATGTTCTTCGACAATGGAAGCATATTACTGATATTCAACTTCCTCTTCACAAACGTCGATTCGCTAACACATTATCCTGCATTATGTGGGAATAACCTATCCCACTACCTACAACTCCTACCGCCACTTAGGTTTTAATACTTAGTAAGATAAAAACACTCTAAACCTTGAAGAAAATAAAGCACCTAACAGTAAGCTCCTTTGCCTCTTTTACTCTTGAAACAAGACATGGAATTGCTGCATTTTGGGCCGACTGATTGGCTCTTATTTGCCTACACCTTGGCAGTTAAATTTTTTTACCGGTTTTACTGCATTTGCCGTATGGTTGTGGTTGATCTTTTTTATGGTTTTGGTACCTTTTGAGTTGGTTCGGGTCTTGGTCTTCTCTCTGTTTATTTTGTTGGTCAGGGATCTGGTATGTAAAACCCCAAAATTTATTCAGTGGTTCAGGCCTCTTAGTCTCCACATCAATGTGGTGGAGGAGCTTGGGGCACTACATGACAGTACCCCAAGAGCACCAAATAACTACCCCTAGAACCCTTTCCCGTAGTAGTCTTAGAGTATCCACAATCCTATAATAAAAAATGGATAATCAAAAGTTGCCGCATCAGCTTTTGATTATCCATTTAAGAGATTGTTAAGTTTAACAATGTAGAGGTCCACAATGGCATAATCAAAATTAAATAACCAAAAGTTGCCACATCACCTTTTTAAATTACAAAAAAAAAACTAAAAACTGTGAACATAGGAAATAGTTTTTCCTAAAATAATTTTGAGACTAATAAAAAATATTTAAAATAGAAAATAATTTTTGAACTTTTTTCCAAACTTAAAAAAAAAAAGCTTTTGTGTGTGTGTAACTACGGTTTTTGAAAAAATAGTTTTTATATAAGAAAAGATTTTGAAAAAAAATACTCATTTTCTTGTACAAAACAATTTTTTGAAAAAAGAACAATTTGTTTTGTATAAAATGTTTTTTTTAAAACAGTTAAAAAAAAATTTTGGGGGGAAAACTGTTTTTTAAAAACAATTTTGAAAAACTAGTGAAATATTTTTTTTGAAAACATTGTTGAAAAAGAAAAAGAAAAAGGGGAAGGGGGGAGATGGAAGAGAGAGAACATTTTTTTTGTAATGATGTGTGTATTTCATTGAGAATGTGATATTTATTAAATTTGGTTATTGGCAAAAGGTTGTTAGTTTTGATTATTCAAAGTTTAAAATTTGATTATTTCTAAGGAGGTTATTAAGTTTGATTATAGTATTGTGAGTCATATTTTGCACCAACATTGTTAACTTTAAAAACCTATCACTTTTGATTATGCCATCGTGGATACTTTTAGAGGAACTCGAATGGACGTCCTTCGCCATTTATTACAACGCGAAAAAAGTAGAAAATGTGTTGGCCTTGGCCTGTAGTCGCATTTTCGTTAATATCTAACTTCAGTTTGTTGAGGCAGGTAGAAAGCAAATGAATGTTCATTTGCTAAGGACAGCCAAAGAAAGTAATGGAATTTTAACGTCTGACGTACTGTTGCTTTTCTTCCCTTCAAATTTCCCTCAACAGAGTTCAACAACCGTACCTAGAGCATTCAATGGGTTCTGGCTTGTAAGTTGGTTATTTACTAGCTTTTTTTTTTTTGAAAGTCTACTTCCTAATAGGGCTGTTACGAACCCGACCAGACCGAAAAAACCTACCGATCGGTTCGATCTTCGGTCGGTCCAGGGGCATTTTTTTGTGGTTCGGAGTGGACCAAACCGAGCCTAGGTTGGTTCGGTCTCGGTTTTCTGAAAATCTATACGGACCGAACCGACCGAACCATACATATATATATGAATCGTTTTAATTTTCTGGCTCTTACTGTTTTGAATTGGGCTCTTACTCTTACTGTTTTGAATTGTTAACTTCAAACAAAATTTTGAATTATGCCAGCAACAATTACAGAAACAAACAAAATTTTGAATTGTTAACTTCTTGCTTTTACCTTTTTTTTTTTTGGAATTTCATTGCTTGATTTATTTACCTTTTTGCAAAATTTTCCAATCGATTGGTCTTTCTATTCTAAATTACTTTAACTTCTCCAAATTATGTACACTAGTGTAGAAGATATTTCCAATCAATTGGGAAAAAAAAATCAGGTGGAAGAGTACTTGTAAAAGTTGTAATTATTTGAGCATGCCTGTTGCATTTTTTCTTTTTCCTTTTTTCAATTGGTGTTTGAAAATAAATAAATAAAGGTGCAATGGCCCAAATATGAGTGAAAAATAGCCCAAATATGGGTGAGTAACATGTAAAAATGGCCCAAATATGGGTGAAAAAATGGCCTAAACATGGCCCGTAGTCTATTGTTAGTTTTTAAAAATGGCCCAACGAAGGCCCATTTCGGACGGACCGAATTCCCAGAAATCCCCGACCTTACCGAACTCACCCCGAACCGAACCGAACCGAAATTTATACTGGTCGGGATCGGTCTCCGAATTATATACCCCGAACCTGATCGGGGTGCGGCAAATTCACCCTGAACTGAACTGAACCGACCCCAATCTCCAATGTCGCGTATGGTTTTGGCCCTCATCAATGGGGAATTGGTTTTCCTGCCCGAAAGCCAAACTCTGCATAGCGATTTTCAAATTTTTTCCGGTGACTTTTTTTTCTTGTGTTCCACCTAGTAACGAAAAAATCAATCTCGTATAATACCATTGGCGTTGTTTGTCTCCCATTTACGGCTCCAATTGGGGTGGGGGCCGGGATAAATTGGGGGTGTTTGGATGGTGCCTTTTTGCATTTTCCATTCTTTCATTTTTTCATTTTCAGTGTTTGGCTTGCCACCACCAGAACTCATTTCCCTAAAATGAGTTCTGAAATTTGCATGATAGAGGCAGAAATGAAGAATGAGCTCAATAGGAGCTTTTCCAATTCTCGGTTTTGCATTTTCCTTTTGGTCCAGGTCAAAAGACGTATTTGTACCTAGCATTTTAGATAAAGACATAAAATTACTCTCCACGATTTCGGATAATCCCCCAAAATACCTAAGATGTTTAGATTTTTTAGGCTAATTTGTGTAATGTTTAATTGTCTGTTTCTTTTATTAGTTCATAGATTTTTTTTTTTTGGATTAATGACGGTCGAAGTCTCTTTATGTTTTGGCAATTATTTCAATTTTACTTAAGCGTTATTTTAATTAAATATAATTTAAACGTATTAGTGTGACACTTTCAGTTAATGAAGAATAAGCAATTTCAAAAGAAAATTTTAAAAAAAATTGATTAAAACATTATTATATATATTATACACCATTATTAATAACTAGGGGGAACATAGTAAAAAATCAACCCATAATTCATTTTCATTCCATATCTCTCAAACACTACTTATGCTGCAAAATGCATTCTGTACATATCATCCAAACACTCAATCAAAATTAAAATGCATTCTTATCACAATTTAAAAAGCAAAAAAACTGAAAATAAAAAGCTAAAAAGTAGACTTTTAAACACCCATATTGTTGTTCCTAATTCTCATTAACTAGTTGGGGTCTATGCAACGTAATCTTATGTGTGGATGTTTTTGCTCAACGAGCCCATGAAAATGAGCGATTGAAATAATTTGAGTTGGGCCGGAAGTGGATCCAAACTGGTTGAACCACGTCTGAACGGGAATTGCTAGGGCATCTCAGTTGGCCAGGATTCTTGCATCTTATTAAGAGGTCAAGAGTTTGAGTTTTTTTACCTGCTTGGGAGTGTTCTTCCCTTATAGGGTTTTTCCTTTCTTTCTACTCTATAATGGGTTTATTTCTTGTATTGGTTGAGTTGTTGGACTTGTTTATCTTGTGAATTTTTACAATTGACGTAGAGTTTCGAATTTGTACTTTGTACTTTTTTTTGATCCGCTACTTTGTACTTCATATATCTGATGTAAAATGATCTCTTCTATCGATTGACCAAAAAAAACATTACTGCGAGAAATTTTTTGGTGCAAATTGGGTGTAGTCCATGTGGTACCCAAAAGCTCATTCGAGTCGTCCAAACTATTTTGAATGGCCCTGATCAGAGCAGAGAGAAAGACGAGAGGGTTCTCGGCTGAGTAGGAGAGTTCGAAGCTGAACTATCCAAAACACGTTTGGACTGCTCGATGGACGCTGACCACTTAGTACCATGGCGTGGTTACGTAATTTGCATCCAAAAACTTCTCCTACCGACAAGAGACAATGTTAATTTCCCAGTGGCTTGTGGTAACAGTAACACTTTTCTTAACTGACCAATAAGCTGGATTTGCGTACGGCTAGGCGAATCCTAAGTTGCATATGAAGCTAAGGACAGGTCCCACGCCCCAAGGTGTTGACCAAAGCTTCCAATATTACTACTCTGTACTACGGAGTAGATCAACTTCAGCTGGGACTTTTTCCTTAGGGTTGTTGAGTAGATGGTCTACTGATTGAGTTGTAAATAACCTATAAACCTAAAGAGAATGATTAAAAATTAGTACACATTTTATTGTAGCAGTACTATGGATGAGAGTTGTTAGGAATACATCAGGTGTGACACACCTCACTCTCACCCCTCTCATATACAGGTGGGGCCTGTTTCAGTGGGCCTACTTGTATGTGAGAGGGGTGTGGCTGAGGTGTGCCACACCGATGTGCCTCTAGCATTTTTGATTTTGTTTTTTATGCTTCGGCCAGGCTGTCTATCCTTCTTCTGTTTTTGGCTGGACGGTCAGGATATCCGGGTCAGCTAACACGCATTTCAACTGATCTATTTTCGGTTCGGTCAAAGATAAACCATCTACGCTGAAGCTTGAAAATTCATAATAAATTACTTTCTTGTGGTTTGATCTGAAAAGATCAATAGTGTAAAGAGATGACCCATCAATAATCAATTGGAGTAACCCTTAGGGCTCGCTAGAAGTGTTTCACTGACCTTGCCAGAACCATCAACGCCAAGCAGTAGTTGTTTAGTATTCATGAAGTGGTGGCTCTAGGAATTCTTTGAAGGGTGTTCAAAAATTATATTATACTACCTCGAGAAACCACAACTATATATAAACAAAAAATATAGTATTTAAATATAAATATATATATATATAATGCGACCAAAAAATAGCAAAGTGTATGAGCTATTACAATTTTGCTCGACGATTTTTCATATTTTAAAACCGTTGCATAATAGCATCATTATCCACGGTATCAAATAGTACATCACTCTCAATATAAGTACCCAAGCAATCATTCATCCGCTGATCTCCCAATTTTTGGGTAGGTGTTCATTTACATATGAGTTGGGTGTTCAAAGGTAAGCTAGGCTAATCCAAAAAATTTACATGTACTATTGCCGGAAAAAAAAAATTGGGTGTTCATGTGACCATTCATGGTCACGTGTAGAGCCGCCAGAGATTTTTTTTTTTTAGGAACATGTTAGAATTGCATTGATGAATATGATAATACAACTTATCGTGTTCAACTAATACAATTGTTACAAAGACTTATTACACACATGGAGACAGATAACACATCCACCAAATGAAATATTCAAATCCAGCGATAAATTTGATCAGACGGTCAGGAGTCAGTGACTGTATGTGTTGTTGGATTGTGTTATGGAATGGTTAATAAATATAATACTCCAAAGTGTAATTCCTTGGGCTATTTTTTAGTTTTAACGGTCACTGTACGAAGCTCGATGTAGTCGTTAGTCTACAGTAGTATTTTAGTTTGGGTGTTTCCTCGGTATTTGTATTTGTTCTCTTGGCCATATTTGTACCAAGGGAATTCGAACGTTACAAAAACAACTATACTCTATTTGTTTTGCATTGTTTTTTTTTTTATGAAAGGTTGTTTTGCATACAACCACAATAATATTAGAGAGTTGCTATTCACACTGACGAAGGGGCACACAGATCTCGATATGGAGCCCACTATGGGTCCCACACAAATGATTCGAGTCGTTCATTAAATTTGAAGCATTTTTTCAAGGGCCCCCACAAAAAATCAGCTCAATCCGATACCTAAAATACTCGATTTAATCATCTAACTTTTCATTCAACTTTGAACATGACTGAAAACTTATATGATTAGATCGAGTATTTCTAGGTATCAGATTGATCTGATTTTTTGTAGGGGCCCTTAAATAAATGTTTTAAATTTAATAAACGGCTCGGATGATTTGTGTGAGACCCATAGTGGACCCCACATTGAGATCTGTGCACGATCTGTCTGTGTCAACAGACTTACGCATAATATTATAAGCTCTAGGGTGGCTCTTTTTGGTAGTAGTTTGTTTAGTTAGGCCCGGTTTCGCTTTCTCCTAAAACCTTCTTTTTCAAAATGAATGTAATTTCAAACCTTCTTTTTCAAAATGAATGTAATTTCAAACTTAAATATAACGAAAATGAAAAATGATTTTTCAATTTTTTTTGCACCGTTTAAAAGATCTTAATGAGATTTATCAAATAAGATCCATATTGGTAGGAAAATTATTTGGGTAAATACATAATTTTTGATCTTGAAATTACCTTCTTTTTTTAAAATCCTTCCTTTTGTTAAAGTGGAACGGCTTCTTAATTAAGAATAAATTTTTGTTCTGGATTCAATTGTGCTATACACACAAATAAATAGGTAACAGATCTTGCATAAATTTTTATGTGGGGGCTCACTAAGGGTCTCACGCAAATAATCCAACTCATTCATTAAGTGTGAGCACTTGAAAAAATATTTTATATTTAATGAACGACTCAGATTGTTTGTATGAGACCTGTAATGAGCCCCACACAAAAATCTGTGCGAGATCTGTGTACAAGAAGTCTGTGTCAACAGACATTGTTCTGGATTTCCGAGCAGAAAAGCTATGTGCACAGCAGGCTGTGCACAGCAGCTGTGCACAGAGCCCATTTGCTCTCGCCTCGGGTCGCAAAAAGATGATCGGAGCCGCTCATTTTATTCAAAATATGTCGTTTAAGGTCTCTGTAAAAAATAAGCTTCGTCCGATATCGTTAGGGGCGTTAACAATACACCCAAAATCACTTCAGAATTTAGGACGACATATTTTGAATAAAATGAGCGGCTCCGATCATCTTTGTGCGACCCGAGGCGAGAGCAAACGGACTCTGTGCATAACTGCTGTGCACATAGCACCGCTCATTTCCGAGCGTTGGAATTCCAACTGTTCATATTTGAAGCCCGGTCAGTGTGGATTGAGGTGGAAAACTCGAATTGATACCACAGTTGTAACAGAATGACTTGGGACAAATGGTCTTCTCAGTCCTATTTGTAGTAGTTCCGCTATTTTATACTCCCTTCATCCATTTTTTAGAGTTCAGTATTATATTTTTCTTAATAAATGTCCATTTTGTAAAGCTAGTAGGTAAAAGTTGGTACATTTTTTTCATTTTGCCTCTAAAAGTAAATTCTATTTTGAAAAGTTAGTAAAAGTGTAATGATGATATCTCTGTAGAGGGTAAATAGTAAAAATTGATGTGAAATATACAATAATGATGTATCTTTAATAAGTTAAAATTATGAAACTGTACACTTAAAAGAGACGGAGAGAGTACTATTTTCATACGTGGTCTTTTTTACCTCAATCATATGTTACATGTGTAGTTGTTGTTTTGTTATTTTAAGTCTGCATTCTCTTGAACTTAACTTAAACTTAACTTTAAATTTAAAAATTTATTATTTGAATTTTTTTCGCATTTATTAGTTTTGCGTTAAATTTTTGTGGGTTATTAATTCGTCTTGACAAGAGGAATCAATTTTTTTTAATTTTACTTTTACCTAAAAATCTTGAGAAATAACCACTTTTTAGCGCAAAAATCATTTTTGCGTAAAAAAATAGTTTTTCTCAAAATACTTGGGTAAAAGTGTCAAAATTTTACTTTTCCGATTCCTCTAGTCGAGACGTATCAATAACCCAAATAAGTTTGACGCAAAACTAAAAAATGCTGAAAAAATTCAAACAAGGACAAAAATTCCAAATTCAAGTTAAGTCCAAGAGAACGCAGCCTAAGTCGCGTTGGAGTATTTTGAAAACAATTCCAAGGGTTAACCCGATAATCAATGTTTGATACTTAAAAGGTTTTTTTTATTATTTAAAAGATATGTTTTTTTAAAGAAATCGAACCAAGGAAGTACTACAAAAGTGGTACATGGATGAAATAAGAAAGTACAAAAAATCACTCCTCAATGTACATTTGTAGACAGGTTTAAACACCTTGTAATTGGATAATGTCAATACCCCCACAAAAGAAGAGATTCGGGAATGCTGTAGTGACTTTGCTCATTACAGTGATATAGTGATCATCCGGACCATCCGTTTCTCTATTTGATAGTTCGTTGTTAACTTTTATCAACAAAAGATAACAAATATAAATATCTAAACCATTAATTATCGAGATGAACAACTCGAATTACGCACTAAAGGGGGCGCTAAAGGGTTGCTCCGGTCCCCTCTCCCCAAAAGAAGTCCAAAAAGTAGTACAGTAGTTGATATTTTTGCGGGTCACCCCATTCCAGATTTTAGGGTACTCCACCCAACCACCCACCCACCCAAAGTCATTGTCGGTGTGATCCGGTGGGTCCTCCCAATGTTGTTTGGTTAATCGGTTCTATGTCCTCTCTCTCTCTCTCCCTTTCATAGCCCCACCCCATGAGTCACGGGCCTCTGATTCGCTGCTTTGCAGAGAGAGAGAGACAGAGAATCATTTTTCTAATTTTGGGGCTCTGTTTTGCCAGGGTGTTTCACTGACCCCGCACTAAAAACAGCCGTAACGGCTACTATTCCAGTCCAGCCCCCCAACCAAGGGGAGAGAGAGAAAGAAGGTAGGGGGGCAGGAGAGAGAGAGAGAGGAGGAGAGAGAATCAACTCTCTCTCTGATCATCATTTAAAAAAACCACGTGAGAAGGAAGCTAGTCTTGTAGTAGGGTAGTAGTAATAGTGTACTCCTTTTCAGTTTCTTTTGGCGCGAAATCAGGTCATGGGCCCCACGCGCACGCACCCGCTTTAACTGCACCCTTTGCCTGTCCCCCCGTTGGTTCGTTTGTTGACTGGAAGGGGTGTTTGTGTGCGCTTTTGAAAAACAAAAATTGACAGGACTAATAATAAGTACTCTCCCTCTCCAAATATTTGTCCGGTCCGTAAAATCAAAACTCATAAATAATACATTTTTTTCAAAAAAATAAATTCAAAATTTTTTTCATAAATTTAAAGAACTAATCGATATCTAGTAAATTTTTGAAAAAAAAAATTGGAGTTTTCTTGTAAAAATTGTATTTTTACATTCTTATTTTGCAAACTGAACAAATATTATGGGAGGAAGGGAGGGAGGGAGCAGTATTTAATTACTCCTATCACTCACTCCTGGTGGACCACTGGTTCATGCCAAATTGCCAATCCTCACTCAACCAACAAAAGCCTGGAAAAAGCTACAAAAGAATTGTTCTCAATTTGCAAAAAAAGACTGGAACCCAACCCACTACAGTTCAATTGAATAATGGCATCATTGAACTTTTTTTTGCTCGGCTTTTGGAAAAGTTCGACATTATCCTACTACTATATTTGAAGTGGGGCATTTTCATTAAAATAAATAAATTAATGACTCAAGATATCCGGATATGCGCACCTCGATTAATTTTGAGGCAATTCCACCGCCCAATTACGGTGAGTTCAATTAAAACTAGTGCGGGTGAGTTCAATTAAAACTAGAACAAAGCTTCGAATGAACTTGTCCCAAGAAAATTGATTACACCCGAAGAGGTTTCGAACCTGAGACGGGAACAAATCCTTAAGTCTCAAGCTTTGATACTCTTAGGTTCATTTTCAGGGGGTGTTTCCGGTAGGTAATAAGTTAAAGAGATTTTGTTTCCGTTCACAAGTCATTGTTGTTTTCACTACCTAATAAGTTGTTGAAAAATGTCAAATTGTTTCCTCTAACCAATAAATTACAGATGGATATGTGAGTGAAAATTTGTAGAAAAATATCAAATTATTTCCACTCACCAATAAATTGTTACTGAATGTCAAGTTATTTTCATTAATTAATAACTTATTGATTAGTGTGAATAACTTAATAAAATGCCATAAATTAGTTGCTGAAAATTGTTAAATTAAAACATGGCCTCATTTTGAACTGATATAGAGGGTAATCCACCTTAGATTTTCTTGAAACTGTGGTAGCGTTTTTCATTTATTAGTGATAAAAGAACTGAATTACTTGAGTTTGTGTTTTCCTTAGCACATATTAATTTAGGGGAGTGACTTTGTCACTCCCCTTTTTGTTAATGACACTCCTCTTTTTGTCTTTATAAGATAATTTGTTTTATGAGAAAAGAGAGTGACAATAACAAAAAGAAAAATGGTAAAATCAATTACCTTAATTTATACACTTTCTTAATTGATGTAAACACAATCTTCTTCTTTTTTGTCTTTTGACGGGTAATTTCATGAAATAGTCCCCGCATGTTTACACCTTTTATAAATCTCAGGAATTATTTCATAAATTCTAACCGCTAAAAGGTAAAAGCAAAAGTGTTTGCTTGCATTAGGGGATTCGGAAACCAATTTCCTTTGCTAATTTGAGATCTACTTGTACAAAACTTCTATTGCAACACTCGTTTGACTCGCTCGTCAACTCTTTCCCATTTCCTGTCAACCTGTCTTATCGATCGATAAGAATCGATCAAATACTGTTAATTTGCAAAACCGACCAATTAAACTGACCTTCATTTCCTAATCTCTACCAATTAAATAAATACTTATTTTACATTTTTAAATTCAAAAGTAATGTAAATAAAAAATAATTTTTAAATTTTTTTTGCACCGTATAAAAAATCTCGATAAGATTTATCAAACAAGATTTATATTATTAGAAAATTATTTGCGTAAATACATTATTTTAAACATAAAATTGTATTTTTAAAAAATAAGTACTTCAAATGAGTTTCGGAACGGACCTTATCCAACTTGGGAAATATTTGACCAATTTTGACAAATTCAAATTGCAATGTGCCAAATTTGATTGTACAAGGGTAAATCAAACTCTTCTACTACAAACTAAAGAAGGCCAAATCGCCATTTACCCTAAACAAGAAGAAAAAATGTCAAAACAGATTTCGTCACACTATCTGTGATCGATCACGCCGGAGAAGGTTGGGAGGTTGGATCCGCCGATGATGCCATATCAGGCCCGACACGGCAGCCTTCAAGCATGAACACAATATCAGACATCATTGGACGGTCAAGCGGGTCTGGCGCCGTGCACAGCAACCCCACTTTCACACCCAACAAAAACTCCTCCCACTCTGATGACTCTGGATCAAGCTCAAGCAAACCCGGTTCGAGCAATTCCGAAATCTGACCCCTTTGCAATTGCTTCTTCACCCATTTCACTATATCCTCATCTTGTGTAAACATCACTGGCCTTTTCCCCGTTAGTAGCTCAAGCAACACAATCCCAAAACTGTAAACATCCGATTCTTTGGAAGCTACCCCTGTTAAAGGTACTTCTGGGGCTGCATAACCCAGTGTTCCAACTGAGGCTGTTCTAGAAGAGGAGGGATCTGCGGGAGTCGAAATCACAAGCTTTTCCAGTCCGAAATCGGATAAATGGGCTTCGAAATCAGCATCGAATAGCACGTTTTGGGGTTTGAGGTCTCCATGGACCATTGAGGATGAGTGCAAGAAGGCCAATCCGCGGCTAATTCCTAGCGCGATCAGGTGGCGCATTGGCCAATTCAGGACGTGTCCGTCTTGGTGGGATGCTTCTTGAAGGAGGGTTGCTAAGTTTCCATTGGGCATGTAGTCGTAGACCAGGAGTCTAAGGTCCGGTGCGCCTGCGTAGTAACCGCGGAGAACGGTTAAGTTCCGGTGCTTCACTTTTCCGAGGAATTCTGCTTCTTTCCTGAACATGTTTTCATCGAGGGATCCATCAGGGAGTCTACGAATTGAAAGAACCATTCCGTCGTGGTAACAAGCTTTGAAGATTAACCCGTACAAGGTCCTGCTCAAAACGTTTTCCTCGTCAAATTGCCTAGTTGCTTCGATTGTTTCGGCTAAAGTGATCTTGTTATTGAACATAACAAGCTTTGGCACACCGTTTTCGCTGCTGGCGCGGCCCCCACTTGCTGCAGCGGAACTAGCCCTGGCCGGGCTCCGTTTCTTCTCTCCGGTCGATCCCTTCTTCAGCCTGCTGCGCCACCTCAGGAGTCCGAAAATGTAGCAGCAGCACAATGCCAGGAGGCCAACTCCACTGGCAATCAAAACAATTAGCAGAATCAGCTTCTTTCTCCTACTGGTTTTACCTTCCTTACATTTCCTACCCAAGGGCCTTCCACATAAGTTCTGATTTCCGGCAAATGCTGAGGTATTGTTGAATCTAGAACCCAGTGGTGGCGGAATCTCACCTTCGAGGTTATTTTGGGAAACATTGAAGTAGACCAAGTTGGAGAGGAGGGTAAGGTTTGCTGGAATCTTTCCACTCAAGTTATTAGCAGAGAGATCAAGTTTTGTGAGGTTTGACAGGTTGGACAACGAGCTTGGTATGTCACCGGAAAGATGATTAGAATCGAGTAAAAGAGAAGTTAGCGACAAGCATTTGGAAATTTCCTCCGGGATTTCTCCGGTTAGATTGTTGTTACCCAAATCAAGCTCTTTCAAATGGGAGAGACGTGAAAGATCAACCGGGATTTGGCCACTCAATGAATTCGAACGAAGACTCAAGACTTCAAGACTAGAACAATTTCCCAACTCCGGAGGAATTGAACCGGAGATGTGATTGTTAGACAAGGAAAGAACAACCAATGAATCAAGATAGCCAAACGTTGAAGGAATAGGACCAGAGAAATCATTGGAAGAGAGGTTCAAGTAACGCAAACCCAACGAACTGCTGAAACCCTCAGGAACAAGCCCAGATAACATGTTCTCCTGCAAAGCCATCACTTGTAGATTCGGCAAACCGGATAGTTCAAACGGTAAATCGCCCGAGAGGTTCTGTTTGCTCAAATCCAATGTGGTCAGCTTGTAAAGATCTCCCAAACTCGCCGGTACACTCCCCGAGAAACCATTACCACTCAAATTCAGAACTGTCAACTGTCTCAGATTCCCAACATCTACCAAAACCTCACCAGAAAACTTATTCCCACCGAGGCTCAACACGGTCAGATTACTCAGTGATCTTATCTCCACCGGTAACTCTCCGGTCAAGTCATTATCACTTAGATTCAGAACCTCAAGCCCAGTGAGGTTCCCGAAACTCGAAGGAATCGAACCGGAGAACTGATTCCCACCTAGTGACAATGTCTTCAGCCCTCTAAGCTCGCTAAAAAACACTGGGATTTCGCCCGAAAAACGATTTCCTTCAAAATCAACAACACTGAGAAGACTACAGCTCGTTAACTCAGCCGGAATAGATCCGTTTAACGAATTATTCGCAAGTTTTATCACCTCCAATCTCCGTAAATTCCCAATCCCACTGGGAATTAAACCGGAAAACAAATTTCCAGAAATATCCAAATTTGTCAGCGTGGAAATATTTATAATCCAATCAGGAATCACTCCTTGTAACTGATTCTGCTGAATATCCAAGGCCTGTAGAACACTAAAACACGTGGCGGTCTGGGGGGCAATTATGTCATTGAACGCGTTAAAACCTAACTGAACGATCCGAATAGACGGAGGATAAACGGAGACGTTACAGAACAACGAAGAAGGAATTGACTGAGAGAGATTGTTGTTAGAGAGAGAAACTACTTGGAGATTCGGAAGCGCGCCGATCGCCGCCGGTAAAACTCCGGCGAGGTTGTTTCCGTCGGCGGACAAGTGAACTAGAGACGAACAGTTCGCGAGCGCCGATGGTAACGGCCCGTCCAATAGGTTGTGATCCAGCCAGAGGTACTGTAGCTTCTGAAGCCCACCAAAACCCACCGGAATCTCGCCGGAGAACTCGTTGTACGAGAGATTTATGAGCTCGAGGTTTGAAAAACTCGATAAATTGCTAGGTATTTGACCAGAAAACGCGTTTGACGAGAAATCGACGTAACGGAGGGAGTTAGGGAGGTTCACGGGGATGTCGCCGGAGAAATGGTTTCCGGCGAGGTTGATGACTTGGAGGCCGGTGAGGTTCCCGATCGCCGGCGATATATGGCCGGAGAACGAGTTGTACTGGAGGAAAATGGAGTGTAGGAGAGTGCATTGGGAGAGGGAGGCAGGGATGGTACCGTTGAAGAAGTTGGAGCGGAGGCTTAACTTGCGCAGCGTGCGCAGGTTAGCGATTTGGTAGGAGATTGGGCCGGAGAGCTGGAGTTTAGGGAGGCGGAGCTCGGTGACGGTGCCGTTGGAGCAAACGACGCCGTGCCAGTCGCAGGGGGCGGAGGGGGTGGTGGGGGACCAGCCGGAGAGGGCACCGAGGGGGTCATGGAGAGAGAGTTTGAAGGACGTTAGGGCGTCGATTTCGGTTAGGGTTAGGTTCTCTGCGGCGGCGGCGTAGGGTAGCAGGGGGTAGAGGATAAGGAGGAGGAAGAAGAGAGCAGGAGGAGCCATGGAAGTCGGTGGTTGCATTTGCTAGGGGTGGAGGTTAAGGGAGTGCGCATTGGGAGCGTATGTTAGAAGTGGGAGAGTTTGAGAGTGTCGTTGAGAGAGTGGAGGAGGAGGACATATGTTGCGCAGCTGTGCGCATGCTTCCCAGACCGACACTCCCCCAAAACAAACACTTCCTTTCTCTCTCTCTCTCTCGCTCTAAATTTTTTGTCTTCCCCAAAACTGTCCGGAGGAGCACTTTATATTTTTCCAAACAGGCAAATGGTGTCATGGGTTGGCACTTTTTAGCATCAGTATATGATATGATGTGGGCTTCAATAATTGATCTTTTAAACCCTTGTTTGGAACTTTGTGGGTAAGCCGGTAGGCTATGGCTGTGACACATTCATGGGTGATAGTCCACATTGTAAGGTTGACTATATCTTGTCTAAGTTTTGAACCGGAGGAAAATTCAAATTAAGGTCCGGAGAAGATTCAGTTTCTAATCTAGTACTCCCTCCGTCCCTTTTTTATAGTCCGGTATTTCATTTTGGGCTGTCCCTTAATAAGTGTACATTTTGTAGAGTTAGTAGGTAAAAATTGGTGAATTATCTATTTTGTCCTTAAAAGTAGATTTCATTTTGAAAAGTTAGTGAGTAAAAGTGTAATGATGAGGGGTAAGTAGGAAAAGTGGAGGAAAAAGTTGATGTGAAAAGTATAATGATGATGTCTTTTTAATAAGTTGGAATTACGAAGTAGGACACTTAAAAAGGGATAGAGAGAGTATGACAATTTTACTATTAAACGGTATCAATCATGCGAGTGAGTTTAGAAATGATAGTATATATTTACCTTAAAACAAGATCATTCCCCGTTCAGTTGCCAGGAAAGTACATGAAAGGATGAGAAAATTAATTTTCCCATAACTTTTCTAGTGTTCAGTTGGCAGGAAAATTCTAGGACTTACAAATTTAAGTTTTCCTGCAGGAATTACTTTCCTGCAAAAGTGATCCTGCAAAAAACACAGGATTTTCCGTCGCGGGAAAAGGAAAATGAGTGAATACTCACAAATTTTTCCGAAAGTTTCTTTTTCCTGACAAATGAACAATTAAACCTTAATTTTTCTTGCAAAATTCTTTTGTCAAATGAACACTCACAGGAAAATAATTTTCTATTTCTTTTACTTCACATCACTTCACTTTTTCTGGGAACCAATTTTCCATACAACTTTCTCGACAACTGAACGGAGCCAAGTGTCTAGAAAGAAACTACTATGTATAAAGGATTCTTTCCATTTTTATTGTGTCATTTACTCCTATTTTTTTTGTAAGTAATGCAAAAAAAAACGGTTGGTGGGATGTGAGATGAACTCAACATAAATTGTTTGGGATTTGGGTGGAGCCTTATTCACTTAAAAATTAAAAATCGATCGGACATTTTTTCTTAAATAAAAACAGACTACCATTAGATAGATTGTTAAATTTTAAGACGACTATCATCCAATCAGACATTAACCAACAGAATATTTTGCACAGATGGTGTGTTGGGTAGATCTGAAGGCCGAATCCTTTAGACGGATTGATATGCTTCAATTTGTGCTTCGTACAAGGTAGATTAACGATTCACATTGTCTAGAGAAATATCTTCTTTTCCTTTTCTTGATTTGCTTTCTCCAATTATGCCTTGGTTCTTTTTCGTACTAAATCCCAACAGGATATGACTTTTTAACTCTGTTATGCTTTTGACATAAAAAGGTCAAATGGGAGGTGCAAATGAGTGGAAAAAACAAAAAAAAAAGTAAAAACTTGGGTACGATAGTCATCCAGTGTGTGAATTCAATCACACCAATTCCATGATGCCAATAGTGATTCATGAATTTGGTAGCTTGGCTATAAATATGGGCAACTAGACATGATTTGGACTTTTGCATAATTTATGGGTGGCAAAATATTGGTTTTTTGGCGGGAAGTAAATTCAAGATGGTCAAAATTTAAGTACGATTTTCTTAAAGTTTTGAGAAAGTTGGCTTGAGAGAGAAGCCCCAAGGTAGGTCGGGTTGGTGGATAGGTTAGCTCTTCAAACAATTAATAGGATTTGATTTTTACTGTCAGGTTACAAGAACATAATTTCGTGTTAATTTTCTAGTCTCAGCGTGGATAGTTCATTCTTTGATCAAATCGGAAATGTTGAGATACGCATAAGCTGACCCAGACACTACAGACTTGAGAGAGAGAGATAGAGAGAGAAAGATTAAAAGGCAATTTCACCATAAAGCATGTTGGCATGTTCAAGACCTTGATTGGGTGGTGTGTTGGTCTCCTTTTTTCGAAATGAAACGAAACCACCGAAAGTCACCCCACAACTGTATCCATGATCCTTCAACAGAGAAGTCATAGTTTATAGTACTCCCTTCCCGTTCTTAAATAAGTGTCCAATTTCACTTTTTCAAATTATTTTTAAATTAATTGTATCTTTCAATTTAAACCGTTTTGCATAATTTCCAAAACTTTGTCTAATAGAACCAATTGAAATCTATAAAAAAAGATCCATATTGCATACAAAAGAAATATATTTTGGAAGATATAAATGAGTTTTTAAAATGTCCGAAATAATAACATGACATTTATTAAGGGACAAAGGGAGTACTATTGCCGGAGCACGAGGAATGCTTCCCTTAATAACAGTAATCCATGCCTACTACAGCTTACATTAGTCATTTTTCCTTCACATGCCTCAACCTGGTCAGTGGTCACATATCAATTCATAGATACGAATAAGGCCACCAAATTAGTAATAAAGTTAATCAAACTCGGCTCGTGTTCAAATGATTAAAAGTTCTTTAGAACTTCGAGATATGTGCTATATAAGCAAATTAAGTTTAGGTACATGACCCATTAGGCAGGTCAAGGTCCTACGAGGTACCCACTGCTCGAATTACCCTCCCAAAAGGAAAAAAGATGTGTGAAGATGTCTATTGTTTCTAGAGGAGCGGATCGGATGAAAGTTCTTCGGCCTCAACTTGTGTTGGCCTTGATTTCAAACTTGAACTTTCAGAACGAGGGGATAAGTTCGGATTAATTGTAGGATTCCCTTCAGAACCGGACTTTATTGGTGTGACTTGGTTGTTTTCACAAATGATGATCAGAAAAGGAATTGAACAGAAGTTCTGCTTGACTAGCAGATCTTACGCGATGGAGCAAACTCTTTTATCGCATTGCATTTCCTAAGGCGGCCTTGCTGCACCCCTCGATCCATCGTACTGGAGCAATTCGAGGAGAGTACGAAAACAACCTACTATACAGCTGAATAAGCCTATCTTATTTACCAAACCATGTTACTCGAGCTCTGATTAACTCGGCCAAAGCTCGTTTGAGAGACTCCACTAGCAATCACAAGCAGCTTCAACATACTTGTATGTTTATTTTCGTTTTGAAACCAAATTTAGAATACCAGTCACTTGGCATACCAGTCACTTGGCTTGGCTAGATCCAACTCGACTCGTTTCGACTTTCGATAACAAAGAAATTCTAGACATAACCATACTGTCTACATAAATTTTCAAACGAGAATGATGCATTCAAATAACTAAAATGGAAGTATGAAGGATTTGGTTTCGAGTTGACCTCCAAATGAAGGCAGGCCGCAATTAAATCACAATACTTCTGCAGAGGTTTCTGGTAACCCTCAAAGTTGTTCTTGTAATGAAATCCTCATGCTTGCTAATTTTGGACCTAGACATCCAAACTGGTTATGGGCCCATGGGCCATGGCCAGGCAGGACATGCCCAACCTGCTTGCCACTGCAAGAAGCCCATGCTTTGCTTATATCGGACCTAGACATCCAAACTGGTTATGGGCCCATGGGCCATGGCCAGGCAGGACAAGCCCAACCTGCTTGCCACTGCAAGAAGCCCATGCTTGCTTATTTTGGACCTAGACATCCAAACTGGTTATGGGCCCATGGGCCATGGCAGGACAAGCCCAACGTGCTTGCTACTGTAGGAAGCCCATCCACAAGCCCACATCTTTTAAGTTTTCGTAGCAAACCAAGTGGACAAGAAGGCCAGGGGAATCAAATAATCCAGTTTTTTTAGGAGTGTTTTGATAATATAGATTCACATGAGGAAGGAAACATCAAAGAAGTTTCTCACATGTCCGTTTCCTCGTTGCCATTTCCATTTTTCAAAACACCCCGTTTGCGTAAATAATAAGTACAAACGAAATCGTATCACAATCGAGTGGAAACTTTAAGGTTACCGCAGTAGGGGCCAAGACAAGCGGTATCCCACCGAATCCCAATCGCAGTTTTCAAGAAATAGAGCCTCCACGTTAGATAATGGACGTTCCATCTTCAGCCTACAATGGGCTTTGCATTGGCGTCAAGTCAACAAAAATCACAAAAAAGATTACTTGACGCAATCAAAGATTCAACCCTGCTCGTTTATGCTTACTTCTCATCTTTACCTCTAATTTCAATCAGTCCACTATACCAATAGGGTGCCATGATGCAATACAGATTTTACGGAGAAAACGAAACAGGTTTTTTGTAAGCAATCTATGAGTAGAAGTAAGGGCCGTAACACTATCATATTGAGCACTAAACTCTACAAAATGAACCCATCTCTCTCTCTCTCTCTCTCTCTCTCTCTCGAATGTATCATTCTGTCTGTCAATTGTACCGTTTGTCGTATAGAAGGGAGAATTTTCCAGGAAAGTTCCTGAGTCCTAAAAGGCAGTTGCTTGTAAATTGGGCTGAAAGCACGAGTAATAAATGGAAATCCCTCTCTATAAAAGCAACACAATACAAATCCACGAACAAAGAAAGGTAGAGAAACAAGATCGCAAGCGAGGAGAGAGTACTAGAGAAAAGGAAAGGCAATATATGCTCTTTGGGAAAGAGGAAGAGAAATGGTGATAGAGGAAGTCCACGAGGCACTGCCTCTTCTCTCATTGAACCATGTCTCCCTTTTGGTCAGGTCGGTGTGGACTTCTGTGCAGTTCTACCAAGACGTCCTGGGCTTTGGTCTCATCAAACGCCCCTCTTCTTTCAATTTCCATGGAGCTTGGTCATTTCTCTCTCCTTCTCTCTTCCTCTCTCCCACTAGCACACACCTATTACCCCATACTATCATGTTTCCAAACAATGCCTTTTTTTTTATCCGCTCCGAACATGCATTTCAAAACATAATTTGCTGTGTTGTTTGGCGATGCAAAGCGAAGCAGAAATGTCTTCCTATCCATGTCAACATTTTCTTTAGAAGAAAAAAAATCTATGAATAAAGTAAAAACCTTGAGAGAATGGAGCTTTTGCAAGACAACTTGTTAAATGAAAATTTTAAAATGATCATAAAGGACTCTAAATGTTTTTTCATCAATTATTTTGGAAACTGATTTTGTGTCTCATTGTACATTTATCGGCCCAAAGAACTACATTCTAACATTGTAATCCCTAGAACCCTACCCCCTATCATATCACAGTTGACAACGTATCGCATACCACCATTCCTATTTCCCTAGAATCCTGACTTTTAACAAAGGGCACATTTCACATATCAAACTACATGTAAATAATTATCTGATACTTTTCCAGGTTATTCAACTATGGAATTGGGATCCACTTACTTGAGAATGAGTCCATTGATGAGTACGACGCCATGAATGAACCACGACCTATCAATCCAAAGGATAATCACATCTCCTTTCAAGTAAGAAATAGACGATCTTCTTCTTCCTCTTCTTCAGAATTGATGTCTTATTTTCTTTTTCTTTTTGTTATGTAACAGTGCACGGATGTTGGACTTGTCAAGAGAAGGTTGGAAGCCATGGGAATGAGATACACCACAGCAGTGGTGGAGGAGGGAGGGATCCAGGTGGATCAGGTGTTCTTCCATGATCCAGATGGCTACATGATCGAAATCTGCAACTGTGATAACCTTCCGGTCCTTCCTATCTCTTCTTCCTGCCCATTGAAGCCCCGTAATGGAAATTATTACAAGAAGATGGCAGAAAGTAAATGTGAACTGATGGAGATTGTTATGATGATGAGCCTGAGAAGGGACATGATGAACTTTTCGTTCTAATTTACGTTGTGAGAGATTGATCTCTTCTACATATATTATTCTTATGCTCCATAGAGGATGACTATGGATGGAAGATTGTTATTTTCTATTTTTTTGTTGTTCCTGTATTTCAATAAATTTGCTTGATGTTCACGGATGGAACCAATTACAAGGATGTATGTGTGGTTGTATTTAGATATTTTAACTGGTGTGCTGTGTGCGCCATAAAATTTTCAGGAACCAAATTCCCATTTATTCACCACAAAAATTGAAAAAGTAAACACACACACACGCACCGAGTAAACATCAAAATTGTTGTTGGAAGAGGTTGAACAACCCAAAAATGATGCAGTTTTTACGGGCAGTTTGGACATCAAAAACAGTGTTACATAACTTCATAACTTCAAAAGGGGGCACACCAAATGTGATTTCCAATTTCCCACTATATATCAGTATATACGCATAAACATATAGACATAGAACCGTATCTACATACCTATAGGTATAGATGATAAATACCCAGAACTTCAATATCACCCTCCAGAGCTTATGCATGGAAGAATCCCAATATTGCTGCTACATACCTATTTGACTAAGAATACAGAGGATGATAATCTCATAAATCAAGACACGGCATCCCCAGCAAACAGGCGATTACAAATCATTTCCTCCAAAGGAACCATGCCTTGACCACTGCCATCAGCATGCACATTCTTCTTCTTCTCCTTCCTGAACTGTTCTAATTCCTGAACTCTGCCACTTTTCTCAAGACCAGCTAATAGCACATTGTATGTACCCAGTGCAACATCAATCCCTTTGCTCCTCATAGCCGTGAACACTTCAAGTCCTTTATTAGCCTTCCCTGAGGAAAAGTATGCAACGATTAAAGCAGTGTAAGTGGCTGTATTCTTCTGGTCGTCAGGCAATAGATCAAATATCTTTGCACAAGAAGCAGGCTTTCTGGCACAACCAAGCCTATAAATTAACAGTGATCCCAAATATGTTCCAAGAGAAATTCCAGCCCTATTCATTTCCTCAACAATGTCCACAACCTTTGGAAATGAATTTGTTCTGATGAAGACACCCAGTAAGGCAAGATATGCAGGTCTGCCAATCCTTAGGCCCATTTTCACACTGTATTCAAATGCCAATAAAGCACCATTGGGCCGGGAATGATCACTGTTCAATTCGATGATGGATGAGATGATCCTATGGTTCAACTGAGTATTCTTATCCATCATGCCAGCAAGCAAGCAGTCAATGGCAACAAAATTTTGCCTTCTCAACAAATATAATACAAGTCCTTCATCTATAGTGGAGTTAATATTAGTTTTAATTGCATTGCAGTCTTCTGTCTTTTCCTTCTTGTCACATTCGATTTGAAAATGCGGATTAACTTGTCGTAGGAGAGCATCACTCTCCTCTGCCATTTTCAAAGTCTCAAGAGCTTCCATATAAACAGGATAACGGAGGACGAGGGAGTTTGCTTTCATATACTGAAGAATATGAGTAATTGGCCATGTTTCGCTTGACTTGCAAAATTTCTGAACCAGAATATTGCATGTAGCTTTATCAGGTTGAACCCCAGCTTCCTGCATTTTGTTGAAAATCTCTATAACTTCTCCGTATTTTCCTGATTCATTGAAAAAGAGCTTATAATTTAGTTATCCAACCTAACAAATCCAATCACAGCAGCAGAGTGCAGTGGAGTTCAGATAGCGTTGTGCCTGTCAGCGTAATGAAAATTATGTTCTTTTCTAAATAAATAAGAAAAGAAGAAACATACAGGTAGAATCAGGGCATCTGATAATGTAAGTTCAAGGTGAAATGAGGTACACTGTACATTGCTTAACTTTGACACTTGAAGATGATATACATACATATCTTGTACATCTGAAGAGGATGGTTCAACCCAGGAATATTTTGGTCTGGTTTAGCAAGAACGTTCCTAGATGGAGCTTTATGGAGTTGCTTAGCAGCTGGGGCAGTTCCCTTGGTATCCAATTGCAGTGAAAATTGGTATTCTTAAAACAACTACCCACAGTCAGCGACATTAACCTTTTGGGCCACTCAACTCAGACAGAGATGAGTTACAAACTTACAACCAGGAAAAGTGTCTATTTTCCCTTTCTCATGTTTATTTGGCGCCCTTTACTAGACACATAATCACTCCTTCCTTTCTGCTCATTTGTCCGTTTCAATTACACGTTACCAAAATATCGTAAACATGTCTACTTTCCCTGGGGAAGGCAGGCTCCGACCAACTATGAGATCAACAGATATCTTCTCTCTAAAATTTTTCATATCTTGCACAAGTGAGTTTATTTTTAGTTTTCTTTTCCCTCACTCCTTTGGCTGCTACCATACATCTTCATGCAATGAAATGTTTTAAGCGTATAAGGACACAAGTCCTTTCTTTCATACCCCTTACTATAAAGGACAACATATTCAAATCTTTTAAGCATCATGTTAAATCGAATTTGTCTAATGTATGATTGGGTATAAATTATCAATGTATTGCAATGACATAAGAAGGCCACAAGATTCTAAAATAAGAAGCAAATAATAAGGTGATACTGGGCTGGGAGCATCAAGCAATAGACTTATACCACAATAATCTATTCACCCCAACTGGAATTGGGCGATAAAAAGGACAAATGCAACAAAAGGTATTCAAAAGTTCTGAAGTCAGTTATGTCTACTTTTACTTCTCCCCATTCAGAATGGGAGAAAGGTTTCTCAAGAGCCAAAATGGTTGACAATTGAATTTCACAATTCAGGAATTAATAAATGAACTACAACTACGAGAAAACCAATTGAACAAGATTGATTATATATCCCGAAAGGAACAGAAGTTAAACTATATAAAGAGGAAGAATGGGAAAATGGTAAGTAAGATTGGAGCACCTCGAGTATTTGCGTTGATGACCACTGGTCTAAATCATATGTTCCCTAAGATGACTATAGGACAAGACAAAGCTTAGTTAAAAAGAAGACTAAAACATCTTTGATGAGGAATGTGTTAAAGCATCCAACTCCAAACCAATTGGCAAAGAGTGGAGAGGCCGCCCAAGTTCATATACTAGTTTTGGAGGAGATAATTAACCGATGTGGGACAAATCCCAATACTCCCCCGCACGTGCGACCCCTGACTCGCACGTGGAGAGGTAAACAAAGGATCCATAACACACGGATCACAATGAAATAGAGTGCAACTATGGCACGAACAAAGGGGAAAAGCCTCCGGAAATCTAGCTCTGATACCATGTTAAAGCATCCAACTCCAAACCAATTGGCAAAGAGTGGAGAGGCCGCCCAAGTTCATATACTAGTTTTGGAGGAGATAATTAACCGATGTGGGACAAATCCCAATAGAATGCATGGTTCAAAAAGAGAAAGTGGACAGACTTAACTAGATAGTGGTAATCTAGACATATCATGATATCAAATGACACCAATCAAAAAATTGGAGAGGAAAGAGTCATATGATATGAAAGGCTCGCTCTCACCAGAACCAGCAAGATGCTCCATTAACACTGTGTATGTGTAGCAATTCGGAGAACAACCAGATTGCAGCATCTCTTTGTAGACATCAGCAGCATCCTGCACTCTGTTGTGATCAAATAAAACCTTCATATAAGCAGTAAAAGAAACAACTGTTGGATGACAATGGCTAGTCTTCATATCCTCCCACACCTTGATTGCTCCATCGACATCCCCATCTTTGGAAAGCCAGTGCATAAGTGAAGTACAAGTCACAGCATCAATTTTAATCCCATTCTCTTGCATCTGTTGAAAGACATAATGCATCGATGAAATCCTCCCAGCTTCTCCAAAAATATCCAGCATTGTTGTGTATGTAAACTGGTCATGCTTAAAACCTTTTAGCCCAGAGGCCCAATTGAAAAACAACCAGGCCTTTTCTAAGGGCGGATGGGTTTTGAGAACTTGATTGACCGTATAAGAATCCCATCTTACAGAGAGGTCCTTTAGTTGTTCCTGAGCGGAATCCCAGGATGAAGACCTTAAAATGTTTGATATGTTTCTAATAGTATGCCTCACATAAACCTTCTGATCCAAAGCTCCTTTATCAGCTAATTTAAGAGGTTTCTTCACCTGTTTGTTAACGTGACGAATGGTTCTCTTTTGTTTGAATTGGCAAAGGGAATGTACCCATTTAATTGAACTTTTCTTCCAATGATCGTTTTGGGCACAAAAACGCGGTTTGTAATATCTGAGAAATAAACGAGCACCATCGAAAAAGAACATAAAGAACCCTCAAATCTCTTCCAAGGAAATTTTATCCGTGTTAGACATTCACCAAAAGGGCATATCAACAGAAGCAGCACCACACAGCAACATTTCAGGACTCTAAATTGCACGACATACCTGTAAGAATCACTTCTACTCGTCACCAAGAATTCGAATGATACGCCATCTGAATTTTTTTTCTTCTTAAAAGACAACAGGAAAAGGGCTTTCTTTGAGAAAGACATACCGCAAATACAAATAAAATAACTGATTACAAAAAATGAGATGTTTGGGAAACTGAACAAATTCTATATTCAAGAATCTACAGAATTTCAAATTAGAAAGGAACAAAGGAAGAGTAACTGGGAACACACACACAGACATACCTCGTGTGAGGAGAGAGATGACAGTAGCTGGGAACAAAGAGACGAGTTGCAGGGACATGCGAAAGGGCCGAAGCCTAGCGGGTAAATGATTGGACTTGGGCTTGGGCGTTTGGGTAGATTACGGTGCCAGTGTAGTTTTGTGTACTTATTATGGTTCTTATTCAATTGGATTTTAACTTTTGAAAATTGCAAAAAGCCGACCGTCGTTAAGGTTTAAAAAATTATTGAAATTATATAAAAAGTGTATTATAATGTGGCACAGTGTATTGGCAAACTAGCATTTAACCCGTTCTATACACGGGTAAAACTAACACGTTATAGCATTGTGCCTGTTCAAACCTACTTTTATTAATTGTCCCGTGTATCGAACGGGCGCAACGTTAGAACGGGTTAGTTTTGCCGGTGCATAGAACGGGTTAAACTCTAGTTTTTACTATTTGGAAGATGAAGAAATGTTTAAGACCGATGGAGGGAGGGGTACTTTTGTTGTGTTGGAAGAAGAGGAGGTTTTTAGTATTTGGAAGATGAAGAAATTTTAAGACAATGATGGAGGGAGGGGTACTTGTATTACAATAGAATTCAAATGTTTTTGACTTGGTACAAAAATGACTAAACTCACCTCTATTTAATATTTATACTACTATATGGATGATTCTAGTCTGAAGATATTTCTTACAAAATATTTCTACACAGAAAATTCTAGATTTATACATGTGCTCTAACAAATTTAGATATTTTGACAAAGAACTTCTAGTATCTAGAAGCTCGATATTAAGACTCGTCCAAAAATATCATTTATATTTGAGCTTATTTCTTGGGCTCGACTTGGGCTTCCAGAATATTTCAAAAAAATATCAATGTGAATTTTTTTGTGTTGCTAAGTTTCAGTTCACATGACACAATCTTAGATTGTTCTCACTTTATCTTCTTACCCAAGATTGTTCTCACTTTCTGCTCCTTGATGGCTGGTGCTTTATTTTTATGGTACTTTCTGCTATTGTATGAAGATAAAAAAAAAAAAAAGGGGGAGGTCAGAATTAAGTTTCATCATTTGTGGTTTCTTCATTTCTCTATCTCAAGCTAGAACCAAAATTAACAAAGGGATTTTACACTTTTCCCATCTGCCAGGGGCAGTCGAGTGTCTCTCACAATCTAATGGTCAGTTTTGTAGAAAAGTAATGACAACATCTTATCTAGTGAGGAAAATCGTTAACTATATTTATCTTCGTGGCATTCCAGACAATTACAGTCTTATAAAGGTACGGCCAGTTATGTTAAACTCAATCCCTACTGTTAAACTATACTGGGATCCTAATTGAAGCATTCCATCGAACACGTGGAAGCCACTGAAGCATTATGTTTTTTAAACCAAATTTTCCAATTACAGTTGGAGATTTTATCAAATACTTGGAAAGCAATTGAGGGAAGAATAAGAACCTAATTGAAGCATTCCATCGAACACGTGGAAGCCACTGAAGCATTATTTTTTTTTAATCCAAATTTTCCAATTACAGTTGGAAAGCAAAGAGGGTAAACAGATTTTTATTAAATGCAGTAAAGAGGGTAAACAGATTTTTATTAGGATCAAAGTAACGTCAAAAAATAAGGAAGATTATTAGGGCGACAATGAATGGTTTACCTGTTTCAATCGTTGGCAGCGTCCTTGTGGTCGCTGGGGTTTTCGGAAATGGCGTTGACAACGGCTGGAGGGTGGTCGCTGGGTTGGGTGGTGGTGTGGCAACAGGAGCGAACAGGAGAGAGGAGTGGGAGAGAGAGAGGAAGGGGAGAGGGAGGGAGGGAGAGAGCGGGAGAGTAACTTTGGAGGAAGACAGGAAACACGGTGGAGAGAGGAAGCACGATGGAGAAAAATACAATGATCGTACTCGATTTTTCAATCCAACGATGTAACCTATTGAATTTGCGATTCAACGGCCGGAGAGATGCTCATGTTTGTATGAGTGGACAAAAGTCTGTTCTGTTTTATAATATAGATGTTAAAAGCATATTAAAGTATGTATTTTTATGAGCTTATCAACAGTCCAGTGAGCTGTCAATAGAAGGACCCTTATTTTTTTCTTCTAAAAATTTTTCCTTTTTCTACGGGTGAGGAAGAGTCTAATGAAATTCATACTAACCGGTGGCGTGACACTGAATTTCATGACCAATTAAGATTACTCTCCGGCGAGCCATTCAAAAAAAAAAAGATTATTCACCGGTTAGAAGGGTAGTGATAATATTTGTAAGGACTTGTAGCGGCCAAAATATTTTTTGTCTAAGGCTTCCTCCTCTTTTGTCCACCCTGATACCAAGTGCAAATAGTCTTATTACTCTTTTAGCTATAGTAGTGCACTATCCTGTAAAGTGTTCTAGGAGCATTTTTGTAGACATCATGTAAGGGAAACAGTGGATTCAAAGACCCAAAATCCAAATAGTAAACGAGGAAGGATCCAATCCAATCGTGGATTGATGATACATCCAATGAATTTGATGACTTGCAAGTGCTAAGTAGGTTAAAAAATGAATTGGGTTTACCAAAAAACCTCCCAAAGGATAAGAAGCCAGGGCCAGCCAATCTTACAAAGAAACAAGCCAATGTCTTCATGCATGGTGCTATCACTTTCCACTGTTTTCTGCAGCAGCTAGCCCCCCCACTCACGGATTATGTTGCATCAGTCCCCCCCACCCACCCCTTCTGTCATCGCCTATCACGCCTACTCCACAAAACACACCACTTTCATTGCTCTTTCTCTTCCCACATTAGCTAGTCCTATTTGCAGAAATGGAAACAGTTGGTTTATAAATATTTTACTGACTACATAGTAAGCCATCAAGTATGGTGTCAATGGACTTGGGATTCTCTGTTCCTAAAACCTCTGTGCCCGGTCCTACTGCACTCCAGTCGTGCGATACTATGTCGCAAACTCGAGCTACGTGTTTCGAGATTCTGCCGACATCATATGGTTGAAGGTTTAGTGAGTACATCTGGACAACAATTTGGAGACAATGCAGGATCCTCTATTCTAAACTCGGTATCTCGTCTCAGTATGCTCTTAGTCGCACAATTCTATCTCGCGTGTATCTTGAGGTGTATTGAGGAAGCGAGAATATAATATTTGATATAGAGAACTCTGGTGAACCATGAATCTTTAATTGAGTCCCGCCGCATTCATGAACCTCAACAAATTATCTTAATTCCTAAACAATAACAACCACTGCTCCCTGTCTGTAGCATAAAATGTATAGTCATTTTACTCCAAAACACATAGGAAGAAAGTTGAAAAGAGAAAAGTAAAAAGACATGCATGCAACCAATCCCAGTTTGCTTCCATCTGCCTAACTATTCTGTAAGCAAACATATGCTTCCACTAGCAAAAACCCCCAATAACAACTACAAACACCAGATTTTCTAGTACTTTATGTTGACAATAAAACCCTCTCACTTTTCTACTGTGGTGATATATGCATACACGCTAACTTTTCAAGTGTTGCTAAGATGCATGTACACATGCCATGATATTTAATTCGCACCCAATTTACCCCTACCAGACCCCATTAATAGAGACTAAAATTCAAGCCCGGCCCTAGGGCAAGGCCCAAGAGGCTGCCACCTAGGGTCTCCAAATTTTTGGTCCAAAACAGGGCCCCACAGCAATGGGTAAGGTTTGAAACTTACGCTTCACTCCTAATTTTTTTTATGGTCAAATGGTTGAAAAATAGCTTTTATGAAATCCACTCTGTTGAGATTCGAACCTAGTCTAAAATGTACCTATGTAGTATTACTACCACAAAGGCTCCATGGCTCAAGTATTTTCTACTCATGTAAATATTTATAGCTACACTTTACACGTCAAAATATAGAAATGATTGGTAAATCTCTGGTGGCGTTAAAGATTTTTTTGTTTGCAATGAGATTCAAACCTGCGAGCTTGACATAGTTTTTTTTTTTTCTTTTCATTTTAACGTACATGATGTATGCATATAAAGTCCCACAGGCAGTAGAAAACCAGAAACCACAGTTTGACAGATTAGTAACTAGTAACATTGATGCAGCAACAAGAAGCTGCCAAATTCATCTGCAATTTCTCTCCTTCCCTCCGTTTTCAAACCAATCATTTTAACAGCTCTATCCTCTAACATTACCCCTTCCTCATCAGTTTCAGCACAGCTACTTCAAAGCATTCCACTTTGCAAAAAAACCATGCCCAGGGTGTTCACAACAACTTTGAAGCTGTTTTTGTTGATTTTGTTGGTTCAAAACACCAACTCTGTGTCCCACAAAAAGGGGTCTGAAAAAAGATTGGTGGTCATTCAAGAAGCCCATCAAAAGTGGGTGAAACACATGGGTTCCTTCAACCATTCTCTATCCCAGAGAGGCAATAACAAGCCCAAGCCTTGTTTAAGAATTAAGGTACATAAGAACCCGAAAAAGGGGAAATTTGTTTCAGTTCAGGAAGCCATAAATTCACTCCCGGTTGTCAATCTCTGCCGGGTGGTTATATCAGTAAGTAAAGGAATTTACAGGTACCAGTTGCAAACTTCTCACATTATGCTGAAAATTTGTTTGTTTTTTTTGTTTTTTTTTTTCAGTTAGATTATAGTTCTCGACATGTTGTAGAAATGACAACTATTTTTCAAGTACTATATAATGGGGAAAAAAATAAAACTGGTTTCTAGTTGGAGGTTTATGTTTTAAGTATTCGGTAGGTAATTGAACCCCTCAAATCCTTTCACCCAATTTTTCTGTACCGGTGTTCCAGTACAGTTCCGGTGTTCTGGCCTCCAATGGCTGGAAATGCACTGGAACACCAGTGCAGGCAAAATTGGGTATGTTGATTTGAGCTCGTTAGTGAATTTTGGATTCGGTTACATATTAAACGAACATTGCAGGGAGAAGGTTGATATTCCTGCGAGCATGGCGTATGTCACCCTGGAAGGAGAAGGGGCAGAAAAGACCATTATTGAGTGGGATGACACAGCAGACAGAAAAGGGAAGAATGGGAAGCCGTTGGGTACCTATGCATCTGCAACAGTAGCAGTTAACTCTCCTTACTTCATTGCCAAGAACATTGCCTTCAAGGTGAGCAAAAAAAAAAACCACTGTATTATTTGCTTTGGGTGGTTAATTTGGTGGCAATACTGGCAAGAAAGTCACGTGTTAGAATCTCACCAAGAAAGTCTACATATTCACCTTCAGACACAACTGGATCTGAAGTGTTCGATGCATGTGGACCCATGCACATCGAACGGCATGTGGACCCATGCTCCGGACACAATTGTCGTCAAACGGTGGTAGTCCTGTGAATCACATGTTGTACGAGAAAGTCTTTGTTATGCTCGCGCCTTGTGAAACAGTAAAAACCTTCGAGCGATCGGTCCCTTTCAAGATCCACAGCGTGTTTGAAGTCCATACGCCCTTCCCAGAGTTACAAAGTACACACTCCCAGAGTTACAAAGTACACACAAACGGATTCACAGACATATATACACAATTTCGATTATATTTCAAAAAGACACTAGTTTTAGGTGGATCTCTACTATACTCCCTCCGTCCCTTTTTAAGTGTCTTGCTTCGTAATTCCAATTTATTAAAAAGACATCATCATTATACCTTTCACATCAACTTTTTTCTCCATTTTCCATACTTACCCATCATCATTACACTTTTACTCACTAATTTTTCAAAATGGAATCTACTTCTAGGGACAAAATAGACAATGCATCAACTTTTACCCACTAACTTTATAAAATGGACACTTATTAAGGGACAGCCCAAAATGAAATACCGGACTATAAAAAAGGAACGGAGGGAGTATCTTCTTTCTCCAACCCTTCGATTTGCAGAAGGTCGTCAGAATTTCCTCCCATTGCTGCGCGCGCGCACACACCATGATTCCCTACCAATTTCCTTCTCATTATGCCCCTATAGTAGGGTCAAGGTTAAACTATGACACAACTCGACAAGTCGTATCAAAAGGAGTGACTGCAGAGTCATACATTACAGAGTAATGTTTGGCTAACCAGTGGGTATGTACCATTATGGTCATGCTGAAGTACGAGTGTCACGAGTTGCAGTTTTTTGGATTACTATATCTGAAGGAAATCAACATTTTGACCACCTAAAATCTAAAGAAGCTACATTTAGAACTTTTAAAAATCTGAATAATGTGATCTTGAGCTCACCTTGCAAATTTCCTGAATCCATTAGATGGGCCCTCCAGTCTTTTCTTTCCAAACAAAAAGCAGTAATATGACTTTTTACTAGGAAAGGAAAATATGGTGCTTGGAGGCTAATATGGTCCAGTAATGTCGCGTAACAGAATACAGCACCGCCGCCGCCATCGGGGGCACTGGGAAAGCAAGCGGTGGCGCTACGCATCTCGGCCGACATGGCAGCATTTATAGGCTGCAAGTTTATTGGGGCACAAGACACTCTCTACGATCACACGGGCAGGCATTACTTCAAAAACTGTTACATTCAGGGCTCCGTGGATTTCATATTCGGCAACGGTCTTTCGCTGTACGAAGGCTGTCATTTGTATGCAAAAACCAACAGTTTTGGAGCCTTGACAGCCCAGAAGAGGGAGAGCTTTCTTGAGGAAACTGGGTTTTCGTTTGTTCGTTGTAAGGTTACTGGCTCAGGTGCCCTCTACTTGGGTAGGGCGTGGGGTTCTTTCTCTAGGGTGGTCTTTGCTTACACTTACATGGACAAGATAATCACTCCTAAAGGGTGGTGGAATTGGGGAGATAAGAACAGGGAAATGTAAGTCCTCTCTCTCTCTCTCTCTCTCTCTCTCTCTCTCTCACACACACACACACAACACACAACACACACACTCACACTCACGCACATATCTGATCTCTTTGAGAAGTTCAATAAAATTTATCTCCAGGGATGATTATGAGCAGTGATGAAGATTGTGCATTACCTTTGCAGGACTGTATTCTATGGCCAATTCAAGTGTTGGGGACCAGGGGCTGAATATGGAGGGAGGGTCTCTTGGTCCAGGGAGCTCACTCGACAAGAGGCTGAACCATTTATCTCACTTGACTTCATCGATGGCCACAACTGGCTTCCTAATTTCTGAAATTATGCGGTTTTCTCAGCCTCACCTTCAATACAGCAACTCCGATTGCGAAAATGACTCACTTATTTCCATCAGTGAACATGTTTCACTCTAATTATTCTGAGTCTGAACAACTCAGATTCACAAAAAGTACCCAATGCAGCAGTTTAGTTACTTACGAAGATAAATATTTGACTACTACGCAAAACCTCTTGTAAACTTTCCCCATGTTCTTCATTCATCAAGTGCATGTAGTCAACATGATTAACCCTGCTAGCACAACAATGTGCACCGTAATTTGTCCAACATGTCGATGTGTCAAAAAGATTGCTAATCATGAAGCGATGCATCAACACGATTGGCAAATTCGGGTGCAATTTTGTTCACCCTCCTTAAAAGAGGGTGAACATTATCTTTTCTCTTATTGGTTAAAATGATGTAAGTTTCATACTTGCAATACACTTTTTGGTAAGCATGATATTACTTTGTGATAGAATTCACACCATTTCAACTAATAGAAAGGAGGGAAATGTTCACCCTCTCTTAAGTGGAGGATGAACAAAACTCAACTCGGCAAATTCTTGTGCACATTGAGTTCCTAAGTCAACATTTCTTGTTATACTAGATTTTACGCGATAAACTTTCCCGCATGATACTTCGTTAAATGCATTACATTAACTGTACAAGCAATTACAGAGCTGTACATATATGAAAGACTCCACGAGGATTATTACAAGCAGTTCTTGCTGTTTTATAACCACTATGTACAAAGCCACCAGCACCCTGCAAAACAGCAGAACCATCACAATTAATCGCGGCCAGAAACACTCCATGAGTTATAGCATTGAGGCACTGTTTTAGAGCTGATACATACGTCAAGGAAGTACCGTTACATAATTCCAATGAGAAAAACATAACTGAGTGAAATCACATAGCAATTCACAGAGGAACACAAAAATGCTAGGCTCGGGCAACATACACCGCCTTCACCAGCTAAAATGCAGAGACATTCAACATATAGAATATTCACAAGCTAAAACGTACATACATTCAGCATAGAGAATATCTGAAATACCTATTAGGTGCGGACATACATGAGCAACATCTAAATTGCTCTTTTCTTTTCTTCTCTTTTTGTATAGATACTAAAATGGCAAGCATTTTATAACTCGTGCAAAAGGGGATGCATGCCAATAAGTGGGTAAAGTCGCCTGGATGTCGTACCAGAGATCTAATTCGAGCCTTCCAGAAGCATAAATATCAACTTCACCAACTCAAATCAACCACCGTTCAAAATCTACACACAAATAAATATTACTAGAATACAAATATTGAAATTTAAGGTCATAAAGATAACAGGAGAATACCACAGAAAATTGTAGCAGTAAGATAATCTTCGAATTGCAAAGTTCACACATACCAAACAGCACTTCATCATGACTGGAAGAGAGTGACAGTTGCGATATAACCATTCTTCATAACCTGCAAAATATCCGTGAGATCCCCACAAATAAACCCATACATATTAAAATCTTATAATAAATCACAAGCCAAAATTGAACAGAGGGACCATAAAAAGATCACATCGCAAGGGAGTATCACTACAAACATATGTAGGTCAAATTTGGTCAATAACTCACCTCAAAAGCAACATTCTGATAGCCATATACAAAAGTAGATCCAAAAGGATTGCTTGCAGAACCTTTTGTTTGGATGGCAGCTCGGCCACAATCCCCAAGAATCTCCTACAGAGAAGTATATCATTAGTTGAAATTAATACTGAATTTTTTACGAGACAAGTAGAAAGCCAATGAGAGATGTTTAATGCACAAAAATAACAAGTAGTAGCTAATAGCCTTGTATAACTTGTAGAGAAAATGTGATTTGGGCCAATATCGAAGCATAAAGAGCAAAATCTTGCAACTTAATAGGATGTGAGGACTCTCTTTCCTCTAAGTCGTCATGCGTTCATCAAGAAAAATTACGAAGGAACTAATTGTATGTCAGCTCCCACAGACACCAACCAAAAAGTTCCACTAGTTAAAAATACATACTATACAAAAAACCAAAACAAGCAGAGATTCTGTATCTTCTTTGCTGCAACCAAATGAGCTAACAGACATTAAATCAAACAAAACAAAGTTTAGCATTGTTTTTGGGGTTCAATTAGGATCGACCATCAGAATTCATTTTTTGCCATACCCTTCTAGAAAGAGCTACATTTTCACTATAAAGATATTACCAAATATGCAATTGAAAAGATAAGAAATTACCCAACATGCAATCACATAAAGAAGAAAAGATGACCAAATGTGAAATCAAATGTGATTGCATTTTCATATTTCCAAATCAATGTTCCTTGACAGAAAATCTAGCATAATTAGGAACCACAACAAACATATTTTACCTTTACTTGCTCCCATTTTGTGCTGGGTGTAATGCAATGTTTAGATGGATTTACTTCACGATGAAATGACCCACCAACTGCAATAGAAAATTTGAAGGAAAGGTATCATTTCTAAGTTGGCAATAGCATGCCTACAAAATCTTTCAGTAACAGAACGGTACTTACAATCAGAACTATAAATAGAAAAATTGCACTTTATGTACGAATTAAAATCTGCATGCCCTGGAAAGTTGGTGTGCAAAACGAATTTCTTGACTTTGTGAGTCTGCAAATTCAACAAATAATTGTGAGTTTTTTCCCCAAAAAGGAAGTTAATATGGAAAACTTCACTACAGAAATCTCACACTTAACGAATGAAGACAATACCTGGCCATCAAACAATATGTCCAAGCCACGACTGAAATAATTGTAGAAGTAATCACCACAGAGAGTTGTCCGTGGCCGAGGATCAGAGGCAGAATGTATCACCATTTGATCTACCTGGCATGTAACAAATAGTAAAGACAAAGTTCCTAAACAACTACAAATATCTCTTCTATCAACTTCACTGCTCTCTAAATTATGTGTGTAGAGTCAGGTTTCCGGTTTACCCACAACGGAGGAGCCGCCCCCACTAGGCGGGCGGCCACGGGTCATAACACACGGTATATTTGATAAATAAAATCCATATCTCAATATAAGCAGCTGAGAATCATACAATCATAACCAGTGTACATTCTAACTTTCAGTTTCGAAGAAGAAGAATAACCAAGAGACCTGCTTTTGATGAATTCCACAAGGACGGCCTAATTCAGTCCACACATCCTGCATAAACACAACAAAAGCGTTACACAAAAAATTTACTCAAAGTCAATGAAGTTACTATTTTTTGTTCTAGAGATTGGAAAGCTATTAGCTGTTTTGTAATCCTGGTAGCTTTTCTTTTCTTTTCTTTTCTTATGGGTGTAATACTTCTCTTTCAACTCCTTGGTATTTTTCTTGTGTTTTCTCACACTTTAAAATAGCACTACAGCTTGTGAAAACAGGGTCTTGCATCATAAACTTTTGAATTCTCCATAAAAATTCCAAAATGTTTTTAACTTTTCAATGGATGAAGTTAGCCTATTCGCTTATGTTCATTGTTCTTAGTTCATTCACAAATTTTCTACCAGTCTGTGATTCATTGCTGCACTATTGCTTTACTCTCAACTTCTACTTGGACTTTTGTTGAATAGCTCTTAATTTCACAATCAACCTACGAGGTTCCAATTTGTTTTAATGCCAAAGAATTCATACTCCCAAGGATGTCTACAGAACAAAAGTAACCATGAGAAGAAATCAAAGTTTTCAGAGGCGAAAGCATAAGGCGAGGCGCTTGACCCTCCATGGGGCGAGACGTATGCCCTGAGGCATTGAGGCGTAAGCCTTTTGATTTTCTATAAATTAATAAAATAACTTATAAATACAAAAAATGTGCAGTTCATAAAAGATAGATTAATACAAAAAGATAGCATGATGTAGAATATCAATTAATGACTTATTATTACCTTATTAGTTAATATCTAATAACTAATTGAGAAACCCTATAACATCACTTTATTAGTTATTAACTTTTTATCTTATTAACTTATCACTTTATTAGCTATTAACAAAACACATCAATTTGTCATTCAGTAAAGGAAAACAAAGAACAATTGTTTAAAGAAAAACAGGGCCCGACTGTAGATGATGATCAACTTCAACAAGGTAGCACGGGGGGGGGGGGGGGGGAGAGTTGTGTGTTTTGAATTAGGAAATTACCAAATTAGATTAGGAAAATTTCTCTCCTAAGGCTAATGCCTCACCTATCGGGGTGTAAAAAGCGACTGAGGCGTACGCCTTAGCGCGCCTAAGGAAATTAGGCGACCGCCTTTGTGGTTCACCGCCCAAATTTTTAAGCCCTGAGGCGTTTTGGCAGTGCCTCACCGCCCCAACGCCCCAAGGCAAGCCCAGAAAATGCCTTTGAAAACATTGGAAGAAATGCATAGCAAGAGATAACATATGGAAGTCAAAAAAAGAGGTGCAATTCGAACCATCTCTAAAAAAAATAATAGTAAGACATATGGCACCAGGACTGAAGGAAAGAATTTGAAATCAAATTACAGAAAATGAAACAAGCAAAAGATTCCATGCAATGAAAGAGATCAGCATATATTACTTGTGGTGATGCACCAAATGGGATATGCTGCTTGCCAACTTTAAACCATAACTCTTCCCCAAGCTGGAAAACAAGAAAATTGAACAGGATCAGTCAACCAAATCCACTTTGGGGGTCATATGAAAGTCTTCAAAAGAGAAAAATTTTTTTACTGCTGTGTGGAATAGCTATAGAAAAGGCATAGTAACATCATAGACAGCAAGGGCTAGCTAGCTACAATATCTCTCAATCCAGAAGAATTTTTTTTATCAAATTTCCTACTAGTTCAAACGGCCATTAGCATGGTGCATTTCACTTTAAGCTGGCATAAGAAATTTGAGCAGGTAAGAAACCACTAAAAAACCAAAACTATGCGGGGCTAGGAAAGGAAATAGTCAAACCTCAACATGCACCTCTTCCATATAGAGGCTGCCATCAGGCAGAGGAGGAGCTTGAGCCTTGTCTGTTAGTGAACCGACACCAACTTTACTATCTGTAGAGCTATCATAGATAGAGACACGGCATGTGACTGGAGTAGTGCCATCTGGGAACTCCAAGGGCAACTCCGCTTCACAGTGAAAGGAGAAAGAATGCCAATAAGCACTTTTAAAACCATACCAAAAATGAACAAAATAAGATCCAATACCTTCTCCATGATGACAGCAATCTGTATACTGAGTTGGAATCGGAAAAGAAAAGGACAATCCCTGTAAACCACAGGCATCAAACAAAAAAGAATATGGAAAAGCAAATAGTACATAACGTGGATCTGTATTTGGCATACATACTGGATAGAATAGGGTGTAGACACCTCTATCTTTGTCATAAATCCCAGGAAATGTTGGCCCAAAAAGTGTATAAACAGCTACAAAAGTAGCTAGAGTGGAAGGTCCCCTGAAAGTGCAGAAGATGGCCAATCATTAATCCATTGACAGAAAAACTAAGATTGTGAAGGCTGAAAGCATGACTCACCCAATCAAGGTAGCAGCATAACGCATTTGAAGACGCTTAACATCAAAAATTTCAATAAGCCGTAGCCTCTGTACCTCAATACAAAATTGAGGTGAGTTAATTCCCCATAATCGACACTTAGAATGAGTTTAACATTCAAATCACATCATAAAACTCAAGTACAACACTACACCTTCAAGTTCAAAGAACATAACTTCCAGGACACATTAACCCACCAATGCAAACAATTTGTTTAGCGCATGTGAAGGAGGGAGGAGATCTGAATATCTTCAATTTACTGACAAAAATGAGTCACAATCTACATGTCTGAGATTGCCAACTATTTGGAGTTACTCTATCTACCCTTTCCCTCTTATTATTGACAGATGTATCGCTCATAGCCTCGTACCCATCCATCCTCTGTTTTTACCACTGCTTTAGCGAGTTTATGCCAAGATTCAAGGGTCTAAAATTCTTACAAATTTGAAAACCTTCTTCGTAACAAAACTTATATCTGAATGAGATGACCTATTTAATAGTTCCAAAATTTCATCATTGAGCGGAGTTCCAAAATTTTTCCATCTGCATTCTTTTCCTAGACACAACTGAAAGTGACTAACCTAATTACATCCACAAGTGACTGTACATCGTTAAGCAACCAACCATATAAATGGCACCTCAGTGTACTTCATACTTTACGCTAACTCAGTGCACTTACAGGCATGTAACCGCATTGATGGTTTATACACAAGAATATAATGAAAACTAATTTGCATTTCAATGAAGATTAAACTCAATGAGTTCTTTTAAACACAATATCATCAAAATTAACTTGACCACAAGCATGTAGTTCCCCATAGCTATGAATTATGATGTATTGATTTCCAGAAATTTCAGCGAGCCCAATTGTCATCAGTTAAAGTTGCAGAATTTTAGCTGAAATTCTGGAACATATTATCTGTAATACAGAAGAGCAACTAAATGCCACATGTGTTCTGGCAAAAGTATCCAGGAGTGTAAAATCTTACACAACAAGGCACTAGATATACAACAATTGTGCATGCAATTCATTGTACCCGACGCATTAAAGAACAAGTATGACTGCAGGTGAACTAAACCCCAGAAATGGGGGGGAGAGGTGGACGCATTAAAGAACAAGTATGACTGCAGGTGAACTAAACCCCAGAAATGGGGGGGAGAGGTGGATGGTGTTCATTGATTAATACCTGTGACTTTGGATCGAAACGAAGATGGAAACCATGATCCGGAAAGCTTATAACAATATCCAGTTTCAGAGGCTCCTGCAGACAGAAAAAGGAATTATAACAAGAGTTTAACCCACTCTTAAGAATACCAAAATACTATCACCCTAATTGAATACCCACTAGGACCTAAATTAATGAACGACCGCAGTGTGCAACTCCAAAAATAATTGCGTCATATGCAATAAAAAGATACATTTCCGACAATTATCAACAACCGAATCATAAACTTTTCAACTACAGAGTGTTAAATGATCATTCAAGACGTATGCCGTCTTCTTCAAATTGAGATCAATCAGATATCAGCAATCAAATGAACAAAGAAAAAGGAATGATAACGAGAGTTTAACCCACTTTTAAGAATACAGAAATCCTATCACTCCAATTGAATACCGACTATGACCTAAATCAATGAAATGCCCACGATATCCAACTCCAAAAGTAATTGCATTGTAAACAATAAAATGATACATCTCCCAACAATTATCAACAATCGTAAACTTTTCAACTACGGAGAGTTAAATGATCATTCAAGATGCATGCCGCAGCTACATGCCTGAGATCAATGGATATCAGCAATCAAACTGAAGAGTTGGGGCACATCACAACAACAATTACAAAACTCATCAAGTCCCCACTCATTGGGGGTATGGATGGGAGAGGATTAAATGATCATTCAAGAATCAAGATCCATGCTGCAGCTACATGCCTGAGATCAATTGGATATCAGTAATCAAACTGAAGAGTTGGGGGCCTTGGGACACATCACAACAACAATTACAGAACCCATCCAGACCCCAATCATTGGGGGTATGGGCGGGGAGGATTGGAGACACACCTAATCTTGGGCAATATATGCACAAAGTGATTGCGCTCAAAATACCGCTACCACTGAAATAGTGGCCCCCTATACCTCCAAGAACCGAGTAGCTTATTGGACGTTTTGCTGCGGAACCATGTCCCCAAATCAACGCCGAAAGGCATTAGAGAATATAAACATCTAAAAAATATTAACAAGGTGTATTACTATACTTCCCGTCTTCCCCTCTTTCTTCCTTTTCCCGACAACAGCAGAACTAAAACCAAACCATTGAAAACGACAAAGTCACAAGACCCACTTACGACGACAGTTTTATATGGACAAAAACATTAGAAATCCTATTAATCCCATTTCATTGACTCAAACCTCGTCAAGGTACTTCACGTGGACAACATCGTAGATGTTAGGTTGCTGCTCTATTTGATCAAAAGCTTCGCAAACCGGCATTCCTGCAAAATCAACATAACGAATCACGCAAATCATTCAAGTAAACCGCCATCGCAAACACAATCGAAGAAAAACACAGCCCCCAAGCAACACAACAGTCCAATTTCAGCTCGATCCGTAACGAAATTCCGAATCAATTGACGAGAAATGTTAACCTAAACCAGTTAAATTAGATCGAAATATATACACGGACGCATGCACAGGTACAACTAACTGTGCGTATAGAACATATGTGGTGCGTGATTTGGTGTTGTACCGAGAGAGAAGGGTCCGATTCCGAGGCCAGGGCGGAGATCCAATACGATGGCACCCATGGCCGTGCCCTCGCACCTGCGCCTAGGTCTCTGCTGCATCGCGTGCACCCTGTGTGATTCTTGTTTCCGCCGTCGTCGTCTTTCTGGATGATTATTATCGATGTTTGGGTAGGCGGTAGGCCTTTCGTGTTTGGATTGCTTCGTGTAGAGAGAGAGAGAGAACGAGAGAGAGAGAGGGAGGTATGGGAATCGGCGGAAGAAGATGCCTCCTGGCACAAGAAATGTTGGAAATCGTTTGAGCGACGTTAACGACACTTTCACAAAAAAAAAAAAAACATATCGCAATGATTTTGGTATCCTAATAATTCAATAATTACACTTCAATGTTGTTTTTTAAAATATATCTGACGTAACTTTTATTATTTTCTGATTTTGTCAAGAAAAGTCAACAAAATAAAAAATTTAATCAGCGATAATAAAACACATAAATTTGTCAAGATAACATAATTTCGGCCAAACTTAGTACATTAATTAGAGTAAAATAGACAAAACGTTTGAGGACGGATGGTGAACGATAAACTTTGTTTTTTCTTCATTGATTGATTGTACGAGTTATAATATCAATGGACTTACGATATTGTAGAATTACCACATCGGTTTTGAAAGTGACATAAGATTGCAAAAAATGACTCAAATGTTTACGTTTTGCTTAATATTCCAATATATGTGTGTTCGTGACCAATATGCATGGATCATAAATTTTTTTTTGCGTATAACACTAGGGCAAGAAACAAGAAAGTTATGCTTTTTAAATATAAAGTGAATATTTTATCAACTTTTTGTTAATAAGGAAAATTTTGCCAAACTTCATACGATGAACATTGCTAGTAACTTAGATGATGATGAATCTTTTTAACTTGGTTAGTAATAGCAATATAGCAATGATAAACCCTAACTTGGGAAAAAAATATTCATGAGATATTTTAAGCACAATAAAAACATCGAGAAAGGGAGAAGGATGTAATTGATGAGAAGGGAGGGTGGGATTAAGAGGTGGGGCGGCAAGGTGTTTATGACAATGCCCCATTGGGATGCTCAAATGTCAATAGTTGGGTGTGTGTGAATGAGATTTGTATGTGGTGAGCCGGAAAAGCCATTTGTTTGTTAATGCGACTTGAAAATGTGGCTATCATCTATCTTACAAAGTTTACTCAGGGTCCCTAAGACAACCTCCTCTAAAAGTTTTTGTTCGCTCCATTGCCTCCACTTTTCGTAGAAGGTGATTTCCCTTCCGGGACTCTTTGACACCATAGTGTAACACAAGCGATTTTGCAATGAATATATAGTCTAAAATTGAAACTTAAATACATGGTTTGTGGTTAAAGATTAATTATGGGTGAAGGCTTATGGTGTATAAGATGTGAGGTATGGATCTCGGGCTGAAGTCCTAGATCTAGTGCAATATAATAACTTGTCACACGCGTAAAAAATGGTTATAAACTGGACAAAAGTATGAATTTTTCATAATTGTAAGCAATTCAAATGCATGGAAGGTTAGGAGAAGATTGATGAGTTGACTTACTGCCTGTCGTGCTTAGATGATTGCTTCGGTGTTTTTCAGTGGATCACTATACGAAACATGAAACATTTTACAACGTCATATTACATTGTTGTCTTCTACAAATTGTTGTACTAATATTATATGCTTTACATTACTATCTCTCATGCCGGTAACGATTCATGCAGCATTTCCTATAGAAATCAATATTGGCTCTGCGAATAACAAGCACCTTGTGTTGAAGTATATATAATCATTGTTTGTTTCTCTTAAAGCAATATGTTTAACTTTAACGTGGTGATCATGACGGAACATTGTATTTGCAACTCGAATATGGTAGTTTTGGGAAACATATTCATCGTAATGTAATTACTTTTGATACAATTACCTTGATTGAACAACTTTTTAAATCTACCAACAAATAACGAAACACAACATAAGCTTCGGCACCACTTTGGTCACGAGGAGTTTGTAACCTAACAAACGCAACAAGCAAGCTCGTCTTGGATATTAAACGATGTGATCGTTATTCTGATTATCATGTACATTAAAACTTTTCTTTGAACTGAACAGTTTGATGCCTCTAGGGCATGCACTCGTAATGCGTTGGAAAGTAACAAATCGGGCAAGGTAAAGGTAATAATTTATGGTTGCAAGCGAACTGATGGATACATTTCTAATTCGGGGAGAAAGAGGAGAGAAAATAATTCCGAGGATAAATTACGAGGAATAAGAGGATAATGCAAGGAAAACGGGACGAAATATATTTTACCACGTGACTGACTCCCGCGGCTACGGATCACGTGCTGAGCCTTTGACGATCCCGTTTGTGCCTTTGTGGAGCGATCGAGTTAGCGTCGACGAAAGTCACAGCTCACCACCAGTGTGATCTCACCCCACTTGGACACTAGCACACGCTCTCTCTCTCTCTCTCTCTCTCTAGTTTCGTCTCCCACCCCCACAAAACTGACACCAGTCAGTCCCTCTCCATGACCCCACGGTCAAAACAACAATCCGCGCAGCAAACCTAGGGTTTTTTTCCCCGTAGTCTCCGACTTTGATTCCTCATGGACGGAGCTGATTCGTCGGGCTCGGGCCTCCACAATCCTTGCGCCGAGTCCGACAGCAGAAGCTCTGACCCGATTGCGGCGGCCGTGGAGCTTTGCGGGCTCTCGAACGCCAACAGTGCCCACCCGATGCACGGCCCCCAGCTCATCGGAGTGACGGCGACGGTGACCGAGATTGGCGGCGGGAAGCGGAAGCGAGGTCGGCCGCCGAAGGGTCAGTCGAAGCAGACGCCGTTGAAGAAGCGGAAGGAAGACGAGGAAGAAGACGTTTGTTTCATCTGCTTCGATGGTGGGAGCCTCGTGCTCTGCGATCGCAAGTGAGCTGTTTTGTGCTTTTTAGTTTCTTTTTCTATCTCTTTTGATTTTCCTTTCATGCAACATTCGTATCTGTCAGTACGTTTTAGCTAGCACATTTTAGACAGGGCTGATAAACAAACCGCGATACTCGAGCTTGAGTTTTTGCTCGTTGTTAAAACTCGTTCAAGATCGATTTTTGACTGGAACAAACCAAGCTCGAACAAGGTGCTACTCGGCTTGGCTTATGATGTTAAGAAATTCAAGACTACTCGATATTTGCTCCTTTGAGTTTGTGCTCATTGTTAAAACTTGTTCAAGATCGGTTTTTTACACTTAGAAACCAAGCTTGAATGTTTTTTGAAGCTCGTTAAGCTTTTAAACCAAGTTCGAACAAGCTACTACTCAGCTTGTTAGGCTTATGATGTATAAGAAATTCAAACCTACGTTAGATTCGTTCGATTTAAGCTTGCTCGGCTTGTAAGATTGGAAGTGGAATCTACTATGGTTTTTGCTTCCAAAAGCAACAAAGTAGTTTAGAAATGATAGTGGAACAGTATCTATAATTTGCTCATGCTTTGGTTGTTAATTGGTAGGGGTTGCCCCAAGGCATACCATCCAGCTTGTATAAAGCGGGACGAGGCATTCTTCCGATCCAAGGCGAAATGGAATTGCGGTATGTTAACTCAGATGAATAACGGTGTATTGCGTTTAATGTATGTTGGCCTTTGGTTTGAACTTGTTTTATTTCCTTGCATGATATAAACTGACACTGTGATGTTAGTTGATGGGGTTATAATGATAAGGGGAAAGGCCTATTTCCCCTATTGTTCAGTCTTATGAAGGCCGGAGAAAAGATAAAACTATATTAAAAAAGAATACCTGAAAGAAATGTAGAGGTCTGGTTGATTTTGTCTGCCCATTCTTTGTTCCCAGTACGTCGTATGGGCAGGATTAAGCCTTTAGTTCCAATGTTTGCATGGAGGTTTAGTTAGTGAAAAATGGAAGTGTCAATCTGAATCTAGGAACAAATGTTCCAGGGACATGTGTGAAAAGTTTAAAGGAAATCATCTAAACTTAAGTGATTGTGAGTTGTATGAACAAGATTGGGTCATCGGACAAATGTGACAATATTATTATTGGGACAAGTTGCACTGCCAAGTGGCCACCGTAAGGTTTTATCCAAAAAGGAAACCTGTTCCAGAAATTACCCTGACATCTGTTACTAGATTTTGTTGGTTGGCAACACCAACGGAGGCTATCACGATTTAGCCCCCTACTTAGTTTTTTTTGAGAAGTACCCCTACTTAGTTCAAAACAGACATCTATACAAAAGAAACGCCTTCAGACCATCTGAAACAGCTGTCACTAACTGCTCCCAATCAACGCTACCCATTGCCGTCTCTCTCTCTCTCTCTCTCTCTCTCTCCAATGAACGCCTCATCTCCTCCTCATCCTATATACCAACCCATCTCTCTCCCCACTAAATTTAATTGGCAATAGTTGCATGTGGTTATGTGGCAACAGAACTCTGCAATTAAAGGGGAGGAGATAAGGAGAGAGGAGAAGGTGATGCCGAAGTTGTGGATGGGGATAGATGGTGTACTGGATTTGAGAACTGTGGCTGATATGAAGATGAGAGAGACAACGCTAGATAACAATGTTCGTAGATAACTTTAAGAAATCGTTTGCTTATCACATTCCGCAAAATATGTTAATCTGTAAGAGTAATTAAATGCGTTATTGCACCAGTTTTGTCGTGAGTAAACTAGTTTTATTGTCATAACCAGTGTTTTCTTACAAAAATTCTAAATCCTCCTTGTTGGTGTCCATAGAATTAGTGATAATTAGCGGCCACTGGATTTGGAAGGTGAGATTCTTGTGTGATCATGAACTCCATGGTATTAAATCATGATAGATGGGAGGGATTTGCTAGTTGTCTTGTTTTTATATTTGGGTATCAACTATCAACGCCCTTTAAGGTGGTTCCATAATCCATTGTTCATGATTCCGAGGGATTGGAAACCTGGTTGTCTCTTACTTTTACATAAGCTTTTTGCATCTTCTTCTTCTTCTTCTTGGTGAACTGTTTGCCTTTGTTGATCTTCTTTGTCCTTTTCTTCTTTGGTTGTTTTTTTTAGTACTTCCTCTGTTCCAAATTGCTGGTCCTTCACAGGAATTCAATTTTTAAATAGACATGCAATAAATGTAGTCACACTCATAGAGATACATTGATTCCCAACAATGCCCTCATATTTCAACTTTTGAATGAAATCATTGTTATTGGTAAAGGGATTATTTTGGAAGATGGAACACATTTTGTTTTGACTTTTCAAAGAGGACTAACAATTTGGAACATCCCAAAATAGTATAAGGGATGAGCAATTTGGAATGGAGTGAGTACAAATATATTGGTAATTAAAGTAAGTTCAACTTTCTAAAGTTATGATTCCACAAAATATGGGTGCTCTCCCAAGTTTGACCCTTTTTAGTTCACTTTTCGAGGGCATAGTGGGGATTTAGGGAAAATATTTGTCCTTTGATTTGCACGAGAAGGATAGAAAATGATGGAAAGAAAAAAAAAAACTCCTTGTGTGTTTAATTAGAAAGAGAATAAGAGAAGATGCAAGAAAGTAAGAAACTAAAGAATCATGAGCAACCCATCCATGCATATGTGGTTCCTCTTTTTTTTTTTTTTTTCCCCCTGCAAAATAACACAAGGAAATTTAAACAATCTCATAAAATTAGCTATCTAAAAATTGAATTTCCAATTATAGTAGTTATGTAAAAATTGAATTTCAAATTTATCCTTATCAATTATAGTAATTTTGAATTTTCCTATAGAAGTTTCATTATAACCAAACACATGCATGAAAACAACTTTTTCTCTTCTTTCACTTTACTTGCCTTCTTTTTCAGTTTCTGTTATGTCTTTCTTCCTAATCAAACAAACCCTAAGTGACAGTTACTTGCAGGAGAGAGGGATCTGTTAGCATATTCGGTTGGGGCAATAATTGATATCCCGTATATTAACAATGAGTCTACTCTCATTAATTGAAATATCTGACAGAGCATTAAAGAAGTCCATGCATCTTAGGGGTTTAGTCGGGAGAGCCAAAAGCAGTTTTGGGTCAAAATTTAACTTGTTTTAAAGCTTTAAGCTTTTGATACATGTATTCAACGCGCGTAGAGTGCATCTATGTTTGAGCTAATTGCCCAAAATGTGTTTTAAATTAAACCAAGAAGGGTTGCTTTTCCTCCAAAAAAACCAGCAACTCAAAGAAAGTGGACTTGATATTGTTAAATAACCGTTGCTGGTGATAAAGAAGTGGTTTTGACCTGGTCCAGTTTGCAGATGTATCCAAACAGCCGTTAAAGCTCCAAAATATGTTTTTGCTAGGTTACGTATTTGTACTTTTGTTTTTGCTAGACTCTTCATGATTAATTGTCTAAACATAGTTAGTTGTCTTGTTGACAAGCTTTATGTGATCCATTTCCTTGAATGCAGTACTGTCTACCTGTTAATATTTACTTTCCTTTTGTATATCGGTTGGGTTGACTTTCTGTTAAAGATGTCAGTTGTTTTTGTCTATATGCATTGTCACTTCTTTTTTTCCTTGTTGGACTTGAATTTATAAATTTGGTGATTTCCTTATACATTTTACGTTTGATGTGCAAAATATTGATTCCTTGTCTAGCGTTATATTCATGTTTTGTTTGTGCTTCGCTGATCTGGCATCTGATCAAATTCATATCTGCCGTGGTCATTGCTAGTTTTTATCAGTTAATTTCTCTTACTTGGATCTACATCATTAATACGACTTCTAATCATATTGTTGGACAATTATTGAGATATCTACTGGTGTTTGCATTTCAGGTTGGCATATATGTAGTAGTTGTCAGAAGGCTGCCCATTACATGTGCTACACTTGCACATATTCCTTGTGCAAGGCATGTGCTAAATATGCGGACTACGTGTGTGTACGAGAGAACAAAGGCTTCTGCACAACATGCATGAAAACTATCATGCTGATTGAAAATAATGGCCAAGGGAACAAGGAAATGGTAGGCATATTACTTATCCCTATCTGCACTAACTTTTCATGTAATAGCTCCTGCAAATTATTCGGTCTTTCTCTTTTTTTCCTGTATTCTCTCTTAGCTCCAATGTTCTGAACCTGGTCGGTCAAGTTTAGCATTGAGTCTTTGATGCAGTATTGTTTCCAAAATCAAACTTAAGTGTGTGGTTTCCAAAATCAAACTTAAGTGTGTGGTCAAACTTTCTCAATGGTCTTCTTGTGTTGTGATTTGAAGGACCTCACATTGAGTGGGATCTACATAACAAGTTATAGTGAACATATTTTTGGGAAGTAGATTGTTTTGATGGATTTATTTACACTACTCTCACCAGATTTTCTGATATTCCAGTGATCTTGGCATGATTTAGCAACATGTTTGGAAATTTTCCTTTCTTTGGGTTCTTGTGCCTTTTGATCTTCTGGTCTGGCTGGATAGCTCGAGCATTGATGATGAATCTGTGTTTAACAAATTGGTAGAAAAGGCTTTAGGGTCATTGGCCTAATTTTGCCCCAATTTGCCGCCTCAGTTTCCCCCTGCTGTCCATTGTAACGCGTTCTGACAATTTATTTGAGAATGTACACTCTGACAGTAAATATAGCTCCAGTTACAGAATCTTACTTTTCACTTTTCTAGTTTTGTTGCTCTTCGAAGTACATAATAACTACTCCATCCGTCCCAAAGTTTTATTCCACTCCCAAAAGGCATGTAATTTTTGGATTAAAAAAATACTTCTGTGTATAATTTTTAAAATTTCTTTGCACTAAATTAAAGATCTCCATTAATTCTTTTAGATTGGTTCAAAGAATTTCATAACTTAACACTAAAAGTACATTATCATTTTATACGAAATTGTGCAATTTTGGACTAAAATTTTGGGATGGAGAGAGTATATACAATAACCTTATTTGGTAGCTTAAAAGCTCCCAGGTAAGATTGAGGGAAGGGTCATATCAAATGAAGCACCAGAATTCCTGGCAATAAAAATTTACCTGCTCGTGGTAGCACCTGATTTGAGCCCCTTTCTTATTTAGCCTGACCAGTTCAGTTCTGGTCCATTTCTCTTAGGGATTTTCGTCCCGCTTATGGTTGTCGAAATGCGTCTGATGCTCTGCTGAGACCTGAACCTCTTTTTTAGAAAAACTGTTTGATCCATCTTGTAAGGTTGTTAAGCTTCATTGATGGCGTAATACAGCTGCTGAAAGTGTTGGCCAGCTGATGTAAGCCTAGGTATGCTCACAAGCAACAGTTGAAGTATTTAAGGAGGAACCAACTAGTTATTGTAAAATAAAATGACCTGAGAACAGATGATAGTGGTCTATGAAAAATATTTGATTTTGAGTGTTTAGTGTGTCAGGAGAAAAATGGAATTAATTTTCACTCTCTTTTTTGATATCCACACTCCTTTTTTTTTGTTTTTTAGTGTTGAAAGTGTGTATTTTTTTAGCTAAAAGATGAAAGGGGAGTGTGGATATAAAAAAGGGGAGTGTGAAAATCAATTCCCGAGAAGAACTGAGAAGGAAAACAGGAAGAAGGGGTAAAAGAACAAATGAATGGATGATACTTGAAGTTGCAATAAGCAATGTTCAACTCAAATTATTGTCTTCCTGATTTATTTTTATTGGCAGCTTTTGACTCTTTTAGGCGATCTATAATCTTGTGTGTAACTTGGGCAGGTTCAAGTAGATTTTGATGACAAGAGTAGCTGGGAGTATCTTTTCAAGGTATACTGGGTTCTCTTGAAGGAGAAGCTGTCTTTAACTTTAGATGAGCTTACTCAAGCTCAAAATCCTTGGAAAGCAGCTGGTACTGTGGCCTATAAGGTGAAATCTTTGGATGTTCATTATGGCGGTAATGAGGGCAAAGTTGCTATTCCAAGCATTACTTCTAGACTCCTGGAGGCAAATAACTGTGATAGGCCAAAAGAACAGCTAAACTTACCAAAAAAAGGTGGCTCTCCCAGCACGGACAGGTCAATTAGTGACAATAACAGCATTTCTGTGGAAACCAAAGAGTGGGCATCTAGAGAACTCTTGGACATTGTTGCACACATGAGGAATGGCGATACATCTTTCTTATCTCAGCTTGATGTCCAGACGCTTTTGCTAGACTATATAAAGATAAACAATCTTCGTGATCCCCGTCAGCAAAGTCAAATCATTTGTGATTTGAGGCTTAGAAACCTGTTTGGGAGACCACGTGTGGGTCAATTTGAAATGCTAAAGCTTCTTGAATTTCACTGTTTTACGAAAGATGACTCAAGGAAAGATGTAGTTCAAGACAATACTGTTCATGATGCTTTGAGCCAGGTTGAGGGTGATGGAAACAATGATAACCTATTCATGATGGGTAAGCATAAGAAACATAAAACTCATGGAAAGGGCGACGAGGGAGGATCACAAATAAATCTTGATGAGTATGCTGCAATTGATGTTCACAACATTAAGTTGATCTATTTGCGGCGTGATTTGATGGAAAGTCTACTTGTTGATAATGGAAAGTTCCATGATAAGGTTGTTGGGTCGTTTGTGCGAATAAGAATTTCTAGTGGTGATCCAAATATAGATATGTACAGGCTTGTCGAAGTTGTAGGTATGCAAACACAGCCTATTTTAATGGTCCGAACCGCATTGTAAATACATATCATCAGATGCTTCAAAGCGTAGATATTTAAATTTCAGGTACTTGTAAGGTGGCAATCCCATATAAAATTGGTGACAAGACAACAGATTTCAAGCTTGCGATATTAAATTTGGACAAGAAAGAGAACATATCAATTGACGCTGTTTCCAATCAAGAGTTCTCTGAGGTGATTCAGCATCCTGCTTTGATTTCATATTCCATATTTACCAAATTTACGTTGCTAGATTCTCAATGATCAATTATATATGAAAAAATCTCTATGGTTCGATACCACATGAAGAACAATCCTTTTTAATTGGTTATATGCAGACTTTCATGTCATTGGTCTAAGTATTAGGGAAAGGCCAAACAGCTGTGATGATTGTCATTACCTTAATAGCTTCAATCTAAACTAGAGGAGCATTTCCTGGTGATGAAGGTCCCATACTGCAAGGCTTTAATTGTGGACAACTACTAATTTCAGGCTTTTGAGCTATGATTAGCAATGGACTCCAATATATTGCTAAAGTGACATGATACTTTCATTTCCATCACTGTGATTTTGCGAGTTAAACAATTATATTGGTAGTACGACATTTTTGGTCGTGGGCGGCTTTTCTCCCAAACTGTTGCTTAGATCACTGCTTTTGTGTTGAAACCAATCTATCTAATAATCCTACTAGTATATTTTTTAACTTTTGTATATTTGTTTCCTTTTTGTCCTATGTCTGCTCTATTTAGTGTAAGCGTGAATTTGGTTGTATTGGAGCCTCATATATTCTAGGGATGCAGACGGGGTTGGATTTGTCTTATAAAAGTTTTAATTGGGCAATTTTTTTTATTTGCAACCATCTGGAAGCACTTCCCACTTCATCTATCTAAACATGGTGTTGAAGTCCAACAACTACTCCATCCATGTAATCTATAGTTACCATGTCAATCATCTCCAGAAATACTAGCTTTAGAATTTTTACATCTTAGTGCGGTCAGGATTTATTACGCATCACCAGTCATGGTTTTCCCGGTATGAGTTGATTTCTATGATGTCATCACCTTTTTTTTTTGGCTATTCTAGAATCTAGACTATCAAGTGTAGCTATTTGGACAGTTGTCGAACTACATGGATTTTTGCATTGGTATCCACGTACTTTTGTCTTTTGTCCTGACACTGTTCTTTTTCCAGGATGAATGCCAAAGATTACGTCAAACTATAAAATGTGGGCTTGTTGCAGGGTTGACAGTAGTAAGTGTGCATCTTAATGTTACTTCTAGTTACTCATCCATTTTGTTTTTCATTTACATTTTTTTTAACAGTTTTGATAAGGAGATCCATGCATGGTTGTAGGGTCAGGTGCGGGAGAGAGCTATGGCACTTCAGGAAGTGAAACTCAATGATGTAAGTTTTCGTGACTTCCGATTGCAAAGAATATTCACGCCACACCATGGTTTGCCTTTTCGAACTTTAATTTTTCCTATCTGTTGTTTACGGAATTTATGATCTCGTCTAGCATCTTGATTAATGTCAGTTGAGATCTGGATTTCTGAAGTTGTTTCGTTCTTTGGATGATGCCTTGTTTTTTCCTTCTCTTTTCTCTCATTCCATTTTTGTAGTGGCTGGAAATGGAGATATTGCGGCTCAATAATCTTCGGGATCAAGCAAGTGAAAAGGGGCATAACAAGGAATATCCTTTCTTCATGGACTGTGATTTTTAACTTTCTCATTCACTATGATATTGTAGTATCCTACATCCCAATGGGTAGATTACTACACGAAATTAGACGATCATGCTAATCGTATTGAACTCTTTGTTTCAGATGTGATAACATGGCAATTGGAATAGCCTGAATAATATGGAAAAAAGATAAGTGACATTGTCCCTTTCTGAAAAGGAGAACATATAGGAAGTTTGGGAATCAATAATTGGTCTGTTTGACTTGGACCAATTAAGATATCGCCACTTTATGAACTTGGAGGTTATTCTGGCTTTCCTAATTCTATGCTATTTAAGCAATTTCTTGATATGTATGCAAGGAGACTCAAACTTGAGTCTCTTTACGGGGGAAATGCAACCTAAGCCCCCCAGGATGTACTTAGGGGGCTTATTTATGTATAGTGTTTTTGTATGGTAACGCCAGAAAACTGGGTAAAGAAAGAAAGCTTGGCTTTCTGATGCAACTAGTATGTAAGATCATTTTTGTTAGGAAATGCAGATTCTGAAAGAGGACATCGGGGGTTGATTGATTTGAAATTGAATATAAGTATGTAATGGAGTCGAGTTATGGGTTCTGTATAGTTGGTTCAAGTTACTCGGTATGAGTTCTCTTTAAGTAGTTTCCATCTCACTAATGTTAAGTATGCCGGAAATGCATATAAATCTGCTACAATCAAGGATTTAGGGAAGTTTTTGAGAGGATAAAATTCAGATTATAATTCTACTTTAGTTTTTGATTCTTTGTTTGCTGGAGTTTCTGTTTGCGGCCAAAGATCGTGGATTCGAGCAATTGCATGCTGAAACTGAAGATTCCTGAACAAAATTAGGTTTTTGCAACCTTGGCCTGCTTTCAGGGTGGCTACGCTATGCTACGCTACGCGGCGATGCTTTCTTTATTTATCATCATATTGTCCAACAGGGGATCAGATTAAATATGTGTGTTCTAATGCTAAAAATGGTCTACAAGCTTAGCAATTCTTACCATTCCGTCCTCTATATTTCCTATCTACTTTTGTTCTCTCTTTTTTTGGACAAGAATAAGTAAATTTTGCTATTTTGGTATTCCTTGACAAATTCACGCTTAGAGAATGTGTAGAGAAACTAGAGCTTCTGAAGACACCCGAGGAACATCAGCGCAGGCTACATGAGATTCCCGATGTACATGCGGATCCAAATATGGATCCTAATTGTCACTCTGATGAAGATCCTGCTGTAAATAGCAACCATAGACAAGGTCTCTTGCATTGCCTGGTGGATATGACACTTTCCCTTTTCCAATCAGCGCTTTCAATTTCTTCCTCTTCCATATGTCTACCTCTCAGTTACTTTTGCTGGTGATATATGCAGATGAGCATGCAAAACCAAGATATTCTGGATTAAGTAGAAATGAAAGGGATCCAAATCTTAACTCTTCTCTGAATGATGATGTTTCATATCATTCTGGCAGTAGAAGCATGTCTTCTCCAATTTACTTGGATAAAGGAGCTTCTAGCAGGGATATAGAAAGAAAGAACGAATCCTTGGTTAATGAGGGAAAAGATCCATGCGGATCAAATACCTATGAGAAACCAGGAAACCGGGTTGATTCATCTGGTTCAGTCGTTGGCGGTTGGAATAATCAAATTGGATCTTTATCTGGGGTTGGATCAGAAGCTTCAGTTGCATCTCTCTCTACTGGCAGCGCACCATTTGCTTACGATAGCGAAAAAGACAAACTGTGGCATTACCGAGACCCAAATGGAAGTATACAAGGACCGTTTTGTGTGTTGCAGCTGCGTAAATGGAATCCCACTGGATACTTCCCACCTGATATGAGGATATGGAGTTTAAATGAGGAAGGCCACTCTTTACTCTTGAAGGATGTATTGGATGGACATTTAAGTAAATCAACGTCAATGGGATGCGCTTCTTTACCAAGGCAGGAAGTTATTAAAGGTTCTTCCGATGGTGGATTACGCAGCTGTGATGGTGGTCAGTGGAGTGGCAGTATGAATGAAGCAGTAGCCCAGTCTAATGCTAGCAGGGTATACATGAATGATATTCAGACCGGAAGTTCTAACTCTGAGCACCCCCAAGTGCATTGTCCAGCTCCTTCAGTTGTAATTATCGAGCAGGTCCATGAACCTTCTCTGCATCAAGCAAGCGGTGATGAGGTACAAATGTCTTTGAATCGTGTAAACATCGTGCATCAGACTACTGGTGGACAGATTCATGAGAACCAATCCTCTAGTCTGACTGTAAACCATTCTTCAAACAACTGGGATTCCAACTCTGGTTTTGCTTCTGTTGTGAATTCAACTGATATGGTAGAGAAAATATTTGGAATTGATATCAATCTGCCTAGTCCACCGCGAAAGACTGGCAATGGGGACTCCAACGGTCCTTCTACCCAAAATCAGCAGTCGGTGCAGTCAAATGGTTTTGTTCAAGATTTAAATATACCAAATCTGCCAAGTTCCACATCCAAACCGATTGATGGGGATGAGAAAGCTGACTCTAGTGTCCGTAATGTGCCAAGTCCCCAAACAAAGCCAGCTGACGAGGATGAGAATGCTAAGGCCATTGACAACAAACAGTTTGTCTCCACAGATTTCGAGGTGCAACTTCCTGAAGTATCTCATAAATGGGGTGGATATTCCTCTACTCACACAAAACCTTCTTTTGAGGAATGGAATTCAGGTTTCTTGTCTTCACTTAAACCACCTCAAGTGGGCAACAATCATGCTGCTATTTCTACTTCTAAGTGCGATGAACTTGCTACTCCTTCCCCACCCCATCCTTCATGCAGTTGGCTGGCAAGTGTCACTGAGCCCATCGAGATTAGCACTTTGGCTGAGGAATCAGTCTCGGATTTGTTGGCTGAAGTTGATGCAATGGAGTCTCAAGGCGGTGGTGATCTCGCTTCCCCTACTTCGGTGAATGGTGGTGAGGACTTGTTTCATGATTCTAAAATTGATTGTTTTACTTCCCATATGTCGTTGGTCCCTCCACTTGTGAAAAATGTTGGATTGGCCTCCACAGAGGAGATAAATTTACCACCACCACCACAACTTACTCCAACTGTTGAAAGAATTCGAGCACCATCTCAGGGTGGTGTCCTTGATCCTGTAAAGAGGTCTAGTAAGAAATCCTCTACCAGCACTAAAGTGGAGGTAGAAACTAAGCTAACTGAACCATCCACCATCGGTCGGGATATGGTTGATGGAAAACATACGGAAACTGGTGTTGGCCGAGCGTTGACTCAAGGGAATTCAAACAGGGGAATAGGACACGCTCAAGGGACACCTCGGGGAAGTTCAAACCCGAACCGAAGTGCTTCGTCTGGATTTACTGGGCGGGACACACATTCTAAATATGGTGGTGACCGATTAGTGAGCCCAAGAGACCGGGCTTTCCAAAGCCCAAGAGACCAGAGCCCAAGAGACCGCGATTCAGGATTTAGCAGGGGTAGGCCATCGGGGAGTAGCAGGCAGTCATCGTTTGGTGGCAGTAGTGGTGGTGTTGGTGGTGGTAGCAGCGGCGGCGGTTACTCCAGGCCACAGCCTAAAGGGCCGCGAGTTTGTAAATTTTTTGAAAGTGGGTATTGCAAGAAGGGAGCAGCTTGTAATTATTTGCATCCGCGATGATGGTTGTTCCCCAGATGTTGGGTCATTCAAGTAGTTGTTGGAAAATGTTTTGAGAAGCAGCCTCATATTTCTGCTGTTGTAATGTGTAGTAACTTTCATATTATCATTTCATTTAGGAAGCAAAACTAAAGTTTTTTTTTGTTTTTTTTTGTTTTAATGGGTGGATTAAAACTACATAGTTGGGTCGTGTACCCAAAGGTTCTTCTAATCTCATATATTTTATTAGAGAGTTATTTCTTTTTCTTTTTTCTTTTTTATCGTAGAGACATTTCGAATGATTCCGTTGGAAAATCTATTTTTTTCGACAACATTTTTGCAGAAACCTGGTTAGTTGAAAGCTTTCGAGACTCGTTCCTTCAGTGTTTTTTTTTTTTGAGGAAGAATATAGTAAAGGATGTTATTTTGATTTTCTACAAAAAGAAAATCTGCTATAAAATGATGCATAGTCTGACAGCTCCCTTTTTTTTTTTTACGACTTTCAATTAGCAGTGTTATACAAATCTAATTCTAGGAATTTCGGACGTACCAAAAAAAGTTAAAATCTAATTCTTGAAATTCCACAAGGCATGTTACCAAATTAATGTAGCCAAAATGGCGTTGAGACTAGTTTCTGGTATATTTTAGAAAAAAATAAATTTCAAATTTTTCTGCTAAAAACATGATAAAACCCTGACTACTTTTGTAGACTTTTTTTTACTAATTACTTAAAATTCCTACAAGATAATGCAATATCCAAAACGGACTCAGGGCCTGCCGTCTACTAGGTGTTGGTCCCATCCGTGCCGTCCCTGAATATAAGTGTTGGTCCCATCCAAATCGTCCATGCTCAATTTAGATATCACCTCGGCTGAATGTCTGAAATTTGTTCGGCTAAGGACGGCAGGGCTTTATCTTGGCCGTTTATAACTACTTCAAATAGTTAGAATATTGAAGTGTAGACCTGTTAAATTCTAAGCTTCTCTCCCAAACCAAAGATGCCAAACCCATATCGGAAATTCTACAAATCTCCAACCGACATTCCCAATTCTCCCTGAATATATATAATTAAGCTAACAACTCGTTCCAGAGTCACCGCCACGAGTCGCTGCGATGTCGTCGTCCTCGTCGTCGTCAATGTTATCGCCGACTCAGAGGTACGCGGCCGGAGCCCTGTTCGGGTTGGCCCTACGCCAGGCCCAGATCCACCAGACCCACCCGTTGGGCTCCTCCGCCCCTTCCGCCGACGAGGATCCCACCGCCGATCGCATCAGCAGCGGCAGCAGTAGCGATTCAGTCGCCGAGGACCCACAGCTCTGGGTCCACGATTCTTCCGGACTCCTCCGCCCTATATTCCGGTAACCACTTAATAGTTTCCATTTATATACGTGAAAATTCATGTACGTGTATACATATCCAGGAATTAGTCGAGGAGCGTGCGCCTAGGAACACTCTGAATCGTAATAAAGAAACTCATGTACGTATATTTACATTGGCTGATTGGTTTATCCGAGGAGTTTCCTTATTAGTTACTTGTTAGTGAAGGAAGGCACCCTTGTCTGAATTGCTGCTTTGAGCATTAGCTGAGGATGCAGCCCCCGCGTTTTATCTGATTTTTGGGCCTCTAAATTTCTTATGCTGTTATATTCTCTATTCAAAGAATTAGTTGGATGGACTAGCTATGTTATCTAATGAATGTGATGTGGTGGATAAACTTGATTTTTTTCCAGCTAAAACTACTATTGCTGTTGTTTAATTACTATTGTTGTTGCTAAAACTGCACGAGAAGAGTGACAATCGAGTTGTACTTTTGAAATAATGGAATGATGATCAAGTTTTTTGTACATATACTTTTGAATATTTATAATATTACTCATAAAATTTGATTTTATTCTTCTGAAATTTTGAACTGTAAATTACGTACGGGCACCATTTGAAAAGTTCACTTTGGCCCCAAAATTTCAGAGTTGGCCCTGATTATTGCTAACAGGTAACTAGTTTGGTGTTGAGAAAATCTCAGGAAGGGGTAGACAAATGAAATTGGGCTCCATTCAGTTGTCAAGGATTTTTTGGAGGGAAGTTAGTACTGGAAATGCAATCACAGTAAAGGAAAATGGAGCAATTTTTTATGTCATTTGGCAAACAATCCCATAATAAAGTTAGTATATAATTGTTTAGTTGCGTGTTGAAATAAGTGAAAAGTAAGATTCTTGTAATTTTTGGAGGACAAGTTGTTTTGAAAAACTGTCTACAGGGAAAATTAAGAATAAGTGCCCAAATTGCACAATCACCTACACAGACTAAAAACTGCAATGAAAAGTGTTTGGGCCAACACAAATGTAAGTGTGCAAGTGTTTGTACTGTCCTTCCATCCCTTTCCTTTCTTGACTACTGAATAGTGCCTAGGTGTTCACTGTTGTGGACCGAAGAACATTTGGAATCTTCACCTTCTCTAATACAGCTATTCGTCATATTAGGTTACTTTACTTTTCCTGGAAGATCGGACATTTACTGTGACAATTATTTTCTTAAAACTCTGAATTAAATTTTCAAGTACACTTCTTTTGGGGTGGTGGTCAAAGTTATTTATCAAAATTGTCACAATCAGGTTCCTTGAGATAGATAAGAATGCGTGGACTGGGCTTGAAGAAACTGCTGGGTCTTCTCCTGCCACACATCATATTGGAGCGGTAAGGTTTTCTGTCTATCTAACGAGCAATTAAAATGAAAAACTGAGAAAGAGTACCTACGTTTTTCACTGTTTTCCTGTTCTCTTGTACGGCAAAACGGTAGTTGGAAGAGGTATCTCAAACATGCAATTCAAAGGCTTTCATACGTGCAAACATGGTGTGGCATGCTGCCTCGGTTGCTAAGTCTAGTTGCCTGTGTCTATGTACCTTAGTATTGGTAGATCACTTTGGGAAATATAGGAGTTAGAAGTAGGTTAATATTACATTAGTTTGGCGCTCATGTATAATAATTGGAAGACTACAAACGATGCCCCCCGCTTGGCAGCCAGGCAGGGGTGAGGAATACCCCCTGAACAGTTGCACACTTTGCCTACGCATGCATGATGTCAAAGCTTAAAGATGACTTCTAATTCGGTCTCGACTTCCTAGTACAGTTTATTGTTGCCGGGTGATTAAGTTGACAAAGGACCAACTTTTATCCCTATATGTGGGCAGTCGTCCAGTTAGACATGTTATGTGATGTGGGGAGGACTGCTAAAGTAATCCCCTGGTTACGATTGGTTTTTCTTTCTGCCCTTATTTAACTTTAAAGCCCAATGTGGTTGCAAAACCACAGATTTTGAGATTCCATTCTTCAATTATGTTGCTGGTACACCCTTTCATGCTCTTGTTCCTGATCTTTCATATGTATCCAATTCCATGTATCTTTTATAGTAGAGACTGAAAAGGTTGCTTCCCTAGAGAAGTAGAGCTTAAAATACTTTCCTTGGGTCTCCTTCATAGAAGACAATTCTGTCATTTCAATAAGTGCAACTGATGTCTGAAGCTCTTTTCCATACACCTCAGCCCCCATGCAGCTGTTCTTTACTTCGTTTCAGGTCTCATTTTATCTTAATAGCTTACTGCTCATGTTGTCACAGTTCTTGAGATTACTTTCAGAAGATAGCACCGATACTTCCTCAGAAATGAAGGACATGGAACTTGCCTTGTCAAAATCTGTTGATGTCATGGCACAAACCACGGAAACAACTCCTCCTGATTTTGAGCGTAAGATGGAAAAACATCGTGAGTATGAGCAAGAACGTCGGCAGAAATGTTTCACTGACATGCAACCAAACACTGAAGTGGAAACTATCAACCTTGAAATCCCTGAGGGGCCAAGTTGTAATATGATTGGCGGTGAACAGACAACTAAACAAGCTGGGAGTAATATACATAAAAAAACACCAGAGGAGGTAACAATGCTTAGTTACCAGAGGAAAGTGACAGTTCTTTATGAGCTTCTTTCAGCTTGTCTTGCAGATTTCCCTGAAGACGGTAAAAAATCTAAAAAACGAAGGAGGGGCTATGATGCTCGACATCGCGTAGCTCTGCGGTTGCTGACAACCTGGTTTGATATAAATTGGAATAAAATGGTTCGTATAAGCATGTAAGCATGTATTTATCTGTTTCCAACATATACTGTACATGCCTTTTTGTTTTGGATTTTCGCTGGTTGTTGTAGCGCGACAAGCCATAAAACTTTTAAATATGCAGAATTTGCATTGTTGCCTCGTTATTATCGAATCTGACTTATATGTATCTTAAGATTTTTCACAATGGTAGAAAAAGCCTATCATTAATGTCGCTAGACTGAAGGGAAACATGTAAGAACCCCAAAAGGAGTCTCGCATTGGTGAGATGTGGGAATATTGTGCAATATATGGCAATGCCCACCAGCTACTATTAACTCAAGGTTAACCATTTGAGTTGAGCCACGTGGTTAGGCTAAGAGTTAAGTAGGTTAGCTGGCGCGGGTCGTTGCAAAACATGAAACTTGAAACAGTTTGTTGCATTGGAAATCACTGTTCAAGTATAAAGCCTCCTCTTCTGGCTGCTATAAGCATACTGGAGATCTAATGGACTGACTGATTGTATAACGTAGGAAACATGAGGAACATTGAATTAGCTCTTCAAATCTTTTTCCATGCACTTTATCCCAATATAGTAGTTGGAATTGATAGAGACCCTTAGAGAAGCATCTCTCATGATATTCTGGAAGGCTATAACAAATTAAGGCTAACAGCAAGAATTCTCCTTAACTTCTTTTTCTTTCCTTGTTAAATAAAAAGAGGACTAGTTTCCCTTACAATGTCATAACAATGCAGGGTAAGGATGCCACATGTAACTTTCTGCAAGTATTAATATTTCATGGAAGTCTCCGTTACTGTTAAGTTTCCCCCTTGATTCCTTTTTCATTAAAGGTTTCCACAAACTTGATATTTGTTTGTTGGGCCCATTTCTAACAGCTTGAGTCTTCAGGACAGTTGGTAAGTGGTAACTCGACGTGGAATCTCATCCTTCATTGTAGGAAGTCTTTGGTTGCTACTTCTCAACGTGTGATCTGATTTTCCGTTATTAGGAGTCTTTGGTCTGAGATTATTGGTTTGCATTTGTCCCTTGTTAAGATTGGGCCCTGTGCAATGTTCTAAATGGCACTTGGCGGTAGTCGGGCGGAGACCCACCTCCAAGCCGCCTAGGCGGCGCCAAGCAATTCGGCGGAATTTTTTATTTTTTTAACATACCATTATCCAATCAAACTACATTTCATGTATCCATAACTCAATCAGAAAATTCTAACCTCTTGATGATCCTCCAAGAACCCCACAAGAGACTAATCAAGCAACTAATTTGACCAAAACAAAAAACTCTAGAAGGATTAAACATGCAAATCCCTGATCAAAACAGAGATGCGAGAGAGAGAGAGACAAGACAGAACTCAGTAGAGAGAGAGAGAGACGACTCAGATGAGGTCCCAAGAGAGAGAGAGTGAAGAGAGAGCCGAGAGAGAGAGACTGAAGAGAGAACCGAGAGAGAGAGAGAGACATACCGGTGGGACCGCCGATCGACGACAATGGGACCTCGACGCCTCGTTCACTGCTGGGCTAGGGCTCGTTCTTCAGTTCTTGTTCTTCGATCGACTAGAGTGAGTGAGAATGGGTGTGGGATGTAAATGTAATTATGTAATTGTAATATATATATATATATATATATATGATTTTGTAAAAATTACATAATAAACCATTTTAGTTTAATACTATACATTTTAGGCCGCCAAGGCCGCCTAGGCGGCCGCCAAACACCGCCAAACCTCCCTGGGCGCCAAATCAAACGCCAAGGGGTATTGGCGTGGCGGTAGGGCACCTCCAAGCGCGGCCGCCATTTAGAACACTGCCCTATGGTCTGTTTCTTTGACTTTTTATACACCACATTCAGTACAAGGGCGTGTTATTCTAGTTGCCTCTACACCGTGTGAGGTGGGGTTGCACTTTTGGGGCATTGGAAGCCTGATTTCTTAAACTATAGAAGGAACATACATATCATTGGAGTTTTAATTTCTTGGTTTGGAGTGAGGAAGGCAGAGATTAATGCTTGTACTACCAGCTGCCCTGATTGCCTCACTATCATTGAGACTACAACCACTTCGGGTCATAGATTGTATCACTACTTGAAAAGGGATCACTCTAGCTTGTTTGACCCTCAAATAAAATTCCTCTTTGCAGGAAGCGGTTGAGATTATGGTTGCTTGCTCTGCGATGGCTATTGTGAAAGAGGAACAATCAAAAGAAGAAGAAAACCAGTCACCAAAAAGCTCTTGGGCCAAGTGGAAACGTGGAGGAATAATAGGTGCAGCTGCATTAACGGGAGGAACATTACTGGCAATTACTGGTGGTAAGATAACTTAAGCTAGGCTTATGAAAAATGTAAATCTCATAAATTCGCATTGTCAAACAAGTTTCAAATGGCATGAGTGTTTTTTCCTGTTGAATTTATGCTCTTTATTTATTTTTTTTTGTGCAAAAGGGTTGGCTGCTCCAGCTATTGCTGCGGGTTTAGGTGCTTTAGCGCCTACATTGGGAACTCTCATTCCAGTGATAGGAGCAAGTGGGTTTGCTGCAGCTGCAAGTGCTGCAGGAACTGTTGCTGGCTCTGTTGCAGTGGCTGCATCCTTTGGAGGTGAATGCATACTTATTTTTATTTCTTGGGATGTAAAACGTATACGTTGAAAGAGTTATATTTTGTCTGCTTGGCAAAGTGTTTAAAAATCTAAAATAGTTGTGGTGGATATTTATATGTTCAAAAGTTATGCCAACCAATGGTGAGAGCTTCATGTAGAGATCTGAAATCTGGCTTTGTACGAAGTGCGAATTTACTGTATGGCTTGTTGATGTATTAACTGGTAAATGAAGTAAAGAGTGTTGTTTGTGTAGTGTTTGCTTCTGTCATAATTTTGAACTAATTCATGGATAAGTGAACGCTGGGAAGAAGGGTTATAGTGGCACACTTCAAAATTTCCAATATGAAATTGTCTTTTGTGCTTACATTTTGATCAAACCAGCTGCTGGAGCTGGACTTACAGGGAGTAAAATGGCTAGGAGAACTGGAAGCGTTGATGAATTCGAGTTCAAAGCTATTGGGGAAAACCACAACCAAGGCGTGAGTTCTTTAGCTTGCATTATCCAACTACGGGCCCCTTCACACTTAAAAACCTTTCAAAATAGAATTGCAAAAATACAATGCCTGAATTGTTTTACTTGTGCCTCTGTGAGTATTTGGAAGCGGAGAAACTTAGAGCTTGTTTTTCTTCCTTCCATTTCTCATCTGTAATGCTTCTCTTCGAATGAATCTATATTAGAAGTTGTTATTCCGTTTGACCAAAAAAAAAAAAATTCCTGTATTAGAAGTTCAATTCTCATTAAAGTTCTATTGTCAGCGGCTTGCAGTTGAAATATTTGTATCGGGATTTGTTTTTGAGAAGGAAGATTTCATAGAGCCCTGGGAAGGACGGCATGATAACTTGGAAAGGTATACCCTTATTTGGCTTCTTCCTAAACTACTTTATTGTGCATTTACCTGTCCTGCTTCATCTTGGTTGGGTCCTATTACTTCCAGAGAGTTGCGATGATAACTTGAATGTGACCTATACGTTGAATTTTTTGTATTTGTTTTTGTTCTTTTAAGTACCTATGCTTGGTTATTTTGGAACTCTTCAGAGTTCTCTTAATGGTATGAATGGTACATCATAGAGCCAGTTTTTTCTTTCACTCCCTCAAAGGTGGTTAAACAATTGAAGACCCTGAATGGTGGACAAATTGTTTTCCGTTCTGTTACCAATTGCTTATTGCTTTTATTGCTTTGCTTTGAACAGTCTCTGATTGTCTACAGTATATAATAGCTCATGTTACCAGGCAAATAGGTAATTATCTTCTTTAAATTTTAGTTTGATCTTAGTGAAGTCCTATTGAGTCTGGGATCCATGTTTAAATTTGCTTTGTAGGTTGCACTAGACGATTTTTGTTTTAAATTTTCATCTTTATCCTTTTTAGTTTGCTCATCATCTCACTGGAGATTATTCACTCCTTACCTTCTGCTATCATTTATGATATTCCTGGTATCACCTCGAAATACAGACCCAAATGCACACGCAAACCCTTCTATTCTTGCAAACACTAAAACACACAAATCAACACTACTACCATTCCAAATACTTCCAGTTTATAAGACACAGAAAATATGTTACTTGCATTGCGATGAGGGCTCTCTCTTCCAAAGGAACCCCTGTCGAAGCTACGTTTGGTTTACTGTGTGCCCATGGTCTAGTTGGATAAGGGCTGGAGGTGGTCTGGTTCTGCTGTCCACTCTCCTGCATGGAGATTGTCATGTCTTGGTATACTAGATATGCTTGGCTTCGTGAACTTGTTGAGCTTCATTTGCCTTCTGTCTCATTTCAGTTTTTATGTGCTCAGTGTTTTTCTTTGAATCAGAACTGCCATGCAAAAAAGGGCAACCATTGCTTTCATGTTTCTCACAATGCTAATGTGTTTTTAGGTATGCACTGCAGTGGGAGTCCAAGAATCTGATTGCTGTAAGCACAGCAATTCAAGACTGGCTAACTTCAAGTAATTCATCAGCCTAGCTTAGTACTCAAATTAGCTCCATGCAACCACGATTGTGGACTATATTGACATTACTGCTTCTTGTTACAGGAGTTGCTATGGAGTTAATGACGAGAGGTGCCATGATGACTGTATTAAGCACACTTTTTGCGGCATTGGCATGGCCAGCAGCGTTACTCTCTGCCACTGATTTGATTGACAGCAAATGGGCAATTGCTTTGGACAGGTTTGTCTTGTCACTTGACAGTAGAAGGAAAAGGCTGAAAGGGAAGAGGGAAAGAAACTGCCCTCTATGTCTTAGTTTAATTTCTTCAATTTGGAATGGGACTGGTGTTGAAGAAACGTAATGTCTAAATGTGTGTCCAATACAGAATGCATTGCACAAAATTGAAATTTGAGTTCATTGCATGTCATTAAAGAATTTCAAGTCATTCTTAGCTCACAATAATCTACAAACCTTTTCTAAAATTCACAAACAAGAAACACATTTTTGAGAAATGATTCATTGTATCCGACTTGTGCCTTATTAGGTTGGATCTCAGTTCAAAATTTTCTGTATGGAAAAGACTGCGTTTGCCCCTCTTGTTACCCTGACTCCCCATCATCCCTCAAAAAGTTCCATTTTTCCCCCCGTAGATCTGATAAGGCTGGAAAGCTGCTTGCGGAAGTGTTGCTAAAAGGATTGCAAGGGCAAAGGTATACAAGGCTTTTCAAAATTGCTCCATTGCCTTAGGAACGTTGGGGTTTTGCAGTATGTCGAGTTCTATTATTGGCTGCTCAGTGCTCACAACATTTTCAGGCCTGTGACACTTGTAGGTTTCTCACTGGGAGCACGAGTGATTTTCAAGTGTCTCCAGTATTTGGCTGAAACTGAACATAGTGGTAAATGATATCAGTCGCTAAGCATTATTTGTGCAGCAGTTGTTTGGCTTGCTCGAATGATCCTGATGTACTTCTGCTGAATTTGGCAGCTGGACTTGTAGAAAGAGTTGTTCTTCTTGGAGCACCAATTCCAATTAAAGATGAGAGCTGGGAAGCAGCTAGAAAGGTAGTTGGAGTTCTGTTTTTACTTTCTTAGTTTTTTTCCCTAGCTGTGCTTCTTGCTAACAATCCCAACACTCTTTTATGGAGTATTTAGCTACCTAATGCTATTTTGCAGATTGTGGCTGGGAGATTTGTGAATGCTTATTCTACTAACGATTGGATGCTTGGAGTTGCTTTCCGTGCTAGGTATGCAATAAAGGCAAGAACACTAGATATAAATCTAAAAAACTTAGAAGCTATTTGAAAATGGCACACTTAGGCAGTTATATTCTCAATTGCAATAATGTGTTGGACTGATTTGAAAACTCCAAATTACTTGGGCTACATTGAGCGGCTGGAAAAGGAACTTTTGGACTCTTATAAGCTTAATCTCCAGGATAACTACAGCCTACGTGCACTGTGACTGATATAGTTGTATATGTGTACGTTTTGAAATGCATAAATGCATGATATGTAGATATAGAATTATAATTAGTTAAAAGCATATACTTGAAGGAAAGCTGTTGCACCATTTGCGGGCGAAGGACTGTAATCTTTGAATTTGATGAAGTAATGAACTATTTGTGGTTCATATTTCCTCTCGTTCATTTCCTTTGGCCTCTGGTTCACATACACACACAAGCGTATGTGGTGCCTGAGCCAGAAATGGTACGACAGCTCTCAAAACAAATGGGTCAAGATTCCCAGCCAAGGGGTATGAGTTATCTTATGTGCGTGGCTGAGCCAGAAATGGTACGACAGCTCTGAAAACAAACGGGTCAAGGTTCCCAGCCGAGGTGTATGAGTTATCTTTTCCTGTTTTGCTACTGAGATTTGACTGTTATATTTGCTCAGCCTGCTTACGCAAGGATTAGCTGGAATTCAACCAATTAATGTTCCTGGAATTGAGAATGTAGGTGTCTACTTCCTATCGAAATTTGTTACTGGGGATACTTCTTTTTTTACTGTTCACATTGAAATGCATTTGGCTTTGGATTTGCAGGTTAATGTAACAGAACTCATCGAGGGTCACTCTTCTTATCTGTGGGCTACCCAGCAGATACTTGAACAGCTTGAACTAGATGCATATTATCCTGTTTTTAGTAGCACTCTCGTCCAACCTTAGATTTGGACTTGTTATTCAGTTCAGCTCGGGTCCTCATTTCCTCATTCTCTGAGTGAGATCACCTTTTGTGTCAAATTCCTTGGCAACAGAACTGTAGATAAAATGTCAAAAGATCTTTCAACCTCATACATTTCACGGAAGCTATGTACATAGATGCAACGGCGAATGTTTCCATGAAGTGTGCCCTTCAAAATGAGTTGTCATTTATTGTTGTAAAAATAAAACAGCGAAACAAGAGTTCACCTGAAAGTTGGTTGTTTTTTTCGGTCGGCGAAAGTCAGCATTTTTACTTGCTATGATTGTTGTATATAACAATTGATATTCTCTTACCAATGCCTATTGTAATTTCATATTTTCATGCCTAAACTCAGGCCCTGCAACATAACATTGACATCTTGGCTTGTAAGGAAGGTTGTCTGTTGACTGAGTGACACCAATATGTTGTCTAATGCAACATAGCAATCGATAAAGGAAAAGAAAACAAAAGAAAGGGAATTTTCTTTTTGGTCTTGGGGTTTTTTAAGGGAAGCATTTATTCTTGTTGTACTTCATATTATTATTGCAACGCTATTATTTATAAAAATAGAAAACACATAGCGTATAGAATATAGAGATGCTGATAAATTGTACTATAATACACATTTTAAAAAGAATGGTATGCCTATGACTGATGGCATGTAAAAAACGAAACATAAAAACAATTAAAACAGTAAGACTCGAATGGTTATTATAAAGACATTACTCCCTCCGTTATGCGGAGGTAGTCCATTATGAGAAGACTTGTAGTTTTTTAAAAAATAATAGTAATACCGTCCAAATTTTTTTAAAAAAAATTTACGGAAAATTAAAGGTCTAATTGGGATTTATAATTTCGTGTCAAGAAAGTCAAAAAATTATTTATGAAAGTAATTTATTATTTAATCTGAAAACTACATACTTTTTTTTTAAAAAAAACTTTTATCCACTTTAAAATTGCGGTGGTTGGCATTTTCCTAAAAAGAAAATGAAAGGGGAAAAGAAAAAAAAAACAATTGAAATCTACCAAACGGCACCGTCCTGAGCTCGACAACACCCAACGACCAACGTTGGAAACTTGGAGCCTGTCTGTCTGTCACGCTAATTCCATCTAGAGAGAGAGAAACGCTTCGCTCGCAGAGAGAGAGAGAGAGAGCGAGCGAGAGAGAGAGCGATGGAGGAGGAAGTGGGTAAAGAGAACGAAACCCCTAATTCCAACGACAAAATCACCAACCAAAGCCCACAAAATCCGAACAAGAAGGCTGCAAAATCATGCAAGGGTTGCGTCTACTACTCATCCACCTTCAAATCCAATAATCGCAACCCTTTATGCGTCGGCATCTCTCGTTCTCTTCCCCAAGGTCTCTTCCCGTCATTTTCAACACAACCCTTTTCTCTTACGATGAAATTATTTACTGGGTTTTGTTCATCTAACCTTTTTATTTCCATTTTTTGGGTTTCTTGTACCCATTTAATCCACCTGTTCACTAGTTTGACCCAATATCAAATTTTGATATAAGCTGTTTATCTTGATCAAAATCAACTGCTCTGGGTACTTTTCGAATGGATTTGTTTCATTGTTTTGCAACTTTTGTTTGTATAAGGATTTAGCTCCATTGTTTTGCTGAGCTGTTTTTCTTGTTCAAGTTGTTAGTCTGCTTTGAATTTCCTCCTCTCTATTGTGGTTGTTACGTAAATTAAGCACTCAGGCGAGAAGGATTGGGTTTGGAGGTGTTGGAGTTCAATCTGGATCAGCTAAATTATGAATTCGTCATGCTCAATCAATTAGGCACTTGCTGTTCTTCTTCTATATGAAGGGAGAATTTGTCTTCGCAATGCTAAAAGGATTGCCGATAAAAAAAAAACACTAAAAAAGACTGGATTTTTGAAAAACTTGGTGGAATGCCCGTCTAAACCAGTCCTGTGAGCCTGCCCCCCGAGTCATTGAACCTCCTTTTCTCCGCCTTTACATACAACTTTAAAGAATTCAGGTTTGTGTTATCCTCCACATCGTCAAATATTACATACAGAAATTAGGCACTTGCTGTTTCTCTTCTATATGAAGGGAGAATTTGTCTTGGCAACACTTAAAAAGATTGGATTTTTGAAAAACTTTGTGGAATGTCTGTCTAAACCAGTCCTGTGAACCTTCCCCCGAGTAGTTGAACCTCCTTTTCTCTGCCTTAATAGACAACTTTAAAGAATTCAGGTTCGTGTTCTCCTTCACATCGTCGAATATTACATACAGAAATTAGGCACTTGTTGTTTCTCTTCTATATGAAGGGAGAATATCTTGGCAACACTTAAAAAGATTGGATTTTTGAAAAACTTTGTGGAATGCCTGTCTAAACCAGTCCTGTGAGCCTGCCCCCAAGTCGTTGAACCTCCTTTTCTCGCCCTTACATAGAACTTTAAAGAATTCAGGTTTGTGTTCTCCTCCACATCGTCGAATATTACAAACATAAATTAGGCACTTGCTGTTTCTCTTCTATATGTAGGGAGAATTTGTCTTGGCAACACTTAAAAAGATTGGATTTTTGAGAAACTTTGTGGAATGACTGTCTAAACCAGTCCTGTGAGCCTGCCCCCGAGTCGTTGAACCTCCTTTTCTCTGCCTTTACATACAACTTTAAAGAATTCAGGTTTGTGTTCTCCTCCACATTGTCGAGTTTTGCTGGAACATAGGTTGACAGGCAAACTTTTGCGCAACTAGAGTTTCATTTCTAATAGGGTTTCAACTTGTTAATCTGGGGATTGAAATGGCACACTTGCTGAAGGCATCATAATATGATTGATTGCATCAATCGAGGTTGTTTGTGCGAGTGGGATATACTTTTGCAGAAAACAAGGAAAAGCCATCATTAGTGATGGTGATCATCTTGGCCTTTCCTGAAATGAAAACCTTTCACACGTGTCACTCTTGAAATGAAATCCCTGGTTGCTAACTGTTAGTTGTGGCTCTATTGAGTGCAATTCATGCTATCAATATCTCCCTAAACTGCAGGTGTCTCCAGCATGTTGCTTTCTTATGTGGTGCATACTTAAGGGAAGACCCAAGTCCCAAAGTCTCCTATTATAACTTTGTAGTGGACAATACCTAGCTGACTTTGGCAAATTAGTTTGCTTCCAGAGAGGATGCGATGGATCTTCTAGTTTGCAAAACTACCTTCTAGAAAGAGAGGTCCTTGGTTATTGTATCATGCGAATGATGTTTTGATCTTTGAGTCTAAATGGAAGTTGGTTGTGGGTAGAGAACCATCCAAATCGTTATGACCTGCTTTTTCAGGCCTTTTGCAGATTGGTTTTTGGAGGGATATAGTGATTGCTTTTGCAGATTGGTTTTTGGAGGGATATGGTGATTACTTTTGTAGGTTTTTCTTGGTTTGGGGACAGTGCCTCATATGTTCAAAATTAAAGGCTAGTGATCATTGCTAGCTGATACCTCAACCAATTTTCTTTTGGGTCATTGGATATGCATATTGTCATTGGCTGCTTGAATTTAGTCTGAAGTAGATGATAGATAGGATATGTTTTACGGTCTTAAAGTGGAAGGAGAAGGACGACGAAGTTGCTTGTTGTACCTTATCTCCTAGTTTGGTGTTTAATCAGAAAATAAGGAAGGCTGAGATTCTTCCTTATTGTCGCTGCTGGCTGCTCTGGTCTGGTGAAATTAGGGATGAAAATTTTAACCAAAAAACTGATTCAACTGGCCGAACCGATCAATTTTTGCTTAATTCGGTCGGTTTTAGGTATGAGTCGGTTCGGTTTTGATTTTTTGAAAACCGAACGGTTCGGTTCAAAAATGTCTATTTCATTTCTAGGAGTCGAGTTCCCAACAACCAAAGGAAAGACTTTCCTATTTGTATCGAAGCAAGACAGGCCAGGAAGGCCATTTGGCTATTCCCTTGTTGAGGGTGCCTTTCTTTCTGACTCTTAGACTTCTTCCTGCTTGCCGAGGTATTCTCAAACGGCAAAGCCTTAGCAGCATTCCCATTCTTTAAAGGAAGCAGCTAGTATCGAACGTCAAAGAAAATCCGTATCTTTCTGGGCCCACTTATTGATAGTTACGTTCCGAACTTCAGTTTCATTCCGTTCCATTAGATTCATCAACCCAGGCTACTCCTTCGGAGAAAGACTCTCTACAAGCGGATAGGAGTACTTTGCAAGTGCACCAATGTCCCAGAGGAAGGAAGATACGAGTTAGGGCCGGGCATCTCCTTCAATCATGCCAGCCGAGTAGGCTAAGATCTTATCCTTCACTTGAGAAGCAAGCAATGATAAGCTTTGGTTTGCTCAGCTTTATTTGAAAGGGTGAGTTGATGATTGGGTGTCTGCTGCTGCAGCCAGGCGAAGCATGATTCTATAGTGTCTGATGGTCTTCATCTCCGCTGGAATCTTACCTTGACGTCTCGGCTTCCTCCTTCGATCCGTCTTGCAAGTGCAGGTTAACCCTAGGCTGAATCTCTACTTCATCGACTTTGGGCTGCAAGCACACAATCGATGAAGTAGAGATTCGGCCTAGGGTTACCCTGCACTTGCAAGACGGATCGAAGGAGGAAGCCGAGACGTTAAGATTCCAGCGGAGATGAAGACCATCAGACGCCGATTCTGAGGATTCTGGACAGAGTCCAAGAGAGAGATGGAGTCATCTAGTTGGAACACGACTTGGGGGACCTTTTATTGTTAATTTATTAATTTCGCACTAGATAGACTTTGTCTTCCGTCGGTTTTCCCATTCCAATTCCTATCATTCCTCAAAGAGTCTGGTTGAAGATTAAAGACTCTAAAAAGCCAATCTTCTTCCTTTGTATAAATTCTATTAGCCTGAGGGAATTGATCAATGAGTAGGTTTTCTCGTTCCTTGAAGTGAAGAAGATAGAGAATCTCTTGCTCTTGTTCCTGGTTCTTTTGTCTTTCGATATGAATATTCATGTCTTTCATATGGCTGTTGGAAACTTGACGGATATAAACTAACCGATTCAGGCCGAACCGATTATATTAAAGAGATTATGCTTTCAATCCTAGCCGTTGGATCAATCACATAGATATACCCACAATCATCAGATCCTAAAATCCCTAATACCCCCACATCTGTTACTCCTCTTCTTCCCATCCCCGACCTCACTTCCCGGTTCCCATCGCGATGGAGAACAAATAACAGATCACAAGATCGCGTTGGAGAATGAAGAACAAATTGCTTCTCCAAAAGCACAATCCACACCTATCTCCCTCTCATCTCACTCTAAGATCTCGACAGGCAACACTCAACAGGTTTGAAACATATCAATTTTTTGAAAAAAAAATAGGGTTTTTTTGAAAAGAATCTTTTTTTCTATTTTGTTTGCACGATTTGGTATGATTTGTATTGTTTATGGATGGATTTGGACGTGTTTTGTATGATTTGTGTTATTTATGGATGGATTTGGACATGATTTGTATGATTTATGTTGTTTATGGATGGATTTGGACATCCAGCTGCCATTTTTGTCAAAAACCGATGAAACCGACCGAACGAACCGCTAAAACTACCAACCGAACTGACGGTTACTTCTAGGCTTGGGTCGGTGTCGGTTTGGAAGATACAAAAAATTCGACTTAGTCGATTCAGTTCAAAAAGTGGTAAAAAACCGACCAAACCAAACCGATTTCATCCCTAGGTGAAATAGACTATGGGGTAAATTTGGTGTTACAGGATGTGAACACGGGCAGCAGATGAAGGGAATTCAGATGCTAGCTTGAGTTGCCTGTTCTCATTACATTTTTACTTGAAATCCATGCATATATTTCATCTGTGTATATTGAACATGAAGACGGAGGGATTCAAAGCATCTTTGCTGCGATATTGTTTTCAACCTCTTATAAATGAAAGATATTAAGTGACAAGTGTGGACACCTTCCCGAAGGGGCATCTCCACATAGATATCCTTTATACTTGTTTCCTCTTTGCATATTGAAATCGTGGATATTCCCATGGCTAGGAATATCTCCACACGATAACAATCACCGCTAAATAGAGTTGCCACTTAGTTTATTAAAAACTAAGGAAACAAAATAGAAATTCCGGGTACGGGAGCCAAACGTACGATAAGGGGAAGATGTTAGGCACCCCTATTCACCCGGTCGCGAGAGTGAACCATAATCATTCAACATACTATTAATGTTTGCTTTATTTAATATTACACAATTAAACCGGTTATTAAGCCTTTAAACTATTAATAAGGCAAACCAGGACAGTAAATAAATCACATGCATTCAACTAGATAAAAATAGAAAGCTGTCCTAGCAGATGGATTCCACGGCCCGTGAATGGATTTCACGGCCGTGAGATCCCAACTGGATTGATGTACCGGCCGATGTTCTTCCTCACACCAAAATACAAACAATTAACAGAAAATCAGAAAATTATGATTACAATACAGAAAAGGGAAATAGATTAAACCATAGGCCCATGGGCCTCACCACCTTGATCCCTCAGTGCACAATTATTTTAGATTGAGGGTGATTGACTGAATTGCTTCTCAAAACCCCAGAATTAGGGTTTGTACTTCGGGGTTTGATCACTCTGGATTGTGGCTGCTCACAAGGGTTTAAGGCTTTTGTAGAGAGTGTATGAGAGATGATTTCTGCAGGATTTCGTGGCTAGAGATGAAGAGAATCTATATCAATTTCGGAACCCTAAGGCCCCTTTATATAGGCTATGGGTGACTCACTCCGGCCAATCATAATGCACGAATCAACATGGAAGTATAGGGCAACTCTACCTCTGTATGAAAGTATTTTCGTAGCCCCGAAGTCTCGCTTCATGGCTGCTAGGGTTTGAGCTCGGATCAAATGGGACAGAACATTCCAGAATTCTAGTTAAAACGATTTGGCAGCTGCCAGAAGGATCTGATGGCCGAGGAATGCATTTCGCAGGCGAGGAATCGATCTCTCTGGGAGATTTTCAAACACCATATTCTACGGGTGGAAGAAAGAAGTAACGACCTGCACATCAATCTATCAATTCAACTTGAAAACTGTATTTCTGTCTAGAAAGGCTTTTTGGCTCTGGATTGGTACTCTAAGTGGCTAAAAGTACTCACAAAAGTTCTCAGGTTTACGATAAGTCAATCATCAATCACTTTATCCTATTCATCATTGGGATGGTCCCCAAGGTGGGACTTGAAATACTTGTTAGGCCAAATTGGAGTGTCTATAACAAGCTTCATGATAAATATGTATGCCTACATGAGGGTATCGTTCCTGTTTTTTTATGCAACAGTTAAATTCTAGAAAGTTTCTTCAGAGATGAACAGGGTAATATGACAATTCAACCATTTAGTAAACATCATAAGATATGGCTAGAGATGCCCATGCATATTAATTTGATTGTGTACCTTTTGGTTAAATACTTGAGTTGGGCAAACATTATCTACTTCCAGTTGCTTAAGTGGCTTCTGATCTTATAAACTTAGGGAGGAAATAGTTTTTGCTTCTATACCTGTATTTAGACAGAGCTGATTTGTGTATTTTTCCTGCACTAAATTTGAAGCAATGTTTTATAGATACTGAAAAGTGAGTAGTTCTTTACTTGCAAATATGATACTGATGTCTACTCTTGATAACTAGTACCCCGCCACATTGTTGGAGAAACTGAGTTGGATGCTTCTAGAGAGGGAAGAAGCCTTGTGGAGTTCAAATATGCTTGTGTTGGTTACTCTGTGTACTCAAATGGAAAGGATCCTTCAGTGGACGGCCAACAGACACAAGCAGAATTGCCAATTTGTGTTGGCCTTGAGGTTATTATCTCTACTTTTGTTGTTTCTTTTTTCTTTGCCTTCTTTGGTCTATTGTTTGCATTTTGGATAGGGTGTTTTATCAGCACCTAGTGGAACTAAATACTTATGTTAGGTGGTTGTGCCTTGGTGATCCTCTCAGTTATGATATTATGATATTTGTGAGATACCATGCTTATTGCTTCTTGATGAACGAGGATCTTTGCTTTAATTTTTCTTAATTCAATAAAGTTGCATAGTTTCTCAGCTGAAGTAAAGCATATGCAAATAGGAAGGTGATATTGATAGCGTATGACTTTTACATGCTCAGATTTTAACTCTTTTCAATAAGTTGTTGAGTCTTGTAAATGATAACAAAGGAACTGCCTAATTTTCGTTCATTGTCATCGGAAAATGGAAGCTCACGAGCGTAGTTAACCTTGCTGCAGGCTTTGGTAGGCAAAAAAGCAAGTGCACCTGACTCTGTTCCTGCTCATGTTCATGTTCATAACAAAGAAGGTAATTTTATTTGCTCTATGACTGTATAACTATTTTTGTTTCTGCCACATGTGAATTATGGACTCATGCTTAGGTATCGAGGCTTTCATATTAGAGTAGTGGCATGTGATTATTTTGTACTTGCTTTGAAAAAGGATAAGAGTTGGTAAAACTAATTGGAAGAACTGTCTGTCTGAGTGTATTGAACTCCGAATAGTGGTGCGCTTGTATGTTAAAGAAAGATGGAATGAAGTATACTTCTTTAAGTATCAAGTCGAGAAGCCACTGCAGTGCAGTTGGCTATCTCATTTGGCCTCCCCAGTGGAGGCGTGAGTTCGAGCCCCACGGGGGGCGTGACCGGTGTTGAGTGCTATGGATAGCTTCTGGACCCCTTGTGAACTTACATACTAACTAACTAACTCCCATGATCCTGCTGATGAATAAAGGTGACCAAAATAAAAAAAAGTATCAAGTGATGCACAACTCGCTGTAACAGCTGTTTCCTTAGAATGTAATTGGGAGTTTAGAAGCGTAGTGTAGAGCAGTTGCAGTGACAAAGGTCATTTATAATCATCATTGTTATATTTTACGGTTTGACTTGCAATCGACTTGATTAAACTGTCAAATTATATTGACTGCTAAAGTTGTTACTGTGTTGAAATATTAGTGTGGTGTCAAGGCATAATTCTTTTATTTAGAGGCTGTTTGAGAGCCCCTCATTTGGCAAGGTCTAGGCTTCTTATCTTGTCTTTTCTGGTGACATCAACTGTTACGGGAAGTTAATGTCTTGTATCTATTATCATTCCATTTACTGGCATTTTCAGTTAGTTATTTGATTATCATTGTTATTGGTATTTGCAATAGTTATTTTTATTCAATACCTGGTATGCTGTGTGGCTTCCCTTCTGTTGACTACCATTTGCTGTTTCTTTCTTGAAGATTCTCATGGATTTCCACAGCCACAGCCACAGCCTCGAACGCATCAACCTGCTCGTTTCCAAGGGGACGAGTTCATGAGCAAGTAAGTCAACAATATGATTTATTTTTCAATAAGCTTTGTGTAAGACCCAAAAGGATTGAGATATGTATTTTGTCAAAACTGCAGATTTTCAAGAAATGCAGGCTTGGTTGCAATGGGGGTGGCCAAGAACCTGTATCGAGTAGGCAATTCCATCAAAGGACGTATTGATGGCATTCTGTACCCGTACCGAAGCCGACCAAAGTAAGATTGCCAATTTCCCTGTACACACTAGCGAAAATAAACAAACAGCAACCTGGCTTTGGCCTAATTCTGCATTCCCTTTGAACCCAAACGCTTTCTTCCCCTTCTTCTTCCTCCTCCCATTCTGTTGTGCTCCTCAAAGCATTTGTCCAGTTGCAAGGGATAGATGGCATTTTCTCACTCTTATGTCGAAAACGGTTCGATACTGTTTTGATAGCTATCTATTGTTGGTATCTAGCGTAGGCATCTGAGAGCTTGGATTGTATTGAGAGTTGGCCTTGGTCTTATGTAAAGTCTTGACTCTTGTTTTCTGTAAAATGCTGGTTTTTAATGTTATTATTGAATTCAATATATGGTTCTCGGATGCTGTGGTTGCGAATTTTCCAGTGAAATGAAATTTCTTAGATATGGCAGTGTCATTGAAGTAGAGTTATTCTTTCTTCTTGTTGGATTAGAAGGTGGTGGTTCAATGGATTAGATCAGGTCGAAGGCTAGTAGAGGGCTGTAGAGGAGCCAGAAAGTAGGTTGTTGAAGTTTGGCTTGACGACACGAGCTTTAAAATTGTGTTCAAGCTCGGTTCGTTTACAAGTAGTGTTGAAAGTCGATGTAGTTTTCCTGTTGATCTTTATGATTAATGGAATCTTCTTTCGCTGTTCAAAAAAAGAATGTCGAGGTAGTTTTACTGAATTGAACACAAGTCAAGCTTGAGTAAGTTCAGTTTTACAAAGGTTTGGGACAGATAATTTAGCATTCGGGTAAGAAGAGAGTAGGAAGTAATGCATGAATTACCTGTGTTGAAAAGGTTTTACGACATATGCTTGAATGGGAACATCCATATGTTCAGTTTCCCTCCAGTTGTTTGTTTTTTTTTTTTTTAAATCCACAAAAACGCCCAAAGGGCAGTTTCCCTACGGTTCGGTTCAGCTATAGGCCGTTGTGGCGCCATTCTAAGCTCACAGTGGTGATTAATTCTGAGCTCACAGTGGTGATTAGAACTATTCGTTGTCTAGCTCACACATAAAAATCATTTGTATGTAAAAATAGATTGATCAAACTTCGATATTGATTCAAACAAATAGCATGAAAGCACACGAAAAAGTGATGGATTTGGAATACATGTTAATTCACGGATAAAGAAAAAAGAGCAATGCTAGAAACCCAAATAACTGATCCCGAAAAGGGAAATCAATGGTCCAAATTTACTCAAAAGATGATCTGGAATTTTGATTTTCCTTTTTGGGGTACTTTCTGGGTAAGTTTTTTGGATGTCCAGCATTAATGAAGAAAAAATTGGAGTTCCTTAAGAAGTTCTGCCAAAGATAAATGCATTCTGTTCATAGCATAGTTGAGGCAAAAATTCTTAAAACTCTCAGACTGCAGTGAGTTAAGGACGAAATCGATATGGGTTTCAGTATCGATTTCAGCCCCAAGGATCTCTAGTTCGTTCAGAAGAGCCATCATCATCATCAAAATATGATCCCTAATTGGGGTCCCTTCAACATGGATTATGCTTACCAATTCTTTTATAGCAACTAGTCTTGCTGCATGATTTTGATCCCCAAATATTTCTTTGAGGTTCAACATCATATCATAAGCAGTTTTCATAGCCTGATGCTGATGTGCAATATATTCGACATAGAAGCCAAAATATAACACCGTGCCATCTCATCAGCTTTAACCCAATCCTTGTAAGGCTTTGTTTCCTGTTCTATGGCTTTCTCATCAATGTTTTAGAGGACAATCCTCAGACAACACATATTTGTGCCCTTCTTTTGCAGTCAACATAGTTTTATCCTGTAAGTGTATTTTCTTTGAGAATAATGGCTGGTGGATTGAAAAAACCCATTTTTGAATCTGAAAATCGAATAACATAACAACAATTATAATGGGCAATAGAAACTTTGAATTTCATTTTAATATTGGTTCTCTCAACCAAATGTTAAAAGAAAAAATATTGACAATCTTACACACCGTGAAAAACATGCCTCGATGGGAAGTCCTCTACTCTTCATCATTTGATTTCCAAAGCACATGCAGAAATCATTTACAAGTAAACACAAACAAATTTTTCTATGCCGGGTGATAACATGTGGTGCTCGCTCAACGCATCCAAACCGTCCATTTTCTATTTGGATGGCTCGGATTTGGAGAGAGAAAGAGGAGAGTAAGTGGTAGGGTGAGAGAGGAGGGAGGGTTGTAGAGTCGCGTTCTAGCCCGGGGGGGGGGGGGGGGTTACGTGTAAATACGTGTGAGCTGGAGATGTGCGATTGGTTGATAATTAGAGAAGGAAAAGGAGAAGTGATTTAGAGGAGTGAAGGAAGGAGCAGGTGGACAGAATAGACAAAGGCAGTGGATCCCATGTCTTTCGGCGGTACGTGGGAACGTGAATGTAACTTGTATTCTTTTCTTATTCGTCACGGAGGAAAAACAATCGATGCATTATAAAAACAATCGATGCATTATTTAGAACCTTGAGAGCCGATGTAACTTGTACTCTTATTTTCTTATTCGTCATGGAGTAAAAATTAGTGTGAACATGAATGTACTCAATAAATTATTAGAAAACCACTATTGTGATGCATTTGTGTTTTGTGTTCTTGATTACTCTCTCTGTCTCAAAATGTTTGTCCAATCCGCAAAATGAAAATTCTAAAATAATGTATTTTTTTCAGAAATTAAAAGAACCCATCGATATCCAGTGAATTGTTGAAAGAGATTTGAATTTTTCTTACAAAAATTGTACTATAATTTTTATATCATCGTTTTGTGGACCGGATAAACATGATAGGACGGAGAGAGCATCTTTTTGCCCGTTGTGTACCTAGCAGTACACATTTTTCACGGGTAGGAAAGAGGATAAGAGGTCGGTGATATAGATGAGTAGTACTGTACTATATACTAGTAAACCACAGGACGAGAATAAGAGGACAAAAGTATAATACACAGGACAGGACAAGAGCGCACAGTGTAAACGTTTACTTGGGGAAGGAAAGAGGACAAGAGGTCCGTGATAACAATAAACAGTCTTCCTATCGCGGGCGCAGGGGATCGAATCAGGGCTATGTATAATAGTCTATCAAACTTTCTGTAAAACTAATCTAACGTCCTGTTAATTTTCATTGATGTATACAATGTTGACGAAAAAAAATTACTAAAACACAGGATTGCTGTCAACATTAATCTCAGAAATTTTTTTGGCTAGCAAGACTCGTCTATATTCTTATGATTCCAATTTCGACGACTTTGAGTTCTAAATTTGGGAACCGTAAAGTGCATATCTAATTTCGAAAACTGCTGCCAAAATCACAGGTTTTTTTTTTTTGGCCAAAATCACAAGTTAACGTTCAAAATAATCGAAAAGAATGGGAAAGTTGAGTTCTGAAACTTGTTCGGATGTTAAGTGTTGGAAAAATTTCTCGGCATTAACAGAATATTCCAGAAAACAATTTCATTAACAACGATACAATTACAAACTTGAATCAAGTTACAAAATACGAAAACAGTAGACTGTATACAGAAACGGGAATAAGAGATACAAACAGAAATCTTTGGATTGAAACCGAGTCCCGTGTGGTACCACGGTCTCCTTAAGAAACGTTCGCCGCCTACCGTGGGTGTTGTAGGTTGCGTCGGCGCCTTTCTCCCAGGGTTGGCTCGGCTAAACCGCAAGCCGCCGGAACACCGCCGTCGACCGCCTTGGCGAACTGACTACCGCCTGCCTCTCTCTCTCAAGGATGAATTTTCTGAATATGTTGGAGTGCTCTGTTTTTGCTGTGTCTTCTCCAAAACGTGAGCCTCCCTTTTATAGGGTGAAGGAGGCAGAGAAGGCTCAATGCTGCAATCAATAGGCCAATGAATTCTGCCATTGAATTGTGCCAATGAATAGGGAGGTTACGGGATTGAATTGCCATCATGAGGAAGGTTACGGGAGTTACAAATTTCCCACAATCAATACGTCTATTGATTGCGTCCAGATTCAACGAACCCGAGATTGGTTGCCTCGGAAGACCCTCCAAAATCCCGGTTCCATACACCCGAAATTCCGTAAATTTCCAACATTAAGTTCCAAATTATGGGGATGAAATCGAGAGTTAACTTCTAAAATATTATTATCGTTTCTTGGAAATTAATTCTGAAATTTCTGTTGAGCTTGCATATGGGTGTTCGCATCTGTTGAAATTAAATCGCATGAAACGATTCGAATGGGTTTGAGCATTTACATATGCATGGGTCTCTCTCTCTTTGATAGAGGAATGGGTTTGAGCATTTCATATGGGTCTATCTCTCTCTCTCTCTCTCTCTCTCTCTCTCTCTCTCTCTCCACATAAAGATAACACTCCCCCTAGAAAGATACTCCTATTACAACTTGCATGTGATTTAACACGTTTTTTCACTTGGGGATGAAATGAGGACGTACAATAGGTACTGACAGTCCGTGAGTGAAAGAGGACAGACAATAGGTGGCCGTCCGTGAGTGAAAGAGTTTAACTTCTTAGCTCCACTACTTTCTTTCTTTCTTTTTTTGGGTCTGCTCCACTGCTTTCAATTGGGCTTTCCAGTACTATAAATTGCATGCATATATGATTGGGGGAAAAGCACAAGAAGCAAGAGAGAGAGAGAGAGAGAGAGAGATCATATCAATAGCTAATCAATCAACTAGCTAGCTAGAAGAGAGAAAATGGCGTCGGCATTGCCAAGGTTTGTGACGATCCAATCATCATTTTCCGAAAAAACCTACTTGCGCTACGTACACGAGGATGGGGAGTTACATAGGTATCTCCAAGCCACTGGAGAGGAGATCGTGAGCCCATATGCAAAGTTCGAAATTGAGAGGGCAAAGAATGAGAATGTATTTGTTCACATAAGATGCTGTTACAATAACAAATACTGGGTAGCAGCTAGCTCAAGATCTCCCTACTTCATTCTTGCAGCGGCTGATGAACCTAATGAAGACCAATCCCAATGGTCCTGTACCTTGTTCGAGCCTATTCGGGTAGGCGATGATACTTTTCAATTTCGCCACGTTCAGCTAGGCCGCTTTTTAACCGTTTCATTCTTAAGTGCCGCGAAACGCGCCTGCCTAAGGGCAAACTCAACATCTGTTACTTCTGTTGGGCTTCATGTTTTCCGTGTTGACGATTGGGAATTGCTGTTGATATTGCCCAAACACATCGCACTCAAGGGGGACAATGACCTATACCTCAGCGCTCGCTTGATCCAGGGATACCAGTATCTGCAATTCGCGTCCAGCGACCATGGAGATCCGACGGTTGGGAACGAGGTGTTCATCACTAAAGATGGAAGCATCCGCATCAAGAACAATCACTTTGGCAAATTCTGGAGGCGCAGTCCTAATTGGATCTGGGCTGACTCAGATGACACCACCACCGACAACTCGGACACGTTGTTCTCCCCCGTAAAAGTTGGCGGCAACGTCATCGCTCTCCGCAATTTGGGTAATGCCAATTTCTGCAAGAGGCTCACCACCGAGGGCAAGACGAGTTGTCTCAATGCTGCAGTAAACACGATTTCCCTAGAGGCACGCTTGGTGGTTGAAGAGCTTGTTATCTCAAGGAGAATCGACTTTGTCAATTTTCGCCTCTCGGATGCGAGAATCTACGGCCAGAACATCATTACAATGGTAACTAAATCTGCCACTAACGATACACAAGAATCCAACACTGCAACACTGAGCCTCTCGCGTAAAGAGACTAAGAGCAGTACTTGGAATGCCAGCGTTTCTTTGAAGTTAGGCGTGACAACAACTATAACAACGGGCGTTCCACTCATCGCGAAAGGAGAGATAGAAATTTCGACCGAGTTCTCCTCAGAATACCAGTGGGGCAATACCGTGACAACGGAGACCGAAGTGGAGAGCCAGTACACGATCACCGTGCCGCCAATGAGCAAGGTCACGGTAAGTCTCCTAGCGACACAGGGTACATGCGACGTTCCATTTTCTTATACTCAGCGTGACACGCTTATGAGCGGCGAGCAAGTTGTCTACAACAAGGATGATGGCGTTTACACTGGCATCAACAGCTTCAACTTCTTCTACGAAACCATACAAGAAAATCTGTGATATGGGAAATGCGGTTACCCAATAAATTTCTTAGTATGTTGTTGTTTTTGTTGTTGAGTCAATAAGTTTGATCATAGTGTTTTGTGGGTGATTACTGCTGAAAACCCTCACGAGACTTCACTCGTCCTATCAGGACCGCCTATGGGTTTAAAAGAACTATCCATTTTAATTTGTTATCATTAATTGTATTTGTTTAAGTTTGATAAGGACTAACAAAGTGTAAGTTGGGAATGTGATAGGTGCTTAAATGCATCTATTTAATCTCCTTAACCTATATCGTGCTTGTCAATTTATATGGTTACTTGGTACCCTTTATGTGATTTTCAAGATTGCAAGTCACTCGGATATATCATTTGCATCGAAATTGGACTTTAAATTGAAGATTTAAAAATAGAAGAATGCATGTTAATTTAAGATTAAAAGGATTTATAACGTAATTGCCGAAGCACAAGCATAAAGCCCGTCTAGCTCAGTTGGTAGAGCGCAAGGCTCTTAACCTTGTGGTCGTGGGTTCGAGCCCCACGGTGGGCGCTCCGCTCCCTTTTTAATTTCCTTTTTAGTGTCGGCGTTTTCCTTTTTGAACACTCCTCCAATGTTAAAAATCAGTTGTGTCTTTTTCATCCCTAATTCAATGGTCCAACACCAACAACAGGTCACATTAAGCACATTTTTAATGTTTGAATCGGATGGAATTGCTTTCTCTTCAACAATAGTTGACATAGACGTTTCGAGAATGAAGAGAGTAAGTGGTAGAGTGAGAGGAGAGAGAGGATTTTAATTTAGGCTGTTCAATACATTTTTGAATTGTCCAGATGGGTTGCTTGGGCACCACGTGACATGTAATGCTTGTTGGAAAACTCGTTGTCCAACTTGATTAATGGCCCTAAAAAGGGGTGGTTTCAATTCCAAAAGGATAGCCCAGATGGATTGCTCGAGCACAACGTGGGTACCGCCACGTGATACCGGCCACCGGCCATTGAAAAATTTCACTAAACACCTCCACCCTGCAAGTTCATCATTTATAAGTCCACATGAATGATACCATTTGTCTCATGAACAGAACATACCAAAATGGAACCAAGTTTTCAATCATTATCATGTGCTGCTGCTCTCGTTCTAAGTATTACTGCACTCTACTACTACCTCTCATCAAAGCCAAATCCCCACCGCAACCTCCCACCAACCCCACCGTCTCTTCCCATCATAGGCCACCTCCACCTCCTCAAACCGCCTCTCCACCGCTCCCTCCACCGCCTCTCCCAAGCCGTCGGCCCGGTCTTCTCCCTCCGGTTCGGCTCCCGCCCCGTCGTGGTCGTGTCCTCCCCTCCCCTCGTGGAGGAATGCTTCACGAGAAACGACGTCGTCCTGGCCAACCGCCCCAAGTTCCTCAGCGGCAAGTACTTCAGCTACAACGACACCGGCATCGCCACCGCCCCCTACGGCGACCACTGGCGCAACCTCCGCCGCCTCATGTCCCTCGAGATCTTCTCCGCGAGTCGACTCAAGGATTCCTCACCCATTCGCCAAGCCCAAGTCGAGCTCCTACTCCTCGACCTGTGCAGAAACTCGTCCGTGAACTTCTCGAGAGTCGAGTTGAAGTCAAAGCTTTCGGACCTGAGCTTCAACGTGATCATGAGAATGATCGCCGGAGAGCGGTGTTCCGAGGAGGCGGGGGAGTTTCGGGGTCTAGTGAGAGAGGCGTTCGAGTTTTGCGATGCGGCGAATCCGGGCGACTTCGTGCCGGTTTTGCGGTGGGTTGACTTCGGAGGTTACGAGAAGAATCTGAAGAGGATTCACGGGAGGCTGGATGCGTTTTTCCGACATCTGATCGACGAGCATCGGCGCGATAGGGGTAACGATTCCATGATTGATCATTTGCTTTCCCTGCAAGAATCGCAGCCGGAATATTATACTGATGAGATTATTAGAGGGCTTATATTGGTTAGTGCCTCTCCTCCCTCGCTCTGTTTTTTCTCTCTCTAAATTTTGTTTCTCTCTCGTTTGTTAGGTTAGGGTTGACTATTCTTTTTTGGGTAAATAATCATCTTAACCAAGAACTCATATCTACTCCTTGAGAAATTTTTGGATGCAAATATGGTATTGTACACGTGGTACCCAGCAGCACATTTGAGCCATCCAAATGTGTTTTTGACGCCCATATCTTAGTAGAGAAATAGTAGAGAGAGTAGTTGGCTGAGTAGGAGGGCGGGTGCTCGGATCTTGACCGTCCAAAACACGTTTGGCTTGGAGGAAACAAAAACACAAAACAATTAACTTGTTTCTCCACAAAAAGTGTCAAACCAAATCGGCTTGGAATCGCAGGCGTGCCAGGACTAGATTGCAGTCCAAATTCGTATCAAGGCCTAGATGCCTCAAATCTGACTTCATATTGAGCGGATTGTGTATGACCTAAGGGTTGAGGCCGTATATGGTCCGTGGTTTGCTTTGTCAGGATAAGAATTTAAAATTTCCGAACCGTTGTTAGAAAATGGGAAAAAGAAAAGGAAAGAACTGAAAGATAAAGATAAAACAAAGTTTATTAAACGGCTTAACAAAGTTTGGGTACAAGGAAATGAAAGACAAGATCTAGGTTGGGCTAAATTGAACTGGAAAGTAAATGAAAGATAAATTTGGTAAGCGCTGAGCTTGATGGTGCTGGAACCTTTGCCAAAGCCTTCAATTCTGGTATTTATAGGTAGAAGTTTCGGGTCTTGAGCTGCTTGAGCTGTTTCAGAAGCTCCAATGGGAAGCTACCACATGTCCAAGCCTTGCTCTCCACTCCAAGAAAAAGGCTGCAGGTCTGAAAAGCTTCCCTTTTGCCTAAAACCAGTTAAAGCAAAAGGAATTTGTAGCAGCATAGCATCTCTAGGCCCTTTGAGCTGTTTGTGAGCAGCTTATGTGCAAGGATGCTTGTAAAAAAGGATATTTGGGCCCACCAAGGGCAAAAACCATGACATTTATGTGCCTTTTGGCCATTCTAGATTCTTCCCCCACTTGCTATTTTAAGTATTGCCATATATATATATATATATGTATATATATGGAATAGAGAGATTTTGTGGGACTTATGCCCTACCACTTGCTCTCTTTAAGCTTTCATACAGCAGGCCTGGTTGAGCTGCTTGTGAGCAACTTGTGTTGGTAGCTTGCATGCATGCCATGTGTTATTGGTGTTGCTTCATCCTGAAGAATAACAGTTGGGCAGGCCTTGAATTGCTTATAACCATGACTAAGCAACTTATATAGACCTGATCGAGCTACTTGTGAGCAGCTTCAATTCTTCCTCAAGAAGACAATCAATTGAAGGCCGAACTTGGTGACTCTTGGCCCTAGGTGGTGGGCCCCTCCCAGGACTTAAATAATCTTCCCATACTCGCTACTCCACCATACTCCCATAGGCCTCACTCCTATTGGCCGGGTACATTCTAGAATATGGTAGAACATGGAATGTGAATTTGGGCCATTTCAAGAATCAGGCCTTCATAAGCCAGGCCTTCAAGAAAGTTTTTAATTGATTTGGACCTACTATAAGGCCCAACGGTAAGCCCAAGCTTGAAAAGTAGGTGTTTGGCCTTGGCCCAATAGTTTGCACGAATGGGCCTAAATTTAAGGAAGTCCATTACAAGCCTTCTCAAAAACAAACGGGTAAGATTAGGCCTGAAATGGTTTCGATCTGGGCTCTTATTAATGAAATTTTAGGCATTAACCTAGCCCTAACCCATGAACTTTTTGGTGTGGCCCAAAGACTTCTCACTTTTGGTGGCCCAGTTAATTTAACCCAGCCCAATGACAAGAGGCCCATCACCCAACTCATAATGGCTCTTTTAACCATTAATTTCTCAATCAACCCTTCTTTCAAGAATTGGTCAAAAATGGGTGTAAACACAACTATCTCCAAAACAATTAGGGGCCAAAAATCCTCCAATGAATTCTCTAAAAGCAGCAGTAAGAGCTAGGTTCTGACTTGAAGCTTTAATCTTCCTCCAGGAATTTATACACCCACGAATGTCCTCCAATATAGGGTTCTGCAGAGAAGAGCAATCCTTGCACTAACGCTGAAAAGTTGTGCCATTTCTCTCCCTCCACAGCCAATATATGGCAGCTGCCAAAGACAATTTGAACACAGATGGGACTTATTAGAGCCACCTCCTCATCTATGCTGTTTAGTCCAAGCCAAAACCCCCTCCTAATGGTTATACTGATCCCATTACACAACAGATTTGAACTCCGAACTTGCTGAGCAAAAGAACAAGAGAAGAATAAATGGGGATGAGATTCATCTTCCCTAAGGCAAAAGAGTACACTGAGAGTCCACCTGCATACCCCAAGAAAGTGAGTCTGTCTTTGGTAGATAGCCTCCCCAAAGCAGCTAACCATTGAATAAATATGCCCACCAAGGATCAGGAAGGAAGTCCTGTGGAGTACCTTGCATAATTTCCATTATGACTTACAGCTCTTGAAGGGAGTCCGCTTTCTCCCTTAGAACCCTTAATGGCATCGACGCATTTACTAATCTTCGATTCTTCTAATCTTTGACCACCCTACAGTTAACAACAACGAGAAAGTCTCAGGGTTTGATTCCTTAACCTCCATTGTGCCATCCTGCTCTCCAAACTACAAAGAGAAGACTGCTCCCATGCTTTCATAGACATCAAGAACAGCTTATAATAGTTCCTTTGTCTAGGCTAGCTAAGACCATCCGTGCCCTTGAACAGTAGAACTGACCTTAGTAAAAAGAGACCTTCTCAAGTTGTGCACAACAAGTTCTCCATATGTCTGGTACAGAGGTCCAAATAGGAGCCAGTTATGAACCCACAAAAATGTAGTATCCCCATTATTATTCCCAAACCTTGTATGTCATCCAAGGCTGCACCTTATTTCTAAGCTTCAAGAGTTTCCTCATCGTCCATATGAGTTATTAGAGGAATTTTCATATTCCAAATTTTGTAGAATTATGTATTGATCGATCTTGACGAGAAAATTTTAGAAGTTAGTACAAATCTTGGCAGTAAAATCTTGACTGAGAAAAATCTAGAAGGTAAAAATTATGACCAAATGTTAAAAAAGTTCACAAACGATAAACAATCCAATACAACCAATTTTGCCGGCTTGTTTAGTTACCAAGTCAAGCTCGAGTTTGAGTTTGAGGCTCGTTTACTAAACGAGCCAATCTAAACACTCAAAAGTTCAGCTCAATTCACAAAAGCTCGGTTCTGTTGTATAGGCTCGCCTTTTAAAAAGGCTTGTTAAATAAAATAGCCAGACTCGGCTTGTTTACAAATGAGCCGAGTTCGAGCTCGACATTACGGAACCTGGCTCGGTTCATTTGCAACCCTATGGGGAGTCAACAAGTGAGAACAATGTATTGAATTTATTTTTTTTGGAAAAGAAAAGAAAAGAAAAGAAATTAAAGATCAAATTTTTAATGAAATCTCAAGCAGATGCACCCCAAATTAAAATAATTATAACGACAACCACCGCCAATTTATGAATGACATAAATTTAACATTTGTGTGCATGTGCCTGTGCAGATGTTTCTACGAGAACCAAACTGTTGAAGTTCAAACTAATGGCAAGAATTTGAGTATATTGTTCATAATGCTTTCATCAAGTTTACGTGGAAAATTTCCAGCTCATGGCTATGAAATAATTGATTTTTTTTTTTAATCGGCAAAAGTTAGTATCGTGAGAATAGTTAGATTAGCACATTGAAAAAAATAGTTGAACTCCTGGCCTCATTTCTCATAGCACCATAGAACGTACCTTTTGATGCCGTTGGACGAAAGGCCTCTTGGCAGCATGTCATTGATATTAGACATTTTACCCCTAGCTCGTATTCCACTCTGTACCTTTAACCAAAAGTTAGATGATTTGCAATGTTCATATTCTTTTCGTATTTCCTTAAAGTGAAGTAAGTCCCGAGCTTGTTTATTTGTTTTGTCTAGGCCTTGATACTTGCAGGTACCGATACTTCAGCGGTGACAATGGAATGGGCAATGGCGTTATTAGTTAACCACCCAGAGGTGTTAAAGAAAGCTAGAGCCGAGTTAGATGCTTATGTGGGGCAAGATCGCTTGGTTGACGAATCAGACCTCTCAAAACTAAATTACCTCCAAGCCATCATCTTGGAAACTCTTCGATTGTTTCCGGCCGCACCACTCTTAGCACCGCACATGCCATCTAGTGATTGTACAATCGGAGGATTCGATGTGCCGCGCGGCGCAATATTGTTGGTCAATGCATGGGCCATTCATAGGGATCCTGAGCTCTGGGATGACCCCACAAGCTTCAATCCCGAGAGGTTTAAAGATGGCGAAGTGGAAGGACACAAGTTAATGCCATTCGGGATGGGACGGAGGGTCTGTCCCGGGTCAAGCCTGGCCCAACGTGTTGTGGGTCTGGTCTTGGGTTCGTTGATCCAGTGTTTTGAATGGGAGAGGGTAAGTGAGGAGGCTGTTGATCTCAGTGAAGGCAAAGGGCTAACCATGCCTAAACTAGAGCCATTGGAAGCCATGTGTAAAGCACGAGCCATCATGAGAAAGGTTCTCTCTAAATGACCAAACTACTTTAATCTGAAAAACAATTTCATTTTCTTCTTGAAGTGTTTGGCTCACTGAAATGACATTTTTAGCCTTCATGTGCAATTAATTTATACTTCCATTTGCACACAAACTTTATCTAAGTGCACAAGCCGAAAGTTAACACCAATATTTACATAACTGCACAAACCAAAAGTTTGAGACCGGAGTGGGTCTCACTCGACGGAGCAGCACGGTGCTACGCGCCCCTCGAAGGAACAGCATGCCCCATGAGTCCAAATTTCAATCTTCCTCTCTCATAGTAAAAGGTTTTCCATAGGAGACCTGATAAATTATAAAATGATCCTCGTCACTATTGAGCTCGTAGGAATTTGCAGCACATTGGTATGAGAAATATGGCAATTTATGTTGTTTTTGTTGTAATTCTAGAGCAAAACGAAAATATATATTGACCATAATGGATTGTAGGTGCACCTAACTGATTAACTTTTGAAAAAGAGTGCTTATATAATGTATACCCTAAAGTTATCTCCAACCTCACCTTATAAAGCAAGAGTCTCAAACTAAATAAATGTGGAATATCCTAGGATTAGATGTGGGCCAAACCTATCAAAAATGCATCAAGATGTCTAGTGCAACATGGTTATTCACTTATTGTGTAGTTGGGCTCTTTGAGATTGAACTATTTTGGTGTCATCCGGCTTGTTTTTGTTGGATATACATAATTCACAAGGATTAGTTTATAACCATGTTTGATTGTGGGATTAGATCGCGTCATATTGAAATATGTTGTGAATCTCAACTGCGGTTGGCGTGAAAATCAAGAGAGAGATTTAGAAGTTATCAACCAGCCTTAAACGCTATGAGAGACTGTTACAATCGCATGGGTAGATTTTGTAGTCCACAAACTGCCTTATTGACAAGAATAGTGGATGAGTTGTGGTTAGGAGGTGAAATGTCAATCTAGTGTTTTGTTAAAGCATTGTCCAAACATTGCTCCGGTGAGAATTGAATAATCGATTTTTTCAATCTTGGTTCCGAAGGAGCAAACGAGAAAGATTGAGAAAAAGTAGATTCTTTTTATTTGTCCTCTTTATTACGAGCATACGTGTCCTATAAACATCAATTCCGGAGTTAAGATAATAGATTTTTTTCTTATCGGCAAAAGTCAGTATTGTTGATATTTACCTTCTAATTTTTGGCACCTAAGTGCACCCTCTTTATGTTGTGGCAAATCAAAATAACAGGGATCAAATTTAGCCAGTGAAACAATGGAGGATAAGCTTCATTATTGTGAGGGATTTCAGCTACATTAAATGATCTTTCAAATTGGTCAAGACTCTCTAGTTTATGGCCCATTGTCTATGATACTAGTTGCTGCGTTTCATTAAATCTGCTTGACTAATAGGTTCACGATTCAATTTTGATCATGATGGGCTGATACCAAGATCGAGTCCTAAACGAGCAAACCTAATTATTTTAACAGCCGGAACAGTAACAATGAAAATGGCTCCTTCTTTAAGGCCTCTTGGCGAGTTGATGTTACAATTAGGGATACCTTCGAATTGTTGAGGATATTGATTGATTTTGAAGGGTGAACCTTTTTTCCCTAAAAAAATTTGCACATCTCTTTAACTCACCAAAGAATGCAAAAGCAGATAAAAGGGCTTTGCTTCCTTCATACATATCCCACCTATGGTACGTTTGAAAATATCAAGATTGGGTGGTCCGTAGTCCCCCATATCAGCAACCCCAATTCATGGTATTGTCACATGGAGAGGTTTGCTTTGGGTGCCGGGCGGGGTAACACACATGGCACTCTATCGGCAATCTCAACCGTTCAAAAGTGTTTTTGACGGTTTGATTTTAAAGAGAGAAAAAAGAGAGACTGGTCTGGTGAGAAAAGAAAGGAAATAAATCTGAACCGTTCAATACACGTTTAGACAAGTGAGATTGCCGACGGATACAATCGCGTAGTACCTGCTCGGCTCCAAAAAATTTCTGTGTCACATTTCATTAAAATGAGAGTGAAATTCAAATATCACATACTACTGTACTTTCTTTCTATGCTTTTCCCACCGGTTATATTTATTTTCCCTTTTTAGGAGTTCAACAAATTCTTCTCCATTTCCCACCCACATGGCATGTTGAATTCATAATATTTTTGCTTTCCAACGGCCTCTTCCACATGTACTTAAATATTTTCCCAAAATAAAGAGGAAAATATAGTAGAAAATTAAATAAAAATAATAAATATAAAAGCTAAGAACATTAAAAAAGTCTACACTCCATGACCTAAATCATCAGTTACTCCATGCCAAGAAAGCCTAACGCACGCCAACCAAGACAGTAATGTACATTCAAACCCTACCTAAATAGACCCTCTCTGAACCGGGTTCAACTTCAACATCCCCGGTTCTCGTCCTAAACCCCTATCTATAACTAAACGCCATCCTTCAAAAACTCTGGACCGGCGGAGCCACGCCGGCTTCCCCCTCCTTCTTCCGCCGCATCTCCAGAACTTTCCGGTGGTTATTCGAGTGCACGTCGCTCAAGAACGTCGGGCTACAAGCGGGCCGGTACTCGGGCAGCAACCGGCCCGACTTGAACCGGACCCCGCACGCATTGCAGAGCGTTTTGGCACCCAACGGACCGGCCCGCCACTGCGGGGTCTTCTGGACGAGACAATGGCTGCACCGCCGCGGCTGCTGGGTCCCGCCACCGCCTCCGGCGGCGGTGGCAGCCAGCTTTCTCCTCCTCTGCTTCTTCGCCGGCTGAAGCGGCGGACATAAGACCGAGTCGGCCGTCTGAGTTGTGGACGATGAGGAAGAGGAAGTGGAGGAAGAATCCGTCAGGGAAATGGAGTCCAGTGACCAAACCCGGAACCCGGTTCTCGACCGCTTGCTCCTCGCCTTGGTTTGAACCGGAGTCCTGAAACACGGCTTCGTTTGCACCGGAATCTCCGCCGGCTCGGACAGGCGGGAAAGGGGAACAGGCTTCACCGGCAATTTTCCGGTGGGGTATTGGAGAGAGTAATTCGGGAAGGAGTCGTCCACGAAGTTCGACAGCCATTCAAGGTCCGCCAAATCATCCGCCTGTAATTAATGAAAAAGCCTCTGTCACGTAATAATCTTTTTAGTACAGCCCTCCGCTCCCACTCTCACTCCCCCGAATTTAGTAATTTGTAATATTTTTGAAAGACTCGTTCTCGTTCACGCTCTCATCCTCGCTCTCACGATTTTTTAGAAATTTATAATATTTTTGAAAGACGCTTTCTCGTAACTCCGTTCGCAAAAAAAAACCCACCCTTTTCTCGAAACTGTAATTTCCTACAGTGAGTATGGAATTTCAGAAGAGAGAGAGAGAGAGAGAGAGAGAGAGAGAGAGAGAGGGCTTACAGGTACGCTGAGTTCGGAACAGGGTACCGAAGGGAAATCATCAATTACTGAGAAATTACTTCTGCTAGGGGGAGAGTCTTTCTTGTTTTGCTCCTCTGTTTCCTCTTTATTTTCTTCTTCTTTTTCTTCTTTCACTACTTGGCAAAACCCATCTCCATTTTCTTCTTTCACTAGTACTTCGCAGAACCCATCTTCGATACCTCCTTCGGAGAAATCGAGGAGGTCGTCGACGAAAAAGTCGTCGCCGGAGACGACGCTCTGACAGTTTACCGTCGACGAGTCGTCGGAAAACGGATGGTTTGGGGTCTTTTTCGACGGGTCCTGCCCGAAACTGCTTTTCAACGCACCTTCAACGCAGTCCATTTCCTACGCCCACCAAAAAAAAACAACCCAGAAAACCGTTACGCATATGTGAGCAATATTTAGAAAAGAAAATTGCAAAAATGGAGAGGGATATTACCTGAGTAGTAGGAGGAAGAGGAGGGGGAGTGGTAGTGGTTGAAAGAGAGAGGATAGGGGTGGTGAAAGGGTTGAGTGGGAAGAAAAATGGATGGTGAGTTTGGTAAAGCATTGAATTGTAGAGAGAGAGAGAGAGAGAGAGTGGCCTTTAAGCGTTCCTGTGCCCAAATTCTGTCTAAAAAGCGCCCGTTTCTTCTTGTTTCTCTCTCTCTCTCTCTCTCTCTCTCTATATTTATGGTGTAACTATTGTTTCCCGTGTCTTTATATATACTCGTAATTTGCATTTACGTTAGGAAAAGAAGTGAAAATATTTTTAAACGGAGGGAAAAGAAAAATGGAAGAGTAACTGAAATCTTGAAAGACTTGCTGCATGCCCTTCAAACTTCAAAGGCGACCAGACTTTTCTGTGCATGGGTCAGAAGACTCTCAGAAATGTAGATATATTTTTGGGTGGTAGGTGGGTACTTGTGGCCGTGCCTACGTGGTGCTCACTGTTCGAGCTGCGCATTTAGGCTGTCTAAAAATGTGTTAGACAGTTCAGATTAAAACTATCTCTCTCCTCTCATCCCATCACTCTCTTTTCTCTTTTTGATCTCTCTTTTTTCTCTTTTCAAATTCGAACTGTCCAAAATTAAAATGGACGGCCCGAATGCGCTACGTGATGCCTCTCGGAGCCCAAAAAGGGAAGATTTTTAAAAAATACCATTATTATATGAAAAAATGTATTTATTCCAAAACTATATAGAGCACCACCATTACTTTTTTTTCCATTAAATTTTGTTATAAAGGAAGTTTCTAAATTCTAGATTAGGGGAGCCCAAAACCAAGTTCAATGGGCCAAGTAAGATATTATGAAACATGAAATCTAAATTAACAGAAATCAAACTTCACATTGTGTTTTCTACGCAAACACCTAAAAACAAACAGAAAGAAAGGAAGCAACGTATCCATGACTGTGATTGAATTGTTGTTGTAATTCACAAATAAACTTTCTTCAAAGTCGAGAATGACACATAGAAGGACATTTTCGATACTTTTAACGACATCGAAGGGCATCACAATTCAAAAAACCCTATTTTAGTAGGTAGATTTAATTAAAATTACCTTTTCTTGGTACTATATGTGCATATGTCAATCGATAGATTAAGTCTCGGACTGGACAAGTGATTATTCTTAGTTTTGTTGGGAATACGATGCCGTTTTCATTGTCTTATTAGTCTTTGTAACAATTTCAAAGATTTATGAAATTTATTTTTTGTTGTTCAACAAAAAAAATACATGCATATGTCAAATATCGTTATATAATTCACTTCAGACAAAAGTAATATATTCAAAAACATTTTTGAATCGTTTTCATGGTTTGGTACTTTTAAATTTTTTTTCATATTTTATTAAACATTTTAATTCTCTCATCCGCATGAATTCGAATTATATGAGAAATTAAATAATTGTCATTCTCAATGAAAATTACCGGTCCAAACTGTATCTAATTTGTTTGAAACTGAGGACTTTCCTCTCTCCTTGGTTATTGGTCCCTCTAGGGAAAATTTTTCAGTGACGATCGGGTCCCACATGGTGTCCGCTTGCGGTCATCTGAGCCGTCCATTTCATTTTTGAACGGCTCAGATATGGAGAGAGAGAAAATGAGAGAGAAAGTGTTGGAGTGAGAGGAAATAAAGGATTTCAATCCGAACCGTCTAAAAGTATATCGGACGGCTCGAATGCGCTGAACGAATACCACGTTAGATATATCCGCTCCGTACTTAAAAATCTCTCCCCTCCTAGAGACGCCACCAGTTAACTCCATTGTTCTGACTTTTGATTAATTTTTTTTTATAGAGTATTGATTAAGGAAAATAATTGAGATAATTCGAAGTATATGAGGAAACTACTGTATAATAGTCAGGCCCACCCACCGGCCACCGCCCACGAGATCCAATTTGGGGAATCACCCACGGAACCGCTAGTTTTGGGTTTTAAAATGTTGTGTTTGAATGTGTTTTTAATAAATTTTTTGAGATTACGAGTGGATAAAGAAATAGAGTAATGATTGAAAGTAGGAATAATGAGTTGGGAGAGATAGAGAGAAAAATGAAAATAATGACTGGATATATAGATAATGAGTGGAGTAATAATTAAAAATATGAATAATAAATATTTTTTTAGTTGGAAAAAAAATTCCAAAAATCAAACCGAACAAGGAATTAATTTTTCCTATCCAACTTCCTATTCCACATAAATTTAGAAAAGGAATTTACGTGTCGTGTTCCTCAAAAGTAGGACTAGTAAGGGGTATTTTCGGTAGTAAGTTGTGAGAAAAATCTGTTGCAGTCAAGTTGTTAGGTGTTTTCAAAAGTGAATTAGTTGTACATGGATACTTGATTGAAAAAATTAGTGAGAAAAAAGTTGTTGTTGACAAATTGTTAGTTAGTGTGAACGAGGCAGTAAAATGCCAAAACTTGTTGATTAGTTTGAACGACATGGTTTCCTCAAATTGTTACCGGAAACACCCTCCAAACGAACTATGTTACTTGAGTTTGAGCTTGTATTTATTCATTAAAAGTTTTTTCAAGATTGATTTGTTACATTTACGAACCAAGCTTGAACATTTATTTGAAGCTTGTAAAGGTTTCAAGCCAAGCTCAATCACTATACTACTTGGCTCATTCAAGTAAAGATGCATAAAAAAAATTCATGTTACTCGAAATTGGTTCATGTTTAATTTGATTAAAGCTCGTTTGAGATTAACTTGTTTATTGCGAAACATATTTTTGAAGCTCGATAAGTTTTCAAAACCAAACTTATCAACCACTTGCTCGGCTCGTTTGGCTCATCCGCCCTACCCAAAACAGAAATTGTGAAAAGAAAAAGACAAAGGGGAAATTTCGTAGCCAACTTTACGTCTTTCCAAAGGAGTGGGGCTTTTCGTATAATAATGCTTGACCAATTTCAGACATAATTCGGCTACCGCATTGATCGCCGCTCTTTCGCCATAATTGTGCACACCATTTCCCGCTCTTCACTTTCTATTTCTTCTACGAAAACCAAATTTTGCAACCACATTATACAAAAATGTTTTATCTCTCTTCCCTTTTCATCTCTCTCTTTCTCTCCGAACAATATTTTTGAAAAAAATTATTTTACTAAAAAATTATTTTTTTTGAAAATAGTTTTTTAAAAATAGTTTTTTTCCCAAAAACAAAGTTTTTAAAAACTATTTTCTATTCCTAGTAAATAATTTTTATAAGTTTTAAATTTTTTTTCTATTGTTCACAATTTTTAGTTTTTTGTATTTTGAAAAGATAATGTGACAAGTTTTGGTTATTCAATTTTGATTATGCCATTGTAAACATATATACTACTGACCTTAGCAATCTCTTAAATGAATAATCAAAACCTGAATGTGACAACTTTTGGTTATCAATTTTTGATTATAGCATTGTGAATACCCTAACATTGCTAATTTTAGAAATCCTTTTAGTTCTGATTATGTCATTAGAGGCACTCTGATATCTTCCCTTGCGTATAAATTAATATGGGGTGTTCGGTATATTTTTTTTCAAAATTTTGAATTTTTATCTATAATGTTCTTTTTGTTTGAAAAAGATCAAGATGCAATTATAGAGAGTTATTTCATATAGATTGTAGAGTAAAAAGTGTAAATTGCTGACAATTTTTTTAATGAATTTATCGTTCATCATCCATCACCCATAAAAGACCGTCTCGAGGTCACCAACACACTGATACACACCACTCACGTGCTTGCCACTGCCACACTCCCAACACCCTTAACGACCACCTACTTCTAAACACCGCCTCCATCGCCCACCACCACCTCCACGGCTCCACCACACTACAAGCAAGTTTTACTTTGCCGCCACAATTGAAAATTGTCATTTTTGGTCGAATTCACATCTGAAGTTGTATTTGTCATGTTATACTCCTACACCTTATTTATTGTGCAATCATATCTCTGAAATTATATCTAAAACGCTTTTCACATTCTAATGATCATTAATACAATGTATTTCACAATTCAAAATTCCAAAAATCTCTAAAAAATAACCGCTTATTTAGTTCTATTGGAGTATTGTCACGTAGTGCTTCATGTCATTTTTCATCACACTGATATTGGATTCACATACTTTGTCACAGAGTCTACACCAATATATTCCATTCGTCCCAATTTGTTGCATTTATTTTGACTTTCACGTATTTTAAGGAAAGATTATAATTCCATTGACTTTATGTCAATTTTACCCTTTTACCCTTTTGTAATTTATGACTTTTTATCAACTTTCTTGTCATATCATTAATTTGCGCCACTTTTCTTTCAAATCAAGTTTAAAATTTGAATTTGGGAGGGAGAAATGAGGGGTAATACTCCCTCCATCCCAAAAAGGATGACAATATTTGAAACTCGTCATTTTTCATCGCGTATATCTTTCAATCTATAATATTTTTTCATGAGTTTGAAAACTTTGTATAATAAAACTATCAAATAAGATTCATATTGCATATTTTTTGAGATGTATATTAAAATATATACAATGAATTGAAATTTACATGAATATAAAAAACTGACATCCAATTTGGGACGGAAGGAGTATGATAATATGGCCAAAATTGGAAAATTTTGAAATAAGCACATCATTTTGAAACATCCAAAAAAACAATATAAGAGCACAACGAAGTGAAACGGAGGGATTACTTCTATCATGGGGAAAACAATTTAGAGAACACTTCTGACCCCTAAAAATAAAAGAAAAATGCTCGTAAAGTTACCAAATTGCCCTTGTTTGAATCATGATGGTTAATTGGTTAGTGTAGGGGGACAAGGCTAGGCATGCCTTGGAAGCAAAGGGGAGAAAAAGTGGGTACTGTCCAGCAATGGGCCAGCTTTTGTCATCAAGTAGCCCAACTGAAATGATTCCTCCCTCCCCCCACCCCATCGCCAAGCACTTTCCTCCGGTTCCAGTCCCTCGGGGATAAAGCCAGCCTAGTACTCTTCCAACGTAAATATCCAGCCAAAAAAGCAACCAAAAACTTTTGATTCTTTTGAAGACGCATAAAAAAAAAAAAAACGAAGGAGATTAAACAAACCCATGAAAAGTCAACAGAAAGAAAATGGTTCTCTCGCCGGGGTTAACGTGGTGTTAGTAAATTAGTGTACGGAGAGTTTCATATGTTATTCATAGTCCTGAATTCTAAACACCCACGATGAGGCTCGAATCCTAGCCTCCCTCCTACATTGAGAGGACAAGAGTTATCAACTGGGACGGGAGCCCATTGGTACGAGCTGTTGGTTCACGTGGTGTGTAGTTGTGTACTACGTACTCTATAGTAATTGGACAACATGGGTTCTGATAGTTTGACGCTCAAATCAATCATCTTCACAATTTTTTTCCTTACTACTACAGGGTATCTCAGGTAATCCATTTGCTCACACCTCAAATTAATCTTTACAATTTCTCCTACAACCGTTAACACATGCTTACGTGTGGGATAAGGTGACCTCAAAAATTATAAGCAAAAAGAATCGAATTTAAGATATTAAGAGGAGCCAAACCCGTGAGTCTCAGGCCAAAATCACCGAGCCAGTCGCTTTTGGGGTTTGAATTGAAGTCTTTCACTGTTTGTTTTTGTCGCCTTTCTTTTTGCTAGGGTTCGAATAATGGAGTTTTTGAAATTTGAAATTCGGAAGCAGCCAGCGGGCTGCATGTTTAATCAAATCAGTAATGGCGGGGGAGGGCCAGTGGTTTGATGGCGTAGGTCCACGTTGGGATGAGCCTCGTTGTGTGGAGCGTTCGAATTAATCAAGCGCGATTCGATTCCTAGTAGTTGACGTTACATAAATTCCATCCCCCCAAGGGTTGTTTAGGTATTCGTGACTACAAAGATTAAAGAATGTATCGCAACCGGATTGGGGGAGCTGTTGTCCTTTTAAGGGGGCTCCGCTCCAGTCTTGTTTCGATAATCGAAAACGTTCATTTCGTAGAGCTCATCGAGTTGAACAAGTAGGCAAAAAATCAATTTAATCGGATATCATTAATAAGTACCTGATCGGAACACATATAACTTACCAATAAGGGGTTCTAGTGATTTGATTCAGTGTTTTGGATCCATTCTTTAAAATAACGTTTATAGTGGACATCGAATATGGTTTTTAGCTTAAAAAAAAAAATTGTTTACAGTGGACATCAAATTGTTCGGTTAAGGGTTTTAAATTTTAAATTCTTATAATTATCTTATTTTTCTCTTTCCACTCATTACTCCTATCTCCAATCATTACTCTCATTTATTTTCTATCTCTTTCTAATCGTTACTTCTATTTTCAATAATTACTCTACTTCTCTTTAGACTCATTACCTACAAATTCAAATTTAAAATCTCAAAACGAATACGGTCGTCGGTCTCTAAGTTTGAACACTCGCATTTTCAAAAAACTAGTAAGATTCAACTTTTATAGCCGATCAAGAAAAAGTTCCAACTTTTACTAGAAAAGGCTGATCGGGTGTTCCGGTTTCGTAGAAAAAGAACTTTTTGAAAAAGCAGGTAATTTCAAGCTCAAAAATTATATATTTATGCAAATAATTTTTCTACCAATATGGATCTTATTTAATAGATCTCATTAAGATCTTTTAAACGGTGCAAAAAAAATTGAAAAAATATTTTTCATTTTTATTATATTTGAGTTTGAAATTATCTCAATTTGAAAAAAAGTTAACTTTTTCAAAAGTGGAACACCCTCAATACGGCAAGAAAAAGAAAAGCAAATTGCATGAAACAAATGAAACCACACACACCCCAATTTGAACCAGTGTTTTATAATCAGTCAACTACATTATTTTCCAGTCAGTGGAGATAGACTTTCTTTGACAAATCAATTCACTTGCGGCTCGATGGGATGTGAGATTAGATTTTGAGGTATTATGTAAGAATGAGTTATTGGATAGTAAGGGGTATTCTGATCAAAAAATAAAATAAAATAGTAAGGGGTATTATGGTCTCGTTTGATAAAAATATTAGAGGGGTGGAATTCATAAGAAATGAGATTAAGAATGAGATTGGTAATGAGAAAGGATTAGTAAGGAAATGAGATTAGTGATAAGTATGTTTATTTGAGATGAGATAAGATGATGAGATTATTAATATCATGTTTGTTTCACATGGGATAGGATTGGAGTGATTTTATACATTTTCGTTTTTGCCCTTCACATGGGTATGATTGGTAATGAGATCGGATTGGTGAAGACTATTTTTTGTATTTGTGCATTGGCAAGTAGGGGATTGGATTGTTAATACCAAGTCCCCCAAGGTATTGGTACCCCCTAATGAGGGGATTCAGATGCCCATGGTATTAACATGTTTGATAAATGTGTTAGGGCCTAGGAAAGAATTGGTAATCCTTTAGGTTTTCCAACTCTTTGTTTGGTTGTAGAAATTTAGGATGGGATTAAGAGGAGGATGGGATTGCTAATCCCACACTATTCCAGGATTACTAATACCATGGGGTACTAGGTCTTAGTAATCCTATCTCAAGCTCCCTCATGTAAAATGACCACTTTGCCTATGGTTTTTTAATTCAATACCAATAATACTCCCTTACACACCTGACCTATCCACCCAAAGTCCTAATACACTGCTATTTAATAGGCTAATATGAACTTGAGAACTGTGACTACGTAGAAGTGTGTATGACTTCGTACAATTATGCTATACTATTAGGATGACTAGTTGATCCCTGTGGCATGTCATGTGCCTTATTTTGAAAATTGAAAACTTACAGGGTAAGGCAATGAGGGAATTCCTATAATCCCCTATTGGCATGTTATGATTGCCTCCTTTTGTAATATGCATATATATATACACACACACGCGCGCACGATGACTGTTTAGGTTTGTACGCTGTTGATCCTTTATTTTTTTGGTACATGACTTCATATTAGTATTATGCTTTGGGCCTCTTATGCTCATAATCTGTTGGTATATATGTGGTGATACTTTTGCTCATATAATTATGCTAAACTACTGCTCTGGTATTGCTTTGTTGTTTCTGCTGTGGTATTGCTTCACCTATAGAAATCTGTTGTTGATTCTTATCTCTTGATAAGCGCCCGATAATGCAATAGAGGGTGCGCTAGTTATCTATTTATAGTTGATTTTATCGTTAATTTAGTCGTTTTTATTTGATATTACTCGTAAGGTTTGTTTTTAGTGTTTTCAGGTAAATCATGTGAATAAGGCAGGTTTTGACTTCATGGAAGGCCCAAGCGTGTCCAAATACCCGAGGAACCAATGAAGACCCTATCGGCCCCTGAAAATTTGTCTAAGTATGAAAAAATCACTTTTCGAAAAAGTATCGATTTTCGAGATAAAAAATGGCGGTAATTGATCATTGAATTTTTCTAAGAGCAACTTCAAAATTGCAAGGTTTTATTCAAAGATTAAGATCATGTTTTGAGCCATTTATTCGATAGAAAAGTGTGCTGTTTTCTGTTTTACACTAAAAGCTGGGGGTCAACATTTTGATTGGATTGAAATCTCAAAATTCTGGTAATGCCATTGTTTCCAAATGGGGGGTACTTCCTTATTTTCATTAAATAAATTAAAGTAAAGAAAAGGTAAAAGAAAGGTTTAAAATGCAATCTTTACTTAACTAAATAAGATGATGTGAAAACTATTGGACGCCAAGGCAGAAGTGATCCAGCCCAGGCAGAAGCAGAATTGCCAAGGCAAGACCAGGCGACGCCCGAGCAAGATCAAGCATGGCCCGAGCAGTGCAGCAACGAGCAAGGCCCTATTGATCTCGGCATCGATGGGAAGGATGGATGTGCATCGATGCCGAGGCCCATTGCAGCCTAACCCCTTAACCACTTAGGCATCGATGGGATGTTTCACTTGGCATCGATGCCGAGCCCCTTAGTGGCCTAGCTTATGGCCGTTGCCAGCGATGCCGAGGGCATTAGGGGGGCATATTCAGGGAATATTCCAAAGATGATGTAAAAAGGGATCCGAAACAATTAGAATAGAACGTTTTTTGGTACATTTTTAGATCTAACTTAGATTACTTTTGAGCTTTTTGAATTGTTCTTGCCTTGTTCTTCATTTTCAGCACTTTATTTCTTAATTTACTGCTTTTATTAGTTGTCTTTTGCTACTCTTGCTTTAATTAAAGTTGTTTCTTAATTCCCGATCTATTGTTTAAGCTAATTTTCTTCCAGCCTTGCTTTTCAATTATGCTAAGTAGATTTTTGCTTGCTCTTATCTTCATAGATATGTGTGAGTAGTTTCAAGGGTTAGGTCATGGGATGATTAGCATCCCATGGCTTGGGCAAAAATTGCATTTTTCACCAATAAAGTTTTAATCTTTGGATTTGAAAATTGATGTGGGGTTCGGATTTGTTTGGTAAATTACCGATGTGTTAACCTCTTTGATCATGTGTAGGTGGGAGCATCGCCTACTCACCACACATGATGCTTAGAGCTCTGACGCTCGAGGTGGTTATCGAATGAATTCTAGAGCTAGCTTGATAATCGAATCTCTATTTCCCGGTTTAGATACCTACAATTGTGTATTTTAAACTGCATGAATTGGTGAAAAGTGTGATTTAGCCCGAGTCATGAGTGCTAGGATTCCTAGACCTAACCTATCTTTTTCCTAGTTAATTCGTTCGTTCTTAATTCAACATTTTATTTTCCACCATTTTCAAAGTAAAACCAAGTTGACTGGCTAAAAGTCAAAAACCTTACTTGCTCCTACAAATCCAATCAAGCCGTACTAGTTTTCCCTTGGGTACGATCCCGGTCTTCCGGATTATTATGCTTCAATCGACGTGTTAAGCCCTACGCTTGGGGCGTTATTCTTCTATATCGGAAGTAATACGAAGCATCTCTCCATGATCATTAACATGCATAGGTAAGGATATGGGATTGGTGATGCAGTATCTTTGTTTGAGACTGAAATTAGATGAGATTGTCTAATATCATATTTGTTTCAATATTCGATGAGCTTGGATTGATAGTCCATGCAATTATAGACCGGGTTTTGCACCTTCACATGGGATATGACTGGTAATGAGATAGGATTGGTGATGGCTATTTTTGTATTTGTGCATTGGCAAGGAGGGGATTGGTATTGGTAATCACAATCCCATGATTTAATCCTTACACAATCAAACACCCACTTGAGATTACACTCGGTATTACTAATCTCATCTCCTTACTAATTCCATCTTCGTACTAATCTCATCTAAGGCCTAAAAAGGTTAACAAACGGGGCCTAATAATCCACCTCTCCAATGTCTCCATTGCCAAAAAAACAAGGGCTTAGTAATCCCTTGGGATTATTAATCCAATCCCAAGGCCTAAAGAGGTTAACAAACGGGGCCTATGTAAGAAAAGTGAACCCACATTGATATGATGAGGGTATTAAATAATACTTGGTTTGGATGAAGGATAAAATGAGGGGATAATGTTGTTTTGTAGTTGAAATGAAAGAGAGAAGGTATTAGGAGGGGAATTCCACAATGTCGGCTCAAATCCTTAGCCATATATAAGCCCCCCTTAGGAGGTATTTGGGGGGGTTATGGAGGAAATGGAATTATCAAATCCCCGATTTTTGTCTTCCCAAACCACGCCATAGAACCGATCCCACGGATTAGAAGGGGGGATTGGACAATACCCCTTTATAGTGTGACATCCAAATGAGCCCTTGCAGATAAGAAAAAGCAAATCAAACTCACTCCTTGGATCTCTCTCTTATTACTGTTCTCTTGTTGTTTTAGAGAAGTCAATCACAAAACCATATTCCAACAAGAACCCTGCTACAGACACAGACTATTAGTGCATAGATTGTACACAAATTTTGTTGTGGAGCCTACCACAGGTTCCACACAAATAATCCGAGCTGTTCATTAAATGTAAAATATTTTTTCGAGGGTCCTAATGAAAAAATCAGCTCAATTCGATACCTATAGATGCTCGATCTAATCGTCTAACTTTTCCTTATCCTAAAATCTAAATGAAAAGTTAAACGATTGGATCGAGCATCTATAGATATCAGATTGAGCTAATTTTTTGCGGAGACCCTTAAAAAAATGTTTTACATTTAATGAACAATTCGGATCATTTGTATGGAATCCGTGGTGGGCCCCACAACAAAATCTGTGCACAATATATGCACTAATAGTTTGTGCGATCAGACTTTTTGTTCCAACAATGCTACTTTCAACCTGTAACTATACATTCCGATTATGTTGTTGTCTCTGAGTCTATGACAAACGATGAGATACCAACGATTTTAGGTTTTCGGTATGGTCTAAACTCCAAAACAACGTGTCGTTTTTGAATCTTTTCAGTGCCAGAGAAATCTTGGCCGTCAATTTTTCTGAAAGTGTAAGGTGGCAAGATTAGTGTGTCCTATGAGAGGATACCATGAGAGCTGTCAAATGGGAGGATCTGGACTCCCACACTCAAACACAATCACATTAATAGGTGAATAAACCTTTTGCTAATAACTTTCTCCATTTGGTTGTGGGACGCATTCGAGTATTACTACATATGACTCAAACGAAGTTTCGTTTTCATAGTGTGTTTCTACAAAACTTGTACATGTGTTATTTGAGACGCAAGTGAGTCCACTGGCTAAACGTAATGCTCTCTTTCCTTTCCTTTTTCGTCCCTCCTTTCAATTTAAATTAAAAATACAACGTGTTGTTTTGAATCTTTTCAATGAAAGAGGAACCTTGGCCGTCAAAGAAAGTGCGGAGGTGTCAAGACTCAAGATTAGTGCCTTCGTATAAATGAGAAGATCCGGACTCCCACAACATAAGCACACAAACATAGTCATATTCATATGTCGAAACTGCAATAATATTCGCATAAGTGAATAAACCTTTTGGTTAATAGTTTTTCCATTTGTTTGCAATCGCCTTCGAGTATTTCTCGTGGTGCATGTTGTACTTAATAATGCAATTGTTTTTTTTTTTAATCTGATGTTCGGGCTATATTGCACGCACTTCGATTAATTCCGAAGCCCTAGATTAAGTTAACAGTCAGACAAACCCTTCAGCAACCTCAAAGTTTGAAGTGTTTGGCCTCTGGCCCTCCGTGAGATTCATGTGCAATTGGTGCAACTTTCTTGAAACATCTTTCCTTGCTATATTTGCCTGGGTTCTTTGAGTTCCATCTTTTTTAGGCTTTTACCACAGAGTAGGTTAACAAAAGGTTGGAAAAATGTATTTATAGCGTAAATGATATAGAGGTGGGTGTTTGGTCTAGTGGTATGATTCTCCCGACGGTACAATGATTTGCCTGAAAGCTTCATCCACAAGTGTTAAATCTGAATTTCGTGCATGTAAATGATTGCATTCATTGTCAATTAAGATATCTCTCTATGACTGGATTGTGGCAATCTCCAAGGTAATTTTCTGGTTTTTTTTTTTTTTTTGGGTAAGGTGTAATTTTCTGGTTTTATCTTAAGCTCCGAGGTAATTGGCCGGTAATCGTCAATGGCGTTGCCATAATATGGTCCTCTCTCCCCCACATAATATGGTTAGGTCCGAATTACATGCAGGAGAGAGGAGCTGGGGCATCACATGGCAAATACCCCTCGGGGCCGGCACTGAGTAATTCTCCAAAAACCTCATGCAGAAGCCAATATATCTTTCTGTAAAAAGGGTCTAGGAATCAAAATGTTGCATATCATTATATCAATAGTTGATCAGATGAGAAACATTGCCAGTATGTTAACGAGCATAACCAACTTGTTAAGTATGAAATTGCATCAACTGTTGCTACAAATTTGACCGATCAAAACTATGCGTTTTAGGACAACGATATACGAGTTGAAAGTTATGATTGTAACGAGGAGGAATTAGCGGTGTCTACAAGGAGGGAGCGGAGCTCCACACAATCCCGGATTGCCCAAAAAACCAGAAACAGGTAGAAGAGCTTTATGAGGAGGAATCCTCCCACTTAGCCGATTCCCAGAAACATCAAACTCTATCAGCCCCTTCAAGTTCAGTATATTTTCTGGAATACTACCAATCAATTTGTTATTGGAAAGCACTATCGTTGTCAACTCCGTGGCATTGCCAAGCTCCATTGGTATCCTTCCCGAAAGCTCGTTTCCCAAAAGTTCTAGCACCTGCAATGCACTTAGTTTTCCCAGTGACGCCGGTATTGATCCTCCCAATGGATTGTGCGAAAGGACTAGCGATACGATAGAAGTCATAGCCGTTTTTTCCCCAATGTTTTCATCGATAAAGCCCTTGAACATGTTGTTGGATAGGTCAATGGAGTTGAAATGCCCAAGTGGTTCTTGGACATTTTTCGAAAAAACTGCATCTAATTGTCCTGATAGCATGTTGGAATGGAGATCAAGATCCATGAGAAGCACTAAGTTTTTGAATTCTAGTGGAATTGACGAGTGGAATCCGTTGTTTGATAAGTTAAGAAATGAAAGGTTTGTCATGTTTCCAATCCAAGTGGGTAATTTCCCTGTCAATCTATTGCTTGATAAATCAAGTGTTGACATTGATGAGGAAGACAACCAATTTGGGAGCTGACCTTTGAGTCCTGTTTTCGCTAACAGTAGCCGAAAAAGTCTCGAGTTTTCAATCCATTCTGGTATGGTCGCAAGTCCAAGAGGATTAAAGGAGAGGTCCAAGCTTTGTAAATTCTGTAGTTTCACAAGTTGAGGAGGAATTGGACCAGAGAGTTGGTTTCTCGACAAATCAAGTGTTTGAAGACTCCCTAAATTGGCAAAACTTGATGGGATTTCCCCGAAAAACCTGTTGTTTGAGAAGAAAATATCAGTGACATTGACAAGGTTTCCAATGGTCGCCGGCAGTTTTCCGCTCAGCATATTGTTTTCGAAAATCAGCCTCTGGATGTTCGAAAGCTGCCCGATGGATGCCGGCAATGCCCCGGTCAGCTTGTTTTCGGATAATCGACAGAATTGCATGGAAACAAGTCCAGAAATCGACGATGGTATTGTTCCGGTGAGTTGGTTTTGGTTGAGATATAACAAAACTAATTTGGACAGTCCGCCAATTGATTTGGGTATGCTTCCACTTACTTGATTTTCGGATAAATCAAGATATTCAAGCAACTTGAGTTTCCCAATGGTGTCTGGAATTTTCCCAGAAAAGTTATTTTCGTGGAGATCAAGTTGTGTCAGTGAAACCATATTGCCAAGTGAAAGTGGGATTTGACCGGAAAATCGGTTGCCCGAAAGACCCAATTGGGAGAGAGAGGAAAGAGATGAAAAAACAGCGAAAGGGACAGTACCGGATAGGTTGTTGTCACTGAGGAAAAGCTTTTCCAATTTGGTGAGGAATTGGAATGATGTGGGAATCGAACCTGCGAGCTTGTTTTTGTCGAGAAAGAGGTGAGTGAGTCTCGAAAGCCTTCCGAATTCGGGCGGAATTCGGCCTCTCAACTCTTTGAGGTTACTGAGGTCGAGGAGTTGGAGGAAAGAGAGGTTGGAGAGGGAGGGGGAGAGAGTTCCGACCATGTAGGTGTCGATGATGAAGTCGGCGCCCGACATGAGGCCGGAGCGGGAGACGTTAACGACTCGGCCGGAGGTGGGGTCGCAGGCGACGCCAGCCCAGGCGCAGCAGTCGGAGGAGGGTGTCCATGAGAGGAGGAGGTCTGATGGGTCGGAGGTTATTTTGTGTTTGAATCCAAGTAAGGCCTGTTTGTCTACTTGGTGGCAGGATTGGGATGGGGATTGGATGAGAGAGAGTGTGAGGAGGAAGAGGATGAGAGAGAGGGGTTTTCTGTGAATAGACATTGGAGAATATGGAGTATGGAAATGGGAGTTCTTGTGGTGTATATGGTTGGTGGAGGTTGAGGTGGAGGTGCTCAACAATTTGATCGAAGTGTTGGAATTAAGAATTGGATAACAAAGAATACTCTTAGTAGCAAAGAGTGTTAGGATCGACACACATGCACACGATTTACGAGTATGAACAGTAAAGAATAAACACAGAGATATACGTGGTTCTCCAAAACCGGGTACGTCCACGGGAGCGAGAACGGCTGCTGTTCTTTATTATCACAGTTATAAATTAGGGTTTACAACATAGAGTATTTATAACTACTCTATTCTAACCCTAATCATATTTGGTCTGTTGCCCCCCGCACCCCCCAATTACAAAACGTCTGGGCCTTCGGCCCAATCTACTTTCACTGGACCATCGGCGATGGGCCAGATGCCGTCGCTCCGCTCCACTCGTTGCGCTTCGCTCCACTTGTTCCGCTCCGCTATGCTCCGGCATCTGGCCTTCTTTCTAGAACTCTATGAGCCACAGTTCTAACAAAGAGGATATATTATATGTACCCAATTAGCCGCCACATTGGAAAGGGCATCAATGCCCTCCGGCAATGGAATAGAGAGGAATTATCTGGCTCCTCTTCAATCTGAAGAAATACTTGAGCGGCTAGCTTCGCTTTGCTGGAGCTTATTCCGGACCAATTTCATGATCGATATCATCCAACTTATGAAGTTCATCGAGAATACAGGTTCGTTCATTGGACCTATTACATAGATTCGAAATATGCATGGTTTTTTTTTTTAAGGAAACACAAACATATATTCATAGCTGAAGCTCCGAATAACAAGAAAAACAGACAACCACCAAGAATTAACAGCTGCAGTGTTGAAGACCACCAATCTGCTCATGGATGTGGCCAGAGGAAGTAGGAGAAATCATATCAGTTGCTGAAGCTCACCGCCCCTTCGTCACTATTCATTCAGGTGGGAATGTAGTAGTGTAGGTAACATCCACATAAGAAAAGTTTCTCAGTCAAGGTTGGAAGCTCAAGACAATGCAGGTCCTTTGCACTGATTTGGGTACATCTATTCCGGTGCATTTCCAATTTGTGTATACTACTCCTATACTCTTTTCGTCTCATATTATCTTCTTACTAGTATTTTATTTTGAAATGTCTAAAAATGTTTACTTCATCTGAAAAATCAATAACTTTTTTTTTCTTCAAATTATTAGTGTAGACTAACCCTAATCAATAAAAGTAGTTTTAGAAGTAAAGAATAAGGGATGACGTATAATGCAGATCTCCTTAAAAAGATTGAAGTCCCCGACTCCCCGCATAGAGCATAGAGCAAACAATATGTACCAGAGGGAGCAATTTATAGTGGTTGAAAATGCAATGAAACAAAGTTTATCAATCCCAAGAAATTTAGCTAAATGGGCATGAGAAAGCAAATAAATGTTTGTCCTCCATGTAGTTTGTATGTTCGAATCCTGCGAAAGCCAAGAATTTCAAACTTTGGGACCACCGAAAGGTTTGCTTGATCGTTAATTTCAAGGTACAGAAATTAGTCAAAGATGAGCGCAAGTTAGCACTAACATCCAATTATTATAAAAAATGAAACATAGTTTACCATACCAAAAAAATAAAGTCCCTGACCGGTCCGTTAAACATACGACTAAATGACGCAAAGTATCACTAATCCATCATTAGTGGGATAACACAGGACTGGGATTACTGGCAAATGAAGCTTAGAAATGCATGCTTCATTGGGAGGTAATGATCAAAATTAATTCAAGTTGTTGATGGATCTAGGATATAATGTCAAAAACTATGAGCCGTGACCCTACCATTTTTGTCAAAATGCAGATAAAAATTTAGTATAAAATTCCACTCCCTTATTAAAAAAATTACTAATTTAGTGGTGTTTAGATTGAGACCTGTGACCCTCATCCTCCTGACTTGTGATAAAGTGATAAGAATGAAGAAGATGCGTGAGTTGATTTAGGGACAGTTTGAACTTTTTTATTTTTTTTAATAATTGAATATCCGGACTAGCTTGCGTAATATCTTAACTAATTCTTGGGCCTTGAAGTTAACACCCAGTGGTCCCAAGATTTGGAGTGTTTGGCCTCGCTCCGTGGGAATGAAACATGTGATCTCATAGAGGAGCACTTATTGCTTTCTCACAATTACTAGCCAAAATCTTCAGAATCTGAACTTTGAAACTTTGTCATGACAAATTATCAAAATCTTCAAATTGACGAAATTAAATGTGGGATGGTAAAAGGTTGGTTTTTTTTTTTTTTTTGGGTGGGGGTTGGCATTTTTTGTCCACAGATAGGGTGGTTGTGGAAAGTGACTTCTTTTTCACAGGAATGTCAACGGGCTAGGCCCTCTTTGGCAAATAAATTTCATCACCTGAAATGTTGTTCAAATTAAACCACTGCAGCAATCATGTTTCTTCATTCTTCAAACTGCATGGGAGAATTTCGAGTTGGCCTTCATCGATCACCATCGATCGGCGCGTTCTCTAAGTCTGACTATAATCTATTCTCTATTTTTTCCTTCATGTCGCTGCATGCTTAGAACGATCTTCGAGCCATCAAAGCTCAAGTATTAAAATTTTTTGAATTGGTCACGATAGAACAAGGGAAATGATTTTGCTATTTCCTTTTTTTATTAATATCACTCTCCTGTAAGTGTATTTTTACATCAAAAATAAAATTGCAGGGGAGTGACGTTAAAAAAAAAAAGGAGTGACAAATTCAGCAGCCTGGAAGAAGAAGGATTGATGATAATATGACATTTGATTAGTTAAGGAAGAAGAATTGGGCTTAATTAGTTGGGCCTATTGAGGCCTCAATGCTGTGCTCAATGTACAACGGTCAATACTTTCACCGTTAGCATTTGAAAGCAAGGCTTCACAGGCCTAAAAGTAATCGGCCCAATTTCGATGGCCCACTTAGCAAAATACTGGAGTACTACTTTTTAAGTTTTCAGCAGATTTATTGCAACTCTTGTGGAGGGCTAACAAGTTTTATGAATTCAACAATATTTCCCCCTTTTCTTGGAGTATTTTTCCTCTCTTGGTTGAACTTTGGATTTTGGGCATGCAGGCAGTGACAGAACTAGAATTTTGTCCCAAGGGAGGCCGATTTAAGGGATGTATTTTTGTGTGAATATGTTCAAAATATATCGTGTTACTTTTGCAGAACAATAATATATTCCACTAGATATTACTTTGTTCTTTGTCAACAATTGCAACGCCAATACGTGTTTATTTTTAGTTTGTGAAAGAAAATTGAGAAAATCTTACATGGAAATGTGAAATAACTTCAATTTCTAACTAGATTAAATCAACATTGCTTAAATTTTCAGAAAATTCTACTACTTCAAAATTTATAATCATATAACACATTATTACTACTATTAGTTAAAAATTTAATTGAGTATGGCGGGCCCCTACTTAGCTCCGCCGCCCTACTTAGCTCCGCCAATGCATGCAGGCAATCTTGAGTGAAGCCAATATAACATGCACAAGTTTGAAGTGTGGCTGGCCACGTGCAATTCTTCATTTTGAAGAATGAGTTTGAAAGTATTTGAATTAATTAACTTTGTTCGTTTTACGGCTATATTACCAGTAATTTAAAATCTGAACATTCAAAATATCTTTCATCATTTCTCTTAATTTTTCTTTTGTATTTTTTTAAAGTGGATAATAGAAACCACGTGCGGGCAATACACGTCACGTGGTCGGTCATCAACAAACCTTTGTCCTTGGAATCTGGATGCGGCAAAAACAAAAACAAAAGAACAAAAACTAATCTAGTTTGTGTCATCTGAACAATTACCAAAACTATTTTTAGATCCTCATGATTTCCCATTAATATCGTTATTACCTCACCAAATCTTAACCAAGTAATAGACGGTTCAAATTCGTATGAGCTTAGAAGTTAGATCTAATCCGAGCCGTCTGTGTTGAAATGAAAGACCGAATCGACCGCTCGACACTACTTTACTGGAATGGTGCTCGGCAGCACCCATATCTAACACTTCTAGTTCTAGAGAGACAAAAATGAGGAGTGAGAGAGTCAAAACATACATGCATGCATGGATAGTCACCATGATGATCAGATACAGACTAGATTTCACACACAAACACACGCGTACATTTCAAGGAATCACTGGCCCAAACATCCTCCTACACTCCACCGACGACTTCTGCTCGCCACCCTCGCAAAAGAAAAAACTCGCCGGACACCGGTACAAGCAGTTCCTCCCCAACTGGACCGTAACTGTAACCGAACCCGGATCCGTCACCTTCATCAACGGGCCCGGTATGGGTCCGAACAGGTAATTCCCACCCAACAACAGCCTCTCGAACTGCGACACCCCGGCGCCAGGTAAAACCGCCCGGATGGCGTACTGGGTCGGAATCATACCCGTGAACCTGTTGTTCTCCAGGGATAGGGAGGAGAGCTTGGGCATTAAACCCATGAAGGCCGGTAACAGTCCTTGCAGCTGGTTGTTGCTTAGATCCACGGCTATGAGTGGTGGGCTTTGTTGGGCCCAGTTGTAGGGTACTTGAACCGACCCGAATTGGTTGTAGGAGAGGGTGAGTTGCTCGAGAGACGGGTGGGTGAAGAGACCCGATGGGACTGACCCGCTGAGCTTGTTGTGGCTCAGGTCCATTACCTACAGAAAAAGGAGCTAAATTTTTAATCAAATCAGGTGAGAATGTTATGGTGAAATTTGCATGGAAATTGTTTTTCTCCGTATTTGATAATGGTAGAAGTAAGCCCCCCGTTTTCTTAATTTTATAAGTACTTATTTGACGCTTTACGAGAGAGATCATTCTTTTATGATACATCACTTTTAATTCATAAAATAATGATTTGACTTAACGGAACGGAGTCTCTAAATATCCAAATGCTGCAAAAATATATGAATAGCGCTAGCCAGCACTACGGAAATAAAACAATATAATGTGTTTGGAATTGTTCGATACTCTTAGATTTCACATGATTGTACATTGACTATACCCGTACCTAATTAAAGATTGCAAACATATCTATATCTGAACATATCTGCGGAAGCATTTCGAAATTAATTAAACAACAGAAATGGTAGAGTAAAACTGAAACTACACAAAGATGAATACTATTTGTGACATACCTCTCTATTCTTAAATAAGTTCGTAAATGGAAGTAATAGTATATTTAAGATTATTTGACTTCTTTGTAATAAACCGTATGATAATCCCAATAAAGGGGAAAAAAATGTCAATTTTTTAGTTCCAATCAACTACTTATTAAACTCATGGTACTTTTTAACCAAATCCAGTAGTGCCAAATCGAAGGTTTTATTAAAGGCAAATGCTAATCGATGCCCCTGGGGCACAAGTTTGAGTGTATTAATTGAGTTTAAAACTTAGCAAATGGTTAGTTCCCATGCAATGAGTTATTAGCCCCACTAACTTGCATTAACTACCATAGTAGGAACAATTTAAATACCAACTACACCAATGCTTAAAGTTTATTTTTTCCTTTATGAAACTGAATGCTCCGCATTTTTATTTTAAATAAAATGCGAACAACATCACATATTGCAGTAACAATAGATTGAGACCTTTTTTAAGAAAATAAACCTAACCCTTTGCCAAAGTTGGGAGGGAAAGAGAAGAGAAGAGATAGGATTAGTCTTGACGTGTATCATCGCTCATATACCACCCCTATTCCATACATCTTATATATCGAATTTTAGAAGAAAAGTGTTGGTTTTGGAAGAAAAAATTTTAATTTTAAAATTTTTGGAAGAAAAGTGTTGATTTTGGAAGAAAATTTTAAAAATTAATTTTTTAAAAGGGATCCTAAAGTAATTTTAAAAAGTTATTTTTATTGCTCAATACTAATATTATTCAATCTATTTGCCTGTTTGAAAGGGATTTTGTTCAAACTAAGAAAACCTTTTCTTTTTTTTCTGAAAAAACAAGTTACAATTGCAACGGAAAATGATTCAATCCCTCTCCATGGCCTCCACAGTTTTATTGTGTTTGAAAACCTTTCATGTACCTAACTTTTAAAAGGGAATTGTCATTACGAATAGGTTTTATAAACATTTACTAGTATAGAGAATAATGGTTAATGGTATTAATGTTTTGTTAGTTCCCATAAACACAACTCATTTATGTGGGTATATTTATTGCACCTAAAGCATTGCCCAAGGGGCACTTATTAGCAGCACCGTTTATTAAATTATGTTCCCAATTTTTTGAAAAAGCAATAACGAGGGAAAAAAAGTGTATATTAGTAACTGACATTCTGTCTTGCTTTTGTATTTAATAATGTACCTTTTTTGGATTTTAATCATATTTTTACTTTCAGGTTACTTCTAAATTCCGAAAGGTAAAAGCTTTTGACTCCCCCAAAAAATTCCAAAAAGAAAAAATAAATCTTTTTAACATAAAATATACAAAAGACAATTCAAACATCTGGCCTAGTTTTCACTATTTTTTTTAAACAATTTTTTTTTAATCTAAAGTAAAATTATTTCCACTAAACAAAACATTTAACGAATTTTCTTCCACCAAACTAAAACACCCCGTACATATTTTCTCCGTTGTTAATAACAGACAATCTTCGGGCGAATATGAAAAGCAAATTATGCAACACATTTTTTAGAACTTTTAATTTAGTGAAACACCATAAATAGCTAGCTACTAGAAGCATACCGGAAACGGCACCGGAGTCTAAAATGTGTATAACAATGATTATTACCTGCAAATTCACCATACTCGTTACACTCGCCGGAATATTCCCTTCCAGTTGATTATTCCGCATGATAAATTCAACAAGAGACGCCGGCAGCGTCGCCGGTAGTTCGCCGGAGATGGCATTATCGCTGGCATCCAAGAGATTAAGGCTACCAAGTTGACCCAGATCGGGAAGCTCGCCGCTGAGTTTGTTCCCTTGGACACCGAGCCTTACCAAATTCTTCAGACCGTTGACACTCCACGGCATTGTGCCCTCCAGCTTGTTATTATCAAGGTAAAGCTCTTGAAGCCCGGATAAAGACCCGATAGAGTCGGGTAATGGCCCGGATAGCGAGTTAAACGAGAGAATGAGTCGACTCAGCCGGGTCAAGTTCGAGAGCGAGTCGGGTATCGAGCCGGAGAAGTAGTTGTTGGAGAGGTCTAGGGTTTGGAGGTAGGGGAGGTTCCAAGAAGAGGAAGCGAGTGACCCGGAGTAACCCGCCGAGTCGAGGGCGAGTTCGGTGACCCGGCTCGAGCCGGAGATCACGGCGTCGCATCGGAAGCCGCAGGTGAACTTTTCGGTGAAGAGGCTGTCGCAGGGGTCGAAATTGAAGTCCCACGAGGCGAGGCAGGAGCCGGGACTCAGTGAGTTGGGGTCGAGTCCGTTCTTGAACTGCTTCAATGCCTGTGTGTCTCCCCAGTAGGTGGCGGAATTGGCTTTGGGGAGGAGTTGTGTAAATGTGATGATGAAGAGAGTGAGAGAGAAGAAGGTGAAACAGAGAGAAGTGCCCATTTGTGTATTTTCCTAGTGTAGTAGCTCTTGGGTGGGAGCTGCTGGAGAGAGAGAGAGAGAGAGAGAGAGAGAGAGAGAGAGAGAAGTGCGAATTGGGAGGAGAGAGAGGGAGAGAGAGAGAGATGAGATGGGTTTTTGGTTTTTCTTACCTCACTTTGGTTCAGAGACGTTCTGGGTCGGAGTGCTTTCATTGGGCAATTGTCAGACCACCTGCTGCTGCTGCTGTATTTCAATTTGTTCAATAAATAGATCGCATAGATAGATTATGGAGATTGGAGAGAGAGAGAGAGAGATAGGGGGGGATTGGGACGCTTCAACCAGCAATGGTGTAGTAACCATATTTGAAGTGAAGTTTCAGTAAGCAAAAAATGACTTTTTGAAGGTTGTCTAAATTAAAAAAAAAAAAAATCAACCTTTGTCTATTATTGTTTCGTCTCGACGAGAGCAATCGAAAAAGTGATTTTTATTTTTTTTACTTTTATTGAAATATTTTTGGAAAATAACCACATATTTTCCAAAAAAAAATTTAAAATATGTGTGAAAAAATTTTACTTTTTCGATTTTTCTTGTTGAGACGAATCAATAATTCAATTAAATTTTTGATGTAAAACTAACGAATGTGATTTTGTTTCGAACAATGACAAACTACAAAAAAAAATTGCTAAAAGTTAAGCGGAAAGGGCATGAGTACTATGTTGTGAATATCATGTGATATGTCACCAAAAAGTTAGTAGAATGTGAAAATATATTTCATCAATATATTGATAACACATAACATGGTATTCAAAGATGCGAATAAGTTCTCTTCGGATCAACTAGACAAGGGGGCCTGTCTGAACAGCCCCATGTGGGCCTTCTTTGTGCGTTTTTTTGAAAAATTTGAACCGTGCATCTCATAGGACCGGCAAAATATCAGTTTGCGCAAAACATCAGTTTGTTCTGATATCGATAGATATGTCAAAAGTTGAGTTTTTACACGAAAAAATTGGACAACCGTGAACAGTTTAACTTTAAAAATAATTGACAGATCACGGTCGTTCATTTTTCCGTGTATAAACTCAACTTTTGACATACCTATCGATGTCCGGACAAACTAATTTTTTGCGTAGATATATTATTTTGCGGGCCCTAGATGCATTGTTCGGATTTTAAAAAAATACGCGAAGGAGACCCATACAGGGCTGTCCGGACAGCTCCTTGTCCGGTTGATCCGGAAAGAACTTTTTCTCTTCAAAGATAAGTATTATTGTGAACATATTGGTAATATGAATTTGTTTGAAATACAATAGTAAGCCCAATTGCATGTCTCGTTTATCTCATACGAAAAATAGTGTCATTTTTACCTAATTTGCTTTTTAAAAATAATACTTAATATTTTTACACCGCTCAAAAATACTCATTGGCATTTATCGAATAGTTGAAAAATACGAAAAGTTATTGTAAAAACTAATTTATCTGATACAAACAAAATAGGAAAGAGGGGTCATTGTTATTTGATATTTTGGATTGTCAATAATTATTACCTAGTCATATACTTTTTTAAAATGTCCCTCGTTCACGCTATCAATCCGAGTGCACTCGCACTATCAATCCTTGCTCTCGCAGATTTTAGCAGTATGACATGTGATTCAAAAGCGCTTTCGCACTCTCTCCCCCACTCAGGCACGAGAATTATGCCACTTAGCTCCCATTCACTTCAATAATCCGAGCAATATATTAATCAGATCATAAACTTGTAGTAGATAAATAATTGAAATAATAAATTGTTACTATACAATAGCGATCAATCACTTTATAGAACTTCTATTTCTTTCACCACAAATGTGATCATCAAATCAATTTTACTTTTTAAAATGTCTTTTCAAACTCTAAGGTGTTTGGTTCTCAATTATTATCAAAGAAAATGTGTTTCGATGAGAATGAAACCAAATAATTAGTGGATCATCAGATCAACTAAACGAGAAATGTGATTGAGATTCCCATGATCATGAATTGAATTGCATAGCTGAGTTTAAGATTTGGATTGAGAAGAGACCACTAACTAAGATTTGTCTATTTCTTTTTATTCAATTTGAAAATAGTTTTCAATTATGTCGGAGTTGACCTGATTACGTGCACCTTGATAAATTTTGAAAGACCAATTTTACTGCGCACTTGCGGGTAGCTCAATTAAAGTTAGAGCAAAATCCTGTATGAACTGATTCCAAGAAAATTAATAGCATCTGAGAGATTTTTCCAAAGACCTTAGAAGAAAGCAAATTCCTAAATTTCAGGTCTTGACCAGTAGCGCGCCTAACCATTTTGACTCTATCCAATTTCATTTGAATCCTCAGCTAAAATGGTTTATTTAGCATCGCAGATGCCACAAGGGTGGGTAGTCCATTGGTTTATGGCTTACTTTCCAAGTGATTTGAGTGGTCCAGAGGTCGAAGATTCAGGTTGTGCAATCGGCACCCCGTCGAGCCTTGCTTTTCCTGTAAAGTCCGGCTGTTTTCGGTTGTCTGGGCGGTAGAAGCTGTGTATCTCTTTTGGTTCTTCTTGGAGCCCGTCGTGAATTTGGAATTCCTATGATCACACCTGAAGGAGGATTGCGAGGCGGAAATCGCCCCTGAAATTTTTGGGTGTCAAGTGGGTCCCACGTCATTTGGCTAACGTGGTGCCGAACACCCACATTCGAGCCATCCAAAAATGTGTTGGACAGCTCAGATTAAAACACTCTTTCCTCTCACCTCACCACTCTCTCTCTCATTTTCTCTCTCCAAATTTGAGCCGTCCAAAATTGAAATGGAAGGTCCGGATGCATCAAGTAGGTATCACATGATATCCGCTCGGGCACCAAAAATTTTCTCCCTCCACCTTGTGGTTAGAAAAAAAATACTTAGAATCACAGGCATAAAGGCAATTAATAGGCCCCAGTATGACAACGCATTCCAAAAGAGTACATACAAGTGGCATGTGTCTTCTGTCTACATTTTTGAGAATTGTGAATCAAGTCTGTAGCTGAGCTTATCTTTACCCATGCATGCATGATTACAACATTTGTGAGTCATTGGCTTCTGGAATCATATGGCAAGAAATACACATACTATATCGTCATAGAAATGTATGTGTAGAAAGTCTACGCTCTCCGTTCAAAATTCTTCGCTCTCCTATCGCTCTCAATTTTTATCGTTCAAAAATATTTTGGATGGTCCGAATTTTAAAAAGCTCTTTCAAGGAAGAGTTCAAGCTCCCTGGAATAGTTTTTTTTTTTTTTAACTCGGACTATTAATTACTGAGACGGACGATGAGATGTTGAGCGGAGAAACAAAACTGGGAGCGTAGCACCCTCGAAGTACGTGTGTGTAGCTGAGGTGTTAGTTGTCGGAGTAACTTCCCCAGCTGGTGAGTGGTGGTTTAATCATCCATCTGGTCGCCCATATCGCAAAAGCTGCTGGTGGTTGAATCATTTCTCATCATTATCAGGAAAAAAAAAAATCAAAAATACATTTCTCATCTGTCTTTGCTAAGCGACCGAATTTTTGTATTATTTAATTATTCAAGTCACCTTACGCGCACTTAAAAGGTTTCGAATTTTAAAAACTTATGAATGAACAAACCCCTAATTAAAACAAGAGCCTACACATGTAAATCTAGATTCCTAGACCCTAGTTGGTCAAAAGCACCTCCATTATTTGCATAAACAGCAACAGTAGTCCATTTATAATCACTTACCCCACCATACCAAACTGAAGAAATCATAATTTCTTATTATTGTTTGGGAGTTGGGGAAAATCATTAATCCAGTCTAGCTCAAATTCATAAACAAAATTCTCTCTCAAATACTTTTCCACTATTCAGAATACAAAGGTCTAGCTGAATTCATCATCCTGACGAAAAAATTACTACTATGTACAGCATGAGGACCGCCGCATTGATCATCTCCAGAAATCTGCACTTACAATCAACCACATCAAGCCATGAGAGGCTATAAATCTGATCATCCGCTCAAACCCGAATCATCGAAAAGCAAAAAAGGCTCACCCATGCGCGATATTATAAAGTGAAATATCAAGGCCAAAATTGTAAGATGTGATCAACGTAAGTTCGAGAGACAGACAAAAACAGAGGTGGTTTTTGGACCATGAAATTATTACTCCAAACCAGGACCACCCAGGTAAAACAGAGGCTTCCAGTGAGATTTGTATTCATCTATGTTTACGTTTTAATTTTCCGGTGAAAAAGGGACTTTCCTTGGCCCGAGTAAGGTTAAATTAAGGGAAAATGACGGCACATGATATGTTTTGATAATTAATATTTGTCAAAGACATTTTTAGTATTAATAAATGTTCTCAACATGTCCTTGATGAATAGTATTAATTATCAAAATACGCCATTGACCGTCATTTTCCCTTAGGCCCCGTTTGTTAATCTCTTTCAGCCTTGGGATTAGACCGATAATCCCAAGGGATCCCATGGGCATATGAATCCCCTAATTGGGGGTATTACCAATACCTTGGGGGACTAGGTATTAACAATTTTCACTCATTGCCAATGCACAAATACGAAAATAACATTCATCAATCTCATCTTCTTACCAATCATATCCCATGTGAAGGGCAACAACGAAAATGTATACTATCAATCCAATCTTATCCCATATGAAACAAACATGATATTAATAATCTCATCATCTAATCTCATATCAAACAAACATACTTATCACCAATCTTTTCTCATTATCAATCTCAATTCTAATCATATCTCCTTACGAATCTCACCACCCCTCTGATACTTTTATCGTTTCCTTACTAATCTCACCACCCCTCTGATACTTTTTTCCTTACTAATCTCACCACGCCTCTGATACTTTTATCGTTTCCTTACGAATCTCACCACCCCTTTGATACTTTTATCAAACGAGACCTTAAATTAAAGCAGGAAATGGCTAAACAAACATAAAAGTGCTTGTTTTGTAGTAGTGGGGGCTATGGCCCCGCCATGCCCCAGTGTCACCCAACTGCAGGACAAGTACTCCTCGTGAATAAAGTACTACCATTCTTGTTTTTTTGAAGGATCTTAAAGAACCATCACTAGTTTACACGTGTTTCAATGCACTTTCTACGTGACGTGTTCGTTATTTGGCTGGTTATCGGTCAGTTTTTTGTGGATATATAAGTTCGTAGCCAGTGGAACCATTGTTTGCAGTCTATCATTCGATCTCTATTTGCATGGAGATGGCCGTCTACCATTCTCTATTTACATGCACATCTCCGATAAGTTTCAACAATATCAATGTTCGCCGGCGTATTTGTTTACCTTTTTTTCTTTTTTCCCCTGAGTTGAGTATCGACATAGATTTTGAGAAAACAAAGTCAATAACACAAGAAGGGCAATGCGACTTGTCTCAAGGTGAATTCATGGTTTTCCGCTGTATTTCAGGACTTCGTCGGACGTGAAGTGGCAATCGAGTCAAATGCGAAGTTGATAGCAAGAACAAAATTGAAGACTAATTAAAGAGATTCTTCCATTAATCTTCAATGGTGCATCGACACATAAAAGAAAATCGGTGATGCAAGGCAAACACCAATCTTAACGAAATCGATACATAGGATTCTAAGTTAGTCGACTCCTACTCCTAATTATAACCCAAAAGTCGGGTTAGTAAGACAAAAATTGAAAGATACATAAAGATAGATTCTTTGATTTGTTGGAGAGACTTTACAATGAAGACTAAAAAAGGGCTATTTATAGGAACCAAAAAAGTGTAGGAAATAACTTCGATTAACTGCTTTTGATCTTTTTCAATTATTTGCTTTCACTTGTCTAAATAACATCTCTTCAACTTTCAAATGTAGGACAATACCATGTCTTTTCAACCTCGAAATGAATAGAGTTAAGGCAAGTGTACTGCACATGTAATAAAAATACTAACACTAATTATAATATTAATAGCATTTCCATAATTGTCGCTTTTAGGTCAATATCGACAGACAACTAAAATATGGCGTAAATAGTAGTTAGGGTTCTCCCATCATATTTTTTTGTAGTCGGTGTTTTTTTTTTTCCCCATACGTTGTGCGTACCATAGGCATTTGTGTTCTTGCTGTATTAGATGCACACGGTGAATTTGTGTTTGTAATCTTCTTTTTATTAATCGCTCTTCCAAAAATAAAAAAAAAGAGAGAGAAATTTAATTTGGGCTAGGTTTTAGCCAATGCCTTTTTTTTTTTGAACAAAGGCCAATGCCAGTTGGATGACATAAATTTGAACGACAATGGAAATGTGACAATGAATCCCTATAGTTCTATGTTAGGAATATTGTTGAATGAAATTTCCAATGTTACAAAAGAAAACTAAGCAAGAAGTGTACATCAAACTTGCTAAAGTGGGGCCAACGAAAATGTATTGTTCAGTTAAGATTTTGAGAGAGATTTTTGCGAGTAATGAGTGGAGAGAGAAAAATAGAGAAAATTTATTCGAGACCATGCGCAGAGATTTCGAGAACCAAAACAAACAAAATAGACCCGACAATTACTTATTAATCCTTCGTTTGGTGGTTTATTTCTTCCCTGTTATAGCACTCTCACGCCACAAACAGTAAAGGAAACCAAGATCCTAAAGCGCAATAAAGGAAACCAAGGGTCCTAAGCAATGTTTCGCTTTCTCATGCCACAAACAGATCTCCAATTATCAGGTTCGTATTAACCACTACTAGTAGTAACCAAGCATTGATGCAAGAGCAAACATCTCCAAAGAAAAGGGTTCTCTATGAAACACCAATTCAAATTTTCTATGGATACTTGGAAACAAATCAACGGAAGGTTTGTCTATAAGGTAGGAATCCCAATTTTCCGAGCTAGAAAACTACCCATAACCATCATTTTACGGTCAGGCCGACGACCCATAATTGAAAATCAAGAAACTGGCATGTACTTGACTGGAATCATGGAGATTCGGAGAAACCAAAGGGGAAAGGACATTGAATCACTACGCAAAATCAGGGCATCAAACTACTGCACTCGAAGCTTATCATCAGTAGTAGGAGTAATATAAAGTGATATAAACAGAAAAAAAGACGGGGATATACTAATCTGATATCATTAAATCATAAATATGACATGGTCTGCTGAGGGCATCCCACATTTTTTTTTGGCACCAAAAAGACATCCTATGCACCTTTTCTTGCAAAGAATATCTCACCAAAAAGAGTCAAAATTAGGAATAGCATAAGCAATAGAAAATAAACGAATAGAAGATAAAGGGGGCCAGAGAAGGGGGAAACAAAGTCCGTGGTGCTCACAAGGGTTGAATAATCAACTACTCATTCACATAAAGCAAGAGATAACTATACATTTCAGATTTAGGCAGCATAAAGAAGCTAACGTAAGAAGGGTAAATTCATACAACAGACTAAATGTAACTAAATACTAATCGGAAAAGAGAAGAAACCTATTCATAGCATGGCTGAACTCAGGTCTCCACCGCAGGTGACCATTCAAATTTGGTTAGTTGGCTTTTCTTGGCAATGTTGTCCAAGCACCTCCTGACATATTTGTGGTTCATTTCAAAGATGAAACTCATCCCCCTTATCTACATAGTCATCATTTGTGGTAAGTTAGTTGCATAGTCAAATCCAGATACATCCATGCAAACACTACAATATAGAGAGTAATGCAAGCCAAATATACATCTACTTTTTGCTCCATTCGTGCTATTACCATTGTCATGCTTTCACTGCAATGCCAAAGACATCAAGAATTTCAAGATGGTGGAATGGTTTGGGTAAAGCACTACTACAAAGGCCATGCAAGAGTATCCACCTTTCTTACTAGACCACAACGCTGTCATTGCGACAGAATTAATATTGCAGATAGGGAAACATGCAAAAATTAGTGCCACTACAACTACGTCCAAAGTAATCAGAACAGACTGGCATGGTCTGCTCAGCTGTACCGTTAAAACAAGCTGTCACTGCATCAGAAATGAATGTGCCGGTGACTATTTTTGGTTGATAAAAGTAGCAAAACAAAATATACACGTCCACTTTCAAGTTCTAAGAGGGAACAAGATACCCAAAAATGGGGAAAGTCGCATACCTCAATCAAACAACTTGAAGTTAGACCCAACGACTGTCCCGTAGCAACTGCTTTGCCATTTACAGAAATTGAAGTCTTCCCCAGATTTTTCAAAAAGAAAGATCCATCTGTCTCCATCTTGATAAGTGCCTGACCACATAGAATGAACATTATCCATTTTCAAAGTCCCAAAAAATCAAAATCAGTAGGATGCCTTGGTCAAAACAAAACGCTTGATTAGGCTAAATTTTGGAAGGAGATGTGTCATTTGAATTCTGGTGTGTGTCACCAACTTGTTACTTGAACTTTTCCCAGAGAGCCACCGACTCACTATACCTCTTTACAAATGATTCTGAAGGACTGAGATTACCACTTGGAAAGTTCAGTGTTTCCCAAGTGGATATAGAAGAAATAATATTTCTTCCTTCGTCGTTTTTTCCCTGGAACCCCAAACCCAATTTTGTTTAAACAGTCTTTTTGTTGTTGGTCTATTCATGGGTTAGTATTGTGCTGTAGAACGTTGTTTGTATGATAAACAATAGGTAACAGAAAAATATGGCAGATTATGTAATGATAACATATACAAGTTGTTAGCATTTCTTCCATTAAGAGAGAATGCTTCAACCACCAGCGGAAAAGACCATGATGATTTAGTCCAATAGGCCATATCATGTTAAATCTGTCAACCCACCCTTGACATAACATGTTTGTTAAAAGTTAAAACTAGATTGAACCCCATGGAAACAAAGTCAAATTCGGTTGCTCAAGAAATGTGACTAAAGTAAGTGAAAAATCAAGGATGTGCATGGGGAACTTTGCAGGGAGACCATGCAATCTGACCTACTTAAGAATACTACTAGACATTGATGGCCAAAAGTACTTAACAATATCACTCTGCTGGATGCCCAAGTCAATTGATTATGTTTTTGCCTTTATATTCTTATTAAGGCAAGTATCTATGAACATGAGGTAATCAATCTTAGTGAATAAATTTCAAAGTGTATGAAAGCTGACACTCATACTCGTCCCCATAGATCAAAATAAACACAACAGTATCGCAAAAGGTATTTAAATAATCTCACCTGCCGTCTGGATATCTTGTTAGCACGCCCTTCTTTCCCTAGGTCAATATCTACAGCAATTTCCTCTGTTGATCTTCCTAGTATGACCTATAAAAATAAAATGGTTGTTCCATGAGAACAACTGTCAGCAGAAAAGAAAAAGTTGGATGATCATTGCGAGTTCATGAATCACACCCAATAGATCCGTCTATTTTAAACAAGGGGCTTTTATCTTCCGGCTCTAATTACAGGGGAATTATTGTTTTCAAGGGGGGTAACATGTGATTACCCCAAAAAGTAATGGACAAAAACAAAAATCTTTGGTTGGCAAAAAGAAAGTTTTGACATATTAAATATCCCAACAAACCATGGCCAAAAGTGAGGTCACTCAATGAATTGCACTTGAGAGCCAACAAAAATAGTTCAAAGAACAAAATTTCAGTAAGTACCTCAGTTTCCCTGATATAATACTTCAAACGACGGCCATACAATATTGCCAGTGCACCTTGAGATGCAATGGCTCTTTGCAGAGAAGATTGAGCACACTGTTCCAACCGTCTGATTTTCCTCTTAGAATCTTCGTGTTGGTACCTTGAGACTGGAACAGGTGACAAAACGAACTCAAACTGACTACAATAAACCACCAAGATGGATGTAGCATCAAGAATGAAAAGTAAGAACTTAATTTACTCTGTTTGAATTAGTTTCTCTTTACGTGGGTACCAAAAGTATAACTACACAGCATTTAATCAATAAAGCATATTTGCCATCATATAACTTAGTTATCAAAATTAGTTCTCACTTACATCTTAGCTAAATTTTTAGCCGTTAAGGTCATTGAACCTATCACCTAGGCACTTAACAGACCAAAGACAATATACTTTCCAAGTAATGCTGCTTTTATCGAAGATTAATCAATAAGCATATCTGCCATCATAAATTAGCTATTGCAATCAGTTACCACTGACATGTTAATTAAATGTTAAGTTCGTGGAACCTATCACGTAGGTACTTAACGAACTAAAGGTGATAGACTTTATAAGTAAGGCCACTTTTATCGAAGATTAATCCTCTGTATATGAAAGAGTGCATGCGAGATGAAACAGGAGCAGAGCATAAGCACTCAATTTATCAGTTAATGATACCTCTAAGAAATTACCTAGAGTAGTAAAATATGTATCCTCCTCATGTGAACATAATTCCATTTCAAGGATCTGGAAAAGAAAAAAAAAAACCCATCAAGAAGCAGAAAAGCAAAATCTCGTAACAAGCTCAAATAACTTAGAGAATATAGGTGGTGTTCCACTTTCCAAAAAAGTAACTTTTTTCAAACGCAGGTAATTTCAAACTCAAATATAATGAAAATGAAAAAAAAAAATTCAATTTTTTTTGCACCATTTAAAAGATCTCAATAAGATCTATCAAGCAAGATCCATATTGGTAGGAAAATTATTTGCGTAAACACATGATTTTTGAGCTCGAAATTACCTTCTTTTTTTAAAAGAACTTTTAAAAAGTTCCTGGAACACCCCCATAGTCAGACAAAAGAAAAAAACAAAAGTCTGAAGATTTACCATTGCTTCAATATCGGAAAAGTAAGGCACATCATTGTCACTTTCCGGTTCTTCATGATCAGATGTCGAGGGATTTACTACTGATTCTGGAAGGGTTATTTCAATAGGACCTGCTTCTGCATGTAATGGAATTTCCCTGAAAGTACCCGGGGTGTCTACTACCTGTTTACAGCAAATACCAGGGTCAGAGAAGATAGGAACGTAATCACAACACTTAATGAGCAGCTTTAGGATAGTGGCAGTAGTTGCTATCATAAAAAAGAATACCGCAAGTTCAACTTTTGGAACAATGCTCTCCAGCTTTCCATCCACAGCAGCATTTGGAGTTGTGAGTGCTGCTTTGCATTGAGAATCTCCAAAGGCCTTGTTAGCGTGTCTGGGAGCCACAGCCATACGGCCAGTATCAGGCAACTCAGATTTAACAGTGCATCCAACAAGTGCGTGTTTTGGACCCTGCGCCGGCAACATGTGTGGTCCAACCATCTGTGATGGCACAAAAGATTGTGCCAGATCTTCTCCTTTCTTCAATAAATTTAGTCCTAGTCCAGCATCCTTTACATCAGCAGGCAATGAAGGGTCAATAGCAATTCTGACAGTTGGTCTTGTTGCAGGAAATGCAAATGACGTAGCTGGATGGATAAGCAAGAAAATGTCATCATTGCACGGGATTTCTGGGTCTTCAGTGTTCAATGTGCAGTTGGTATTCCCAAGATTAAGTTCAAGAGGCTTGGAAGTTAAGACTGACGTAGATGGCCGTGAACGAGAAACACTTCGTTGATCACCACGAACAGAGAGCAGTTGGGAGGTGGGAACTTCTGAATCTGCTGGATATGCAATGGCAGCAGTTGTAAAGCCAGTGTTTGAAACAATCATTTCCTTAGGTTCAACTTTGGGTGCATCCCCTCCAATGGCATCCAAAGGAGAACTCACCAGATCCATATCCATGAAGAGACTCACCCCCTCGTTTGAAAAATCCAAAAGTGACTCTGAAAGATCTGCAAATTCACCATCTGATAAAGCAGCTGAATTAATAAAATCATCACCATTTTGTTGCTCTATCAGCGAGGGCACTGAATGAAGATCGCCATGGCCTGATGAACCTTTTCTCTCATTGTCAGCATTTCCAGGAAGTGCGGAAACAGCTTCTGCACCCGGATTTTTATCTTTGAGGCTCATATCAACCGGCATAGCAGGTGCTGACATATCCTCCATTGTCTTCCAGAGATGAGGTAACTGTGGTGAAAATCCCACTGTATGGAATGAAGCACTACCATCTGGATTGGGGGAGCTCAAGTGTTGTGCACCTCCCAATTCAGAGCAGGGGTTATGGAGGTTATTACTAGTTGGATCAAAGGTAGCCAAAGGTTTTGCCTCTGAATCATCAGTTTCAAATGGTCTTGTACCCGGGAAAGGTTGTGATGACCCCATTCCCTCAACATTTGAGCATTTCCCAGCTTCAAGACTAAGGGGCAAACGTTTGTGCGGAAGAGTATGCTGAAAAGACTCTGCTTCAACATTTCTCAGCGAATCTTGGGCTGAAAAGGAGGAGACATCTTCAGGAAATTCGTGTAAGCAGTCATTCCTTGCAACTCTACTTATATGGTTGTCTGCAAGTGGATCTGGGCCTTCAGAATGAAATTCATCGCCAATGTTACCCAGAACATTAGTGGCAGCTACATCCGTCATTGTGTGTGGGAAAGCATGACGCAGGATACCGAAATCTGATTCCTGGAGGCCAAAGTGATTTGGCGTGAAATTGCCACCAGGAGGCCCATTATCGAGTGTGACATGCTCATGAAAGTCACCCCCATTACCACTACAATTGTGAAGATTGGGCTCATCCAGAAAACCTAGATCAACAGAGCTAAAAAACTCACTTCGAATTCTCTTTCGCATGGCATAATACTGCTTCCGAATGCTTCCAATTTTTCTCTTTTCGTGAACCATTTTGCTTTGTGCAGCCTTGTCTGATCTATTGAACTCTGACGAGGGATTGGAAGCAGAACCTTGAAGCTCACTCATGCAAGCAGAAGCTTGAGCTGCAATATCAGGATCATAAAGTAAAGAATGCCATCGATCTTGCAGTTCTTGAAAGGTGAATCTGCGAGAAAACTGCACTGCCCCCTTAGCAAGTGCTTCCAAAGAAGCGCCTGCCTGCAAAACGAGAATGAAAAAATGTACGATAGATATAAGACCTTATTAGGTAACACACAGCACAATTGGATCATAAAATGATAAAACGCAACTTATTGTGCTTCGAGAAATCCCAAAGAAAGAGGACCAACAAAACTTTTGGAAAAACTGCAATACATGCATTCCCCCTCCCTCTCTATCTTGCCTAATACACCAGAAAATCAACTAACTACCCTAACAGTGTATGATGATAGACACACACCAATATTAACCAAAGAACTGGCAATGAGTAAACTGTAAAGTGTAAACTAAATGTAAAATGCACAATTCAAGTACAAAGATGACTAAAAAGGGAGAAAATTTGAACTCTCTTTTCCTAACACCTCCTCCAAAGAATAATTGTCATTTAGAGAAGTAGCACTTTAAATTTGCGTAGAGGGCGTATTGAATTACAGCAATCTCAGATACAAAAGTGACAATGGATGTGCAATATTACAGGCTTACCAACCATTGGTAGCTTGACTCATAAGTCATAAGGATTATTCACCCGAAAACACAGCTATGGAGTTTCCCTCACTTTGCTGCTCACCAAAACTATATATCCAGCCATGATGTAAACACCACATAAACCAATCAAACATTAAAAACAAAGGCAACCAGTCTCAGTGTTTTGCTAAAAAGAATTACAACACCGAGTCGTAGTTTGGTAGTTGAACTATCAAAGAGTTAATTAAGTATAGCGGCCCAAGTAACATAATCCTCCAACAGGACACTTCGCTCCCACTCTCAATCCTCACCCTAAGCTTCGGCTCTCAATTCTCGCTCTCGTGAATTTTAATAGTTAGCAATAGTTTCGAAAGATGCTTCCACCCACACGCATTATGTGACTTCAATAACTACTACTAGTATACTACGCACAATATGAATAGTTCTGAGTTAGAAGAAGGTTCCATCAAATTTCGGCCAAATTACAATGTACGTATAGGAAATCAACTCCTAAATAAGAGAGGTTCAATTTCTGCGTACCTCGACGGCGTTCTTCAACAAGAGGTCGTCCTCGGGGATCCACGGAGGGGTGAGAGCAAGGGCTGCCATCGCCAATCACTTCCTAAAACCCTAAAATAGTGTATGCGAATGACGCTATACGTACGATTCTCGAAATCGGAGAGAGAAGAGTCTCTCAATTGATTGCAGAACCATTTGGAGAAACAGGAATCGAGAGATTTTCGAACGTGTGAGATTTTGGGTGGTTTTTTAGAGAGAGAGAGATTAATTCATCGGCGCGGGTAACTGCTCGCTCGCGGAGTCCCCTGGAGAGAGAAAATACTTTCCTTCTGTCTGCGGTAGGATGGTATTGGTGAGAACGACGTCGTGCGTTGCGTTCCCGAATACCGTCGGTGGACTTTCTTTTGACTCTCTTTTTCCATGGAATTTGTACAGACTATAATTAAAAACAGAAATTTTGTTGCAAAGCAAAGAACCAAATCACTTTTATATGGGATTAAAGATTGAGAAATTTTTGTTTACGAAGTAGCCGTGATTATATTTTACGGCGCTTCATTGAGTGCGACGGTCCAAATTTTAAAAAAAAAATCACTAGAAGAGTTTAACTCTTTGTCGGAAGAGATTATTTTAAAATCGGGATCATTGATTGTTGAAACAACAGATGGCTGAAATTGTACAGAATCGTGAATATCTGCCGTGAATAAGTTTCTCTCTCTTAAAGATTTGGGGAATGTTTCTCTCTTAAAGATTTGGGGAGTCAAATTAACTGTGAAATTCATAAAATCGAACCAATTCAAATTAATGGACTATGGTTTGTTTTCGATATTCAACCACAATGTAATTTAAGTTGGAGATACTTGATTTAATATAGAACACTTTGAATTTACATGGAGTTAAAAACTTAGAAAATATACACTATATTATTTTGTTTTCTACTAAAATACGTGCAATTTTTTTTTTTTGATATCTTCACGCCTAACTCAAAATTGAATGATGCAAGGCATAGATAATCAGAATGTAGTGCACCTCCGTACTACACTATGCAGTGCGACCGATTCAGCCGTCTATTTTGAAACGAACGGCCTTAGATCGCTCACACTACACCGTGTATTACGGAGAGGTCCACTACACCACTCCCAAATCCATAGGATAATCTCTTATCACTACTTTGTATGTTTACATGTACTCCCCTAACTAAGCAATTATTTAGTTCAGGAGAACCACTCCACAACTACACATTCTGGTGGAATTCACAATTCAGTGTATACACCCTACGTAAATATGTACTTGCGAAATGGTCCACACAGTGCCTCATGACATGACGGTGCTCTCGAACTATTATTTAATTTCACCAAGGAGTACGTCTTATGCAATAGTTAATGGTAAAGAGTCTTATGCACTAGTTAATTTCACCAAAGAGCCTCATGCACTAGTTAATGGCAATTTAATTATGAGTACAAACTTTTCAAAAAAATAAAAATAAAAATTTGAGCACAAAAATCATTTTGCTGTAGATAGCTGTCAAACTTCTGTTGTTTTCGAAAGTAGAACGGTACGGAGCCATAAAATAGTCTCAAGTTTAACCAACTAATATGAAACGTCAAAATTTTTTATAAAAAGATTTTGTGCGCTAATCTGGGAGCGGGGCTAGAACTAAATGTTCAATTCAAATGGAAAATGAAGCAAAACGAAGCGCAGCTAGCTCTGTGCAAGCGCACCTTCACGTACACCCTAATCAATCAACGCCGTTTTTTCAACCAGAAGAGCGAGAGCTATTTATTTGCGAGGACAATCGGAGAATTAATGGATTATAACTTCCTCAACATTGAAGTTCATCCCGACTTAACGAGATAGGTGCACCAACAATATATAGCAGACACCATGATAAACGAGATACTACTACAGTTGTTATGCCATCAAGAGTAGCCATTGCTTATACATATCGCCAAAAGCAGTAGTACTTCTGGAGTATACTAAGATTTTACGACATTGCCGATTGAAGGGAGATGCGAGCTCCGATGGTACCAATTAATCAAGCGAGGCGTAGTTCGTGGGATCCGAATCCCCCTCCGTGGTGATCAAGGTGAGGGTGGTGGTTGTGTTGCGAACGATAAGCATATATATTCGACGAGACCCCATTTCCTAACACAACGCCGTAGTCATAGCCTCCATCGTCGTTATCCACCAACCCAAAGTGTGGATCTTCGCATTTGGGCTCCTAGAGTAAAAATCCAAGGAATTAAAAAGTAGCCCTTATTTTAAATCACTAAGACAACATTTATCTAATAGAGTGATGTTATGTGCAAACATCTACTATTTTTGCAAAAAAAAAAAAACTGAAAGTAATAGAGTACAAAATTCCTTAAAGCTGATGACTCAACTTCTAAATTCAAATTTACTAACCTATTTGGTAACCCTTTCATATTCTCTATTGAAAAATCAATGAATCAAATCTTACCGAAAGCAAGAATTAATCATTACTTCTTCCCCGGCCCGTATAGGAGTGTAATTTTATTTCATGAGTTTAATTCGCATTTTTTGCGAAGCTCACGTGATAGGCGTAGTTGATCTATGACTTAATTTTATGACTTGGGATTCAAGATGCTTACAAAGCCCATTAGGAGAGTTCCATGTCTTTCCTCCAAGTTCTTTACCTGCAAATATATAGCAGCAGTTTTTGGCAATGGAAAAAAAAAAAAAGTTGGTCTTGTGATTAAGAAGGGCATGGACCAAATTTCAACTAAAAAAAAAGGGTTTAGAATGAAGATACACTGACCTTCTTCCTATAGGTATCTGTTGAAGTTTTGATCACATGATACTGTCACGAAACATACGAATTTTAAGCGTCGTTTCGTTAGCTGAAACAATCTATTCGATACAGTAATACAGAAAAATGAAGACATTAATTAAGAAGCGAATAAAAATGAAAATTTTATCATTTGAAGATGGTCCAAGGGGAAAAAAAAATAACCGAAACACACGGTCGATTACACACATAATTGTTGAGTAGTGAAGGGAAATAATGAGGGGGAAAAAAACAGAACTACACAACGCTGAGAAAATTAGTTTTAACGCGATTTTCTCAATATATATATATAGCAATTAATGCATGCACTTCCACAAAGGTTTATACGCATTTTACTGATATCGATGCCTTATTTGTACATCAACCACTACGCAGTGGATTTTAGTTAGCATTTTCGAAATGGAAAAAAGGAAGATCAAAGGAAAACAACACAACAAATATGAATGACATGCATTAGATCTAGACTTTGGCTATGATCTACAACCTTTCGATCGCGGATATTTGTCAAAGACTCTGCCATTTCTTGCTCAAGACTGTGCAGTTCGTGGATTCTCAGACCGTGCAAATCCTCACCCATTCTTTGCCTGTGAAACCAAACCCTAGCGAAATTATTTTACGCCGACAAAAAAAAAAAAAGAGAGAGGAGAAAAAATGCCCCCTGTTAGTTTTGTTCCTAAAAATTTAACCAATTCTTTATTTTTTTTTTCATCTTTGCCTCTATAGTCTATGTAACCAGTTGTTTGATTCAACAAATAATACTAGCTGTGATCCATGAAAAGAAGCCCTTTTTTATCGGCAAGAAGTATATATTTATAACAATTTAATCACTCTTCGATCTCTTGCCAGACGATAGGATGTGAAGGAAAATTAGATTATTATAGCAGGCCAATGTCATTCATCAACTTGAACATGAGACATCACACACTTGGCACCTAGGTTCCACGTCACGGCCGCTTGAGCTATAGCTCTGGGTCAATTTAGGCCTGTTTCATTAATGTTCTTATTTTTTAAGAACATGTTGTATTTTTTGGTTTACGAGACAAATCATTCTTATCACGATAAATCACTCTTATTTGAAAAATAATTACTTATTTTAGTGAGCCGGGGGCCGGGGCCTTAATCCCATCTCACCCACCAAAAATAAGTGAAGTAAATTTTTTTCCGTGATTGCCTATTCCTCAAGTTTGTACCTGATCTCTCTCCTTAGTCTGTTGTTGATCTCCTTCAGTTTTCTCAAGTGCTCCTGCATTCTCTATGCAAATCAGCATTACAGATCAGTAACCTAAATACACAAACACACACACAGAGAAGGAGAGAGAGAGAGAGAGAGAGAGAGAGAGAGAGAGAGAGAATACCTCGTAGTGGGTTTTCCATAGATCGATGCCAAGAGCCTTCTGGTAGTCATCGTAGATCTTTTTTGTCCTAATTCACAACGGGTAATTAAGCGAAGCGATGATGAATCTCAATGGATCGTGACAACAAAGTCTTTAATTCAAAGGTGTGAAACTGGCGAAGTAGATAAAGAAAATGCAAGAATACGTATTGTATGTGAGACTTACGAGACGGAGGGACTGATGTACTCGTGGAATTTTCCGGTGGTGGAGAACATGATGAGGGAGACCTTGGCATCACATAGAACAGACAGCTCCTGGGCTTTCTTGAAAATCCCATTCCTTCTCTTCGAATAAGTCACCTGTCTGTTGGTTGCGTTCTCTATCCTCCTGATCTCAATCTTTCCACGCCCCATCTCTCTCTCTCTCTCTCTCTCTCTCTCTCTCTCTCTCTCTCTCTCTCTCTCTCTCTCTCTCTGGGTAGTTGAACTTGAAACAAGGCTTTGGTTTTGTAGAGGAAGAAGAAGGGGCGAAATGGTAAAAGATAATGATTACGACACAACTATTTGGACACACGTCCATTCACATAATTAAGTGTCTGAAGCCGTCTTATGCGTGTGGATCAAGATCCTAAACTTGTATCGATTCGCGTGTCTTCCGATGCTCTTACACTATCGTTTACAAGTGAGATGAGAAATTACGTGTGTATCGACTGACTTTCGTAAACGTATTGGTTCCTTTCTGATTCATACACACCGACTCATGGTCTTTGCTGCCACTATGGCTAATTAAGCCCCTCTAAAGAATCTTTCTGTTAAAAATGATTTTTAAGAACTCGCGGCCATGACAATTGATTCTCAATACGTATCTTTCAATACTCGCGATATCGTTACACTATAATTGCTATTATTATATATGTTCCAGTATCGTTACTTAAAACCATCGCATGCGTATGTATCTTTCAATACGCACGATGTGGTTACACCACAATTGATTGCTATCGTTACGTGTAAAATCTCACTCGGATCGCATGGAATCGACTTACATTATTGTGTCTGCTCAATTAGAAAGAAGAAAAGGGAGTGCGGTTAGTAGATGCCTATACGCAGAAAAGTGGAGGGAAAAGGGCGATTGTTGCGTAACTAAAGTAAAGTGTGTTGCCAAATTCGTGAAAGGGGCCTTTTGTTTTGCATGTCGACACTGTTTATTGTTGCTGGTGATGCTCTGAGGAACGTGTCAATGTCTGGCCATTTTGATCTTGACAGGACATGCACAGATGACAACCCCATCCTCTCTCTCTCTCTCTCTCTCTCTCTCTCTCTCTCTCTCTGTGTGTGTGTGTCGAGAGTGAAGAACACGCTCATGTTAATTAGCTACTCCGTATTATGACTGAAATTTAACACATAATTCGTAGGCGCAAACGCGAGCGTGAAAGTGTTTTCGAAACATGTCTCAACTTAATTAATAAGAATCAAGCGATCATTGAGAGCGGGGCGCAGAGCACCTTGAAAGATCATGATATGGGATTTAGGTCTGGAATAAAAAGATACAGAGAGGATTGGTGATTAGTAATTGTTTTCTTTTGATCAGAGGATTGGTTTATTGCCCTGCTGCTTAGATGGTTTTATACACAAAAGCAACCAACACCTCTTGAGGGAGGACACATAGGTCTAGCCGTCCAGGGAACCGACGAGGGGCTGGAGAGCTGCCCCGTTTCCCTGAAAATGTTCTTTTAAAATTCGGACCATTAATTGTCGAGACGGATAATGAAATTGGGCGCTACTGAATGTTAGTGTTCATAAAGACACGTACTTATTTTTTTAATTAAAAATGATATATTATAAAAGAATAATCTGTCTCGTAAAAAAAAAAAAAACATCTTAACCGAACCGGACCATAGTAGCGGATCAGGAAAAAAGATCCAAAATAGTACCTCAATAGTTTACGTCAAGTGGGCCCTATACACTCAACTCTCAAGGGCTGAGAACTGGGCGGATCTAAGATTGAAGATTCGGTGGCAATGGAAAGGCTGAGCATGGCCACTTTAGCTGAATCTAGAAGCTAGTATATCATGATGGGGGGAGTATCATCTAAGATTAGAGGCCTAATTAAGGACGGTAATTATGGTCTTGAGTGAGACATGATGGAGAGAGTTCGATGATAATTAACGTTGTCGAGATCAGTCCTAGGTTGGGTCACATCTCTCTAAATACACCCATCACAGCTCGCCTTTCAAGGTTTAGCCGCCTCCCACAAAATCTGCCCTTTTTAATCATACTCCTTAAAAAGCTGCTTATTGCCTACCTTTGAAAACAAATGTGCCCCCCTCCTCTCTCCCTCTCTCCTAGGGCTGTAAATGAACTGAGCCGTTCGCGAACAGTTCGAGGCTCGGCTCGGTAAAAGCTCGTTCGAGTTCGACTTGTCTACTAAACAAGCTGAACCTGAACCTCAATTTTAGGCTCGTTCCATAAATGAGCCGAACCTAAGCTTAATAGTATTCGGCTCGGTTAGGCTCGCGAACTTGGGGTCAAAATGTAATTAATAATAGTTTGGGGGTTTATCTATAAATATTATATATTTTAAGGGTGTATGTATAATTTAATTTTTATTTTTACAGAGCTCATACCATCGTTCCGTCAAAAAATTTAGCCGGTTTATATATATTAATTTTTACTTTTACTACTCATCGATACAAACGATGAGTCCACTTTAAAAACTTTAGGGTTTCTTACCCACCCACTGCTCTCAACGCCGCACCTCTACATCACCTGTCTCCGCCTGCTCCACAGCCTCTCCCCGCCTCTTCCACCGCCTCTCTCCGCCACCTCCTCTACATCTCTCTCTCTCTCTCTTTCTCTCTATCTCTCTCTCTCTCTCGCACCAGGTATTCTTTTATTTGATCTGTTTTTTTTTTAAGGAGAATTTGAGAAGGGTTTGTATCTGTGTTTTTAGGGTGTCTTGATTTCTGTTCATGGGCGATTATTTGATTCTGTATGTGCATTTTTGTACCTGTATTGGACAACTGCTAGAACTAATTCATGATATTGTATGGCATCTTGATGCTTATGTCCTAAACAGGGTCTATTCTAGTGAAGGGGATCGGGAGCTATTTGTTCTCTCATTGATCACTCTACTGTGGTTAGTAATGTCTTCCTCCTCTCTTCATATCATGTCCATTATTTTTTCCTTTTCCGTTTTGTTATTACTGTACTTTTAATTTTTTTTTTCCTTTAGATATGTCAAATGGACAAATTTATCCTACTTCACTAGAAGGAGATTCTGGTGCGGCATTTAGTTCGTTTAAAGAATCATCTACTAGTCCAGTCATGGAGAATCTTAATGAAGATGAAGATAATGCAAACAATCCGATTCCCGTGGAAGGCAATATTCCTCCAGATGAGGAGGTTCATGAAAAAGAGAATAATCCATTTGAAAAGAAGGGTAGGAAACGAACATCAGAGGTTTGGAAGGATTTCGAAGAAGTGTCACTTCCCGATGGAACCAAGAAATATCAATGTAAGTCATGTAAAACCATGTTTGCCATTCATAAATCAGGTGTTACTAGTCATCTTAATAGGCACATGCGTAACTGCCTACTACGTCGAGTTACAATTGGACAAGAGAAAAGGCAAAGGACACTATCATTTGACACTATAGGATCCGATAGCGGAATGAGTCTCACCACATTTAAATATGACCATGCAAAGGTAAGGGAAGCAGCTGCACAAATGATTCTTTATCACGAGTATCCATTTAACAAAATGGAGCATGTCTTGTTCAACAAATTCATGAGGGCAGCCACTCCATATTGGCAGAAGATAAGTCGTGCCACCGCGAAAGCTGATTGCATCTCAACTTATACCCAACATAAGAAGAAGTTGAAAACATTGTTCAGGAGTGTTCATAGAATTGGTATCACGACGGACTTATGGAAGTCAACAACCCAAAAAATTCAATATATGGTTGTGACTGGTCACTTTGTAGATGAAACTTGGAAGCTGCAAAAGCGTGTGCTTAACTTTTGCAATGTACCACCTCCACACACGGGTGTTATCATTGCCGATGCTCTTTACAAGTGTCTAGTTGATTGGGGCCTCGAGGATAAGGTGTCTAGTATCACAGTAGACAATGCATCATACAACGATGTTGCTTTGAAAAATTTGAAAGCGACCTTTGAGTTATTGAACAAGAAGATGCTTTTTGAGGGTCAAATTTTTCATGTGCGTTGTTGTGCACATATAGTGAATATCATGGTGCAAGACGGCCTTGGGGAAATAAAAGGCATTACTGATCGTGTTAGGGAAGGTGTGAAGTACTTAGCTGCATCTAAAGCACGGCTTATTCAATTTGGTGAGATTGTTAAGAATTTGCAATTACCTTTGAAGAAGCTGATATTAGATTGTTCTACGAGATGGAATTCTACTTACACGATGTTGTCTGCTGCTTTGGCATTCAAAAATGTCTTCCCTATGTACAAGGCAAGAGATGTTGGTTTTGTTTATGTGCCTAGTGTTGAGGATTGGGAGAAAGTTGAATGTGTGTGTGAATTTTTGTCAATTTTCAATGATGTCACCAATATTATATCGGGGACTGAGTATCCAACTTCTAATTTGTTCCTCATTGAGGTTTGGCGAATGAAAGAAGTAATTGATAAAAATTCGGACAACGAAAAGGAGTACATGAAAGCGATGGCTTTGAAGATGAAGATAAAGTTTGACAAGTATTGGGGTGAGTGTAATCTACTGATGGCCTTGGGGGCTGTGTTGGATCCAAGATACAAAATGACACTTATTGACTGTTGTTTCCCCGAGATATACACGGAGTTAGAGGCTGCGAGAAATAGTTCCATAGTGCTTCAGTCTCTTTATGAGCTTTATAAGGAGTATGTTGCTGCGTATTCTCTTGTCAACATTGAGCAAAATTCACAACAAAGTGCTAAAGAAGTTTGTTCTTCTAGTGTTGTTTTAGGGGGGATTAAAAAATTGGGTGGTGGAAGATCCAAGTTTGAGTCTTTTGTAAGAAAAGCAGACATCATTCAACCTGTGAAATCTGAATTGGACATTTATTTGGAAGAAGGTGTCTACATTTGTGATGAAAACTCAGATTCCCATTTTGATGCATTAGAATGGTGGAAAGCAAACAATTTGAAGTTTCGCATATTGTCTAGGATGGCAGCTGACATATTATCAATTCCTATTACCTCGGTGGCTTCAGAATCGACATTTAGTGCTGGAGGTAGGGTGATTGATCCATACCGCTCATCATTGGTAACTGAAACGGTTGAGATGTTACTTTGTGGAGCTGACTTTGTACGTGCACAACATGGACTCAAAAAGCGATCAGAAGTAAGTAAAAAATTTATTTAATTATCATTTAATTATTGCAAGAACTGGCTACAATATGAAATGCTGTAGTTATCATTTTTAAGATATTGATAAGAGAAGTTGCTAACCATTTATTTGTTTTATATAGACTGAGGAGCCAACAATTCGGGAGATTATCCTTCCTTAGTAGATACCTTTATGAGGTCAATTTCATCCCTATTTTTTCAAGTTATTATGGTGTTGATTATAATTAAATTGTCCAAACATGTATATCATGTTTAATGTCACAGGTTGAAGATTCATGCAGGTGATAGGAAATGCAGGGCCTAGGAAAAGCTGAAATATCTAACAACACCTATTTTGCTTCGTTTTGGATGGGAACATATTATGCTTCTTTTTGGATGGGTACATATTTTGGTACTTGTGGATGGGAACCACCTTTTGAGTGCCTTTTTACTTGCAATTGGATTACAAGCACTTGTTATTTTTGTGTTTCGCTTGTTGGACAATGTATTCTGAATCGCTGATGTAGTCTTTTGTGGGATGATTTTGTTGGAGAATGGCTGATATTTGGTTGTGTTATTGTAGTAGTTTTTCTTTCTTTAGTTTGGTTATTTTATTGGTAAAATTTGTCATGATTTTATTGTTTTTTTTCCCTTTTTTTTGCCATATATGCGTGAATTGTGATTTGAAAATAAGAAAAAAAAAATTTCACGAGCCTGAATTCGAGCCTGAACTGTATTCGAAAAAAGAGCTGTATTCGAGCTTGAATTCGGCTCGGTTCGGCTCGTTTAAGCCTAACGAGCCCTAACGAACCGAACCCGAGCTTTGAAAAATTCCAACGAGCTGAACTCGAACTCTTTTGTTCAGGCTCGAATCGAGCCCGAGCCGAACTCGAGCCTTACCTGCAACTTAACGAACTGATCCCGAATATCACTAGGTTCGGCTCGGTTCGGCTCGTTTACAACCCTACTCTCTCCCTCTCTCTCTCTCTCTCCAAACAATTCCACGCCAAGAGAGAAGGGAAGGGGGGGAGGACTGGGATGGGGAGATGCTGCCTACTGCCTAGTAGTCTATTCGGCCATTTATTTCGACAATAAACGGTTTGAATTTTAACTGAGTAATAGATAGTTCAGATTTTTATGCGCTTGGATTCAATCCGACCGGAGTGCTTAGCATCATTCCTGGGTCTGCGCGCGTGAGAGAGAGGGGGGGGATCATGAAATGCGGCAGGGGGTCGATGCACATTAAATGCGTGCAAGAATGGCTAGAGGCGAGTGGTGGGTTTTTTGGGAGGATTTAGGGGTCCTTCGGCTAAAAAAACCATTTGGCTTCTTTTTTTGTCTTTATTCAATTTTTTTTGCATTTGTTAGTTTTTTGTTAATTTTTTTAGAATTAAAGAGGAATCTAAAAAATAAAAAATTACAATCGAAATCCATTTTTTTTAATAAACAATAAAAAATTGGCTTATTAGCTTAGTTTCATCTTTATTCAAAAAAAATTGGATTTCGGTTGTAATTTTTTTATTTTTTAGATTCCTCTCGCCATGACGAAATAATAATCTTCAAAAAATCGACGAAAAACCAACAAATACGAAAAAATTTGAATAAAGACAAAAATAAATAAATCAATTGACTTTTTAACCAAAGGACCCCTTCGTGGGACATGAAATTTTATACTCCCTCCCCCAAGCTATATATATATATTAAAAAGTAGGACCGGCCAAAAATTATCTCAAAAATTGCTTCCCTTTGCATAGGCAAGGCCCAAAACAAATCAGAATTACCAAATACCAAGCTAGCTGGGTAATTAGTTGTGAGCCCACTGGATCTCATTGCTTCGTTATGAAAGAGTTTCACCTAACTAGTAATGGTGTCCATGATGGCCCCTTGCCGACGAAGTGAAGGAACTCAACTTGCAGCAAATTTTAGTGTCAGACTCCGAAATGCATTCCATACTCTTATCAAATGTATATAGACCAGAGCGCGGGATGTATTTCGGGGTCTCACACTAACGACCGGAGCAGTTTGATTTGTCTATAACACCATTTTTAACGGTTCCTGCAAAAAATTACGTAGTTTATTTGAATTTCGTTAAGAGCTTAATTAATCGACTCATTAATTTTTATCCCTGCAGGTTCAAGGATGAAAATCGATAAAGCCCTCACCGAAGCTCGAATGAGCTTATTTCTCACGTGAATATTAAAAATATGTTTTAAACAAATTGAACGATTTCAATCATTTATGTGAGATCCTGAGGGGATCCCACACAATCTGGTATACGACAAATGGTGTACCCATGGTCTTTTTTTGGTGTACCATTATTATTTCAAAATTATTTTTGTGAAGCGGTAGGAGAATATAAAGTATAAGAATTACATGAAACTGAAAATAACTTCAAATCACTGTGAGTCAACCAAACTACTACCCTCATCATGGGGAGAAAACAATCCCCCATCACATATAAAGCCAAATCCACGTACAAGAGAACCACTTCTAGTGAAGTTGGTTGTTCATCTCCCTCTCCCAGTGGTGACCAGGGTTCGAGTCTCACGGGAGACGGGGCTTTGGGGGCCAGGGCTTTGGATAGCCTCTCGACTCTGTACTAATTCTAACACCCTTTACTCACCTCAAAAAAAAAAAAAATTTCCACGTACAAGCCCCATCGGAAAAGAAATAATTTCAACAAATACAAATGAGAGATTTTTTTTAAATTTCTTTTAACCCCAGAAAATAGCAATTTTATTCCGAAATTGCAGATGGGCCAGAGGCCCAACATCAGATAGCCTCTCGACTCTGTACTAACTCTAACACCCTTTACTCACCTCAAAAAAAAAAAAATTTCCACGTACAAGCCCCATCGGAAAAGAAATAATTTCAACAAATACAAATGAGAGATTTTTTTTAAATTTCTTTTAACCCCAGAAAATAGCAATTTTATTCCGAAATTGCAGATGGGCCAGAGGCCCAACATCAGATAGCCTCTCGACTCTGTACTAACTCTAACACCCTTTACTCACCTCAAAAAAAAAAAAATTTCCACGTACAGGCCCCATTGGAAAAGAAATAATTTCAACAAATACAAATGAGAGATTTTTTTTAAATTTCTTTTAACCCCAGAAAATAGCAATTTTATTCCGAAATTGCAGATGGGCCAGAGGCCCAACATCAAATAGAGCTAGGTCGGACAGCCATGGGGGAAATTGTCCCTTAGACTTTCCTTCCCAATATCTGACAGAGAATGCTTAACCAATAAATGAACGACTCCGTCACAATCACATTTGACGTGACGAAAAGAGCAAAACAAGAAAAAAAAAAAAAAGAGTAAATTACAGTAAACCCCCCTCAACTAACCTAAATTTTCACTTAACCCCCTCCGACTACAAAACCTAACAGTGTGCACCCTCTAACTATCCAGAATTGACACTTAACCCCCTTTTGTTAGGTCTCCGTAGGAAAAATGCACCGACGGCCGTCTCCGGCCACCGGGCGGCCGATCCGAGCCGTCCAAAAATTTAAAAAAAAAAATCGAGTGGGCTAGCGCGGGAATCAACGGCATCCGACGTGCGTAGGTGCTCGATCCAAACATCCCAAGAATTTAAATGAAGTGTTTAGATCGAGCACCTACGCACGTCGGATGCCGTTGATTCCCGCATTAGCCCACTCGGTTTTTTTTTTTAAAATTTTTGGACGCCTCGGATCGGCCGCCCGGTGGCCGGAGACGGCCGTCGGTGCATTTTTCCTACGGAGACCTAACAAAAGGGGGTTAAGTGTCAATTCTGGATAGTTAGAGGGTGCACACTGTTAGGTTTTGTAGTCGGAGGGGGTTAAGTGAAAATTTAGGTTAGTTGAGGGGGGTTTACTGTAATTTACTCAAAAAAAAAAAACGCTTTCTTGTGAGATGCGGAAGCCCTAATCGATTGGGTTAACCCTTAACCTAATTGGTTCGTCTTCAGACTCTTCACCATTATTGTTCAAGAATTTATTGTGCGTGCTCTGTTTTCAATTTTACCTGCAAACCCTACAGTAATAATCAAAGCCAAAATTAATGAAATGGACCCAGCCAGTAGGACCAGTGCCCAGCAAAATCTGACATTTTGGAACAGTGCGTAAGAAACATGAATTCACGATCCTATTCGGTTTGGATTTTGATGAAGATTTTTGAAAATAATGAGCGTAAAGAGATAGATAGAGAGAGTTTATTGGAGACTCTGCTCAAGAGTTTTGAGACCTCAAAACGAACTCACAGTAACAAGGTTAGTATAGGCGTACAACCACACATGCTTCTACAGTCAATAGATATCTTGATGCAAACTCATTTTTACATGTATTTGAAATCGTCCGATAGGTCTTGCAAGATGCACGTATGCAAAACCGACTCGTATCAAACAGTTTCGAGACATTTTTGTCTGAATTTGTGTCTGGTCATCTAAGCCTAAGCGTTATGAAATGCAAATCCTTCACGCGTATTTCAGTTAGTTTTCAATGTAGCAGTGTTTTGGTCACACAAATGTATAGATGAAGAAGGCCACTAACTACTCCCTCCGTCCTAATTGTTTATCCAAGACAAAAACTCTAAATACTTTGGTGCATAAGTTTTGAAATTTTTTCACACCAAATTAAAGAATTCATCAAGTACTTTAATTTGGTGCAAGAAAATTTTAGAAAATGATGCACAAAAATACTTTAGTATGTTGATTAAAAAAACTCATCCTTTCGTGGCTAAGTTCTGCTAAGGTTTTTTCAGAATTTTTGGGCTTCTTCTAGTTTTGTTTTTGTTCAATTTTTTTTCACGTTTGTTAGTTTTACACCGGGCTTTTGGGGCTTTATCTTGGATATTTTCTAAAAAATATTTGGGTATAAGTCAATTTTTTACTTTTCCGATTCATCTTTGACGAGATGAATCAATAATCCACAAAAGTAGGGGCAAAACTAATAAACAGAAACAAAATTTGAACAATGACAAAACAAGAAAAAACCCAAAAATCTTAGCACAACTTGCGACGGAGGTAGCAGTATAATACTACATGACAGCTACTCTAGAACAACCAGTGCTTGATTTTGACCGATATGGTTTGCTTTTCAATGCCAATGTGAAGTGATAAAAAGCTCGAGAGAAGGTAGGTGATGGCATTTATGGTTTGCAAACGACCTTCGATGACCCACAGAGAGCTGATCAGTGGAAACTGGACTCTTTCAAAGTTTCGTTAAAAAAAAAAAAAAAAATTACTATCGTGCCAACTTCGTGTGATGCGAAATAAAACTCTCGCAACAGTTTCTTGACGATCATGATCTAAGTCGTTCATTCCGAAAGTTTAGACGCGTTTATCTTCATGCAAAAAAATTAAAATAAAATGATTGATCGGACATTGATAAGGTCTTAAGAGAAATGAACGAACGGTCAACCACGTGTCGTATGTTTCTCTTGTAAGGATTTTGTTTCATTGAGGTCGATATTGATGTTTCGGATAATCTGATTTTTCGAGGAATGATGAATAGTGAATACCTTAAGGCCTAGGAAATGAGCGATTCGAAAAATCAAGTAACCACCGAGATGGTCCCATTTTTTCTGTCACACATATACAAACATAGTAGTAGTAAAGGATACTTTCCAGGTGCACCGTTGCATTGGGAAAAAATTTCAGTGCCGAGCGGGTATCACATGATATCCGCTCGTGCATCCGAACCGTTCATTTTGTTTTTGAACGGCTCAGATTTGGAGAGAGAAAGTATTGAAGTGAGAAGAGAAAGAGAGTTTCAATCCAAGCCATTCAAAAATGTATCGGACAGCTCGGATGCACCGAACAAGTACCACGTGGGATATACCCACTTGGCACGAAAAATCTCTCGTTGCATTGAATGCATGGGCCTCACAATCGCATCTCCAGTACAGATATTTCAAGACGCAACCGGAAATTTGATGCTAACATTTTTTTGTTGTGTAACCATATAGTTAGGAGAATGTGTTTTGTCTGAATGAGGTGAAAACCATGGAATTTTCGCCACAGTCCATTGTGGCGCTATCGGGCGTTTACTGCGAAAAATCAACTCTGTCCCTAACCGTCCACTTTATAAATCAAAATTTAATCTTTTGATATAGCTATTAATGTCCGACGAAATTGATTTGGACTCTCAAATTTGACATGGTCAAGAGTTTTTGTTGAGCAAGAACGGGGCAGCAAGTCACGTCGGTTATCAGAAACAGTGGGAAAAGAAACTCAAATATAGGGTTATTTCCAATGACACCCCTTCAACTATCACGTTTTATCAATATGATCTCCTCATGTTTAAAACTCATCAACCTCACTTCTTCATCTATCAAAACTCAACTTCTCCCCCTCCCCTCATTTCCGTCAAAAACTTAGATGGAAACACACAAAAAGACTAAGTTATCCTTTCAGAAATCCCCAAATTCAAAACTTCTCCTTCCTTCTTCTAGTTCGAGTTCAAAGATAAAGAGAGGAGGAGGAGGACAGACCCATCATCGCCACCGCCGCCGGAGACCACCTCCACCGAAGCTCGTTCAAATTGTGGAAATCGACATTGGGGCAAAAAATTGTAGAAAACTAAGTACAAATTGATAGGATAATCGTAGAAAATAATTTAACTACTTTTTCTTCAGCAGGATGAAAAGTAAATATGCTTTATAAAATAGAACCCAAAATCTTCAAGGCTTTTTGAATATTTTCAAGTTTTTAGCACGATCGAAAGAGTTAATCGATAAATTAATCTACGAAAACACCTCGTTCAAAACCAAAGATGGAGAATCAAAGCACTCAGTCTTTAATTGATAAATTAATGCCACACCTAGTTCACGGTGGTCCCCACCCCCTCGTTCAAAACCACCATGGCGAAAATCCTCATCAATCAACCGGAGTATTCTGCAGAGGTGTTCTTCACCCTAATTTTTTGGGAGTCCCCAAATTGTGGAACCCTAAGATGGAGAATTGAAGGCTCGTTGACAAGAGAGAGAAAGAAAGAGAGAAAGACCTGGTCCAAGTTCGAGCTCATCATCGGTGGTGGTGGTCGCCAGAGGCCCAGGAGCGGTTGCCGGAGTGGAGTAGGTGGTAGTGGTTGAGAGGTTTTCTTCTTTTTTTTTCCAGGGGTTGAGGGAGAGGGTTGATTGGAGAGAGATAGAAAGAGAGCAGTATGGTTAAGGAGCCCAAGGGAAGGGCATTTTAGACTTTAAAATGTTTTTTCCGTCCAAATCAATGATTTTTTGTTAACATTTCTTAACCTAATTGGACGGAAGGGGTGATGTTGATGCACTTTGATAGATGAGAGGGTGAAATTGATACGTTTTAAACATAAAGGAGTCATATTGTTAAAGAGGGTCCTTGAAAATAACCCAAGAATATTATACCACCCTTGTGCTCTACTAGTTTTGGAGTCTGTACTCCATAAAGTTGGTGAGAGAGAGTGGAGACTGGAGAGAGGGAGGCTATGGAGGGAGGTGAGGAGGGAATTGGGAGGAGTTTGGGTGAGTTGAGACAAGCTTTCAAGAGCGGAAGAACAAGAAGCTTTGGATGGAGGAAATCCCAGCTCCAAGCGATCCTCAAGTTGATGGATGAAAACGAGGATCAAATCTTCAAAGCTCTTCAACAAGATCTTGGGAAGCACCCTGTTGAAGCTTACCGCGATGAAGTCAGTCCTCTCTCTCTCTCTCTCTCTCTCTCTACATATAAATTTCCAAGAGAAAAATTATAAGTTTGGCATGTGTAGTAAATAAAGTTTTTCATTGTATCATTGGGTTATGGTTTGGTTGAAATTGAATAAATTAGCGAAGAGAATCTTAGTGAATTAAAGTTTGAAGAACAATTAAACAATCAAATGGTGAAAAAAATAATTCTGGGCAGGGCCATATGAAGTTTGATTTGAGGAAAAGTTAAACGCTTTGTAGTACCGTTGGATCGAATAATCCGCTCGAACTCTTGATGCTGATGCCTGGTAGATTTCATATAAAAACCATGGCATGTAATCGAAGATTTGCCTGGCCTGGCGTTAGATCAACCACGTTGTTTTATCATGCCAAGAACGAACACGACACTTCTAGTGAGGGGTCCGCACGCTTTTTGCGTGCAGACTTCTCGACGGCCAAGATTAGAAGTCCACACGCAAAAAAGCATGCGGAATCCCTCATTGGAAGGGGATATAAGAATCAATAGGTTAGCCCAGTAGGCCAAAAGTCCGTTAGTCGGATCCGTCTGTTTGACAGAACTAATAGTAAAAAAGAATATGTAATCCAAATTCTATCGGATATGTAATCACATCCAACTGCCAACTGTGGAATTAATAATACTACACAGTGTAACAGAAACGCCATAGTATCGTATACAGCATACTTGGTGGATTATGTATTCAATGCATGTTCAATCAAACGAGAATTTAATCTAAAATTTGGATATGTAGCATACCACTCAATTCGATGCTCATATCCGGTCAATAAAATGGTAAGGTTTTATTCCATCGATCCTTCCCTGTGTGTGGTGGCTTTTTCTCCGTCTATTTTCCAATGGAAGTTATAATCATTGGCCCTATTTTGTGTTTGTGGTTGTACGTTGTCAGTCTTAATTTTTCAGAAGTTGTGAACGGTTAATGTAGTTCTTACGATAGCAATAAAAAGTACTCCGCTAGATCATTCGATAACTCTTCAGTTTGCTCTATTGTAGATAGGCGTTGTGAAGAAATCAGCCAGCTATTCTCTGAGTTGTGTTGGGAAATGGATGGCCCCGACGAAGGTTCGTATTTTTTTTTTGCTTTCACCAAATACCCATTGACCCCTCTGTTTTATCACATTGAAACTACTCAATTATGTTTGGCACACTGTTGAAGGTCCTTTTGTAAAGGTAATGGAAAGTATGGGGAATCGTAGACGAGCCCTGAGAAATTCAGGAGTGCAGAGGAATATGTACTCGTTGTATTGGAACAATTTGAGCTAGTTCTTTGTTCTTCTTCTTCGACAACTTAGGCCTAGTGCTTCAAGATACTGGAAGTAACAAAGGGGCAATCAAGTTATGCAGGCTATGTAGGTGGAGTTAACTCGCTTGACAGAAGTCATGAGAATCTGAGGCTAGTGAATTCACCTAATACTTGAAAGAAAGTAATAACTGGAAGAAGAAAAAAAAATAGAACCAAGGCTTGTTTGGATCGTGAATTTATGGACGATATACCAAGGGAAACTGAAAAAATGAACTCAACTTCTTCTCTTTGTTATCTTCTTAGTTTGTTTTAGCTGCTGAAGACTGTTTTCTGGCCAGGGCCGGATACCGTTACTTTTCTTCCCAGCAAGTGGAGAAGTGTTGCCGGAACCACTTGGCCTGGCACTGATTTTTGTTTCGTGGAACTTCCCTATCGGTGAGTCTTATCAACTAGCCAAATTTTGTTCTCCTGATTTCTGACGTTTCTCAGCTAGCTAATCATGAATTATTGCACTGCTAACATGACACTTTTGATCACCAAGAAATTTTCATATCTATGCCCTTTTCGGATAAACCTAACTACTGGAAAAATATAGGTAAACAATGTCGATCATTTCATCTACATCAAGTTGCATCTCTTTGTATATGCAGTACTGGCATTGGATCCATTGATAGGGGCGATATCCGCTGGAAACGCTGTTGTCCTAAAACCTTCAGAGCTAGCCCCTGCATGTTCTTCTTTTCTTGCCAACACCATTCCTCTTTACTTGGACTCCAATGCCATTAAAGTCGTTGAAGGGGGAACAGATATTGCTGAACAGCTACTGCAGCAGAAATGGGACAAGATATTCTTCACCGGTATTGCCTTATGCCTCATCGAACCATCAATCCTATGCCTTGGATAATAGGACCAAACACTTGGATTAATTCCAACAGTACATTTATTTTGTTTATTATGTCAGTGTTTGTGTGGATTTGACAACTGATTTCCAGATTATGACAAAGGAAACACAAGAAAGATGGCGAAGTGAAGAAGCTAAATTTGTTCTTTGGTTTCCCCTTTGTTATCTTTTTTTCTTTTCCATAAATCCCCCGAATTCCATGATCTTGACAATCCGTGGTAGCTCAAATGATGAGTAATGTAGGGCTTGTCTTAAGTCACTTCTATTTCAGGGAGTCAACGAGTAGGAAAGATCGTCATGTCTGCAGCTGCAAAGCATTTAACGCCGGTCACTCTAGAGCTGGGCGGGAAGTGCCCCATCATTCTTGACTCCCTCTCCAACCCTTCCGAGATCAAGGTTTTAAGCGCTATTGCCCTACAATGATTTAATGAAGAGAAGCTTTTAAGCTTTATAATGGTCAGATTGTAAGTATTTTCTGATGCTGAGTGTATGTGTTAAGGTGGCTGCCAAAAGAATAGCAGGAGCGAAGTGGGGGCCATGCTCCGGACAAGCATGTATAGCAATAGATTATGTGCTAGTGGAACATAAATTTGCATCTACTCTGGTAAAAATGATACCGTTCGCGATTCTAATTCTGCGTAATGTGTTGGTCTAATGTGCAATAGATTATCCAGTAATTTTATTTTTTTTTTCAGATTGAATATCTGAAGAAAACGATCAATAGATTTTACGGTGAGAACCCGAAAACCTTGAAGAACCTGTCCAAAATCATAAACAAACACCAATTCGAAAGACTACGCAACATTATTGAAGATCCTGCTGTTGCAGCTTCAGTTGTTCATGGTGGTTCACTGGATGAAAAGAACTTGTGATACTTTTCCCCCTACTCCAATTCCGAGTTCATAATTACAAAATAATTATCTTGGATTTTGCTTCTGAAGTAGATTTCTGACTTCTATCCAATAAATTTTTACAGGATCATTGAGCCAACAATCTTGTTGAATCCTCCACTGGATTCTGAGATCATGACCGCAGAAATATTTGGCCCGTTGCTTCCAATTATTACAGTTAAATACAATGCACCCCCTCATTTTTCTTAGTTAGAACACAACTGTTCACTTAAATTGTGTAGCTATGTTTTGTACAGTTGACAAACATTCAAGACAGCATTGAGTTCATAAACTCGAGGCCGAAACCTCTTGCCCTTTATGCATTCACCAAAAATGGAGCATTCAAGCAGCGGATTTTGACAGAAACATCGTCAGGAAGTTTGACCTTCAATGATGCCATGCCTCAGGTGATGTCCTCTTTTCTTTCTGATGTATTCTATTTTTGGGGATCCGCAAAGGAAAATGATCGACAAGCAGAATTCTATCCATCCAGAATGATTTGGGATTGGCAATTTTCAATTATGTAGCCTTAATTGTGGCTTGAGATTATGATTTTTGACACTTCATAGTTCATCCCCTCAATACAACTAAATGGAATTCAAAGGTATCGAACGCCTTCTTTTACAGGCATCAATCACTTGATTACTACAGACACCCCATGAATGCAATGATGACTCCATGCATGTTGAAGGGCATGTCTCGGTAGGATAGATTGATTCATGGGCACATTTCTTGAAGGATCTTTAAGTGGGAAAACACTTATTTGAAGATCTTTCATGTGGAAACGTGTCAAAATCCCTTGAAATCATGAAAGTAGCGCCAAAGACCACATCGTACAAAATTCTGAACAAAAATCTTCAGTCGTAGGAAAATTTATATATCGTGTTTTCTTGTTGTACTCTGCAGTTTGTTTGTGATTCGTTACCGTTTGGAGGCGTGGGGCAAAGTGGTTTCGGGAGGTACCACGGGAAGTACTCGTTCGATACATTCAGCCACGAAAAGGCAGTTCTGCACAGAAGCTTCTTCCTAGAACTAGAGGCCCGGTATCCTCCATGGAATGACTTCAAGTTGCAGTTCATCAGATTTGCCTACAAGTTTGATTACTTGAGACTTGTCCTACTCTTGATGAGCCATAAGCTGAAGGGCATATTCACCTCAGGCCACCAAGATTAGAAGGACTTTGCATCAAAATGCCCTTTGTTTCTGTGCAAAGCATTTTGTGGTACCAAACTATAATAACCTGTCTACCCAGGATCCTCTGTGAAATGCTTGGGTACTTATGTAATATTTGTTTCTGTGTGCTATTGATTTATGTGTCGAGGTTCGCCTTCTATCCGTGTGCTATTGATTTATGTGTCGAGGTTCGCCTTCTATCCGTGTGCTATTGATTTATGTGTCGGGCTAATCGAATAGAGGGTTTTGGTTTGGCTTAAATATCTGCGTTGGGTTAGCAGTTAGCACTCTAAAGTTTTGAATTTCACGTCGACTAGTAACTCCGTAGAGTCGTAAATTTATAGAGTTTGTTGAGCATTTTGTTTTTACAAAAATTCAAATTGATTTAGTATTGATGGTCACTTGATCGGATAACATGTGTTGTTGGTATGATTAAAAGAATGAACACGGAGACAAATTTATCTCAATCATGTGACTTTGAATGTTGTTTGTCAAAAAAAAAAATGTGACTTTGAATTTTGGATTAACGGGTTTTTTTAAAAATATCTATTTGGTATCTACACAAATTAATCTTAGAACATTCCTTGAAACTTGTTAAGTTTTCGATTCAAAGTGACTACTTAGCTTACATGCCCGTTTCATATCGATTCGCCTAATAAAAAATTCATTAAAATTTCAAAAAATACTTCAACCATTCACTACTTGAAGTATTATTTAAAGACATCTTCAAAAAAAAAAAGTATTATTTAAAGAATTAAAATGCACTTTAATTACGAGCTTCCCATAAATATACTATCGTAAAAAATCACCTCTGTAGCAGCGTAATAACTATTTGGTATCTACACAAATCAATCTTAGAACATTCCTTGAAACGTGTTAAGTTTTCGATTCAAAGTGCCTACTTAGCTTACATTAAAGCTCGTTTGATATCGATTCGCCTAATAAAAAATTCATTAAAATTTCAAAAAATACTTCAACCATCCGTTACTTGAAGTATTATTTAAAGAATTAAAATGCACTTTAATTATGACCTTCCCACAAATATACTATCGTGAGAGATCACCCCTGTAGCAGCGTAATTCTTCAAAATGCTCAGCGTTCTTATATTATATCCGTAGCACTTGCATATTCCCATAGTGCATTACAAGGACCCTGGTCTTTGAGTATTATGCAAATGATAAATAGTACTAGTGATTCCATGTGCCTCTTTGTGGAGTACGTAAGGGAACTGTCTCGTGGTTGTCCGCTTTTCACACTTAAAATTGATAAACGAATTAAGCTACTCAAATTCAAACTTTTTATTTATACTCTATTAGTTAGAGCTCATTGAATAACTATTTGGTATCTACACAAATCAATCTTAGAACATTCCTTGAAACGTGTTAAGTTTTCGATTCAAAGTGACTACTTAGCTTACATCAAAGCTCGTTTGATATCGATTCGCCTAATAAAAAATTCATTAAAATTTAAAAAAATACTTCAACCATCCACTACTTGAAGTACTATTTAAAGAATTAAAATGCACTTTAATTATAAGCTTCCCACAAATGTACTATTGTGAGAGATCACCTCTATAGCAGCGTAATTCTTTAAAATGCTCAGCGCTGTTATACTATATCCTCGTATTGCACTTGCATCTCAATTCTCGATATCGCAAATATTACTACTCTTTCATGTTTCAGTTAACGCACCCGCACGCGGAACATGTGACTTGGGTTTTCCCTCGATCTATGATGGGTGCGCGCCCTCCTTCTCCTGCTTGTCGTTCCATGGGTCCGAAAACAGTCCCACGTTCGTTCCCGTTTGGCTTCTACAAAACGACCTCGTATCACCACGTCTCACCGTCGTCAGCCAATGCCATGAGAGATCACCTGTCTCTCACCAGAATCGCAACGAACAGAATCCAAATCCACCTCCGCCGCGCACGATCTCACCGTCCGCGGCTCCTTTCTGTTGACGCATCGAAAGGCCCCATGGCCGACGAAGCCGATAAGGGTACCAAATCAGGCGACGACGAATCGTCAGCGTTGAAGGGCGGGAAGAAAGAGGAGGAGGAGGAGAAGGTGGTGTTGCCGACGCCGCCGGAGAAGCCGTTGCCGGGGGACTGTTGCGGCAGCGGGTGCGTTCGGTGCGTGTGGGATATTTACTACGAAGAGCTTGAGGATTACAACAAACTGGTCTCCGAAATCAAAAGTAAAAGCGATTCTGGTTCTAAGTAATAACAGGCTGAACCCTAGGGTTCATAAAAGTTGAGGTGTGAAATTCATTGACGACTTTCATGATTAAAGGTCTTTTCTTTTTTCTGTTAATTGTATACAGGTCCTGGTTTATATTGTATTTTGGATGATTATTTAATGGAATAGATTGGTTGTTCTGTTCGTGACACTTTTTTTCTTTTCCCGAGATTTGTGGGTGAGTGTGTGTAGGGATCAAAGTATTTGAGACGATTGTGATAAGTATGTAGTTTTGGCTATGTATCAATAGCTTTGTACTACATCATTAGACAACGGATTACTAAGTTGGAAGTAGGGCTGCTAACGATTGACCGAGTTCTTGGGGAGCAGCTCAAGGCTTAGCTCGTTGTTGGTTCGGTTCTAGTGAGCTTGAGCTCGAGTTTTCAGCTCGTTTTGTAAACAAATTGAGCTCGAGTTAGTTGCACCACGGCTCCTTCACACGAATTCGGATTGTTTGTAGCGGTTCGGTATGCTCGTTGAAGAAAAGAATTGAGCTCGAACACCTTGATACTAAACGAGCCAAGCTCAAGCTCAATTATTTGGGCTCAACTCGAGCTCGAGCTAGTTTAATTTTGAATGAGTGAGCTCAAACACTTCAAAGCTCGGCCAGGCTCGTTTGTAACTTGGAAGCAGGGGATTGGCAGCTAGATTGTTAAACTGGTAGCAGGAATGTTAGTTAGATCAGGGTCATAAAAGTGGGGAATAGAGAAGCCAAACGGGTGGAATTTGTTTTGTAGGTTTCTCATGTTTGGGATCGGTAAATTTAGGAGCATGCTAAGTTTTTGGAAGTCCATTTGGTATGGTATAGGGTTAACACAACCGTTGGTTTGATAATCTGGTTAGATACTGACTTAGAAGATACCTCTATTTAGTATTTACTCAAACAGCATTCTTAGTTTCTAGTCCTTCAAACTGCATTCCTGTTTTTCCCATTCTAATATGTTTAAAGATCTGTTATGAGAAAAAATTGACTGGTCAGGCTTGCCAGAGCATGATGTTTCTACAAAATACTCGGAGAAGATAACTCCATACCACTATGTTTCTTAAATGAAATCGGTTCCATCTTCCAGATGTGATATCTACTCATACTCGTGGAGAATCTGCCTGAATCGGAATCAAGTAGCATGCTGGTTTTCAGGAAAGAAATCATACAATTGCCAAAGAGACCGTCTCTTCATGCATGCTGTTCTGCTATATCATTCAAAAAATGCTGATGTCATTAATTTTTGCTGCTTGGAATACGTTGTGCTAGGTTTTACCACCAGTGCAGCACTGCATAAGTACATTTCTTCATGATTTGACTTTTCTTATTAGTATACTTATGCATGAATTGCTGGAAAATCATGCACATTGTCCTTGGATCTGAATGTTAACTTGCTGTGACTCGATTTTATCCAATCTTATGGAGTGCAAGGAAAAGGAAGGATTAAAAATGGGTGCAAGTCTGTATTGCGCAATATAAGATTCAGGGGAAATATTCGCCAAAAAGGTACTACAAGCTTTTAACTGATTGCATTACACCAATCCTTACAGCTATTATTAGACAACCTACTGACAAGTATGTTTATCCTGCAGTATTTCAGCAGACAAACTCTACGTGTCCGAGATACCAGAACACTACAACACTAGCTATTGAAATATCGCGCCTTGCTTACAGACTGTCCCAGAGGTCCTTATATTGTTAACCGTATGATGTTATCTCCAAATCAAGGACGTGCTGCATATGAATCTGGTCGCCACTCTGACTTCTGTGCACTAAGTATTCCTTCCTGGTTTTTGGAGAAGGTTAAATGAACCTCCCAGTGCAATGACTTCAACAAGTTCTCAACTTCCCCAATTGTGCTTGACTCATCACGGACAATCAACTTACCTCCTGGCCTGACTATTCTGTCAATCTCCGCCATCACTGGTTCAATTTTGCACCTGCCAAAGACAAATAAGGTACTGATACTCATCACATGGATTATGAGAAAAGAAGTGAAAAAGATGACAATGAAATATTAATTCAACAACCTAACTTGCCTACCTCTTTTTCAGCTTTGAAAAAAGATGGTCCGCATGAAGGAGATCATAGGATCGGGGGTACGTGCTGAAGGATTCACACCAGTCATGATATATCCCAAAGAGACCCCTTTCATATATTATGGGCAATGTATCTGGAGAGTCTATGTTCACTACATTCATGACCCACACCTTAAGGTCCTTCAAAGCCGCAGCAAACCTGTGAGCATGGTTGTTAGAATAGTGCCACTCAGGATTCTATTCTGCGCTTGATACTAGATTCAACCAATTCAATTCGAAACTTGCTATTGAAACGGTGATTAAGGGAATGTTGCAACTCCATTTTTGATTCACTATGATTCGGTACGATTCAGTTTGCTTTCTATTTGTTATTTGCATAATGCATATAATGATGTCGTCTTCACTCTCTATCAGGAGAAAGCGAGAAATCAATTACTTATATGATTGTTTATCTTAATATGAGTGTAAAGATTTTGATATTACTTTATTGTAAACAGTATTTTATTTCCAGATGCATATACAATATCAAACTAAATATCATATCCAATGCCCGTAAGTGTTTGTTAGGTACCATATGGGGTGACATCGTAGTAGCAATCACTTGGGGGGAAGAGATTATTTACCCGCCATAAACAGCTCTCATGTCCATGACATTTCTCACGTTGTCCCAACTGATGCCCAATCCACTGAGATATGTCTTGCTCACCATTCGGCCCCAGTGTTCGCTGTCTCTCGCAAAATCGTCTGGAGCTGGTTTACCGTAAATTCCCATCTGGGATTTGTTTAACCAGTATGGAGGTGTCTGTAGTCGTTGAGGCCAATTTTGAGGCCATCGCGACCCTCTCTCAACCTCACCCTCTGGCACACGGTGCATGCAGGACTGCAGAGCTACATACCTGAAGATGTAACAACAGATTATATATAGTTCCACCTTCAAGTAAAAGGACTGTATATAGTTTGCACGATGTCTGCAAAATTATCAATTTCCTTAATGAAGCATTGCCAACATTCAGGACGCTACTACATTGTGCTTTTATGATAAACAATTGAGTTATCTGTTGAAATTCAGCCTGGTTAATGCATGCATCAGTCTGTAAGGAAAACTACCAGGCAGCGTTTGGATCATCATCACTTTTGCACATTGGAGTTGCATTTTGCTTTCTTTGGTCATAACATTCATTGGATGTTGGTTTGTGGTAGATGGCAGCACCAACAGAGTTTAGTTTATCCTTCTTGATGGTAACAAGCTCCCAACACATGGACTTTGTTAGTGCAGACATTTCTGAAAACAAACTACATGTCAGTTTTTTTGGGAAAAATACTAAACCTATCGCATTTCAGAGTAGAAACAAAAAGTTTGGAATATTACCTTTCCAGATCTCTACGTCTTCCTCAAGTGTCTGGTACACAGGTGTGGCTGACCAGACAAAGAAACCCCCGGGTCGTAGAACACGATTCAATTCCAAAAGAAGTCGGCCACCTGCATGGGAAGCAATCCAATTTTCTTATGGAAAGCTGAGTAACAAAGATATAAGATCTGACCTAAGATACTGGAACTTGGGAGTTGAGAGAACCTTCTTCGTGCCAGGGAACTCGACAACGCGCACAATGCACAATATCAAAGACCCTGCTTGGAAATGGTAGCCGCTGAGAGCCCATCACAGCAGATATTGCAGGTATTCCTCTTTCAAGTGCAAACTGAACTTGAGCCTCGTGTTCGTCTTTTGGTGCTAGAGACATTGCAAGAACATCTCTTTCAAATAGGAACCCCCCAAAGCTTGCTACTCCACAGCCAACGTCCAGTATGACTCGGGTGCGCTTCCCCCATGCAATGTCGGGTACTGCCTGCATTCATCAGGATTTCATGTTCTATTCTGTCAAAACTGTACTGCATGAATTCAATAGTATAACCATCCACAAGCTAGGAGCAATAATATCTAGATGGTTTATACATGTGCTTCCTAATCAGGAGATGATCCCTTAGTTGTATGCCCCAACTAACATTCAGACTGGCACTTTAGGCTGTGGGTGCATCGAGAGTTTATTTAGTTACTGGCCGCATACCTTGCTAATTCTATACAGGGACACTGTCGTCCTATCGCTCTGTTACAAATCAATAAAAATATCCCGAATCACAAGGCCAGGTTTGGTTACCTTTGTGGTGAAAACACTTACAGTTTTATCTATGGGACCAGAGCATTATATTACATATTCTATGAGTAGTGGAACACAGATAGTAAACCATGATGATCATTGTCGTCGTTTGCTGTATATGTGTATTCATTAGTATGTTTTAATTTTTATTGCAATTTCTGTCCACTAGGCGGTGAGACAACATTTAACATTAGGGCACTATTAGATTTTGCATAAATATGATCTGATACAAAATTGTGGGCACTACCAGAAGAAACGATTCAGTGGGGTGTCTGATAATGGGAAAACTCACCTCTTCAATGAAATCAATATAGTGTAGAGCACCGTGTATGAACTGGGTGCCACCACCCGGAAAAGTGAGGAACTCCCCTGAAACCTTTACCCAATTCTGGTGCCCTTTCACCTCTGCTAGCTTCGTGTGAGGAACATTATGGTACCATATCTGCCAACACCCAAAAATTTCTTATTAAAGACATTCATGCATTAATCAATGGTCAAATTGTTTAGTTAAGACTTAAGACTTAAGACTTAAGACCATACCTTATCTCTGCTTGTAGGCCACTCGATAGGCCTTTTGTAACCGTCTGGGGGAGGGACCAGACAGGTGGGAGCCTCCTCTGGACAATGCCTTTCGCGATGCTCAAAATGCCTTGTAGTGCGCAACTTCTTCAATGCTTTCTCATTGTCCAAACAGGGTATGTAGTCTGTACCTGCAGTTACGTTACACAGTTGCCATGTGTACCCATAGATGCTCCCATCTTGATCGTCCGGACCATTCTTACGTCTCTCCTTTTGGTTCTCAGATTGGTCTGCTTGAGTCGACCAGGATTTCTTCGACTCTTTGGACTCTTTTGGTATGCCTGAACTCTCTCCCCCTAATAAAGATCCATCCGGATTTAATTGAGTTGGCTTCTCTTCCTTCTTGTTGTCTATTTTTGAGTGGCTCTCATGTTGATCGTTGCTATTTTGTGTTTCTGAACTCCCGGTTTTGGTTCGTCTGGGGCTAGGTTTTGCTTGAGACCTATGATTGTCATTCTTATTAGAGGACAGCAAGGGCACTGCTTCATCATGTTCTATTTGGTCATGGCTTGTTCCCTCTTCAAGCCCATGTTGTCCTTTTTGTTGATGATGTTCTTGCTTTTGCGCTTCTTCCTGTTTCTTACGTTGATCATTCATTTGCATCTCCTCTTGAATTTGTTGTTTTTGGTTACTTTCTTGATTGTTCATTCTTCTTTCTTCTTGTTGGTTCTGTGACAATGAACTTTCCTCGGACACCTGATTTTCGTGCTCTTTTTGCTTTTCTTGTTCTTCAACAGACACTTTCCCTTGTAACCCTTGAGGGTTCTCTTCAACACCCGATCCAGGTTTCCTCGGTACACTCTCTTCATCATTCTTGCTTTCGTCTCTACTATCTTTTTCAGATTCCTGGTTATTACTCTCCGCAACATGAATTTCGTGTTCCATCTGAGACCTTTCATTGTCATTAGTTTCCTTCAATTGTGTAGGATTTTCATTGCCGTTTGTTTCCTTCAATTGTGTAGTATCATCGGATTTGATGGCTTCGTCAGGGAGCTGACCCGGATTATCTTCAAAAGCCTCGGAGATTTTCTTGTCGGTGAGTTCGATTGGCTGGGAGTTTTTGTTGGCCGAAGAGAAGTCAGCAGTGGCAGCAGAGGTGGACTCGTCGGAGGTGGTGGTGGTGCGAGAGGTGGTTTGTGGTGGTATGACAGAGTTGGAGGTCAGCATCCACACGCCAAGAACACATAATGCAACAAAGACTATGGTGGTTGCTGTTGACGTATAGGAAGAGCCTGATGACCGCTGCTTGCTACGTGCCTTACCGGAAGCCATGTTGGTTAGTTCACCTGGGTCTTGTTTGCATGCATGTGTATATGAGAGAGAGAGAGAGAGAGAGAGAGAGAGAGAGAGAGAGGAATGTTAAACAGGGTCAAAATGGAATGTAGGGGATGGTAGTAACCAGAGAGAGGATTCAGTTACATTTGTGGAGGAAGATGAAAGCTAGAGAGAGAGAGAGAGAGAGAGAGAGAGAGAGAGAAACATTCCAAAGTTGGACATTCCAAAGTTGGAATGTCTCAAGATCCAAAGGAGTCGGAAGAGGGAATTTGTTGGACAATTTTTCCATTTATGAACGAAGGTCCCTTCTCCATGCAGTAAGACTCTCTCTCTCTCTCTATCTGTGTGTGTGTGTGTGTTAAGAGGGTAAAGTTGCTATAGTATTAAGGCTTGAAAATAAATTGTTGGTGAATCGAAACATGATCTTTATCATTTTTCAGAAAGATAAACCTATATTGGATTAACTTGGTCCAAGTTATAAATACTATGTTTGATGCATGTCTAAAATATGTTTTGATACTTACCCAAAAAACAAAAATTTATGTTTTGATAATCAGGTTAACTATGTTGATCTAAAACTAATCTTAGTATGGGTTTAATAACAAAAGTACACACTTAGGTTCTGTTCTGTCAATATTCTTATTTTTTAAGTACTTATTTTTCATTTTACGAGATAGATTATTCACCCACAATACATTACTTTTAATTCAAAAAATATGTACTATTTGAAATATAAGTATTACTACTTGTTTTAGTTAGTAGAATACACTCTTATTGAACAGTAGAGTCCATAGTTTTGAGTAATTATTTGGTGCCATTGGGGCCTCACGTAGTGCCGAGAGCCTTCTAATACCAGATTCATCACTTGGTCATGGGGTCGGTACAACTATGTAGTATTGGAAAGCTCTGGGGCATCACAGGGCAGTCAATAATTTTTCCACACGTGGATCAAAATAATAATAGCTCGGCTCGTGGCTCGGTTTGTTTACTAAATGAGTAGATCCGAGCTCGAGTTTTCAATTCGTTTGGTAAAAATTTGGCTCGTTAAGCTCGGCTTCGCTGATTTGCAGCCCTTCCATCCTTGGAGGCTGGCATTTTTAGCTCCTGTATACTTGGGCCAGGACAGCCGAAAGAAACCCAAGCCCAGTCTGAAAATTTGTAAGAGCTTGGCGACGTAAATTGAAGAACTTGTAAGGCCGCAAGGGTCAAGGTAGCATGAAATTTGATATCGAAGTATTTTTCGCCAGAGGTGAAGAGATATCATACCTACGTTAAAAAATAAAGTTGATATGGGCAAAGGTTGTTAATGAATAATAGGGTTGACTACAAATGGTAGCAATGTGAAAGGGTCATTAGAATTGATTCGCTGCAAGTTTTGCATTACGCAACAAAATCACCTAAAATATGCAAAATCTCATCACCTTTACGTGGGATTAATAAAAAAAAAACCACAACCCTCTACTTCTCCATCACAATCCAAAGGGTGTGTTGACGTTAAAGATGCAATTGAGGAGATCCCAATGGCACGGCGGTTAATGTGTCTGATTCAGTGTTTGTTTACTCTTAAGGTCTCACGTTTGAAATTTCTTAAGAGTAATTAATTCTCATGAGGCCAGTTCATACAGAACTATGCTTCGATCTTAAATGGCCTCCCCACTAGTGGACAGTAAAATTAATTCCAAGATTAATTGAGATGGGATCAAACACCTTTGAGATATCCCAAAAAAAGAAGAAGATGCAATTGAGGAATTTTATTATTAAGGCCATGTTCCGGTAAGGAAAATAATTATTTATTTATTTTAACAAGTATTTATTTCTTGAATTAAGAGTGATGTATTGTGAAAGAATTATCTGTCTCGTAAAACGAAAAAAAATTAAAATCTTAGTAGAACGGAACTCGTTAAAAATATTTATCACGCCAAATTTCAAACACCCACGATGGAGTTCGAATCCTAACTTCAAGGTGACAAGAGGCAAGAGTTAACCAACGGGAAGAGGAGCAATTGGTACTTGAGGGCCAAGTTGAAAGATTACGGGTTAAAAGAATCGTTATACTTTTTGGTGTTCTATCGAATCAAAACCCTTCCACCGAAGCACTCCCCCACATGGCTTCCACCATTTATCGAATCAAAACCGTCGGATCGAACGAGGCCTGCGAAAGCGAAACCCAGGGGAATTACAGGCGTCGTGCTCTCCTCGATCGCTCGCCATGATTCGATTTTGTCCGTTGCTTTCTTCCCAGACCAACTAGAGAGAGAGAGAGAGACAGAGTGATAGTGAGAGAGAGAGAGAAGGGGATACATTTATATATCGGATGGAGGAGCTCCAAATCAAGGTGGCCCAGGCTGTTCACGTCCTTAACCATGACTCCCAGTCGTGCAACCGCGTCGCCGCGAACCAGTGGCTGGTTCAGTTCCAGCAGACCGATTCCGCCTGGGAAGTCGCCACCTCGATTCTCACCTCCGATCATCGCTCTTTCCGTACCGATTTTGAAGTCGAGTTCTTCGCCGCTCAAATCCTCAAACGGAAGGTCCGTTAACCTAGTTGTAGCTATATACCCTCTCTCTTTTTTCCCCCCCTCTCAGTATAGCGCTATAGCTGTATCCTCAGTCACATGGTACTTTCAGTAGTAACCTCCTCCGCTCCCGCTCTCAATCCTGATTCTAAGCTCGCACTCTCAATCTTCGGTCTCGCGTAAGAGTTTGGTTCTGGGGCTCGCGACGCATTATGTGACTTTGGTTAAGGAAGAATGGAACGAGCTTATTGAGCTGATATGACCCAAGTTACCGTTCGCTGGGTCGGAAGTGGCCCGGAACGTAGTCAAATTTGCTATAGTTATGTGGAAGAAAAAAAATTTGAGTAAGAACTTAGTTAAAACTCGCTCATACCAAGTTTCAAATGAAGGGAGACTCGAAACTGTACTCAAACTTCATAGGAAGCGATTGTGCTCTCTGAAATTTATAACTGTTTCGTTAATGTAGATTTTACTTGGATATATGGTGAGGTTTGTCTTTACCATTGGAGTGCTTCAGATGGATTTGGGGCAGGTCCTGCAGGGGTGCCAACCGTCCAAAACTGTGCCGTTTTTTGCTCAAGAAACCATTCCCTTTGGTCCATGTTTGGTGCCCAAAAAATAGGCATGATATTGATGATTTATTGATTTTTTGTGGGACTTGTTTCGGGTCCCAAAACTATGATTCAAACCACTCATTATTCTTAATATATTTTTTATGGGTTCTAGCAAAAAAATGGCTCAATCCGATATTGAGAGTTCGCTCGGGCGCCCTACGAATTTTGAAAAAACCCTTACCGATATTAGATTGCCCTTTTTTTTGGTAGGAACCAATAAAATAACATTTTAGGAATAATGAGCTGTTTGAATCATTTTTGTGGGACAAAACTCAATTTTATATTAATGATTTATTGATTTTCAAATGGGCCCTACAAAGATGATTCATGGCGCTCATTATTTTTAATTTATTTTTTAATGGGTTCTTGCAAAAAATTAGCTCAAGCCGATATTTGGTTTTATGCTCTCTTGCTCATTTAATGGGCACCAAACAGGGATCAAAGGGAGTGGTTTCTTGTGCCAAAAAGGGCACCATTTTGGACATTTGGCACCTTTGCTGGCCCTGCCTCCCAGCAGGGCCCCCCACTTCGCTTCGGATGAAAGGAAGCCTGGCCTTTTTACTTGACTTTGGGATCAAGTTAAAGTAGGAGTAAGGGTTGAAGATGGTCTAGCCGATAAAGCTTGATACTATCATATAACGTATTGATTTTTGTGAAAATATATGGATGGAAACGAGCTTATTGTGCTGATATAACCTAAGTTATGTGAAAGGAGGGTAGCTCAAAATATGAATAGAAGTCCCTTGAAACTCACTCTACTCCCTCATCTTATCTTCTCAAATGTTTTTGCTTCATCATATCTCCATTTCTTTCTTGCAATTTCTCAAGTGTTTTTTCTGCTTTCCACATTGTCATCTCTTTGTTTCTTCATTATGATCACTTTTACAAACCTATTAGAAGTTGCATCCCATTCATTAGTTTTACCCCAGAGGGTCTTGTTTTGTCCTGCCGCCCTGGTAAATCTAGGAGCTGTAGTCATTTAAAGAAGATAACTGTACCAGAACTCTAATATGTTCCATCTTAATATAGAAGCCTCAGTTTAATTACAATAATGATTTACTGGACATTGTGAATCGAATAGGCTGTGTTAGAAAGTTTGCACACCACCGTAGTGTGTAGCACAGCTAGATTTGGAGTTCCTCCTTTACAGACAAGAAGTAATCTTTATAGCTTTTATTATGGGCTCTATAAATTTATGCATCACCACATAAACGGTTGTGCTACATAGCTCTAGCGAAGTCAAAACAATGTACTAGTGAATTTTAAAACCTTCAAAATGATCAGGACTATAATTAGTTTGCGAGCTTTCATACAGTTTTTTCTTTTGGCTAGGTTTGCATTCATTTGACAACTTTTTTTGTTTGTTGAAAACACCATATATTTTCGTCGTACCGCACTTTTGGCAGCCTGTGGCACACTATTACGTACATGTTCATTCGGTCATCCACATGCATGATACGTGAATTAAACCTCCAATCTATGAACCCATCTACAGATTCAAAATGAAGGATATTATTTGCAGTTGGGCGCTAAAGATGCTTTGCTAAATGCCCTTCTTATAGCTGCTAAAAGATTTAGTTCGGGCCCCCCACAGGTAGCTCAACTTTATTCATTCTGTTTGGAATTGCTAGCATTCTAATGCTTCAAACAGATTATGGATGTATTGGGTTTTCTCAGAACAAGTATCTCACTGAATATCGGTTTATGTTTGTGACAGCTCTTAACACAGATCTGTCTTGCACTCTCTTCCCTCATGCTACATGCTGTTGAGCATAGCAAACCTATAGAGCAACTTTTTTACAGTCTCCAAAATCTGCAAACCCAGGATGATGGAAATATTGCTGTTTTGGAGATGCTCACTGTCCTGCCAGAAGTGATTGAAGATCAGAGTGCGGATTGTAACATAAGTTCAGCTCGCCGTGGCGAGTACGGACGTGAGGTTTAAGGCATTCTCTTTATTTTGACACATTTGTGTACTTTTAATCCCTCTTGACCTTTACTTCTTTTTTCTTTTCTTTGGCTGTAACGTATGTATTTTCATATTGGAAGCAGCTTCTTTCGCGCACTCCTATGGTTCTTGACTTTCTACTGCAGCAATATGAGAAAAGTCTTGAAGGTGGTATTCGACTACATGAGAGAAACAGAAAGATATTGCGTTGCTTACTGAGTTGGGTAAGAAAATTGTAAGAAAACATGACTTCCCTTGCCTGCTGAATTAGTTACTAGAACTTATTTTATTCTTGGCAACTGTGATTTTCTTTTCTGATTCTTCGACACGGTTTTTTTAACGGTAGATTTTGTTCATGCTCCAGTAGTTTAAATTTGATGCATCCAGGTACATTTGACAAAAGTCACAAAATAGCACAATGTAAACTTGCCATTAGAATAGAGCAGTTTTGATATTTTCTGAGTTTACTATGTTTCTGCCTGTCTAAGCCATCCTGCATTCAGGTTCGAGCTGGGTGCTTCTCAGAGATTCCCCCCAGCTCATTGCCAACCCATCCACTTCTTAGTTTCGTGTTCAACTCTTTGCAGGTGATCTTTCATACTCATATCAATGGTCGTCTGAATTATTCTTATTGAAATGTTCATGCAATCCAGTACTTTGTGGTGATGTAGGTTGCTTTGTCATTTGATCTAGCTATTGAAGTTCTCATTGAGCTTGTGAGTCGATATGAGGTATGGACATGCTATATAACAACAATAGTAAACATCTGCCTTGTTTGCTGCAATCCTAGAGCTAACATAACTGATCTCATATAAGTTTATCAAGTTCCATTTGGAAGAACCTAAACATTTCCATTTTAAGTTAATATAGACAGAGACTGTTTCAAAAAAGAGTATCGGAATATGTAGGTGATATGTCCATGTATCGGTCAATATCGGTCAAAATTTGGCTGGTATTGGCGATATATTTGGTTAACATAGGCATCAGAGGTCTAAAACCCTGATACGTATTAACTGATGTGCTGATATCTAAAACATTGATATGACCTCACTTGGTTCACCTTATCTTACGAAGTTGTCTCCACTTCCTTAGGGCGTACCACAGGTTTTGTTATGCAGAATAGGATATCTTAAAGAAGTACTTCTATTACCAGCTCTTACAAATGGAGATGAGAAAGTGATTGGTGGTCTTGCATGTTTGATGTCCGAAATTGGTCAGGCGGTAAGTATTTGAAGTTCTAGTTCAGTTATGAGCTTTCATTGCATCTTTGAATCAAAACTGAATATTGAACTCTTTTAAAAGTGAAAAATTGATGTCCCCACACGAATCCCAACAATCAATTGCTTGGGTCTTCATCAAACATTATTGTGTCCTTAGAAGGGGCTCGCACTTGTGCACTACCACCCATCTTTGAATACCTTGCTGGTATGAGAAGTTCCCAGTGGTGATCGAGCACCAGCTCTTCAGTAGATGGACCGAAAGTTCTGCGTATTACAGTGTTCTAAAGGGATTTATAACTTTTGCATATGACGGTGGTGTGGATATTTCTGTCTTAGAGACGTCTTTAGAACTTACGAGAAATTTATCTTGGTCTAACTATTATTTCCAGTTGCTTTACTTATTTTCTTGTTGTGAGCTAGGCACCATCTTTGATCGTAGAAGCAAGTTCTGAAGCACTTGCAATGGCGGATGCACTTCTGAGGTCAGATTTCATTTCTAGCTTTTTACAGAAAACTTGGCTTCAAAAGTCATTGTAGGATATGTTTGTTGGACATGGTCACTCTGCATGCTCGACTACATGTGCATTTAGGTGCTTGCAGTGTCCTCCTAACAATCTTCTCGAGGCCAAGTGTGTATGTGGTAATTATGTGGACATTTAATTATTGGGAATTAGATCTTTAAGCAATGTAAATTGTGTCCATCCACTGTGAGTATGGATAAAGAGCTAATGTTGCTTTAGGGGACCATCAAGCATGCATGAGCATATTGTGATAAGTGGACTCATAGTTATGCATAGGCTAAGTCTTCCAAAACTATAAATTACTCTTTTCAGTCACTTTTGTCTCAGGTTTGTACGCATCTCCATTTGACATGTTAACTATGCTGGCAGTTGTGTAGCTTATCCAAGTGGAGACTGGGAAATAGCAGACTCAACTTTGCAGTTCTGGTACTTTTTCTTTTGTGTTCTATTTGTATGATCTATTTTGCCACCTTATTAGATCTTTGGCTGTTCCATGAAGTATAAAGATTAGTTGCTCTAGGATTTTGTTGTGGGGTGGACCATATTTGATTGGTCCTGGCAAATGAATTATCCTGGATGGCATGGATGATTTTGTGAACCAAAGGCTTACAATCTACTACACTTATGGGTTGACGTGCTTTTGTGTACTCCCAGCAATTTTATCCAAGTTTTACAAAGTGTTAGAGCTAGATCCAAGTTCTGCATCGTGTTACTACTTATAGTATCCACTGTGCACTACCGAGAGTGGTGAGTGGTCAGGGTTGCAATTTTGGCCATTGAAGATTGTTAATCTTTGTTTGCCAAGATGGAGATGTTTAGTGTGGTTTTTGCAAGGTATATGTAGTTAGAAACTTCTGTTAGTGTTGTATGATTGTATCAGCTATCAATTTGAAGCACTGCAACTCTGAGCTTTTTCATCTTCTCTATTTCCCAGGGTTAGTCTTGCCAGCTACATTCTTGGTCTTGATGCAGACTCTGGGAGAAAAAGGAAACATGTGGAAGACATGTTCTTTTCAGTATTCTCAGCATTACTTGATGGTCTTCTGTTGCGTGCTCAGGTATTTCACTATCCTATCAGTTGGTTTATGGCACTAGTCTCTTGTCTCTCTTTCTCTCCCTCTCTGGTTTATTCTGCTTAAGGTTGCACATTCTTGTAGATAGAAGCCATGTTCACTGTTTATCTGACTAATCTTTGTGCTCTCATAATTGAATAGATCAACTTATTATTGGATTGAAGAAGTTATTGGCAACAAATTTTATCATTAAGCGAGCGAGGACTCTGGCTTTCAAACAGTTTTGTTCTGGTAATGGGGAGGGGGGAGAAAATAATGGCTGAAAACTTGGTGTTTCCTGAAGTGGCATTTATACTTTGCTAGAGTCTGTTTGGTCTACTTCATCGCCCAATCATCTCCAGTAGTTCCTACCCTCTCTTTGTTTGGGTCTCTTTCTCTGCATCTGTGTGTTTTTGAACAACTTTGTTCTTTGTTTGGTTATGGAGTTTTTCCCCATCATACATCTTGCAAACTTGAGCAAATGACAACACAATCTTCTCGGCATTCCCCTTTCGTGAAGTAAGGTCTTGGTTATGTCCCTGCTACTATCTCATCTGAGTTCACACCATTCAAAAAATAATAATCTGAGACCACTTTTTCCCTTTAATTGACTGTAAACCATGCCCTGCATTAAGGGATTAGCATTGAAGGTCTAAGCTAAGCATTTAAACTGCCAGGGGAAAGAAGAAAACTATCAGAATTCCTTGCAGAAGGCCAAACCGCCAAAGTTCTCTCGATTTGGCCCAGTTCATTGAGATTTTATAATTACTTAATGAGGATTTGTGTAGATTACACTACAGGACCTTCCCTGATAAACACAGCCTGATGTAAACAAAACATCATTCTGAAACTACATTGTATGAGAGATTTCTATTTCACAAAGTAGCCGTCGTTTCAAAGTTCTAATCTTTCTAGTGGTTATATACAGGTGGATGACTCTACGATTAATGATGATACGGGGGCACTTGACCTGCCTGATGGTCTTGCACAATTTAGGGTGAACTTGGTGGAGCTTTTGGTTGATATTTGTCAGCTTTTAAGATCTGCTACGTTTGTACAAAAGGTGCTTGTCATCGGACCTTTTTTATGCTTATACAAGTATTAAGTGTCTTAAGTAACTACAAACCAAAAAAATTAAATTTGTGTTGCTGTTGAGTATAAATTTTGCTTATACAAGTATTAAGTGTCAGCTTAGACTATTT